>OY282466.1:16899922-18264699 GCA_958295575.1 Leucania comma
ACGATTATTCTTTGCAAAATATGACGCTTTTTTGTGCTATTGTTGAATGATTTTTAAATATATGCCATTGTTCTAAATAACTGCTATTAAATATTTTTTAATATGACGTAAGCATGGTGTGGAAGCAAGACATTAAATATTGAAAATAATTTCTTTAATTAAGATTTAATCTAATTATTTTTACCCTTACAGTGTATTATCGAAAAAACATCAATTCAGAAGATTAATTGCAGATTTCTGTAGCCGATGGTACTAAAAAATACCAAGATAGGAATGGATTATCACCTTTGCTGATTGAAAATAGCATAGAATAGCATAGCATCAGTGTTATAATGTTCTCACCGCTGGGACTCAGGCCTCCTCTTTAGGAGAGGGAATTGGCCGTAACCCATCATGCGGGCCCAGTGCGGGTTGGTGGAGGTCACATGTCTTCGAATTTTTGGTTCTAGGATTGGTTTCCTCATGATGTTTTCCTTCACCGTTTTGAAAGCAGTGGTGATGAAAAAAATAACATAAAGTAATACGCCTGGCTGGGTTTGAACCCGCGACGTGGCAATCCAGTCATTAAAAATGGTGTCAGGAAACAGAAAATACCGAAAATTTACACTATTGCCACTATTGTCGAAATTTAAAATTAACAGATAGGTATTGTAAATTTGTAATGTCATGCGAAGAAGCAAAAGACACATAATATTACTCATATTGTTATAAAAAATCATATACTAATAATATCTAAAATATAGGAAAGCCAAGAAATAGAAGCGTTTGTAATAAAAATATTTCACTGAAGAAAATTTATAAAACTAAAAAAAAAGAAAAAAGGCCTATATACTAAATAAAAAACTTATAATAAATATACAAGATTTTATGCCCCATTTTTTGAAAATCTATAAAGGATTTTTCGTAGGATAACGAAGATTTGTACACGGCAAACTAAATTGAACCATATACTGTAGTTGCGCGCGACCCCCGCTTCGATTGGGACCCGAAAATCGGTTACTGCACATTCACCTACCATCATGATGGTTCAACTTGTGTGACAAGGATTATAACCGATTTTCGGGTCTAGGTCGGATAGGGGGCTGCGTGTAGCTCTGGCGGATAGTTCAATTTATTTGCCGCGTACTCTTTGTTATCTTACGAGCAATCCTTGATAGATTTTCAAAAAAATGGGGCGTAAAATATTAAGTACCAGTAGTAGTTTTTTGCCATTTGAAAAACACTGTAACAACTTTTTTACTACTTTAACATTTTTATGTTTAAATTTGATTTTTGAAACTTTGTGCTGTTTGAATTGATTTTGGTGTATGGTCATGTGAAGAGGAGGGATGAAACGCATACTACTAAAAGAGTTTGGAGTGTACATGTGGATGGATGGAGAGGGAGAGGGAGGCCAAAGAAGAGATGGATGGATTTTGTGAGGAGTGATATGAAAAAAAGGAGTTAGTGATAGCGTAACGAGTGACAGGACAGAATGGGAGAAAAAAACGTGTTGCGCTGACCCCAAATACAACGAGGTAAGGGCAGGAAAACGATGATAATGAGTAAAAGAAAATTACTGTTTTAGAAACAGGTAATGCTTTATTTTTGTTAAAGTGGGCTAGTCGAAGTCATAACTATGTGTAAGCTCGTTAATAAATATATTTTTAATAACCTCCTAACAAAAGTAATTTTGTTAGGAGGTTATTTATTATTTCACTGTTTCTTTAATATAAATACTAGCTATATTTGCAATTTTGAGAGTAGCGCGTGTTTTGTGAAGGTAAGTTTTACATAATTAGTATTATTTTTGATCTCTATAACGATAAAGACTGATAGAAAGTTAGTTAAACAAAACAAAAAATGTCATTGTATAGTAAAAATACATTGGTTTTGTATTACACTTTCCTTAGAATAGTAATGTAATTGTAAAAGTGACATTATTTGTAAAAATTCACTAACAAAAAAAATGCATCAAAAATAAATAAGCCGTTGTACAAAAATTACTTAACTGAACTATTTGTTTTATTAAGAATAGTGTCACTGTTCACGAAATAATGTTGTCAAATTAAAGGTCGTACTATAATTTATGCCAATGTTAAAAATAATTAAACTAAAAACTGTTTGACGTATGTCTGAAGCATGTTGTTTTTTATAAGTTTATGTGTTAATTTTGTATTGATAGGGCTAAATAACTTATTAATAATAAAAATATGATAGATTATACGTCGATTCAGGCAATTTTCAAAGGGTTCTCTTTATTAAAATAAAAGATGGAAACAATTTGATTTCTTGTTTTATTTAAACTGCTCTCCTGAAAAAAGTGCATTTTTGAGATCTGTCGTTATCAAATTAAAGCAGCGATATGTCCTCTTGTGTTCATTGATAACCGACTTCTTTCTTGCAACGAAATCTTAAAGAATATAAACATGCCTGATTATTTCGATCTATTGGGTTTTAGAAGTTGCATTATTTACGTATTTTACTATCGTAAATGCTTTAAAACTTTTAGGGGCTGTGAATTTTCAAGAAGTGTTTTCATAGTGAAAATAACTTGTTCGAAATAATGACTAATGACCATTTTCGAGTTCAAGACTAACAAATACAGGTTATGTTGCTGGTAGTCTTTTGTTATTTTAGCTCCTCTACTAAAGTTAAAATATAATAATTACCATATATCGGAATTGGGTTTCTGTTGCAGTTAATCCACCTGCTATTCTGTTTGTCCTTTCAACATTTAAAGAGTTTATGTGTGTACCTATTTAAAAAAACAAAATACAAAATTAGTATAAGCCCAATAATTTATGATGAAAATAAAACTTATTAGCGCGAGATTCAAATTTGAACACACCATTACACCAACGAAAAAAAATGACTAATAATATTATGAAATATACAATTTTTTTTTATGGTAGGTAAAATCATCCAATGACAAATGCCGCCCTTGGGCGGAGCGGGAAGTAGTGCCAGACTCTTACTGACTAAAAACCTACAACGTTCCTTCGTTGCCTATCATGCCGGGGCTGAGCCTTCCTCTCAGAAAACGGCCCTTGACCCCAGCAGGCGTCGACCCTGCCTGCCTACAGCTAGCAGACTGGGCCTCTACGGTTTGCTGACAGCTCCTTGAGGCGCGCGGGAACAGAACGCGCCTTTGACGACTTGGGCTCGGTCCGGTCGGTTACCGGACGATCGGACAGCGTGCTACCCACTGCACGCCGTCCGCAAGCCCGCGCCTACGGTAGCCGGAAAACGGAATCGGAATCCCGGCTTCGGCTGGGGCGAGCGCCCCGTTGCCTCTACCTGTTGCGGTCGGCCTCCTCCTTTGCTAGCATTACAGCTTCGCAGAAGGAGGCGACCGCCTGCCATCCCTCCTCACTCTGGACCATGGCCTGAACCAAGGCCCGGCGAGAGAGATCGCTGCCGCCGATTGCCCCCACGAGGACACGGCGATGCTCCGCCCAGGCGGGGCACACCTCTACAGTATGCTCCACCGTGTCCTCCAGGTGTTCCGCACAGTGGCGACACCCGGGCAAATCCTCCGCACGTATCCGGAACAGAAAATTTTGAAATATACTTCTGAATTTAGACCAGCTGCTTTTTTAAATAAATAACTATGTTAAAATGCAGTCATATTGCAGTCAAGATTTGAGTGAGGCCCGAGCAGTAGGTGAGGGCGATGTTGGGCCAAGAGCACAATAAAAAATTCAACCACTTGTAGTAAAATAACTATCATTGCAATTTGATATTTTACACTTGTTTGAAATTTCTTTTTATTTTACACTTGTTTGAACTTTCTTTTTATTTTACACTTGTTTTCACTTACCACATAGAGCAATCACAAATAGAAACACTAAGTTATTCATATTTAAACTGCAGATAAGGATATGTTTACAAAAACACGTTCAGTTAACAGTCGAACACACACTGATTTGATATATATTTAATATTGGGCTATAAATTGGTATATATAATCTTATCTAGTTGACAAAGTTACGATAGACTAGTTTAGCACGTAAACACAATAAAAAATAAAATCGTATCATATCCGAATCACGTGGTCATTACAGTTCGGCCGACGGATCATGGCGCGTCTGAAGTTAGGCTTTTCGAACTTTAGCGCTTGTGCACCCGTAAAAAAATATTTTTTTTGAAAAAATAAATGCCAATAGCAGTTGTTATTGCTGTTAAAAACAGTTATTGGCATTTGTTTTTATAAATCATTTATTTCGCGCGCTGATTTTGAGCGCTTAAGTTCGCAGAGCCTAACTTCAGGCGCGCCAAGATCCGTCAGCCGTACTGTACATGGCTTTGTTATTTTTGAGATTTTTATCTTTAATTAATTTTTAACAAAATTTTGCACGTCATTATATTATGATTAAATATGTTAAGCTACTAGTTTATTAACTATTGTTTGTAAAAACTTTGTAACCATATTTATTTGCAAATAAATCCTTTGACTTTGACTTTGAGTATGGTCGTGGCAGCAAAGTGGCAGAAGCGGCACGCAATATCAACGACGTATACGGAGCGAACATTAATAACGATCACACCACCCGTTATTGGTTTGCTCGCTTCCGTTCTGGAAATTTCGACCTAAGAAATGAACCCCGTGGTCGATAGAAAACTTTTCGACAATGACGAATTAAAAGCGATTGTGGGAGCTGATGATTCTCAATCTACAGCTGAATTAGCAGCAGCTTTCATGGTTAGCATCAAACAATATTGGTCGATTTGCGTAAAATTGGGAAGGTAAAAAAGCTTGACAAATGGGTGCCCAACAAACTGAATGATCGCCAGCAGGAAGCACGCGTCAAGTATAAGCCTTGCACTATTCAACAGGCACACAAACGAAGGTATATTGAATCGCATTGCTACTTGCGACGAAAAATGGATTCTGTTCGAAAATCTCATGCGCTCAGCAATTTCGTTACCTGGTTCAGCACCTAAACAATGCTCCAAACGAAAATTGACCCCTAAAAAAGTGATGGTCACTGTTTGGTGGTCTAGCGCCGGTGTCATTTATCACAGCGTCTTACCAAAAGAGATGAGCATTACTGCAGATGTGTACTGTGAAGAACTGAACACAATGATGGAGAAGCTCGCACATCTTCAACCAGATTTAATCAATCGTTAGGGTCCGCTGATCCTGCATGACAACACGCAACCACATACTGTACAGCAGACGGTCTCCAAGTTACAAGAGCAGGTGTTGGAAGCTCATCGTCATCCACCGTACTCAGAATTTGCCCCTACAGACTTTTACTTTTTCCAGAATTTGGATAACTTCTTGGTGCAAAAAATATAGAAATCCAGAGGCAGTTTAAAATGCCTTTGTAGACTAGGCGGCAGCAGTCTCTCTATCCAGCAGACTTTTTTTTAAAAAGGGAACAATAAGCTACCACTAAAATGCATTGATTGCATGGGGAATTACTACTATCAATAAAAATAAAAATTATAAAGAAGAAAAGGGCGTTAACTTAATTCATGAAACAAAACAGCAATTTCATAGGTACCTATATTAAAGGCCTAAGGTGAATTCTAAAACTATTTTTTGTCATCTGTTTTCATGCAATTTCAAGAGTTATTAATATGCCTAAATGCGTAGCATACTCAGTTTGTCTTTAACTTAACTTATTTTTTTTCGTCGTGTTTATTTTTCTAAGTACAAGTCTAAAGGAATAGATACCGTATTGAACCTAATCCACGAAACGTTTTTTAAGTATCAGTCATTCATTTTCACGAAAAACCGATCCAAAAATAAATATAGATAATTTTCTAATTGAAAATAAAACTTTATATCTCCAATAAAAGTAAAATAGTAACATCTAAGCGAGAGAAACATCTTATTGCGTTTTTTGTTACACATTCGTATGCTGATATCAGGACCCGTAATAAAAATAAATGGGATCTCGGCTGATCTAAATATTAGGATACAAATTCAAGTGAACCAAATAGATCTTTCCACATACGTAAACCATTCTACAATCGATGAAGCGTTCCGTTGGGTTTCTTTTTAGAAATCTTTGCAGAGTTAGAGTACTATTTATTTTCTTAAGGAATTTTGTTTTTCATAGCATAGCATCAGCCTTATAATGTTACCACTGCTGGGGTTCAGACCTTCTCTCTAGGAGAGAGAATGGGCCGTAATCCACCATGTGGGCCCAGTGCGGGTTGGTGGATGTCACATGTCTTCGTTTTGTTGGTTCTAAGACATGCCGGTTTTCTCACGATGGTTTTCCTTCTACGTTTTGGTAGCAGTGGCGATGAAATAAATTAAACAAAGTAATGCGCCTGTCTGGGCTTGAACTCGCGATCTACAACTCGTAAGTCGGGGCCGTTACCACTCGGCCATCACTGCTCTGTTTGTTTTTGTAGTTTTTCATGATGTGAAGAATATTGATCGGTTGCATTAACAACAGATTTTCAACGATACGTTACCTAACAGCAGTGATTCGATCAAACTCTCTGTACGCACCCAATGCTTAATGAGATAAGCATTGGGTGCGTTAACGTCCAATACCAACTTAACTTGGTTTTTTTTTTGACAAAAATCATTATTTATTTTCTTCGTCATCTTACATCTATATTTACTGGTTTCTTTTTTTAATCCCTTATAGGATAGTAATAATTTTATTAAGAATTATTTTAAAAGGTGAGAAACGTAGCAAAGACGGATAAACATTAAAACCTCGCTACCTAGGATTATTACAGTAAACTGTAGTCGCTAGCGCTGGCACATGGTTGAAACGCACGACCATGGTCGTGATAGAGGCTAAGATGTGTTTATATTATCCTTATTCTGTTCCAGTTTGAACGAAAATCGGAAAGTATTATGTAATTAGGGCGCGAGTTTAGTTCGATTTATTACTTGTAGAGGTTGTTGAAATGGGGCACATGAGTAGTGACGAATCCGGATAAGTTATACCTATGACTATCATATCAATGTCACGTCACGAAATGTGATTGTCAATCTGATAAAACTCCAAATCACGTAGATGATTCCTTTATTGATCATACTAATTTCAATTATTGGGCAAGTTTGTCAAGATATGATTTAAATTATTAATCATATAATTATGTTGTTATCACCTACGCTGATACCTTTTAGATGACAAGACAATGAAAATTAATTACTGTGATTTAAATTTAAAAAGTTTCTCTCCGGAGAATAAGTTTTAACGGAAAAGAGGAGAACAGAAAAAACTATCTTTCATTGATAAATAAACAAAGTGATCTAAAATAATATTGGAGAGAAGGGTAATCGTTGACAAGGTTTTAGAACGTAGCAACTAAAATTGCCTAACTCACATCGGCAACGCGTTCCATAATCGGACCGGCTGGACTGTGAACTATTTTTCACAGAATTTGGTAGAATTCGAGGGCATCAAAAGTTTAAGATTCTCCGAATAAGTAATATACAAACTATCTAGTTAGTATATTGCTTTTTATTTTATTAAAATGAAATCATTATTTTGGCTATTTCCTCCCGGGATGATTTTAAAATCCCTAGCAGCAGCTTGTGTAAATAAATGTAGAAGCATTTCATTTTTCAAATTGTGTAAATATGAGTAGGTACTGTAGGAAACGCACTGTCACAGACACACAAGAAGCTTTACGAGATAACCAAAAAGGCATATCCAATACGCGTGTCTGAGGGTGTTGTTTAATCAATTTTTGTTCAAATCGATTGAAATTAAGTTATAAAAATATATTTATATTCAATATTAAGGAGGTTTAAAACATTCCCAAATAGTCGTTATTCTAGTAGTTGCCTACAGGTAACTGATATTTAACTGAATCATGCATTTCAACCAAGAAAACAAAATTTTATTAGGTTTTTTTTATTATTAAAGTTACAATTTCGTTTACTAACAAGAGAATTCAGTATGTTTGTTTATCTATTTCTTTCAATATCTCCTATAATCATAAATCAATAAATTCCAAATCGATAAAATTGATTATGATATTTGATTCGATAAACGGTCGATTGTGTTTTCATAGTGTCAATCTCTAGCCTATATCTCCGCCTCACGCACGTCGCCTCATGCCACCATTTTGTTCCTAAAAAACGTTTGTGTGCAGCCTTCTGCGCAAAATTCGGGCGCGCCAAGATCTGTCGGCCGTACTGTACACAAACACTACAAGTACCATGGAGCAATTAATGGTTTTAGGTTACTAGTGGACTTGTTTAACATATATAAGCATGGCAGAAGAGTTTGTCATGCTCACACAAATATCTCACTGATATTAGCGCGTGTTTTGGGTCATTCAGTCTCCTCCAAAATTTCAAAACGTCATGTCCGTGAACGGGCGCTGTTAGTTGAGAATAGCCATATCTAGGTGATTCCAGTGGCTTATTTTTAATTTTTATATTATGAACTTTTTTTTACTTTATTTTCATTGTTTCATAGTCGCAACAAGAAACATGTAACCGAGATAATTATTTTTAATATACCAATATAACATGATTAAAAAGAGTTTCAATATAGTTTTTGTACTTTCTTCTCCATAGAGATATACGCTTTTATAGTTACAATAATTAGCATTAATTTTCTAACTGATTTCTTAAGAATAAAGGCTTTGACTTTGAATTTTAAGACTTTTTCTCCTGAGGGAAAAAATCTCCTGATGAACAAAAGGTAATTCATTTATTAATAAAGGTTAGCATTTTATTCAGCGGCTTTGCCTTCGTGATAATAGATAATACTATAATTATAGCCTATGCCATAGCATAGCATACAGCATAGCTTATGTCACTCAGTGATAATGTTTATTTATTTATTGACGTAAAACCAACAGCTTTTGAGAATTTTACAGGTATTGATAACAATTGGCCTAAGTCTTATACAGTTGCTAATAACAGGTCAACTAGCATTCACAAACAGAGCTGCATGGCGTCGTATCGCGATATAGATCACACTAGATTAACAAGATAAAATTTGGATTCAAGCAACCAAAAAAGAAACACAAGTTTTGTCAAATTAAATCCGACCAATTTTATTTATTTATTTATTTAAAAATCTTTATGCACTAGTGTACAAAGGCGGACTTAATGCCGTAGGCATTATCTACCAGTCGACCTTAGGGTGGTGCAGAGACATAACGTAATAGGTGCAACTTAATGAAAAAAAGACAGAATAAATAGAAAACTAATACAAAATCTAATAAATATAAATACATAAAAATAACCAAAATTATTTTGAGAAACGAATCCACCAAATCAATGCTGCGATGAATCTAGCAGCTTCTTGCGAATATGTTCACGTGCCATTACCTTAAAGGAGAACGGACTGGAAGCCATCCTGATGTTCAACGAGAGCGCGTTCCAAAGAGAGATCGCCTGTACAAAAAAGGAAGAATGGATAAACCCAGAGCGATGTGAGGGACAGCGCAGTAAACGATTATTCGTAGATCGGAGATTTTTATTATGGTCAGAGCAAAGGAATTGAATTTGAGAAGTAAGATAAGAAGGAGAAGAAGGCTTATTCAGAAAAGAAAACAGGGCCAATTTTCTTATTGGACACAGTCAGTACATACAGGCAGGGGTCATAGTGTTTAATATAGTTCCTAGTACCTAATCAGTTCACTTAAAACTCCAAAAACCATAGCTCTACTGTCTTTGTTTTCCATAATTATGTCACAATAGTTTTCACCAACCGAGGGTTGAGTGTCATGAACTACCATTGCGCGTACAGGGATAATCGTTGGTTGGCATCACGTTCAATAAAAAGTGTCTGAAGGGCCTCTGCGAGTTGATTTCATCTCCTCGTACGCCTTCGGGGTTCTGAGATATACTGATAATATACTAATATATAAACAAAATCATACCTACATAGCAGTTGAAAACAGAACGAAACAACAAAATGAACAATGTTGCATTCTGTTGATGAGAATTTTTTTAACCCTAAAAGCCGTTAAACGTCGTTTTGACGTACACACCGACGAAAATACGTTGTGTTTTTCTAATGCACTGTCGGATCACTGCGATTTAATGGACCAACTCAGGAGTCATCGAGACCTAACAGCAGACGGTCGCCTCGTCTCAGTAAGTGCCACCATTTTGTCGTAATAACAATGTTGCACGTCAGTTTGACGTATGTTTGGGTTTTGTCTAACTTTTGCGAATAGTTTTAATTTTATAATATAATGAATTTTGTCCGATTATTGTTTTATTTCTCGTAATTTCTCTAACTGTACTTTATTTTTAGCGGCAAATATAGGTACGATGGCGACCTCTTTACAGTTTAAAATAGATGAAATAGCATCAGTATTTTAAAATAAAGACGATTACACTTCGTACGATACTGAGTCTGAACAGGAAGATTGTGGTACTGAAGACGATATAACATCGTTGAAATGAGATGGTGCACTACATGGAAAATACAAATTTGGAAAATAGGCAAAAGAGGACCCTTAGAACCCTGACACTTCTTAGAAATCGGGTAATCTTGACACAATATTGATATATGTTAAAACTGCGAAAATAGGCTGATTTTTAATTTTAAAATATAAGAGTTTTGATAAAGTTGATTTATTTTTTAGAAACATTTTTAAATAAAATAGTGAATTATTGTAAACTTTATTTAACTCTATCAAAAAACCTAAGAAGATCTATTTTTTTTTTATAAACTAGTACTTGGCTGCAATCCTGCCTGATGGTAAGCAGTGATGCAATCGTTGATGGTGAAGCACACTAGTTTATTAAGAGCCTATTCACTCTAGCCTTGAAGACGCCTAAATTATAATCGGACGGGAAGACCACAGCAGGCAAATTGTTCCAGTCCCTCGATGTACGCGGTATAAACGTCGAGGCAAAACGCTTAGTCCGGACCGTGGAAGTTTCAACAACGTAAGGGTGGATATTTGCCGTACGCCGGGTTGTTCGATGGTAGAAATGAGATGGCGGTATCAAGTCATGCAATTCCCGCGCACACTCTCCAAAATGCATCCTGTAAAATATCGAAAGGCTGGCTACTCTACGCCTGTACTCAAGGCTTTGTAGATTGGACTTAACCAAATCTGGATCACCAATTAGCCTCTTCGCACGCCTTTCCACCGAGTCCAAAGCTGCTAGGTGGCATTTTGCAGCACCAGCCTATATGTGGCTGCAGTACTCCACACATGATCGGATTTGTGCTTACTTGTCGTTACTTTTCCAAATATCCCATTATAAAACTATAAATAAAAAATATATAACGTTTAACATACTTTTTATTATTACATTAGACTATATTTTAGACAAATAATCCAAAAATGATAAATACCCAAAACAAAATAATTAAATACAGCGATTTCATTTGTGTACGTCGTTTTTACGTATGATTGGGCTTTTTAGTCAAAAAAATTGGGCTTCTTGTCCTTATTCATCAAAAACAAAAATACAACTTTTTCCTGTATGAAGTATTAACATAGATACAGAAGTACCTTTTATAGATTATCATTAATAAGTCCTCGAGTCGGATAAGATAAAACATAATTTTGTTCGAAAAAATACCCGAAGGGATTTTTAAAAATGTACATAAATATTTTTGTCGTAACTATGCCATGAACTCAATGGATGTAAAGGAAGTATTAAATCAAGAGTAAATAGGTGATGTCTGGGTAAGCGTGCTCTAACGCCGCTATCCATCAGGTGAGATAGTAGTCAAGAGCGAACCTATCAATAAATAAAAAAAGCAGTTCCTCATCATCACGTAGATTGATGTAATAGACAAACATTGTTTTGACTATCCAAATCTATTATTTTTCTTTTTAACAGTTCCTTGCCAAACTAAAATGCGGAACTAACATGGATGTAATTAATATAGATAGCCAAAATAAAAATTGGCTGCATGTGGTTTGTACTGTGCCAATAAAACTTTTTAATACATTTATTCGAAAATCCGTTCTTAACTCACTGCGTTTAGGCACGCAATGAACGATTTTGCGCACTAGTGTGAAAAAATGCGCGTGTTCGCCCCCGCCACAATTTTATTGTAATAAAATTGTTTATCGTATTGGGCTGGGCGCGCGTCGACCCCCACGAGGCGCGAGTCGCCACACAAGTCGTAAGTCTACTGAAAAACGTCATTTGTGCAGCCATCGCCTCCATAGCTATCTCGCTTACGGCTCGTCGAATCTCGCCTTGATCGCAATGGCAAACTTTCTGCAGTTGTATCAAAATGTACTATTAGGTACATATGGTATGTATAATTATACACTAGATATATAGTGAGAGTGTGCCATTGTAAGTGTGTGTGTTACTTATGAAAAGCCACCTTTGTTAAAAAAAAAAAACTAGAAAGTGTCATCGTGTTGGTTTGCGACGAAATAATGTCTGATGACAAGATAATATCTGGTGATGTGATGACTGATGGATATTCGCAAAGGCGGCTCGGGAGTTCTGCAGTCTCCAGATTAGTCCCCCAATGATACACAAAGAACAACTAAAACTTATTAAAAAAAAAATGAGTCATACCAATTGATGTGCCCTTTGGCATACTCTAAGGCCGTGTTTATGGAGACGCGGTGCGTTGCGCTGCGCGTCGGGCATTCGTCGTACATTGAAGCAGCGGGCCGCGTCATCGCTCGCGCAAGCACAAACATATAGCAATGTACGACGGACCGACGGCCTTAGGCCATGTTTACGGAGCCACGGCGTGTTGCGCGTTGCAGCAGCGGGCCGCGTTATCACACGCGCGCACACAAAATTATGGCATGCGCGTTTGCTTCTCCGTATACAAGCCCTAATACATTCAAACGAAAAAGCCAAAGAAAAGTTATGTAAAATATTCAGTTAATTAATTAAGCATGCTTAATAAAGAAAAGAGTCCGTATACAAAAAAAAGGGTATTTCGAAATTGAACTTTTTTATAATTGATACATATTTTTTAAGATCCAAATACCTTCTTTTTTATTTAGGTCTCTTTTCTATTTTAACTGCTTGCTTTCTTGCTTGCAAAGTTAGAATGTGGTTTATGTTCTACATTATTAGTTGCTATATCTCAATATTCAACCTGCTTAATCATCTCTCAGTTATAATTGCACGTTCTTCATATGCATTACATGAGTACACTAACCGCATCTAGTATGCTAAGTTCGCGCGGCGTTTGGTGCATACATATACCCACATGTGTATTATATAATTATGTTGAATATCACATGTATTGCGCGTTCTCAACATCGTGAGTTGGTAAGTCGCTCCGAGAGTATGGTGACGGTGAGTGCACACGTAAGTTTAAGTATTTAGCTGACGCTGTTGTTAAGTACTGCAGCTTCGAGACTGCTTTTTATGCAAAATTAAAGCCACGGTTTCATGACTGCGATGCACGGAACATTTGTAGAAGCGGTGGAATACTGGTGACATACAGGGATGCGATTGAAGTGGAACTTAACTTGCTTAAAATAAGATGCATATTTCAGTAAAAATTTTAGCTTAGCTTTTGAACAGATGTTCTCCATACTAAGACATTACATATATTATGCGTCACTGCTTAAGGCAGCTAGTCCCTTGAAATCTGGTTGGAGTTAAATGCCTAGAAAGTACTGCCGCCTGCGCCCGCATAAAGTCCCGCTGAACTTT
This sequence comes from Leucania comma, assembly GCA_958295575.1. Taxonomy (NCBI): domain Eukaryota; kingdom Metazoa; phylum Arthropoda; class Insecta; order Lepidoptera; family Noctuidae; genus Leucania; species Leucania comma. The sequence goes on from OY282466.1 coordinate 16,913,463, forward strand.
AAATCCATCTTATTTGCGTAATATTGATTGATTACCATACATATGCTATGTACATTCTGAAGATCACTTAACCAGCAATTGATTTGTGTAAAAATATTTCTATAGATCAAAGTCACTTAAAAGGAGTAGGGAAAACAAGCGAAAAATTTTTATGTTGTTAATTTTTATTTTAGCAAAAGTCATACATACGGTCATATGTTGGTAATGTTACATACGAATCTATAATAAATATATATTTTTTCAAAACTATTGACTGAGCCGTTAAGTTTAAAAAAAATCACTATTTTATGACACTACTCGGGAGCCAGGGCCTTAATGCGAAAAAATCCCCGAATTCCTATAATAATTATTATTTATATAAAACCACTATATATTAATAAAATATTTAGCATGATAAGTTGTTATCACTAGGCTAAATTAGATACATGTTCGATAAAAATTTATACCAATGACGGTGACTCAAATACTAGAAAGTTAGATGACATTCCATCAGTACGATGACTGAAAGAACTTGTTTTAGGAGAACAAGGAGAAGCAATAAAATATAGGGAAAGATATTCACAATCTGACACTTCGAACTATCCTATTACATGGACCTTAAACCCTATTGTATTCGGATTGTTGTAAAAGTAAGGAGAGTGAAAAAATCAATAGACGAACTATTGATATTGAATCATAATCTAAGTAGGAAGGGGCGTGACTAAGGGCTGATTTCATCATTCAATATAAAAACTTAGTTCAACTAAACTGAGCTCAGCGTAATTTAGTTTAAAGACCCGTGTCGTAAACATGGGCAACAACAAAAGAATTGAAACTGAGTTTAGCGTAAACTAGGTTCAAGTCATTGCGGTGAAACGCAAAATGAAGCTATAATCTCGATTAGCCGCTCTAACTGCGTTTTGATTGAACGAATCGCGATTAGTTTATTGGTGAATTTGGCTCTTAGAGTTATTATAGAAGAAAATTATATTTGCCTCTGACCTCAAGTACGTTTTTGTACTCTACGCATATTGATATAATTTAATCAGTGATATTGTTTTCCAAAAAGCCAAACTTTTTTTTTGTATAAGTATATTTTTTATATTATCAATATAAAAAAAAATCAAAAACAATAAAAAGCGGGGCAAGTGCGAGTCGGACTCGCACACTGAGGGTTCCGTACAAAGTGCGGTTTACGATTTATGACGTATTAAAAAAAACTACTTATTAGATTTCGTTCAAACTAATTATCATTTTATCATTCTCTTATTTTAGAAGTTACAGGGTGGGACACATTATACCACTTTGGAAGTGTCTCTCGCGCAAACTATTCAGCTTAGAAAAAAAAAAATTAGAAACCTCAATATCATTTTTGAAGACCTATCCATAGATACCCACACGTATGGAATACCCCAAAAATTTTTTTTTTCTAGTTTTTGTGTAAAAATCTTAATTCTGTTCACAGAATATATTTACTTACCAAGTTTCAACAGTATAGTTCTTATAGTTTTGGAATAAAGTAGCTGTGACATACGGACGGACAGACAGACGAATGACGAATCCACAATGGTTCCGTTTTTTGCATTTTGGCTACGGAACCCTAAAAACCATCCCATTGATATAATCAAAATATCGGATATCAATGACCCTGTTATATTTATTGTAAAGTAATTTTTTTCGTAATTTTCGCAACGTACCCTGCATGACATGTGCATAAAAAAATAACAGGTCTGTCATCTTCACATGTCCGTTAAAAAGAATCTAGAATGACGTCACTTAGCTAAGTATGCATTATCATATAAACAAAACAGCTTAATCGATTCGGGTTGATAAGTATAAAATTCAGTCATAAGATTTGACCTACCCAAACATACATACACATCGATGTACATATAAACAAAATTATGCCATACCGAAAAAAATCGTGTAAAAGGAGTATGACAATCACGATCGCAATGTCAAGTAGTGACGACCCCAGACATTTTGGCAGTTCACAATCGTTATCATCGATAGAATGTTTGTTTGTTCACAGCCTATTGGCAAGAGAGTGAGTAATGTCTCTAAGTACCTATAAACCCCACATTAGTTAAAACAGTTCCGATTTAAAAATCGTTATCACATTCCTAATGATAAATATTTTACCAAAGAGTGATAATTTGAGGAAAAATTTCAATTACAGCCAAAAGGCAACGTGAGTCATTTTTACCGAAATAAAAAAAAAAACAAGGTTTAATATTTACGGCCTACGCTCAGAGTTTTATCGATAAATGCCATTCGATAATACTTGATAGTAAATGTATCTATGTACGTATGTGTAGATTAGATAGTGAGTTGGTTTTTGATAATGTATTTTTGGTATAATACTGATTGTCTCACTTTCATCTAAGTTGTGTGTCATCAGGCTTTTGTATTAACACTGTGATTTAATTTGTAAAATTATGGAAAAGATTTTTTGTTTTTTTGTGCTCGCTGTTTGCGGTAAGTATTCTTATGATCTAATGACAAAAATATTAAAACTAAACACAAATAAAATTAAAATTGAACAAAACTTGTACAAAAATGTCAAATATAATTCCAAGCTGTGTGCACTCGAGTTGGACGTAAAAAGCCAACAAAGTCCAAAACGTGAATAAACAAATTTTTGATTTAAGAGGGCACTTGCCTTGGTTTAAAAATTTTTTGCTTCATATAACTCAATCAAAATCAATGTTTGATCAAACGGCAACGTGAAAAAAGTGAGATAGCCCCTAAAAACTATGCTGGCATTTGGTAATTCCGAGATTTACTTAAATATTTCACAAAACTTGTTAAAATAATATAATCATTTATTTTGCTTGAATATGAGTATAGTAAAATAGCTGGCAGTTTTAAATATTTTGTCCGTCATATTCAACCACAATCAGGTGTGCAAAACTGTCACATTTTTAAAACGAAAATTCAATATTATAATAAATCAATTTTCAATAAATCAAGTAATTTCAATGTCAATAATAATTTAAAATAATGATGTCAACATAGAAGCTATAACAAATGTTAAGACAAAAAATATGCAGCTAAAAATGCAACTGCAAGATCCTCTCAACCACTGTTGCAACTCCGCATGTCAGCAGCTTAAGAGGTCACTGCACAGCACGTAGTGGTTATGATGTCCTCAAGGGTAGCCCCAGAACCGCTCCTTGTGGTATACCACATGGCATCTCGGAGTATCTGCCTTAAGTAATAGTAATAGTGACTGAGTAAGTAAGAAAAAAGTAAGAAGTAATAATAATAATAAATCAGAAAAAAGTAAAGAAAGACTTTTAAAGCTGTAAGGCTAAATAATATGTACCTACTCGAAAAATAATAAGAATAATAATAATTTACGTGTCAGAAAATTATTCTCATATTAAGACATTATAATAATTAATTAATACACATTATATTAAAATTCTATTCAATTTTGTCAGGTCAAAGTTAAATTATTAAAATGATATAAACGAATTAAAATAGAAAATAAATTAATCACAATAAAAAATAAAATAAAATAAATAAAACCTAAATCACGAAACCAATATTAACAAAATGAGCAATCATATGTTGTTAACTCCATATGGTCTTGTTAGTTATAACAAACAAATTACTCAAGAATTTGCTAATTTTTTCACCCGTATCCCAATAGATACTGAACCTTAAATGTTTTGCCGATTTATCTATAAGTAAAGAATTTCCTCTTCCAAAAAATTAATACCTGAATTATTGAACCTACGACGCCATACTTAGCTTTTATTTTTATTTAGATCAAGAACTATTTCCGAATCAAATGAAATATAGTAATATCAATTTTTAGGTACATACAGTAAAGATTTTTTTTAAAAGTAAGTTTAAATTAGTGATCAATCAGCGACTATCACGAATTTTTCAAAACTAACTTAATATGGTTAGGTTTGCTGACGTCACTTCTTTAATTTTTCTATAATAAATAAGCAGAGTGAACGACAGTCTACATGATAAAAATAATGCACTACTGAAGGTTCACTGGTAATAATTAAATTAACTAAATGGAGAAAAAAAAAACGAAGCACTTACAAATTTTAACACGTTGACAATTTAAAAGTAGATGTTTAAATGTTTGATTTTGAGGGGACGACCTAGCAGGATATAATAGACACTTTGGTGTTCTATATTAGAAAAGTTAATAGCCTAGCACCCACTATACTGCGCAGTACAGTACGGCCGACGGATCTTGGAGCGTCTGAAGTTAGGCTCTGCGAACTTTAGCGCTTGTGCACTCGTAAAACAATAAATGGTGTGAAAAAATAAATACCAATAGCAATTGTTATTACTCTTAACAATTTTTATTGGCATTTATTTTTATAAATAATTTATTTGGCGCGCTTATTTTGAGCGCTAAAGTTCGCAGACCCTAACTTCAGACGCGCCAAGATCCGTCGACCGTACTGTACGTGGTATAAACGTCTGTGACCAGATGTAAAAACATAAAAGAAGCTAAAGGAGTATGTAATTTCTATGAGAAAAAAGGCGTGAGTTTTTGTATATATGTTGCTCACCGTATCTTGACAATCATAATTTGTTAACGTCAATGTTTTTGTATTTTGATTTCAAAGAAGTTTTTAATTTTTATTTGTAACCTTCATTACAATTGCTTTTCAAGTTTATTTTTTAGTTAGGCCGTATCTTTACCTCTACATCTTCCATCTTTCACGTGACCATACGTGTTCTTTCAAATTTGGATGGAACCAATTATCCTGCCTCTTGCTACAAAAGTATTTAAACATGTTTACTTTCTTTGTCAACAGCTGCCAGCGCGGCAACTCTGCCGGATCACCGTATCGTAGGAGGACTGCCAGCAGGACCAAATGATTTTCCATATGCTGTAAGTCATTTTACAATCCCGGTATTACTTTACATTTTTTTTTTTATTAAATCAATATTCTTTGTGAATCAGTCACGTTCAATTTTTGGAAACGAAAATGATCAACAAGTAATACGAAAAAATTTCAAACGGACTTGTGATTGGCTGAATGAATAGATAAGCCTAGACTGAAGCCCGTTTGGTTTAGTTTTGAATCCTAAACATCGCTTAAGTATTTAAGCTGGGAATTAAAGTCCACGATACTGTTGTTGCTGTGGAATAATTTTGTTCTTTTTTTTTAAAACGTTTCTCCACACGTAAAATCACATACACAAGACAGGGAACAAGTATGCTATTTGTAGCCATGCAAATATTTGTTCTGTGTGGGAAACAAACCCGTAACAAGCAGTGCAAACGCTCACCTACTGTGCTAACCGTACCGTCAAATAAATTGATGACATAAAACACTTGTAAAAACATTGTTTTAAAAACAGTATATCGTTAATTATTACAATATAATATACTTCAAATGATTAAATCGCACTTTCAAACCACCTGCTTACGTAAGGAAAAAACCTCTATATCAATGCAATTTTTCATTTTGATTCCTTTTTTAAAATTAAAGGCGTCTTCAAAATTATTCGCAAACTGCCGCGTGATGGCAGCATTGCAACCACGCTGCCGTCATGCGGCACGTTGCGGCGAATTTGAAGGCAAATAAACAAAGATTTAGGAATTTAGTACGTATGCAGAATTAAATGATAAGATTAAGTAACGTTGTCTATGGATAATGCAGGTAATGATGATAATCTTATGATTAATTAGATTCTGATTAAATCGCATTAAATGTTTTATAGTTGCAATTAAAAAAGGATTTTCGAATCTACATATATACAATAGAATAGAATAGAATTTTTATTTTACAAATATGGGTAATATACAACAGTTCTTCTGATATAATTAAAGCTCAGCCACATTTTACCATTCGGCATGCAAATATTAACATTATTTTAATTATATAGCATGTCATAAAATTTTAAAATACAGATCAATTCATAAATTAATTATCATTGTTAAAATTTAAAAAAAAAAAACGCACACACTCTGTCTGCATGCACAAGTAAACAAAAAAACAAAAAAATGCTAGCTGTAAATTGGTGGGATGGTAACCTAGAATTTGAAGGCGCATATAGGATAATTTTTTATCCCGTTAAATAAAAAAAAAAGAGTAGGGTAGAGTAGGGTGGAGTAGGGTAGAATAGGGTAAAGTAGGATAGAGTAGAGTAGGGTAGAGGGGGAGCAAAGCTGCGGGCAAAAGCTAGTGTTGTTTAAAACAGAAAATCTCAATGTCCAATAGATATTGTAGAAACCTGAGATACAAGTTGATATATTACAGAATGTGATAAGATTAAAAATAAACTCATTTTGTTCACAAAAATAGCTTTACACTGACGATGATATTTTATAATACACAATTAAGATGTAGGTAATAGATATATTTCACAAGGGAGCTTAGGACTCACTCAATATAACAACGCGTTTAGGATGCTGATGCGGCTACCGCGGCACTATAGTACATCTGGTATGTGCGCCTATTCACGTATTGATGGCTTTCACGCTATCTTTCGTAAGAGAGCCGTATGGCTGCTAAGTCGTGTCTGTGGCAGTACCAACAGCATTCTTACAACCGTATTTATAAACAAGTAAAACTAAATACTTGAGTAAAAGTAACTACTATTTGTATTCTGCAGTTAAGAAAATTTGGATTTTGAATGCAGATTTTAAACGTCAAGTAATGAAAATAAGATATTAATTAGTAACAAGTAAATACTTCTTTATAAATACGGGTATTAGCGTTGTTGCCGGTCAAGCAGTCTGCCCAATATTGTGACATTGTATACAGATACATGTGATGTAATGTGTGTATTTAATTTTAGGTTACCAACATAATTTTTAAGTATAACTACTAACAAAATTATGGATCTTTAGTATCTGAGGCATATAAATTATTGTTATTATTAAAACTCTAAAATGTGAGTTTGAGAAGACCAGCAGAGTAATTGAATGAGTCACTAATTCACACAACCCTTAACATTGCTTTTAATTTTTCTATTGTATAGATAAGAATATGATTTATTTGCATAAAAACATAGTAAAATATGTATATTCAGAGCATACATGTTTTTGCTTAACATTATACCTAAGCGTGTAAATCGCTATTATGTAATTTCATTTTTTAAACTATAGATTGATATTGCGATTTTTAAATAGTCAAGCAGACCTAAAAGAAAATTATATTTTACAATAGATCAGGAAAATTTAGTATGTTACACTACTATGACACAAAAGGATTAAGCTTTTCAATGTCCACAAACTGTCGTGGTATTATACGTATATTCAACTATTTCCAGTAAAAAAAAAAAAGAAAACCAAACAAAAACATTAACTGATAAATGAATCATTCATTGAAAATTGTGAGAACTAATGATTCATAACCGTGGTGTGTGTGCCGACGGGCCAAATGCTGCCAACATGTTTTAATTGCCCAGTTTGTGTTACCACAACAAATCATTTGGCATATCAATGGTTTGTTGTTTTATTGTGAACAAATAGCTTAGCTAATGTTAGGTAACTTTAACTGTTAAAACAAAATAACATTTGGGAACCGTGATTTTATAAATACTTTCCGAATTAAAATAATGAAGATTAGGTTAATAATATTAATTTCAATTATAAATTTTATAAAGTTTGTAATGAAGTAACTCCTAAATATATTCATAATAAATAAACTCAATGGTTTAAAAAAGACAAAGGAGGAATAGGAGTGGGTTTTTAGTCAGTATAATTGTGCCACTATCTCCCGCCCCGCAAGGGCGTGGAGATGTCATTGGATGACTTTATCCCCGAAAAAACAAAATTTTGCATTTGCGACCACAATACCTACGAGATTGCCTTATCGACAACTGCTTTTTTTAAACCGTCGGTAATTCTACAGGCACAGTCAATTCCTTGCACATTATTTATGATACTTATAAATAATTAAGCTTTCAATAATTGAAAGATTTTATGAAACCAGGGGCCTTACTCTCGAGTTTAATTCCGATTGGTCGACATCGGACGTTTCGTACTCTTGAATTCGATGCTAGAGTCAAATTGGTTTAAAATTGCGTGACCACATGCCAAGCCCAATCCCGATTTTATTTAGTTTCCCAAAATGGTCACGCAATTCGGCCATCACAATTCCAATGTTTACCGATCGGAATTAAACTCGAGAGTAAGTCCCCATATTTATTTTGCTTTTCTTTATCTACAAGTCATTCAGGTAAGAAAATGCAAAAATGTAACTCCTCGGATATACCTTGCAACAGATTAAGATAATTGTATTCTCATGTATTTTGATAAAATACTTAATGTTCTTAAAAATCCGATCAAAATGATTGATTTAACCTGATTAGTATACAATCTCGTGCTTTGAAAAAGACAAAATCAAATTATTTTTTTAGATAACAAAATGCTTTGAATGGAAATCGTATTTATAAAAATAGCCTAGGTATAGGTTCCTGAATATAAATTTATTTAGAAAGATTTGCAATTTAATTAACGGGAAATCAAAATAAAATAAACAGAAAGAGGAATCGATTAAGCTTATCACAAACCAGGTATTAAGCTAGGTACTAAAGTTTTTTTATTATTTCTTATAAAGCTTACAAACTTCATAGTTTATAAAGTTATGGTCTATACACAAATATTAAAGCTAACCTTAGCTAAACACAAACTTACGACAACAACACAATACGGGCCTTAGATTGAATCAAGTTACATTAGCTCTTAAATTAATCTTTAAATTCATAAAACTACACACAAACTATGGTTTTTCATATTCTTCCGAAAATTCCAAAGTTAATAAAATAGACATTTTTAGGGGAGATTTAAGAAATAAAGTTAAAAAAGAAACTGGGTTTTTTCAGGAAAAATAAAACAAAAATTTTCAAATAAATGAATTTCGTATATTTGTATGTACAGTAAGACAATTAACGTTTTTCAAGGTCATACAAGTTGTACAACCTACCTTCGAGGGGTGCGTGTGGATTTCAGAAATATAAGTTTTACAAAAAGTCATATTAGTTATTTTCATTAAATCATTAGGAATGACGTTAGCAGCCCGGAAGTGTGAAAATCCTGTAACGCGAACAGCACGTAAAGCCATTAGTCCTGGGCTTGATCTCTCTCCCTTTGTGTAGGATTACCATCCTACCGGAGTGTTACACACCCGCCGTGTCGGTGTTATAGACTACCTGTTCCTTTCTTGCATATAGATGCGTCATAGAGACGCGTGTACTCATTCATACGAGTAGGTATGAGCACACACCCATGCATTATAATATGTCCTCCTTAAGTAATTTTCAATGTGATTGGCACACGTGATCGAAATTTTCTGCAGGAAGATTCTCGTTTTTCATTTTCGACTTGCCTTTATTGGCTGGCCGTAGTGAACACTGACGAGGAACAGAGCTCCCACCACTCTCTTACCTTTATTGGCTGGTTTGAGTGGAAATTCGCAAGAGCAAACGTGCTTAGGAGAAGCATTACTGGATAGGGATCTTGACCTTAATTCTGGGATTTTCCTGATAGCCGTGGTTTATCTCTCCACTCCTCAAGCATCTCAGGATATGTTGCCCTTTTTTTTTTGCTACGTCACTTTGTGCTATCGTAATAATAATATTCCACTACGATCACACAACTCCGTCTAGTCCTAAGCTAGAGCTTGTGTTATGAGTACTAGACAACTGATAAACTTACTTATATATATTTCTAAATACATGCATATTATAGATAAATTAGCTTAGCGCTTAGCTTGGGACTAGACGGCGTTGTGTGATAGTTGTAGAAAAAAAAATCTTTATATCATTTATAAATTATCGCTATTAAACAATATCAACATAGTACGTAGTTTATAGGTGGAAGATGACATAACGTAGCAGCATATTTTTGTGAGTAACATGCAGTAATTTATGTTATTTGGTAACTAGTTATTTGAAATGAACGAGGTCGATAGTAGTCAAACTGAGCGGTGCTGATACAACCGTCATTTTGTGAGTGGGCGCCATCAGTTATGACTAGTCATCTTGTAATTGACTGTACATATTTTAATTTCTATATTATCAATTTTGTTTACTTTTTTCCTTCTTTCTTCTCACATAATTGTAGCGTCAATAAATTTATGTGAAACAGGATTTTTCGTAAAACATAACATAATTTATAAAAGTGCGCATGGTGTTTCTTGCAGTTTCTTTTCTGTAGAGATTTGTACTTTGAAATGTGTAATTAGCTTCGTCTTACTGACTTGCCGACATTTTGACAATTCGAAAGTGTCTGTAAATGATTTATTTGATATTTATGGTTTGAGTTTACTATACCCTACGTACTCTGCACTAGAGACACCACTGACAAGTATTAACCTTATCTTGCAGGTTTCTATACAGGAAATAAGTTTATTTGCCCAACAAACAAGAGGTCACAGGTGTGGAGGAGTTCTGGTATCACCTCGACATGTTTTGACTACAGCGTCTTGCACCGACAACGAACTTACGTAAGAATTTTTGAATATCTTCGTCATCTTCGTTACTTGTGGTCCGCGTGACACGTTTTATTCTTCCGTTTTGTTCTGTGACTTCCTATCCTATCATATCATTCCTCATACAAACCATCAATTTTTTTTTTAATGTGACTCACATTCATTTAAAAACAATGTCTATGTCAATAAAATTGATGTTCCAGCTATGTCAATAGAAAACTATCTGGCTCCTTAAATATTAGAGACTAGATTCTGCCACCGGCTTCGCCCGCATAAATGTAGATTTCTTCATACAAACTTTAGATCTCCGTTTCATCCCTTTAAGGGGTGAATTTTGGAAAATTCTTTATTAGCGCTCGCCTTCAACAAAAAAGGAAGCCTTATGCAAAATTTCACGCTCCTTGTCCATGCAGTTTTAGCTATGCGTTGACATGTCAGTCAGTCAGTTGATCCTTTTTTACGAATTTTGAAGTACTTTTTTTCTAAAACTCGAATTAATAAACGCATGTACAAAATTAATTTCTTTAAGTAAACGAGTCAATGACCTTGTAAATAGTTGTCGGTCGTGGCGTACTAACTACCTATAGGTCATTGAACTCACCCAGCTTTCGTTTACTTAAAGAAATTAATTTCGGGCATGCGTAAATTAATTGGAGTTTAAAAAATTTCTTGTACCGAATCGACCTAACGCAGGATTAAAACGATCAAAATTTAACGGTGTATATATTCACAAAATGCAATAATATATTATGAAATATTTATTTTAGTACGTTCACTAAATGTGACGGCCTTTTTTGTCATTTTAGATATTTCTTGTGAAACAAATTTAATTTCAATCGATTTGTGTTCATAATTGATAAAACTATTTTTTCTTAACATTTTTTTTTTATTTGCAATGTCATAATTAAGTATCAGGTTTACGCCATTAATCGTATTCAATGAGTAATACTAAGACAATAACTTCCCTTTTCCCGATTACCTCAAAGCAAGGCTATGTCGATAACAAAACTGAGTTCGAAGTAATAAATCTTATAGAGACTCTAATAAACTTAGCGGAGATTCTGAGAACTTATCTGATTAACTTACGGATATCTATTCCTACTTGTTTAGGCGTTTACTTATCTTGTGCATCAGATTACGTGTATATTGAACTCAAATGTTACATTAACTGATAAGAAACCAAATCATTATAATCATCTTACTTTTTCCTGTTAACGTTGTTCTTTCAAGTCTCTTTATTTTTTATATCTTAATAACTGCTGTGTTTGTCTAGAGGCAAGATGCAATATAGTGACATTCGTAAGCAAGAGTGCTACGAGTATCAAGCGCCCCTACGATCAAAGGATGAATGGGTTCGATCCCCAATTCAGGCGAAAAGTTTATTTATTTATTTATCTATTAACACATACAATTGCTTTAACAGGCGTACCCAATGTAACAAATGTAGTCGCAATATAGTGAGTGCGGCACTCAGAGACGCCACCGAAAGACTGAACAGATCAGTGTTGGCAGCGCCTTGGAGGACCAGCACAGATTACACAGATGTCATCACACTTAGTGTCACCCTCTCGAATTCCGCCAATGTGCAAGAAAAAATATCTAACCGCAGAGAGATAGTATTCAGTATTTCTACTGCCCGAGTCACGGGTTCATCAAAAATATCTCAATAATATCACAATTTAAAATCAATACTCAAGTAGTTTAAGCTTGTATTTCATGGTTTTAGTCCCTGCTTTGGGGTATAAAATTGTGATATTATGCCATTTTATAACTTTTTAAATTAAATTAATTTGCAGGGATCCTCCATCTGTAATAAATCCAAGTGAATACAGGGTGTTTGCTGGTGGAGTCAATCTGACTATCGACGGCAATCCAGAGCTATTCCGCATGATAGTAAACATCACAAGGCACCCCGGTTACACTGGTTATCCGATGTATGCCAACAATATTGCAGTTCTTACTGTAAGTATATTTTTTTTTTTTATTTGAAATGAACTAGTGCTTGACTTTTTTTTTTTTTACGGTAGGTAAAATCATCCAATGACAAATCCCGCCCTTGGGCGGAGCGGGAAATAGTGTCAGACTTTTACTGACTAAAAACCTACCCTGTTCCTTCCCTGCCTTGGTTCCAGGGCCCTGGTATGCATTTTCATACCTTCCCAGAGCCCCAGACTAGGCCTCGACCCTACTGGGACCCTACGGTTTGCTGACAACTCCTTGAGGCGCACGGGAACAGTGCGCGCCGTAAACGACTTGGGCTCGGTCCGGTATGTTACCGGACAAACGGACAGCGAGCTACCCATTGCCCGCCGTCCACAAGCCCGCGTCTACGGTGGCCGGAAATTTGGATCGGAGTTACGGCGGCGGCTGCGGCGTGAGCGCCGTTGCCTGATACGGTCAGCCTCCTCCTTTGCTAGCATTACTGCTTCGCAGAAGGAGGCGACCGCCTGCCACTCCTCCTCGCTCCGAAGCATGGCTTGAACCAAGCCCCGGCGCGAGAGATCGCCTCCGATTGCCCCCACGAGGACACGGCGATGCTCTTCCCAAGCGGGGCACACCTCTACCGTGTGCTCCACCGTGTCCACCGGGCGTTCCGCACAGTGACGACACCCGGGCGTCACCTCCGCACGGATCTTGTACAGGTACGGCCCGAACTTGCCATGTTCGGTTAGTACCTGCGCCATGCGGAAGGTTATAACGCCGTGAGGCCTTTCCAGCCACGCCTCAAAGAGGGGCCTTACCGCCTCAATCGTGGCGTGCCCAGCACAGGGTTGCGACAGTCGTTCTCGCCATTTCACCATGAGATCTCACCGGAACTCTGTCCGCCAAGCCGCGACTTGTCGCGGCAGCGGGGATTCGCCCCGGCGTTGCATCTCCACGCGCAGATCGTGCATGCGTGCAAGGACTGTTGCCTCCAGATCCCATGGTGGCAGGCCAGCAAGGAGGCTCGCCGCTTCGCGGGATACCGTGCGGTATCCCCGAATCATCCGTATGGCCATGACCCTCTGGCAGGCGTTCAGCAGGGCCGCCGGTCGCCTTCGCAGCGTCGGCGCCCACACAGGCGCCCCGTAAAGGGCCATGGACCGAACAACTAGTGCTTGACTACAATCCCACCTTTGAGGCGCACTAGTTTATTAAGAGCCTAGTCACTCTAGCCTTGAATTAGTTCTTAACTTTCACTCAATGAAGGCGGAACCCACATGAAAAATAATCTACATACAGACGTTTCAAGGGGGAACACCCAAATACTCCGAAATATTTTATTCCGATTTTCAGAAGTCCGAATTCATAATACCTAAGAATTATAATGTCTATTATTAAAAATCACGAAATTTATGTTACCGAAAGTCGTATATGCGATTTGTTAGCTTACTATGGAATTGTATTAATCGGTATTTTAATAATCGGAATTCGTATTTTTGATGTTTCGAATTATCATTGGGTCGGTCTTTTTGTTATTCGATCTATTGAAACTCGGTATTTTGAGAATGGTAATTATAAACGTTAGGAATATTAAAATTTAGGAATTATAAAAATAGGAGTAATGATAAGTCGGAGTTGTTATATTCGACATTTTGAACCATTCGGAATTATGAAAATCGATATTTTGAAATTCGTATTTGTGACTGTCGGAATAAAGTTTTTCATATTTATGTAGTGTACCCGTTTCAAGGCCTTTCCAGAACAATACAGTCGCAACGTGTGGCAATAAATCACTATTATTAAAAATAAATAAATAATAATAATGCTTTACCACGACTCGCTTGAATTTCGACTCTATTCATAAATTTGGAAAGTACAAATTCCCTTGGCATTCTTTTTGAGGTACTTCCGCCATAAGGTTGACTCTTTCTAGAATTCACTAGTTGTTCGCTAAATTTTGTTACCTACTTCCATTCTAGAAGTTTTGCTCAGCAATGCGTTTTAATTAATTGATGCTACTCTAGATATCGGCGAAGATATGACTCGTAAAAGTTTCACGGCCTAACAATACTTATATATTTCTAAATATACATACATAAAGATAAATTATACCCAGTCTGAAAATTGTACCAAAATTTCTAAATCTCTAATTTCAGCTCAACAATCCGTTCAACAATACTATAGCAACTCCTTTGGCCATACCTCACGAATCCTTCCAGCCATCTGAGGGTGCTGAATGTGTTACCGCTGGATGGGGTAGTCAAAATTTCTTATCTAATGTAAGTTATCTACTTAATATTATTAAAATAAGCATTAGCATTATTAGCATTACTGGCCTTGTAATGCTCCCACTGTTGGGACTCAGGCGTCTTCTCTAGGAGAGGGAATTAGAAGTCTAAAGTGGTCTTTTGAGGAAAGAATCATACAAATTTAACTCAGGACTACTAAGGAGCTCAGTTACAGCGGACGTCTTTCGGCTGAAACGATGATGATGACGATGAAGCGTCTTTTATTTTTAATGTGTAAATTTAATCTCCACCCGAATCCTGTGAAACAGGCTAAGGGCTTTGAACTACAAGAAAATGTTTACTAAATGTTTTGATTTTGTATTTCCCCAGGCTAGCGTGATTCAAATGTTTTCAAGAAAGGTCATTTCTAATCAGTTGATTTGTGCTATGGAATACAATTTAGAAAATGGCCCTAATGTTTTACCGTCTATGATTTGTGCAGCGCCGTTTGACCGTATGACTTCTGGATGCAAAGTGAGTACTATAATTAAATTATTTTTTAACGTGAACGTTTTTCAGCTAAAACTATGATAACGATAATGAGATCTTTGATAGATCTGGATTGCGTAACTCAGGTTTGGTCGTTACTTCATACAAAATGTAAAACACTGGAAATAGTTGAGAAGAAACTCGCTAACTGATGCTGAATTGCTTTGGATTTTAAAATATAAATGCAAGTTATAAATTGAAGCTTAAGATTTATGTAAAACAATCTTGACCCTAGGTTGACTGGTAGAGAACACCTAAGGCATTAAGTTTGCCTTTGTACTTTGTGTTGCATGAAGATTAAATAAATAACACAGAAGTTTTGCATTATATGTATTTATTTATCCAGATCTAAACCAATATGGATGATGTAAAGAGTAAATCCCGAGGATTTGTCTTTCAGCCTTATTTTATCCCAATTATTTAGGGATCAACACTTTCCTCCAAAAATGTGATGTTTGTGTGAGTAGTGGGCGTATCACTAGGGTTAACCTACTTTGTTTTGTTTCACAGATTTATGCATTATTTTTGTTACTATATAAATGACTCAGTAAAAATCCCAGTTATTTGGGCAACACGATACTCCTTGGATCGGCCTTAGGCCGTGTTTACGGAGACGCGGCGCGTTGCGCGTCGCGTTGGGCGTTTCGTCGTATATTGCAGCAGCGGGCCGCGTCATCGAAAGATCGCCCGACGCGCCGCGCGACGCGCCGCGTCTCCGTAATCGAACACTTAAAGTCTGACCATCAGCCAGACTTTCTTGTGTGAGAATACCTCTATAGACTGTCAAATATAAGGTCAGGCAAAAGGCTTTACGTGCTTTCCGAGGCACAGAGTATCAGTAATGTTCTTCTTCTTCCAGTTAGAAAACTAAATAAGAATATAAAAAAAATAGTTAAATTTATATTGATTGTTTACTAAAATAAATCTGTTGTTAACAGGGTGACTTTGGCAACGGATTAGTTTGTAACGGTGGACTGACGGGCATTCTTTCATTTGTAACCAACTGCCAAGCGAATACGTTCCCTGAAGTATACACCCGAGTGGCCAACTACACAACGTGGATAAGGAACGTCACCGGAGGAGCATCTGCCATCCAGCCAGGACTTGCTGCACTGGTTCTATTCAGTCTTATTCAACTTATAACAGCTAAAATTATCAGTTAAGAATTTACTGAGTATAAATATTTCTTTTGTTTTTGCTTACAAAAATATAAGAAATAATAAATAACAAAGTTATCACCAAGCTTTTTTATGTTTATGAATCAACGTAAAAAATGTATATTTATTATTTTTGTTTTATAAGAAAGTGACCAAAAAGTTGCCTTCTATTTTATTATTGTATGTTTGCCAAAGTTGACACAGTCAGTAATTAGTTTCTACGAGTTAGACTAAAGTGTATTTGTATGATTTGTATAAGTTTAAAATAAATATTTATTATATTTACATCTCGTATATAATTTCCTGAATCCTTTTCCTAAACAATTAATGCCTATAATAATAATAATTTATTTATTTATTTTATTTAAACTTCTTGCACAAGTAAAAAAATGTACAAAGGCGGACTTAATGCCATAGGCATTTTCTACCAGTCGACCTTAGGGTGGTGCAGAAACATAATATAGTAGGTGCGGTGCAACTTAATGTTAAACAAAACAAATAGAAAACTAATACAGTAATAAATGCATACATAAATATATATAAATAACGAAAATTACTCTGAGAAACAAATCCAATTAATCAACGCTGTGATGATTCTACCAACTTCTTGCGAATGTGTTCACGTGCCATTACCTTAAAGGAGAACCGACTGGATGCCATCCTGTGGTGCTATTCTCTAAGAAAGCGCAGCGCTGCCGCAAAGACGAACATCCAAATAGGATACATTGAATTAACAATCCAATGTGTAGATGCGTTAGGTTGACAATCCAATGTGTCCTATTTGGGTGTTCGTCGTTGAGGCAGCGCTGCGTTATTTAGAGAATAGCACCACTGATGTTCAACTGGAGCGCATTCCAAAGAGAGAGAGAGAGAGATAATGGTTCTGAGGCTAGGTGAAAGAGCTCTCAACGCGATCTATTTACCTCACTAAACTGAACTGTTTGAACGACTGACATTTCAACACGTCATCGTAAGTTCCTATTTCAATTCCATGATTCGTCTAATACTATCGTTGATTGTTATTTGCAATTAGTTGTTAGTTAGCTGTACACTACAACTGTGTAGAAAAACGTGCGACTGCCGCACTAAAACCGCGCTGTGACCGCGCGTAAATTATTATTTATATGAAAAAACAAAACAGCGAGGCGGCACGACAAAATACAGGTTTTTCCAGACAAACTCTGGACCTGCGTTTAAACCCCTTAGTATTTTGGCGACAGTGACTGTCGCAACCCAGTGCTGGGCACGCCATAATAATGGCGATAAGACCCATTTTAGAGGACTGACTGGAAAGGCCTCACGGCGTCCTCACCTTCCATATGACGCAGGTTCTCACCAGACATGGTAAGTTTGGGAGGTTCCTGCACCGGAATCGTGCGGAAGAAACGTCAGAGTGAGCCACTGCGTGGATCGCCCCGAGGACACTGTAGAGCACAGAGTAGAAGTGTACCCCGCGTGGGCAGAGCACCACCGTGTCCTTGTGAGGGCGATCGACGGCAACGATCTCTCGAGCCGGGCCTTGGTACAGGCCATGGTCCGAAGCGAGGAGGAGTGGCAGGTGGTCATCTTTTTCTGTGAAAACAGTAATGCTAGCAAAGGAGGAGGCCGCACGCGTGAGGCAACTGCCACCACGCCCCAGCCGCCGCAGAGATTTCAATTTCGGTTTTACGGCCACTTTAGGCACAGGCTTGCAGACGGCAAGCAATGGCTAGTTCGCCGTCCGACCGTCTGGTAACCGTCCGGTCCGAGCCCAAGTCGTCAACGGCGGGTATCGTTCAAAGCGCCTCAAGGAGATGTCAGCCAACCGTAGGGGCCCAGCAGGTTCGAAGCCAACTGGGGCCAAGGGTCTGTTTAAGAAAGAAAGGCTCGGCCCTGGTATGAAAGGCAACGAAGGAACGGGGTAGATTTTCAGTCAGTAAGAGTCTGACACTATCTCCCGCTCCGCCCAAGGGCGGGCGATATCATGGGATGATTTTACCTAACACAAAAAAAAGTCTTAAGTCTTAAGCATTTTATAAGTTTATTTAAGTAGCTTAATTCATATACCATTATAGAACAAAACATTTTAAACTTAAATCTACTCTGCTCAAACTTGTTAAATTTCGATAGTTTCATGAGGCACATCATTGCGGATCATTGTCCATCATAGACTAGGTATTTTGCAAGCGCCTTAAAAACAATAAATATTACCAAAATATAAAAAAAATTATAAACATTTGGTGGCAAAGTTCCCAAGGTTTAGATTGAAAATATCACGCTGTCTGTCAAAAATTAAATTTCAATGATGATAAGCCTGGATGGGAAATAAAAACCCTCTGTTAACGCGTTTCCACAATCAGACTCATCGCGGAAAATTTGGCACTTCATTAAGGAGTTGACAGGTTTCACGCGAGTTGTTCCGTGAATATTCCACCGGTGATATGCACAAAATATACAAAAGTTATTGCCCATTAAGGTAAGCGCGTTTGAGGTCCAATTTACTTGCAAAGTAACTAAAAGGTTAAGGGTGTTATAAATTTTGAGCACGTTCATTAAGGCCACATGGATCCCCGCCCCGGCTTTTAGCTTGCGACACATGTCGGAATTTCGTAATAAGATTTCCTTAATTTAAGATCTCAAACATACATATCTACGTCATTGACGGAATTCCTGAATCAACAGCTGTTATTGGAATAAGCTAAGTTAATTAGAACTCCATGTTAGTTCGTTGTATTGGAACATGGGTACACAGTAAGCATTTAGATTAATTAAATCTTAATACCTCTTGAAGACAATCCATGGAAGTTTATTAAAAAAAATCTCAAGTTACGACTTTTCCCACGAAATTAAAAATTTATAGCGTCCAAAAATGCAATCAAGACCACATAAAAACTATAATAAAGCAATAAGTTAATAATGAAAAACAAAACAATGAAGATGAACTGATGATGAATGATCAAATTCGATTGCCACAAGAAAAATGTTGACAACAGCCGCAACAAAATGGCATGCTCATCATCATTGGTGAGTTCTGCGACGTCAGCCATAGCGATTGCGTTGAGGTCTAACGAAGAAGAAGATGAAGAAGATGAGAAGCGTCGAGGTCGATGATAAACAACTACCAGCATGTTTATAATCTAGAGGCTTACATACCTCTGAAAAAAGCCTAGCTTGTGGTGACAGTGACAGAAAAAAAACTTCATGCGCATAGGTATACTAGGGCTTCAGAGGATAGAAATAACCTGGCCACGTTCCGTGTTCAGTTGTGTTGCGCACACGATTGAAACCAGCAGTATTACATCGATTGGTGTACTGTCGTTGATGGGGCTAGAGAAATCTTTAGCAAAGAGAGGCTAAAGAATGATGCGCTTCGAGATGAGCATATTTTTAAGGGACAAAATATATCAGCCTCCGAGACTATTTGTCTCATTTCACAGAGAGCATTATTTTCTTAAAGCAGAAAATGGTGAACTGTATGAACATCATCATAACTTTACGAAGATATATGCATAGGTACAATCAAAGACACCACCGCTAAGCTCATTTTTGTTTGCATTCGAAACGAAATCCTCAAAGAGTTTGGTTTGGCACCGCGCGATTCAAGCAAATTTTTTTTAAGTGATCAGGTAGAAATGAGCGCGATGGTACAAGCGGCGGATGAAGGAATAGGTACCCTTAGAATCGCACACTCCGGAGTATTGAAAGTACCCACCTTTCATTACTCCGGAGTGTGCGATTATAGAGGGCTGAGAAGCGACTGGACTAAGGTGTGATTGACATCCTGCCGAATAATGACAACATTGTGTTCATTCTGCCACAGCATCAGGGCAGTGCTTGTACGGGGAAGCACTAAGTAGATGCTGCGTTATGACGGTAATAGTGAAGCTAGTTGAACACGAAAAAGCAAGCGAGCGTGAGATTAAAATCAGAAATGGGGACATTCACGATAAGCCCCTAAGACGCAGTCGTTGCAGTTCGTCCTTCGCCTAATTGGAAATCCTATTATGAGTATCTTACCTTACTTATTATTTTATTTATTGTTGATAGGTTTGCGTTGGACCACTATCTAAAAAAGTGATAACATAGTAGGTATAGTACACGCTTGTCTAAAAGTAACCTTTCATGTTATGGGCCCGACAGTGTATAATCAATTGCCTGCTGCTATCTTTGGTGCCCCGACTGTAGGCAACTTCAAGGCGCGTTTGAAAAAATGGCTTATCGAGTAAAGTTTTTATTTTTTTTGACGAATTTAAGATTTAATTTTGAATATTAATTTCGACTGAATATTATTGTGACATTTCTTATGAAGCTTTTTTTTTGTCTTTTTTTTAGTAGTTGACATAATAATGTAATTTATGTGTAATCATTTGTTGACATTAATGTAACATTCTATATGACTTGTAAGATTCCCTTAACAATAAATTACTAAGACTATGACTACTTTTAGTAGTCATAGTCTTAGTAATTTATTGTTTGTGTGTCTATTCACTCTTGCAGCTATCAGGCAATACGGACTTCGCCAGAAAATTCTACTCCTTAGCCAACCCTTCTTAATGCGTAAGAGTGGTACCTTTTGATAGTTTTTCTAATACGAAGCAGCATGTTTAAAAACTATGCTCCAGATATCTCCCAAAACTTAAACCACATTTTTTTTGTAATGCGATGTCGTCATTTATTGTAATTCTAGTCGGCCCTGCATAAAATTTACCAGCTTTAGAAGCTTTGCGTTAACCCCGTTGGGTATCAGTATGTATGCCCTTTAGGCGATTTAAGTGTACCCATAAAATTAAAGTGCCTTTCATTGTAAAGCATTTTTTTTCTGGATGTCAGTGCAGCAACATAAAAATTTTCAACGTTTTTTTTTACGTTTTTTTTTTTTAATAATTATATCGCAGTGGTCGCGCCTCAAAGAAAAACAAAACTTATGCAGAGAGTCATATTTTTTTTTAAGATGGGAAATCATCCAGTGACTTTCTTCCGTTCTGGGTTTAGTGGAATAGCGTGTCAGACTTTTACTGATGAAAACCACAGTAGCCCTTTGTATTCTAAGACCATTAGTTTCCTTTTCAGAATATCTCCACATCCCTAGTAATCAATTTCAAGATGAGAATAAAATTGGAATGTATCAATAATTATTTTTTTACAGGAAAACAAATGTTTTTATTTTTTAACAAATGTGATATCATAGGTGAGATCGCAGTCAAGCAGTATTTTATGTTTACGGTAAGAAGTGGCGCATAAAAACCTTTGAGTATCTAGATACTACATATCAAGTGATTTAAAAATACATGAAGGTAATGTTAACCAATAAATCTTACAAGTAGACTTCAAAGCGCACTCTTTTAAAACAAAAATACACGGCAAATACACAAAGCTATTTTCACTGGTTTTTGAATAGACATCAATATCCATTTGTATCGGATCTAAGCAGAATCTCCCGGCATCTGTGGATATGCACCGTTTCCAGAGCGACGCTAAAGGAGCATGGTTTATGAACCAGAAACATAAAAGTAACGAGGCTATTAAGTCCAAACCGTTGCACTCGGTCAGACGTGGCTTTATTTGAATGCTTTAAGCATTTTTTTCGCTGCCTTTTAGACTCGGTATTAAAACCGTGAATTTGTAAACATTCACTATCGTGACCATTTTCTAACATCAAGTACTTTTTATGTTTGTTGTTTTCTAAACTAATATTATAAAGAGCTAAGATTTGATTTTTTGTATGTTACGATTTAAAATATTATAAAGAGCTAAGATTTGATTTTTTGTATGTTACGATTTAACAAGCTACATTTTCATTGAGTAACATTGACTATGTTAAAAAAAATACCATTAACTAAAGTGGAACTGGGCTATGCTCGAAGTTTCTTTGCGTGATCTAATCAGGAATGAAGATATCCGCAAGAGAACCAGGGTTGTCGACATAGAATCGCCAAACTTAAGTGGCAATGGGCTGGGCACATTGCACGCAGGACAGATGGCCGTTGGGGCCGAAAGATTCTGGAGTGGCAGCCGCGTACCGGAAGACGCAGTGTTGGAAGGCCTCCCACAAGTTGGACCGATGACCTGGTCAGGGTCGCTGGAGTCCGATGGATGAGACGAGACGCACAGGAATGGCCATTGTGGCGACGCTTGTGGAGACCTATGTCCAATAGTGGACGTCTTTTGGCTGAAATGATGATGATGATGATGATGATGATGATGATGATGATGATGATGATGATGATGATGAAGTGGAACCCAAAGAGTCGAAAGTTTGTATGGAGAAAACTATTCGACGCAGGCAAAGCCTCTGGCTGCAGCTAGTATACTTTGCAAGTTATTAGCAGCAGCTATATTTTGCAAGTTATTCGTTTTAACGTAAACAAAATAAATCGGCATTTTAATCATAAAGTCTCTATCTTAATCTGCAATAAAATGTTTTTCTATTTAGTTTTATGATTTCGTTTATTTCATAGTATCTAAGTCGTAGAATTTTAGTCTTGGTAATATCAATATTGATTTTGAAGTAATACTTATTTTTGAGTACTACGATGTGTACCCAAGGTTTACTTAGAAACAGTATTAAGTATTCCCATCAATGAATATTAAAGTTATCTAGTTACCAGTATCATTAGCAAGAATATTTCACCGAGCATTATAAATTACATGAATTAATTAGTGGGAATACTGATAGCTACAGGTGCTGGTGACACAAATATTAATACAATGGTGAGCGTTATCGCTGCGTCCGACAACACTTTAACTACCCCAACGGAAGATGATAAAGTATTGTATTATCAGCGGCTGGGTAAGACGGGTATTTACCTTTAAACAGAACATTTCCCTCTGCGGGAGGTAATTCCACCTAAACAAAGCTAACGTTGATTCGCTTCCCTCTTGAAGGAATCTGCAAATCTCCGCCACGGTAAGACTCCGTTCACTCCCGGGAAATAAAAGATTACTCTATGTGAATAACTCTTCGGAGCTCGAGTCGACGATGTTTTTCAAGAGGCACGATAATCTCTTCCATTATTCTTTTAGTCAATTTACTTTGTTGGTGTTGCGTTTGAATTCATGAGTTGACGTTTTAAGGTTTTATCTAATTGTTGTAATAAATCATGGATGAGTTTTGTTTGTGGTATCTAAAATGCTGTGCCTAAAGATTTTAAGTAATGCGATATTTTTTAAAGGTGTTTTGTAAAGGTTTTTGACTGGCCAGGGTCTCCAGGTTTTTTTTTTTTTTTTTTTTTTTTTTTTTTTTTTTTTTTTTTTTTTTGGTGGTGGGTAAAATCATCCAATGACATCTCCCGCCCTTGGGCGGAGCGGGAGATAGTGTCAGACTCTTACTGACTAAAAACCCACCCCGTTCCTTCGTGGCCTTAGATACCAGGGCCGGGCTTTCCTTTCGGAAGCAAACCCTTGGCCCCAGTAGGCTTCGACCCTGCCTGCCTGCAGCTAGCAGGCTGGGTCTCTACGGTTTGCTGACAACTCCTTGAGGCGCGCGGGAACAGTGCGCGCCGTTGACGACCTGGGCTTGGTCCGGATGTTTACCGGACGGTCGGACAGCGAGCTACCCATAGCTCGCCGTCCGCAAGCCCGCGTCTACGTTGGCTGGAAATCAGGATCGGAATCGGAATCCCCGCGGCGGCTGGGCCTTGTGGGCCGTTGCCTCTCGCGTGCGGCCTCCTCCTTTGCTAGCATTACTGCTTCGCAGAAGGAGGCGACCGCCTGCCATCCCTCCTCGCTTCGGACCATGGCCCGTACCAGGGCCTGGCGCGAGAGATCGCCGCTGCCGATCGCACTCACGAGAACACGGCGATGCTCTGCCCAAGCGGGGCAAACTTCGACCGTGTGCTCCACCGTGTCCTCCGGGCAGTCCACGCAGTGGTGGCACCCGGGCGTCGGTTCCGCACGAATCCGGAACAGGAACCTCCCGAACTTACCGTGTCCGGTGAGAACCTGGGTCATGCGGAAGGTTAGGACGCCGTGAGGTCTTTCCAGCCACGCCTCAAAGAGGGGCCTTACCGCCATAATTAAGGCGTGCCCAGCACTGGGTTGCGACAGTCGCAGTCGCCATTTCACCATGAAGGGTCTCCAGGTTGGTCTAGTGGTTAGTGGCCCTGACTGTTATGCCGGAGTTCGTAGATTCGATTCCAACCCAGAACAAATGTTTGTGTGATAAGCATGATCATTTGTGCTGCGTCTGGGTATAATTTATCTGTAATAAGTATGTATTTAGAAATATATAAGTATGCTTATCAGTTGTCTAGTACCCATAACACAAGCTTTGCTTAGCTTGGGACTAGACAAGGTTGTGTGATAGTATGTGTGATATTATATTATTATATTATGGGGCGGAAGTTAGTGTCAGACTATTACTGATTAAAAACCTACCCTGCTCCTTTAATTGCCTTTGGCCCAGGGAGCCCAGGGTTCATTTTCACTTAACCCTTGATTTTTTGAAAGGTGACATGATAGCTGATTTTTTACATATTATAATCCCTGCTCTTGTTAACACTAACACCTTTATAATAAAGTAATCACTCGTTACTGAGTAATTTCTTATTAAGTCATTACTTGACGTTAGAAATCTTCATTTAAAATAATATAAATTGTTACTTAAGTTGTTACTTTTACTCAAGTAATTAGTTTTACTTGTTTATAAATATGGGTGTAAGTGACATGGACAGTCTAGTAAACTAAAGATTAGTACGATTAAATGATAAAAATTATAGACTGTTCTAACATCCATATAATATAAACAAGTAAAACTAAATACTTGAGTAAAAGTAACTACTATTTGTATTCTATAGTTAAGAAAAAAAATTGTTTTGAATGCAGATTTCAAACATCAAGTAAAAACTTAATAAGATTTTACTTAGTAACAAGTAAATACCTCTTTATAAATACGGGTGTAACAGAATTATTAGAATAAAAGTTAAAAATAAATGAACCATGAACTACGGTAACACAAATTTCTAGTTAAATTGGCAGTCCAAAATTGACACTTAACAATAATAGGCTAGCACCAAAAATAAACATTTAGTACCTCAATTAAAAGTTATTTAATAGGGAATTTGTGTCTCGGGTGAATCCAAATTAGGAGAACTTTAACCTGTTTTTGATCGCTATTTTAATACTTCTCAAGGGGCAACTTGTGACTTACAGGAAAGGATTGAACAGGTACAGAAAATAGGTAAGCATAGAATATCCCAGAGGCCCAAGGCAATTTTAAGGGTTTCCTAATTGGATCAATATCAGAATCTGTTACGTGATCTTGAAGAGGTGATTGGCTCAATTACTTTATGAGGTTAAGCGTAACAGGCATTTACTGAAAATATTAAATCTAGGGATTAGCTATTCTTTCGACGTGTGACATCGCCTATGGGATAGTCGAAGATTATTTTATGGACAGGTGTTATCAGAATAAAAAAATATCTCGTGTTCTAATTCAGGCCATGGTTTTTTTTGTACATCTGTCTATCAAGCCCATTTGGTTCCCCTGCCGGCTACAAAGATCTCTCTCCCCGTCTCTACTTGAATTCCAAATTTTATTGAACTCGTTTTAGCCATTAATGCGTGACTCATTTACAAACATAAAAACTATTTAAATATTATAAAAGCGAAAGTTTATGAGTATTTGTGCTCGAACGGCTGAACGAATTCGAATGTCACTTTGTACACGGGTAGATCATATCTTGGAATAGCACATATGAGACTTTTTATTCCGTTAAATATTACCTTGGTATAGTTTCGAACTTTCACGCGGGCTTTCAGTAAAACAATACAGCACATAATTAAAAACATGTCGTGTCGAAAATTGTGTCGAAAATTTACCGAGAGCGTAGCGGTACGCTATCCAGTGAGCTTAAATTACTAGCCATGAGCCTTAAAGTTTTACGGTTCATTTAGACCGTATTAACACCCCAGCCGCCGGTAAGGGACGACTAACACTGCCTCTACCACATATTAGGACTTTGTTACAGAATATGGGTTCAGAGAAGGGTAATTAAAAAAAGTACATAGTTTGTTCATTAATTTTATTTTATTACAACTTTTTAAAATAGATATAAGAAAGTGTTTTGAAGAGTAAAAACGATATTTCGTTTAAATTAAGTAAGTTGTGATATCATAGGTTAACTTATAATCTACTACCTGTATATCACTACAAAGTATAAAACAAAGTCGCTTCCATATGTAGGTATGCTTACATCTTTAAAACTACGCAACGGATTTTGATGCGTTTTTTTAATAGATAGAGTAATTCAAGAGGAAGGTTTATATGCATAATAAATTTAATATGAATAACATATCAACGTACGACCAAAACTATTGGGACTAGGAAAGTGCAATTTTGCACAGAATTTCTTTATATAACGTAGATAGTCAAGTACTAAGGAGGAGTTCTAGAAATTACAACCTTTAAGAGGGTTTTTTTTTTTTTATGGTAGGTAAAATCATCCAATGACAAATCCCGCCCTTGGGCGGAGCGGGAAGTAGTGTCAGACTCTTACTGACTAAAAACCTACCCCGTTCCTTCGTAGCCTATCGTGCCGGGGTCGAGCATTCCTTTCGGAACTAACCCATGACCCCAGTAGGCTTCGACCCTGCCTGCCTGCAGTTAGCAGGCTGGGCCTCTTCGGTGTGCTGACAGCTCCTTGAGGCGCGCGGGAACAGAACGCGCCGTCGACGACTTGGGCTCGGTCCGGTCGGTTACCGGACGATCGGACAGCGTGCTACCCATTGCACGCCGTCCGCAAGCCCGCGCCTACGGTGGCCGGAAATCGGGATCGGAATCCCGGCGGCGGCTGGGGCGAGCGCCCCGTTGCCTCTGCCTGATGCGGTCGGCCTCCTCCTTTGCTAGCATTACTGCTTCGCAGAAGGAGGCGACCGTCTGCCATCCCTCCTCACTACGGACCATGGCCTGAACCAAGGCCCAGCGAGAGAGATCGCTGCCGCCGATCGCCCCCACGAGGACACGGCGATGCTCCGCCCAGGCGGGGCACACCTCTACAGTGTGCTCCACCGTGTCCTCCGGATGTTCCGCACAGTGGCGACACCCGGGCGAATCCTCCGCACGAATCCGGAACAGGTACTTAGCGAACTTTCCGTGTTCGGTAAGCACCTGCGTCGTGCGGAAGTTGAGAACGCCGTGAGGTCTTTCCAGCCACACCTTTAAGAGGGTGAAAAGAGGGAATTTCATTTGTATCTCTCTCGTAACTTCATTCTGTGTACCAACAAACTTGAAAGTTAGCACAAATAATAACCTAAGTAAATAATAAAGATTATCATCATTTGATTTCAGGACAACCAACCAACCAATAGAACAATTTATGGGATTTTAAAGGTTTTTTGGAGGACTCTTATTTCTTACTAACTCTTATAGCTAGAAACTAGGCACAAATTCTAATCAATATACCAGAGCGTGACCAGAGGGCTTTTTTTTACGGTAGGTAAAATCATCCAATGACAAATCCCGCCCTTGGGTGGAGCGGGAAGTAGTGTCAGACTCTTACTGTAAACCTACCCCGTTCCATTCTTTGCCTTGGTCCCAGGGCCCCGGGTGCCATTTTCACATACCCTTTTACCCCAGTAGGCTTCGGCCCTGTTGGGCCCCTACAGTTTGCTGACAACTCCTTGAGGCGCGCGGGAACAGTGCGCGCCGTAAACGACTTGAGCTCGGACCGGTCTGTTACCGGACGGACGGACAGCGAGCTACCCATTGCCCGCCGTCCGCTAGCCCGCGCCTACGGTGGCCGGAAATCGGGATCGGAATCCCGGCGGCGGCGGCGTCGTGTACGCCGTTGCCTGCCTGATTCGGTCGGCCTCCTCCTTTGCTAGCAGTGACCAGAGGGCTGGGCTTTACTTCGGTCAACGAATCAGCATTGTCATCCAACGTCGCAGCGGCACTTTTCCCATGGACATCGATGTGGATGAATTTTTTGGTGCCCAATAAATTCTTTTTTCTTTTACCCGTTTGTAAATATTATTATTTTTAGTTTTTTTAAATACATTTTAAGTTATTATATTTATTAGTTTAGTTTATAAGTACGTACATAATTTACATTATACATTAAAGGGTTTTAAATAAAAAACAAAATCAAAATTGGCGCAACCGTGAGACACACAATGTTAGTTTTTATCCTTTTTTTATCTTAAGTATCATATTGTTTCTGCATTGTGTGTGTCTATATAATTGTGTCAAATAAAATATTTTTCTTTCTTTCTTTCAAAATGAATAAGAAAGACTGTCTATTAGTTTTTTAAAACTTTCCATTATAATAACGCGGTTTAAGGTAAATTTGTTGTCAAAATATTCTCGTGAACGAAGTCACTAGTAAAGTACTAATTTGAAAATGAAATTATTCAAATTCAGTACCAAAATTCTCGTGAGAAATTTCGCAATTACACATTATGACTATGTTCTAATCAAAGGAAATGCCATCACGTGATAAATCCGCTTCGTGAACAGGCGAAGCGACACATATTACGGTAATATCTTATTAAGTACATACATATATATAGCTACGTCAATGGTTTCCTTCAACGCCCCTCTTGTACAAACATAATGGAAGCAAAAGGATTGAGAATCGTAACAGATAGCTTTCTGTAGTTTCTGCCTATCCCCAGTATTTCTTAATATATATTATAATTCGGATATCCAAAATACAGGCATTCCTTGCCTAGTTTGGGGTTCAAATGGTTTCAACTAAATATGTCAGCGCAAACTAAAATTGTCAACGATTCTGTACACAAAATTCTGTTCACAGATATTTACCATGTACTCGTACCTACCGATGCTCAAGGGCGGGATTTGTCATTGGATGATTTTATCTACCAAAAAAAAAAAAAGCCTACCTAGTAATTTGTAAATTTTTAATGTAATGTTATAATGTAAATTACATAATCACATACATATGGACAAGGGACTTGTTTCCGAAAGGCTTTTTACACTGTAAAGGACTATCTTGAGGACGAAAAGGCTTGGTATTGACCTGCTCCAGTACGCACTACATCTGTTTCCTTTTGTTTAAAAATATTTTTTCAATTTTACATTGCAGATTATTTTTATCTTACAATTGGATATCTTTTTCTTTTAATTAATGTTTGATATTATCCTTTCATTATTGTAAATGTGAAGACTATGTTGATTGCTTTTTTTCTTTTCTTTTCAGTAATTTTAATGTAACTTTTGTGCCACCAATTTGAGTAATCCTATTTCTGCAGCCTATCCAAATGTCCTTCCTTTGGTATTGTTCGTCAAGTTGTTGAGCTCCTTAGTAGCCCTGAGTTGAGCTTTGCGAATACTGACAAATGCTTACACTAACTGGACAGGTCCACTCAAATCTGTATGGTCCTCTCTTCATAAAACCATTCAGACAAATCTGCATGATTCTCATGTGGCTTGACCAATACATATTTACTTTATGAAATTTGAAAGGGACCTAGACCCCTGAGTTTGTTTTGGTGCTTCTTCCCAGGGTAGTCAGCTAGGAAACACCAGCCTCATCAAGTTTAAATCGACGAAACAAAAGTATTGACGTGTAAAAGTGTTTTTAAAAGCCTATTTGCAAAATAAATATCATTTAGGAAATTATACTTTTTTACGCAAAACTACGGAATTAATTTTAATGAATAATTTAATAACACTTAGGCTATAATTTTTAAAAATACGAACTAGTGCTCGCGACTTTGATTGCGTAGGATTAGTAGGTACTTTGAGTAGCTTAATTTCTTCTCCAAAGTCCTATCTATCTTAATAAAGTAGTACTAATCGCGATCAAGTCGCGGGCACCAACTTGTTACTAATTTACATCATCATTTAATTTTGTGCTTAAAAAACTTAATATGGATATAAGAAATTCGAATTGTTTGTGTAAAGCTTTTATTTTGTTCGTAT
This sequence comes from Leucania comma, assembly GCA_958295575.1. NCBI lineage: Eukaryota > Metazoa > Arthropoda > Insecta > Lepidoptera > Noctuidae > Leucania > Leucania comma. Next base: position 16,943,587 of record OY282466.1, read on the forward strand.
AAGTGACAATATCTTAAAAAATAATATCGGATTGTCCTGAGTTCAGAAGGATATTTTTTCCTAAAAGGAAATTTGGTATTAAAACTGGATGTTTAGTTTTGCTTACTGAAAGCACCTCATATCATACTTTAATATTTGCATGCCAACTCATGGCGAAATGTGTCTTTGTGCTAATATAATTATATATGTCACCATCTCTTATACCACATTTAATGTAAATAAATGACTTTGACTTTGATCTCTTCAGCCTTTTCTCAACTAGCTTGGGGTCGGCTTTCAGCCTAGCCGTATGCGGCTGAGCGACCGCGTATCAGAGTTCTATAACTACTCAGTTACTAAGCAATACGATACTCTTTGAATTGACTGATGGTTAGACTTTCTGGCACTTGAATACCTGTAACGACTGTCATATAGGTCTACGAATAATAACCGGGACCAACGGCTTTACGTGCTTTCTGAGGCACGGGTTTTTTTATGATAGGTCATCAATCATCCAATGCCCTGGCCCATCCAATCCTTCGCCCTTGGGCGGAGCGGGAAGTAGTGTCAGACTCTTACTGACTAAAAACCTACCCCATTACTTCGTAGCCTATCATGCCGGGGCCGGGTATTCCTTTCGGAAGCTGACCCATGACCCCAGTAGGCTTTGACCCTGCCTGCCTGTAGCTAGCAGGCTGGGCCCCTTCGGTGTGCTGACATCTCCTTGAGGCGCGCGGGAACAGAACGCGCCGTCGACGTTAGTACTGTCCTATGTAAACTTAAAAAAGTACATATGATTTGAAAAATTCACATTTGTACTTGGCGGAGGCGGGAGCCTTAGCCATTGGGCCATTACAATACAGTTTAATTAATAATATATAAAAAAAACCGCCCGATCGAATTTCAATCACGGTGAAGAGCGGCCAACCCGAGGTGCATTGTCATACAACCGCTCTTAAGTGATTATGATATTATTACACATCTTTCTCCAGATATTCTGGAAGCACAGATATGTTGTGTATATTATCTAGGCTTCTATAGAAATCAAAACATGTTGTGTAAAACTGATCCAGTAAAGACTTCTCAAAATCTGCTATTTTACGTGAACTTTGGCTCTCGACAATTTACTCATATATTAAAAATATAAAAAGTACGTATATAGAACGCCTTGCGCATTTGATCGAGATTCTCAATTACGACAATTATTCTCAAAAAAAATTGAAGGGTTTTATAAAGAACACGTATTTCCTAGAACAAGTTTTGTGCAATATTCGAGTAACCGAATGCCAACAGAAACCCTGTCAGGCGTTATCTCTCTTTTTTCACGTTCCCTCTTCATCAAACATCGAGTTGGATTGCGTTAGTCGAAGTAACACGCTTTTAAACCATGCTCGTCGTTAACGATAGGCGTGTGGGGAAGGCCCCTCTTAGGTAAAATTTTTGTGCTTAAACTATCATCATCATCATCAGCTTTTTAATGTTCCCACTGTTGGGACTCAGGCCTCCTCTCTAGGAGAGGGAAAGAGCCGTAATCCACCACGCGGGCCCAGTGCGGATTGGTGGATGTCACATGTCTTCGAATTTTTGGTTCTAGGACATGCCGGGTATCAGGCACCTCACACAAAGTCTTCGTGAACGAACACCTCACGCTTCGCAATAAGCAGCTCTTTCGTATGGCCCGAGAAGCAGCAAATCGTGAGGGATACAAATTCGTGTGGACTAAACATTCTACAATTCTCGTCAGAGAGTTTGAAAATTCCGCCGTGCTGGCTGTTCGGACCATTCAAGATATTGAAAAAATTAAGGCTAAAACAACTAAAACCAACTCCTCTACATAGAATTGAAAACCATTACATTTATTTAGCCTCCTATGTTAAATTATGTGATTACTCTTTATTTATTTATAGTTTTTTAACGTGTTTCATTGTATTAACGTGTTTCGTTGTTACCCCTGTGTATAAGAGTGGAGATAAAGACGACGTCAACAACTATCGGCCAATTTCTGTATTGACCTCCATTTCTAAAATCATTGAGAAGCTCTTGAACTCTAGAATAGTTAACTACCTGACTAAGTATAACATCTTATCTTCCTCTCAATATGGTTTTAGAAGGGGAATATCGGCCCAGGATGCTACGGAGGAACTTGCTGCTGTGATAACCAAGGAAGTAGACAAGGGGAACAAATGCCTAGTGGCCTTTCTTGACCTCAAGAAGGCCTTTGATACCGTCTCTATTTCTAAACTTATACACAGGCTGGAGAACTTAGGATTTCGAGGTTCTGCTCTCTCTCTTCTCAGCAGTTACCTTCAAAACAGAAAACAGGGGGTAAAAATTGAAAACCATGTCAGTGACGAAGAGAACGTGACGTTTGGCGTCCCGCAGGGCAGTGTCCTCGGCCCAACGCTCTTTTTGATTTATATTAATGAACTCTGTAAACTTCTTATCAACGGTGCGAGGATACTGTCCTACGCGGATGACACCGCTATTATCTTTTCTGCTAAGACCTGGGACAAAGTTAGACTGGAGGCTGAGAGGGGACTGGCCAGAGTTAGTGATTGGCTATGTGAAAATCTACTGACGCTAAATACCCAAAAAACCAACTACGTCTGCTTCACTAAATACGCAAACTCTCAGCCTGCGCCTGACTTTAATATTAGAATACATTCTTGTCGTACCTCAACCCAATCTACCTGTAGTTGCCCTGTAATTCATAAGGTTAATTCCGTCAAGTACCTTGGTATTATAGTAGATCAAAGGTTAAGCTGGTACCCACACCTCGAACTAACTATAGGGAGGGTAAGAAAACTCATATGGGTTTTCAAATCTCTGAGACATGTTATGAATGCAGAACTACAGAATAAAATCTATATCGCACTGGCCCAATCCGTAATCATATATTGTATCTCGGTGTGGGGAGGAGCAGCTAAGTCGTATTTTATAGATCTAGAGAGGGCACAGAGATCCTTGATTAAGGTCATGTACTGTAAGCCCTACAGGTTCCCTACTGAAACTCTATACGCAAGCTCTAAGCTGCTCTCCGTTAGAAAACTCTACATACTACACATGGTACTAAGATATCACAAAATTCTACCCTTTAGCCATTCCAAGCTTAAAAAAAGACGGTGTGATCTAGTAGCCCCTCCATGCTCAGCACGTTCAATTTTTGCCAGTCGCCAAAATGTAACTCAAGCCCCACGCGTTTATAATAAAGTAAATCGCATACTTAATATCTACCCTTTGCAGCTGTATGAGTGTAAGAAGACATTGACGGAATGGCTCTTCACACTTAATTATGATGCCGTGGAAGACATTTTGGTGACTCTAGGTTAAATTTCATGCATACAGACTCACACACAAAAACACACACTCCTACACACACACACACACTCCAACACACACACACACACACACACACAAACACACACACACCCAAAAACACACTCCAACACACACACATAAAAATACACACTCCAACACACACACACATTCCAACACACACACACACACATACGCACGCATACACAATCCAACACACCCCCATTCACACACACACACACACACACTCTCCAACGCATCTCTACACTCATTCACGCATACACACGCCCACTCACACACACACCCACTCATACACACAGACATACACGCAAAATATACATTCACACACTCATAAACACACGAATAAACACAAATTTATACAAACACACTCTAGTTTTTCACACACTGCCATAAACACGCTTTTCACTTCTCTTTTATTTGGTTTTATAAAAAAAAAAAAAAATGTGTAACTTATACCTAATTAGCACAACGAATCAATTGTAAAGAAATCGAGGAAGAGCGAGGTTTATCCCATCACAAGTATCTTCGGATTACTTTCTGGGAAGCCCCGGCAACTTAATTGTATTGATTTAAGACAATAAACACATTTTATTATTTTTTTATTTTTTATTATTAATTGTCGGAAATTTGCAGAAACATACCTTAAATACACTAATTGATTTGATCTACTCAAGATTATTGACGTGGTCGTTGACAAGACAATACTTTAAACTAATGCAGGTTATTAATCGCTTCATAAGTCATGGCTAATTACAATATAAATAATTTAACAGTTTATTATCAAAACTGTCGTGGCATGCGTACAAAGCTGAAAACAATATTCTTTAATATAATGTCCAATTCGTATGATATTATCATTTTGACGGAAACCTGGCTACAAAGTGGCATATATGATGACGAATTCATAGACCAGCGTTATATTGTCTATAGATGTGACAGAGACCTAAAATTAACGCAAAAATCTGATGGGGGTGGGGTTTTGGTGGCAGTCATGAAGTGTCTCAAACCGTATCGTTTTTCTTTACCGTCAGTTACACCATTGGCAAGGTTTGCGGAATTGGTTCTTGTCCACCTACCGGCTACTGAACTGACAGGCGGTTATTTAATAGGCACAGTTTACATTCCTGATAGTTCACCCATAGCGGTTTATAATTTATATTTTGAGGGTTTAAATGACGTCATAAAAGAAAACAGTATAACCAACCTGTTACTAGTCGGGGATTACAATATACCTGACGCTGATTGGCAACACCGAACGGACTCTTCTGCTCTTGTTTGTATGGGAAAGTCATCGGTTTGTGACGGACTGCGAGGCTTTATGGCTCTTCACGACTCCTCACAATATAATGTATTTAGAAATTCTAATGGCAGAATTTTGGACTTGTGCATCACTAACATAACGGACTGCTCCGTTTTGCAACCGCAGGACTCTGTCTCTGTTCCAATAGACGTTCATCATCCTCCATTTTATATTATAATTCCTTTCATATCGAACATTAGCACCATGAACCGTAACCCCATTAAAAAACCAAACTTTTTTAAGGCAAATTACGATCTTTTAAATAAAGAGTTGATGGAGGTCTCTTGGAACATGATACTGAGTCAACTTTCAGCAGATAATGCGGTTAATTTATTCTATGAAACTATTTACGATATCGTCAAAAAAAATGTGCCACTTTCAAGATCTAAACCAGCACGATACCCAGTTTGGTTTAGTCCTTCTCTCATACATATCTATAAAAACAAACGTAAAGCTTGGATTAAATGGAAAACATACAAAAATGACTCGGATTATGAAATTTTTTCACTATATAGAACCCGTTTTAAAAGTGAAGCTACAAAATGTTACCATATGTATATTAATTCGGTAGAGGATTCCATCCCCAAAAACACAAAACATTTTTGGTCTTATATATCTAACAAAAAAACCAAGCCGGGTATACCGTCAAGTATGTCACATAAAAATCAAACTTCGCAAGATCCCGAAACTATCTGTAACTTGTTTTCCTCATTTTTTCAGTCCGTTTATCAGCCGTCTACCTTGACTTCCCAATGGTCACCACCTAATAATTGTTCGGATCAGTGTGATTTACTACACCACATCTATTTTGACATAAGTGTTATTAAAAGAGAAATAGAAAATTTAGACCCTTCTAAGGGTCCAGGACCAGATGGAATACCAGCAGTATTTCTTAAGCGCACTGCTGAATCAATTTGTGAACCATTACACATTGTATTTAACAAGTGCATCACCGAGGGTTCCTTTCCAGACATTTGGAAATGCGCCTACATTGTCCCAATTCATAAAAGTGGTTCAAAACATGACGTAACCAATTATCGTCCAATTTCTATTATCAGTGCAATATCAAAACTCTTCGAGAAACTAGTTCATAATGCCATCTATCCCTTCATTCATAACTATATCATACCTGAACAGCACGGTTTTGTTAAACAAAAATCCACTATGACGAACTTAGCAATTTACTCTAATTTCCTCTTCCATAGTATCGACAAGGGGGTTCAGGTGGATGCTGTATATACGGATTTTCAGAAGGCATTTGATACAGTGGACCATGAAATCCTTCTGAATAAACTAGCGTTCAATGGAATTAGGGGCAATCTTATGCGTTGGTTCTGGTCATATATTACCAATCGTAGCCTGGTAGTCGTGACTAATGGGTACAAGTCGGGAAGAGCTGGAATGTCCTCCGGTATACCTCAGGGCTCTATATTAGGACCTCTACTTTTTGTTATATTCATAAATGACATAAATATATGCTTTAAATACGCAAATTTTCTTTTGTACGCTGACGATTTAAAATTATATAAAAACATAAAAAATATTAATGACTGCTCAGAACTTCAGAGCGATCTTAACCGACTCTCTGAATACTGTTCAATTAATAAGCTTAATCTAAGTATACCTAAATGCCAAATCATCAGCTTTACTAAAAACAAAACTGTAATAAAATATGATTATACTTTATGTGATACTATACTAAATAGAGTGACGTATCTTAGAGATCTGGGAATATTGTTTGACAGTAAGTTACATCTAGATTTACACATAGAAAACATCATAACCAGAGCTTTTAAAATGTACGGCTTTGTTACCAGAACAACTACAGACTTTAGGCGTCCCTGCACATTTTTACAACTGTATCGCTCACTTATTCGTTCTCAACTTGAATATGCTTGTCTGATATGGGATCCATTATACAATAAATATAAAATGGCCATTGAAAAAGTACAACGGAAATTCTTACGAACTATGCAATTCAGATGCCAACGTACACGCTTACCTTACGAAGAACTTTTAGCAAAATATAATTTACTCTCACTCGAGAAAAGACGTATGCTTCTGCAAGTAATGACACTGCACGACCTTCTTCATAATAAGTTAAATTGTATAGATCTTAATAATTTGTCGAGGGGTGCGCGATTACCATTTGTTTGCTCAGGCATCACACCGAACAAACGCCGGTAAGCGTGCACCCCTTCGGCGTCTTACACAAATGTACAATGAACATTTTATAGACATTGACATATATATGCTTAGTAGAAACGCTTTTCGAGGTAAAGTTATTAGTGCACTGAAAAACTTTTAGAAATATCTTGTGGTAACTACTTTTTAACTGCATATATAAAGTGTTCCTTCGAATGTGAATAAGCGCACCGATAAGTTCTCATCATAGCACAATACCTTTATGTGAATATGTGGAAAATGTTGTGGTTATTACATTGATTTTGTTTTGTATACCTTACTAATAAGTGTAATATATAATGTAATATCGTTTTTTTTCCCAAATAAAATAAAATAAAAATAAAATAAAATAAAACATATACGCCCGTGAAAGGTCTTTTCAATTGGGGAAACTGCTCGGAAAAGAAACGGATGATCCAGCAGAACTTTTACAGTTCTTAATAGAAAAGGTATTGTTATTTAAAGTCTCAATGCATAATATTCATAAACAACAAAGTTATGAGCGTTTCTTTATATCCCAATATCTCACTCGATTTATGGAAACATTGTACATGTTATTGTTTATGAATGAAAGAATGTCAATAAAAATGGAAAAACACTGCGCTTATTATTTTCTAGTAGTAGTTGTTATGAATGATGATTCAATTATGAATTTACCAATAATGATAAATTTTCGTGGACAATTTTGGGATTTCGTTTTTTGTACTTTTGACTACACAAATTTGATCAGTAACGGGTACTGATTGAGCCCCATTTTTTTGTGCACTAATTAAAAAATAGTGGTGTATAAAATGCATGACTACAGCAATGAGTTTGAAATGATTAACAGTGTTAATAAAACAGATTGTTAGACCTAATTGGAGACGCTTAATCCCCTAATAACAGAAGTTTATACAGGTTGATGCTACCTCGGATTTACATCTCATTTACGACGGTTAAAATACATAAAACGAGCCAAACAAGGGCAGTAAGGTCAGGGGATGATAGAATTTGTTTTAAGTTTATAGCAAGATTTGCAATTTGCCTAGCGCAGTTACCTTTTAGGACGGCCCTAATACTTTGTTACGGGTGGTTCAAACTATTATCGCGGAGTTGGCATAGAGTTGTATATTGGATATTGACCATTAACAAAAGGACGGAGTTATTTTATTATTTGAACAACTTTACCTACCGTTGTTGTAGGTATGACTGAGTGTTTATGAAGTTTCAATTAAGTAGAAAGAAGCGCAACCGAAAATGACGTTTGTATATTTGTTATGAAGGTTTATTACGGTTTCGTACCCAAAGGACAAAATCGGGACCCTATTCCTATGACTCCACTGTCCGACTATCAGCCACCGGTCTGTATCTTATGAACCGTAATAGCTAGACAGGTAAAATTTGCACAGATGTTGTGGCTCAGTTGCCGCTATAACAACAAATACTAAAACCAAAACAAAAAAAAAATTAAGTGTCATTTTTAGGCTTGTTTTGCTACGGACGGTACAGAACCCTTTGTGCGCGTGTCCGACTCGCGTTTGACCAGTTTTTAGTTTGGCAACTCTTTGTCGTCATCAATAACCGGTTTGTAGGTCTACTGCAAGCCCGCCTGTAGTGAACCTACATTAATCAAAGTGTATGCCTGTGCCACGTTGCATAAAGTTGGCACGCGATCATCGCCGTTGTTCACTTATATCGCAGTTTTATTACCACTTCCCACGTCCCAATATTTTACTTCCTACCTTTTTAACATACGCCATCAGCAACAAATTTGCTTTATAAAAGCTATGAAAACTTTTTATTTTCGTAAAAAGTGGACGCATTAACGGCATATGTCAAAGCAAACTATTCTATCTCCCGTCCCCACTTAAGTAGGGTGAGAAAAATAATAGTGTCGTAAATTCATAAATGACACTTTTCGAGTACACTAGCAAAGTTTTTCCTAACTTTAAGGTTACAATAAAAGTGTCACATTGGAGGCTATGTAGTAATTTATTGAGGGTAAAATAAACATGTGAAGTGCGAAAACGAACTTCTGAAGTGGGACTTGACTTTATTGGGGTGATGCTTCTTTTGCACTCTGTAGGATGTAATTGAATATGAAGTTGCTCAGGAAAATTGGAAAAATTTGCTACTTTCACAAAAGGACATCTCATCCCTTTGGGTCTTTCTACAAAAAGTATAATTTTACCTGACTCAAACTTTTCGTTTGTTTGTGAGATTACTCGTTATAAATTTTAGTATAGCTCTATATGTTTTGTAGTGTATCTAGTAATAATAACAATAAGCTGTCGTTGTGCGGTTGAATCAAAAACCTGATACAGAAGGCAGTACCTAATCACATTAATGGTCAATATCGTAGTACGCGTTGTGAGGAGGTTCCTTTTTCTGGAGCCCTAACCACCGGTAGCTTGGACCCTGCTCCCGACACCGGTGGACTACTGTTTTTTTTTTTTTATATTTTTAAATGTTTTTGATATGTATTTTAGGTAATATTTAAAAATTTTAAAAATATGAATAGAAAATTAATAAAGGAAATAATAAAAAATAATGAGAATATATATTATTTATGTTTTTGTGTAATGTATATAATATATTTTTTACATTGTTTCGATCAATAATTACCAAATAATGAGAACATATTTACTGGTAGTACAGTCATAAGCAATAAGTGTAAAATGTCAAAAAATAAGTGTACGACAATTTTGTTCTAATTATCTATTAATCAAACAGGAAATTTAAAACATATAATTGTCGCAGATACATTTCTTGAATGGCAGAAGTAGAAATAGGTGGAAAATGTAACATTATACAACATTATTTTTAGATATACTAAAAATAATGTTGTATAATGCAAAACCTGAACTTAATTTGTTCGGAATCAGTAACTCAATCGATTCCAATAATTTTAACACCATCTTATATTTTTTTCACAAAAATATAAAGAAGGTCATAAGTTGGACACCACCGACACTAAAAATAATAATAATAACCTATCGCCGTATCTCTACGTTGTCGTCGTGTTGGGGCTTACGCGCTCCTATAAACCACAGGTGTGCACCGGTAGAGCTTGTATTACCGTAACATGCCAAGGGTGAGACTAAGAGCGCAGTTTTGTGGCGAACTGATGGGCATTAGTGACCCCACGGACCCGATCTCCCGTGAAAAATCTTGTTTCTCATCTGCGGCTTGCCTTTATTGGCCGGTCGTAGTGAACACTGACGAAGCACAGAGCTCCCACCTCTCTCTTGCCTTTATTGGCTGGCTTGAGTAGAGAATCGCAAGAGCAAACGTGCTCGGGAGAAGGATGTATAATCCAGTAAGGTGCTGGTAGGGATCTTGACCGTGTTTCCGGGATTGTCCTGGTAGCCGTGGTATACCTCTCCACTCCTCAAGCACATCAGGGTAAGTTTCCCTCTTGTTGTTACGTCACTTCGTGCTAGCGGCCGTTTTTGGGGGCCCATTTGTGCTAGTCACCCCCTGCCTTTTTATTGATGGGTATTAATAACATTGTACAGGCAGGGGCCATAGTCTTAATGTAGTTTTTGGTAACCAGTCCACTTAAGATTCCAAAAACCATAGCCCTATTATCTTTATTTTCCATATGTTGCAATAGTTTTTCAACCGGGGATTGTCCTTGAGTGCATTAGCATAGCGCGTACAGGGATAACGGTCGGTTGGTATCACGTTCCATTAAAAGTGTCTCAAGGACCTCTGCGAGTTGTTTTCGGGTCCTCGTACGCCTTCCGAAAGTTCAGGACCTCAAGGTCCTAAGATAAATAAATTCATAAAAGTATAATAATAATAATATCTTTAATTCGGGTTGCATAGACCCATAGAAATCTTAATCTATTACAAATTTTTCATGATACAATTATGACATTTTTTATACAGATTCTTTACATAAAAATACTAAACACGTGTTTTGGGTTTCGCATATAAGGTTGTAAAATGTAATATTTCGACATTCTCAAGGAAATCAAAATTGATAAGGTACCTACTTCCCGTTGACCAAGAATCCTGAAATTAGGCATGAAGCAAGGTCTCATAGCACAAATATAGGAAAAAATCTGAAAACAAAAAAAACTGTTATTTGCGATTCTGAAAAATCTTTCAGGCTCGATTCATAGATAGCTTTGGACAGAACTATGAGTGCGTGAGTCCGACTCGAATTTGCCCGATTTTTTCTACTCTCAAGCTAGCACGAATCAACAAAAAAAAAAAAAACAAAATTCTCCAGCGACATGCAACCATCAAGTACTCATCGATGTTGTACATTACAGTACATTCAGTACAGTAATCAAGTCACCCGCGGGAAATACGTTCAAATCCAGCGATTCACAAACTTGTTTGACTTACGACCCCTTTACTTCTCAAAAAATAATATATTCCTAAGAGTTCTCTGGGGAAATCTATTGTGTACCTGTACTTGTAATAGAATGTAAGAGGGAGTGTAGCGAGTCTATGGTTGTTAATTAAAGTATGTCGATTGTTTTTTATTACTTCTATATAGTGAAAATATACAGACGAGAATCGTAAAACGATCTGTGGCCACCGAAAGCGTTGACTTGCGGACGACGAGCAATGGGTAGCTTGCCATCCGCTCGCCCTGTAAAGACTGAGCCCTAGTCGTTTCAAGCGCGCCTCAATGAGATGTCAGCAAATAGTAGGGCCGATGCCTGCTAGGGCAGTTGCTGAGGAAAAGTACCAAATGGTCCTAGAACGCTAAAGGTAACTGAAGGAGCATAGGTGTGGTTTTAGTTAGTTTACAGCAAGACTTTTAAGTTTCGTATGCCCTCCCACTCCAACTTAGAGCACCCAAATATACGTATATATGGGTGGGATCTCAATAATGCAATCACAATTTTTTTTGCTTAAGGTTAAGCAGCACACTCTATTTTTAGTTTCCCAGATTCTAGAGGTGCTGCTTTTTATTGTCGATATATTTTTTATGTTATTTTTAACAAGCAAGTCTGATTTACGTGAAGTTTACCTCAATCAAGTAAGTTTATCAAATGTAATATGCGTCTACCTTGCCTTTACACACGAAACAATTATTATATTTTAACCAAAAAATGATTTATAAAGCTTCACATAACATCTATATTCTATACGACCTACTCAGTATATTTTTAAACAAGCTTCTGCTCGCGGCTTTGTTCGCGTGAAAGTAGGTTTCTCCTCACAAACTTTGGACTCCCGATTCATACCTTTAAGGGGTAAATTTAGGAAAATTCTGTCTTACTGCTCGCCTACGTCATAAAAGGTAAGTTTGTACAAAATTTCACGCTTTTAGCCCCAGTAATTTCGGCTGTGCGTTGATATAATATCAGTCCTTTAGTTTCTCCTTTTATTTATTTATTTATGTACATACAAACAATTAAAAAATGAAAATAGCAAATACAGATAGAAGAGCACAAAGGTACTGCTTATTTCAAATGAAGTTTCTTTCAGTAGACCTGCGACAGGAGATTTGTATGAGAAATGTAGACACAGTGTATAGACAACAAATAAGTTAGCTAATTAAAAATATAATAATATTATCTAAATTAAACCATACAATCTTCTATAATATAAAAAAAAAGATTCGCTGAATGTGTTGCTAAGCGCAAATCTCGAGAACAGCTGGACCGTTTTCACTAATTATTTTTTTGTTGTGTTTGTTATTGTCAAGAGAAGGTTCTTAAGTAGGGTAGGGTAGAGTAGGTTAGAGTAAGGTAAAGTAGGTTAGAGTATGGTAGAGCAGGGTAGAGTAGGATAGAGCGGGAGCGAAGCCGCGGGCAATACATACTTAAATTCAATTAAAAAATAAGTCTATAACTTATAACTTTTATTATATTTATAGACTATGTCGCGCAAAAGCCGATGACATTTACTTTGAGCTCCACACATAGACCTTGTAGGTACAGTGTATCACCGGGGTCGATCAATAGCCCAATTAAATTTATTGCCGCAAGCCCACCAGATCGTCGTAACGATATAGCGGCCACCATTTATTGCCAATAAATATTTTTTACTAGCAGCTTTTACAGGACTCTGCGTCGTCTTCCAAGGGGATCTTACACCCAGTATTATTTCATAACTGATATTTTATTACGGTAACGCCAGTTCTACGATATAACATTTAATTTGTTCTTGTTATTTCGGTATTGGGTTGGGTATGACAGATTTTATGCTGCTCGTCTTATTTGAGCATCTGACCTTTCACTCAAAATTAATTTGTGCCACCAGCTGAGATATTATAGGACCGATCAATAACAGAATCGTGAAAATAGAAAGAGCTTCTGAAAAGGTTTGACTGTCAATCCAAATTTCTTAGTTGAATAATAAATTTAATAAAATCAAATTAATTTCTTTGTTAAAATAAAAATAAAGAATCGAGTTCAACTCCTACTGTTAGTTCGATCCTAATCCTGGATCGTGGAGTCCGAGTGCTCACTAATTCTATCAGTCGGCAGGCTTTTTACCTTAGACAGAGGATATGGATCAATGCCGTCAGTCTTTTGGGAACATTACCAGTCGACAGCGATATGGATGAGCTTTTTCTTTTTTTTGACGCTATATTATAGTTTTTTTTAGTTACTTCTTATTAATTTAGGGTTTTTATTCTGTAATTATATTTACTAATATGTATTTTATAATATATATAGTAATTATGTATTGTGTAAAATACGGGCTTAATATATAATAATTATACAGTTTTCCATTTTTGATTGTCAAAGTATAGGATATCAATCTTTGAAACCATTTATTCGTATATTTTTATTTTTATCACAAAATTTCAATAGGTGTTATGTAATAGCCAATTAAAACGCGACAACAAAGGGTTTCTTCCTTTGAGGCTATGTTTATATACAGAGTGTTTTTCCCTTGCGATTTTGTTAGTGTGAATTTTATGAACCCTTTGCAAAACCCTTTGATAAAATAATCCGGATGTCGTAAATTATTCGCTGGAAGTTTAAGCTGGGTGGTTTAACATGATCGCACTAAGTGTAAATTAGAATTTTTTTTTCTGAAATAATAATCTGATCATACTAACTTCCCATATCTGAAACTTATTATCTACATATGTAAGCTACTCATACATATAAGTCATCTTAATTTTTTTAGTGTTAAGTTGACGTTCTCTCTCAATTTTGGGCCATAAAACGAAGCAATGGCTCAACTGACTGAAAAGAAGATCGATTTCCTAGAAGACAACACCTCACGCAGAAACAGGTGCTCAAACTTTATCAAGTGCAAGTTCAATCGTGTATGGAGTACTGCTTATCCCAGATATCAGCTTGATGCGCTTGAATCCATGCACTCGTCAAGTCGAAGCCTTAAAATCTTGAGCATCGACACCAAGTTTCTAGCTTGTCGGTTTTCTAACAATAATTCGGAGTGTGTCGGAATTGCATCATCTAATTCCGCCAACCCCGTTACATCATTTGGACTACAAACTGACGTACGTGATAAGGATAAGCTACCGGTTTGTGCAAAACGTTTTGGTTTTCATTCATTATGCGTACAGCTAAGGATCGGGACCCAGCCGGAGTCAGCGTTTTTTGTCGTAAGCTTGTCGGTTCATTCAACGCAATCCAACGCAATTTTTTATAAAAAAAAAAGCAATGACAACAGAAAAATAATACCTGAAAGCTCTATTGGGACTCGGTAATACCGTCATTCACTCGAATATTTTATTAAACTTGATCGAGAAAATACGTGTTGGAAAAAGTTTTCGTCATTCAGAATTTTGATTTTTGCTAGGATTCTATTGTTATTTTATTTTTTCTATTTCTATTATTTATTTTTATTACTTTTTTTTTTATTTTTGAGCACTTTATCAAGGGTCAAAGTTCATGCAAAATAGCAGATTTTCAAAGGTTCTTTACTGATATGTTTTACATAAAGTTATAAATTGATTTCAATAAAAGACTACATAGATACCTAATATTCACAAAATATCTGTGTTTCCAAAATATCTAATAAAAACTGTGTAATAATGTCCTAAAGGCGGTGTGGTTGTATGAAAAACAGTGAAAATATAATTATGTCGGGTTGGACGCCCTTAATAGCTGCAACACAATAAATTGCTAACTATTTATTTAGTTATTTTCGTAAGCAAACAATTTGGAAATGCGTTTCTGTTCCAATATAAGATTATTTATTTACTTCCAGATATTACCCTTTACAAAAATATATAAACATAGCAAGCTTCCGCGAGCAGCTTTGCCTGCGTGAATATTGGAAATGCTGCGTCTATCCCGATACAAAAATATTCGTCGTTCTGTTTCAAGACATGACATACCCCTGTGTTAAGTTTCACTCAAATACGTCTGTGTTTCCTGATAGCTATAACCTTGGTGTCTTTAAATCAAGAGTGAATAGGTAACTTCTAAGCAAGTGTGCTCCATCGTCAGCTACATCATCGCTTACTATTAGGTGGCATAGTGGTCAAACGCGAGCCTATCCAAGATAAAAAAAATCGTTCAGCCATATGACCGCGAAGGAGTATAACGTGACGTGATATTCATTACGATATATATATCCCTTAGTGCCCATACGCTTGCATTATGAAGGATTTAATGAATGCCACCGATGCTGCAGTTATCGTACCTGCGCCAAAAGAAAAAGTAGTATGCACATTAAATTCACGTAATTTTTTTGACCAATGGTCATAATTGGTAACGATCTTCATACGACTTGCCTAAATAATATAAAAAGGGTGGAAACTAGAAGACTAGATCTATCGTGAAATATAAAAACTCGCCTCTAAGTAGTCAGTCATTGTTCCCGACTTAATGCAATAAAATTGTACAAAAAATTGCTTACTTTTTCAAAACAGGACTTGTATAGCAGAATTTTCAAAGCGAGTCTTTCTTTTAGAAAAATGTTTTTACTCAGTCGGTGAACCCTAAAATGTATGTACTTAATCAAGTATTTGCAATAATATATAACAATTATTAATAATAATAATTGTTGGTTGCTATAATTATGACAATGTAATGATATTTTTTTTTTTTAATTAATCTAGTTTTAAGATTATATTTATCAATTTACCTGTTCGACATAATTATTTAGGTACATATTATTGTTATAAATAAAGATGATACAACTACTACAATATTTCTTACTATGTAATAAAATATATCTAGTAGCTAAACATGAATAGTAAATTTTAATCGATTCCATCGCCGTCGCTAACCTAAAATATTTGTAGAGTCGGCTTAGGTTAAGTTATTTTTAGAGGGGCGCTTCAAAATTAGGTTGACCGACATAGAGAAGGGTAAATCTTTAATAATATAATACAATTATATATCTTCTGCTAACGACTTCGCCCACGTGAACATAGATTTATCTATGCAAACTTTCATTACCTCAGAGGGTGATTTTCGAAAAATCCTTTTCTTTTTATTATTATTTGTATCAATCATAAAAGAAATCCCTTTGCAAAACAGCATTCTAGGTCCAACGGTTGGACCTGGGCGTTTATGAGTCAAGGAGTAAGCCAGGACTTTCTTTGCCTGTTTTATTAATATATAGATACTTAAGTTCATTCAAAGCAAAAATAAGCAGTGGTGGCCGAGCGTTAACGGCCCCGACTTACGATTAGTAGGTCACGGGTTCAAGCCCGGCCAGACGCATTACTTTGTGTAATTTATTTCATCACCACTACTCTCAAAACGGTGGAGGAAAACATCGTGAGGAAACGTCCTGGAACCAAAAATTCGAAGAAATGTGACATCTACCAACTCGCACTGGGCCTGCGTGGTTGATTACGGCCCATTCCCTCTCTTAGAGAGGAGGCCTGTGTCCCAGCAGTGGGAACATTAAAATGCTGATGATGATGATGAAAGCAAAAATGTCTACATGATCTACTTCAATAAAAATGAGTGACTAGTTGTGTTGTTTAACGCGATGGTGGCAGTCCAAATTGCTTCAGACTAATTTAGATGACCTTTTTTAACCATTTTATTGAAGTTTTTGGGAAGGTTGTTATGAAGAGAAAAATGGAGGACGGGAAACCGAAAACAACTCATTCTTTATTACATTTAAACTGTTCATCTGTCAATATTAGGGTTAGCTGTCAATAACAATAGCTTTTTACTGACAGACGTGTGTCGGGTCAGTCACTTTAGAATAAATGTACCGATTCTATTTTCATTACCACTATGAATTGTTATTTGTTTTATCTTTCTGTTTTTACTTGTTGTCAAAAATATTATTTTTGTATTCATAGGCTCGCGTTTGACTATTATCTCACCTGATAATAACACAGTAGTTACGCTTTAATGTTATAAAGTGAAACTTATAGCATAGGGCCTAGGGCGGGTTGGTAGATGTCAAATGTCATCGAATTTTTCATCCTAAGATATGACGGTTCCTTCACGATATTTTCTTTCACCGTTTTGAGAGCAGTGGTGATGAAATAATTTACAGAAAATAAAGCGTGTTAATATTTGTCGTGAGCGTTGAACTCACGGCCTACCACTTTTAAGTCAATGCCGTTCCCACTGGGCCAACACTGTTTAAACTGTCTATACCTAAATTAATTGCCAAAGTTCGAGTTTTAAAAAAAGTACTTTGGTTTTTAATTTTATCTTTAAAAATCGAAAGTGTTTCATGTATCGGATCGACCCTCCATGGAATTAAAACGATCAAAATTTAACGGTGTATATATACCTACTCGTATTTTGCGGAGTGTGCGCTTTCTCCAATTTTCTGTAGACCTAATTTTCGATATTTATAGACTACTTGAAAAAGTTTAATTATTTACATTCTTGGATAAATACCCTACAAATAAAACAATCAATATTTTATAATCAGCGTCCGCTTAGTATTTGCCAGAATTGCGCGAATCCAACGCGCGAACGCCGGCGTTCGCTTGGGGATATACGTCAAATACACTGATTCAAAAACAATTTTACTTACTGAAGATTTTCTACAATAAAAAATGGTCATTTTTCTCTTTCAGAAGTCGTCGCTTTGTCTGCACCTTTATTTAGAAACACACAGGAAAGGGAAGTGACAGCGATAACGTCAGTGCAGCACTGTAAGCGCTTTTGTCCGCGATGCGCTTTCATAAGGACGGCTCCATGATAACGGTAAGATAACTCAGAACAAAGTTCGTGCTTTTAATGTTTTATCAGAATAGGATTTGTTCTTTACTTTAATTCTTATTCTGGTTCATAAAACATTTCTTGGTGCCTTAAGTTTCAGTTCCATTAGGTGTTTTTCTTTGCAATTTTTTTGGAAACTGCCACCGGTACCAAAAAAACTAAGTAAGATCCAGCATTTATTTGTGGAATTTCACACTGTGGTTTACAATATATGTATTACAAAGAAAGATTTTAAAAAATTTCAAAGTTTATTTATTTATTTGTATTAAAATTTATGAATGAGATGCAACAACAGTTTCACAACGCCAACGTAGTGACTTATTCGGAAAAAGTATACTGACTGTAGATCTCGGATTTTTTGAGTATTAAATCGATACAAGCATCAGAATGCGCCGAAGCGATATGGTGGATTCCACCTTTCCCTCGCCTAGTGAGGAGGCCTGAGTCCCAGCTGTGGGAACATTATAAGTTACGCACAGAAGAGCATGCATCATTGTAAAAAATTGTAAAACTATTACTTGTTTTAAAAAGAAATTTCATCCAGCAGACCTGCGGAAGAAGAGATTAGAAGATATGTAGTTTAAAATTAAGTAAAAAAAAAACATAATATACTTAATTTAAAATATTATTAAGTACTTATATAACTATTTATATCTTATCGGTTTAAAGAAATGTATTTCTTTTAAAAACATACAGTCCTATTATAATGAGATACAAAGTAATAAATATGATAATACAGTACAATACAAATTTCCTCCAGAGTATTGGCAGATTATAATGTACATACATACTTCTTTAGCTTCTGTTTAAATATATATATATTTTTTTTATTATACTAAAATTAAATACATAATAATTATATAAGTATACATAAATCTATAATTATCAAACTAAAAAGGAAAGGCGGTGCTCTCTTATTTGAGATTTTTATTACTTTCATCACACCTGAATCGACCAAATAAAATTTTATAAACAATATTAATTCCCCAAAACAATAATCTACGTAACTAAAGAAATTCTAGCAGTGTGTATTTAATTATTGTACGCAAGTGTAAATAACGGGACAATTAAGCCAAGATAATATTACGCCGAATCAAATTTTTTATTAACCTAGTTACAGAAAATGATAACCTATCCATAAAAACTACCTAAATACTAAATGATAACCTATCCTAACCATTAAAATGACTGCTAGTTGATGTAATGAAGCTGTGATATTATTCATTTTTGTGTTATTAATGTTTTATAATTTGTGTTTTTTATTTAATTTAATTGATGTATTAAAGCTGTTATATTATTTCTTCTTGTGTTGTTAAATTTTTATAATTGTGATTTTTATTTAATTTAATTGAATATGTTTGTTTTTTTTTTACTTGATTTTATTTAGAACATTATTAATTATTTTTCTATTATTTTATCTTTCCTTGTAAAACATTCAGACACAATGTAAAAATTGTTATTGAATAAATGAAATGAAATATCCACGTCCACTGCTAAACTATGTCTGGTTCAAATAGCCAGTAATGACTGTAATACATCACCTAGAAGACTGGGTAAGATTCAATTAAATCCGGCCAAGCAGAGACCCAAATGTTGTGTGATATTGGTCTAGTGACCTTTTTAGTAAGAAGGTCTATTATAACAGAGGTTCTGATGTGAATTTGAAGTTTGCTTTACAACTGGGTTCATTTAAAACAGAAACTGATATCAAACTATGTCCCATTTATATCAATGATAATATTTTAACACTAATAAATTTCGCCATTATGGTCGAATATCACCTCTCTTTACATTGAATAACTATGTTCAATGTGCACTTAATTACAAACATACTACAAAAATACATGTGTGTATAAAATACACCGTTAAATTTTGATCGTTTTATTCCCGTAGAGGGACGATCCGGTACATGAAACACTATCGATTTGTAAAGATAAAATAAAAAATAAAATACTTTTTTTCTAAAATAAGAATTAATATACACGTATACGAAATTCATTTTTTAAGTAAACCTTGTAGGTAGTTGTCGCTCGTTGCGTATTAACTACCTACAGGTCATTGAACTCGCCCAGCTGACGTTTACTTAAAGAAATTAATTTCGTACATGCGTAAATTGGCTTGCCGATTTTTTTTTTAAAGTGGCCTCTTTAGACTACGTTATCATATCAGTCATCTCTTGTGTGTCTCTCTCTCTCTTACTTTCAGATACCAATATTGTGCTAATAACAATAAAAAAATAATTAGTGTCATTAAATTATTATGAGTACAAAAATAACAATTTCATGAATTCGTTTTGTTAAGAAACTAATCACACTAATATGTAATATAATGCCGAAAGTTTGAATATTTGTTGGAACGAATTTCGTTAAAAAAGGTTTACTTTCAATACGTAGACGAGCACTAAAAGAGGATTATCCAAATTTCACCCCTGAAGGGAGGAAAAAGGGAGTTCAAAGTTTGTATGGAAAAAACGTACTTTCACGCGAAGCCGCTGGCAAAAGCTAGTTTCTTACAAAATTAAAACTGACTAAGCTGTGGAAATAGTTGAATTGATTGAAAACAATTAATTCGCTTTGTTAATGAATTTTGAGCCAATATTATCGGTAGTTTCATTTTATTACTTGGTACCATTTTATATCTTCTCACGACATTTCGCAGATCTTTAGTTCCGTATCATAAAATGCCTCACAGCTATTATTATAACCATAATGGAGTTTCTTATAAAAATAAATTGCAACGAATACAATGAACGATGTATCTTAATCATTTATTACTATTATTTTGTTTTAAAACTGTTTTCTGATGTAGGTATAGTGTTGTAATAAGTGCCTTCAGATAGTCATAATTGAGATAATTTATGCAATATCAATTAATATGTTTAGCCATGTAAACTTTCTTTCATCAAAATAGTAAGAGATGTCAAAGAGCGATGTGAAGAATAAAACTTGGAGGCCGGAAACGAATCCGGCTCGAAGAACCAAAATTAAAAAAATAATGTACATATGTATTTAAAAGATGATACAAGCAATAAAAAAATATTTTAAAATTAGTTTATTTGGAGGCAATTTTTGTTAAAGAACTTTACTTCGAGTAGAAATTATTTAAATAAATATTAAAATCGCAGTCCACAAAAATATTTATACAAGAAAAAAATTGATGCTGACTCATAAAACATGAGTAAAACCTGTGTTTAATTTGCCAATATTTTTCATATCACCCGTACCAGTCGTTAAAAGCGGAATAAACTCTGCAACTGACATTAACGCATATAAAATTGTATTGACAATGGCTATGGGATATAGTACGAGTATGAATTCAAACCTCGCTTTGTATTTAAGGTATTATACTATTTGAATATGATTATTAAGCAAGCAAAATCACTCATTTTTTAATTTGCTCTATACTTTTAATATAACCTATACTCACATTACTCATTTTGTCAGCTGTATTTTCGAATTATTGACTCCTCCAAGGACACATGGAAAAGAGGCCTGACCCTTAATAGTAAGAACAAACGAGTAACTCATTGAATAAGCATAGCATAATCAGCTGTGGCTGATTATGCTATGAACTCTTTTTTTTAAGTAAGAAATCATCCAACATACATACATCTCCCGCCCTTGGGCGGAGCGCGTCAGATTTTCACCAACTAAAACCCACTTCTGTTCCATCTTTACCTTCGTTTCAGGGCCCCGGGGTTAACTTTCGAACGACCAATGGCCTCAGTAGGCGTCGCTGATGTGACACCTCGAAAAAACATTAAAAAAAAAATTAACCGGTCTGCCCCAGATTTAGGACAATGTTTTTTAGTATGTACTCGTATCAATGTCAATGTCTTTTCTTTTTATTAACACTTGCATATAAGTATATACCACTGTAATGTATATAACATACTTGTATATAAGCTGTTACAGTTTGCTTATTTTAAAACGATAAAGGTATTCTAAATATATATTATTAACAAAAATATTGATCAGAATTTTTCAATATCGTCCCCTGGTGCTTTTCAGAAAGTTACTTGCTCCAGCAGTGTATAGATATTGTTAAAAAGTATGGTATAAAACCATTAGCAGCTTGCATTTTTGATTACAAACCTAGTATCGCTATAGCCGTCGGCAATTGCAATATATTTCAACCGCAAGCCGGCTCCGAGTCAACGGAAGCAATAGTGCCATTATTGCTTCCCAACAGAGGCGGATGCAATTATATTTCAAATCACGGTCCGCTAAAATTGAAGTCTGTAATATTGTACTTTTTTTAAGGTGGGAAATCATCCAATGACATCTCCCGCTTCTGGGCGGAGCGGAGGGCATGTCAGACTTTTACTGACTAACATACACTCCTGTTCCTGCTTTGCTTTCGTTCCAGGGATCCGGTGGTCATTCGAAGGAGGCATGACCCATGGCCCCAGTAGGCTTTGACCCTGCTGGGCCCCTACGGTTTTGCTGACATCTCCTTGAGGCGCGCGTGGAACACTACGCGCCGTTGACGACTTGGGCTTGGTCCGGATGGTTGACGGACAACCAGACGGTGAGCTACCCAATGGGTAGCTCACCGTCTGGTTGTCATTCGAAGACTTGTGACATCCACCAACCCGCACTGGGCCCGCGTGGTGTGTTACGGCCCTTTTCCTCTTACAGAGAGGAGGCCTGATTCCCAGCAGTGGGAACTTTATAAGACTCGGAAACATGACAGGAACTATCCAGCAGATATTCATGATTCCAAACTCATCACATTGCCACTACTTATTTCTAGTAAATTTTATACAGTTCTGTCGCATAAATCTGGTTCAATATCGCATAGCTACAATACACTTACTTTTTTAAGCGTCGGCGTTGTTCTGTGGATTTTTCATTTCACGTAGAAACTGTAGGGAATAGTGGCATTATTCTTCATATATCGACAAAGCTTATCGTATGTCAGGTACCATTAAATCAAGTCTGCTGTGCAGCTACAAAATGTTCTGGACAACTGTTGCTCGACAAATTTAAACAATTGCAAGATTTTACGTGGAGGTATCTTAAATTGTACATTTAAGAATGTTCTAAAATCTTTTGTTGATGCTTGCTTTATCGTTACTTTACTCTAAGATCTTTGTTATTTGTTACAGGATAGTCAGCCGCCAGAAATTTAACTATTTTTTTTTTATTTGATATTAAACCTGTGCTTGACTACGATCCCATCTGATGGTAAGCAGTGATGCAATCGTTGATGGTGAGGCGCACTAGTTTATTAAGAGCCTCTAAACTTAAAGACGCCTAAATTATAATCGGATGGTAAGACCGTAGCAGGCAAATTGTTTTGAGTCCTTCGATGTATGCAATATAAACGACGAGGCGAAACGCCTAGTGGTTTCAACAACGTAAGGGTGAATACTGGCCCTACGTCGGGTTGTCCGATGGTAGAATTGAGATAATGGAATCAAGTCATGCAATTCCCGCGCACACTGTCTAAAATCCAACCTGTAAAATATCGAAAAGCTGGCCACCCTACGCCTGTGCTCGAGGCCTCACCATTAGTGCATTGAACTACGTTCTGCCCCCCTAGCCAAGTTACAATCGTTTCGTTTTGCGTTAACGATTGGAGTTGGCCACGCCCCCAACTACTTTGCTCGAACAAACGAATTGACCAACTCCAAGCGTTAACGCAAAACGAAACGATTGTAACTTGGCTAGGGGGGCTGGAATATTTTACGGCTCACCAACAGAATGACACACATAATTCACAGAACACAACTACTCCAGTCAATTGCCGGATGGCCACTGACTCGTGCCAAATCAATTATGTCACCCTGCCTGGACTACCCACATCGATAATACACCACAATTAGTCCTTCAAAGGAGTATCGTGTCGTCCTGTTACCAGGTTGTCGAGTTCCGATAGGCAGTCGTTCCATAATTATCTATACTTATAATAAATCTGTAGAAGTAAATATTCTGTACATTGAAAATATCAAAAAAATAAGTGGCAGGGGGTGTTATTAGACCGACACCGAACCCAAAAATGTGATTAAAAAATTTTTTGTCTGTCTGTCTGTCTGTTTGTTCAAGCATCACGCAAAAACTACCGGTTCGATTACGATGAAACTTGGTATAATTATTCTTCAATATCCTGGGCACCACACTGGGTACTTTTTATCCCGGAAAAATATATACAATAAAAAACAAACTTAATTTGGCGGTTCGATCCCTAAGCCCAATTACTGTACCAACCGCAAATAATAAGTTTGTCGCAGGTTACGTCACCCGTTTCTATTGTAATTAGCCACAAAAGGCCCGCGCCAAGACAGAAGTATTAATAATAATAAACCTTTATTGTCAGGCAACTAGGGCCCATAGATAAAATACACAAATAACCATACAAAATTAAACTAATACATATAAAGAAACTATATCAAATTATTAAAAACTATTGCACACGAAGTGACGGTAATACCGGTAAGTATGCTACCGGTAAGAAGCAAGAAAAAGAAACGTCTGAAAATTGACATTTTTATTAACGTGGCAAATGTTTACTGGAACAGCCCCAAAATGTATCATTCCATTCCAAACATGGTTCTCCCTTTGAAATTTTAAACATGTTTGTAGAACGTAAACACTGCGAACGAACGGGAGTTAGGAAGAATTTTGACAGACTGACGTCAGACTTTCTGTGAGAGAGCACGAGTTTGTCGAGAATATATTAATTCGTAATTTTGTAATAAGATTGTCTTCTTCTTTACCCGATCCCTTTATTCATCAAAAGTTTTAAAACTGTGTTAAAGGTTATTGCCTTTTTGCTTTGAACGTGATTTTATACATAGTATTTTGAAAGCATCATAATTGTTAATTCAGGAGTTTTTTTTTTTTTGATAGCTTCTTAATTCCTGGAGAACCATTTCGTGTAATATTTACGAGAGTTGGTATTTTAAAATACCATAGGACAATCAAAAATTCTGTTGAAAAGGCATCAATCATATCGGCGGTATGAGATAATGCTTCATGACTGGTCAAAAAACATTTGGTGCACCATCAAAAAATATGCTGACCAATGGAACGACCGGATGACTCGAAATTTCCTTGCGTGATCGCATCAGAAATGAAGATATCCGTAGGAGTATCAAAGTGTCTGACATAGCCTGACAAATCGCCAAACTTAAGAGGTAGTGTCGTTGGGGCCGAAAGGTTCTGGAGTTGCAGCTGCAATGTAGAAAACGCAGCATTGGAAGGCCACCGAAGACCTGGTGAGGGTCACGGGTAATCCATTGGATTTCCATGATTCTCACCGGGTCATCGGTCCATGAGAGACACACGGGATCGTTCGTTGTGGTGACACCTGGAAGAGACCTTTTTCCAACAATGGAGTTTTTCGCCTGTGAAATGATAATGATATAGCAGAGTATGATGACACAGTTAGATATTACTGATTAAACATAAGAAAATAAAACACAAAAATGTTTCCAATGTCGTATATTCAGTTTTAATTTTACCGTACAATGACAATACGAACGTTAATTTAATATCACAGTCCAAAAAGATTACGTGTAACAACTTACATTGGAAATAATCTTAGCTAAGAATTTACAGTGATTACAATATATGAAGATTAAAATCTTCCGAACAGTATGTACAGTTTCTGCTAATGGCCCTCATGAAGCAAAATAATATAAACTATTAATTCAACGTATTTAAATGCGGCTACTTCGTAGCTTTACTGGGTACATTGTGTAGAAAAAGAGTAAAGACAACAAAAATGGATTTATTCACAACAATTTGTTAATTACATTTTTTTAAATAAATGAGTACTCAAAAATGCTTCTTTATACTTTTTACCTACCTAGGTACTGTAAGTAAAACGGCAAGGTAAACCGTATATTTTGCCCTTTCCACCCTATGTACATAGGGACATAATGATACAGTGAAACCTATTAACTTTTCCTTGGATTTTGAGCCCGAAATTTTCCCGTACCGTGTCTTTGTAACTGAAAGTTATAAATTTAATAACTCAAATTATTTTTTCTTGTGGTTTCTATATTTACCTCTATGTTTGGAAAGTTTTACTTCAATAGTCCCTAAAAGTGAACCAATTAATTAGTCATTTATCATTTTGAATAATGGTCTGGACGACACTTTTGTTGGCAAACATTCAACAACAACAGTTACTTTGAAAGTGGCTATTTTGAAAACTTGACAAATGAAAAGCCTTTATAACTGACAAAAAATTTCAGTCCCGAGATCCAAGATACCCTGGTTTCACAGTACTAACTAAATGAAAACATATAAATATTTGTAATTTATTTACACATTCAAAAACAAATCAGGGTTACACTGCGTTTTCCAATACTCGGCACCTAACCAAGAAATATTTACATAACCGGAGCTTACGACTTTATTCAGGTATCGGCGATGTGGGCAATAAGTCAGTCAGGCTCAAGTGGGATTCACTGGGACACGTCTGTTGGATGTCTCCGGGAGGAAAGATGGGGTGGGGTCGGTACGCAGTCGTACGAACGATTCCAGCTTTCGTATTTATATCTTCATTTGAAACGAGCCTGAATGTTTGTATTGCTATGACATGTTTGAAAAGGTTAGGATTTTGAGCCCATCTGTTTTTAAAGGGATATTAAGGGCGCCTTCAAATTAGCCGCGAAGTACCGTGCGACAGCAGCGCGGCCGCCGCACTAGAATCGCTATGTTCGAGCATCATAGTGTTGTACATTTAAATTCTCGATTAGAACGATACTATTAAAACGAAAAAAGTAAAAAAAACCTAAGTTAAGATTGCCGTTATTTGCTATAAGCGAATTTTATAAAGTAAAAGGTTAATGTGGCTGAAATTTCAGAAGATAACTATTACACAACGCCGTCTAGTCCCAACCTAAGCAGAACTTGTGTTATGGATACTAGACAACTGATAAACACTCTTATATATTTTATTTCTAAATACATACATATCATAGATAAATTACACCCAGACACAGAACAAATGATCGTGCTCATCACACAAACATTTGTCCTGGGTGGGAATCGAACCCACGACCTCAGGCATGGTAGTCAGGGCCACTAACCACTAGACCAACAGGCCAGTCTAGTCTATTCGCTGTCAATCTCATCGATAAATTCTTCAACCTGATTTTCGTTCATGTTTAGACTTCAACAAAAGATAAGTGCGTATCATCACTATATAGTCGACAGATGAACTGTCGCGCTGTGGTCGCGTGTTTTTAATTTGTATGGGATTGACGAAGCAGCGCGACAGCAGCGCAACGGCAGCGCGACGGCAGCGCGACGGCAGCGCTGTTGACGCGCGGCACTTCGCGGCTAAATTGAAGGCGCCGTTAGCTGTATAATTTCACTTGTTTTATCAATATTTGTCATATTTTTGTTTTATGCAGTGCATTATCTATTTAATAGATACATATAGTAAATTAATTTGATAATATCTAAAAGAAGTATCAGGTTGGTTAGGTTTTTTCCTTCGCTAACAAAATATAAAAATGTTAACCATTGAGTCAATATTTATTTAAATAATAGCAAAAAATATTGAAGTATCTACATAGAAACTTTATACTTTGCAGACTAGTAAAAATAATAAAAAATCTATTGTTTGTATGAGAGCCATCAATTACAAAGGTTTTATCAATAAACGAGTTGACAACGAGGGATGCCACATGGCCACATTTATGAAATTGATATTTTTTATTGTTTAACATACATAGTTATAAATTTTCACTAACTAGTATTCAGTTCTCGTCAAATGGTCAGTTTCACAGCCAACTCACTGCTACCTGTGAACAAGAAGAACAAGTTAATAAACAAAACAGATGAACAAAAGACGAGCGTCTTTTTATTACATATGCTTTCAATAAAAGATCGATTTATTTTCTACAATAGTAGAATTTATACAAATTAGGCTGTCTACAGACGCGTAGCTTCATAAACGCGTATTCGACATTATGGCGCATCATCGACGGAGTTCGTCGGACCGTCTATGAAGTTATATGTCCGTGGTCTAAGGTTACAACGGTTTTTATCATTCCCAAGCAACTTGCACTTTAAGGAAATTGTATTATTTTAGAATCGTAATAGCTTATTCATAACATTGCGACTCATTCATGTATTAAAATGTGCAATAACTCATTGGTAAATTGAGCTTTGTAACAACATGTTGAACATCAGTAGGTACATCACTAGTTATTTGCTAAGTTCAAAGTTTCGGTTAACATGCTGCAATAAGCTGTTCAATATGCGTTACCAGTCAACCATTTCCTGCCACTAGAGCTGGCATGCCAATAACGCATTCTGAACTCAAACAATCAAATAGTTTAGATCACAAGTAGCTCAGATTGAGCATCTGACCACGGTCATAATCGAATCAATTAATCAATGTAATCAGCCTTTCACAGTTCCCGGCAAAGTCCTTTGCTGATTTGGTCATAATCGGTTCGTGAGTATATATGCATGTTATTATATAGTGTTGATTATATAATAATAGTTATCTCAATAATTGGAAAATACTGCCTGATAAATGGCTTACTCTTCCTGAGTACTATGTTAACTGGTCTACTAACAGTGGCTTCTCATATTATTATCCATAGATATTATTGTTAAATTATGGTAAAAAAACGCCTCCCTTCATTCATTCCATTGTTCCCGGCTTTGTAAGACTTCTTGTCACTTCCTTAGGAATACATCTAAGTCGTCTCGTTATCTCCTTCTTGCTGAAATGGTGACATGGACTGTCGCAACTCAGTGCTGGGCACGCCCTAATTACGCCGGTATCCCCTTGAGGCATGGTTGAAAATACCTCACGGCGTCCTCACCTTCCACATGAAGCAGGTTCTCACGAGACATCGCAAGTTCGGGAAGTTCTTGTTCCAGATTCGTGCGGAACCGACGCCTTAGTGTCACCACTCTATGGACCGCCCGGAGGACACGGTGGAGCACACGGTCGAGGTGTGCCCCGCTTGGGCAGAGCACCACTGTGTTCTTGTGATAGCGATCGGCAGCGGGCTTTGGTACAGGCCTTGGTTCGAAGTGAGGAGGAGTGGCAGGCGGTCGCCTTCTTCTGCAATGCAGTAATGCTAGCAAAGGAGGAGGCCGCACGCGAGAGGCAACGGTCCTCACGCCCCAGCCGTCGGCGCCGCGGAGATTCCGATTCCGATCCCGATTTCCAGCCAAGGTGGGCGCGGGCTTGCGGACGGCGAGCAATGGGTAGCTCGCTGTCCTATTATATAGCAAAAAACATATATTTCGACACTTTCAAGGGAATCAAAATTCATGGGGTAGTTTCCATTGAACTAGACTCTTGAAATTTGTCATAAACCAAGGTCTCATAGCACAAGTATAAGATTCTGAAAAATCTTCGAAACTCAATTCGTGAATTGAACTGTTTTCATAGGTAAGTTTGTATAGTTCCCTTAGTGCGCGAGTCCGACTCGCACTTGCCCGGTTTTTTAAAGTCCCCTTTGATTACATGAAATATTCGTAGGGTGATTCCCGGGTACTGTAGCAGCGGTTTTATGGATGTCAAGAAATGGGTTGCAAAGCTCGGGTCAACGGTGTATCGTATTCACGCGAGCATCAAAGAACTGTCAGCAATATTGACTGGGTCTACTAGAACCGATGCCCGCCTGGATTACGGAATTGTTCGAAAGAGTTACCGCGGCTCTGAAACTCAAAGAGCAACTGATGATGGAACAAAGATGGGTTTTAGTCAATAACAGTCTGACATTCAGCACAGGAAGAGACATTTAAAGATTCCCCAACTTGGAATAAATCGAAACAACGTAAGATAGGTGACTCGCCTCTACCGCGTGGACCCCTGAAATCAGGCCTTTATAGCCTGATTTCACTCAGTTGTAATCGGCAAGTGACATAAACGAGGGTGTTACGCAAAAATGTATTTTTTCAATTTCGCTCACACGACAGAGCTGGCTCTTATCTCTGTTCTTGTCTAGCAGTGATTTAAGCTTGCGACTGTAATGACACTGATCATAAATGTGTGAGTTTCGAGTCCAGGTTTTCTGATTGTGATGTTAGCGCGTAACATATCTTGTAATATATCAATGTTTCCCACCGAAAATACTGGCCTATGTGAAATTAAATGTATTGAATTGATTTACCACGACCAACTTTACCTTTAAGGGAAGGCTTATATGAAATAACATGCACTGAATTGAATTGTCATGAGTTTGACCGACTTTATCATTAATTTAAATTCAACACGTTCTCAAATTGAAATTTTCAATTCAAAAACGTATTACGTAAAATATTATTTAATGTGCTACCCGCATTAAACATTACTCTTCCATGCTGTTCTACCAGCCCTCCACTATCAGTCTTTCAGTGCACTTTCTTTTATTTTAGTCTAATCATCTTTCAGACGCTTAATTAATCTTTTCTTTGTTCTACAGTTTTTCTTATTACCATATCTAGATTCATACTGAATACTTTACCAAACACATGTATTTGTTCACATCACATGTTCACAAGCTATCGTAGCAAACATTCTGAATAACAAATAAAGTTTTAATTTGATAGTGAATGTACACCAGTTGGGAGTAGAGAACACGAGAGTGCGATGTGATTCGTTTTCCAAACTATTTCGCAGTCAATTGAGTGCTGACTCGTTAACATGAACAACAACAGAACTATGAACAAGAGCCTTACCATGAGGTGTTAAAATCTCAAGCGTGTGAGTAAGAAAGAGGTATAAAGCTATACACCCTATATAGCTCCATCCTTTTCAATTATTGTATAAAAAAAAATCTTGCAATTTTCTCTTCGTGGCGTAACCTACGGAAAAATTAAGTAGCTTATGACATTATATAGGGTGACTGGTAATTAGTGAACAATACTTAAACATGTAATTTTAGTCATGATAAATAACAAACAAATTTTACTATGGGACCAACCCTGAAATCACGAAAAAAATCTGCCAAGTTCAGTACATTTATGGCAGACTTTTGGTTGGCAGATTTTTTCGGAATTTCAGTTTTGGTTCCATAGTAAAAGTTGTTTGTTATCATGACTACAATCACGTGTTTAAGTATCGTTCACTAATAGCTAGTCACCCTATATAATGATAATTTGTGATATTAAGTAGTGAAAGAATGTTCATGATCGCATCAGAGCCTTACGTATGACGTGATAAAATGTGAAGCGTGCGGATGAGAAAGAGGGATAGTATTTGACACGCTATGTAGCTCTTTCCCTGTAACTATTCAGTTTAGGACGTCAAATGGATCGCGTTAATACCTCGTAGGACCTTAGTTCACGAAGTTGCAATACCCTTTTCACAAGATTGTATCAAACAGTTTTATTACAGCGTCAAGGCGACGCCAACTAATTGACACAATATTTCTCATCCCGAAGCATTTGGACAGAAATTCCAAATGAAAAGCTTCATACGTTGGAAATGCTTGTTTAAAATGACGGCGACGGTATTACTTTGTTGTATTGTAGGTAATAGTATAAATAAATTGTATCACATCACTGACAGACAAAATCTGGGCCAGCGGTCAAACCGAACAGATAAAAGTTTAATGTAATAATGTTTAAGGTAATTTTTTTCTCTGTCAGCAGCCGTGTGAACAACAACTAGTCTAGGGACTGTCTCACGGCTCGTTATTGGCTACTTTAAAACCTACATCATAATAAATCTATTGTGTGATCTGAAATAGTTTGATTATTACTCGTTACCCGCTCATCATTCACACAATCAGTCTCACTGTGATCGGCGTCCTAATCCGACAAGTTGAAGGCGAAGTGTCAATCGGACTAACCGGTTGGTCTAGTAGTAAGTGGCCTTGACTGCTATGCCGGAGGTCGTGGGTTCGATTCCCACCCAGGACAAATGTTTGTGAAATGAGCAAGATCATTTGCTCTGTGTCTGGGTGTAATTTATCTATAATATGTGTGTTTAGAAATATATTAGTACGTTTATCAGTCGTCTAGTACTCATAACATAAGCTCTGGCTCATAGCTTGGGACTAGACGGCGTTGTGTAACAGTGATGAAAAAAAAAAGCTAATGACTGCACAAGTCAAAAATGTCCAGCAAATGAAATATTTTTTATTTTCATAAGATGTAAAAAAAAATTGGATATCAATAACTTATATTTTAATTATAACGCAGCAATAATATAATTTATGATGGTGAAGTGTCCCAAAAAAGTTAAGAAGTAACACCATAAATTGGCACATTGGATTAGTTAGATGGCGTTTCCACAATTTAATTTGATGCAGTTGCAACTAAATATTAGTTTGGTTACAGTTAGAAAGTATTGGTACTTAACCATCAAAATGTGTTTTGACAATGTCTTTACGTAATGGCTGAGAATTTCGAATGTCAAACGTGATTTCGTTCCGGGTTTCAGTAATTAATCGTCCCTGTAGCTTGGCTAAACGGTTCGTGAGTTATGAACGAGCGACAGACGGATGGATGGACACGGCCGCAAACAATAATCTCCTGAGGGTTTCCATTTACAGATTAATTCCAGCTAACACAGTTTCAACTTTGGAGCAAAGTTCAGTTAACTTGGAAAAGTTGTTTACACTTAGTGTAGCCATCAAGCAAGCAACAAAAAACAAGCAAGTACTATTACTTGCTCGTGATTTTGAGGATTTGAGTCTAGATAATTGGGTATTTGAGTAGGGTTGTCTGTAAGAGTTCGTTTTTTGCGATAAGGCCGTCCATTGTGACACCCTATTAATTTTAAGCTCTTAATGTAATTTTATTTTTGGTCTAAAATTAAGAATATCTCTATTTTATTGACTTAATTTTTTTATTGTTGTAACCTTATTCAAAATTGCAAACGGAAAGAAATTTTCAAATTCATTCAATATTAATCCAGTTAGAAACCTTTTAAATATGGTGGAAGAGGAAACTGTTAGATAGCAGTGTAAGGATGCAGATACTGAAATGTAACGTCATCGCATTCTAGTTTCGTGTGCTCAAAAGAGATAGCAAGATGTTCCCACCACGCCCCCACTCTTCCTCAAACCATTTTTAGAAATGCTAATTGCCGCTTGATTTAATAACCAAGTTTTGTTGCTATTTTCAGAAAAAGATTTCTTTAGTGTTGGTTGTTGTTTAGTATGAAAAATTTTATAAAAATAAGTACAAGCAAATATCAAATTCTTTAACATAACTAATTTATAACTTTTCAGAGCTTGAAGTAATAATTATGTAGATTAACAGCTTAAAAGCGGAAAACCCGACGTACATTTTCATACAACCGCTTTTACGTGATTATGATGTTAAAAAAAAAACACGTATTTCCTGGAACAAGTTTTATGAAATATTTGAGTAAATCACGGAATTACCGAATGCCGACAGAGTTTTCAGCGGTATTTCTCTTTTAGTCGTTACCTCTCCATCAAACATCGCATTAGATTGCGTTAGATGAAGCAACAAGCTTTCGTTGTTGATAGGCGAGTGGGGAAGGCCCCTCTTAAGGCCCGGTTCTACTCATTTTGACCTTTTTTAAAGCTATGAAAATCCACAAATATAAAAGAGAACACCATGAAAATTTATTTTATTAAAATTGACTATATGGCCAAGGGCTTGGCAAAAATGAAAACACGATGTAAATTAGTTGGCTCGATTAAAAAAATCACGAATCTGACCCTAATTTACG
Source organism: Leucania comma (assembly GCA_958295575.1). Lineage (NCBI taxonomy): Eukaryota > Metazoa > Arthropoda > Insecta > Lepidoptera > Noctuidae > Leucania > Leucania comma. The sequence goes on from OY282466.1 coordinate 16,977,088, forward strand.
ATTTCAAACGTATTTATCTACGAGATTACGTTACGGAACTATTTGAAAGCTACAAAAAAAAGCTTATTATTTAAAAGCGCTTTGCAAGAACAAAAATCTTGAATAGTTGTTGTTTTTTTTTATATATAGAAATAAAACCGCTGTGTTGGGGCCGCGAAGACGACATAATCCCGAGCGAAGTTCATACAAAAAAAGCAGTGACTAGAACCGGCCCTTAAAGAAGAATAACAATTTCATGTCGTGATTTTGCCAAAAAAACTAATCACACTATTACAAAGAAAGAAAGAAAAGTTCATTTATTTGCATTACAAAACGGAAAAACCTTAAAATTAAATAAAATCGTACACTGAGTAATGCCAAAATGACCGCAGCTCAGCATAATGCCAAATAGCAACACAAGGCTACCACCTGACGCTGATTTTCAGCTGCAGCCCTTGGGTGCCATATGCTCAAAAACAGAAAAAAATATTCATCACAAAAAATGTCTAAAAGGTTCTGTGCAGAAATCAACTAAAAGTAAATGTTGCGATACTTATTTCATAAACAGTACAAAAAAGGTTTATGTGCCCATTTGAAACAACTAAAAATAAAAAACAGATATTATTTAAAAATATTAGAAACTGTTAAAAGTGTAAATAATTAATAACATTACACCACTGCTTAACATCAGGTGGGATTGCAGTCAAGCAATAGTATATATCAAATAAAAAAAAAATGGAGAAACCTACTTTCACAAATTTTAGACGCTAGTCCTGGAATATATATTATCGCATAGGATACTTTTTATCCCAGGAGTCCTTTGGGATGAGCTTCTACTGAAGTGCGCAGCAGCTGGTTCATTTGTAATTATTTCTACCCGATAGGCTCGCATTTGACGACTCGATATTACACGTTCGTAAGTTTTGTTGTGGTCGTATAAAAGTAACATATCATTCTTAAATTAAAAACCGAAGACGTTACAGCTATCTTAAAACGGACGAAATGCTATTCCAAGTTGCGCACTATGGTTCAGAACAAATATAATATATAATATAATATATACATATATAATAATATAATATATGCCACAACTATCACACAACACCGTCTAGCCCCAAGCTAAGCAGAGCTTGTGTTATGAGTACCCGACTTCTGATAAACATACTCATATATTTCTAAATCATTTTTATTTATTTTAAAACCATCGTTTTTTAATTATTTTTCAGTAGTCTTTAAATAAAGCTCTATTGTTTTGGAGTTAAAGGGAAAGATTAATTTTTACATGTTTTCTTAAATTTTAAGCTTATATATACAGATACTTATTTAAGAACTATAAATCAAAGCTCTTATCTCGTAATTAAAACGAAGAGCCTTATTAGGCCGAAGAAGAATGTCTGCTAACCTTTCCTTAATACTAAGATTAAAAAAAGGACTTCTTATTCGCTCAATGTTTGACAGTTCTTTCAAAAAATGACAGAATTTTTTTCATCCGCCGTCGAGTAAAGTTAAATTGACGTGAATGGAAAGGTTACACTTTGCTTGAGGCTAAACAGTGCCCCTAAACTCAACCTAGAGGCAGTGTGTTCAATGTAAACATGCAGTAAATATAGTCTTCCTTAAATTGTGAAAAATATTTAATAATAAGTATTGAGGTTCTTCTTATCTTTTGTTAGCGGCTCTCCTGCGTAGATAAAATGGTTTTACGAGATTTTAGGCGAGTTTCGACACGTCTATAGGACGTAGAATACTTATTGAATTCTCCTGTCTAAGCCGTGGAAAAATTTCTTCTGAATTCGTTGATCTGGTGAAGCGGACAACAAACTGACTTTCTATGCAGATTTTGACATTTATGATACTGGTATGATATAATAATATACTTAATGTGGTGATATTTATGAATATATTATTATCATTATCATCATTCAGCCAACACATCCATCAATGTCTATTACTGTCTCCCGTAATGGAGATATCGTGGTTGACATTAAAATATAAAATTGCAATATATACAAATATCACTATTTTGATTTTAGACAAATTTTTGTTGTTGTTTACTTCAGTAAAACTGGAAAACGACATAGATTTCGTTAATATTTGTTTTTACATAACTACGAAATTTATCCACAAAATCACAAGATTCGCAAAATTTAACTGGGTTTTCTAAAGAAACATTTTATGGTCAATTTTGAACACTAGAAACAGAACCTGTGCTAAATTAACAGTAAGATATTTAACAAAGTATGTGAAATTTGCGATGAAAAACAGGACTAACCCGTTTCGAACTTGTGGTTTTCCTTACAAAACTGCATATAAATATGAAAAAAAAAGTGATAATTCATGTTTCATGGAAAAAAACTTGTATGTAATCCTAATAAGAGGCCAATACACAGATAGACCTTTTAAATCATAAAGGTTACTTCAACGTAGAAAAACTTTCTGAGTCTCAAAGAAACACTACAATACAAATTCATAAAGTATGGAAGATAACCCTTACTTTGCCTTTACAAATTTTAGTCCTACGCTCGCAAAATCTAATTTCCGTCGCGTTGATAAAATATAAGTACGTGTAGTGGTTTCTCAAGATACCATTTTACACGGTGCTCTATACAAAGATATAACAGGAAACTTTTGTATCCCTTCTCCAAATATTATGTCTTAGGCCGTGTTTACGGAGACGCGGTGCGTTTCTCGGCGCGTTGGGCGTTTCGTCGTACATTATATATGTTAGTCTATATGGTATAGAGCTACACCATGTATCTATGGGCCAAGATGCCTGACAGTAAATGATTTATTATTATTATATTATTATTTGTAATCAAGTACTAAGTTTGTATGCTAAGAATTTACATGACCAAGATGATTGTTAATCAACCACACAGAACATAGTAGAACGATTTTTGACATAATTTGAAGCTAAGGGCGAAACGTGTTAAATATGATATGGCTAATTATAAGCAAAAATCCGGTGATAATGTGGCTACATTACACAGCGATCGAATCGTCTATCGCCGTTGACGATACGCGTAATGTAGCCACAGACATATTAAATAGCACATGTTGATCTTGTTGTGCAAGTCTAATAAATTCACTTTTTCGCTGATAATTTGATGTAGCCGATGCAGTAATTACCCTACTATTGTTCCTATCGCTTAAAAAAAAAAAAAATATCACTAGTAATATTTGGCATACCTACAATGAAGCCATAAACGTGACTTTCAATTATTTGTTTTAATCGCCCATGTATCGCAGGTCGCATTGCGGTCTAGTGTATCCTCAGCGTTAACAATAGTCTTTTAATGCCGGTTGAACGTTCTCTTGGGACCGACTTCCACACAAGAGAAGTTTTTAGCAAAAGCAAGCCTTTTATATTTTCATAAAAGAATACTAAATATGTAGTTCTAAACTCGAAAACCTTCAAGTAACTTTGTTTCATAAAACCCTAGTGTGTAAATCTTAACAAAGCAGGTCAACGTTTTGTATACTAAGTTTAAAGTTGTCTACAAAGCTGCTGCCAGTTTCATTTTACTAAAGAATGAATAACATATTTCAAACAAAGTACCCTGGGGAAATGGCGTCAGAAATTATAACACAATGTATAATGCTCTCATAAAGCACGCTCCACACTAAATTGTAGTTGCTAATGAAGACCGAATGAGATTTTCCGTAAAATCTGGAGTGAAGCCAAAAATTTCTAATGTCAATACTGACTAGAGTGAAAATTCAAAACGTGTACTTTATTCCTTCCCGCTCATTTATGCAAAATGTGAAATAATGAAGGAGAGCAATTTGTGATCCTAGGGATAGCACTGGGACTTATAAATTTGAAAAAGTCTTTGCAATAATTTCTTCGAAAATATTTCACAACGTTGATACTTTATAACAAACTGTACAAAAATATGTTCTTGTTTCTAATATGATAGACTTTTAAGATAAATGGCAAAAGCAATAAATTCAGAAAACATTTTGTGTAGCGTAGGTATCTTATTGTTTAAAATAGTTCGTTTATGATGTTAGTGAAAATTTGATTAGTTTTAATTTTTGTTAGAATAAGTAAGCAGTGAACCAGCTCTAAGTTGAAATGCCACGAAAACACAATAGATATATATATTATGTTATATATATAATATATATATATATATATTTATTTATTTACAATAATAAAATAGTTTATTGTAGAAACTAAATATTTTGTACAGATTACAAAATATCACAATACAGTTTTTACTTTAGAAATATTTGATAATCTTTTATCATTATGAAAACAAAATGTTCCAAAATGTTAATATAAACGAAAATTGGTTGTTCACGTCCATTTGCTTAATTGGAAAAACATGATACATTTTCATTCTCTGTACCTACCAATTTGTTTTCATTTGTGAAATAGAAAGAAAACTCACCTATTCCCATTTAAGAAATAAGTTTAGGAAAATGTATTCTACATTTGTTTCTCTCAGGGAGTTCGATACGTGTTTATTTCCTATCGAAACTGTCTCGCCCGCAGTTTATGCTGTTTCTATAAATACAGAAGTGGACATTTTAGTATTGGAATCTATTTCTTATTCTTTTCTACGATCTTCAATAGAACGGCAAATTCGAAAGCCGAAGGGTGTTATTTTAAACATTGTGTTGAACTTAGCAGTCTGGAACGGTGAGGTTTCGTACGTGGTTTAATTATTTCTAGGAAAGAAGGTTTTATTTCGAGGAAACTTGGCAGACTGTCAGATTAATTATTTATTTAATCTAAAAACAACGGCTGCGGCTGGTAATAAAAGTTCAAAGACATCTTTGTGGTAACGAAGTTACTCTACTAATTTTAAAATTTTTGGTTATTTGTAGTAAAAGAGAAAATGAGTTTAAAGTAGCTTATTAAAATTTATATAATCATGCCTATGTACCACCATTGTAAATGAAGATTAAATAAATAAATAATCTATCTTCTATCTCGCTATATATATAAAAAAAAAGTCGTGTTAGTTACACTGTTTATAACTCAAGAATTGCTGAACCGATTTGGCTAAAAATTGGTGTGAAGGTAGCTTAGAACCAGGAGAAGGACAGGATAATTCTTATCCAGTTAAATTAAAAAAGAATAGGCTCATTTATTAGTATAGGGTAGAGTGAGGTAGAGTAGTGTAGAGTAGGGTAGATTAGGGTAGAGCGGGAGCGAAGCCGCGGGCGAAAGCTAGTATTATATAAAAGTAAAATTCGAAATTATATCACGTACGAGTACAAACTTAAAATTTGGCAGGTAGGTTCCCTAAAGATTTTTGACATCCGCTAAGAACGGATTTCACGAAACTCCACCCCTACGGGGGTAAACCGACTTTCATGCGAGCAAAGCCACTGGCCGAAGCTAGGTAATTTTAATTTTTCTCCTTGTAGCTCATGTCAGAGCATCAAATGGAATAAAATGCCTGGCACTGTGGTGCTATTCTCTAAGAAAACGCAGCGCTGTTCGACGTTGCTGCAACGTAGAACACCCAAACAGGATCCATTGGATTGTCAACCTAATAGAGCTATACATTGGATTGTTAATTCAATGTATCCTATTTGTATGTTCGACGTTGCGGCGACGTCGAACAGCGCTGCGTTTTCTTATAATAATATGTATTTTGCGTCTTGTCTAGAGGCTCTACCACGAGTTCTTAACGCAATCCATTAGACGACTGAATTGTGAAAGGGATGGAGCTATATAAGGTGCATACATCCATCCCTGTCTCATCCTCATTCTCACTCGCATGCTTTATATTTTAACACGTAATGGTAGTTAAGGGCCCTGTACTTTAAGCTTAATATTACTCGTATCATATTGTTACACCATGTGATTCTAGGTCCTCAAATCTAGAACTAGGTATTTCAAGGCAACTGTGTCCGTGTCCAAAGTATCTATATATTTGACATAAGGTAAATCTGAAATCTCTATATTTTATAGTAAACCAAAAACGTATTTAATAAATGTATTTTTGAATCACAATCTGACAGACATAAAATAAATATTTCATGAAATAACTATCCTAGAAATTAGTGTTTAATTGTTTTTTTGTTATCCGAAAAAGTCGAAACAATGGTTGGTTACTCTCAGATGTAGTGATAATATTATAACATGACAGATAACTCTTTACTGTGTTTAACTGTACTTATGTTGAAACATTTGAACACATTTTGTAACGGTTACACATAAGTATGGGAGACACAGCTGGTATACTAAAGAACCATATTTAAGCCACGTCATAAAAAGGGCACCGCTTTTATTTCAGTCACAAATCACAGAGAAAGGGACCAAACCCTTTTATTCTTTGTTTTCCATTTTCATGTCTTTATTTATAACACTGATATTATAAAGGCGAAAGTTTGTAGGCTTAATACTAGCCCTTTGCCCGCGACTTTGTTCGCGAGAATCATCGACTATATAGCCCCTAGACGCCGCATGCTTGTTCTAACGCACCAAAAAAATTCTGTCAACTAGCTGAGATGCGGGAAGCGGGGTACTGCGTTCTGATTGGTCCTATCAAAGCCATTACGACACTCTAGGGATAGGATAGATTTACATAAATCACGAAAGTATCGATACATTTTTTTTAAATATTTTTTACAATATTATTGATTGTAATTTTTTCCTTCAAAGTTTTTGATATTATTTTAAAATAAAATGTACATACTTTATGTTTTTAATAAATTTTCAGTGGTAACGTAAAATTAAAAAAAGCTGAAAAAATCCTCTATTAATAAAAACGTAACATTTTCATTATCATTATTCATCATTTCACTTTTTCTTCTTTGTTTGCAATTATCCATTTATTTTTAAAATTTGAATCTTTTGGGAACCTAAAATATATAACCGATTAACAATAAACTTACAATTTTATTGTATTAAGTATAACATGATCTTATAAATAGTAAATAGGTATTTTGCTTTATAGATAACAGAGGCGGTTATAAGAACTGGTACATCACTACACACATCAGATGTATTAGTCAGATGCGTTGACAGACATGCATCGCCTGTTATTACACGTCTAGAGGCTGTAAGGTCGTTGCGAGAATATTTTCATGAAACCTATAACATCCCATAAACTTACATTCTTACGATACTCTGCCTTACCATCAACGCTTGCATCACTGCTTACTATCAAATTGGATCACAATCAAGCGCTAATATATACCGATTAACAAAAACCCGTATTTTGAAGGTAGTTTTTAAAAACTATTAATGACAGTCGTCTTTATCATTGATATATATCAGAAAACCTGGACTCGAAACTCACACATCTATGATCAGTGTCATCACAATCGCAAACGTACTTTTACTGATAGACAAGGGCAGAGATAAAAGCCGGCGCTGTCGTGCAAATGAAATCGCGTTAGTCGCCGAATGTTTCTAAATTGTCTTATTAGGGTAATTTTGAGAAACAAGTAATGGTAGCCTTTATGATTTATTTAGGCCCATTCCCTCTCCTAGGCAGGAGGCCTGAGTCCCAGCAGTTGGAACGTTGTAAGGCTGATGCTATGCTATGACTCGCCTACATCATTAAAGATAACATTGAGCAAATTAATGTCACGCTCCTTTTCGCAGTAGTTTCGGCTTTGCTTTGATGTGTCAGTCAGTTTCTCCTTTTAAATTCATAGATTTTTAGGGTTCCGTTGCTAAATGGCAAAAAACGGAACCCTTATGGATTCGAGATGTCTGTCTGTCTGTCCATCCCATCCGTATGTTCCAGCCCCTTATTACCAAAACTATAAGAACTATACTGTTAAAACTTGATAAGTAGATGTATTCTGTGAACTGCATTAAACTTTTCACACAAAGATATAAAAAAAAAGCATTAAGTTTTGGGGTTCCTCTTACTTAAAACTGAAACTCAAAAATTTTTTCATTGTACCCATAGATTTAAGTTCCTGTGAATTGTTACTATTTTGGTGTACAATAAGTTTATTGTATTCTATTCTAATAGGTTCATAACAAAACTTCGGTACGTATAGTAATCTCATTAACCTGATTCTCTCTCTATTGTTGTTCAGGCTCAGGTATTAACCTTAACTGTTCCTATCATGCCAATATCTAATATCTAACCTCCGTTATAATTCTACACAGCAGTTAATTTGCATGATAATCATTTCTAATAGGGTCTCATGACCTGCAATCCTAATTATACACAAACATTAATTAGTATTCCTAAGTAAAATTCTCTGGGCATTTGAGTACTTAGGTATATAAATATTGTATCGTTATCCCGAGCTCTGTTTCATGTAATATTCTAAGGTAGAAAAGGGCTTGCATCGACAATTACGTAATTAGATGTTTAAATATTTAAATTGAATAATAAAATACCACGAAGAAGGAAGACAGAGGTAAGTACATTAGTATATACACTCTTATCAAACCAGTCTATTTATTTGAAAGTTTCCTAAAATGGGTTGAGCCTGTTATGACATTTAAAAACCGGGTTATATAATATTTTTTTTAAATTAAAACTTCAACAACACAAAGTCATAAAGGCGTATTTAATGCCTTAGGCATTTTCTATCGGCCAACCAAGGGTGATGAAAAGAAGACATGGTAGGTGCATATTTTTTTTTGAGGGACCTATATAATTATATAAAGGTTTCTAAAAATCAAGCCATAAAAAATGTACTTATAGCTAAGCTGGTCTTTTTCGAGTATCTCTTTTTTGAAGGTGACTCATTGAATAACTTTTCCCACTCAAGCATGAAAGAGTGTTAGACTGTTACTGACTAAAATCCACCTGAGTTCCTTCAGTGGTCATTTGCGTTCCGATTCGTAGTAACAGTAGAAACGTAAGGTTTTAGTTGGTAGGAGTTTACCATACAAGTAACTCTCCAATATCCCCACATGGAGGTTATCAGTGAAGATTTTTGCATACCAAAAATAAAACATTTTGGATGAGTATGAAATCATTTTCGATTTTGCCTGTAAACCTAACTATGACTGAATGAAAAAAACAAATTGTTTACCTATATATTCCTTATTTAAATGATAATAATCTGCATCTAAGTCATCGTTTTCCTGTTATTTGGGGCCGGCGCAAAACGTTTTTTTCTTCCATTCTGTCCTGGCACCCGTCATGCTATCACGAACTCCCTTTTCTTTCACACCACTCTGCATCTATATCTACGGATATCGTAATTATGTTTTGATAGTTATATTTTAAGTTTCCCGAAATTATGCTTTACAGAGTTTGTCCTTTGAGGCTTGATTTACATAGAACAAGGTACTTAGCAACTAGTATTGGCATTAGTTTAATACTTCACCTACTAATAGAGTATTAGGTATTCAAATAGTGTATAATTTGATATTTTTTGCTAAGGCTGATATAAGTTTTTTCAAAGGAACGAAGTATATATACTTCGAATTGAAATTTTTACCAAAAGTGTAAGTGGTATTGCTATTTTTATTACGAGTAGTTTCTTTTTTAAACGTTTTTTTTTTCTTAAAAGACGGAACTATTTCTATGCTACTATTTTTATATCTTTCTTTGTCTTACAAATGTCGCTTTCGCTTTGTCAATTTCGCTTTTGACAAAGACATTAAATATGTACTACCAATAGACAGGACCTAGCGAACAAAATCGTAATCCGAGACTTGTTACCTAGGTAGTAAGTCGCTCAGTCTAGTGTGGATGATTGGACCTAATTTCAGTTTTATTTTAGTAAATAATTTTTCGTATTTACTCTGTAATTAATTAGAATTCAATCATTTTTGCAAATAGTTGTAGAAAATAGCTTAAAAACATATAAATTACAAATTTAATCCGCATGTTTATTATTGAAAGCTAGATGACATAGGATGACAGTTTTTCTAAGACATTTCTTCTGATGTCCACTCTATAGTATCTCTTTAAATCTCTTTGACTTTTGACCTTTTCGGTGTACCTAGCTTATAATAACAAAAAGGTCAGCTTAAAAGATCTTCAAAGACAAAGCCCTTAGGATCCTTCTCATTTCCTTTTGTAAATCACCTTTCATCGCTATCGTTACCTTAGGTACTTAAATATATATAGCAAAGTAGGAGGCCAACCACAGTAGGCAGAGGCAACGGGGCGCTCGCCCTAGCCGCCGCCGGGATTCCGATCCCGATTTCCGGCCCACGTAGGCGCGGGTTTGCGGACGGCGTGCAATGGGTAGCACGCTGTCCGATCGTCCGGTAACCGACCGGACCGAGCCCAAGTCGTCGACGGAGCGTTCTGTTCCCGCGCGCTTCAAGGAGCTGTCAGCAAACCGTAGAGGCCTAGCCTGCTAGCTGCAGGTAGGCAGGGTCGAAGCCTGCTGGGGTCATGGGTCAGCTTCCGATAGGAATACCCGGCCCCGGCACGATAGGCTACGAAGGAACGGGGTAGGTTTTTAGTTAGTAAGAGTCTGACACTACTTTCCGCTCCACCCAAGGGCGGGATTTGTCATTGGATGATTTTATCTACCATAAAAAAAAACCTACCATAAACGAAATATCTACACAGTGATCTATAAATTTTATAACAGTAGTCCATCTACACTTCTTTCAATATTCATAATCTTCACTGTACCTTACAATCCACCAATTTTCCATGGCATTGCCCATTTAAATATTTTTACATAATTTTGGTATTTTCTTATATATTTTCATCAAAATCAATGCAGGTCTGACCTGTGAAAATAATTTAAGATTTTAATATTTAGGCAAATAGTCTATGAGTGTGTGACGCCTCTATGGGCGTTACATAAAAAATATCTATATATAGGTAGGTACGTCTAAGTTATTTGAGATTGACCTGTTGATAATTCGGTAGCGTTTATCATTCCCATTTATAATAATTAACGGTATAATAAACGGTACACAAGTGCCTTATGCTAATACAGCTAAATACCTCGGTATAACTCTCGACGCCAAGCTGAGATGGAAAGCTCACGTTAAAAAGAAAAGACAGGAACTCGACATACGCTGTAAAAGTATGTATTGGTTACTCGGAAGGAAATCCTGTTTATCAATACATAATAAAATAATACTCTACAAGCATATTTTGATGCCAATTTGGACGTATGGTATCCAACTATGGGGATGTGCTAAACGGAGCAACATCAAAATAATACAACAGTTCCAAAATAAAGTACTCAGGGATGCTGTAAAAGCACCTTGGTACATCAGAAATGACGACCTCCATCGTGACCTTAAAATGGAACTCGTCACCACCAGCATTCAAAAATTTGCTGAAGCCCACGAAAACAGACTTCACCGACATGTGAATGTTGAGGCAATCCAGCTGTTAGACAACACGGACCTAGTGCGTAGACTAAAAAGAACTAAACCCTTCAAGTTAGTGTAGTGTTTAAAGTTAGTGTATAATAGTGATCAATGCTGTGCTATGCATATAACACATGAACAAAGTGTTTTTATCAATATCAGACTCTAAGAAAATGTTATGGACTTCTATAAAAGTGCTAAAGGACGCGATTCTTAGTTTTAACAAAACCTGTATTGTATAATAATAAGTTAGAGTTAAATTACTTATTAGTCTTTTAGGCTAGATTGTAATTAATTATTAAGAAATTAGTTCTTAATAATAAGGAAAAAAAATATAATAATTAGCCATAAAATGTTCCCACTGCTGGAACTCAAACCTGCTTTCAAAGAGAATGGGCCATAATCCAGAAATAAAACACAGTGTGGGTTGATGAACGTGTGGCTTCGAATTTTTCTTTCTAGGACATGCCAGTTTTCTCGTTACGATTTCCTTCACCATATTGAGAGCAGTGATGGTAAAAAATTACCTACACAAAGTAAATTACCTGTCTGGATTTAAAAGTCCTTACCAATGGGCTGTTTGTTATTTGTAACACAATATCAAAATGATATTTAGTCTAGATTTTCAAGTCTTTAATAGAAGTATAAGCTGCTCCAGTAAAATGTGTTAAATATACTTGTTATTTTATTACCTTGGATACATAGCATGTAAATCAGGATGCACTGGGACGTGTCTCGTCCTAGGTGACATGGCGGCGGCCGCGTTGATAGCTCTGATGCGAGCGCGCAGCCTCTCGTACTGCTCCGGTTGGTACTGTGCCGCTATTGTCACTGTAGCCCCTGAGTACTGCTTGAAGAGGGGAAAAGAATTGTCAAATAAAGTATTGTTACAATTAATATTGTACACAAAAAAAATAATCCCTATTTCTTTCTAGGTCACGTCATCACACGTGTACGGCTGGACCAACCTTTTGCTAATTCTTTATTGTCAGGAAATATTTTTATGAAAGAATAAATAAAAGAGCTAACGGAACATTAAAAAAATATTGACTATTTAAAGTTCAACATCAAAATCATAGCTAAGTCAGAGCAACATTTCTGTTGGGTCAATAAGTTATTTTAAAACCAAATTCTGAAAAAATAGCATTACTGCATTTCATACACTAAAAAAACCACGAATCATTTTTAATTCAAATAACTGTTCTATTGATGATCGGGAGCTTAAAATAATAATAACTTTAGGAATTAAAGACGACTGGATAACGTCATTAAATTAATAAATACAAATTCTATCAACAAATTTTGTTATAAATTCTATAATTTAGGCTCTTGTCAATAAAGCTGAATATGAAATAATCAAAATATGAAATAGATACCTTCAACGCAGCAGCAGCCTGTTCATGCGTAGCTCTTGTAAGGTCTCTCCCGTCGACGCTCAGTATCCTGTCGCCACGATGTAGCATGCCATAGGCTGCACCACCCACAGAAACGCCCGATACGAACACACCGCAAGCATCCTCGTCCGTACTCCCCTCCCCTTCACCCCCCAGTCCACCGACGATGTCCATGCCGAGACGTGAACCCGAGCGAACAAGCCGAACCATGCGGACGCATCTGTGTGGTGGGAAATTGAGATTATTGGTATTTTATTGGGAATAATATTTTAGGTAGAATTTTGGTTGCGTTTAATGGAATAGGAGAGGTAAATGTTGTATCAAAAAATTGTTCACGTTTTTTCGTTGTAAATTTCCAAAAACACGTCTTTTGGAATATAATATAAAAGCCTCATACAAATAAGACAATAGCAAAATAAAACCATCCTAAAGTTTAAATGCAGACAGAAGTTGGGGTTCGTAAAAACTGAAATTACTTTTTAACTAAAGATTTGCAAAACTTGGGGAATTACGAGTTCCAAAGACGTATTCAGCGGTTTTGCAGCAATGGCAAAGGAAGCAAAAGTTTCAATGTCCGAAACTTATTGTCTTTGTTCCATAGTTAGCGGCATAATTAATATAATAATTCTTACCAACCAATGTAGGCTCTTCAGTGAAAATCTTATTTGTTAAAATATTTGAACTCAAAAAGGATTTTTCATTTTTTTTTTTTGTAACTACTTTGTGAGGTTATAAATATTCGTAGTTAATAGTTATAAAAGTCGTATGTTATTATGGTTTTTTTTTTTTTCTTAAAATTAAGTGCTGATGCTATCCGAAAAGAAGACATTGCGTTCTATTTTCAACATGTTCTACTATACTCAATCTGTTTAGGTACTTAACTAAATGTAAACAATCTTCACATGTCTCTTATCTAAAATTTGTCTAAAAAGGTTATCTAAAAATGTTTATTAGCTATTTACCTAAACCGATGTTACATAATTAATTAACAATAATCTTTGTATGCCCTCTACAGTTTTTTTTTTTTTTGATAAATAGACATATTAAAATTGTTTACGTTTAGTTATGTACCTAAACAGATGGAGTATAGAGAATTTGGTTTTTTGTTGAATTGTGTAGATACTTTACTTTTTTCTGACAATTCAAGAGTTCAAGTAAATAATTTATTTGAAATAAACTTTTTTGATTTTGATTATAAAATCAAAAATAAAATAACACAATAAATCGAATCAAACTTTGTATTAAAACATCATGAAATTACAACACTTGAAACATTGTATTGATAAATTTTATGTAAAGTGAAAAAGCGCAAATAAGATCTAATTCTGATATTCAAGAAGAAGATTAAATAAAGTAAAATAACAAAAGGGAATATAGTTGCCAAAAAGAGCTGCTTAAAAGATTTAACGTCTTGTATTTTCAGGATTACTGCCAAAAATCTTCTCGTTAAAATAATAACTGAAAATTGTAACAGAAAGACTACGCTTAGGTCTGATAATCTGATTCGAAAGGCAGATTTTAAATGAATAAGTTACGAAATACAAAATGAAAATGTAGATATACAATAAAAGAAGGTGATTTAGAATTTATATGCTCTCTTCTAAATAGAATGAGAGACAGTGGGGATAAAATATTTAAAAATAAATACAAAGACTTACTACAGAGTTGCAGCTAATTCTTCAAAATCTACATTAGAATAAAAATATCATGCTCATAATACGAAAGCTGTCTCAAAGAGATGCTTTATAATAACGGAGCATTTGGGTTGAGAAATTTGTGTAATAAATCTTCCGCACAAAATGTAGGTTACCTTGAAAATGAATATAGTAAGGGTCAACATTACCTCGGTATTTCACTGGGCTCCTCTTCCAATAGTTCGTGAAGCGTTGAACACGATGTGGCTTGTGTTTTAGCTACACAAACAATATATTGATTCATGATTGCTTTGCTTGTTTATCTATGACAGGTTCTGTTAGTTATCGCTTTACTTACAGCCTATTTTTTTTTGTTTTAATTTATTTGAAATATTTCCGATGTACAAAAGCGAATTTTCTACAAATTTATTACAATTATCTAAGTTGATAATCTAAGTTTACGTTTATTGTAATTATTATTTATATTATTAGATTTAAAAATGTCATTGAAGGGTGGGTTGGTTTCAATATCAATATTGTAATTAAATTTTGACACTTCAATATTATTAAAAAAAGTTGGAGTATAACTATTCATATTCCATTTTTATTATTTTCTTTTTCTGTAGTACCTATCAGGAATAACTTATTTTTTTATTAATATTTTTTAATGAAAATATATAAAAAATAATAATATAGTACATACTTGAATACAATGGAGCGGTTTTAGCGACGGGAGGAACGGCGCTGCCAGCTGACAGGACAATAAGTGTGACTTGATCTCCTGTACTCCTCAACGCAGACACCGCATGAGCGTGGGTTGAACCAATTAGTGACGTTTCTATACCCTAAAGAAAAGATAACACATGTAAAAATATCACAATATATCACTTTTGAGAATGCAATATATATTTCTATTTTATTTGGAATACCTTTGGGAGGGTAATTTTTATAGGCGTTTGTCTATCAACTGACATCAGCGCATTTTATTCTTCTTTTTAAATGATACTATCTGTCACAAAAACCATCTTTGCTTTCTTTGATATTTCTTGAATATTAAAGCCAACCATTTTATTCATACTTACATCTTTATCTCTAACAGCCAAAATTTTATCTCCTAGTCTTAATCTGCCATCATGGTGGGCTGCACCACCAACGGCAATATGTGAAACAAAGATGCCTCCACCTCCCGCTGCGTCATCCGCTCCCCCTGCTATGCCGAGGCCTAATCCGCGAACCCCTCGCCATAGGGTCACTACCCTAGGCCGTCGAGCTCGTCGTACTCGCTGATTTGAAACAAAATAAAAATTATTACAGCAATGTTTTGTGTCAAAATGTTGACTGTTTGTTTTGTGTTTTATAAAATTTTCGTGAAAATCTTCATGAAACTAAAAATATCAATGGTCTGCTTGAGTAATGTTTTCATTTAAAGAAATCATCTGATGATCGATATTAACAAATTTTTTTATGACATACAGTAATTAATACTTTACTAAATTGTGTGACTAATCATCTTATATTTGAAAAACAGGCCCAAAAATAAATTTAGGTGGAAAAATAAAAAGCTTTCACAAAAACGCTTTTATTTTCAATTTAATGTAGTAATCTAGTTCGTTTGTTATTTTAGAAATATGTAGATGTGTCGCTATATGTATGTTCAACGTACACTTTTTTTTTGTATGCGTGTATATGCTTACATAAACCATGTGCAACGAGAGTCTGCACACACTTTTAAGACCTTCATGAAATAGAATATTCAAGTATATCTAAAGTTATCCACATAATTACCATAAGCAAAGAAACAATAAGAAACTACGGCGTGATTTTAAAATTACGATATTTATTGATTGTGATATAAATTAAATTCAGTACTGTTGGTAATGTTTGGTTCAGAGATTTTTCAACTGGCACACTGCCAACCTTTCCTCGTCAGCTCTAGTATCAGGTATTACAACTGATCTTGCAGATATTGTATCTTCTGTAGCCAGAAATATTTTATAATGAATTTCTAGAATTCTGAGTTTATTGTTTTGTTGTTGTTTAGTTTATAAATTCGAGGGTTTTATTTGTTTAATCCAGTTCTTTGTTTTGTTTGTTCACTATTTTTCTTTTTAAAGCTACTTTTTACCTGATTACGTACAATAAAGGTACTTTATGCCCTTGTATCAACCTAACGACTAAATAGAATTTAATTTGTATTGAATTACGGTTGACCAAAAACTTATGAAGCCCCCAATTTATGATTTACATTTTTTCCATCATTTTATTGTTTACATGATCAGGTATTCATTTTTTTATTTCACTTCTTAAACAGTAAAATTTCATTTCCACTTTTTTTTTAAACATTTCGTAATATGAACGGCCAAAAGTGTAAAACAACAAAATAAGAATATTGAATTGCAGTAGCATTAATGAATTTATTTCGCTCAATTAATTTTAATTGGATTCAGTTTCCGTTCATTAAAAGATTAGGTACGAGTATAAATATTTGATAGTCATCCGATCAACTAACTGACGGTTAACGATTAACGATCTATGTTCAGATACTTAGATATCTTATAAGTAAATATTCTTACTTCACGACTGCTATTACAACGGACAAGGAAAATATCGTGACGAAACCGGCATGCCCTAGGGCTAAAAAGTAATAGATTATGCGGCATCCACTATGCAACATTTGGCTTCTCTTAGAGAGAAGGTCTGAATCCCAGTAGTGGGAAAAATAAAAGGCTGATTATGCTTATAAAAGTAAGTATTGTCGACGATACGAACGATATGAAAACTTACACCAGTAGTGGAAAGATTATGGCTAAAAAAGCACAGACAGGCGGTAATATCGCAGACAGGTTTTCACCTAAAGTCTAGTAAGCCACCTGGGGCCCAAATCTACCATTTTATAAATCCGTAATTCCAAAACATTTCCTTTATGATTTTGCTAAAAGCAGCTAAAAGTTCGTAATCTGAAAAATTCATAATGACAGATCATTGGTCGGTCAGTGGTCTCGTAATGGACTCGGATGGCGCAGTAGTTGATCAATTGGCTACGGCGCTGCATGTCAAGAGTTCGACGGCCGCATGAAAAATATATTTTGTATGTCATATTGACAGTTGTTTCTGGTCTAGGTGTCTTCTGTATGTGAGTTAACATGTTTTTGAAAAACAATAATACATATATTTTTTAATAAATAATTTTGGTTATTTGTATGTATTAATTAATTTATTTTTCTATTTGTTTTGTTTGTTTACCATTAAGTTACGCTTACTATATTCTGTCTCTGTACCACACTAAGGTGGACTGGTAGAAAATGCCTATGGTATTATGTCCGTCTTTGTAAACTAGCGCATAAAGCTTTAATAAATAAATAAATAACAATATTTAAAAAAAAAAACTACAATGTTACCAAAATTTTCTATAAAACAGAAAATAAATTAAATGAAAGCACTATTAAAGAAAACTTAGAATTTCACAGAAATGTTGTAAACAACAGCGTTCCAATCTTACAGTCACACAATTAGTGAAGCGACAAAAGTGTCTAGTTAGGCGAAGTATACAGCGACCAATTAAACAAGAGCATTTTAAATAGAGAGCAAACGATGCTGAACTTACTAATCTAACGACGCTCCCGGCTTTTTGAAGAGCGTCAACTGCGACAGAATGCGGCACCCCTTCCACGGAAATGTCGTTCACCTGCATAAATAAAAGTTTTTGAAGACATTTCATTATACTGCGTCAACCAAATAAACATTGAAGAAGTTTTTTTAACAGTGGGAAAGAATCCAATGACATTTCTCTCGCGTTTTAGATTTTTACTGACTAAACCCCAATCCTGTACTTTCTTTGCCTTCGTTCCAGGGCCCCGGTGTACATTTTAGTACAACCCATAGCTTTCACATAACCCATGACTTTTGCAATTCATGAAACTTTAAAGAGATGGTAAGTGTCATCATTATCTAAACAAGCTTCATCTATCTTTTTATTTTGGTTAAATTGGGGAAAAATCCAATGACTTCTCACTCTGTGTGGAGTGAAAGAAGTGAAGTGAGAACTTGTGAGAGCCTGAACGCTTCAGTTGCCCTTTGGGTTGTGAGACCACGGGTTTCCTTTTCAGAAAATCATCGGCCCTGCTGGGCCCCTACGGTTTACTGACATCTTTATGAAGAATGCGTGAAACACTACGTGCTGTTGACGACTTGGTCACGGTCCGGACGATTACCGGACGACAGCAATTATAGCTCGCCGTCCGCAAGCCCACATACATCTGAAGGTCTAAACTCAATTTAATTTCACTGCATCGTCATGGATTATTATTATAGTATTCATTCTTCTAAAATATTAGCATATCGCATTATTATTATTATAAGTAACTTAATTGATACTAAATTCTAATAATATCTGTTATTTATTTTTTGTGCACACCTACCACAGTGTGGTCTTTTTTAGCCAAAAGGTTGACTGGTAGAGAATGCCTTTTTGCATTAAGTCTGTCACTGTACCACTACTGTACATGAAGTTTAAATAAATAAATAATCATCAATATTTCAGCTGAAAGACCTTCACAGCTAGACATAAGCCTCCCCCATGTGTCGCCACAATGATTGGTCTTGTGCGTCTCGCATCCAACGGAATCCCGTATTCTATATATATCAGAAACAGCACGCATAATATTAAGTTCGGTAGTTCTTAAGTGTGTGTGTCTCAAATAATTGAGAAAAACGCCGAAAAAATTAGTCATGTTAAATAACAATTGACATGTTGAGTTAAATAATAACAGCAATTTAGTTTTATAATGTAACAAGTAATTTATGTACACAACACGTAAAATAAAGAAGAAGAAAACAGGAAAACTGGTACAAAAGTGGTGCTTTTTCTCTAAAAAATCTCTTCAAGCTTACCTGCGAAACAAAATTCACATCATATAAAGATAAATCCCTACTTTCCTTGGTCACGTCATCACGCTTAACCGGCTAAACCAATTTCGCTAATTCTTTTTTTTTGCGCTTGTTATTTTTAGAAAAAGGTTTTTATGAAAGCAAAAAAAAAAATACAAAATCTGCGCGGAATATTAAAAGAGTAAAAAGCAAATGACTGTTTGACAATTCGCACGTTTGTCAGCTCATAACTATGAAAGGAAAATGTCTGTCGGGTCAACTATTTTTTTTGAACCCATGCTATATGGGTTTCTTTATGTAGGTGTAGGTAGAATTATCCAATGACAGATCCCACCCTTGGGCGGAGCAGGCTTCGACTCTTCCTACCTGTAGCGAGCAGGCTGGGCCTCTACGGTTTGCTGACAGCTCTTTGAGGCGCGCGGGAACAGTACGCACCGTCGACGACTTGGGCTCGGTCCGATCGGTTACCGGACGATCGGACAGCGAGCTACCCATTGCTCGCCGTCCGCAAGCTCGCGCCTGGCTTCCGCGCCTGGTTTTCGCGCCGGGATTCCGATCCCGATTTCCAGCTGGCGCGTGCGCCCTGTTGCCTTTACCTGATGCGGTCGGCCTCCTCCTTTGCTAGGAATACTGCTTCGCAGAAGGAAGTAACCGCCTGCGATCTCTCCTCACTCCGGACCATGGCCTGAACCAAGACCCGACGAGAGAAATCGCCACCGCCGACTACTCTTCTACAGGTTACTAATAGTGCTCTATGGTTCCTACCCAGCACACAGCAGGCAGCGTGTTTCTCTGTGTCAACAGGATGAAAATATGCATCTTTAAGATGAGAGGACAGGTCCAGATATGTAGCTACGAGTACATTGTATAAACCCGACAGCTGTCAACAGCACCATGCTATAGCAGTTATAGTGTATTTTATTAAATTTATCTATACGCAATATTTGGAAACATTTTCTAATTAATTTCAGAGTTACCTATTCAGTTCTAGTTACAGTGGTCACACAGTTTAATTCCAAACACGCAAACTAGCAATGTTTTTCACGCGTTTCATGCATTCATTGCATTCATCCAACAAATTTACATGCACATTGTGAATCCCATTGAATTAATAGCACAGTTAGATTTGTTTTTGTTATAGACTTGTATATGGAATGAATATTTGTTAGGGTTATCGCTAATAATAATATTGATTCGGTGTGTGAAAAGTGACTAATATTATTTTTAGTCAGTTAAACAAATTAGCATTAGATTTTTATATTATTTAGACAGGCTTCCGGCAGACGTTGTCTTCGTTGGCTTTTCGTCAGAAAACAAAATGAGAACCCCTTTGTAGTATGACTTACCGAGTTCAATTTAATTTTCAAAGTGTCCAAGGACCCATTCAAATATATACACACAAAGTATTGTCCGAATCGGTGTAGCCATTTCAGGTGACAAACACACACGTACAGTAGAATTATATAGATTTCTCAATTGAAAATTTTGAGTAAAGAACGTATGAAACCTTTATGAAAACTAATATTTTAGACAGGATTTTAGGCTCAATTACTTTCCGAAATAAAAATCGAGAGTAATCACTTAACACATTTTTTTCAGGTTATGTAAAACTTTCTGCCAATATACACTTAAGTTTATGAAAAATTAATTTACTAAGAGTACAATAAAGTGTATTCTATTACGTTCTATTATTTCATCGTGACTCAAACTGAAAAAGTCTCAAGACTTTAGTTTGTAACATTGTACAATATTTTATTTCGTAGATAAATTGCTAAATACCTCCACAAATCCATCCCACATTTTTATGTAAGTCCAAGTATTCATAGGCAACGAAAACGCGATGACCATTAGGGCTTTACTCGTATCCATTAGTTTGGCCATTCATTGAATGAGTCGTTAGTGTATACGCATTTATTTTCGTCCAACAACACAAAGATAGCTGGTTCTTTGACCTATACTATCTACTGGGGTAATACCCAGCAGTCATCTAGTCGTTGCAAGTGCTTTTATTGAGCATTATGGTATTTTTTAACCAAAGAAATTATCAATAGAATTCTCCCACTCTAGGTCAAGCGGGAAGGTGTATCAGATTTTTGCTAACTAATTCACTTAATAGAAATGACAATATGTAATCAAGATTATATATAACCATAATTTGATTTAAAAGAATGTTTATATAGTTTCTTGCAAGTTCTTCTCCTTAAAGATTTATACTTTTGTGCAATTTAACTTTACTTTTTTTGACTGACTGACATTTTGGAAATTCAAAAAGTGCTTGAATAAATGCTTTTGATTTGAGTTGCTTTGATTTGATTCTATTCGATTTATTTTAATGATTTTTTACTAAGACTTGTAGACTCGGAAAAATCCTCGAGATTCAATACGGGAATTGAACTATTTACATAAGTAAGTTTGTAAGGAAACCCTCAGTACGCGAGTCCGACTCGCACTTGCCCAATTTTTTTAACCTAAAATAACTCTTGATTGTTTAAGCCTACTTTAAAAATAGCTGAAATCGATTCTGTTAACGATTCTGAACTACTTCTTTCAACATGTTAAAAAACGCATACTTATGCGTTTATTAAGGGCCAGTTGTAGTCACTGAGTATTTTGTATGAACTCCGCTCGGGGCTAAGTCGACTTCGCGGCCCTAAAACAGCGGTTTTATTTTGTAGATAAACACGTTTGAAATCGTACATTAGAGTCAGATTCGCTATTTTTTTATCAAGCCAGCTAATTTATATTATGTTTTCATTTTTGACAAGCGCTTGGTCATATAGTCAATTTTAATCAAATAAATTTTCATGGTTTTCTCTTCTATATTTGTGTATTTCTAGAGGTTTCAAAAAGATATGTTTGATTAACAAAATACTTGTAATTAAGTGGCTAAAAATAGTAAACAGAAATCCTACGCTTTTGTAATATTTTACAACCAAAAGTCTAATTTGCGGTCTGTGAAGTTTAGTACTCCTCAGTTTAATTAAGACTTTTACTACCCCTCAGAAAAGATCAAAGCACCCATTGTAAGGTCAAAGTTGCACTTAACCGGACTTTGTCATTAGCAATTTCATAGTTATACCCTTTCATAATTAGAATATCAACAGCCCAGATCAGATATACTCTCGAAGTACTCTGAAAATTAACCTTCACGAAGTTAGGACGACACTTAATAGCCATATCTGAACACAGAGACAGTAACACAAAGTACCGCTATACAGTTTAATCTGCTCCCGTTAATCAGCTACTTTATAGCTTTTAGTTCCATCATAATTCACTTCGAAACACCGGGACAGTTTTATCATTTAGTAGCTGACGCCAGCGGCTTCGCCCGCGTGAGTATAGGAAATTATCCTAAAAGTACATACTCCTGTGATAAAAAAACTGAGGATTTTTTCTAGAAATTTGCGATTTTCGGATTAATTCCTATAATTGTGTTATAAGACTGCTTCATGCCAAATTTCAGGTTTTTTGGTCAACGGGAAGTATATATGAATTTTTATTACCGTGACAGTAAGTGGCCGTATCTTGTTTGTCGTTAACTTAAAACTTTGATTTTATCACAGCTTCATGGGACCGTAGATTCAAGTGTATGGTTTTAATATCAACTCGATACCTTAACGCGTTCTCAAGAGAAAGGGTCTTGATTAACAGACAGACTGACGGACAATAAAGTGATCCTATAACTGTTCCATTTTTTCCTTTTAAGGTACGGAACCTTAAAAAACTATAAGCTGTTCGAGAAACGTCTACTCGTGTACCAAGTTTCGTCGAAATCCGTTTAGCCGTTCGAGCTTCACGCTCGCAGCAACAAACATACATACATACTCACCAACTTTCACCGTTTATAATATTAGTATTATTTGGGAAAACAAGGTACAAATAACAGGTATTTTAAGGTTCATAAAAATATTGAAAAGAACCTGTTATATTAAATACTCGACCTTACGCAGAATTTCATTATACAAGAAAAGCTTCGGGAATGTCGTCTAAGTAAGTTGTTTGAGCAGTATTTTAAATAGCTGTGTAAAAAAAAAGTTTCCAGGCCATATTTACTGGCAGGAAATTCGTTTTATTTCTTTTTTGCCGAAAAATGTTTACATGACATCTTGTAAAATTGGATACAGGGAATGACATAATTTATTGAAGCCTTATCATTTTTCCGTTAAGTCCTTTCCGTTCTGTTCCTTTGTTCTCTACGGAAATACGGCACGGTGTATATTCCCGGGATATTGATCCTGACAATTACATTATTTATCACAAGCTCAGCATTGAGAGGTTTCCTACAAAACTGAGAAATGATGTTTATTTTTTTGCTATTATAAATAGTAAATTATTTTGTGCATTGATTATTTCAATAACTTGAAAAGAAAATATCAGTCAAGCACTAGGTTATATCAAATAAAAATATCAGAATACTAAGTAAGTATAGAGAATGATTGAATACAACTTAAACGAGGTACAATAACAGATAAAATATAATATTTTTAATTTTGCAGTTCACACACTCCTTCGGTATTCCTTCGGGCCTAATTAAAACACGTTATGTATTCTTTATTTAGTCTTCAGTTCTTACCTGAAATTTTTATTATAATTCTGGACGAGTTTCTCCTCCGATTGAAGTCCATTGTAAGTTTGAATTCAATTCTCTCAATAGCTTAGCTATTTTATTCCAGTACTTGAAAGTTTCAGACGTTATATGGAGGGACTAAATTCACAAGTATTATTATATTTGCACCTGTGCTTTCAGCGTGAGCGTAAGGTAGAATATTTGTGTTCTGTTATCGGGACTAGTTTTAGCTACACAACGTCAGCAAAGTAAACATTATGAAAAAATGAGTGAAAAGGGAGCTGCTGATAAAGTGACTGTTGACAAGAAAGAATGGAAGAAAAATAATGCCAACCCTGAGGAAAATAGGATAAGGATTGGAAAAAGATGATTTGCATAACAATATGCTTATTATTTTTTTAAATTTTGCTGATTGAATAGCTGGTGTTGAACCTCAAACAGCATCAAAGAAGATGATTACAATAACCAAATATTCTGGCTATGAAGAGAATCCTTCATCCTGGCTACGGCACGTTATCAATTCGACTAAAAATGATCATGATGATGCATAAGGTAGATCAAAACATACGCATTGTCTTTAAGACGGAACGAGAACACCAAAAATTTACTAATAAAACGAACTTGCGTTTAATATTTGCTTTTTTATTATTTCGAACAAAAGGGTTTTAAATTCTTTTTAAAGTGGAAGGTCTTGGGGTTTTGCTTCGAATTACAGCTACCTACTTTAAATAAAATTAAAAACAAAAAAATAAATGTAATATTTTTAGCTAATATTACGTGTAAACAAGTTTAAATTGTGATCTTGATTTTGGGAAAAAGTGGTATGGGAATAACAGTTATGACTATCTCAGGAATTACTTTCGATACATGAGCTATTTAATTCGAACTATACACTATAAGAAAATTTGGTACGTGCAATATGTCAGTTTTAGTGCGCGTCTCATTGGGAACGTCTCCTCATCGTCTATCTATATGATAATAATATTATGTACTTTCGCTTGACACGCTTTGCGTAGCTTCGCATCGTGAGCTGTGCTGCTAACGCATTCGGGCGTTTCTTTAGCTTTTCCCGGTTAAGGTTTTATCGTGGGCATTTTGAGATGTTTGTGAATTTTTTGGTTGGTCACATACCATGGGACATTGATGATCGTTTGGAGTATAATGTTTTCCATTCTCTGCAAGCATGAGATGAATGATGTCAATACCCCAGAGTTGAATGCGATACATCCATACCGGCTTTAATATGGCTTTATATATGAGAAGCTTATTGCCCATTGACAATTTGCTGTTCCGACCTAGAAGCCAAAGAAGGTGCTTGAAGCGTATGTTCAGTTCGTCAATATATTTTTTTTATGGTAGGTAAAATTATCCAATGACAGATCCCGCCCTTGGGTGGAGCGGGAAATAGTGTCAGACTGTTACTGACTAAAAACCTACCCCGTTCCTTCGTTGCCTATCATACCGGTGCCGGGCCTTCCTTTCCTTTTACGTGTTGGTTCCATTTCAGGTGACGATCAAGACGTAGTCAAAGGTAAAGGTTACTGTTTTGGTGAGGTCAAGTGGTATCTTGAAGTTAGACAGGGGCCAATTACCCTTTCGCGATTTAAAGGTAAAAGTTGTTTTCCGAGATTAAGTTCACTTAAATTGTTTATTAGGTAAACTTTTTATACATATTTTTATTGGCTAGCCTAATCATATTAGTTTTTAGGGTTCCGTACCTCAAAGGAATAATAAAAAATAAAAATACTAAAACCCGACTACGACAAAAAAAAAGTATGAAACAATATTTTCAGGATGCTGAAATAACAAGGTTACTGGAGAAACAATAACAAAACAAAAAGAAAAGCCGTAGTCACACGTTATATAGGTACCAGCCGTAACTTTAAAAGCATGGAGGGATCGAGTTGAAATTAAAACCATATACTCAAGTCTGCGGTTTGTTGAGTCTGTGAAAAACCCAAACTTCTAAGTTAACGAGGAATAAGTTAAGGCCGTTTATAGCGCAAAAAATGTAGGTATATTTCGACTCTCTCAAGGGAATCAAAATTCATAGAGTACTTCCCGTTGATCTAGAATCCTGAAATTCGGCATGAAGAAAGGTCTTATAGCATACGTATATAAAAAATCTGAAAACTAAAGTTTTAGTTAAATCACAAAAAAATGCGATTCGGAAAAATGTGCATAATTTGGGAATTGAAAATGTTTTCATAGGTAACAACTTTTTTTTTTGTACAACTAAAATCTTAAAATTTCAAATTACAGTTCTGTAAATAAAGTTCAATAAAAAACTTTTTACAAAAAAAAATTCAACCGACTTCAATGTAAAAAAAAACAAAGAAGTGCAAAATCACTTTAATTTCGGAAGACGGTGTTAAATAAAGAAGAGACCAAACTTTTATAGAAACATCAACTTCTGAAACTAGTTATTTTGCACCTTTTTGTATTTTAAAAAAAAAAAAATTATAAAAAGTTTTTTATTAAACTTCATTTACAACAATAACCGAAATTTGAGGTTTTTATGATTTTAACGTTCCAGGCGCTTGACTTCATACCTTTGTTTTAAACCTTTAGTCCCTTCAACCTAAATAAGAGTATTAAACTTGGTATTTCCAGAAATGAGAATACAATTTGATCAAATTCACTCGACCTTGTTTAGTCAATATTTGTTTAGTTTCAAATATGTGGCACGTGGACCAGATAAGGGTGACTACTGACTATAGTAATTTAATAGAGGTTTAAACCAGGCTCACTGATCCGTAGACTTACCGATGTTTAACATGTTTTGGTCGTACGTCGCCTCTACGAATTAACATACACCTATGTTACAAGGTAAGAGCTATTTTTAGCTGCGAGCCAAAGGGCTTTTACGAAAGTCCATGAAAGGGTTTGTGGTAGATGAAGGTAAAATATTTTACGATATGTTAAAGGGAGGCAAGTGACATTGAGAACCTTTCTCAGCACTGAAAGTGTGTCAATTCAATTATTCACTGTTAACAGAACACGGATAAGTCAAGAGTGGATAGGTTACTTCTAGGCAAGCGTGCTTCTTCGTCGGCCACATCATCGCTTACCATCAGGTGAGATAGTAGTGGTCAAACGCGAGTATGTATATTTTTTTTTTTTTAAAAAGAAACGTCCCACAGTAAGACTACCTCCTATATTGTAAGTGCGTTCACAAATATGTAAGCTCACATACACAAAACACATCTAGGCTCACCAAAATCTAAGAAAAACATTGGGTCGATATCAATAAATGTAAAACGCTTTATATGAAACTGATGATTTAATTTTTAGGGTTCCGTAGCCAAATGGCGAAAAAACGGTACCCTTATAGATTTGTCATGTCTGTCTATCTGTCTGTCCATCCATATGTGACAGCCACTTTATTCCGAATCTATAAGTATTATACTATTGAAACTTGTTAAGTATGTATTCTGTGAACCGCATTAAGATTTTAACACAAAAATAGAAAAAAAAAACAATAAATTCTGGGGGCTCCCCATACTTAGAACTGAAATTCAATTTTTTTTCATCAAACCCTATGGATAAGTTTTCAAAAAAGATATTGAGGTTTCTAATATCATTTTTTTCTAAACCGAATAGTTTGCGTGAGAGACACTTCCAAAGTGGTAAAATGTGCCTCCCCTCCCCCCGTAACTGAAACTTAAATAAGAGAATGATAAAACTAAAAAAATATATTATGTACATTATATGCCATGCAAACTTCCACCGAAAATTGTTTTAAACAAGATCTAGTAAGTAGTTTTTTTGGTTTTTTTTTTTTAATACGTCATAAATCGTAAACCGCAGTTAGTACGGAACCCTCAGTGTGCGAGTCTGACTCGCACTTGCCCGGTTTTATATGACTGGTGCTCCCAAATGGGACGTTCTGCGAATGGGACGTTCTATGAATGGGACGTTTTACGAATGGGACGTTCTGCAAATGGGACGTTTTGCGAATGGGACGTTCTGCGAATCGTTCATTCTGCGCCAGCGGGACCTTTTGCGAACGGGACGATATCCGTCAGATTCCCTGGAAAGCAAGGTAAAAAAAGAACAAATGAGTGGGTTTTAGTCAGTAAAATTCTGACACGCTCTCCCGTTCCGCCCAAGGACGGTATATGTCATTGGATGATTTCTCACCTGAAAAAAAGCATTATTTTATCCAGATAAAATGAGAGAGAAAGTTAGCCGTTTTTTTCCCTCTTCCGGTTCTTGAGCCGGAAAAGTTATGTGATTCAACAATGACCACGTGCCATTTTAGTAGCGCTTGTCACCCCTACATTACACTTACACATTTTAGAATTTTCTGCAATCACTATCGCTGATAAAACATCGAATAAACAAATATAACGAGGACCACGTATAACTTTGTCTCACAGTAAATTCTATTAAATAATAGTTAATCATTATTTTATATAATAGTGTCAATGGCTACATTTTTATCAGAACTAGAATACCTACTTACTCACTTATTTATTTTATCGAAAGTATTTTTTTATTATTATACATTCATTTATTTAATACCTGTAATAACTTATGTTTGAAACCGCTTGATCCGTCACTCATCACTGAAGGTTCATTGGAAGACCAGCGTCAGACAGTATTTTTCTGTTTGGCGACATTGCTGAAATTAATCTTTTTTGGCGCAGCCGTGAGGCACACATAGTGTAGTAGTTTTTATTTATTTATTTTATTTAAGTTATCCTGGTGACTGTCGCCAAATAAATTTCTTTCTTTCTTTCTTTCTTTAGATGTTTGTAGAAACACTTTGTTATATTATTCTAAAGACTAATGGCCTGACTGCACGCGTGCAAATTATATATCTACATATATCTTCTTCATTTCTTACTCTTTTTATCAGTGAAAATTCGCATTAAAATCCGTTGCGATGTTTATAGAGGGAGCTAACAGACAAACAGACGCGGGAAGCGGCTTTGTTTTATACTATGTAAAGAAAAATGAGACGTGGTTAAAAGATTTATTGCGTACTCAGATGATTTATTCTAATACTCACTTGTAATAAAATATCCCCTATTTGCAATCTCCCATCTTTTTGCGCCGCTCCACCCGCTGCTAGCCGGGTTATGCTGACGTCACTGCCAGTTTCCCCGCCTGCTATGCTCAGGCCGAGTCCGCTCGCGCCCCGTTCCAATGTCACATCAGCTGTCTCCCACACCGCTTCGCTGTCTGCTTCCGAAGGACACTGCAGACAATGACGTATTGTGAGATGAGTGAGAAATGTGTTGGAAGTGAAATAGTGCGTTTGTGAAATATAGGCGGAATAGATCACGCTTGTCGTTGTTCTGAATAAAATATTTTTTAACTTATTAAAACATCACGAACACAGTAGTGTACATATGTAGACTTAATTACTCAAGCGCTAAGCGCACACCGGTGTCCGCACACCTATTGTCTTTCTATTGTGTCTCTTGTGGTATTCAAAGGGCAAGGCATTCTCTACTAGTCAACTTTTGGAAGACAACAAAGTAGTACGTGTGCTCAATAAATAAACAAAGATAGAAATACCAAGATAGAAAATAGGTATAAATTGTGTTCTATGTATCTATTGATACGGTTATAATAACTATATTTTATTGACCAATGTTCCAGAATCAAACAGACTACGAAGGCTTTTATGAATGAATTATCTAAAATTGAAGGAGCGCCTCAAGGAGCTGTCAGCACACCGAAGAGGCCCAGCCTGCTAACTGCAGGCAGGCAGGGTCGAAGCCTACTGGGGTCATGGGTTTATTTCCGAAAGGAGTGCTCGGCCCCGGCACGATAGGCTACGAAGGAACGGGGTAGGTTTTTAGTCAGTAAGAGTCTGACACTACTTCCCGCTCCGCCCAAGGGCGGGATTTGTCATTGGATGATTTTACCTACCATAAAAAAAAAGAGGAGAACAAATATTATTTTCATCACAGCATTAAGTTATAAGACCTAGCTAAGTCTTTATAAATAAATTAGACATAAATGTTGCTAAAAATATGTAGATAGTTTTTTTTTTTATCTAAATTTTTGTGGTAATAAATGGTCTTCCGATAGATGAGTGTAGATACAATAATCGAAGAAAACAACATCAAAACAAATAAGAGAAAAAAATATTTAAAAAGCGAGTGCTTAAGCTTTCCTGTTTTCTTACGAAAACAACTGAATAATGGGAAGCCAAACAAACAAACTTTAACTGAAACACACTAATCATAACAACAAAGTTTCATAAATAATAGTTATAGCATAGTAATACTTAGTTATTAGTTTATAAAGCTGCAGGTAGTTGTTAGTTATAGTTAAGTCTGATAGTTGATGCGTAAATCACGTTGTTTGTACCTTAAAATAGTTATTTTGTTTTCCTCGTTTACGCAAATTAAGGTATTATCATTATCATCATCATTTTATTCTAACATTTTATGCTACCCCAAGTGTCGCCAAAACACCGTTCCTGTGCTTCTTGCATTCGTTATAACGTCATGAATATTGTTATTTTCAAGCATCAAAATAAATTAGGGGACAAATTGTCCCTCAACATGACATGCAACGCTCTTTCCTATCGCTATCCCAATGACATGTCCAGCGTCACGTGAATGCGTTATAAAGTTGCGGCATACTGGGCAACGTTGCAACGTTACGTAGATTAAACGTTGCGCGTCATGCTGTGGGACATTTTGTCTCTTTTATCATTAATAATAATTTTTATTTCTCGAAAACAAGTACAGCATGTTACAAGCATAAAAAAAATGCTTGGAGCGGTGTGAGAGATGATTTACCTAGACAATAGCTTTAGCGTCTGAATCCGAACTAGGAAGAACCTGTATTTCGGATTTCAGCAACCAATCTCCTAAAGATACAATAAATTTACAGACTCTTATGCTCTAGCATTTATACCATAAATACAATTTTAGTAGTAATCTAAAACATGGTTCAATATTTAAGTATAAGGAAGAAAAATGAATAAGTGTGTTTAAGAGAACATCTCTCTGTATTGTGCGGTGTAATGCATGGGTGCAAGAGGATGAGTGGGTGGTTGGATGTGTATATTTGAGTTGTTAGGTGTGAGTGTAGATTACAATGACATTCAGCGTAAATAATATTAGTTTAGACTACGTTCTACTTTGTATCTGCGATTTCCCTTTATATCTCTGAGGCTTTAAAATTGATGGGTGTCCATAAAAGCATTTTTAGCGCACCGAATCGTCATCAAACGTAACCCTATCGATAGCAATAATAAAAGCCGGCTAAGCGCGAGTCCGAATTGCACACGAAGGGCGTCGTATCTCCTTAATTTATGTATAATTATTAATTATTGACTGTAATATCGGCATAAAAAATACATACTCTGTGTATTTCTAGTGCCTTCCCATTACGGGTCATGGGATACATTCCTTCATTGATCAAATGTTTAGATGGACAGCACAAGGTTATTTATAGAGTTTTCATAATTCATTATTGTGCAGAAAATTAACATCGGCATTGTTACTTTTTTTCTGTTTTCCTTCTTCTTGATTCTTATTTGTGTGTACACGAATTGTTAAAATATCTCCCCTCATTTGGCTTTGCCGTAATCGGGTGTTAAATGAATGAATTAACACAACGATTTGACAAGTCACGTACAAAGGCGATGGCTTAACTCAAAAATTAGTTTTCTGCCAGCAAACCTTTGAGGTTTTCTGGCAGAAAAACAAAAATCTTCTCGAGAAGGAACCACGTATTTGGTACGCCTTTCAAATCGGTTTAAGAATTATAAGCAGAGCCTTGGATTATCAACACATCTAAGTCTCTAGAGCGGGGTAGATTACGAAAAATTGTGACCTTTGATGATAAATAAGTAGTCAATTATAGACCGAGATCTGAGAGATTCCGATAAACGATAACCGCATTTACATTTTTTCTTTTATTAATATATATTCTTTTTATTTATACAGTTTCCTTTTATTTATTTTTTAAGAAGCTTTATAATCTGACGATCTTACTGACAATGGAAAAGTTTTAAGAAGATTCCTATCGTACCGCCACGGATTTCAATAGAAGTTCCAGATGTTCGTGCCACCAGCGCCACAACTACATTAGAAGTTCGTTACAATACTGTCGTATAAAGAAATACTGTAGTTTTTTAAAGCTCTAATTGAGTTAAGTATTTTTTTTTTTTTCCCCAATAACTTTTTGGGTTTTCAAAAAGGATACTGCTTGCAGCTCTGTGTTGTTAAGCGATAAACTATGTCCATATATTCTTGCATATAAGGCAATATTGAAAATAAGATAGAAAAATCACTGAACATATTTCTTGAGAGCCACTTATTTATCAGAAACATCGATCATGACAGTGGCTGGCTTCAACAGCTGAAAGAAAACTACAAAGTCATTGACCCTTCAATGAGACATCGCCGTCCCTTCAAGTTTGAATGGCATAGGCACCGACGAATGTAAGCGGTCGAAGTTCAATCGAACAATCTGGCGAGAGGCTGAAAGTTTTCGTAGTCCAAAGGGTAATTTATGATCAATTTGACCGAGCGATTTAGGCCAGTGAATGTCTACGTAGATAGAACAATTGGTAATAATTTTAGGCAAATACCTAAGCATCGCAACGCAATAGGGCTGTGGTATTGTTGCGTTGCGGGATTGGTCCTACAATGCAAAGGACAACAGAAAAAAAAAGTCTTACACTACTTCTCGTACATAATTATGATAAATCCCCACCTAAGAAAAAACCATAAGCATTCGATTAGCAAGCCACCTCATCAGTGCTTTTTTGGTATTTCATCCTTTTTTTTTAGGTAGGAAAATCATCCAATGAAATCTCCCGCCCTTGGGCGGAGCGAGAGACAGTGTTAGATTTTTACTGACTATAAAACTTTCTCCTTTTTCTTCGTTGCCCTTCATACCAGGGCCGAATCTTCTTTTTAGTAGGCTTCGACCCTGCCAGGCCCCTACAAAAACAATACGCACCGTTGACGACTTGGGCCCGGTCCGAACGGTTACTGGACGGTCGGACGGCGAGTTACCCATTACTCACCGACAGCATGCCCACGCCGACGGTGGCCGGAAATCGGGGTCGAAATTCCTGTGGCGGCTGGGGTGTGAGGGCTGTTGCCTCACGCGTGCGGCCTCCTCCTTTGCTGGCATTACCGCTTCATTTTGTATTCCATCTATAGTTGATTCCTTTGACCATGGAGCTAAAAAAACTTTCTTTTTTAATTTCGATTCTCCTGGGTTATCAATGAATGACTTGAGTGAATGAATGACTCTCATTATAATTTTCTCTTTACAAATCGATAGTACTTCATGTACCGAATCGACCCACCGCGGGATTAAAACGACCGAAATTTTACGGTGTATACCTAGGGCGCTCAATGTGGCAACGCCAGTTACCTACTTACATAACAAAAACAAACTTGACTATGACTTGAATTACCCAAAACGATTTTACCAACTTGTCTCAATTACAATGAATAACTCGTGTATAAAAATTGACGACAAATGAACTCAAAAATAAAATTGATCAGAGCTTTTATACATATTGCGGTATTCGATTATGTTTAAAATATTCAGCGTAAAGTATTTGCGGCTTAGCCCGGTCGTTTCATTAATAACTTTAAAATAGTGAAATTCGTGAGTGATCGGGAAGGATTTAAAACCAAATACGCGTGGCCACTACGGACAAAATTCAATATGGCCGGACTTTTTGTACTGAACCGAAAGGCGTGCTGAAAATGGCCGTGCAAGTTTCATCAGTTTTTAAAACCACCAAACGTGCATATTTGTCGACAAACACACTAGTGTTAGCTAACTGGCTAACTTTATAATTGGGCAGACGGCATAATATATTATAAAAAAAGGTCTATATAAAATTTTGTTCTCTCATATGAATAACTGAAAGAATTTTTCTTTAAAAATAATAAATCATACATAATCTCCCAAGCCTTTTCCCAACTAGCTTGGGGTTGACTTCTTCTTCTTCTTCTCGAATCGATGGTTTCCATTTCCCTCAAAGTTTTTGGGCCCAGTAGGTTTTTTTTTTGTGGTAGGTAAAATGATCCGATGACAAATCTCACCCTCGGGTGGGGCGGGAGATAGTGTCAGACTCTTACTGACTAAAAACCTACCCTGTTCCATTCATTTACCCGGGGCCTTTCGTCCCAGGGCCCCGGGCGACATTTTTACATAACCTTTGGCCCCAGTAGGCTTCGGCCCTGCTGGGCCCCTACAGTTTGCTGACAACTCCTTGAGGTGTGCGGGAACAGTGCGCGCTGTAAACGACTTGAGCTCGGACCGGTCTGTTACCGACCGATCGAAAGCGGCGTGTGCGCTGTTGCCTGATGCGGTCGGGCCTCCTCCTTTGCTAGCATTACTGCTTCGCAGAAGGAGGCGACCGCCTGCCACTCCTTCTTGCTCCGGAGCATGGCCTAAACCAAGCCCTGGCGCGAGAGATCGCCGCCACTTATCGCCACAAGGACACGGCGATGCTCTTCGCAAGCGGGGGGCCCAGTAGGTTGCCACGTTTATAGCGACGTTAGTGGGGTTGGCTTTTAACAAAAGCGAATGCGGCTGAAAACCCTCGTTTTACATGGAACGACTACCTACATCACAATCCAGTTTTTGGGCAAAGCGATACTCTGTAGATAAACTGATGATCAGTACCTCTACCATGAGTTTTAAGCAATAGTATTCGTCGCTACTCGATATCGACGCCGTAAATATTTTGTATGGCAAATTTTGGTTCTGCAAGTGACCGCTAGAGGTGCTGCAAAATTTGCCATACAAAATATTTACGGCGTCGATATCGAGTAGCGACGAATACTATTGCTTAAAACTCATGGTAGAGGTACAGATTTTCTGGCGTGCAACAACCTAAAACGACTGTCATAGATCTGTAAGTCAGTAATATCACCACAAAAAAAACCGGACAAGTGCGAGTCGGACTCGCGCACTGAAGGTTCCGTACAAACTTACTTAGGAAAGCGGTTCAATTCCCGCAATTTTTTTTTTTGTAACGTTACATCATATTTACTGTTTTCAAATTTATTCCTATATCTGTACTTTAAGACCTTGCTTTATGCCAAATTTCAGGATTTTGGGTCATCGAGAGTGTCACAAACATATTTTTTTTTTGCAATATAAACCGCCATATCTTCTTTTTCCGTTAACTTAGAAGTTTATTTCTTTCTCAGCTTCAAGTGACTGCAGACCTAAAAATATAGTTTAAATTTCAATTCGATACCTCCACGCGTTCTCTAGATAAAGGGTCTTGACAGAGAGACGGACAGACAGGCACACTGACAACAAAATGATCCTATAAGGGTTCGGTTTTTTCTTTTTGAGGTACGGAACCTCAAATAGTTGTTAGGTCCATTGAGAGTAATTTAAACCCATGTTTGCAATCCTGAAAACCCTATGCTACCCCCATGTTAGATAACGATTTTGACTGGCCTACTACGAATGATAACCGTGATCAACGTCTTTACAGGGTATCATTACTGTCTTAGATAAACGTAAAAAAGTACATCACCATCATCATCATCATCATCATATCAGCCGAAAGACGTCCACTGTTGGATATAGGCCTCCCCCCAGTGTCGCCACAATTAACTGCCCTGTGCATCTCGCATCCATCGGATTCCCGCAACTCTTGCCAGGTTATCGGTCTACCTTGTAGGAGGCCTTCCAACACTTCATCTTCCGGTACGCGGTCGCCATTCCAGAACCTTTCAGCCCCAATGGCCATCTGTTCTGCGGGCAATATGCCCTGCCCACTGCCACTTAAGTTTGGCGATTCTTCGTGCTATATCGACAACCTTGGTTTTCCTTCGGATATCTTCATTTCTGATTCGATCAACGCAAGGAAACTCGAAGTATAGCTCTTTCCATTGCCCTTTGGATGACTTGAAAGCCTTCTGATGAGGTAAAAAAAGTACATATGAAATGAAAAATTCACATTAGTAAGTACTTGTACTCCGGATTGGCACCCACAACTTAATGCATAGTGGACCACTGGGCAATCAAGAAACCCAGTGGGTCATCACAATAAAAAAAAAATACTCTATAGTTTTAATAAAGTAGATGTAACAAAATGACCGGTCCTGTGCGTCTGGCATCCGTCAAATTCCCGCGACCCTCACCAGGTCATCGACACATGAAGGAGGCCTATGTCCAACAGTGAACGTCTTTCGGCTGAAATGATGATGATAATAATAAACACAAGTTTATTAAGGTTCTTATTGAACGACAACTTAGTTTTAAGGCCCTGATCGGCAAGCGAGTAAAACTGCAGTCTTATGGCTCGTCGGTAAAGCTCACCGGTGTATCATTGCAATACGAACGACAAACCTGGATCGCAGCCCGTCGTGTTTGCTTCATTTCCTACTCGGCTCGTCGTTCAAAACTGTTTTACTCGCTAGTCGATCAGCAACAACGAGCCACGAGTAAAACTGTCGTTCTATAAAACCGCGGTATTGACTCGTACGTCGATCACCTACTTTATAAGTTGTAGTACCGAGAAATGAGCAAGAAAAGTTACAAAACCAACAATGTCAGTGCATCCGCTTCCCAAGGAAAAGGATAACGGAAATATTTACAAAGATCTGCGTGAATTGAATCACGAAGTCTTGCGGGTATATTCTCAGCTTCCGTATGTAGAGGTTTACAAATGCTCCTTGGAGGAAACCGCTTGTACCTATCTTGTCAGATTTCTTTCCTTAGTCGAAGAATTACATTTTACTTGCTAGTGTTGAGTTAACCTACAAAAATATTGTTACAATTTTCCTTATTCAAAAAAACCGAGTAAGTTTGAGTTGGACTCACGAACTGAGGGTTAAATACAGACTTACCTATGAAAATAATCCAATTCTTGAATGGAGTCTAGAATATTTGTTTATTTATTTATTCTTCATGCAACCAAAGGTACAAAGGCGGAATTAATGCCTTAGGCATTCTCTACCAGTCAACCTAGGCCTACCAGTCAACCTAGGCTGGTTGAGAGACAATATGGAAGGTGCATAAGAAAAAAAGATAATATTAATATGAAAACAAGTATTACACAAATCATATATGAAGCTAAAACTAAACATACATACATATTTAATAATATATACAATACATATATAAATATATACATATTTGTTCGAATTGCAAAAGAAGTTTTTTTTGTGATGTCGCTACTAATTTTCAGTTTCCCCTATATTTTTCTTATGAAACCTTGCTTCATGCCAAATTTCAGAATTCAACGGGAAGTACCCATGAGTTTTGATTCCCTTGAGAGCTTCTAAATACCTATACGTTTTTTACGACATAAACGGCATGATGTTTTCACAACTTCAAGAGACCGCAAATCTGAATTTACTGAAGCCCTTTATATTACACGAGCCACTTTAAGTCTACATCTAACTAAGCTTAAGACTGAGCGTAAACTCAAACTTGACATTTACCGTGAGTTAGTCAAGTTTAAGTCTGTATCAAAAGGAAGTACTTGCAGTGTGTGTAACTTGTTGGTAAACAGTTTACAACTTAACAAACTTGTGTATAGCCTTTTTAATCCTTTTTTTTTTTTTTGGGCCGTAATCCACCACGCGGGCCTAGTGTGAGATGGTGGATGTAAAATGACAATGTCTTCGAATTTTTGGTTTTAAGACATGCCGGTTTTCTCACGACGTTTTTTTTCCTTCATAGTTTTGAGAGCAGTGGTGATGAAATAAATTACACAAAGTAAGGGGTCTGGCTGGGTTTGAACCCGTGACCTACAACTCGGTAAGTCGGGGTCGTTAGAGTGTCAAACTATTATTGGCTACAACCACCAGGGTTCTTTCAGGAACCCTTTGCATTCTAGATACGTGGTATCTCTTTCGAACAAACTCCCAGCTCTTGCAGGATGCCTTAGGCAGGCTCTATCGCGCCTACTTTATTTTGCTAACTACGCTTTGAGGCGTTCGCGGAATACTGAGCACCGTCGATCCGAGTTTGGTCCTTATGAAACGGCTTGCTATCTATTGCTTGCCGTCTGTGAAGGCTGTATCACCCTGTTTCTTCAAATAAAGAGACTTGCCTAATACAAACTTTTGATAGGCTTTTGATCAAAAAAATTACGAGGCCTAGTGTTTGAAATTTTTACTTAAATAATTGTGTAACGAGCTAAAAATATCGGACATTCTCCAAAAAACACTCTCATATTTTTTTTTATGACAGTGTTTTTTTCGGGTATTAGGATACAAATGGAGTTTAATTTGGATTTGTTTCTCTAAAGATCAACAAAAGCGATCTAGCTTTAATGAAAATAATTGACAAATATAAAGTTACTGGCAGGTAATGGCACAAAATTATTGAATTTGTACTTCTGTGTATATCACCTGTCCTATTTTTTGTAAACTGTTTTAGTCTGTATACAATAAAGAATATAAGAATTTATAGGGACATTTAATGAAGTTAAAAAGAAAATAAAACGTGATTTTCGTGATATGACATTTTTAGAGCATGTGCAATATAATGTCAAACTTTTGCAAACACAGCAAAATATTCAATATTATTTTTGCAGTCTAGTATAGCATGATTTTCACAATCAAAAAAAAAAAAAAAACATCATAGTATAGATAATAAGAAACACAAATTCAAAAAATATCGAGGCGGTACAATTTGTAACACGTCAGTTATATAAGTATAATTATTTCAAAGTCAAAGCCATATATTTGCATTAAATGCGGTATAAGAGATAGTAAAATACATAACACACAAACACGCGCAAAGATACAAACATGTCACCATGAGTTGGCATGCAAATAATAAAATGCCTATGGTATGAAGTGCTCAAAGTAAGCAAAACTCTACAAACATTCCTTTTATGAAAAATATTAAACAACCTGAAAAGAGGACAATCAATTCTACACCCTCTTCCCAATATTATCAACTAGGTCTTGCTTACAAAACAAAAAAAAAAACATGAAACAGCATCTTCCTGATTAAAAACACCAAAAACTAAAAGCAAAACAGAAAAGCTGAATCAAACGAATTGTTACAAGCAATTTCATTACACTTTCCTCTTTTTATCTGCTCACAAAATGTATCCAGTTCTTTGCGTTATTTCGTAAAAACCTTTATCACACCATCATATTCACGTAATAAAATAAAATGGCTGACTCTAAGCGGTATAATAATACGAAGTGGATGATATATTAATATTTAAAATAATGAACTTTCTTCATTTTTTTACTGTGTCATCATTTTGACATATTATAGTCTTTATACATAACCTGACTTTGTAAAGTAATATGTACTTTAAGTAATCTATATTTATAGAAATAAATCCCTACTTCCCTTTGTCATGTTACCACGCGTGTTGTGTCTATTAATTGTTGGGGGAAGGTTTTTAGTATTAAGAAAATAGCGTGAAAATGTAAAAAAAACTATGACTATTTCAGCGCCTTCAAACTACCCACAAAATGCCGCGTGACGAGAGCGCGGCTGCAGCGCTGCTTTATTATTTCATAAAAATTAAAAACACGCGGCAGCATCTCGGCTGTAGCGCAGCAGTCGCGTGCTTTCATTTATATGGATATTTAAAAGGCACTTTGCGGCTAATATGAAAGCGCCCTTTAACCTTCGCGATTTGACAGTTCATACCTGAGACAGGACAGGTCGGATCCGTTAATTTTTATCATAAAGTAGTTGACTCACAAACTTCGTACCGTCTAACTCTATAATACTCTACTTTATAAATGGTGTAACTAACATGACTTTGACATATACTATAGATAAAGATTATATTCTGATCTATGCATAAAACTACATTATAATAAACATTTCGTAATTATTACGAAGATGATGACGGTGATTTTTTCGACGTTAACGTTGCTGACGAAATGAAATTCATATCCAAGTACTAACCGTGCTAACCTCATAGCAAAAGAGCCAAGAATTCGTCTATGAAATATTCATTTTGAAACGAGTGAATAGAAACGCTATATTTGTTCGCCAAAATAGATGTACCTTAACGCAGTGAACGAACGATAAAACAAAATGTTACCGTGCTTTCCGTGCCGTAGAATCTGTTGTGCCAAAATATTTTGTAGGCAGCGAAAAAGTGATAAAAGAAGTACTTTTGGCAAAAACTGGGGTCGCACTTTGCTAGTCGGAGGTGAAAATATTTTAACAATGAAAAATATTGCTTCCTCACTGAAGATTCGCCAAAGGAAACAGGCTATAGAAAATGGTAACGATTTTCGCACCGTAAAACGTAATAAGATGCAAATTGTATAATAAAATTAAGCATTTGCTTCTTTTTCTTATTATTT
Organism: Leucania comma; assembly: GCA_958295575.1. Lineage (NCBI taxonomy): Eukaryota > Metazoa > Arthropoda > Insecta > Lepidoptera > Noctuidae > Leucania > Leucania comma. The sequence goes on from OY282466.1 coordinate 17,017,053, forward strand.
TGTATAATTTAGGAAACTTGGAGAGCAACGATGGCTCTGTATCGAATGAAAGTAACTTAAAGATTATTATTGTAAGCAATGTTCAAACAAAAAGGCCAGCCATGAAAGATAAGAAACGTAATATAGTTCAGGTATGACACATCATTAACTTCCAAGTTTCTTGTTTCTGAGCCAAGAATACTAAAGAGAATAATATTAAAATAAGTTAAATTTGAAGACAAACAAATGCTACGAATTACTGCTGGCCACGTAAGAAATGTTATAAATATCTCCACAGTTGTAGCATTTTAGAAATATTCCTCAAGTAACAGGTTGTAAGCGCTCATTTAAGAGTGAAACTGAGTATGTATTTTTTCTTGTATCTTGCCTATTAACATTTTACGTAAGAATTTTCACACAATTGTGGTTAAATACATGAAAGACGATGTAAAGTTTGGATTCTATAAACTTGAACTTCTGATTGATAATAATAATTTGATCGTTCCTACTCATGTAAAACAGATTTATAAATATAGATAACTAAAAAAAAAGCAGAAAATGATATGTATTTCTTTGGAATAATATTTTAATTTTTTCCCACCCGGAATAAAAAGTATCGTATGTGCTACTCCAGCACATAATCGACCCATGTACCAAACATCTAAATCTGTTCAGCCATTTGAGTGTAAAGAATTAACAAACATCGTCGCACATGCATTCATACTTCTGTCTTTATAAACATACTGTGATATGTACTGAAGGGATTACTTTTAGTTATTTGAACTAACTCGCTTCTATAAAAATGTAAAACAACATTTAACTTCATAACGTCGGCTTTCTCCACGCTAGAAGCAATATGCCGTAGCAACGATGTAAACCTTTATAGGCTATCTCGGATCATAGAGTCGATAACAGAGGCATTCGACAGAAAAATTTCAAGTACACAATATTTTACAAAGCAAACACCAGCTAAAAGTTCTCAGAATTTTACAACCAGTCTATATTATTCTATCTCTAAAAAGTAAATAATGGTAGACCGAATTTCGTATTGAAATTGAGCTCTAGGTAGGATATAACTGTGTACAGAACTAATTTGAATGATTGAACAAATATTTAATAACGACGTAGATAACTGTAATTTAATTTGCTTTGTTAGATCGTCAAGATTGAACAAAGGTGAATAACAATTATGTTTATGATGAGGGAAACGATTTTCCCCAAGGACGTGTCAAAAGCGTATCAAGAGCGCCGAAGCGTTCTACCGGAGATCCCGGTGCCTTTCTTATATGATTAAGTCGGTAGAAGTCCGACCCTCCGTCTCCGGATACAGGAAGTATCCATGTGGACTTCCACACAAAAAGAACGATAATTTTTTGAGCCAAAACTGGGTCCTAATAATTTATTAAGAATGTAGGAGTCTGTTTAGATATTTTTTTTTTTTTATTGTTGATAGCCTCGTATGTGGCCATTATCTTACCTAATGAAAAGCGAAAATTTGGTCGATGGTGGAGCCTAGGAGTAACCTATTCACTCTTAACTTATGAAACCCAGGTTGTAGCTATAAGGAAACACAGACTCCGGGAAGGAAGGCCCTTCCTTAGCTGTACGCACAAAGAATATGTTCCCAAAACGTTTGTTAGTCAAACACGCTTAAACAAATGTGACTGATACTTAATATGCGGTTAAACATAGCCTGGATTATAAGGTAAACATAAGGTTTTATGTTTTGTAAGGCCACTGGTAGTAGCTAGTATGTATAGTCCAGAAAACAACGAAACGTTACATTAACAATTTATTTAGCGACACATTTAATTTGAAATGACAGAAAATATAGTTTCAAAACCACACCTGCAGTGAGTTAGTAACATAACTGAGAATTTTATAATAGCCAGAATACTGTAGAAAAATGCGAAACTTTCAGTAAACATTATAACAAACAAACACGGACTTTATACAAAATATAGTACAGCTTTTTGTTACTAGCAGTAAAAGGGATGTCGCTTTTATTGTCCTGACAATAAAATGAAGTATTAATAAGTTTTATTTGTGTTGCGCAATCTTATTCATATTGTGACAATCATTTTTGGGCCCAATTTATAAATATAAAATCTAAAGTAACTGATGTCTTGAGTTGGTATTTGAAATACTTAAATAGTGGTTTGTGGTTTTTGCGACATTCTATTGATATAGTTTTATAATCTTGGAATCTCTGAAAAAATCTAGAAATCCTCGAATCAATCTGGAAAGATTGATTCGAGGTTTTCTAGATTTTAGACTTTAGACTAAAATCTAGAAGATTTCTAGATTTTAGACTGTTTTAAAAATTTTACAGAATACTATCTAATTTTGAAGGATAATGTCACCCGTATTTATAAAGAAGTAATTACTTGTTACTAAGTAAAATCTTATTAAGTCATTCCGTGACGTTTGAAATCTTCATTCAAAATTTAATTATTTTTTTTAACTATAGAATACAAATTGTTATTTAAGTAGTTACTTTTACTCAAGAATTTAGTTTTATTTGTTTATAAATACGGGTATGAAAGCGTTGTTGGTAAATTTATGGAGCCTTATTTTCGTCTATATGTTTATGTTATCTATGCATAGCCACAGTGCACGTAATGTGGTTCTACATTTAATAATGATGGTGTATTTTCTCCACAAGCGTAAACACAATAATTTGCATATCAAAATAACATCAATGACAGACTACCCACAGATACACACACAAACATATTGGAAATTCGACGGAGCCGAGGTTTTCACCACTGATTTCAATTTATGACAAAATTCAATAAAATACCTAATACATTTTTATGTGCATAGCTATTATTTTCTGTTTGTCATTATATCTGTGAAACGTAGGTTTAATAGTAAACATATTATGTATAGCATAATGTAGCAGAATTTTAGAAATTATTTTACAATTTGTAATTTGAATATTTATCCCTAAATTCCGACAGTCTGTACTTTAAACGATTACTTGACAGCTATTTAAGCGGTGTTTTATATTAAAACGATTAATCAAGATTGTATTGTTGTGTATAAACTCATTTAATGTCTTAAGGTAAAAAATGAATACCTATTCCTTCATCTGCTCCTGGTGTGGTTGTGAATAGAAAAAGTGGAGCAACAATTTCTCAGAGAAACGTAGCAGTCCCAACGACTGTAGTCCTGCCAATTTGTACCAGAATCATATTTCTTCATGTACTGCAGGTATTACTGCCTACTTGTGGTAGGAACCCACAAAAAATATTATATTTCACAAATAGCCACAATATGTCGTAAATGATTTCAGTAGCGTTAGACAACTGAAATATTCAAGGTCAAGGTCAAACGTTTATTGCAAACTATATGTATAATGTTGATGTTACATATTTAAATAGGGTGACTGGTAATTAGTGAAAGATACTTAAACATGTGATTGTAGTCATGATAACAAACAACTTTCACTATGGACGAAACCTGAAACTGCGATAAAAAAAATCTGTTGGTCAGTACATTTGTGTTCACCTAACTGGTCAAAATCTACTGAACTTGGCTGATTTTTTTCGCAATTGCAGGTTTGGTCCCTCAGCAAAAGTTGTTTGTTATCATGACTACAATCACGTGTTTAAGTATCGTTCATTAATTACCAGTCAACCTATAAAATCATGCCAATACTTGTAACTTGCAGCCTTTTACAAGCTTTGCAATTTTAATTCATCCTAATTAACATGCAATTAACATTATTATTACCTAATCTTTTAGAAGTTTCCTTGCGTGATCGAATCAGGAATAAAGATATCCGCAGGAGAACCAAGGTTGCAAACTAGGATAGGATAGGTCTTCAAAAATGATATTGAGGTTTCTAATATAATTTTTTTCTTAACTGAATAGTTTGCGCGAGAGACACTTCCAAAGTGGTAAAATGTATCTCTCCCTTGTAACTTCTAAAATAAGAGAATGATAAAAAAAAAAAATATAAGTTATACTTTATCATGCAAACTTCCACCGAAAATTGGTTTGAAAGAGATCTTGTAGGTAGTTATTTTTAATACGTCATAAATCGTAAACCGCAATTTTGTAAGGAACGGAACCCTCAGTGTGCGAATCCGACTCGCACTTGCCCGGTTTTTCAGTTTTAATTTACCTCTTTAATTCAACATTAAAGATACAGTTTTGAAGCATGAATCAATACTTAACTACTACGTCGAGACTTCAGACAAAATAGCTGATATGTAGGTCAGATTAACAATCTTGTGGAGGCGATATTGATGCAGCTATTTCAAACACAAAAGGCTTATGCTGAAAGTGTAACGCGAGTCTCAACGAATTTTCAGTAAAAGGACATGTAGATATGAATATCATAATTTTAGGGATCCGTACCTTAAAAGGAAAAAAATGGAACCTTTATGTTCATCTTCAGGTCAGGAGCACTTTGTTGTTCATCTGTCTATAAAGACCCTTTATCTTGGGAACGCGTGGAGGTATCGAGTTCAAATTAAAACCATAATCTGCTGTTCAAGAGGCTGTGAAAAAATCAAATTTCTAAGATAACGAAAAAAAGGTACGGCTGTTTATGTCGTAAAAAAATGTTTATATCGACCTTCTCAATAGAATTAAAATTCATAGGTTACTTCCCGTTGACCCAAAATCCTGAAATTTGGCATAATGCAAGGTATAAAAACTTTTTTTGCGATTCGGAATAATCTTCGAAACTCCATCGGGATTTGAACTATTTACTTATGTAAGTTTGTACGGAACCATCAGTACACGATTCGCACTTACTTTTTATTGTAGCCACATTTTATACATAAAATCGTAACATAAAAAAATAGATCATCATCATCAACAGCCTTTTTTTTAATGTTCCCACAGCTGGGACACAGGCCTCCTCTCTAAGAGAGGGAATGGGCCGTAATCCACCAAGCGGGCCCAGTGCTCGTAGGTGACATTCACCAACCCGCACTGGGCCACCCAAAAAAAAAATACATTCTCAGTAATTTACTGAACTGAGATTACTAAGATTTCAAAGACATAATAAAACACATGACGTAAAACGAAAAAAAAAACAACGCGATATTTTTTTTAACACAGTAGAATAAATCACAACAATACGGACTAATATCCTATAAATTCAATTCAAAGTACAATAAAACACAGCAACAGTAATACTGTCACAAAGTAGCCAATAACAAAACGTTAACAGAACCATTATTACTACCCGTAGCGATAGGAAATTGAAAAACGTTAAAAGGCTAGACAATATAGTGCGACAAAACAAGGTACGACACGTATAGTAGTGATAGTATTATGGGACGAACCTGGTAGCTTGCAGCTTGTCGGCCACTTCCTGGACTGTCTGTCGGCTGCTCTCGCCCGCACTCATAGTTACCGACGTTTGCTGTGAACAAAAAATACTGTCAGGAAAGGTCATTTTTAGAAAGAATCTTTCTGCCCGTTGGTTTGGGTGATGTGTCTGAGGTCTTTAAGTCATGATTGACATACTTTTAGGTAAACGAACTCCATCGTCAGCCACATCATCGTTTACCATCAAATCAACACGAGCCTATCTAAAATGAAAAAAGAGGTCGATTTAAGATAGGTCTTACAAAACAATAAAACTTTATCCGCCTTATTCCAAAACGGGATCTAAAATAGTTACGGGACTATTACTAGTTTTAATTGGGATTAAACCTATTAATAGTCTCGGAAATATATTTAGATCGCTTTTGATTGGTATTAAATTTAGTAATAATCCCGAAAACTATATTTAGATAGCGTTTAGATACGTTTAAGTGTACAGAAACTGAAGATATGGGAAAGTTACACTTTAAAAAAAAAACATATTCAGGGTGTTTGGCAGAATGTTGAACATACGTAAATGGTGGATAGGTGGGGTCATCTGCTACTTACTCACCCCTAATTTATTTGGTCCTGGCTATCTAGTTATTTAAAACAATTTTTTTTTTTGATTTTTTCTAGTTTCACCACCTTTCTTAACTATATAGTGTTTTTTTTTTATTAAAAATGGGTAAAACAGGCAGATTAAAAAAATAAAAAAAAAATATTGCTAAGAATTAATTAAATAGTTGTGTGTATATTAATTAAGTAGGTATATTAAAAAAAAAACAATTGACTATAGATAAGACGAATTTAGTAAATTTAAAACATTCTGTTACGTGAAGTAGAGTGATTCACTGACGTGTTAAAATCCTTCAGTTTCCACGTGAAATGCCAATTGAATAATTGATTATGGAATCCGCAGAGTAAGGAAAGGTTCGTCATTGTTTTGTCGAGGTCGAGATTACCCGGCATTTGCAATATTCACAGTCTATATCCCACTTGTGGTCGAACCCATTATAACCCAACCTGTTTGTGCCGACTATAATTTAGGTGTCTTCAAGACTGGAGTGAATAGGCTCTTAATAAACAATTGTGCCTCACTATTGACGATTGCATCACTGCTTACCATTAGATTGGATTGCAGACAAGCACTAGTTCATATTAATAAAAAAAAAAAAAAAAAAAAATTTAGGTTAAAAATTTACCGGTATTGATAAATTCTTGCTAAACCTTAATTGCTTCACTAGAGTGTATTATGCGTGCGGAGATACTAATACCAATGCGCTATCAGTGTAATGTATCAATTGCAATTTTATTTCTTTACAATCAAATTATATGGGAATTGATACATTTATTTACATTGACGGATAACTAATTCCTTAAAATAAAACACTACAGACCTAAGTCCTCATTATCATTATCATTTCCGCCCAAAGACATTCATTGTTGGTTATTGGCCTCCTCCAAACGTGGTCACAATTAACAGTCAGGTGCGTCTCGCATCCATCGGATTTTTGATCATCGCAACCTTTAGCAGGTCATCAGTCCACCTTATAGGAGGCCTTCCAATGCTGCGATTTCCGGTACGCCTACGTAGATCTAAGTGTGGGGAATTCCCTGCCGGAGTCTGAGTTTCCTGATAGCTACAACCCGGGAATCTTTAAGTCAAGAGTGAATAGGTTTCTTCTAGGTAAGCGCGCTCCATCGTCGACCGTATCGTCGCTTTCCATCAGGTGAGATAGCAGTCAAGCGCAAACCTATCAATAATAAAAAAAAGTGCAATTGGATAAAATGTCATTGCTTGAATTAAGATTGCAACAACCACACGATATACTGTTGTTACATAAATAATCCTTCAAAATACTCATTAATCCGTATTTAAAATTAAAACTAACCGTCTTTTACACCGCATAAGCACTACCGAGGGACCTTGCCAGACCGACAATGGCGTATATGAGGCGGATAGCATAACCGCTAACATTGTAAATGCAAAACTAAGTTGTTTGAACCAGTTTCTAAACTAGGTTGTTACTATTTCAACGTTTATCCCACATGACACAGATACTGGTTAAAATATAAGTCTATACTGGTGAAACAAATTAAGTAGTTCTTGAACAAAATACCGAGTTCTTAATGAAAAGAAAGACACTCTTGTGTCGAGAGCTCACGTTAGTAGGCGAAAGTTTGACCCAAATCAACAAAAAACCGGTGTAGATCAAACTGCGATTCATAATGGTGCCAACCCGAAGTTTCCTGCAGACAAATGTGCCAGCACTGGCATTTTCTTTGACGTTTCGAGGAAAAACGCGCCAAAATATTTGACACCTACTCTAATTTGATTCACAAAGTGTGATAGGACTTCTTTTGTTTTGTAATGGTATGGACATTGTGAAGTAACGTCTCTACTACACATACATCTACATTTACTATGTATTTAAAACTAATTAGACGGCAATTTCTATGAAAATAGCGAATAATTTGAGTGTATTTTCCATTGAATCATAAATATAATATAAGATAACTTAAAGACTGGGTGTTGTATATCTATCAAACCATAATTGCCATAACAACGTGTGTTTTTCACTCAAAAATTAAAGAAACCTTTACATTACCAACTTTACAGCTTAGATTTATCATACATATTAATAGGTATGATAACTGAAAAGACTGAGATAAAATAAAAAATCTGGACAGATGACGATTTTTTTTAGGTGAGAAATCATCCGATGATATCTCCGCGCCCTCCGGTCGAGAGACAGTGCCAGATTTTGACTAACTAAAAACCCACTCCTGTTCTCTCGTTGCCTTTCAAACCGGTTCCGAATCTTCCACTTAGAAACCGACCCTGGGCACCTACGTTTTGCTGACAACTCCTTGAGGCGCGCATGGAACTATTCGCGCCGTCGACGACTTGGGCTCGGTCCGGACGGTTACGGGGCGATCGGATGGCGAGATACCCATTGCTTGCAGTCCGCAAGACCGCGCCTTCAGTGCGGACATCGGGCGGCTGGAGCGTGAGGGCTGTCGCTTCACGCGTGCGGCCACCCCCTTTGCTAGCATTACTGCTTCGCAGGAGGAAACGACTGCCTGCCACTTTTCCTCGCTCCGGACCATGGCCTTTACTAAGTCCCGGTGCGAGAGATCGCTGCCCCCGATCGCCCCCACGAGGACACGGCGGTGCTCTGTCCAAGCGGTGTACACCTCTACCGTGTGCTCCACCGTGTCCTCCGGACGGTCCACATAGTGGTGACACCCAGGCGTCGCTTCGCACGAATCCGGTGCAGGAACTTCCCGAATTGACCGTGTTCGGTGAGAACCTGTGTCATGCGGAAGGTGAAGACACTGTGAGGTCTTTCCAGCCACTCCTCAAAGAGGGGACTTATCGCCATAATTATCATGTGCTCAAGACAGATGAGGATAAGCTTTTTATGAAATGTAGTTTGGCAGTTTCATGCTCGCAATCTCATACTCAAAGATATGAAATTTATGACCAAAGCAGTGTGAAATATCATGTTGTTCATGTAGGATATGTTATAGGTTTCCATAACAACCAGCTCAAGGGATAGCCTTGAAGTTTTACGACTTTCTTACGGAGACGGAAAGAAAATATAACCCAATAACTATAGAACAACCCTATTTTAGTGTTTGTCAAAATACGAATAGCTTATCGATACAACCGTGTATTAATATCATCTGTCCTAAACTTAATATTATCGCTTTTCTGAAAACGTTGACGAGGACAATTTATCCAGTTACTAGGAATATAGAATCATATGGGTACTAACGTCTCCAAGAAATCTTGTCTAGTTTATCAATACTTGAAACAAGGGATTTGTAAATAACTAGTTCTTATCAAGTAATTGGCAATTCAATATGACGTTCTACCACGAACATACAAGAAATCCTAGACACATACCTAGATATAATATTGACTGTGTTTGTTCAGACAAATAATACATAGATAGACATAGAGATACATAAACGGTGACTGAAAGTAGTAGGGGTTTTTTTTTTTTAACGTAGGTAAAATCATCCAATGACAAATCCCGCTCTTGGGTGGGGCGGGAAATAGTGTCAGATTTTTACTGACTAAAAACCTACCTTTCCGTTCCTAGCCTTTGTCCCGGGGCCCGTGGTGACATTCTCACATAACCTTTGGCCCCAGTAGGCTTCGGCCCTGCTGGACCCCTACAGTTTGCTGACAACTCCTTGAGGCGCGCGGGAACAGAGCGCGCCGTAGATCGTTTTTAGCTAGTACGAATACGGTTTTAAAAAAGGTTTTTATTTTCAGATGATAAAAAAATAACCCTAACTTAACCTGTCCGTGTCGGGGTGCCCTAAAATTACATCACCTCCTTCCCTGCTCTCGTCTTTTATACACATTACCGGCTGCGCATTCGATATTGTGTAGAATACCTGGATTATACAGATTTCCGGTGACATAATTATATTATCTACTGTAAGTTATAGGGAATATACACGAAAAAAAAAATGTTTTACTAACCAGTTTATCAGTTATAGAATATAAACAGTGAAACAAGTATAAAAATTGGTACAGAAATAAACAAGATACCACAATTTTAAATTAATTATTATCTGTCTCTTTCGTCAAAAGGTCGTGTTCTGTAGCTTCCATATGATCGTGATGAACTTTGACGTCAAAGACCACGTCGAACTTCTCTTTCTTATTAGTAACTTTGAAGCTATATAACTTCTTTGTTGATAAAATGTCAAAAAAAAAAATAATTCTATGGGTATTTTGTTCATTAAAACTAAAAATTCTTAAATTTAGATAATGAAAAAAGGCCTCTGGTGGCTCTAAATTGGTAGAAAATACAGTTTTCTCTTTCTCGTGGGACCTCCACCGTCGAAATCTACCGCGATGAAGGTGGTGTGACAATCTGATCATGTTCGTGGGGCAAACTTGGCCAGAGATCGCTCTAGACAGAGAAGTTTGGAAGAAGAAAGGGGTGGCCTTTCCCCAGCAGTGGGATACATAACAGGCTTACAAAAGCATTTATCAGGGGATTGATGTTTTTGTTAAAGAAAAATAAATTAATTATTAAAGGACAATGGGCTAATTGGTACACCCCTCCAATAGCAATGAGATATATATCGTTAGATAGGTCTTTTTAACTGGAACAACATTTACTATGACAGCTTTGTTGAAATGGTTGTCCGTTCTGAGTTTTAGGTTAAAACAAAAGTTAGGTTAGGTTAGGTACTAATTGGTACACCCCACCAATAGCAAAGACATATATGTCGTTGGATAGGTCTTTTTAACTGGAACAACATTTACTATGACAGGTTTGAAGAAAAAGGTTTGTCCGTTCTGAGTTTTAGGTGAAAAACAAAGGTTAGGTTAGGTTAGGTGTTAAAAACAAGGTAATTGGTACACCCCACCAATAGCAAAGACATATATGTCGTTGAATAGGTCTTTTTAATAGAAACAACATTTACTATGACAGGTTTGTTGAAATCTTTGTCCGTTCTGAGTTTTAGGTTAAAAATTAAAGTTAGGTTAGGTGCTAATTGATACACCCCACCAATAGCAAAGACATATATGTTGTTGGATAGGTCTTTTTAACAGGAACAACATTTACTTTGACAGGTTTGTTGAAATCTTTGTCCGTTCTGAGTTTTAGGTTAAAAATAAAAGTTAGGTTAGGTTAGGTGCTAATTGGTACACGCACCAATAGCCAAGAAACATATGTCCTTGGATAGTTATTTTTAACAGGAACAACATTTACTATGACAGGTTTGTTGAAATGTTTGTCCGTTCTGAGTTTTAGGTTAAAAATAAAAGTTAGGATAGGTGCTAATTGGTAAACCCCACCAATAGCAAAGACATATATGTCGTTGGATAGGTCTTTTTAACAGGAACAACATTTACTAGGACAGGTTTGTTGAAATGTTGTTCCAGTTAAAAATACCTATCCAACGACATATATGTCTTTGCTGTTGGTGGAGTGTACCAACTACCTTGTTTTTAACACCTAACCTAACCTAACCTTTGTTTTTCACCTAAAACTCAGAACGGACAAACCTTTCAACAAACCTGTCATAGTAAATGTTGTTCCAGTTAAAAAGACCTATCCAACGACATATATGTCTTTGCTATTGGTGGGGTGTACCAATTAGTACCTAACCTAACCTAACTTATGTTTTTAACCTAAAACTCAGAACGGACAAACATTTCAACAAAGCTGTCTTAGTAAATGTTGTTCCAGTTAAAAAGACCTATCTAACGATATATATCTCATTGCTATTGGAGGGGTGTATCAGCTTCCATACATTTTTGCCCATTATCCCAATCTTGCAATCTTTATGCCCTAATAAATTCTTAACACCAAATACGTGGCTATATTTAATACAAAAATCTACCACTCGAATCATCTTTGTCTTTGTCTTCAGAATTTCATATTTGAGAAATCGGAGTTATGATTTATAACTGCCGTCGTCGCCCGAATTTCATTGTAACTGGTTTCATTCTAAGTACCTTAAATTAGCCGCGGAATAAAATTAATTTTGTCAAGATATTTTATAACTCGAAGCAATATTTCAGTTGAAACTTTTTCACTTTACGCCTTATAAGAAAAAATGAAGAAACATAGGTGGATTTTAATCAGGAAAAGTCTGAAAAGCCCTCTCGTTCCATTGAAAAAGAACGAGAGAAGACATTTGTTTTTTTCTCCTCAAAATAAAAAAAAGAACCGGGCAAGTGCGAGACGGACTCGCGCAGTTAGAGCTCCGGACAAACTTACCTATTAAAACAGTTCAATTCACGAATTGAGTCTTCGAGACTCAATTTGTGAATTGAATGATTTTTCCGAATCGCAAAAAAGTTCTTATAAGGGACGTAACTACAAATTTACAATTTTCAGATTTTTTCCTTTACCTGAACTATGAGACCTTGGTTTATGCCAAATTTCAGAGTTCTAGGTCAACAAGAAGTACCTTATAAATTTTGATTTCCTATAGAGTATCGAAATATACGTTTTTTTGTGACATAAACGGCCATATATTTTTTTTCGGTAATTCAGAAATCTGATTTTTTTTCTCGGCTTCAAAGCACCGCAGACTGGACTACAGGGTTTTAATTTCAACTTGATACTTACCTCCATGCGTTTCCTAAGTAAATCACATTTTGGGATATAATTTTACTTAGATAGGCTCAAATAACCTTCAAATAGATAATTTTGTTATTTCTGAGAGGAGTCTTAAATCGTGAAACCATTAAAATAAGTGAATATTTGTCAAAGCCTGAAAGTTTATCAACCTGTCTTACTGAGGGTTATCGTGTTATACAATGACGGAGCTGTTCACTAATTTTTTTAAAAATATAAACTAGTGCGTGACTTCAATCCCGCCTGACGGTAAGCAATGATGCAATCGTTGTTAGTGAGGCGCACTAGTTTATTAAGAGCTTATTCACTCTAGCCTTGAAGACACCTAAATTATAATCAGACGGGAAAACCGCAGCAGGCAAATTGTTCCAGTCCTTCGATGTACGCGGTATAAACGACGAACTATTTAATATGAAATAATACCTACCTATATTTGTAGGTATTTTACTGGCTATTATAACTGAGCATCGGTATACAGTCTAACATACAGTGGTCAGACTGAAAACTGACTCTAAAATAGTTGATAAAAGATTAAGAAAATTATTAATTAGTGACGAAGTACTTTTTTAAGTAAGCGTAAAACCTCATCAGTGTCCTTCATTTGCCCTTTGTGTTCTAGGATCAGGAGTTTTTTTTCAGAAAATCTCCATGGCCCTAGCGGACATCAGCCCTGCTAGGACCCTACAGTTTGCTGAAATCTCTTTGAGGAGCGAGTGGGACATTACGCGCTGTTGGTCGACGACTTGAGCTCAGTTAGGACGGCTAGACGGTGAGCTACCCGTTGTTTGTTGTCCAAGAACAGGTTTTAGACAATATTATTGTGAATGTGAGGACTATGTGGATTGCCTTTTTTTTCTCTTTTCTTTTTAATAATTTTAGCATTTGCCTGGCAATTTGAGTATTTTCTGCTGCCTATCCAAATGTTCTTTCCTTGGTATTGTTAATCAAGTCGATGAGCTCCTTAGTAGTCTTGAGTTGAGATTTGCGAATACGGACAAATGCTTGTTCTGATTGGACAGGTCCACTCAAATCTGTATGGTTCTTTTTTCAAAAGACCATCTCAGACAAATCTGCATGGTTCTCATGTGATTTTACCATTACAAATTTACTGTATGGACTTTAAAAGAGACTTTGACTTGTTTTGTTTCGATGTTTCTTTTCAAAGTAGTCAGTTAGGAAATACCGGCTTCTTCTAGTTTAAAATGATAAAAACAAATTGACGTAAGTATTTTTATAAAAAAAATTGCGAAATAAATGTGATTTATCATTTTCTACCCTCCCATCCCAACGCCCATTATTTTCTTTGACAATTAATAAGGCAGAACAAGGATTCCCGAGTCAGCTAATATTCAATATAATTATAAAAACTACAACTGCTTTTAGGTACCTATATAAGACGCAATCTCCCTTGACAAGAGCTTTGCTTTGGGTCTTCATTAAAATAGATGTGCTAGCTACACTAAGTAACGTGAGCCGATGTGAAGCAATTTGATCTTTTATTTATTGTTTTCACCAAAGGAACATGAACGAAGGTTACATGAAAGGTCAGTACATAATGAATGACTTATTAATGTAAGAGGATTTTCGTGATTTTACATTTATTTCTTCTGCCAAGGAATATTTGAATATTATTTATTGGGCACGCCACGATTGCGGCAAGCCCTAGTCATAGCAGTAAGTGCCTCTTTGAAGAATGGTTGAAGAGACACCATGGCGTCTTTACTTTCCGCATGATGCAGATCATCACCGGACGTTGCAATTTCAGAAAGTTACTGTATCGGATTCTGGCAGAAGAAACGCTCGGGGATCACCAGTCGGTTCAAGGTGGGTAATCATTTAATGACTTCTCTCCGTTCTTGGGTGGAGCGAGAGGCTGTGTCAGATTTTTAGTGAACAAAACCACATCTGCGTTCTGAGACCACGAGTATCCCTTGCATACTTTTCCCTTTGGCCCCAGTAGGCATCGATTGACATCTCTTTAGTGGTTGATCGACGTACGAGCCAATACCGCGGTTTTGAAGAACGTCGGTTTTACTCACGACTCTTCGGTGTTGTGTCTGGTTTGCTCCTCTGCAGCACACTACGTCCACACTCGCCCGCGGCTGTGGTGACTCTCCCGTAGGCACTTGCATATGGGCACACGAGACAGTGTATGAATCGTGTTATTCACATACACTACATCCCTCCCTTGTTAATAATTTAAACAAGTATATTACATAACTCAATTTACTTTAATAAAAAACACTTACATTATTGTTTAGATTGGTCTTGTAACTTTTTACTGTAATCAACAACTTTAGGTTTCCTCCGTTGTAACTTGGTCTCCCATTCTATCGTCACGATCTTTTCCTTGGACCGATGTCCATTCAGCTTCTATTTTCTTTAAATGGACGATATTCCTTCTCAACAATTGTCCTGTTTCATCGTTTCTTGAACGCTCGACTGTGTGAGATGTCGGGTTGAAATTGGAGCTGAGCTTATTTGTCTTTTCAATATTCTTGACGTATACTTTATGCCCTTCACAGATCAACTAGCGAATAAAACAGTTTTAAATGACGAGCCAAATAGAAAATGAACCAAACACGACGTGCCGCGAGCCAGGCTCGTCATTCGTATTGCTATGATACACCGGCAAGCTTTAACGACGAGCCATAAGACCGCGGTTTTACTCGCTCGTCGATCAGGGCCCTTTGAGGCGCTCGTAGAACACTACACAGTGTCGACAACAGTATAGGCTCGGACCTAACGGCACGAACGCGGCATCAACGCTGCCGCCACGCTGCCGTCACGCGTCTCTTTGCGGCTAATTTGAAGGCGTTCTAATAGGACGAGTGGATGAAGCTATGGTTTGCAATAATATCCCCAAAAGTATGCTATTTAGGGATACTTTATTACCTCCACGCGGGTGAAGTCAGTGAAAAAACTGGTACTCAAATATAAACGATCGCTCCTCTATAATTAATAAGCATTATCCATAAGCTCGCTGTAATTATTAAACTAATACCGAACTCGATGACATGCTAATTTATTCGATACAAGGAATTATCGAGCAGGGGTTTATTAGACTCGTCTTATAGATTGAATAGGACTTTGTTTGCGAGAATTTTGTACTTTATCTTACAGAGAACACAGATAAATCGTTTTATATGAGTAGTTTTGAATAACGAATAAAGAAAACCGTTTTTAACCGACTTCAAAAAGAAGGAGGTTCTATGTTTACCGATGTCTCGGTCAATTGTGGACGAATTTTGAAATTTTTTGTGTTGATTTAAAGATTTTATAGGTACTTCAAAATTGGTCCCATTGAAATACTGTTTTGATCGCATGATGAACTTCGAAGATATAGAACGGAACTCTTCAAAAAATCATAGCAGAACTGTCGTAGCAAAAATTCCTTTGTTTATATTTGTAGTCGGTGACTGACTGAAAAAGGTGAGAGGATACATAGAACTGTTCTAACGATGAAGTCGGAAGGTAGGTAAAACCGGAATTCTGTAATAAATCAGTGTATCCTAGCCGTGTTTGGTATTATTAGAATTGTCATGATGATTTAATGATGGAACCGAATGGCGGAAGGTATATCTATTTAAGTTTGGCTGAGGGGTACTACAACTAAAAAGTGTGAAATAAAAAACTTTTTCCAAAAAAAAAATACGACCGACTTCAATGTAAAAAAAAAACACAATAAGTGCAAAATAACCTTAATTTCGAAAGTCTGTGTTAAATAATGGAGAAACCAAACTATTATCTATAGAAACATCGACTTCCGAAATTAAAGTTATATCACAATTTTTGTGTATTTTTTCCTTGGTTACTATTTGTTCTAAGTTTAAAGCAAAGCAAATTTTCCCATTTTCACCCCCTTAAAAGACGAATTTTCAAAAGCCATTCCATTAAAAAAGAGTCTTTAAAACTCTCACTTACATCATTAAAGAAACCTTATGCAGAATCTCACGTTCCTAGGCCTAGTAGTTTCAATTGTGCGTCGATATATCATTTAGTCAGGTTTTTCTTAGTTTTAGTTTGAGTTTTTTTTTCATACAATATAGATACAGGTATTTAGGTTAATTTATTATCAGTTTAATAATCTGTATATTAAAGGCACATCCCTAACTTACTCAATGACTCATTAACACCCAACCAAAACTCTTAGATCAAGAAAACTGAAGTTTTCCACAAAATTTCCTTTTAATATGTGTGTGTGTGAGAGCAGTGGTGGCCGAGTGGTAACGGCCCCAATTTACGAGTTATAGATTACGGGTTCAAACCCAGCCAGGCGCATTACTTTGTATTTCTTCACCACTGCTCTCAAAACGGTGAAGGAAAACATCGTGAGGAAACCGGCATGTCCTAGAACCAAAAATTCGAAGACGTGTGACATCCTGCAACCCACACTGGGCCCGCGTGGTGGATAACGGCCCATTCCCTCTCCTAGAGAGAAAGCCTGAGTCCCAGCAGAGGAAACATTATAAGGCTGATGCTATGCTATGTTAATATGTGTACATAATAAAAAAACATTTTCCGAAATTCGCCTACTAGGGGGATGAAATGGGGGTCCAAAGTATGAGTATGTATGGCGAAATCTACTTCTACGCGAGTGAATCTGCTGGCAAAAACTAGACTACTATACTAACTAAATAGATGCCTACTTTATTATTTTGCCATTATCTTCCTTGATCTGTGTTACATAAAGATTGATTGTGTGTACTAGCTTTGTCTGAAAGCGTCGACGAAGACGGTATTTACTGCTAGAACAAAAGTACCCTTCGTCTTAATCCGGACTCAAGGACTCGTCGGCGGCGTTTTGACGTGATTTATTAACAAAAAACTAAACATACAGGCCAATGCCTTTATAAAATTTGTGGGATAAAAGCTGGGAAGATTTTCAATGCCAGGTAAATATTCAATAAAAAAAAATTACAGGTCAAAATCTAATAATAAAAGGTACTTTCGTAGTTCCTACAAGGACCGACCTTTTTCAAATCAAGTAAGTTCTACCGCTCTGGGTAGAGCGAGAAGAAGTATCAGACTTTTGCTGCCTAAAAACCTAGCTTTTCAGTTGTTTTTTTTGCGTTCGAAAACAGCGGTAATTCCTTCGAAAGTTGCTGGACTAGCAACTTTCCAAGAACCAAACTAAATATAACTCAGCTGCTTAGTAAGGGCTACTGTCTACAGACAAATATATAGGTATATATAGGTGTGTATCTACACACAGTTTACATTTAAAGCTATGAAACTCTGTCAATAAAGTGGCAACAACACGAGGGTACGATATTGTTCATGGATACTAGGCAGTAAACGTCTGACACGCCCTCCCGCACCGCCCAAGGGCGGCAGATTTCACTGGATAATTTTCTAACAAAAATAAAACTCTCTTCAGAAGTGGGCATGTCATAATCATGGTATCATGGTCCTTTCTCTGTATCTGGAGTCCTCACCGTCCACATGACGCAGATCCTCACCGGATATGGTAGGTTCGCAAGGTTCTTGCATCAGATACAGGCGGAAGAGACACCCAGGGTGTCACCATTGTGTGAACCACCTAGAGAACATGAGAATTTCCATGGGATGACTTCCATCTTAAAAGACTGACTAAGAAGACAACAGAAGGTACCATTGGCAATTTAGCACAACTTTACAATAAAGTACCTTCTAGCATACAAACTAAAGGGGCCAAGCAGAAGTCATTTACTTTGTTCCTTCAGAACATTCAGGGTTTTTCTTCAAAACAATTAGAAATTGAATTATTTTTAGAAAAAACAATGTTTGATATTATTTGTATTACTGAGCATTGGTTAAAGGATTTTGAAATGTTAATTAATAATGATAATTATAATGTGGGCAGTTGTTTTAACAGAAAATCAATGTTACGTGGGGGTTCACTCATACTAATTAAAAAATGTATTAAATTTAAAACCCGTAAAGACATAGCTGCACTGTCCATTGAACATACCATTGAACTGTCTTGTGTTGAGCTGGATAGGCATGTCATAGTGTGCGTTTACAGGCCCCCTAATTATCAAAACTACTCTGTTTTTGAGTCAGTCATGGAAGATGTTATGGCAAAACTTGCAACTGGTAACAAACTAGTAGTTATCTGTGGAGATTTTAACATAAATATTTTAGAAAATAATTCAGATAGCAATAGATTTTTAAATCTTTTCAAATCATTTAATTTATCAAATGTGTTCATAGAACCAACTCGAACTACCACTACTTCTGCTACATGTATTGATAATGTTTTTTGTTGCTGTGACTATTTAGAAAAGGCCATTGTAGATTATCTGCCTTCTGATCATAGCGGCCTGTTGGTAACTTTTGAATCCATTATACCAATACAACAAGTGCAAATACAATCCAGACCAATAACATCCGGTAAACTGAATAAATTTAACAACACTTTAATTAACAAGTTAGGTGATTGGAACCTTGCAGTGAACAATGGTAATATTTTGTATAACGATTTTTTTTCAATAGTCCAAACCGAATTTAATAAGACTTTTGAGAAGAAAACTAAAAGTATCTGCCCTAAGTTTAGATTTAGTGACTGGGCGACTAAAGGAATCAGGATAAGTAGGGAAAGACTTTTCGAGCTGTATGGCCTTAAGCCTATTATTAACACTGAAACTTTTAATAAGTATGTTGCTACCTATTCAAAAATGTTTAAAAATACTTGTAAGGCAGCTAAGGCCTTATATATTAGCAACAAGGTTAAAACAGCAGATAATAAAATAAAAACGGTTTGGAAAATCATAAATAATGAAACCAACAGGAACAAAATACATAATAATGATTACATATTACAGACTCATCATGGTCTTATTAGCGATAGCAAAGTAGTTGCGGAAGAATTTGTTAATTTCTTTACCAGTGTACCAATAAAAACTACTGAAGCCCTAAATTCATCACCATCTCATGCTTTTGGTTTCTTACAGGCTAATGTTGCAGCCTGCCCCACTGAATTTAACTTTAAGCATATAAACCCCATAACAGTAATAAAAGCATTTAAACAAATCAAGGTTAAATTAACTGAAGATCTTTGGGGTATGTCTATCAAAGTTTGTACCTCAATTATTGAGACTATAGCGCCATACTTAGCTTTAATATTTAATTTGTGTATAGATCAAGGTGTCTTTCCGGATCTAATGAAATATAGTAAAGTTATACCACTTTTTAAATCCGGGGACAGTAAAGACTCTAATAATTATAGGCCAGTGTCCGTGTTGCCAGTTTTTAGCAAAATATTTGAAAAGGTGATGTTAGATCAAATGCTTAATCATTTTAACACAAATAACATCTTACACGATAAACAGTATGGTTTCACCAAAGGACGTTGTACAACTGACGCTGGTGTCTCCTTACTAAAACACATTTTTAATGCGTGGGAAGAGGCACAAGATGCTATAGGCATCTTCTGCGACCTGTCTAAGGCGTTTGATTGTGTAGTTCATGAAACATTACTCCTGAAACTTGAGCATTACGGACTAGGCAAAACAGCGTTAAACTTATTAAAATCTTATTTGAATGATAGACAGCAATTAGTTCAGATAAACGGTGTCAATTCGTCGGGGTTAAATGTTAAAATGGGAGTACCCCAAGGTTCGATTTTAGGTCCTTTTTTATTTTTAGTTTACATTAATGATTTACCCCATTTGTTGCAAAATAAACTTAATATGGTGTTGTTTGCCGACGACACTTCTTTGATTTTTAAAGTAAATAGAAGGACTAATAATCTTGACGACGAAAATAACGCCCTACTGCAGGTCCAAAACTGGTTCACTGCTAATAATCTAGTTTTAAATGGGAAGAAAACTAAATGCATAAGATTTTCCTTACCGAATGTCAAAAGTAGTGAATGTGACATAGTATTGAACAACGAAAAACTAGAATTCGTCGATAAAACGGTTTTCCTGGGGATAACGCTTGACTCAAGGCTACAGTGGGGTCCTCATTTAACATCTCTTGCAGGACGGCTTAGCTCAGCTGCATATGCTGTTAGAAAAATCCGCCAATTTACGGATGTTGATACCGCTAGACTAGTCTATTTTAGTTATTTTCATAGTATCATGTCATACGGTATCTTACTATGGGGACGGGCTGCAGACATCCACTCTATTTTTATATTACAGAAAAGAGCCATCAGAGCCATATACAATCTCCGCCGGTGCGATTCTCTAAGGGAACTGTTTAAAGATATTAACATCATGACGGTACCTTGTCAATATATCTATGAAAACATCATGTACGTTAGAAAGAATCTTCACCTTTTTAGTAAAAGAGGCGATAGGCATAATTATGTTACAAGGAATAGGGACCTTTTAGTTCAACCAGGTTTCAGACTGGCTAAAGTAGCGTCTTCTTTCATGGGGTACTGTTTAGAATGTTACAATAAAATACCTCCTCACATATTAGAACTCAATGAAACAAAATTTAAATCTTGTATTAAACGCACACTATGTACACGGGCATATTATAGCTTGGATGATTATATTCAAGATAAAAATGCTTGGGTTAATGCTGGTCCAGCTCCACTACCAGCAGGGCGTACAAATTGATTGGAAAATACTTTTTTATCTTTTTATTTAATATTAAATTATTATTGTATAATGTAGAAGCATTTATTTTCAAAGTTTGTAAATGTGAGTACCATGGAGCAATTTACGGTTTTTGGATATTGGTCTTGTTTGACATAAATGAGCATGGTGGTTGAGAGTTTGTCATGCTCACTCAAATGTCTCACTGATGGTGGCGCGTGTGTTGGATCATTCGGTTCCCTTCAAAATGGTTGAGCTGAGTGGTGCTGATATGCGCGTCATGTCCGTGAACGGGCGCTGTCAGTTGAGACTGGTCATCTCTTAGCTGCCAGTGGTTTATTTTAATATCTTTATTTAGAATGCCTTTTTTTTTTGTCTTTACTTTATTTTATTGACATTGTTCTCACATAATAGCAGCGACAAGAAACATGTAACAGAGATATTTGTTATACATAAAATGATTGAAAAGAGTGTCCATGGAGTTTCTTGCACATTCTTCTCCATAGAGATCTACGCTTTGGAATGTGCAATTAGCATCATTTTTTTTTTTTCTGACAGACTGACACCTTGACCTTTCAAAAGTGCCTGTAAATGGTTTATTTGAAATAAATGCTTTTGAGTTTGAGTTTGAGTTTGAAAAAACCTTTAACAGTGTTTTGGGCGAGAAAAGAGGTTTTCATACAAGTGAAGCCGCAAACATAAGCTTGTCTATCTTAATAATCACTTGCAGCGAGTTTTTAATGCAGCACTACTAAACAAGGTTTGAATATTCCAAATGTACCTTTTAGTTTTAGTTCAATGTGTTTATTGCAGGCAAATAATAATTTGTATTCATTAAATTTATACTAGCAGTTAGAAATACTATTATTTTACTATTTGTATATTGAACAGCGTACATTAAATTCAATTAAAGATTATACCATATATTTATTATATGATGTTAATTGGCGAGTATATTATTTTCTCAAAAATCTTTGATAATTCCGGTATTAAGGCTATTTATTGGACAACGATTTGAAACGCCTTCGCGCTTTGTCGCCATTTTTCATAAAGTGGCTTAATTATTATAGTCGTTTTTTTTTAAGTTTGGAAAGTGGTTATGTTCTATGCATAGGTTAATTATAAAACTTAGGATGGCTGCAATTATATGTGACACAAACTATAAAATTTTAGTAGAGATTTCATCGTAACCCGTACTACTGGTTGGTATTTTTTAGTTCACTAATGATTTTGAAAATGTCTATAGTATGCATTGGTCCCAAAAAAGGGTTTTTGGGAAGTGATTTATTAGATATATTATAGCACTTCCTATTTGCAACAAGTTCTGCAGGATGGGATGTACCGAATCTATAAAATAATCATTGAAAGCCGTAGCTATGTCTTTAGAATCGTTAATTATCTTAACATCGATAAAAAATTGCTAAACAGATTCCAGGGGAAAATTAAAATTTACACCTATTAATATTAATTTCAATGAAATATAAAACATAAAATGTTTTCATAAAAAAATCTATTGGTAAGCCATTACATTATTGAGTAGTTAAAACATGCAACCTATCAATAAAATCCATATTCCTTAATTTTATACTACTTTCAAGTAAATAAGACAGTTTTTATTCACTTTACCAATTTTATTCAGTTTTCTGGCGGCCACAAGTGGAGTAGCAAACACAATTTATAAGGATCTACAAGTATTTGAATTTGGATGGAACCCGAGAAAAATTCAGCTGCAAATGTGTGGACCAACGTTTTGTCACTGTCTAGTGGTGCTTAACCAGTGCAAGTGGGCAAGCTCAAGGAAAGTGTCCACTTTACTGGAGGAGGGAAATATCCGGCATTCTGACTGCATTCAAGCGTAAATATTCCCTCTATTGGTCTTACAATTCGATGTTCAGTAACGTCTCCGCCAGTTGATAAAAGTTTTTCTTTTATCAAGTAAAAAGGTACGACTAAATATTAATCCTGAAAAAGGACAAAAGGTATACCTTTTCGGGATTAGGATTGGTTCGATACATAGCTGTGAAAAAAATAACAAGTAAATACAAACAACGAATGGAATAAAGGTAGGCAATTGCTAATGTATTATTTTATATTTCAAAAGTATAATATTTATTTCCTTTAGAAACATAACAGAAATCGAATACAAATAGTAAAAAGGAATAAAAACGTATCCAATTATTATAGAAGCCTATTCGCTACGTTTAAGTGATTGAAGTTGAGACCGTAAACAAAACAGCTAAATAAAGAAAAAAAAATTAGAACAATTGCCTTTATTGTAAGAATGATCCGTGAATTGTGATACAGCTTTCAAACAAATTATTTTATGAGTTACTTTGAAAGATTGATTTATTTTCAGCAATAGTTTAATGTAATTTCTTTACAACCTTTTTTCAATAATAATATGATGATTGATATGTACCTAATTTTATATGAAGGTCCCTATAGAATTTATTTTGTGTAGTGTCATGAAATTAATTTTAATACCCCATTTATTCGTTTCTAATATACCGCATAGAAAGTACCTTACTAGAAAGTGCCTTACCGTGTAAGTACCACTTACATTTAGTAGCACTTTGATTGGGTATAAGAAAAGATATAACGTACAACCTAGTTGGCAAACTTATTGGCTGGTTACTTGTACAATGTTGAAAATTTATAATAAGAGTGAATTTACGAGACTGGTCATGAAAGCAAAGACTGCAGAGAGATACAGAGAGAATAAAACTACTTACATTCTTCAGAAATCTGCATCTCAATTTTATCAAGATCCTCCACATCTTCATCATCGAAGTCGGTCTGGACAGTGACGTCACGGGTGTAGTGTTCCAGGGTGATGACGTCGAACGGAGCTTGTTCTTCAGGGCTGGGCGCGCGCGGGCTGGGCACGCTGTGCAACTCCTGCGCATCGTGGCGCGCGCGCCTGCACGCCGCGCAGCCACAAAGCGAGCCACGCACGCGAAGCAGCCACACTAGCCCGAATAGCGCCATCCACGTGGTCATGCTGTGACTACTACGTCCACCATAACACGCTACCCTTCATCAAAATATACCTTCACTTTTTAGACTCTATTTTATCTTGATTGTTTGATTTGTCACTTACACAGACATTATTTTAGTGGCTTTGTTTTTAAACACTTCACTGCACTGGGATTCTGTTATACATGTTTTTCACTTCACTGCCGTTACCACACAGATGCTTGAGATAATGGTATATTGGATTATATATTTTTATAATTAAGATATCAGTTTGTTAGTTTATATTTACTACAATATTTTTATGTGAATTCAGAAACTTAATCTCTTTGGGACATGCTGAAATATATTGAATAATGACAACAATATTATAAAGGCAAAAGTTTGTGAGTGTGTGTGTGTCTTTGTTTGTTACATATTCACGACCGAACGAATTTCGATGAAAATTGCTACACGGATAGATCAAGTACTGGGTGGTATGTTCCCTTCGGATAATTTTCTACTATCACTCAAGTGACGCCGCTAACACTCGCTAGTTTGAGTTAAATTGCATACTGATTGAATCTATGAAAATAGAGATCTACCTACTGACGGATAAACGATGAGGATTTTAATATGATATTCCATTACAATAATAATGATCGACAGTTCATTACTGCCAAAATATTAACCAGCACAAAGCTGCAAATGACGAAAATTCAGAATATGTTTTCGATTTTAATATTATGAATAACATTCCATATTGTATCAAATTTTGTTTATCACACAACAGCAAATTGGATTTTAAACATGTTGAAAGGTCTTATCAGATGTAGAGCATTAATTAGAGCGATATAAAAGAGGATAAATAAAAGGGCAACGCACAATAGATGGCTCTTTTGCGATATGTTACGGCGCTCCAACTCGATGAAATGATAAATGAGAGTAATAAATTGCAGAACCCATAATATAAATTGCCATCCTTACCGTGGAGGATTCATGAAAAATATCAATTCGTCACAACCAATCATCGAAATTCTTTTTCCAAATAAATTAATGATGGAGCACTTTACTGGGATAGAGTATTTTTTTGGCTATCGGTATTTGAAGTTCCCGAGGGCTCGGTTTCACGCTTAGCCCTCTGAAATCAATATCCGTGACGATTTTTCTCCTCGCGGGAAATTATTTGGTAGGTACTAGAGGAATATTGGAAGTAATATTGTTGCATGTGTCGACATTCTGAAAATCCTTTAAGCTTAGTGAAATACAATACTTTTTACTGCTGCTGACATTGCGGGATTACGACGGATAAGAAGAGATTATTTCAGGTATCACAATTACATTAATTATGCTGGCTTGGTAGACTTTACTTACATAATAATTACTTTTTAGGGTTCTGTAGCCAAATGGCAAAAAACGGAACCCTTATAGATTCGTCATGTCTGTCGGTCTGTCTGTCCGTCCGTATGTCGCAGCCACTTTTTTCCGAAACTATAAGTACTATACTGCTGAAACTTGGTAAGTAGATGTATTCTATGAAGCGTATTAAGACTTTCACACAAAAATAAAAAAAAAAAACAAAATATTTTGGTGTTCCCCATACTTCGAACTGAAACTATTTTTTTTTTGTTTCATCAAACAAAAATTTGAATAGTTTGCGCGAGAGACACTCCTTGTAACTTCTAAAATAAGAGAATGATAAAATTAAAAAAAAAATACATAATGTACATTACCATACAAACTTCCACCGAAAATTGGTTCGGACGAGATCTAGTAAGTGATTTTAGAATTTAATGATAATACCTTTAAATTACAATATTAATAATAATTAAATCTAGTTCTATATAAAACTTAATAGATATATATACAAATCAAAAATTTATAATATGTACAAACGGGTAGAAAAAGAACTTATTGGGCATTAAAAAATTCATCCACATCGATATCAATGGGAAAAGTAAGTAGTTTTTTTTTAATAAGTCATAAAACGTAAACCGCAATTTGTACGGAACCCTCAATGTGCGAGTCCGACTCGCATTTGCCCGGTTTTTTTAAAAACCTTTATTCATCTCTCAAGAATTCTTGTCGTTTTCTGAAGGTCAGAGTTGAAATTCTCATGTTTGAAATTATACTTAGTAAGTCACATGTTTAAACGAAGTTTAATGTAAATTTGACTATTGTCTGCCCTCCAAACTAGACTAGGAGAAAAGCTAAGCGTCCTTGGAGTCCGTTCTTTACGACTGATAAATATTTCGGTCCCTAAACAAAACAAATGCCACGAAATCTCATCTAAAGCCTTTAGTTTTTTACTGTCTCAGCGCAAAATGAGAAAGAGGGTTAGCTGAAAAAAAAACGAAAGCTGGTAGCAAGTGTTACAATATATTAGAAGAATGAAACCGTTTTATTAAAAGGCTTATCTAAAGAAAATGAAATGAAAACATCATCTGCTGATCGCGGTCTTTGTCTTTTTGCCAGCGCTCACTCCCACACATACAGTAAGTTAGCAAAAATTGCTTAAAGAAATTATGGATTTTATATGTATAGAAACCTGTATATCTTTATAAGGTAGAAGAACAAACAGCTATAATATAAGACATTAATAAAAATGATAATATTGTATCCCGCACCGCTGTTCACAAATCAACTGTGTGGTACAAAAACAAAATCACTTAGATGAGATATGTAAGTAACGAAGACATTTCTGTGATTCTAGTGAAAAAAGGGTTCTTTTTAATAGGTTCCGTACCTCAAAAGGAAAAAACGGAACCCTTATAGGATCACTAGTTGTCGATCTGTCTGTCTGTCTGTCAAGACTCAAGACCCATTCATTATTTCCCAAGAGGACGCCGGCGTCCGCACACGTATTGTCTTTCTATTGTGTCTCTAATTACGGTATTCAACAGGTTAATTTTAGGAACGTGTAGAGGTATCGAGTTGAAATTAAAACTATATTTAAGTCTACGTTCCCTAAAATCAGGCTTTTAAGTTAACGAGAAAAAATGACGCCGCCGTTTATATCGCAAAAAACGTATACGACACTCTCAAGGGAATCAAAATTCATAGGGCCTTATTCCCGTTGATCTAAGACATGATGCATGGTCTTATAGCACAACTATAGGGAAAAATCTGAAAACCGTAAATTTTTAGTTATGTTGCCAAAAAAAAACTTTTTTCGATTCGGAAAAATCTTTGAGATCGATTTGGGAATGAAACCTTTAGTATGCGACCCGGTTTTTTAAAAAAGAAGACTACGTAACGGAAAAAGTGAAGAAAATATTTACAACTTAGTTCTTCTCACTTTTTTTCATTCAATCCTTGTAGGTCCTTCTAGTTCTATGTTCAAATTCTTTCACCGTAGTGTATTTTATTAGTCTTTTTTATGAGCACACTGTTTTTTATTAAGGTGGGAAATTATCTAGTGACTTATCCCGGTCTAGGGCGGAGCTAGAGTGCGTGACTTTTACTGATTAAAATCACAATTATTTTAATTCAGTTAACCTTTGCGTTCTGGGATCACGGGTAACCTTTTGGCCATAGTAGGCATCGGTCCTTCTGGGCTTGAAACGCTCGTGGAACACTAGTCGCCGTCGACGATTCAGTCTCGGTCCGGATAAGCGGCGAGTTAAGCGCAATTTAGACGGTACGAGTTTCTCGCCTCGAACATACGAGAATCGTAAGAGCATAGAAAAAATGTCATCGTCTAAACACATACCCAAGTGGTGCGAGTTTCTCGTCTCGAACGTACGATAATCGTAAGAACAAAAAAGCATCTAAACATTCATACCTAGACGGTTCGAGTTTCTCGACTCGAATTTATTTCTTACCTGTGTCTAAACACTTTGATACGATAATGTCATGGCGATTATTGCTTACGATTATTGCGTACGATTTTCTCGAACAAAACGTTCGAGAAACTCGTACCGTCTAAATTACGCTTTACTCATTGCTTGTCGAAATGCCCTTTGCGTTTAAGGACCACGGTGACTCTTTCAATAAATCCCGTAGCTCTATGTCTGAATCACTGCACAAACATCCCAAATGTATCGCCACATTAATCAAATGACACAAAAACTCCATAATGTTTATGTAAAGTCAGGGGCCAAAAGTTTATTCAATACCTTAGATTTACTTTAGATTCTATGCTACAAATTAAACTAGTCATGAACTATTAATTAGTGATGTTCATGAACTATTATTACTCATCAAATCGTTGAGCTCCTTAGTAGTCCTGAGTTGAGCTACACGAATACTGACAAATTCTTACACTTGCTTGTCTGTACAGGACCACTCAGAACTGTGTGATTCTTTCTTCAAAAGACCATCTCAGACTCCAATCTGCATGGTTCACATTTGATTTTTTTCACATAGCATTTTATGTTTGTGTATGGACTTTAAAAGAGACTTTAACCTTGAGTAATGAGTTTGTTTCGGTGTTTCTTCTGCTAGCTAGGAAACACCGGCCTCATCTAGTTTAAACTGACTAAAAAAAACCTACTTGCAAAATAATTATCATTTATCATTGACCCCCTTATACAAAGATTTTATAGACACTAGCATTGGTAAAGTGCCATACTTTTAACTCCTTATTATACATTTGTCCAAATGCAAAACATGACTTTTGATTTGTATTGTAAGTGCAGTTGATGTATACAGTCGTATGATTCAGAGAGATTAGGTCAGATGCCATACACTCACGGCTGCTAATATGCTTTGTTATTCAGCTTGGATTCAACATAGTTATACTCGATATACAATATCAGAAAATACATTATAGCTGAAGCTCCTGATTGAGCGCATAAGCTAATTGGAATATCAAGCTTTGATCACCACAGGAATCTAATAACATACTGTCTGAATCCGAAATCGAACTTGGTAATTCCCTTGTACCATGTTGTGATATTTCTGGACCAAGTAACGAAAAATATATATAGGTAGCTGTTCTATTTCTTACAGTTGGAATTACTTTATACAACGCCAAGGAATAAAAATAGAACAATTATTTGGTTTATGAAACAAGTCGCAGACAATGGATGGTCTTTTCGCATAGAGCGACATTTTTGATGGACTGGAATAATGGAGATAGATGCCATGATGAGTACAATAAGACTTAATGTCAAAGAGAAGAGTGGGAGGAGAGGAAGGGGTGTTAAAGGAAAGGCCTGACTAACCAACTCATCAACGCCCAGTCCTTTGGTTTTTTTTTTTTTATCTGTGTTGGTTTTAAGATATAGACTGAGGAATAAGATGATATATTTTTTTTAGAAAATTCTCTAAATAAGAGGTTTGCTTGCCCTCCGATCGTCCGGTAACAATCTAAACCAAACCCGAGTCGGCGATGACGCTTAGTGTTCCAAGTACACCTCAAAAATATGTCAGCGTAACTGTAGGAGCCCAGCAAGGCCAAAGCCTACTAGGTCCATGGGTTGACTTCCGTAAGGGAAACCCGGGGCTTAAAGGCAAAGAACAATTATAAGTGTGATTTTCTAAAGCGCGAGTCAGTCAAGAGTCATTGGATGATTTCATACCTTAAAAAAAAACCACAACGGGTGAAAAAGGATTTCATGAGAGCAAAACCACGAGCATAACCAAATTAAATATAAAATAGGAACAGCATGCATGAAGTTAAAACACGGTCTTTTCACATCTGTCGCAGCTCGTTTGAAATATTGTGGCATAATTTAAATTTCCCACCTAATATTGTGTCATTGTAACTTTGTTTCATTTTGGTGGTTCGGATGGGTTACGGAAAAGCGGCAAGTCTGAATACGTTTCAGTATTAAAGATAAATTCTCTTGTAACTCGAGCTGAAATAAAGCTCCCTTTTTATAAGCCTCTTTGTTCGTACATTCGTTTGTTTAGTTAATAACTATGAAGTATACTGTTTACGATGTTCCACTATCTCTTCTGGAGATAATGAAAAGGAAATGTTTGATAAACATTAACGTGGTTTTAATATGTGTACCCGGTTTGCGCAGTGGTTGAGCAATTTGCTGATGTACTGCGTATCGCGGGTTTGATTCACATACGAAACAATTATTTTTAAAGATAATTTAAACTGAGCATCATAAATTTATTTTAGGATTTTTTATTTTTTACTGGCCTAATCTCAGACAGGTTAAGTTAGAAGGGATGAGGGGGTCTAGAGAGTGAGCGAGGCGAGCGAATACAGATCCCGTCATCCTCGTTGTGGTATTTTTTAAACCACCTAGAAGAGCATATTTTAGTGTAAAATTTGTATCTTTGGAACAATAAAGGCATATTTTGTAGAAGAAAACAAGAATACATTGAGGAACAGTAGAATACTATCCGTATTTCTATAGCCTATACACCGTTAAATTTTGGTAGTTTTAATCCCGTGGAGGGTCGATCCGGTACATGAAACCCTATCGATTTGTAAAGATAAAAACGTAAATTAAAGTACATTTTTTTAAAACTTGAATAATTTTACGCATGTACGAAATTGATTTCTTTTATAAACGAGTTTTATAAAAAAAATACCTTATTATTAATTTTTATAAATCGATAGTGTTTCATGTAATAAATCGATCCTCCACGGGATTAAAACGACCAAAATTTAACGGTGTATATTGGTTCACATTTTTGTGAATGCTCCCGTGATACAGAAGAAATTAATAATGAGGAGCTATATTTAAAATAGAAGTATTATACCATATTATTATAGTTTATGACAACCATTCATATCAAGCTTTCTCGTTCTTTCCAAGTATTTAGTCATATTAAAAGAAATATCCTCTTTTACCAAAAATTTGGTAAAAGACTTTTAATTTACATTGCATAATGGTTCCAATGTGTTACTGTGTTTGCTACCAGCCTCATTTTAAAATGTTCATTTCAAATAACGTTGGTTGCAGAGGTGCACGTGGTTCGCATAGTAATAGCTGTACGGGTCGATCTCTAGAGTTGTGCAACACCTGCTGAGGTCAGTCTATGGATGGATGACCATCCTAACAAACTAAGATTTCTTCAAAAAGCACAGGGCCTTCCCGGTAAAAATGTTTTTAAAAAACTTATTTGCAAAATAAATATTATCATTTATCATTGAGGTCGACCAATCTTTTGACGCGACTTTCCTCGAATTTAAATAAATGGAAACATGTTCTTAAACAAGTATTTATAAATAAATACATAAACATATCAAGAAAGAAAGAAAGAAAGAAAGAAAATCAATTTATTTGTACGGAATGACGCAACTAAAAACTAGACAAGCATAAAATTATATAGGAAAAATATGCGCCATATCCGTGCAAAACGGCCGAACGCTCAGCATAAAGCTGTGCCCTCATGCACAATGTGATGAGCACACAGCGCTGGTTTTTAGCGTTGGCCAGTGCTGACAAAAAGACGCCGGAACGGTGCAATGTGCAAAAAAGATAAAAAAAAAATAAAAAAAATTATAAATGAATTTTAAATAAATAAAATAAAAATAAGGAGAATGTGTATTTAAGAATTGGCAACACCACGAATGAAAAATTAATTGAAAACGATTTCGTTGGGAAAGAGATCAAAACTTTATTTAGTTTGTTTTTTTAATCTGAGTCGGCTTTCATTTGTTTAGTTTGGAAAACTGTATGGTCAATGGTTTGTATATCGCGTTACCAGGCTTCACTGAATAAATATGAATGAAAAATCACTGAAAGCAAATGTGTGGTTTTGGTTAGTTCAAAATATTCAATCTAAAAGACTAACACAAATAGGTAGGTAAAAGTATTTTGATTTAATTCTACCAGCTACGATTTTATTATTTACTAGCTGTGCCCGCGACTTCGTTCGCGTGGACGACGAAACTTATCAATAAGTTTTTTGTGTAAGTAAAGTGCTATTTGTGTAGAACGTTATCTAATATACGGTATTAATATTTCTGTCCGAGGACAGACGTCTGCGGAAAAGGGAGAGGAAGGCCTTCGCCCAGCAGTGGGACGTAATAGGCTAAACTAACTAACTAACTAATATTTCTGTCCCGGCGCTGGCCCTTTGTGGCTAATTACAATAGAAAACCAATTGTGTCTCATTATCATATAAGATTAAGTTTGATTTTTATTGTATATACTTTTCCGGGATAAAAAGTACCCAGTGTGGTGCCCAGGATATTAAAGAATAATTATACCAAGTTTCATCGTAATTGAACCGGTAGTTTTTGTGTAATGCCTGAACAAACAGACAGACAGACAAAAACTTTTTTAATCACATTTTTGGGTTCGGTGTCGGTCTAGTAACACTGCCATTTATTTTTTTGATATTTTCAATGTACAGAATTTTTACTTCTACAGATTTATTATAAGTATAGATTATTAATTCTTAAAGTATCTCAAAGGAATTTATCCGAAATAAAAATTCCTATGTGCTCCCTGGACACGGTCACACACGTGTACCAAATTTCATCTAAATTCATTCAGCCGTTTGGATGTGAAGGAACAAGACATACACTCGCACATTTGCCCTTCGCTTTTATTATGAGGAGAAAATTTATTTAGGAGGTTATTTTACTGAGTTATTTAGTAGATATAGCTCACAAAAACTGTATGTTGCGTGTGATGAAGTTACCTTTTACACGTTTGTAGAAGTTACAGATTACTTCTAGTGAAGTAAAAGATATTATACCTTAGAGCAAAATGTGAACCGAGTGAACTGCATGGCACCTGCATCGAGCAAACGTGGTAATCAGTGCCTTTGTTCCGTCTTTGTGTAAAAGGTAAGCCCAGTAAGCCCCTTTGAGTTGGAACAATTACGAGTAGGTTCAATAGTAGGAGTATAGTATCAAAGTGAATAATTATTCATATGGTTTCTTAGAAAATCTAAATATTATATTTTCTTATATGAAAATAATAGGATAGAGTCAAAATCCATAAAAAAAATTGTTGCCACTTTTTCACGCCCGTTTAACTGAACATATTTTGATAATATTTGCCACACGAGTAGGCTATACCCTGTTGTTTCATCTAACACAATATTTGATAAAGAGGAAACGCGAGAAAAGAGAGAACGCCTGAATGCTCTGTCAGCATCCGGTGATTCTGTTACTCACTCGAGATTTCATAAAATTGGTTCTTGGAAATACCTACACTTTTTTTTACAAACCTTAAAAGTTTATGAAAAAAAAATCATCATTCCGAATCTCAATTTTTTTTGTTTCCATCAGGTGGGATTGAGGTCTAGCACTAGTTTATAAAAAATAAAATTAAATGAAGAATAACCATAATCATGTAAGAATGGTTGTTAGGAAATGTATCTCGGGCTAGCGCCTCTTAATATAACTTGAATATAATTTCAATCTATTAAACAACCAATGACTGAAGCCCAAAATTATATTAACAGCATATAAGCTTTGTCAATAACAGCAATCAGTAACTATATTAAATTTTACTGGTTTGTAGTTAAATATAATGCGACTATGGGTCAACAAGCATTAAAACAACGGATAGGCAATAATGTCCCTAACGACCGCGGCGCGGAATGGCCAACCAAAGGTCACCAGTTCGAAAGCTAACCCATTAAATTATTGTGGAGGAGTCACTTATAACTCCGCAGTATATTCAGCTCTCTTTAAGGGTTGAAAGGGTTATTACGATGCCAAGCACATAATACAAGGAGCTGGCATGATATATGTCGAATACAGAATAAATAGAAATGTAAGTATCTGTTTTAATTAAATGACTGGACTTTTTTTATGGTAGATAAAATCATCCAATGACAAATCTAACCCTTGGGCGGAGCGGGAAACAGTGTCAGAAGCTTACTGACTAAAAACCTACCCCGTTCCTTCGTTGCCTATCGTGCCGGGGCCGGGCCTTCTTTTCAGAAGCTGACCCATGACCCAAGCAGGCTTCGACTCTGCCTGCCTGCATCTAGCAGGCTGAGCCGGGGATCTGTTTTTTTCTATTGATAGGCTCGCACTTGATCATCTGATGGAAAACGATGACATACACAATCCAGATTGTAGCCATTAGGAAATTCAGACTCCAGCAAGGAATTTCACTCCTTAGCTGTACGCATAATACATGTGCCCCAAAACAAATAATAAACAAACAAAACAATTTTTATCGTTTTAAATAAGTCAGCATATGCTGTGTTAAGCGCCTTTTTGGCCTCGCACTGATAACCTTCCATTAGAGAGGAGGCCTGAGTCCCAGCAGTGGGAACATTAAAAAGGTTGATGATGATGATGATGATGACTGATTAAAAATTACTTTTTGGTTATTTTTTTTAGTTTATACATTTGTGTGAGGCACAAAAAAAACGTTTTTTCTTTCTTTCTTTCAAAACGATTTGCGCAGATAGTTGCGATGTCCACAAGTACAGGTGGATCGATGACACGGGCTTGTCATTGTGGTTTTCTCATCGTCATTATCATTTTGTTTGAAGGACGTCTACTGCTGGACATACACCACGCTTAGGGGACCAAACGTCACCACAATTACTGGTTCTGTGTGTCTCACAGTCATCGCATTCCTGCGATCTTCACGAAGTCATTCGTCCACTTTGTGGGAGACCTTCAAACGGTGCGTCTTACACTACTCGTTTGCGACTTTAAAACTTTTCGATATTATCGGCCATCTGCCCTGCGAGCAGTCAGACAGCAACTGTCTCCTAAGTTGGAACGTTCTTCATGGATCAAAAAGAAAATTGCTTAATTAAATAAAGTAAATTAGCAAAATACAATTATTGGTATTCAGCCACATTTGGTTAGACTAAGTAGATTGATTGATTTCAATTTGTTTTTTGTTTGATTTTTTTTTTAAATACACTTGTTCACAGCATTATTAATACATTTTTTTAAATTCTCATTATGCATAATGCATATTGAGAGTATACCTAAAACGATTTGGGTCAGAACCCAAAAAAAAATCCAAGCTGATTTTGCTTTGCAACAAAATATTGTTTATTTTTTTGCCTACAAGAATAGAAGCAGTCTGTAGAAAAGCAATTCTCTAAACTTATGCCCTCTTTATAAGAAATGTGTTGGAATCTTATTGTTTGGATAAGGTTTTCAAATGACAATGACACTTGTTGTCGTGTGTGACAGCTGATATTTTAAAGTTAGAAATAACTGTCGTCTAGATGGCGTCAGTTTTGATATCTGTTTGTTTTGTCAAATGACGATTTTACATTTAAAGTGGTGCATTAAATAATTCTTGAACTTTATGTGACATTAAATCAAATGTTTCAGACATTTATATTTTTGTAAGGATTTTTCTGGTTGTCTTTATACATATACTTTCTTGAATAAATAGTTAACTGTTTCTGCCAAGATGGCGGTAGATCCGGTCCTCAATTTTATTAATAGCGGGTGTTCGTACCCACTAGGGCAGTCGGTTGTCGATTTTAGAAAGAGCAAGTCAAGGAAATAAAAGTGCTGTGTGGATAAAGTCAGTAATGTTGAATTAGTGATCCAACAAATGTACTATAACATTTTATAAAACAAAAATAAAGAAAACTCATATAAAGCTTAGCTTACCCTCAAGAATAGATGAAAAACTTTTGCTAAGAGCCCAAAGTTAAAGTCAGACAGACGGACAGGGTGTTGACAATGCTATTGTTATAAACACATTGTACGCTCGTTCCACAAGCTTGAACGGAAACCGCTTCCGTAGAACGCTGTAAAGTCTATGAAGAGATATAAACATTTCTAAGACATTAACATTGTAATTGCTAACAAGTACTACAATAAACTTCTGTAGGTACTCAAGTATTTATATTTTGGGTGGATACGAACATCTGCATCAATTGGGGTATAACGATGCACTTCAATGTAGTTGTGAATTTATAGGTACTATAAACCCTAAGAGCTGTTGAGAGCAGTGGTGGCCGAGTGGTAACGGCCCCGACTTACGAGTTATAGGTCGCGGGTTCAAACCCAGCCAGGCGCATTACTCTGCTCTCAAAACGGTGAAGGAAAACATCGTTAGGAAACCGGCATGTCCTAGAACTGAAAATTCGAAGATATGTGACATTCACCAATCCGCATTGGGCCCGAGTGATGAATTACGGTCCATTTCCTCTCTTAGAGAGGAGGCCTGTGTCCCAGCAGAGGGAAAATTAAAAAGGCTGATGATGATAAACCCTAAACTACAGTAAATAATAAAAAGTGTATTTAGTTATTTACGATCGCCAACATTAGAAGCACTGGGAAATTACAAGTACAATACATAACACTATTCAAGTGCTGTAACAATAATAGGCAATCACAACATTAAAATAAAATATTTGATTTAAAAAACACATAATATTTGCTCGTTAATTTCATCGTATAAAATATCAAAGGAAAAAATTACAAGTAATAATTACAAACAAAACAGTACATTACCATTTGAGTTGAAAACCAAATATTTTATAATATTATTAAAAATGGCAATGCTGCCAGCGTTCTGGGCACTTTTCCCATTGAAATCGATGTGGATGAATTTTTTAATGCCCAATAAGTTCTTTTTCTACCCGTTTGTACATATTATTATTTTTAATTTGTATAAATACCTATTAAGTTTTGATTATTTATTACGTTTAATAAAAGTTTTTGTTTTGGGATATTATTATAATTTGCGAATCGTGTGCTATGATTTAGTTAGATAGCATTGATGCCGAATTTATAGTCTATCAGTTTTCTGTCGAATTTTGTGAAGTGTTCGTCGAAATCACATAACTTAATTCTTCTTTTTGTCGAGGGTCTTTAGGTCAAAAGTTTACTTCTTGGTAAGCACTATCGTCGAAAACATCATCGCTTACCAACAGTTGAATAGTAGTCAAGTGCGAGCCTAACTCTGTTACACTTTCAAAGTTAAACTACAGAATAAATTTTGATAAAATTTGGATTTTGCAAAAAAGCTTGAAACCCAAAAAAGCCAGGCTACTTTTTATCTGACATTTACGTAAACAAAAGCTAGTCATAAACAAGAAAAGTCGCTGACCTACGACTTTCATTAGAATTGGCTCGTAAATCTTAGGCTTTACCTTAGAGGATTATGGAAAGATAGGCATGCCTATGTCACTTTTGTAAATTGAAGGCTATAACTTGATTTACATGATCCAAGCTCCTAAGTAGGCCTGTTTGGTAAGGATTTTCAACGGTAACTGCAGGCAGGCAGGGTCGAAGCCTACTGGGGTCATGGGTTAACTTCCGAAAGGAATACCCGACCCCGGCACGATAGGCTACGAAGGAACGGGGCAGGTTTTTAGTCAGTAAGAGTCTGACACTATTTCCCGCTCCGCCCAAGGGCAGGATTTGTCATTGGATGATTTTACCTACCATAAAAAAAGAACCCTCAACCTAATGTTGAATATCCTAATACTTTTATTCTAAGGCATTTCCTCCATTCCGTTTAATCAAAGTAACAGAGCTTGTTGTGGGTTGTGTTACTGATTAGTCTTGTTTTTGTAGTCAGGACGACTGCAATTTTTTTTAAATGACTTAGAATATAGGCCTGCTCTGCGAGATTTTTCGCAAGAGTTACCGTGGCCCTGAACGTAGACTAACTAAAAGAAATGGTGTTTTTGTAGGTAAAAGTGTAACAGGTTCCTTTTGCTTCAACCGACTTATTCCATTTTAATACCAAACATCTAATACCACTGGTATTTCATTGAACGCATTTTTTTTTTAATATGAAACCAATCGGAGTGCCAAATGTCTCGATCGCGATCATAAATGTGTCGATCACGTTAACGTAAAACAAACTCGCATTAGGCACTTTCTACAATAAACTGGTTTGACGTGAAAACAAACGAGTTTCGAATTTCATAAATTTGTTTCATGAATTGACTAGTTCATAGATTTACTTACCTTTTTTATGTGGGTACTCATCAAATAATTTCTCCCGCTTTTGGTAGAGCGAGAAAGAGTACCAAACTTATACTGACGATAATAATCTTTAAATAATTTAATTTCACTTTTCAATTTAACTTTAGATCCTTGAATTTATTTTAGTATTAGTTTAAACAATGGTATCCGTTCGGAATAGAAACAAATACCAGCGGTATTAAAACGGAATAAATCCTTCATTCAGAAAGGGTAAAGTTATTTGATGATTATGCCTACTACAATATATGTAACTTCTGTGCTTTAGACTGAATAGGCCGTGTAATATCAGCTAGTCAATCAACTCGTCAGTCATTGAAATAAACAAATTTTCAAGCTTAACAAGCAAAATATCATTGCTTGTTAAGCTTGAAAATTGGTTGTGCAGTCAAAAAAGTCAAACAAATCTCCTAATAATTTTACGAATTATTATGTATAAGAAGACGACCCATTAAAAATTTTACAGTCAGAATGGAGTAGCAAAATAATCTTTCATTTTCAGAGAGTATCTCACCCGGAGCGGATTTGTGCTGAATTAGGAGTGAAATATTAAATTTACGTGCCACGCCTTTTTGTGTTATACGGACTGCACTACATACAGACGAAAAATTCACTGAGCTTTTTAAAAAATCATCGCAAGGCATAAATTGTCCTGGTTTTTTAGGAGTATCGTCGAGTCCATTTTATTAAGTCATTGTCGCTATGTTGATTGGATTTATGTCTGTGTGGTTGAAAAAATTATTTATTTTTCTGTTCTACACTATTTTTTTGTTTTTCTTAGTTTGACGTTTATTATGTTAATGAAAAAAATAAAATTATTTATTATAAAGCTTGTGATCGATAATGGAATCCGATGGATGCGAGACGACGCATAGGACCTCGTATCATTATGGCGACACTTCGGGGAGACCCATGTCTAACAGTGGACGTCCTTCGGTTGGTTTCGATTGTTTTTTTTTAGTATTTAGAAAAAACTGAGAAACCGAACTGGGGGTTCCGTACCACCTAACTTATGTAAATAGTTTTCGAATCGAGTCACAAAGATTTTTCCGATTCGAAAAAAAGAGGTGACGTAACTACAAATTTTCAGTTTTCAGAATTATTCCTATATTAGTGCTATAAGTATAAGACCTTGCTTGATGTTAGATTTCAGGGTTCTAGGTCTACGGGAAGTGCCTTATGAATTTTGATTCCCTTGAGAGTGTCATAATAAACGTTTTTGCGATATAGACCAATTTTTTTTGTCATTAACTTAGAAGCTGTGAAAAAATAAAACTTCTGTATGCAGATCTGAGTATATATTTTTAATTTCTAACTCGATACCTTCACCTGTTCCCGACATAAAGGGTCTTGACAGACAGACAGAGAGATAGAGAACAAAGTGATCCTATATGGGTTCCGCTTTTTCCTTTTGTGATACGGAACCCTAAAATTATGGCGTTTATAATGTTAACGGGTAATTTTTACTCGCTACTAAATTTTTTTCTAAAAATTCCTGTGACAAAAACTTTGCATACTAAATCGAATTTTACCGACGTTAAATCCAATATTACGAGATCTACGATTTAATATAGTTTCAAATAACTACCGAACAATTATATTAAACTAGTAAGTTTGTTTCGGATATGTTTCTGTGAATGGCCGTAACTAGAACAGTTCGATTTTGATGTTTTAGAAACTACTTAAGAACTCCAAAGTTCTAATCTTGTTATCTTCCAATAGCTTAGTGGTCGCACGCAACTTCTAGAAGTTTATATTACATTTTATAAGGCTAACTTAGGTATGTACCTAATCTATATATATAAAAGAAAGTCGTGTTAGTTACACTATTTATAACTCAAGAACGGCTGAACCGATTTGGCTGAATATTGGTGGGAAGGTAGCTTGGAACCAGGAGAAGGACATAGGATTATACATACATTCTTATCCGGTTAAAAAAAAAACGTCTCATCTATAGGTATAGAGTAGTGTATGGTAGAGTAAGATAGGGTAGGGTATAGAAGGGGAGAGTAAGGTAGAGTAGGGTAGGGTAGTGTGGAGTAGAGTAGGGTAGAGCGGGAACGAAGCAGCGGAGGAAAAGCTAGTTTTATATAATACGTTTTTCTAAACAAAAAAACCTAAATCCAACTGGACATCTTTCAGCTGATATGATGATGATAAAACAAAAAAACTCATCAACATCATCATTTCAGCCGAAAGACATCCACTGTTGGGCCTCCCCCAAGTGTCACCACAATGAACTGTCCCGTGCGTCTCGTATCCATTGGATTCCTGAAACCCTTATCAGGTAATCGGTCCACTTTGTAGGAGGCTTTCTAACACTGCATCTTTCGGTACGCGGTCGTCACTCTAGAACCTTTTTACCCCAACGGCTATCTGTTCTGCGAGCAATGTGCCCTGCCCATTACCACTTAAGTTTGGCGATTCTTCTTACGTCGGTAAATTTGCTTCTCCTGCGGATATCTTCATTTGTGATTCGATCACGCAAGAAAATTCCGAGCATAGACCTTTCCATTTTCCTTTGTGTGACTTTAAGCTTTCCGATGAGGCCCATTGAGTGACCACGTTTCGGAGCCATATATCATCACTGGCAACACTCACTGGTCATAGAATTTCGTCTTGAGACACCGTGTTATGTAGGATAAGAAGATACACCTGTACACCTGCACCTTTCTGAACGCCGCCCAGCCGAGTCGGATTCGACGATCGACCTCTTTCTCGAAATCAGATCTACCCAACTGGACTGTCTGTCCGAGGTAAACGAGTGGGTGCTACATGACTGTTCATCATAACTTTGGTTTTGTCCATGTTCATTTGAAGTCCCACTTTTTCAGAAGCCCTACTGAGGTCATTGAGCATTGTGCTAAGCTCCTCCGTAGAACAAAAAAACTACATCTACCAAATCTTTACTTGATTTTCGGATAAAAATACGCTAAGTTATATTGCATTTTTCATCTTTTTAATATTTTAGTAGGTATCCTACTACAAATTAAAAAGAATATTGTATTGGCGTGTGTGAATGAATATTTTGTGAGACGTGTGAAGTTCAATCTAGAAAATTTAGTGTTCTAGATTGAACCTGATACTTCCCTTCCTTAGCTTTCTAATCCTACAGAAAAAAAAAGCAGGATCGGTCGAATCTTGTGAGTTTGGAGACCAAAGCCAAAAAAAAAAAACAATTGATAATAATTTAGTAGTTTCCCAATACACGTTTGACTTTTGAAATGCAATTATCAAACTTAAAAATATTTGTTATGGTATTAAAATTTATGCAAAACCAAGTAACAACTCTTTAACGGAAAAATAGATTCAAAATAACAATAAATCGAAATGGTACGCATAAAATTTGTTAATTAGTATTTCAGATTTGGCCATCCAAAAACTGTAACTTTGTCTAAAACACTAAAGAAAACGATGGAGTTTATATGCTTGATAGTCTTTTTTTAATATCAATTAAGACTAATATAATACCCCTATACCCAAATAAATAATCTCAGGTTGGTCTCGCTTGCATAAAAATTATTTATAATGCATTTATTCCCAATTCGGTCATAAAATAAATAAATTGATCGTGAATAAGTATACAAAATTATATTCACCATATTGATAATCAAAACCCCAAAATTTATTTTCGGTATCGCTATTTTCAGCTCGGGTAGTCTCTATTTTATTCCTTATTACATTTGAGGGTTTCTCACATCCATTATTTTACTCACTACTTAAAAAAATAGTTTAAAGCATTGACGAATTTGACGCATTAAAAAAACTCAGTAATCAACTTGACCACAAGCAAACCAATTAATTCACTGATTGCACCAAAAGTTGAGAAAAGTAAAAAAAAAAGCACGAAAGCTCACTCAAGTTTTGGCAAAGAGCCGAGAAAATGCTGGTAAGTAGAATAAGTGAACATTATTTCTGTACAATTTAGAACATTACTCAAATACGGGTATTGCAAAGTTTAAAGTTGGCTGTTTGTATGAAGTTTGCTAATCGGCACGTCAAAACTCATAACAGTATTTCGCTTTGGGATCTCGCTTACCCAAAACGTTGAATTGTGGCTGTCATAAAGATAACACGATTTGTCTGCGCTCTTTAAATTTGCATAATGAAAATTTGATGTTTGACTCCTGCTAACAATGAATTATAGTAATATATGAATATATGTATGTTAATGTGTGTAGAAAAGGACAACAAAAAAAAAGTTAGCAACCGCCCTCTCACCAAAGCACCTAATATTTTTAGCATTAAAATGATATTTTCGTATTATACCTGCGTTATTTCGCTGGAATCCCTTCCGCGACCCTTTCAAAGGGCTTATAATATTGAATGTAACTGTGAAGGCATTTCCCATAACAATCTAGAAAGCATTTTCATAAATGGAAGATAACTTATTTTGTTCTGAAAATACGATTATTCCGGGACAATTTTGCTAAAATGTTTTAAGCAACTGGCATGCTATATATTTCCTTAGGGATACAGAACATTT
Organism: Leucania comma; assembly: GCA_958295575.1. Taxonomy (NCBI): domain Eukaryota; kingdom Metazoa; phylum Arthropoda; class Insecta; order Lepidoptera; family Noctuidae; genus Leucania; species Leucania comma. The sequence continues at coordinate 17,059,263 of OY282466.1, forward strand.
TGTTGGATTTGACTAGAAATTTGGTCCTGAATAAAAGGTTGTCAGACGAGGTTATATATCGGGATTACTGCATCGGAATGACAATAGATAGATTATGGCGGTGATAAAGTAGCGAGTGAAGAGAATGACAAGTAGGGGATCATCGCTGTGCAAACGACTTGTGACGCGGCGGATGGACCTTCACATTACGTAAAAATGATAAGAAGCTTTTACTCTAAATTACCAAAGGTTTATATCGTAGGTCCTACGGTAATAAACTAATTATATAATCCATACGAAAAAATGCAATTGCAGCTTCTGTGTAATGCTTGTCAATATCAGCATATTCCCAAGCATAGGTTACCTTTAAATTTTTTATATTATATGATTCACAATTTTAATTGCAATTTAGATAGTAAATTTACACCAATTCTAATATCAAGCTTCACAATTTTTTTTTACGTTTTTAAATATTAAAAAAAAATCACTGTCAAGTTTTATTGTTAATTACACAAACACTTTTACTATTTGAATAATGATTTATCACAAACAGTTCAAGTCTGACTTGGATCGCGATCGCGAAATAAATGACGTCTGCTAACCCAGGGACGGAACGTGTTCCCGCCCCGGTGTCTGTCTAGCACTGAATGTTCTGATACGGTAGCGAGGTTTACGCATGCGAATAATAACCCTGACGGGCGAGCTTCGTCGAGTGTATGATAATGAAACCCAACTGTTAAACGATTTAAGAGATGCAAACTTGCTTCGTTCGACAGACACCTGCTATTTAGTCGACTACTTTAACTATGCTGACGTCAGCGTTATGAAAAGCTCTTTGAGTGCTGAGGAAAGATTTTGAAGGGCAGAAATATTTCTGTGATGGTATTTTCCCGTTATTCCGTTGATGGATGTTGAGGATTTACCTTTTTTTGTGTTAGCACGTTTTGAGATCATAAATTAAAGAGCAATAAAATACAGTGATTGCAGCATTTTTTATAGAAAGGCGTATTTGTAGCAAGTTGTAAATAACATCATAGTTTTATAATTCGTCAAAAAAAAACATAAAATTTAAATAAACTTTTCCAGTTTTTAAATTCATGTTCTTATTGGTCGGCAAAACCGATGGAAAAAAAGAAACCGCACCGTCTCCGGTTTTAGTAGAATAAATGCATTTTAATAACAGAAATGACGTTCACACTCCTTATAATACAACATGGCGCTCGGGTAGACGGAGTTGCATAAGGGCATAGTACACTCACACTTTGAAAGTCTTGTTTATCTTATGTAGTAGACAGAGAGAGAGCGTTACATGTACAAACACAGAGAAGCTATACAGTTTCAGGTATTTCTTTACATTCGTCCGATTATTTATCTTTTAACGAAATTTGGTTCAAAGTACACATTTTTAGTGACTATTAGTATGACACGCAGGCGATATTATAGTAAGTACATATACGCAAAGACAAGTGCACTCTCCGTTCTTCTACTCTCATAGTTTAATGGGATGGCAATGCGACATGACCGGAATGAGATCAAGCACGAGTTCATGAAAGAAGATTAAGCGCTTTAGATGCATTCCGAGGCACTGGGTGACGCATCACCTATTCGTAATAGAAAAACTTAATAGTACTTTTGGAGCTGGATACTCAAGAGTAGCGTTTGTGATCATAAGACCATCAAAGCAATACAAAATAAATACAAATACAAACAATTTATTTTCTTTCACCAATTTAAGTAAAACGTCCAGTGGTTGAAGTGATCTTTTAGATAAAAATTGCCAGTCTTCCTATGCTTTTCTGAAGCTTAAAGTCACGTGGAGTACCAACAATTTTGAACCTTAAAATCGAAAAAAATCAGTCATTTTACAAAAGCAAAGTTATGCTAAAGTATGAATACAAAAATTAACAAAGCGATATTTTTATCGCATACTATAGCTAATAATTTTTTTATAATAATACATTTTTTATTAGCTATAGTATACGATAACGACAGAAATAATGTCGTGCGAGTTTTGTGCTAAATAAGATTAGAGAGTGGGAAGTAAGAGTGAGTTATGTATGTGATGAGTGTGGGGTATATACGTGATGTATGTTTGTGAGTGAGTGTTCATGTGAATGACAGAGTTAAAAGCAGACCTTTGGATATATAGAGTACCAACCTATTATTACAAAATATGAAACGCAACAAAGGCAAGGGGTGGGTTTTTTAGTTAGTAAAAGTCTGACACTATCTCCTGCTCCGCCCAAGGGCGGGAGATGTCATTGGATGATTTCCCTACCAAAAAAAGGAAGGAAAGATGATCAAATAAAATTCATACATACCAAACAGTTCGACTAACATTCATGCAGAACTAAAATTGAATACAAAAATTCAGATTTTCATAAAACTTCTATAGCAACAGAATATTTATCAAAGCTTTTGAATATCAATATTGTTGGTCGTAAGCTTCAATAAATCTTGGCTGAGTTTTCGTTGACACAGAGCTGTGTTGTCCTGGCAAGTTTATTTCCGGGAAAAGAGTGATGTGTTGGTCCCGATACAAATCTGCAACTGTACGGAATATTGCTACATATTTTCTATTGTGTGTGTTCGGTATTCCAATCACATTTTCAACTCTTGCAAAAAAATGTTCGGGACACTGATAAATATCGCAGTATTATTTCATAGAAAATAATACTGCGATATTTATCGAATATATAAGATAAATATAGAATCCTTGGAAGGCCTCCCATAAGGTGAACCGATGACCTTGTCAGGCACTAGAATCAGATGGATGCGGAGCGACCAGAACCGCTCATTATATTGACACTTAAGGGAGACCTATATCCAACAATGACGTCTTTCGACTGAAATTATGAAACACAGAGGAGTCAAACAAGTATCTAATTATAGAAATCAGAAGCGGGATTCATTAACAAAAGGTTTCAAAGGCAACCAGTTGAATAATTCCTTTGACCGACAAGTGCAAAACCAGAGGATATGATTCAACGAACGCTATGCAAATTAATTCATTGGCTTTACTAAAAGCGGGGGAGATTTCATTTCCCTAAGGAGTTAAGGCTCAAAATAACCAATCTCCCAATAAAATTGAAAAGCTTACCAGCTCAAGCTTGTAACTTATAGCTCGATTACCATAACTTAGTTTTGCAACCGATGCAAATCGTTGAAAATTCTCAGCCCATCTGCATGTCTACCATCGGACTAAAGTGCAAGATTGGAATTTTAAATGTTCCTCATCTTGGAAAATATTTGTGAAAATTTATTTCCCTTTCAATTTGAATCTTACTTTACAATTTCATATCTTCGATTTTATTCAACGGACATTTCTTTGGTTTTGATTTGGGTTATGTCTTATTGAAGACGGACGTGGTCAGTTTTTTTTAATTTTAGAATGGTAATTTAAAATTTTTATTTAAACTCTGGTTGTTCTCAAAAGATTAATCAATTGTGAATCCGTAGTCATGGGATATTGAGTCTTGTTAGCATTTCAAGTATTCTTTAAATAACCGTTCGTTTGTTGTTGAAACCTCCGAAAAGGTCCGGACCAAACATTTCGCCTCATCATTTCTATAAACCGCGTACATTGAAGGACTGGAATAATTTTGCTGCTGCGGTCTTCCCGTCCGAATATAATTTAGGTGTATTTAACGCTAGAGTGAAGAGTCTCTTAATAACCTAGTGCGCCTCACTATCAACAATTGCATCACTGCTTATCATCGGGTGGGATTCCAGTCCAGCACTAGTTTGTATTATTTAAAAAAAAATACTGTTTAATCAGCAGCTGATTAATTCTACCTCAGAACCGCCGAGAAAGATACGGTTAAAGTCAAGTTCCAATGGTTTAGCAATGCACAAGTTTTTCAAGGAGACCGTTGTAAAAAACTTTGCTTTTAAATTTTCAAAAAGTTATTCGGCTTATCCTCCAGAGATGCGCCGAACTATTTGCAATGCCGCAAGACGTCTGGATGCAAGTCACCGAAAATTCACCATAAATAGTTTTGGATGACTTCCAAGACGTTTGAAGTAGTTGAAGGCAGAAGCTCTTATGAGACTTTTTTGATCATGAAAGGCTTTTATTTGAGTAGAAACGTCGTAAAGCTTTGGATTTTTTTCAACAATTTTTTTCATCTATTATTTGACTTGGCACCTTGAATGGTTTTATAATTGGACATTTATCTAGCTAGGTGTACAATCTCGATGGAAAGTCGCAAATCGTTTAGGTTCTCATGATCTACTATTATCACATAATTTGTTGGGCCTGTTGTTACTAATACATAAATACTCAAAATTGTGTAGCAATTTTTATTTTTCACCTTGATAAAAAAAAAAAACAAAGTAAGATATTTTATATATAGTTTTTTTTTTAGTTATAAAATTATTACGCTACTATCCTATAGTCGAAAATATGTCTGTGTATATGCGTTTGTAAATCCTTTAGCCTTAAATGGCTGAATAGTTTTTGATGGATTTGACACATGGCTAGATTATGTCCTGAAATGGTACACATAAGATACTTTTTATCTTAGAATTAAGTGCCCTTGGAATAATTTTCTATTTTCACGCTTGCTAAACCGCTAGCAGAATAAGAAATAAACATATTTGCAAATTCATGAATGGTAGAAATTGCCTTACGTATTTCAATAGGCGCGAATTTATTTATTATTAATTTATTTATTTAAACTTCATGTACAGCAGTGGTACATAGGCGAACTTAATGCAACAAGGCATTCTCTACCAGTCAACCATTGACAAAAATGGTAAATGGCAAATTATATGAATGAATATTTAATAATTGCCATACCTATTTTTTGGAAGATTCCATAAGAACTATATTTACAGAGGTAATATTATATTACAAAACACAAAAAACCCTGTAAGTAACGAATAAATTATGAAAAGAACTAAAATGCCTATAATAAACTGTTAATTACAAAGAACTTATGATTTCAAATCGATTCGAATATATCAGTTCATACTAAACCTTTTAAAAAAAGAAAACGTCTGTTTCATAAGTCAGATCCTATATTGTTATTTTAAATATGCACCGTTAAATTTTGGTCGTTTTAATCCCGTGGAAGGTCGATTCGGTACATGAAACCCTATCAATTTGTAAAGATAAAAATGAAAAATAACTTTTTTTTTTAAACTCAAATTAATTTACGCATGTACGAAATTGATTTCTTTAAGTAAACGTCCGTATGATCGAGGTCAATGAAATGTAGGTAGTTAGTACGCAACGACCGACATACTCCCTATAAGGCCATTGACTCGTTTATTATTATTATTTTGAGCCTGTAGTGTCCCACTACAGGGCAAAGGCCTCCCTTCCATTCTTCCACTCTTTTCTATCTTTTGCTACTTCTATCTATTGACTCGTTTACTTAAAGAAATTAATTATGTACATGCGTATATTAATTCGAGTTTTAGTACTTTTTTCTTATCTTTTAAATCGATAGTGTTTCATGAACTAAATCAATCCTCCACGGGATTAAAACTACCAAAATTTAACGGGGTATTTTTAGGCACGTGACTTCGTTTATCCTTACTATAACCTCGTATTTGTCCTCAATCTTACCGTTATTTGTTCTTAATTTCTTTATTACCGGAAAATAAAAGGAAAGTCGATTTGTGAATAAAGAACTAAAATACTTCCCTTAATCCATTTTGTTTCCTGACAGCCATTTAACTTGGCTCAAACCAAAATATTTATCACATGTTTGTTTACGTCTCCTTTCGGACAGGGAATGACAATTTAATCGGAATAAGTAATGGAGTACTTAACTTCTACTTTACATAACTTTATACATTTTTAAAACGGTGACATTATAAAACGCTGTGTATTAGAAGCTCTGTATTACATGGTGTATGTATTTGACAATCGGAGCTTGTATGTGCGAGATACGAACACACACTTCATACAGGAAGTGTGTGTTTCTATCATATTATGTGTGTGTTTTATTATTACACCTTTTGTTTTTAAATTGTTGTGTGTATTTTACTTTCATATGTTGTGAGTGCAATGTATGTGTTTAAATATTGTGTAGGTATGTAAGAAAATATTTCATGTCGTATGCATGTTGGTCGAAATAAATTATTATAAAATTAAATTATAAAACCGAACATACATAACATATTATGCCTTGCACTGGTCTTCAAATCTTATTTTGCTCTAAAAATGTTGCAGCAAACAAACTAACGTATTGTTTAATCAAACATATTTTGGCAGCAGTTTAGTTTAGGTTATTCTAGACAATTTTGTGTTTAGCGTGCTCTACTGCCGACAAAAATAATCCCGAGAATAATAAAAGTCAAACTATGTAAGTACGTTTAGCATAGTGGTTAAGAGATAGGCTGCACTTAGTATCGCGGGACGATTCCTGTATAGAAAAATTTATTTGTATAACCTATAAACGTATGCACCCACGATTTGGCCATACTTCCTATTGAGGGGCAACGTGTTTTTTTAAAAAAGAATGTAAGGTAAATTAATGTCTATTTCCCATCTTTAGCAGTCTGCACACATCAGTGATTATTGTCAGAAGACCAAACAGTTAGGTATGCACATTAATAGTTGGAACATCCTAAGTTTTTGATAATTCTTATTATTATTGCCAGAAAAGCTGACACAAGGTTTACTAAGGGACATCATTTTGTTACCAAATTACTGGGTAAAAATACTAAGCCCCATAACCTCCATAGGTTATGGCCACGCCATAATTATGGTGGTAAGTCTTTGAAGACTGGCTGGTACTCACCAAATATGGTAATTTTGGGGTGTACCTGCACCGAATTCGTGCAGAAGAAACGATGGAGCACACGGGATAGGTGTGCTCCACTTGGGTAGAACACCACCGTGTTCTCGCTGGGGCAATCAGCGGCAGTAATGCAAGCGAAGGAGGCAACCACGCGCGCGAGGAAAAAGCCCTCACGCCCCAGCCGCCAGGATCCCGAACCCGATTTCCAGCCACCGTAGGCGCGGTCGACCGGTTGCTGAGCTACCACCATCCGGTCAACCGGTAACCGTCCGGACCGAGTCCAATCGTCGACGGCGCGTAGTGTTCTACGTGCACCTCAAGGAGATGTCAGCAAAATCGTAGGGGCCCAGCAGGGTCTTCGGCCTCTGAAGCCATAGGTTCGCGTTTGAAAAGAAAACCTGGCCCTGGAATGCAAGGCAACGAAGGAACATAGGAGTGGATTTTAGTCAGTAAAAGTCTGTCTTACCCTACCACTCCACCCAAAGGCGGAAGATGTCATTGGATGATATCCCACCTAAAAACAAAACTTCATAGAAGAAATGCAGTCGCTCCAAGTAAAATCCCAGGATTTTACCAAATTAATATATTATTATATATATATTTTTTAATACCAGTATTTATCCACATTCGGTCAGACTGGAAGCAAATCTCAACAAGAATGGAAAGAGGCTAAGCAGAGGTGGCGCAAAATTAATCATCCAATTTTGTATTTTATAACTTTTTAACTAAATAAAAAAATAATATTTTGAGTGGGTCGAAATCTTTATAAGACCTGTATTTTTTTTCTGTACAGAGAAAAAGATGATTTTTTTTATCATTGATAGGCATTTGACCACTATCTTACCTGTTGGTAAGCAGTGATGCAATCGTTGATGGTGAGGCGCAATAGTTTATACTTGCAAAGAGAACAGGTGACACTACCCTTCTATGTTATTTTTATCGTTCCCAAACCGCCATAGAGATCGCACTTTACAGTCGCTATCTCTTGCATTACTTTGCCCACGGCTTTTCCCAAATGAGATTATGTTGTAACTTAACCCACGGGGACCATAAGTTGTGCTCAGATAAAATAGATGGCTTTTCAGAAAACTGAATCCGCTAGCATTTCAGTCGAATTTTGTTTAGGATATTGTGTGGGAAATTTACTATTAAAAGATGTGAATGGGCTCATGTAACCGTCTTATTGCTGAAAAACTCTTCTTCCCCCATTCTTATCTTTCACATTATGATTTATCCAAAAAATATATAAATAGAAATAAACAAAAAATAAGAAAAAAATATTTATTAGTTAAATAATAAACTACTTGTCAACATCTTTTTTATATTCAGAGCCAATATAAATAGTATTTTGAATTAATTAATTTTTATGACATGGCAAAAAAAATACATCATCGTCATTTCAGCCGAAAGACATCCACTGTTGGAGATAGGCCTCCCTTAAGTGTCGCTACATTGAAAGGTCCTGTGCGTCTCGCATCCACCGGATTCCCGCAACCTTTATCAGATCATCGGTCCACCTTGTAGGAGGCCTTCCAACGCAACGTCTTTCGGTACATGGTCGCCATTCCAGAACCTTTCGGCCTTAACGGCCATCCGTTCTGCGAGTAATGTGCCCTGCCCATTGCCGCTTAAGTTTGGCGATTCTTCATGCTATGTCGGTAACCTTGGTTCTCCTGCATTCTCATTCCTGATTCGATCACGCAAGGAAATTCATAGCCCTTTCCATTGCCCTTTGGGTGACTTTATGCTTGAGTGTGTTTTTTTTTACGAAATTTCTATTCATGAGTGCAGGAAAAGAAAAAACCGCTCAACACGGTCTTACAAAATAGGCAGTTTTGTATCTCTGGAAACGGGAAAAAAGTGTACCTAATGTAGCCAAGATTCTTTTAAATTTTAATAACATATTTTTAGCACAATTATATTATTTATAAATAAATAAATTTATTTCACTAAAATCTAATGATTTTGTCAGAGTTCTGGCTCGCGGAAATGTCAAAAATTATTCCACAGAACATACTATTGAAATAAAAATAACCCATTGTAGTTATGGTCATAACTTTACCACCATTATATAACTCAGGAAAGGCGTGCGAAGAGGCTAATTCATGATCCAGATTTGGTTGACATCAATCTTCAAATACTGGCGTATGTTAGCCAGTGTTTCGGTATTTTACAGGAAGCATTTTGGAGAGTGTGCGCAGGAATTTTTTGACCTGATTCCGCCATCACGTTTCTGCCATTGGATAACAACAACTGCCTGCCAACTGTCCTTTACAACACCTCTACGGTCCGGACTAACCGTTTTCCCTCGTCGTTTATACCGCGTACCTACATCGAAGGATTGGAGCAATATGCCTGCAGCGGACCTTCCGTCCTATTAAAATTAAGGTGTCTTCAAGGCTAGATTAAATTTAATAAGCTCTTAATAAACTATTGCAATTCACCAGCAATAATTGCATCATTGCTTATTAACAGGTGGGGTCGCAGTCAAGCACTAGTTTACATTATTAAAATAAAAACTATTTCAGGCTTATTGACCACAATAGTCTTGTCAGTGTCGGAGCCTGCTGGGGTCAAGGGCCGTTTTCTGAGGAAGGCTCAGCCCCAGTATGATAGGCAACGAAGGAACGGGGTAGGTTTTTAGTCAGTAAGAGTCTGGCACTATTTCCCGCTCCGCCCAAGGGCGGGATCTGTCATTGGATGATTTTACCTACCATAAAAAAAAATGTCCTGTCAGTGACGATGGCTTATCATAATGTTTATGTATGATTTTATAAACTATGTATATCAACCTCTTAAGGCTTAACCTAATTTAATGACAAAAATATTTAAATATTCCGGCCCAAAATATTTTTTTTAAATCATAAAATTACAGCCCAGCGACTTGGAATTGTGACATGATATTTAAACGTAATGTCTGGTTTAAATAATCTCGAAAATAATTACCATGAACATATTATTTCCATATATTTTTTGCATGAAGTAGTTCCCTCCCCAAGGAAGGAGGCCCAAGTCCCAGCAGTGGGAACATTATAAGGCTCATTATGCTATGCTATGGAATGGTTAACTTTAAGTATATTACAATAACAATACACTTTATTAATATAATTTTATTATCTTACAACTTTTTTTTTCTCTTAAAATGCACTAGCATCTTTTAACTTGGGCAACCGCTTTTTCCCAGGAATGCAGTGAATTCGCTTCTTCTAACTTGTTGACAACTATGAATGTGTTTTTGATGTACCCACACTGGAATAATATTACTATGTACTATTTTATTTTAATATTCTCATGTAAGTGACAATTGTGTTTTAATGGGAATAAAGATATTTTAAAACGAAGTATAAGAAATACCGTCCAAAAAAAAAATGCCAAAAACATTACATTAAATCCTTTTCTACTACACTAAAGTTCTGGACCGCAATTACTTGCGCCTATTTTTAGTACATTGGGTCGTAATGTATATCGACCTAAATTTAGGTGGGGCCTTACGAGGTATAACCGAAGTAACTATCTGAACCAATCACGTATTTGATCGATACAAAAGGAAAATGGTTAAAACGGTGTTGATTGAAAAAGTTTTACAGAGTGCTTGTGAAACGTGTTACCGTTTCAACAGAGCGAGCTGGAATAGGATTTGTAGTATGTTACGAGTATCGATTTAATCAACGTATATGCAGTCAAGAAGTATAAAACATTGTATCTCAAATATCTGTGTTAAAATAGATTGATAAATATACAATATATTGAACTAGACCATACAAAATTGCAGTATGGGCATAAAATTAATAGGTGTAACAATAGGTGGTCTAAAAATAGTACAGACTTAGGCAGGGGTCTATGTTATAATTAAAAATTCGAGATAAGTATACTTATTGTCAAGCATACTTAATATAGCTAATTGTCACTACCCTTTTCTTTGACCAAATTCAATAAAATACACAAAGTATGAGTTCGAAAGGAATATGAACGTTGTCTTTTATTGTTCTGTAATTTTCTTGATAATCTCCAATTCTAAATACTAATGTAGGAACCAATTTTACTGTTCAATAGTATTTTGAGGTCTCAATTTGAAGAGCTTTTTCGATAATGCGAATATGGCAAAAGTTGGGTCTACAAATCTTTCTCTTTTGAATGCCCAGAAGACTACTTCATTATTAAAAGCAGTGATTAAACTGAACACTTTTAATACGTAGATGCACCTGAGCCTAGTTTTAGTTAAGACATACTGCTCGGGCTTAACACATAAGTTATTTAATTACACAAGTTTTAGCCAAACAAATTAGATGATTTGTTTATAAAATCAAAAATCAACTTTTATTTCAAATAAATCATTTACAGGCACTTTTGATTTGTCAAAATGTCGATTAGACAAAACAGTGAAACTAAATTACGAGTTCCGAAGCATAGATCTCTATGGAAAAAAACTTGCAAGAAACTGCATGGACACTCTTTTAAATCACGTTTAAGTTACAAATGGTTACAAATATCTTATCGCTGCTATTATGGAAGCACGAAGTACAAAAATAATGAAAAAGATTTTTATTAAAAGGTATAAATATAAATTGAAATAAGCCACTGGCAGCTAAAAGATTACCAGTCTCAAGCGACAGCGTCCGTTCACAAGCATGACGCAATGAATTTTTATTATTGTATATTCCTTTTGAACTAAGTAACTCTACTTTACGTAGGGTTTTCATAAACTTGATGGTACTCAAGAACATCTCATTGTACTTTTTTTATTTTTGCTGAGATTTCGACAAATAAACATGTGTTGTTTTGCTTTATCAGGCTTTTTTTTTAGGTGGCAATCTACTTCTATCGAATATACGATCCAGTTTTGTTTGCCGGCGACTTTCCTAGTTTTGTTTGTTTAGAAAGTTAACATACGAGTCGTCAACAGGGATTCCCGTGTTCATACCTCCCATATTTTTCTGATGAAGAAGTTTGAATACTTTATATTACGACAAACAATATATTATAGTTCTTATACTGTATTTGTCACGACGTTGTGCCCGTGATATCATATGTGTGTATATAAAAATAATGTAAGTATTGTTTTATTACAGAGGTCTCGTGCTTACTTCACACTTTTCAGCTTCGTAGTTGTCTGATTCAACTGATATCAGTTCAATAGTATCTTATAACCAAAGTGTATCTTATAATAATTCTTAATCTTGACACACACATTGATTTACTAAGGAATTTCGGTGCCTGCCAAATGGCTTTATGATCGAAAAATTTATATATTTCTCAACTTTCACACAACGCCATCTAGTCCCAAACTAAGCAGAGCTTGTTGTTGTGTTGTTTGATTACTTGACAACTGATAAACATACTTATATATTTCTAAATACATACATTTATAAATAAATTACACACTCAGACACAGAACAAATGATCATGCTCATCACACAAACATTTGTTCTGGTGTGAATTGAACCCACGACCTGCGGCATAGTAGTTAGAGCCACTGTAGTTGTTAGTGGCCCACAAGCTAGCCTAAACCACCAGTCTAAGAAGAAAAAAAAGAACTTTGTATAATTCAAGAATAAATAGTTATAACTACGCTTAATGAACAATGTAGCGTCACAAATTAATCGATTTGCGAAGGTAATGTAAAACTGTGAAGGTCTTTTACGCAATATACAAACTCAAGCTGGCAAAAACATATAACTATAAATTCCATTTATAGTAATCTACGTAAATCAACATGATATCGTATGGTGCACCATATAACTGGTGTACCATATAATGGTGTACCAAAATATGGTGTAATGGTTTTTACATATAACTATAAATTCCATTTATAGTAATTTACTTAAATCAACATGATATCGTATTGGTACACAAGACGCTGGCGGTATTAGGAGTTGGCCAATGGAACTAGGTCATCCAAAAAGGAACTGAAAAAATGCATCTCTCGCATTTTTTTAGGTGAGAATTCATCCAATGACTTCTCCTGCTCTAGCGTGGAGCGGGAAAATGATTCAGATTTAAACTAAAATGTTGTATCTTAAATTTGCTTTCGATCCAGGGCCTCGGAGTTCTTTTTCGCACAACTCATGGCCCCGAGAGACGCATGGAACCAGATGTATTGAAGAAGAAATGGGACCCACACAGTGGTTGATTTTGGCGTGGAATAATGGTGATGATTTACGTACAAAGCATTGCTGCATTTCCCTTTACAAAAACAAGAAGTAATGCAAAAACATCAGTCACTGAGTTTTTAAATTCTGCCGAGATGTTTGACCCATATTCCTTAGAGTGAAATACATAAAGTTACATGGGTTAAACATCATGATCATTTACAATAATAGATTATCTACCATGAATACGGTAGCTATGAACAATTAGCAACGCTGTATTTTAGATTTTTTAACAGTTATTGCTACCGTAACAGACTAACGACAACTATAAATCTAACAACTTTAGTGCCATTTCTGAAATTAAGGGCGTCTTCAATTTAGCCGCAAAATGCCACGCGTGGTGCGAGCAGCACTGTTTATCCATACAAATTGAAAACGCGCGACTGCAGCGCGACGGCCACGCTGCAGCCGCGCACAAGTTCATCGGTCAACTAGTGATGATACGCACCTTTTTGATTAAGTCTAAACATGAACGAAAATCAGGTTGAAGAATTTATGGATCGGATTGATTGACTAGTTTTAAGGTTAGGTCATTTCGCGTAAATAAACTGTTTCTCTTTCTTTCTATTTTTCTTTTTATAATCAGCCAGCGAATACATATAATTCTGAAAATTTCACCACAGTTGCTTTTTGCTTTGTGAAATTCGCATACAACAAATAACGGCAATCATTTCTTAGATTTTTTTTTTCTTTTTCCTAAATCTTTTTCGTTTTAATTGACAAACTAAATGTAACACTATAATACATTATAATACTCGAACATAGCGGCCCGAGTGCGCCGGCCGCGCTACTACCGCGCTGCAATCGCGCGCACTTTGCGGATTATTTGAAGGCGCCCTAACTGTTGTCAGTTGACGATAACAGAAACAAAAACATAGTTATGCATCCATTATTGTGTTGTAATAACGTACTAATTCTGCTATGACTAATTATTTCATGGAATATTTTTTCGTTGTAGGTTATGATGATTGATTTAGTTTTTTTTTTTATATAGGTGAAGTCACAAAAGCGCTGTTATATTTAGTACAATGTGGAGCTCCAGTGCAGTCGCCCCAAACACATTAGTTTTATTAACTCTTAGGTAAGACCTAAAATATGCGGTTTTTTTTATATGTACAGTGCTATACAATAACGATGCTCCCATAGTTTTGTGATTATTTAATTTTTCTTTATTTAATTCAGTGTTCGTGGAATTTCTTGCAGTTTCTTGACCTATGCTTGTCAATTCAAAAGTGTCTGTAAAATGGTTTAACTGGTTTCAATTTTAATTATTTAATTACGTATGGTTTTTTTATTAGGAATTTTATTAATACTGGGTTAGTTATTTTTCATACTACGGATTTTAATAAGGTTTTGGTGCTTCTAGAATAGTGATAAAAATAATTTAAAAACATGGAATGAAACATGGAATTATGATTCGTAATGCCAATTTTCCCCTATGACAATGTAATCATTTAAAATATAAAGTAATAAATTGTAAAGTAAAAGTGAGAAATTATATTGTATGACTGTGGCCAGAGAAGCGAGAACTGGGTGAATCTTTCGAAGTAAAAGATCAATATCATCGTATCACTCAGAGAAACGATTTTCATGATCAGTAGGGGTCTAAAAGACCCCGTATATTACATTTTGTATAAGTAAAAGGAAAGGCATTCGTCACTTTAATTTTTAGTTTATGCAGCTATATTCTTTATTTTCGTTATGTTTATAGCCTGCTGCAGTTAGCAAGAGGAAGTTCAGTCGTGAACTCAGGAATTAGTAATTACTCTTTTCCTGATGATTTCATATTTGGTGTGTCTTCCGCCGCATTTCAAATTGAAGGAGGATGGAACGAAGGAGGTAATATATTTTGATTGCATTCGAGGTCAGGATAAGAATATTAAGTTCGAAACATTTTGGGAAAACCACAGAAGTGGGTTTGGTGTTTGTATTTTATTATTTACCATTTAATTATTTGTTTTAAAACGATTTCAAGATGAAGTACCCACATGGTGAGTAACATTTGTATCCTTTTTAATGATCATGATTGATATTAATTTATTGATATAAGTCACCATGATAATCCACATTTTTATTTTTTTTTACATTCATTCACAGAGTGGAATCAAAATTCATAGGGTACTTCCCGTTGACCCAGAATTCTGAAATTTGGCACAAAGCAAGGTCTTATAGCACAAATATAGGAATAAATCTGAAAACTGTGAATTTACGGCAGGAAAAAAAAAATTTGCGACTCGGAAAAATCTTCGAGATTCAATTCGGGAATTGAACTATTTACATAGGTAAGTTTGTACGGAACCCTCAGTGCGCGAGTCTGACTAGCATTTGTCTTGTTTTCTTTTTTGGTGCGAAAATCATCCAATCTGGGCCCTTGGGCGTAGCGGGAGTTAGTGTCAAACTTTTACTGACTTAAAACCTACCCCGTTCCTTCGTTGCCTTTCATACTAGGACCGAGCCTTCATTTCAAAAGCAGACTCTTGGCTCTAGTAGACTTCGGCTCTGCTGGATCCCTACGGTTTGCTAACAACTCCTTGAGGCGCGCGTGGAACAGTACGTGCCGTCGACGACTTGGGCTCGTTCCGAACGGTTACCGGATTGTCGGACAGCGAGCTACCCATTACTCGCCGTCCGCAAGCCTGCGTTTACGGGGGCCCGAAATTAGGATCGGACCCAATCCCAGCCGCGGCTGGCCCGTGGGGCCAATGCGTGCGGCCTCCTCCTCCTTTGCTAGCATTACTGCTTCGCAGAAGGAGGCGACCACCTGCCACTCCTCCTCGCTTCGGACCACGACCTCTACTAAGGGCCGGCACGAGAGATCACTGCCGCCAATTGCCACCACGAGGACACAGCAATGCTCTGCCCAAGCAGGACACACCTCTACCGTGTCCTCCGGACGGTCCACAGAGTGGTAACACCCGGTTGTAACTTCTGCAAGAATCTGGTGTAGAAACCTCCCAAATATACCCATGTCTGGTGAGAACCTGCGTCATGCGTAAGGTGAGGATGCCGTGGTGTCTTTCCAGCCACTCCACAAATGGGGAACTTACCGCCATGATCATGGCGTGCCCATATTAAGATGATGATGATGATGATGTAATTCTACTATTTGTTTTATTTAGGCAAAGGCGAAAGCATATGGGACACTTATCTCCACGAGCATCCCAATTTTACCACTGATCATAAGAACGGAGATGTGGCAGCTGATTCATACCACCATTACATGGAAGACATTGAAATGATTAAAAAGTTAGGCGTTCAAGGCTACAGAATGTCTATTTCATGGTCTAGGTAAGATGCGGAGGAGTTTTATGACGCCATTTTTTAGTTAGGAGTAGGTTTTAGTGTATATATAGTTTTAATTAGTGTTTTATATAATGTTTATAATTGTGTATTTGTGAAATAAATGAGGACACCTTCTTGAGGCCAGGTAAGATCTTTATAAAATTTTAATCTTCAATTTTTCACATTTTCACCATTTATGTACTTATCTTTCACATCCTTAGTTCTTTATTTTCTTACCCTATATTAACCAGTCGATTTAAGTAAATTAGTCACCATATTATGGTAGGTATTTGAGAACTACTCATGTCGTGGCGAAACTATCAGCAATTACTCAATATTCTGAAATATTTATGAAATCTATCAATTTAATATCTTAAATGTATTCTGCAAAAAAAAAAATTGTAAACCAAAATTAAATTATTTATATGTGTAAGAGAATGGAGCCTTCGTTTCTCTACTAGATTTTAAAGAGTGAATGCAGGTACCTTTATCATGAAGTAACCTATGCGAATCCAAACAAGGCCTGGATAGGATGTCAACGGACAAGCTACCGAAAAGTTAAGTAGCAGGACATATTGCCCACAGAATGAATGGCCGATTGGGCCAGCCTCCACAACCCGGTTAACCCGGCTTAACCGCTACGTTAAACCTCACGAAGATCGATGAGTCGGTAAAGGTCGCGAAAGGACTTCGGCCAGCTTAGCTTAGCTTCGGCAACGAGTTTTTGATAAAGATCACAAATACTTATTTGAAGAAATATTAAATACTTTCATTGCAGCTCTTTTGCCTTAGTATTACAATCTAAAACGAGTGAGGTGTTTATTTTAGTTCATAGCCTAGCCAACTGTTATGTGGTTACTAATTTGTAATCTAGAGCCAGGAATTTGGATAAATGTCTGAGTGTTGGCAATAACTTAGCTTGCCCTTTTTAAATGGAAATTAAATGTTATTGCCCAAATTTGGGCATACAGTTTATTATACCCAACACTTCGGGGAATACGGGAATGATGATATGCACCGTGTAAAAAATGAATAAATAAAAGTATGAGGAAGCGCCGTAGGTGAAAAGGTATTTGTTGTGTCACTGATGTTGAGTTACTTTAATTGAGTCTTATATTATCAAACTTTATTGTGGTCCATCTATTTTTAACTTTACAGCTACTATAGTGTAGTATTATTAACCTAAAACTGGACTAGTAAATAATTCCTAGTTGCATTAAGCCCGCCTAAGTACCACTACTGAACATGAAGTTTAAATAAATAAATAATGTCTTCTTCCAGCCATGTCATTTCTTAGTAGGTACTTGCGAATGCTCTAGACAGAGTTTGGTAGAGAAAAGAGGGTTCTGTTCACCAAGTTTTTGTATATGGACGACGTCCTACTAAAATAAATTAAATCACCCTTTTTTCCCTGCATCCGTCTTCATCTCTTTGTACTATACAAAAAAATTATGCTTTCGTTATAATCTTTCAAATGGTATCCGGGCAACAGTGCCTATTATCACTAGTATACCCCGTTAAATTTTAGTCGTTTTAATCCCGCGAAGGGTCGATTCGGTACTTGAAACACTATCAATTTGTAAAGAGAAAATTAAAAAAATAAAGTACTTTTTTTTAAACTTGATTTACGCATGTACGAAATTAATTTCTTCAAGTAAACGTCAGCTGAGCGAGGCCAATGAACTGTAGGTAGTTAGTACGCAACGACCAACAACTATCTACAAGGTCATTGACTCGTTTACATAAAGAAATTAATTTCGTACATGCTAAAATAACACGAGTTCTAGAAAAAAAAGTACTTTATTTTTTAATTTTATTTTTACAAATCGATAGTGTTTCATGTACCCAATCGATCCTCCGCGGGATTAAAATCACCAAAATTTAACGGTGTATAACAAAGTCTCTTACCGCTGTCTGTCCCTATGTATGCTTGATCTTTAAAACTACGCAACCGATTTAATGGCTTTTTTTTAATAGATAGAGTAATTCAAGAGTAAGGTTTATATGTCTAATACATCCATACTATATTTCATAAAACCATTGCACCCGTGAGAAGCTGGGGCAGGTCGCTTATAAAAAAATAAATGATTTATTGGTAAAAAAGCGTTACATCAGTGGTTGCGCCAATTTGCTATGATCCGCGACTTTGTTTTTTGTAATTTATTTTTTTGGCCTAGCAATCCTATACCATCCGTTTCCCTTCCCGCACGACCTCTAGAAAATGAAATGACATTGACGTTTGTGCATCGATTGTGAATGTGACCGCACCGCTAACAACGCCCGCTCGAAATTACAAGAAAATTGACTATTTCGTGATCCAACCATTCAAAACTCAACAATAGTGCAGTGTAGTGCAAAACAGAACCTGGCAGTGGTTAAATGTGCGAAGTCGAGGTCCGCCGGCCGGCGCCACGTGGAACCTTCGAGGTTAAAAGGTCAGTGTTCCTCCTAATACATTCATCCCATTAATAAACGCTAGACGCAGTACCTGCATATTGTTAACAAACCTTAGATCGCTTTTAAACCTACAGTCCACAGCAAAATTCGCGCAACCATTACTTTTGGTCCTACGAGCAGGATCGTGAATCATTTTCTTGTAATTTCGCAATATAGTATTTGTTCCATAGGGAATAAACGCAACGCGCCTATTTACCTAGATATAATAGTAGAAAACCCGCATCTAGGCATTTAGGCAACTATACGTTATTTCGCTCGTATAGTTAAAGAGTCATTGATAATTACGGTACCTACGCCGTCAACCGCACCGCATAATTATAGTTAGCTACGTAAATATCAGCGTAGATATAAATCGATCGCATTCTTTTTCTTGACAAAATTCATACGACCATCCTACAAATTGCATGTAGGTAGACGCATTTCAAAAATACCCGTTCATTGTTGAGTGAATATTTGTAGGAAACGGATAAACCATAGATTATATACGCATATGAACGACGCCGTTCACTTTGTTGTTTACAATATTACCATATTGTTATCTGATAATTATCGCTTACTTAATAATTCGTTAAGTGTTTGTTTGAGTGTATAGTGTGAATATATCAAAACAAGATGTCTCTTAAGGGCAATAAGGTTAGTACTGATTTAAAGGTTCAGTTAAAGCTTTTATACGCTGAAAGGGACTCACAGTTTTCACGTGTTCAATCAATTTGTGATAAATCTTTGCAAACCTCGGATCTGGCGATTAGAGATGCTTTCTTGTGTTCGTTGGAAACTTTAGATAGTTTGCGCGCGGATTTTAAATCTACAATTAAGGATATAAACATTTTAGAGTTGGAGTTAAATCCTGATTACTGTGTGAGTTATCAGGCATTGTCGTCCTTTGATGACTTGTATTGTCGTATCAAACGTATTGCTAGGAGTTTAGAGACTCCCCCCCCCGCGAGTGGTTTATCCAACCCTCCTCGCGAACGCCCACGATTGCCGCCAATTCAAATACCTGAATTTAATGGTGACATTCGAAATTGGAATTTATTTATAGATAGTTTCGAAAATATAATACATAGGAACACATCGCTGACAGATCACGAGAGATTGCATTATCTCGTAGAAAAATTGACCGGTAAGGCAAAGGCTGTCTGTGCTGGAATTACGTTTAGCGCTGAAAATTACACTTTAGTTTTGGACACTTTAAAAACAAAATACGAAGATAAGCGATTAGTAGCCACCGCATATTTAGATCAATTATTCGATTTGAAAAGTTTTTCCGTTTGTAACGATCATAATTTAGAGAAGTTTTTAAATATTTTCGCATCATCTGTTCGTGCAGTAAAGAACCTAAAGGTCAATGACCTCTGTGACTTTTTGTTTTTGTATATCGGTTTAAAGAAATTAGATCCTGAAACTGTTCGGCTGTTTGAAACGACTCGGCGCGGTAACGAAATACCTAAGTTCGAAGATTTAGAATCTTTTATTCGCGACCATATTAAGGTATTGCAGCGCACGTCGGCACGTCATGAAGTCACGAATAGGACAGGTTCCGATCGCCGTATAGACGCGTCATCGAAGTCAGTCAGGACTGCACATACGCTAGTTAATACCGCCTCAACACCTGACTGTTCTCTGTGTAAGGGTAGCCATACACAGCTGTACAAGTGTTCGGGATTTCAGAGATTATCGCCTAGTGATCGTTACAAGTTTGTCCGCACTAATAATTTGTGTTTTAATTGTCTAAGTGACAAACATCTGGTTGCGTCGTGTAACAGTGGTGTTAGCTGTCGTAAATGTCTAGCTAGACATCATACCTTCTTGCATTTTGAGAGTAGTAAGCTGCCATCGCAGCAGCAGCCTGCGCAGACGCGCGACGCTTGTGACGCGCGGCCTGCTGCAAGTGCAAACGACGTAACATTGTGTTCGCTTTCCGCCGCTGGTACTCAAATCACTACCGTTTTACTTGCGACCGCGCAAGTTGTCATTGTAGATGCCTTTGGCAAACCGCGCACCGTTCGGGCGCTACTAGATGGCGCTTCCCAGAGTAATTTTATTACTCGGGATTGTTGTCAACGCCTTGGTTTTAGTTTTAACAATTGGTCATCCCGCTCAGAAGTGAAAGGTTTTGAAGGTTTAAAGGCAACCATTCACGGTTCCATTAAAATAATATTTAGTTCACGTTTTAATCGTAATATTTCGTTTGAAATGGATTCGCTAGTCGCAGATAAGATTACGGAACGGTTGCCCACGGTACCGGTTGACACGTCCATGCTGACGGAGTTTAAGAACTTGCAGTTAGCCGACGGAAATTACGCTTTCCCTGGAGATATCGATCTATTGATCGGTGCTTCGATTCTCCCGCATCTCCAGTTATCACGTAAAATTCAAGGTCTTCCGATGTACCCCGCTCCGCACGCACTGGAAACAGTTCTCGGGTTTGTTATAGTTGGCTCCGCACCCGCTTGTTTAGTTAGTTACTCGACTGTGTCGCACTGTTGCACCGTCGAGCCGCCGCTTGAGTCTACCATCCGCAAGTTCTGGGAGATTGAAGAGATCAATGTCCCGCCTATTCTCAGCCCTGAGGATCAGGTCACTGAGGAGATTTATACCCGCACGACTACTCGTGATAAAGATGGTCGTTATGTTGTCGCGCTCCCTTTCAAGGGTGATATTTTTTCGCTCGGTGGCTCCCGTGCCTCCGCAGAAAAACGCTTGTTTGCTATTGCGCTCTCTGCCGATATTCGGCAAATGTTTCTTAGTATTGGAATCAGAGAATGTGACCGTAGATTCCAACGCTTCTTGTATAGATTTTCTCCGCAGGAACCTTTGAAGGTTTACGAATTCAATCGTCGAATTCAATCTTCACCCCATCGATGGGGCACGTTTGTCGCAAATAGGGTGGCTAAGATTCAAGCTGAATTGTCACCGGAAAATATGTTCCATGTCGCTGGAACAGAAAACCCAGCTGATTGTCTCTCACGTGGTTTGCTTCCTGCGCAAATTTTAAATCATCCGCTTTGGTTTTGTGGCCCTCCCTGGCTGCATACCACTCCTAACGAGTGGCCAAATGCTCCGTTTAACCCCGTTACTGTTTCAGAGCCACCCGAGGAGAAGAAACATACGCTTGTAGTATCAGTTCCGCGTGAAGAGTCAGTTGTTTTGTTGTTGTCTAATCGAGTCTCGTCTTGGTCGAGACTATTACGCTGTGTAGTTTACGTCCTAAGATTTTTGAGATTATTACCATCGCGTGGTTCTATAATTGCAGCTGATTTAGATAGAGCTGAATCAGTTGTACTTCGAGAGTTGCAGAAATTTTATTTTTCAATAGAATTTCGTAGTTTGGAATCACGTAAACCTTGTAGTCGCGCACTTCAACATTTGAAACCATTTTTGCAAGACGGACTCATTCGTGTCGGTGGCCGTCTGCGAAATGCTAAGTTAGAGTTTGAACAAATGCATCCAGTAGTTCTACCACGCAGGGATCACGTTTTGGATTTGTTGGTGGACTATCACCATAAGGTGAATTGTCACGCTGGTCCCGATTTATTAATGTCCATTCTTCGACAGAAGTACTGGATACTTTCCGCTCGCAATTTGATACGCGCTAGAGTGCACAGATGTGTGCCCTGCTTTAAGCTCCGCCCGCGTTTCAACGCGCCGGAAATGGCCGACCATCGTTCTTGTCGTGTTGTACAGACGGTGAAACCTTTCATACATACTGGGACGGACTATGCTGGACCGTTTAAAGTCACTATTGCCCGTGGTCGTGGTATACGTTCCACAAAGGCATACATTTGCCTATTCGTTTGTATGACAACTCGTGCAGTTCACATAGAGTTAACCAGTGATTTGAGTACGCAGGGTTTTATGTCTGCATTTAAACGATTTTTATCTCGCCGTGGTCCCGTTAAGCGCTTATACTCTGACAACGGCACAAATTATGTTGGAGCGCGACGCAATATTTCGGAATTACATACATTCTTACGCTCCAAGTACTACCAAAGTGAATTCGCCCATGTCTTAGCTGAGAATCGCATTGATTGGTGTTTTAATACGCCAGCGGCTAGTCATTTTGGTGGCAATTGGGAGGCGAATATTAAAAGCCTTAAGTCGCACCTGTTTCGGGTCATAGGCGAACAGATTCTCTCGTACGAGGAGTTGAGCACCGTACTCGCTCAGGTAGAGGCGTTGATGAATACGCGTCCGTTGTGTCGGACTTTGTCTAGTGATCCATCGGAGCCACTAGCGTTGACGCCGGCTCACTTCTTGACGACGACTCCTCTTAAATATTTGCCCGCTTTAGATGTCGAGACTGACAAACTGCAGCTTCACCCGCGTCACGCTCTGCTAGATAGCTTAGTTCAGTCCTTTTGGAAGCGATGGAGGACAGATTATCTGCATACGCTGCAGTCGCGTCAAAAGTGGAACACTCCTTCAGATCCAGTCACAGTCGGTACTGTGGTGATACTGAAGACTGAGAGTGCGCCTCCTCTGCACTGGCCTCTTGGTGTAGTGGAAGAAGTTTTTCCGGGTTCGAACGGAATAACGCGAGTCGTAAAGGTTAAAACCGCAACTGGATCGTACCTGCGTCCGGTTATTCGCCTCTGCCCTCTGCCTAATCAGTAGTAGTGGCATAGTTAGTAATAGGGTTTAGTTTCGCTTTTGTTTTTTTTCTTTTCTTTGAAGGTAACCCTTCAAACCCGGGGGGAATGGTTGCGCCAATTTGCTATGATCCGCGACTTTGTTTTTTGTAATTTATTTTTTTGGCCTAGCAATCCTATACCATCCGTTTCCCTTCCCGCACGACCTCTAGAAAATGAAATGACATTGACGTTTGTGCATCGATTGTGAATGTGACCGCACCGCTAACAACGCCCGCTCGAAATTACAAGAAAATTGACTATTTCGTGATCCAACCATTCAAAACTCAACAATAGTGCAGTGTAGTGCAAAACAGAACCTGGCAGTGGTTAAATGTGCGAAGTCGAGGTCCGCCGGCCGGCGCCACGTGGAACCTTCGAGGTTAAAAGGTCAGTGTTCCTCCTAATACATTCATCCCATTAATAAACGCTAGACGCAGTACCTGCATATTGTTAACAAACCTTAGATCGCTTTTAAACCTACAGTCCACAGCAAAATTCGCGCAACCAATCAGTTTATACATAATGGCACTTGTTACCGTACAGTTAATAAACCCTACCTTTCAAACTAGGGCTACCTGTATTTTGAGAGACAGTTTTCGGCTAAGATTGTGCAAATAATGAGTAGGCCGTTGTCTTCTTTTACAATTAAGAATTAAAAAAAAAATTAAGATCAATAATAAAATCATTAATAATTAATATCAAAATATGACATCCTTTAATGAACTTTTTGCTTTCACAGGATCCTCCCAAACGGAACCGATAACAACATAAATCAAGAAGGCGTAAAGTATTACCGTACAATTTTTGAAGAACTCCTAAAAGCCAACATCACTCCTGTAGTTACATTATTCCACTGGGATATGCCCACACCATTCATGAAAATGGGAGGCTGGACCAACGCAAAAGTCATTGATTATTTTGAAGACTATGCGCGAATAGTATTCAATTTGTATGGAGATTTAGTTAAGACGTGGCTAACGATAAACGAACCTCATGAAAGTTGCTTAAGTGTAAGTACTAACTGTACAAAAGTGCACTTTTGTAGTTCACCGCATAATCATTAAATATTCACGAGAAGCCTCCTTCTTTTTAATTCCAGGATTATATAAGTTTATACTGAACTTCTTTGTAGTTAATTTATCTTTACAGGTAGACTATGTCTCTCAAATAAATTTCTAATACCTTTTAAATCCCCCTCCTATTAACCCCCCTACCTCGTCCTCCCTTCTCCCCTGTTTAATCCTTATATCTATTTAATGATACTTTTTTCTATTTGAAATATCGAATTTATTTATTGTACCTAACACCTCTACTGTGTTGTTTTTTAACCCAAAGGTTGAGTGGTAAAGAATGCCTTGATGCATTAAGTCCGCCTATGTACCACTGCTATAAACGTTCTCAACAGTTACAATTAAGTTTGTTTTCACAGGGTTATGGGCTTGAGATATTAGCCCCAGCTTTAAATTCACACGGACTTGGCATATACTTATGTACTCACAACAGCTTGCTAGCTCACGCTCGGGTTTACCGCATGTATGAAAAAGAATTCAAACCAAATCAAAAAGGTAATGTCATAATTCTCAAGTCTCTTGTCTTTATGCCTATGTAGTGGTAATTTGGTCCGTCACAAAATATTTTCTTTCTTGTAGCTCTGTAGTATAAATAATATCAATACATAATTATTTATAATTTTACACAAACATTATATAAAGAAATACAAAAAAAAAATATTTTAGACCTTCCTCTTTTTTTTCCTGTTTAAAATTTTGCTGTATCTGAATATGATCATTAGTCATTCCAGTTTAATATTTAACACCTCATAATTAGGAATAAAGTGCTATAAAGATTTGAGATAGTTTTTTAATCTCTTTTGGATATATGATGTTTCCTCGATCAGTATTTTTTTTCTTTTGCATTAATTTTATAATCACTTACATTTATATTCAAAACTTTACTCAAAACACTATACATTTCTTTATATAAAAATAGATAAAAAGGTGAAAAAAAATGATTCTGCAACGTTTATTTTTCAGGAGAGGTATCTATAGTGCTTGAAGCAATGTTTGCTGAACCAAAAAACCCCATCAAACCAGAAGATGTCGAGGCGGCAGAAATCTATTTACAAATGCATGTCAGTTCCATTGCAACACATTTCTTTAGATAAGGTCCCACGATATGTTTATCTTATTAGGTTCTTTTTCCTTTAGTTATTTCTTATCTTTATTTTCAGCTGGGAATGTTTGCTCATCCAATATTCTCGGAGGAAGGCGACTACCCTCTTTTAGTTCGTGAAAAAATTAACAATATGAGTCGCCAACAAGGATACTCGCGGTCACGTCTCCCTTATTTCACCGATGAAGAGGTTTGTGTACATATAAATCTTATAGAAATCCTCTTAATTAAAGTGATAGGCAATTTTGCTAATTTCAGTTTTCTGATAATATTTTTTAAGAGAAAGAAACCTATTTTTTCCTTGCGTAAAATAACCAAATGATTTGTTTTATCAAGTAATTGATTCCGTCAGCTTACTACAAGAATTCACTAACTAACATAAGAAAACTTTGAATAAAGCAATTTGTTGTTCCTAATAGTGGCTTTATTTATTGTACACTTTATTGTTGGCTTTATTCAAAGTTTTGTATTTGTCAGTTAATGAATAAGTGTCAGTCGAGTGGCATATGTGAAACTTTGATTATAGTCAATTTTCGTATTTCAAAGTGACAATTCCATTTCAATTTGCCAGGTAATGATTTTTGCAGTAAGCCAACGATCGTCTATTTTATTTTATTTTTTCTATAAAAAGGCGCTAAAAAAATAAATTTCAAATTCAATGTGCTACATTGAATTTGAAATTTATTTTTGTTGCTAAACTTGAATAGAGATAGCCTTAAGAAATTTATTTCACATTAATTTGTATGCTTTCTTTTCTTCTTCTCCCAGGTCACAGCACTAAGAGGAAGTGCAGACTTCTTCGCTCTTAATCACTATACTACACAATTACTTAGTCCTTCATCAATGGAACCTGACTGGAAGGTCCCTTCTTTATACCAAGACGCTGGTGTAAAAATGGAAGCGGATCCATCTTGGCCCATGCCTGGTGCCAACTGGCTATTTGTAAGTTTTACATTAATTCGAAAGGGAATTCATCAAGCAATGGAATTGAAAGAAAATGAGGAAGACCAAACTGGGTATATTTACAGTTTTGCATATGTAGCTTCTTGAGATAACATCTTAAGATATTTTTTTTTCGAGGTGGAAACCTTCATAAATATCTTTCGCTTAGTGGTGGACGGAGGAGTTTGTTAGACTCGTACTGACTATGACCACCCCGGTGTTTTCTCACAAACTAAGTTGGACGTGTGTGTGTGGCTTCCACAGCCTCAAAATAGTGCTTGCCAACCATCTGTAGAGGTCGTTCAGTAGTTAGTAAAGACTCCCCATTGGACCCCAATGAGGAGTCTTTAGATACTACTGAACCCCCCAGACCCCAAATTGGAATTAAAGCAAAATTGGATAAGAACTTCTAGACAACGTGACATTTTTGGAGCGATAACAAAAAGAACGGGGTGGGTTTTTTTGTCAGTAAAAGTCTGACACTATCTCCTGCTCTGCCCAAGGGCGGGAGTTGTCATTAGATGATTTTTATAAACCGAAAATAAAAATCGCCGACCACATCATCGCTTTCTATCAGGTAGAAGAAAACCAATCAACAATTTAAAAAAAAATCTCAAAATTAAGTAACTCAACCTAGAAACGTATTGTTAGACACTTCCCTTTTCTGAAACAGTTTAAAAAATGCAGAAAAAATACATTACAGGTTTACCCACCAGGCTTCCGTAAACTACTCAACTGGCTCCAAAACCACTACAAAATATTGGAGAAAATACCAATAATTGTAACTGAAAATGGATTTTCTGATTTTGGTGGAACAGAAGACTATGACAGAATAGATTATTACAACGATTATCTCTACCAATTGCTGCTAGCCATACATGAAGATGGATGCAACGTCAAAGGCTACTTCTGTTGGAGTCTTATGGACGACCTTGAATGGTCTGACGGCTATACGTAAGGTTTTAGCATTTTTTTCTACACTATCATTGTTTTAAGAACAGCACCCGGAGTCTGTGTTTCCTGGTAGCTACGTCCTGGGGTCTTTAATTCAATAGTAAATAGGTCCCTATAGGCGAGCATACTCCATCGTCGGCCAAAAAATAATCAAGCCTATTAGGGCTCTTTTTTAGTTATACATCATCAAATAACATATCCCTCTCTGATTAAAGTGAGAGGATATGTCGGACATTATCTAACTATAACTTACATGTGTTTCTACAGTTGCTATATACGTTTCAGTCACGATAACTCTTTCAAACAGTCCTGGGGTATATTTATTGGATAGTGTGCTAGCCATTACTTGGCATACGGGCGACATCCTAAGTGTCTCCAGCGGTGGTTGGAGAGTGAGGATTGTCCCCTCCTCATGCTTTCAACCTGCTCTTTTGTTTGCAGTTTTGCAAGAAGAGGTGACTCTTTATCATTCCCTCTAACCATAGCTTGGAACCAGGTTGAACCCAAATTTAATTTACGAACTCGCGACAACATGAGCAGTCACTAGTTTTTTAACTATAATATATTATAACTGTTAAGTTAATTTGCTACTCGCTAAAAGTACATCTTTTCCCGGTAGTATGTCCCTTGGGAAATTTTTCTGCATTCACGTAGGCAAAGCTACTAACAGAAACTAATTAAAGTAGACCAGTGTTATCTCTAACAAAGTGACATTCTATTAACGATATCGATGAAGATTGCCAAATGAATGTCATTTGGTAAATACTTGGGAATTATAAAGAGATACTCGTACAAAAGTATTACGCAGTTAAACAAAAATTTGGCTGTTCGAGAACTGTTATCGCTGGCAGATAGTCCTTGGACAAAGAAGTTTCTTGGTACTCTACGAAACTAAAGTGACATAGACCTTCATAAAGAGCTTGCTTCAATGTTTTCTTGTAACGAGTAGTATTTACGGCGAGACCCCCAGCGGGGTCAGCAAGGTCTGGTTGTTTCACGACAAGCACAGAGGGAGTCGCATCAGGCGGTAGCCAGTCAGTCCGAGGCCATATAATCCGAGCCCATATGGCTTGCATGGTCCTGGTCCTAAGAGGCATGGGCCCTAGTGACTGTAAGACTGTCTATAATTCAGACATAATCTTTGAAGCCCACGTTCACGTGGGCTTCAGCGCTTCAGCTCTTGCTCTCAAGAGCTTCAGCTCTTTCAAGGAGCACTTCTGACACTGTTTCCCAAATTAGAGCGAGCCGGCGCTACTCTCAAGTGGATTATGCCCAATCTAGGAGGTCCAGATGGCTCCTACTGGAGGGTCTACGCTGGGATCGTGTGGTCCATGGCAAATTCACGGAGAACAGATTTTCTAAAAAGGGAACTCATGATCCTAGAACGTAAAGGGCAATTGAAGCTCATAATGTTAGTCAGTCAATCTATATGTACAAAAACGAAATACCACTCACTGATTAATATTAATCACGAAAAAAATCTCAGGAACTATAACACTTAGAAACTTAAAATTTGGCAGGTAGATTTCATATAAAGTGTAAAGGAGGAAAACGGGGATTGAGAGTTTGTATGGAGAAACCGACTTTCTCACGGGCGAACCCGCTGGCAGAAGCTAGTAATAAAATAAAAAGCTCGGTTAGTGTAATAATGTAATTGAACAGAGTAATAGAAGTGCAATAAAAAATAGTATTGTAAAACTAAAGATTACCTTACTAATATCTAATATATTGAAGTCAATTGTTTAAATACGTTTATTTATTTTTTTCAGAATAAAATTCGGACTATACAGCGTTGACTTCAACAGTCCAAACAGGACTCGGACTCCAAAGCTGTCAGCATATAACTATGCCAAGATTGTGAACACACGTTGGGTTGACTTTGACTACATCAAGCGGCCTGAAGGCCTGAATACGACTGCATTAAAATGACACTAGTCTATGCATATAAACAAATATTAATAAAATATAGAACCAATTACTAATATAGAATATTGGTGCACCCTTAAGGACAACAAAATATTACAAAACCGTTCAAGATTCCAAAACAAAATACAATAAAAAAATTGAATTAGCTTGTTTTGTGTAAAAATATGTGTGTTTTAGTTTTTCTTAAATGCCTTTCAAAAGAGTACTATACGTTTCAAATAGATCTCGATCTGTCAAATGTTGATTGAAATAAAATTGAAATCAATAATGTTTTTTTTTTTTGCTTTGTTTTACTGAATCTTAGTAAAATCTAGGGTAAGTAAATACGTTGTTGTCTCTTAGTCTATACAGGGTTCTGTTCAATCCCAAAAACCCTGCTAGAACGTTTCAAGTTCCTTCATGCTACACATACTAGATATCATCGAAAAACTTGGGACTGGAGATGCCAAGCCACTCCACCAATTTTTATGACAAGTCGTTTACGGTTCAAGCTGGCTGGAATGCTTTGTCCATGTCGGTTAGGAAACCCCAAACGTTAACCACTTTTAAAAATATGGTCAAGGATCACTACCTCTCCTTTTGAAAATCATTAAGTATATATTTATCTGCTGTACAGTCAGCTGCCAATAATAATTCATAGAGTACTTCACGTTGACCTAGAATCTCCATAAATATGTTTGAAGCAAGGTTTCATAGCAAAAGTATAGGAAAAAATGTGGGAACTGTTTTGTAGTGACGTCAAAAAAAAAACTTTTTTTGCGATTCAGAAAAATCTTCGAAACTCCATTAAGGAATTGTTTTTAGAACAGTTTTTATAGCTAAGTTTGTACGAAACCCTCAGTGCGCGAGTCCAACTGGCACTTGTCCGGTTTTTTTTTTTATCTAAAGAAACTGAACTATTCATTTAAGAAATCAGAAATTAACAATTATTTCAAATAAACCATTTACAGGCACTTTTAAATTGTCAAACTGTCGGAACTCAAAAAAGTGAAGCTTTATTAGCATTACATGTTTCAAAGCGATCTTTATAGAGAAGAACGTGCAAGAATTTCCATGGACACTCTTTTTAAATCATGATATTCTAACAATTGGTAACATATTCCTTGTCATTTTTATTAAGTGAGCACAATATGCATAAATAATGAAAAAAGAAAGTGTAAAAAGTCTAAACAAAGTCTAATTAAATGTAATTAAGTGTGTGTGTTATTTTCGATTTTAAGTGTTTGTTTGTACATGAATAAATATAAATTAAATAAGCCACTCGCAGCTAAGAGATAAGCAGTCTCAACCGACAGCTCCCGTTCACGAGCATGACGCTATGTATTGCTATTATTGTATTCCAAATTCTTTTTTAGTTAAGTAACTCTGCTTTACGTAGAGTTTTCGTAGACATGACCTTTTATTTTTATTTATTTTATCTTATTTAACCATTTATGTAAACACGTAAAAAAAAAATTAAAAAAAAAAAAACAGACAAATAGGTACAAAGATGATGCTTATTTCCTTTTGTTACTTTTGCTGAGTGTAGTAACTAACTAAATAAACATGTGTGAAGTTTCGTCAATTTACTCCCATCGAATATACTCCCATATTTATTCAGATGAAGAAGTTTGAATACTTTTATGAAAAACAATGTAGTCATAGTTATTATAGTACTTGTCACGACGTCACTCTCACTTCTGCTAGTTATGCCCGTGATACGTATGTGTGAATAACATAAACAATAAAATACCGTGTTGTATATGTTTCCGGCTTCATAATCTTCTGATTCAACTGATCTCAGTTCAATAGTTAAACCAAAGTGTATCTTATGATAATTTTAATAAGTCACAACTAAGAAATATTTATTTGTTACGGATTTCCTGTGCTCATCTTCTGGATTCATCATCGCATCATTTTAATGTGCTCCCTCCTCTTCTTTCTTCTGTAGGTCTTCCAATATACGTTTTTTGACAGTTTTCGACAGTTCTGCTTTGATTGCAACCTTTTGCAGTTGCGTTCTATATCTTCGATGTTAGTAATCAAATCACGATAATATTTCTATGGAAACTAATTCAGGAGGAAATTCATTCCAATCAAAAATAATTATCTTAAAAACACAAAACAAATGAATGTCAGGTTACAACAAGTTTTGATTGGTTAACGCTGCATTAAAATTACATGGTTTGAATTCTTCATCAATGGCATCAGAATGCAAATCTCATGGACTTCTCATGGATCCATGCCTATCCAGGATGATTCATGACCATCCGTGACATTAAGGTAGCCGTATGGCGTATGGGTCCTTATCTTGACGACAACGGCGCATAGTGTTCAACGCGTGTCTCAAAGAGATGTCAGCAAAACTGCAGTGGCCCAACAGGGCCAATGCCCGCAATGGCCATGGGGAATTTCTGAAAAGGAAACCCGTGGTCCTAGAATGTTTGAAAGAGTTACTGTGGCCCTGGAACGAAAATAAAAAATGAAGAAACAAGACAAGGGTTTATAATAATAATAATAATAATAATAATAATTTTATTTGGCACACAACCATAAATTACAGTCTTAGTAACTAATACAAGGACAATTAATTAAACATTGTACTTAATCTTCTGTCTCCCAAACTAGGCTAAAACCTGTATCTTGGGAGGCAGTATAAAAAGTTTTCGTTCTTTAAGTCATAGCCCATGTAAGACAGCGTGCACTTAAATGAGAAAAAAAAAAGTTAAAATAATGGAAGTAAAGAAAAAAAAAAAAACAAAATAAGTTTATGGAAAAACTAAAAATCTTTGCAATAATATTAAATAGATTGCCAATTCATCTACTTGCAATAATGTTTGTTTTAGTCAGTAAAAGTCTGATACGCCCCTTTCTCTACACTAAAGTGGATTAAGTTATTATCGATTTCCCACCTTCCAAAATAGAAATAATTTAGGTTAGAAAGGAGCGTCAGACGGTGAGCTGCCCGTTGCTCACCGTCCGCAACCCTGTGCCTGCAAAAATAAACATAAAATCTCAAATATTTATTACACTTGAATATTTGACATTTTATGAAATCTTTTTTGGATATATTATGTTTCACATAACAGATCTGTATTTTTATTTTTGTTTTGCTTTACTTTTATAACCACTTAAATTCATATTCAAAACTTTACTTAAAACTCCATATATATGCTTATTTGAAAAAAAGTTGATAAAAATAATGATTATGCAACGTTTATTTTTCGGGAAAGGTATCTTTAGTGCTTGAAGCAATGTTTGCTGAACCAAAAAACCCCAACAAACCAGAGGATGTCGAGGCGGCAGAAATCTATTTACAAATGCATGTCAGTTCCATTGCAACACATTTCTTTAGATAAGGTCCCACGATAATATGTTTATCTTATTAGGTTCTTTTTCCTTTAGTTATTTCTTATCTTTATTTTCAGCTGGGAATGTGTGCTCATCCAATATTCTCGGAGGAAGGCGACTTTCCTCGTTTCGTACGAGAAAAAATTAACAATATGAGTCACCAATAAGGATACTCGCGGACACGTCTCCCTTATTTCACTGATGAAGAGGTAAAAGATTGACCACGTAAAGGGATATTGGTTTAATTGACAGGGCCCGCTAGCTATTGCTAAAAACAGACATCACAGACCTGAAACATAAAGGATAACTGAAGGACGGATGAGTTTAAGTCAGTTTAAGTTGTGTCACTGTCACTCCACTCAGAGTTGAGGAAGATATTTGATGATTTCAAACCCTGAATAAAGAAAGACTACGTGTCAATTTTAATACACATAATTAGTAAAAAGTTGATAGGATTGCACATTTTCATAACAATTCTTTCAATGCAATTGCTGATAAAGTTGTCAGACCTAATCAATCACAATTCAACATACTTATTTATTATCTGACGTTGAAGAACAATAAGGTTATTATTCTTTAGGTATGCTGCATAACATAACCATAATACGTACAATAAGATACCCGTTATACGCAATGTGAATAAAATAAAAGTTCTTTTTGAAACGAGTTACAAAATGGAGCAGGTATTTCATTAGACCCCAGCCACGGTTATGAGCTTGCGAGGTTGTTTAGGCGGGTGTACAGTATTAAACATATAAAACCACTGTTTGTGACTATACTTAAGTGTCTACAGCGGACGCCTAGTGCGATGTTTAATTATTTAACCCTTAGGAAACTCGTCTAGACTATACTGTTATTACAAGTCGCGAAACAATGTGGCCTGCTAATCGCACATTGTTACCGTGCTCACAGCTACCCTAGACCACGCTCGTTTACTTTTGACAAGTTATTGGGATTATAACAGAGCTTCGACTCTGCAAATACAGAACCTACATTAGATCTTTTTTTTAATTTATTTATTATCTCTCTTACAAATCAAATCGTACATCCACGTCCAAATTCACCTTCACTTCGTTTCTATGGCAGTTGTGCAAAGACTCTTTAGATTAGCTAAATATATAAATATGTTTAAGTCATAATTAGTCAGAAAAAAAACTATTTTCTTTCTTATTTTCACTGATAAGAACAATAATTCTTCTTCTATTTGTCACCACTCAGACACTTCACATAGTAACGCAGAGATGGTCAAAATATAATAATGACGCCGTCAATGTAAATTTTATATAATGGACATGCAGTTGGCTGACGGCACGGACGTCACGGCTCGTATCACCAACCAAAATCTAATGCAATCTGAATTCACTATTTCGCAACATCGCCTTGACTAAAGTTAAGACGACCGTAAGCAATATCACAGTGAGCTATTTATTATCCATCCTCGAAGCTATAAACATCTTGGTAGGAAAGTCGATCACGTCACGCTATAATTTATACGGCCCAGCTTACATCCGACTGTTGCTAAGATCTATGAACTAAGATAGCGAGGGAAATAGATGGATTGTCTTTGGATAAAACATTTATTAGGGTCAATTTGTCCAACTAAATAGCTGATCACAAAATCAGGACACATTATAGAAGAAGAATTAACTTTAAATGGTTTCCGTAGAAGAAATATTGATGACTTTTGCAACAGATATCGTGTATTTTTTTTGTCGTGCTGAAATGAAAGTGAATATTGTGGGGACTGCTAGTGAAGATTAACAATAACATTAAAGTACTGTGTAAGCGAAGGAAGGAGGGTAAGGATGTGGATTGAAAGTTGAGCTTTGGAATAGGATTTGAATTTGATAGGAAATTACTGAATTGTTTAAATCAGTTTTGAATATACTTTGTAACAGGAGAAGATACAAAGTATTAAAATATTGTGCCCCCTATGTATCATCATAAATACTAGATCACAGGATCCTATACCTCGGACCAGAGTTACAAACAGTAGAATAACGGTGACTGTTTCTGTTATAGCGACATCTATGTCACCAAATATGAACTAAAAATTTAATTGCATCATGGTATCATAGTTCTCCGCGCGATTAGAAAATAAATACAACAACCCGAAATGAACTATCGGGCAGTTGCCCGCATCAGACACAACACCCATCTGGTCGGAGGATTCGCCCTTTTCAAAGGAGGTTTACGGGGCTTTGCATCCTATTCTTCATACA
Organism: Leucania comma; assembly: GCA_958295575.1. Classification (NCBI taxonomy): domain Eukaryota; kingdom Metazoa; phylum Arthropoda; class Insecta; order Lepidoptera; family Noctuidae; genus Leucania; species Leucania comma. Next base: position 17,094,065 of record OY282466.1, read on the forward strand.
TAAACTATACGTGAGTAAAACTATTAACAAAATAAACCCCATTACACTATCAGATTAAGAGTAAGCTAGTAAGATATGCCGTGTGCTCTTTGTGCCTTGTTAACAGTCATAGCAAAGTGCAGTTTTACTGATTGAGATATGAATGAGCGTTAAAAATAAAGGATCCATATAAAAAAGGTTTGTTCAATTACTTTGCTAAAACTACAGAAGTTTTACGGCAAAAATAGTATAATATATTAACTCAATGGCTTCCCTAAGCTATTCAGTTGTCACCGTGGCGATAGAAAACTACTATCGTTACTCGGGCAATAATTATATGAGTATAAAAAAGAATGTCTGGTAGAAATTGCCCTGTGCAATAAGACCGCCTTATTTTTTACAAATGTTTGTCCTATAATAAGTTAAGATGTGGAATAAAGAAATAAATATTGTTAACATAACCTGCCACAAAATATTCCTACTGCTGAAACTTGGCAGCAGGAATATTTCAAGCTTCCTGTTTAATTAAGGGGTATCGGACGTGATTCACCACGCGGGCCCAGTGCAGGTTGGTGGACGTCACATGTCTTTAAAATTTTGGTCCATCACACACATCTCGCCTTCCTGACTGTGTTTTCCTTCACCGTTTTTAGAGCAGGGCGATAAATTAAATTACACAAATTCAAGTGCCTGGCTGGGTTTGATTTCACGACGTACATTATAGAATTCATTATTCAAGGTCATTACCACTGAACTACGACTGCTCTACCAATGATAGTTGGTATTGGGTGCAATGAAATGTAAACACTTGTATAATATTTGAGATATTCCCGGAATTATTTGTTTAGCTGTGGCCTTGTTTATTTATTTAAACTTTATGCAACTAAAGGTACAAAGGCGGACTTAATGCCTTAGGCATTCTTTATCAGTCAAGTTAGGGTGATGGAGAGACATATGACAGGTGCTTATAGAAAGAAGAACATATTAATAAAAAAAAACAGTCACAAAAGTATATATAAATAAAATAATCATACATATATATTTTTAATTTTTGTTGATCTGGTTGATGCTATTGCTAAGTATATTGTCTGGGTTCCTCTTCTGGAGGTTCTCTGTAGCAACCTGGAATCTGGTACCTTGGCAAAGTGTGGTACACCTCTGCCTGAAGTACACCACTGCCTGAAGTACACCTCTGCCTGAAGTACACCACTGCCTAAAGTACACCTCTGCCTGAAGTACACCTCTGCCTGAAGTTTTATAGCAGTCTTTTTAAAGGGTATCATGGTACACTATTACTGGGTTTCAAGCTGAATCCGGTTAAACTAGTCTAAGATGACTTGAATGTAGTTGGAAAAAAACTAAGCAGACTGGATAACGATATATGTGAGTCTAAATTAAAAATAAAACTAGACTAATTTAAAATGAAACTAGTCTTTAGAATATTTTAATCAAAGCACTGGTCACGTAATGATCCAAATAGTGTTTTGGCGGCTTTATTTGAAAACTGTGTCATTTATTTGATCTAAGTATTTATATTTCAAATCTAATATATACAATCAAACAACGGTTTAGGTAGATATTATAGTTTATTTAAGGCCAAATTCACCAATAAACTAATCGCGATTATATAAAACAAAACGCATTTTGAGCTCCTAATCGAGATTATAGCTTCATTTTGCGTTTCACCGCTATGAATTGAACCTAGTTTACGCTAAACTCAGTTTCAATTCTTTTGTTGTCACTCATTTTTACGACACGGGTCTTTAAACTAGATTACGTTGAGCTCAGTTTAGCTGAACTAAGTTTTTATATTGAATGATGAAATTAGCCCTTATTTTGACTGACCTGTTGGTCTAGTGGTTAATGGTCCTGACTGATATGCCGGAGGTCGTGGGTTCGATTCCCACACAGGACAAATGTTTTTGTGATGAGCACGAACATTTGTTCTCTGTCTGGGTGTAATTTATCTATAACTAGCTTTTTCCCGCGGCTTCGCTCCCAGTCTAACCTACTCTACACCACTCTCCCCTACTCTACCATACTCTGCCCTACTTTATCCTACTCTGCCCTACTTTACCCTACTCTATCCTACTCTATCCCACTCTACCCTTCTCTACCCTATACCAATAAATGAGCAAGTTTTTTTTTTTTACATAGACGGATAAAAATATACTATGTCCTTTTCCGGTTCTAAGCTACCTTCCCACCAATTTTCAGCCAAATCGGTTTAGCCGTTCTTGAGTTATAAATAGTGTAACTAACACGACTTTCTTTTATATATATAGATGTATGTATTTAGAAATATGTATATATGTTTATCAGTTGTCTAGTACTCATAACAAAAGCTCTGCTTAGTTTGGGACTAGACGTCTTTGTGTGATAGTTATGAAATAATAATAAACATTAGCAATGGTAAAACTGCAATTCAAATGAAATCAATGCTTTCTTTTATGGTAAATAAAATGGTTTGAATATTCATTGATTTCTTTAGATAAACATTTTTTATCAAAAAACATTGTTCTTTGTTATTAGCCTACGTATTGTTGAACACGGTATTTGTATTTAATGTTTGCTTTTTTAACTATATTGTACATATTTGATGTAAATGACCTGACAAACGGGAAAACCGGAAATATGGAAAAAAATAAAAACAAAAAATATATATATTGAAGGAGCAACGAACCTACTATTGAAAGTTTTCATAAGGATTTTTGCTCCAATCACTACTCATACCGCACCGCAATCGCTAGGTCACCGCTAGGACAAGTATTCATAGACCTTGGTAACCAGTGCAAACCGGAAACGTTAAGTTATTTTGGACGATTGACGTAAACATATCCTAAACTGACGTACAAAATAACAACAAATCGAGTCCATTCTGCAATCAATTTTATCGGTAGCAAAATTTACACCTTCTTCGCGGTCACAGATATATTTTTAGGGATCCGTATCTCAAAAGGAAAAAAAGGAACACTTATAGGATCACTTTATTGTCCGTCTGTCTATCTGACAATTTATCTGTCAAGAGCCTTTATTTCGGAAACGCGTGAAGTTTTTTTTTCCACTACTGTCACACAACGCCGTCTAGTCCCAAGCTAAGCAGAGCTTGTGTTATGAGTACTAGACAACTGATAAACATACTTATTAGATATTGAGTTGAAATTAAAACCATAAGTCTGGAGTCCATTAAAGCCAGGAAAAAAAACAAACCTTTAAGTTAAAAAATAAGTTACTGCCGTTAATATAGCAAAAAACATATATTTTGACACTATTAAGGGAATCAAAATTTAGGTACTTTTCGTTGACCCAGACCCCTGAAATTTGACATAAAGCAAAGATTTATAGTACAAGTACTTATAGGAATAAATCTGAAAACAGTAAATTTGTTGTCACATTTTTTGCAATTCGGAAAAATCAAAAAAGTTGGTACGGAATCCTCACAGAGCGAGGCTGGCTCACACTTGCCCAGTTTTTAATGATATTAATTTGTTGGCCACTGCAGTTCCTCAATCAGGAAGCCCCAAGAAGGTTATTCCGTAGTTAAAAGGTTATGATTAAGAATGTCGCAGTCTGTAGGTAGACGCACCTGTACCTTGTTTTAGTCAGCACAATGCGGAGCTTGAGTGGAGTCGCCCTTAACAGAGCACTTTTGGTGACTCTCAGGTGAAGTGACTTGTGTTTTTTTTTATAATTAATGGTTCAAGTGCGGTGATTTTTAAGTGTTGTTTTTCAACTAACGTGGAAATTTATGCGAGTGAGCAAACAAAAAAAATGTGTAATCGATTAAATGTTTTTATTTTTGTAAATAAGTTAGCAAGTGTTGTTGGACATTGTATTTATTTATGTTTTTTCACTTATGGAATCACATCTGTAACTGCTTGTCTCATGCGCTATTCTCTTTAACTATTGACCTATATATCGGAAAACACGAGTTTTGATATAAACTGGTTTAGATAAATAATACACATGTATAAAAAATAATTTTGTTTCATGAATAACGAAGGAAAATTGAACCGATAGAAAACTTGTTTTTAAATTGATTGAGCTTGGCGTCAATTCAGTTGCGTAGCTAGTCCCACAGGGGCCCCGTATCAAAAATCCCACTGGGGCCTCCATAAAAAAAGTGTTTTTTACAAATGCTTGGTTTACCCTACGACAAGATTGTGAATAACATGTTGCGAATTTTTGCCTACGTCGGGGCCCCTATAATGTGGGGGCCCCGTATAATTTATACGGCAGATACGGCGGTAGCTACGCCCCTGCGTCAATTGCAAACTTACGAATGCATAAGTGCCTAAAACAACAGGTTACAATGAAGTGCAGTTTATAAATGCATTTAATCAAACCAAAAAAAAAAATTCAATTCACGTATGAATTATAACCAGATTTTTTTATGGACTGTTTAATCTTTTGGTCGCGTTTTTATTTTTCACACTAAAGTCACCCGAACCTTAGTCTAGTAAGATCTATCGTTAACAAAAATCAACAGATATATTTATAGGTGGTACCATAATATTGCTGTAGAAAAACAATAGGTGATTAAAACTTATTTATTGGTAGTAAAAATACACAGCTGACGTAATATTTTTGTTCATAACAAGAAATCTTAGGCATCGCGCACACCAAATGGACAATCCATAGCCAAACGGCTATAGCGTGGAATACACTTGCGTTTGAATGTTACTTGTGTGAACAAGAGTAGCCTTGCTATGCTTAGTACAATAATTAGCCACCGAGAGTCAGTGACAGCGTACTACGTATTAGCGTATAGTCAGTTCGGCGTGAACGAGAAGTTAATCTATATGAAAAGCGATAAATTGCGTGACGTTTGGTATGAACAATGCCTTAAACGAACACCGCAGCACTTAGTTAATAATAAAATTAATATTTATTGAACTTGATTGTAGTAGGTATTTTTTGTATTATTTTATAAGTTGTTTCATAATTATTTTGTCTTGTATAGCTTGCTCCAATATGCAACTGGGAACTTAGGAGTGAATTCTGGTGCGAGCAATTACTCCTTTCCGGATGATTTCATATTTGGTGTTGCATCGGCCGCATTCCAAATTGAAGGAGCATGGAACGAAGGAGGTAAGTTTTTTATTGTTATAATTTATAAGCGTTTTTCCAAAATTTTAATTCGTGGTTTTAGTTAATGTTGTATGAGGTAATAATAGCATAAATTTATTTATTGATTACAATGCTAAAGTGTCTAAAATTTCTTTGTAGAAAAGGGTCAATGGTTCATGACACGGATTTAATTTGTAGCTTACAACCATAAAGTATTGTTGGACCAAAGAACTTTTACTACAAAGTTTTAGACAATTCAGCATTGGTAGAGTGCAACTGCACTTTTGACCTCCGATTTGGACAGTGGATGGGGTCAAGTAAACTGGCTGCTCTTCTAATATAAGGAAGGTGCAGTTACTCTATTTTACAAAGGCTGATTAGTCTTGGTTGTGTGTATAGATTTATGTGCACCTTGTAGCCATGTGCGTGAACATACTCTAATATAAAGACGAGATTTTTAAATGCGTTTGTATGTGTGTATCTTTGTTACTACAGTACGGACAACGGATCTTGGCGCGTCTGAAGTTAGGCTCTGCGAATTTTAGCGCTCAAAATAAGCGCGCCAAATAAATAATTTATAAAAATAAATGCCAATAACAGTTGTTAACAGCAATAACAACTGCTATTAGTATATTTTTTTTCAAACCATTTATTTTTTTACGTGTGCACAAGCGCTAAAGTTCGCAGAGCCTAACTTCAGACGCGCCAAGATCCGTCGGCCGTACTGGTACTTCACGCTAAAACGGTTTAACGAATTTGGATTAAAAACACTCAGTGTGATAAGTCCTAGAATACCTTATAGGATATTGTTTATCTTAGCAGTATGTTCCCTTGTGGATATTTTTTTACTTTTACACAAGCAAAGCTGTTGACAGAAGCAACGCTTCAAGTTAATGCACAAAGAATAAATTATAACGGTAAATCTATACTTAAGTGTAACCAAAAAACACAAGTTAATAAGTGATCTCATCGATTTATGGAATATTAATTTTTTAATTTACTTAATGAAGCATGTTTTTTGTGAAAACGTAAAAACTCTGTGGGCAACTTATGAAATACAAAAAATAGCTACAAATAGCTGCAGGTCTAGTGTATTTATTTGTTACCAGGGTATTAGGGACCTACAAGGTAATAAAAATTAACTATTTTAAATTATTATTATTTTTAGTTGTCTTAGCTAAGATCTTGGTGAGATAAGACAACTAATAGTTTATATACTTTTAAATTTTTTACATACTGTCTGGTAATCCAAGTTCAGTAACATAGTGGGTTGCTGTACTGAGCCATAATGTTTTCCGTCGGTTATTTATTTATTTATTATTTATTTATTTACACTTTATTGTACATCAAGATTACAATATATATATTATAAAAAGGAAACACAACATCTTGGTCCTTGGTCTTGGTCCTTGGCCTTGGTCTTTTACACCTACCAATTTTAATGTTTATTAACGACTGTCGGAAAATGACGAATGTATGGGATTCACTTTACGACAGTCGACATTGTTGATAGAATATCTTTTTGCTATTATGCAAATTCTTCAAGCACATATGCGTTATGGGGCTGCGTGGTCTGTATATACAAAAATTCTGACTTAATCACTGTCTTAACTACGCCCAGCTTTAATTTTTAGTCCTAGAATGGTGAAATTACACACACAGATTTCTTTGTGTATTAAAAAAATAAAAAATAAGTCTAGCAGAAGCTAGTTTAGGTAATAAAACAAGCTATGGTACGCAAACAATCCCGTTGTAAAAACTTATACTAGATATTGGAATCAAGTTTCCTCTTTTTTACAAGATTTTTTTTTCACAGGAAAAGGCGAAAGCATGTGGGACACATATATCCACAAAAACCCTAACTATACCGTGGACAGATCAAATGGGGATGTGGCGGCTGACTCTTACCATCGCTTCATGGATGACATCGAAATGATTAAGAGTATAGGCGTTAATTATTATAGATTGTCCATTTCATGGCCCAGGTAAGAATTTTTATTGAATTATCGTGTCCTTTTTCGAAGTAACATAGACGTATACTTTTTTTTTATTGGTATCTCTTTATTTCTCTTACTTATAACCAACCTACTTACTTAGGCTTACTTTAAAAACCAGCTTTTTAGTGAATAAATGAGTTTGAATAGAATATAAATATAAGTAGACGTATATAACCTACATAATGAATTTGAAATTGAAAACTCAAATAATTAAAATTTTGAGGTAAATTACTCACACAAATATTAAAAAGAGAATCAAGCACTTTCCTGTACCTTGGTTTTCCCCAGCATTTAAAAACCAAAAGTTGAAGCAGGATAAGGTGGCCCACTGAGGAAAACTGGGGCTTTTATGAGAAGATGCGAAATCGCTGTGGATGTGTGAGTAGAGATGCGAAAAGGCGCCATATTCACCACTCGATTGGTTACTCCAACCCAGCACAAATATGGTCATTTTTAACGACTCTTGTTATAGGCAAAGCCTGTACTGCGAGTTTTTCGGATAAAATAAAACTCAATGCACTTAATGCGAACTTCGCTATGTCACCAGTTCGCGTTAAGCTCGCCTATATACTCGTATGAACTTTGCTATCTACTTATTTTATAGGTTGTTGTGGTGTACAATAATGAATAAAATGTGAAAGTTTATAAGTATACGTGTGTTGTGTATCTACATTTCTTACTTCTTCAGTCTGGAACGGCTGATTGAATTTGAATGAAACTTGGCATACGGGTAGCCAATGTCTTAGGATATGACTCAGTGTACCTGCTTTTTATCCCCAGAATAGGTTCTCATGCGATAATATATCCGACTGAAGCCGCTAGCAAAATAAATATTCATAAAGTCAAATACCTCTATATGATAAACTATTCAAATAATTAAAAAAAAATTAAACATTGACGTCACAGATGACCTATTTTCATAAACCTAACCTTTACGATTAGAATAGTTGGTGTTCTATATATTTTTTTGGATTAAGAATTTAAATGCGTTAATTAAAATTTATTATTCTGACCTTATAGATCAGTTTGTTTTATTTAATTTTTATTACTTGACTTAATCTATTTATCACCATAGTTATTAGCATTTTTTATAATGGGTTAGTATTTAAAAACTGGCGACCTCGACTTATAATTTATAATTGATATTTTTCTTGCTCGAGAAACAGCCAGCAGATCGGGATGCGTCGGGGGTAGGATTTCTTCTCTCACAGATATAACGAGGAGTGTCAGATCTTTGTATTTTTTTTTTTAACCTGCCATTACTGTCCCACAGCTGGGCCAAGTCCTTCCTTCCTTTGTACTTCCTTACTTACTTATTTTCGGGTGCTATTGGTGGTGACTGGTAGTCTTGTCCGGCGTTTGTATCGACCTTCTTATAACTCCAACTTTGGTAAAGATAATACGCGTTCATTCGGTTCATTAGCAATCTTGCTTTGTTGGCTCGTGTGGTTGTCCGTCATGGTATTTGTTTTTTTTCTAATTGTTAATGTTATTTTCACCCAGGTCACGGAATATCGTTCGATTTCAGTGTTGCATTATGAGCACGCATTTTGGGCCTTGTAGTACCTTGAATTAGTTTTTTTCCTCTTGACTTTAAGTACCTGTTTATTATTTTTACTTTTCCGTTATTTGGTGGTGTCGTGCTAATCTCATGTCATTTCATATTATTTTCCTGTATCATAAAATTCATAAATAATTTCATATATCATTCAAGTTTATTAAACAAAAGGTACAGATTTGTTGGTGGGGACTTTTTTGAGACACTTCTTTTTTCCGATCAAAAACTCGGAATTGGTGAAGGTCGGGTGCTTTGAGCTTATAAAAAATAACATTTTTAGGGTTTCGTATCTCAAAAGGAAAAAATGTAACCCATTGAAGCACTTTGTTGTCTGTCTCTCTGTCTTTTAAGACCGGAGAAGGAGGCATCGAGTTGAAATTAAAACCCTGTACTGAAGTCTGAATCTAAATTAACGTAAAAAAAGTATTATCTCGAAATTCTCAAGGAAACCAAAATTCATAATCGTCGTTGTTACTTCTTCACGCTCGAACGCCTGAACAGATTTCGATGTAACTTGGCACACCGGTAGCCTATATTCTGAAATAGTACATAGGATATCCCGAGAGTATATTTCCTTTGGACAGTTTTCTGCTATCGTGTGGACGAAGCCGCTGACAGAAAATTGTAAAATAACGTAATGAATAGATGAGACGAGCCATATATCTTTTCAGGCAGGGAATTCAAAAATAATTTATTTCCTTTATATTTGTTATAGATTACTGCCAAACGGTACGGACAACAACATCAGCCAAGAAGGCTTGCAGTACTATCGCACATTATTTGAAGAACTTCTAAAAGCCAACATCACTCCCGTAGTCACATTATTCCACTGGGACATGCCCACACCACTTATGGACCTCGGTGGCTGGATGAACCCAAAGATCGTGGATTATTTCGAGGACTATGCGAGGATCGTATTCAACATGTATGGCGATATAATTAAAATGTGGACAACAATAAACGAACCTCATCAACAGTGTTATAATGTAAGTACATTTCATTCTTCTGTTCTGTGGTACATATATTATACAAACTTTTTTTTAGTACATGCAAAACCCGAAATACGTGTATTATTATGGTTTTTCACAAAAACACATGGTCAGCGGGCCATTTGGGCCACTGAGGGGTTGTTCTGCTCCCGCACCCAGCTGTGTACTGGCGTTAGTGCCCGCTTTGACTTGCTGTGAACTGTGTTGCACTTAGTGTTGGTGGTATGACCTTATGACCTTTTTGTAATATTACTAAGAAAAAATATAATACTCGTACGGTGTAAAAATTATCGGAATCAATTTAGTAACTGATTCCGAACAAACTATATTGAGGTTTTGCATATACTAAAAATAATGTTGTACACTTACACATGATGGTGGAAAGTGAGGCCAAAGAAAAAAGAATGCAATCTATGAGAGAGTCTAGATAGAATAGTATAGAATGGAAGGAAAGAACTTATATAGACGACACACGTCTCCAAGTACCATGGTACAAAGGCAGGAAAATAATGATGATACCGCAAGTATCCCCCACATTTTTAATTAAAAAAGGTCCCAGATTAACTCCGAAGTGTTTGCGTGAATTGTAGTGGCTATCCGCTGTTGTAAAACAAAGTACCAATTCTAGACACAGCTAACGATGGAACGGGGTTTTTTAGTCAGTCAAAGTGACACTATCTTCCGCCTCCCTCAAGGGCGGGAGATGTCATCGTATGATTTTCCCCACCAAAAAAAAAAAAATTATATAGTTTAGATACGCATGTCCACATGCAGCAAGCGCATATACGGTTATTCATAATGGGTAATTCGCAGGACCACGTAAATACGTCAGCGCTTCTGCCAACAAAAAACTGTACGGAGTTTCCTCATTTTTACTTCGATCAAAGCATTCTATGTTCAAACATTTTTGATTCTCATGATAAAAATGAATCATTAATTTGATTATTTGATTTTTAATGATCGAGCCTTTTTTGTTGTTGTGATCTCAATTTGAAATGAGTGAGCGTATTTTGTCTTTAAATATTATATAAATATTAGGTGAACTTTTTGTATTTTGACGAGGTCAATGCGAAAACAGCAATTTTAGATTTTAATCTTTCACGTATAAAGAACAATTGTGGCCGAGTGGTAACGGCCCCGACATACGAGTCGCGGGTTTAAACCCAGGCAGGCGCATTACTTTGTGTAATGTATTTCATCACCACTGCTCTCAAAACGGCAAAGGAAAACATCGTGAGGAAACCAGCGTGTCCTAGAACCCGCACTGAGCCCGCGTGGTGGGTTACGTACGGCCCATCCTCTCTCCTAGATTGGAGGTCTGAATCCCAGCAGTGGGAACATTATAAGGCTGATGCTAAAAGTGCAAAAGTTAACGCGTCATCTGTATTTTTTTAAATATGCTAGTTTAAGTAAGTTACCGTAATCATCAGTTTAATCGCAAAAATGCAGACGACTTTATCACTTCGCACCCGTCGATGCAATATTATACGATATTTATAATATACATATCTCATTATTTCTATAATGTTTGCCGCAGGGTTATGGCCGGAGTTACTTCGTACCAGCATTGATGTCCGGTGGAGTTGGCGACTATTTATGTACACACTACATTTTGCTATCCCATGCACGGGTTTATCGCATGTATGAAAAGGAATTTAAGCCCTATCAAAAAGGTACTGTTATTTCATTTCCTGTTCTGAAATTCATGTCGCAGGCAGTCTCACAATACCATTACTTTATTTTGTAAATAGATTTTATTGGATAACACTGTTCTTTTTAATTAACTGCCTCAGAAAATATTAATCATCGCTTTCCTTGAGTATTTTAGGTTATCATGAACACAATGATGTTAAATTTTTTAATAACGTTTGTTTTTCAGGAAAGGTTGCTATAACGTTAGATGCATTTTGGGCTGATCCTAAGGACCCTAATAGCCCCGAGGATGTAAGGGCTGCAGAGGATTATCTTCAAATGCACGTAAGATCATTAACATGCATTTATTAATGTTCATTAAGTTCCGTTCAAATTGGTGAGTGGGGCTGATGCACGCGTTATGCTCGTGGGCGGACGCCGTCGGTTGAGACTGGTCGTCTAATGGCTGCTAGTGGCTTATTTAAATTTCTATTTTTTTTAATTACCTTTTATCATTATTTATCTACATTCTGCTCACATAATAGAGGCACCAAGAAATATGTAACCAAGATTATATGTAAATCCTAATAATTATGACTTAAAAGAGTGTCCATGGAGTTTCTTGCACATTCTTCTCCATAGAGATCTACAAGCTTTGCAATGTGCAATTTAGCTTCACTTTTTTGGGCTAACTGACATTTTGACTATTCAAAAATGCCTGTAAATGGTCTGTTTAAATGAAAAGTTTCTGTATTCGGATAAATGTACTTATATTTTGAGTATTGTTGACAGGAAGTTTCATTAATTGTCTACTCACAAACATGCTAAATAAACAAAAAAATTTTTGAGACTAAAACCATAAGTCAAGACGTTACCTGACTTATGGTTTTAGTCCCAAAAACCTTTTTTGTTTAAGAAAAGGTTTACTCACATAAGTCATTACAAAATTATTCACGTATAGTGCAATTAGGAGGTTGATAAGTGGTTTTGAATTATTGTTTCTCTTTGTTTAGCTGGCAATATATGCCCACCCAATATACTCAGATGTCGGCGACTATCCTAAATTTGTTCGTGAACGGGTTAACAACATGAGTCTACAACAAGGGTTCGTGCGGTCACGTCTCCCATATTTTTCAAAAGAAGAGGTTTGTATACTTTGTATATTACGACAAACAATATATTATAATACTTATTAACATGTCAAGCATTATTTTTATTCATATTTTTCATTTTTCATTTTTCATTTTTCATTTTTCAAGCATTATTTTTATTCATATTTTTTTTTTTTCATTTTTCATATTTCATTCATATTTTTATTCAGAAAAAAAAATCGGGTAGGAGACAGGTGTTAAATTTTTTAGCTCTATTTTAAAAAATAAATTAAAATACAATTTGTTATAAATTAACTGTTTAATGTATACATATACATGCTAACATAAGATACCCGCCAGTAGAGTGTTATCTCCAAAAACCACAGCTTCTAACAACATCAAAACAACAAGGCTTGTCGACATGGAAGCACTTAAGGTCACTCTGTCAGAAATGATGTCACTATTTGAGAGCAGAATGTCTAACTTTGAAGCAGAGCTACACAAAAACCCATCAGGATCTTCAACCGGCACTGACAGTTTGGCATCCGACTTCACTTCCTTCAAGAAGTTTATTCTTGAGGCACTGAACTGCATTCACAAGCAAATGGATTTGCTGGCACAAGGACTGGACAACCTGGAGATGCGTGGCCGGCGGAAAATGGTGTTGCTTCATGGTGTCACAGAGCAGGCCAAAGAAGACACAGCGCAGGTGGTTGCTGAGGTTGTGCGGTGTCATCTCAAGCTGACAGACTTCACTATCGAAGATATCAGGCGGTGCCATCGGATGGGGAGACAGGCAGGTACCAGCAAGCCCAGGCCAATACTTTGCAAGATGCGGGATGTTAATCTCAGGGACAGTGTCTGGTTTGCAAAGACAAAGTTGAAGGGCACTGGCATTACTGTGTCAGAGTTTTTAACAAGATCGCGGCACCAATTGTTTATGTCTGCGCGTGAGAAGCTTGGTGTAAGCAATTGCTGGACTAAACAAGGCTTTGTCTATGTACTCGGCTCCGACGGCTCCCGGCATCGACTTAATTCACTTAGCGATCTCAACAACATCGATCAGGTCAGCAATAAGCCCATGTCACCCGTTGCGTCGGCGCCGTCGTCGTCGCCGTCCCCATCGCCAGCATCGCCAGCACCGAAGAAGGCCCGTCGTGCTGCTGCGAGGAAGTAGTCTTTTTAGTTACTTTCACCGTCCGGGTAACTATTTTATTTATTTTCTGCACAACTCGATACCCTCTAAATTCACTGTAATATTTAAATTCTCTACCCTTCATGATTAGGCAATTAATGCTAAAAATATTTCTGTAGTTTTCTGTCTGTCAGCTGTTATTAACTGTCAAAATTATTTTTGTTATGTCAAATGTCAATCATTTTTTTTCGGTTACGTTCAGAAATCAATATTCACTGTGTGCCCAGTATATTTTTCTTTTTAACACGTAGATCCACAACTACCAAACTTGTTCATACAAAAGTAGACTCTAAACATCGGAATTAAGGCCTATATAGTGTCGTGGATGTGAGAGGACACCGGTGTCCTCTGAGCTAGGACAGATTAATTGTATTTCACTAATTTTCTCTCTCTGTTGCCCAGACGACCAAAGTCAACCTTTTATTTTATTTTATGTGTATAATGTTGTTTTAAAGCCCGTTAAAGATTGTAGCACTCAACCGGCGGGTGGATTTGATTAATTACATTTTTATAGTCTATTATTACTTTTAGTAGGTATAGTTTATTATTTATCATTTTATTTATTTTTTATTTATAGTCAATGCCTGTAAACGATGACAGCGACACCGAAAGTTGTTCAGTTTCTAGTAATGACAGTTTTATTAGTTACCCGTCCCTTGCCGACACTCTTGAGTCTCATTTTTCTGATGTGCCTAAGAATTTTAATGTAGTCCATATAAATGCCCAAAGCGTTCCGGCTCATTATTCTGACTTGCTAGCTAACTTTGACTGTAAGAACATCCATGCCATCCTTGTTTCAGAATCTTGGCTAAAACCATGTCTCCCTTCAACTTCCTATTCCTTACCAGGTTTTCATCTGATAAGAAATGATCGTGCGTCTGGCGGTGGAGGTGGTGTTGCCATATACCTCCGTCCGCAAATTCCATTTTCAATTGTTGATATGTCAGCACAGCCTCCCCCGCGAAACGCAGGCGAGCATCTCTTTGTAGAAGTAAACCTGAACCATGTGAAAGTACTTCTAGGTGTTTATTACAGCCCTTCGTCACGGGTAAATTTCTTCTCTTCCTTTGATAAGATCCTAGAAAATCTAACACCTTCTTACAGTCATACGATCATCATGGGGGATTTCAATACTTGTTTACTGAAAAATGATTCTCGCTCCTCCTTACTTCTATCAATAGTTCAGTCGTCAAACTTGTCCATTCTTCCATCAAGTGCCACACACCACTTCCCGAACTGTAATCCCTCACTTTTGGACCTAGCCATTATCTCCTCTCCCCAACATGTCAGCAAGCATGGCCAATGTGTAGCTGACATGTTTTCCTACCATGACTTAATATTCCTGTCTTACAAAATTCGTCCACCTAAACTCAAGCCTAAAACTCTCCTGCTTCGCAATTTTAGTGGTATGAATATTGACAATCTCCGTAGGGATGCCAGCAGCATTGATTGGAGTCCTCTCATTACTACTGAGTCGATCGATGAAAAGGTAAACATACTTACGGACAAACTGGTACAACTTTACGACGTTCATGCTCCCATGCGTGCAGTAAAGCTCAGACACCTTCCCGCGCCTTGGCTTACAGATGACGTAAGGGCTGTCATGCATAAGAAGGCAATTACTAAAACCAAATTTAAATGCCAGCCCACATCAGCAAACCGTGACCTTTACATCAAAGCACGCAATCACAGCAATAGGGTTTGTAGGGATGCACTGCGCCACCATGTTCATGATTCTGTTGAAAACGGTGATCCAGCTAAAGTCTGGAAATTTCTTAAATCTATGGGAGTTGGAAAATCACGCCAAGACTCGATTCCTAAAGACTTAGACTTAGATCTTCTTAATCAACATTTCTCATCTTCGTCCTTCTATAATGGGACCACGAAGGCAGCAACATTAAACCATCTTTCAAACTTTCCAACTCCGGATCATTCGCCATTTAATTTTAGTCAATTATCTGATTGTGATGTTAAGAAAAGCATAGATTCAATCGCGTCTAACGCAGTTGGTAATGATTGTGTCAGTCGGAAAATGATACTCCCTGTCCTCGACGAGATCCTTCCTATCCTGTGTCATATCCTTAACTATTCCATTTCCAAAGGTGTCTTTCCATCAATATGGAAAGAGGCCAAAATTATTCCTTTTCCCAAAAAATCAAATCCTACTTCCTTTTCAGAATATCGACCAATCTCCATCCTGCCTTTCCTCTCTAAAGTCCTAGAACGCCTTGTCCACAATCAGCTTAGTGCTTTTCTTTGCAAGAATAGTTTGCTGAATCCATTCCAATCTGGTTTTCGTCCAGGTCATAGTACCACTACAGCCCTAATAAACGTCTCTGATGACATACGGCTAGGTATGGATTGTGGAAATATGACGGTTCTCTGCTTGCTAGATTTTAGCAACGCTTTCAATACCGTCGATTTCGACATCCTGCTCGCCATACTTCGCTCTCTTAACATATCTCCAACGGTGATTGACTGGTTTCGTGGTTACCTGTATGGCCGCCGGCAACGTATTTCCATAGATGAGTCTTGTTCTTCTTGGTGTTATACGTCTGCCGGTGTACCTCAGGGTGGTGTCTTATCTCCTTTACTCTTCGCAATATTCATAAATTCTATCTCCAAAAATCTTCTTTCTTCCTACCACCTCTATGCTGATGATTTGCAAGTTTATAGTCAATCTCCTCACACGAATTTGGATGCCGCTATTAACATAATTAACCAGGACTTGGCTTCAATCTGTGAGTGGAGTGAGGCACACGGTCTGCAGGTTAATCCATCGAAGACTCAAGTCATTGTTGTTGGCAGTTCTAGGTTGATGCCCAAGGTAAACTGGTCCCAGCTTCCTCAGGTTCTATTCAACGGCACTGTTATTCCAATAAGTGAGAAGGTTAAGAACTTAGGGGTTTGGATAGACAAACATCTTTCTTGGGGTCCCCAACTACAAGAGGTAAGTCGCAAAATATTTGCTTCTTCAAAGTCCCTGAGACGGTTGCGTAACTTTCTGCCAACTGCCACTAAAATTGCACTTGCTCAGTCCCTTTTACTCCCCATCCTTGATTACGCTGATGTCAGTTATCTCGATCTCACTGAGGCACAGCTAGATAAACTTGAGCGCCTTCAAAATGTTTGCATACGATTTATATTTGGCTTGCGCAAATATGATCACATATCAGATTTTCGTACGAAACTCAAGTGGCTTCCAATACGTCTTCGCCGGAATGCACACATCTTGTCCCTGCTCTACAGTGTTCTGTTCAATCCTAAAACCCCCGCTTATCTTAAAGAACGTTTCAAGTTCCTTCATGACACACATACTAGATATCTTAGGTCATCGGAAAACTTGAGGCTGGAGATGCCAAGCCACTCCACTAATTTCTATGACAAGTCGTTTACAGTTCAAGCAGTGCGGCTCTGGAATGCTTTGCCCGTGTCGGTAAGGCAAGCACAAACACAAACAATGTTTAAAAATATGGTTAAGGATCACTACCTTTCCTCTTGAACGTCATTATGTATATTATTTCTCTGCTTTCTTATATATATATATATATATATATATATATATGTATTATATGTATTTTATTAGTTATGTATTGTATACATGTAAATAGTACACCATAAACTACCTGCGTATCTTTTTCTTCTTCTCTGTCAAATCCATCCAAAGGTTGTCTGTAAGAGATCGCTTTTAGCGATAAGACCGCCCATTGTGACACCCTATTAATTTTAAGTTCTTAATGTAATTTTACTTTTTTGTGTACAATAAAGAATACATCTATCTATCTATCTATCTATTTTTATTTGTAGGAAATTTGAATAAAAAAATCTGTTGCGTTTCTGCAAATATCCTATGCATTTTAAGGGCATTTCTTCAAGGTCATTCTACTGAGTCATATGGCCAAAATTTTAATTTCACTTTCAGCTCTGTATACCTTTACCTTACCAAAGACAATAATAATATACATACATAATTTAATTTAAAAAACATGATTTAATAATATTAAGGATTATAAACAGGTTCGGTGAATAGGTTACTTCTAGGTAAGCGTGTTCCGTCGTTGACCGCATCGTCGCTTTTCATCAGGTGAGATAGCGGTCAAGTGCAAACCTATCAACAATAACAAAAGTCAAATTAAATTTTGGTCATATGAATCAGCGGAATGACCTTGAAAAAATACTTTTAAAGAAATTCTCTCAACCAGTCTTGTATTGATCAGTAAATGGAATGTATTATGTATTCAACTGCGGCTACTTAGACTGAATGACGACCCAACAATTACAGTTGAGTGTCACATTTACTAAAACCCACAAAATAATAAATTTTAATAATAATGTTCCACAAGATTTATTGTGAAGGACGGCACGGTTGACATCTGTCGGGCATGTCACCGTCCGGGAGAATCAATTCGTCACATTATCTCCGGTTGTTCTCGTCTGGCTAACGGCGAGTATTTGCATAGGCACAACCTTGTAGCCAAGATTATCCATCAGCAACTTGCTTTGAAATACTCTCTTGTGGGATCGGAAGTGCCGTACTACAGGTATGAGCCCGACCCAGTTCTTGATAATGGTCATATCACTTTATACTGGGACCGGTCCATCATCACTGACAGGACTATTATAGCCAATAAGCCTGATATAGTGGTGGTGGACCGAAACGAGAGGCGTGCAATGATTGTTGACATATCCGTTCCGCATGACGAGAACCTCGTGAAAGCCGAGAAAGATAAACAAATCAAGTATATTGACTTGGCTCGCGAGGTTGTCGACATGTGGGAAGTGGATTCGGCGATCATTGTACCGATAGTCGTGTCGGGTAATGGCTTAATAGCCAAGAGCCTCGACCAACACCTTAGGAGGCTCTCGTTAGGCGGCTGGATCAAGGGCTTGATTCAGAAAGCGGTACTCCTGGACACGGCTCGTATTGTTAGGAGGTTCCTTTCTCTGGAGCCCTGACCGCCGGTAGCTTGGACCCTGTTCCCGATACCGGTGGGACACTATTTTTTATATTTTTAAATGTTTTTTTTTTTTTATATATATGTTAAAAATAATTAAAAATGTAAAAAAATATGTAATATAAGAAATAAATGAAAATAATAATGTTCCACAATTTCACACAAAGCCATCTAGTCCCAAACTAAGCAGAACTTGTGTTATGAGTACTAGACAACTGATAAATATACATAATGCATTTCTAAGTACACACATATAATAGATAAATTACATCCAGACACAAAACAGATTTTTTCGTGCTCATCAAACAAAATTTGTCTTGGGCTGGAAACGAACCCACAACTTCTGGTATACTAGTCAGAGCCACTAACTACTACACCAGTAACCAGCCAGCAATTGCCAATTGCATTCGTCATATTCATAGGACCGTGTTGACTTTTCTAAACTATTCCTGCAGCCTATGCTTCTACTAGATAATGACGTCTTAGTGTGTGTTTACAGAGACGCGGCGCGTTGCGCGGTGCGTTGCGCGGCGCATTGGGCGGTCCTTCGTACATTGCCATAATTATGTTTGTGTTTGCGCGAGCGATGACGCGGCCCGCTGCTGCAATGTACGACGAACGCCCAACGCGCTGCGTCTCCGTAAACAAGACCTTAGGCAGGAAGACTGACGATTCTATTTGGAATAAAAGTTAAAAATAAATGCTTTCACTCTCATTGTAGGTTAAAGCCCTTCAAGGCAGCTCCGACTTCTTCGGTCTAAATCACTACACTACATTCTTAATGACTCCATCATCAATGGAACCCGATTGGCAGGTGCCTTCGTGGGATCAAGACACTGGCGTCAGAATATCACAGAACCTAAGCTGGCCTCGACCTGGTGCTGATTGGCTTACAGTAAGTTTTTTATTTAAATGTAGATATTTAGGATCAACAGCAATTCAAAATAGTTTGCTTACATAGTCAGTGCGACACTCTATTATTTTCCGAAACTTTTTTGAATTTGAAAAGAACGTTTCTTTATAGGCAGGTCGAGTCAATATATAATGTCTACAACTACATCAGCGAAGCTAATTTAGTTAAACTTTTGAACTACAACCGCTCGTTGTAACTTCGAAATCATTTTAGACCATTTTGTTTAAACATTGATGTAATTTATTATTTTTAATTCAGAAAATTAGTCAAAAAGTAAAAACATGTCACTTCACCAGAAAAATAACGATTAATTATCGCTGAAGTAAATGATGTTTTTATATCTCTTAGTATAACCTTTTTATATGTTTTATGTGTACTTTCTGATACTTTACAAAAAAGCAACCACAACTAAAGTTTTCAAAGTTTAAATATTACGGTTGCAATTTCGGTTTTTTCGGTCGGTTTTTTTCGGTTGCGGTTTTTTTATTTTTTTGTTGTTTTCTCATCGCTATAGAACAGTCCAAATAAAAAAAAAAAAACAAAAATGAATGTCAACGCTAATCTGTCTTATGTAAACAAAACCAGCTGTTGCATCACGCGATACTTCGCGTGAACAGCTGGTTTTTTAAAAAGGCTCTAAAGTAGGTAGTAAAGTAAATAGTCCAGGGCTGTCCAGTGTCTACGCATGTCATTTCGATGGACGCATGTCATTTCGATAGCCAAGTCCATTTACAACTTTCTGGTATAGAATGTCACTGTATAGAACCACTTATCGCAAACAAGATTGTAGTTGATTTTATAATAAATAAGACAAGTACAAACAATGATAACCCTAAAAGGTTAACATAATAAACAAAATATCCGGTATTGTAACCTAGGAAGTAATATTGCGGATCTATAATCATAAAAACTTGTAATAAATTTAATAGGCCATTTATAATAGGAACCGACAATTCTTTATGGTTACAAGTTACAATGTAAATCTTACATTTATTCCGTAAATAAGTTTGAATAAAGTAGATATTATGTATTCTTGTTATTGAGTAATTTGTATGCATATTTTGTGACCAGGGTAAATACCTATTTAATTTTGTTGTTCCGTGCTCAAAGTTCTCTGAACATGACTGTGCTATTGTTATTAAATTACTTAAGAGCTTTTTTATAGATACGTTCAATTGTAATAAAACTGTTTATCGTAAAACCAATTAAAGGTTTTATACTTTTAAGATGGTGTAGAACAAAAACACAGTAAGGTTAAATATTTTTATTTTATTTTTTCTATTTATTGCGTGTCAGAGGATTTTTTTTTTTCAAAAAAATGCACGTATCTGGCAGACCCCGAGAGTGATGACTCTAAAAATACACTACCTATTTAATAATAATTTCAAATACATTGATAGCACCTACCACAGTATTGTCTTTTTTAACTCAAAGGTTGACTGGTATAGAATGCCTTGTTGTAAAGTCCGCCTATTTACCACTATTGTACATGAAGATTAAATAAATAAATTACATCATTTTTCGCAGGTTAATCCCCCCGGCTTCCGCAAAGTTATTAACTGGATTTCAAATAACTACCGAATGCTCAAAAAAATTCCAATAATCATAACTGAAAATGGTATGGCTGACTGGGGCCAAACAGATGATTATGAGAGGGTTTCCTATTTCAACGAATATCTCTATCAAGTACTACTAGCTATGCATGAAGATGGGTGCAATGTCAAGGGATATTTCAGCTGGACCTTAATGGATGACTTCGAATGGATAGATGGTTACTCGTAAGTATATGCATTTTATAGATCAGCTATCTTTTCTGCTTATCCTTACGTTTAATTTTGGGGCAACACGTCTTTTTCATACATACATCTCTTTTTAATTGACACTTTAGTTGTCCAGTAATCCCGTGCGATCCAATAAGGACTGCCTGGTTCAATGTCACTTTGTGTTGCATGCATGAATGCTAGGATGATTGAGGACTCGTTAAGACCGATTCCAGTCAGGGCTACGGGATTATTCGAAAGGGTTATCATGATCTTGGATAGCAAAGGACAACTGAAGAATCATGTGAATTTTAGTCAGTAAAACAATGACTCTCGCTCCGTCCAGTGATGCTATTCTCTAAGAAAACGCAGCGCTGTCTTCACGACGAACATCCAAATGTATCCTATTTGGATGTTCGTCGTTGCGGCAGCGCTGCGTTTTCTTAGAGAATAGCACCACAGAGCGAGATTACTCAAAACACCTTTCTAGCTACTTTCACAAATTCCTTCTTGTTTTTGGTTTTCTCATTTATTTATTAGGATCGCCAACATTACAAAGACTGGGAAATTACAAGTACGTAACATAACACTATTTTTGTGCTGCAACACTTAGACAATCACAAAATTTACATACAAAACCCATTTGATTTGATAAAAAACACATAATATTTGTTCATTAATTTCATTTAATAAAATGTCAAAGCATATTATTTTACGTATAACAATCAGAATGACGTTAGTAATAATTACATGAATAATAATAAAAAATAAAATTACATTACATTCCAGAACTATATTAAGGACTCAATTAAAATAAAATATCAAATAAAATTTAATGGCAAATTCTTTTAAAAATTAATAGCAAAGTCTTTTACATTTTTGGGATTGATAATTCATTATCCTTATAGTCATCCACGTTCATAACTGTACGACATTTGTCATTGCTCTGCATTACATACGTAGTACCACTTTTCAGACCGCAGCTATAATAATTTTAATCGAAGTAGACCGTTTACTGTGAATTGAATTTTAATTAAAACCTTAAAATAATCTACTAATAAAATTACTACCCAAATTACTACCCATGTACTAATTGGTTAAAATGTAT
The DNA here is from genome assembly GCA_958295575.1 of Leucania comma. Taxonomy (NCBI): domain Eukaryota; kingdom Metazoa; phylum Arthropoda; class Insecta; order Lepidoptera; family Noctuidae; genus Leucania; species Leucania comma. The sequence continues at coordinate 17,116,312 of OY282466.1, forward strand.
CAGTATTAAGTTTATACGATACATTTTTGATAAAGGTATTGTGACTGGACTAGCCGACCGGCTGATAAAATTTTAATTTTTCTTGAGTTTCTCTACATGAAGGCATGAAGGTCAGTTTCCCCATAAGAGGAAGAGACAGGCTCCGCCATCCGCCTGCTTCTGTGGCTTTCGTCTCAGTGATTTGGACTAACCGATAATAACGAATTCCCTAGAAATATATCTCCTTGTCCCGACTTAGAAAGCTAGGGGACAGGGAGAGGGAGGAGAAGGGAAAAGTCAAAATCAGGAAAGATTAACTACTTTTCTTTTAAGTTATGTAAATTATGAGACAGAGAGTACTGCAAAAGGGACTTATATGACATATGACTGGGAAATATGACACGTGACTCTTGTATTTGCAAGTTAAGTCTAATGTTTCGGTAAGGCCCCTCTTTGAGGCGTGGCTGGAAAGACCTCACGGCGTCCTAACCTTCCGCATGACCCAGGTTCTCACCGGGCACGGTAAGTTCGTGAGGGTCCTGTTCCGGATTCGTGCGGAACCGACGCCCGGGTGCCACCACTGCGTGGACTGCCCGGAGGACACGGTGGAGCACACGGTCGAAGTGTGCCCCGCTTGGGCAGAGCATCGCCGTGTTCTCGTGAGGGCGATCGGCAGCGGCGATCTCTCGCGCCAGGCCCTGGTACGGGCCATGGTCCGGAGCGAGGAGGGATGGCAGGCGGACGCCTCCTTCTGCGAAGCAGTAATGCTAGCAAAGGAGGAGGCCGCACGCGAGAGACAACGGCCCTCACGGCCCAGCCGCCGCGGGGGTTCCGATTCCGATCCTGATTTCCAGCCAACGTAGGCGCGGGCTTGCAGACGGCGAGCTATGGGTAGCTCGCTATCTGACCGTCCGGTAACCATCCGGACTAAGCCCAGGTCGTCATCGGCGCACACTGTTCCCGTGCGCCTCAAAGAGTTGTCAGCAAACCGTAGAGACCCAGCCTGCTAACTGCAGGCAGGCAGGGTCGAAGCCTACTGGGGCCAAGGGTTTGTTTCCGAAAGGAAAGCCCGGCCCTGGTATCTAAGGCCACGAAGGAACGGGGTGGGTTTTTAGTCAGTAAGAGTCTGACACTATCTCTCGCTCCGCCCAAGGGCGGGAGATGTCATTGGATGATTTTACCCACCACCAAAAAAAAAAAAAAAAAAGTCTAATGTTTGGATCACGTTAATTCCCCATTGCCCGTGCATGTCTTAGCCAATCCTAAGGCCTCTGAGGGTCAGCCCTCTGGCTGTGAGGTCTATGCCATTGAATAAGACACACTATAACAAATAACTCCTTATAATGGCCTACTCACCCATAACTAAGACAACACAAAAATTATACAAGCGCGACGCATTATCAGTCAGAACTATTTACAGTTGCCTCGCTAGATGCCATGAATGGCTTTCAATAATTCGACACTCCTCGCTTCCCTAATTCTGCCCCAAGGCGTGGATCACATTAGGTGTTCATTTCCGAGCTACGTCTAGCTGCGGAGTGTTCCGAAATGAGTCCAAATTACGTGTCTCGCTAAATATTATTGTTTTGTATCAGTAAGAGACCTCGGGGGCCGGGTGTAATTTAACGAGATACGATTCTTAGCGTTCCTTGGAACGGCTAGCAATTCATTAAGGGGAACTTTGGAGAGCCATCACCCTCTTCCTGTAAGCGTGCATTTATCGAAGCAATGTAAAGTATTCTACTGTCGGTCAGTCCTTAGGGAGAGGTAGCCATCGCTAACGTTTGCTGGTTCGTGCTTTCATTATAACTCTAACTGGCCTGAGAATGTAACGAATATTTATTCGGTTCGGCCTTCATTTGGCAGAGTTTCAGTCATGGTTGTGTCGAGTATACTGTTAAGGTACAAATTCACTCTAAAGAAAATCAGTGTCAGGTTCACTCCAAAGAAAGAATTTCTTCGAGTCCCTAACACCAAACGCAAGCTTAGGTTACCTTTTCATAGAGTGGAAATAAGAAAAGGTTAAACACTTACCCATTCAATTACCAACACAGCCTCTGAGATTCAGTCGCGTAATTACACTACCCATCCATGCGTACTTCAACTAACACACACTATCTCTATTATAAAATAGTAAGTAAGCCTAAACTGAACTAATGCTGTATCACCGAACTAGCACTCCTAAGAATTACAGCGCTACTTGGCCCTCATGTGACGTCTCTCGCTCTTCTTCAGACAACCATCATCGTCCACGATCACAGACCAAGTATCCTCCTTGAGTTCAAAATCCAGCCCTCTCGCTTACACTTTCAAAAGTAGTGTTTTATTGCCGTTTCTTCGTTCGTTCAGCCCTTGCTTGCGTGCCTATTATGTTAAGGAGATGTGATGGTTTTGAGTTGTTATTAGAAATTGAATATTTTACTGGTTCTTTAAGCATTCTGCCACGTTTTCTCTTCACCACCCTTGATTGACTGGTAGAGAATGCCCAAGGCATTAAGTCCGCCTGTGTACCTTTGTGTTGCATGAAGTTTTAATAAATAAATAAAGGACAATTTATAATTGTCCAAGTGGCCTTTGACACCGGGCGTGGTGTTTAAAGATAAATATAATATTTTATTATTAATTTGGAGTAGGCGACAGACAGCCACAGTATAATTGAATATTAAATGTCATATATTGAATGTCACATGTCTTCGAATTTTCGGTTCTAGTACATTCCGGTTTCCTCACGATGTTTTCTTTCACCGTTCTGAGAGCAGTGGTGATAAAATAAATTACACAAAGTAATATGCGTGCTGGGTTTGAACCCGCGACCTACAACTCGTAAGTCGCCACAGTATCATTCTGGTAATATCTCGTACTAAGTAAGTTGATAAGATTTTGCTTCAGTTCGCCAATCACAGCCATCACTAGATTTAGAAAGTAAATCTTTAATTATTTTTCAGTCTCAGTAAGAGGTGATCATAGAAAAACTTGTAGGTATTAGTCAAATTGTAATCACAAATACAAAAAATAAAAGATTCCTAAACAAAATCCATTTATCAGTGGTTCAACATTCAGTACTATTTGGCTTTGAATAAATAATTGCTATACATACAAATAATGTACATTCAACACCAGTTCTTGATAGTAGAATGCAAATTAATTTGTAAACTCTAGTTCTCTTAATATTTATGTTTACAAACTGCAGAGCAATGAATCTATTTGCAACGCGTTTGGACACCGATTTTGTAATTAATTTTGAACCAGAACTGAACAGCGTTGGTTTACTAATTAATTCGTTAACTATTTAAATTGATTGATTGCGTTGAAAAACTATTTATTAAAAACATAAAAAAGCTTACTAATTAATGTTTCTAGGAAATAACACCATTAAAATAATTTATAAGTTTTTGTGGTTACAAAAATTGAACCCACAAGATTATTAAATGATCTTCGGAAGTAGTCTTATACTTGGACAAAGGTGATCGCTACGTCTACCGGTTCTATGGCGTAACTTTGAAGCTACGTATGTTGTCATAATGATAAGCTTTTTCGATGATATCAACCGCATTTACAAGGATACGTCGCAACGACGCACCGGAGTTCTGAGTGGAAAGAATGAAGATATAAAATGTGGTACTAGTGTCTTTTCTGTGGTAAACGCGTATAAGCAGACGTTTGGACGATCCTATCTTTAATATTTAAATGTATGCTTAAATCATAATTAAATTACAACAACAAAGCTAGGTCAAAAACTGGAGCTTCCTGAATTAGATATGCTAGGTGTTTTTACCTCAATCATTGTGATCGAATGGTATATATTATTCTAATATAAGTAGATATCCAAATGCTCACTTATAAAAAATTCCGTAACGTTAATATGACATTTTTTTATTATTTTCAGAGTAAAGTTCGGCTTATTTAAAGTAGATTTCGACGATCCAGAAAAGAAACGAACACCAAAATTGTCTGCGCATAGCTTTGGCAACATTGCGCGCACGCATCGCATTGACTTCGACTACATCAAGCCGCCATTAAATTTAAATAAATTATTACTTGAGTAAATAAATTAGCTTGTAATAATAATAATTTATAAAAACAGTGATATTATAATTTATGAAATACAAATTAAGCCGCATTTATTTGTTTTAGTTATCCCAACTGTTTTTCAATTATATGTTTTCCATGATAAACTATGTAACATATCTGCAAACATTTAATGCTGCAAGAGACCAAAGCTGGCTAACATATCGATTTCATCTAAATATATCTATCGATTTGTTTGTCGCTGTAGAGAAACTATTCTCAGCCTGGAAGCCTCGATTAGAATATTTCGTAGACAAGTAAAAGTAGTAAAAGGTTGCTAAGATTAAGATTATCGTATTCAGTAGGCAGACGCACGTGTGCCTTGTTTTAGTTAGCACAATGTTGGGCTCGAGTGGAGTCGCCGTGAACAGAGCTCTCTTGTTGACTTTAAGGTGAGATCGAAGTGACTTGTGTTTTTTTTTTTGTTATTTTGTTATAAGTGATTTTAATGAGTTGTCGTGACAAGTGTCATGGATTTAATGTATGTGTTTTTTTTTTGTTTTGTAAAACTGTTGTTTTAGTGTTATGTTAATCGGAACCTTGAATCTATTTACGAACATTTTTTTTAATGATCTTTGCCAAAATTAGCAAATGTCAGCATTTTTATAATCACCTTTATATCTGTTGGTCACATTTTTTTTTTTTTAAACTATTAGCTCTAGTTATTTTATTTTTAACACGGACAATAATTTGTGCCAAAGTTTTAACTAAAATGGGCAAATTGGGATAATTGATAGGTAATCTTTTCGAAGACTGTATGAATTGTGTTATCAAAACTATCCAGTATCAATTGAAAACTTTTTGAAGCTTGCATTTACGTGCGTATTAATTCCAATTGACTATTTTACTATTTTTAAAGCGTTTTTGTCTTTAAAGCAACTAGAAACTTTGAACTAAAGCTGCAGTAAAATCAATTACTAAAATTTAACGATTTTATTAGAGGTGTTAAATATTGATGTTCTATAAAAATGTTATACAAAAGTAACAATACATATGAAATAATATTTATTAAACTTCTAGTGTCAATTAATTCTATACAATTGTGTATATGTAGCTTGCTGCAATATGTAAATGGAAGCCTAGGAGCAAACTCCGGGGTGAGCAATTACTCCTTTCCGGATGATTTCATATTCGGAGTGGCGTCGGCCGCATATCAAATTGAAGGAGCATGGAACGAAGGAGGTAACATTTGTTTTCATACGCAAACCATTTCATTATTTTAAACAGAAAGAAGTCATCAGTTTCATATTCTATAAATAAGCAGTCAAAAGCAATGTGTATTAAAATTAAAATAAATCTTATACCCATGGTTCTTGATACTAAGTAATAGAAATCTTAAAATAATATAAATTTCTTTTTTTAAATTTTAGGTTTATCAATGGTCATATTTAAATTTAACCTAGCATTTTGTGTAAACAATTTAGCAGCAATTTCATCACACCTAAGTAGTGTAAGTAATAAGTGATAGTATGAAAAGAAGTACGCAATATATGAAAAACAAATGAAAAAAAAAAAAACAGCCGCATATTATCACGCAATAGCCGCAAAGGGGATGGCTGAAGGATAGACTGCGTAACTGAATTAGGACCGGCAAGAGGCAAGGAGATACTTAGAGGCCTTACTACGAATTTTATTTACGCGATCCATTTTACGTCGTAAACTGAACTGTTATAGGGATGGAGCTATAAATAGGGTGTATGGCTCCATCCTTATTTCTCGCTCACACTCCTAATCGGCTGCACTACATCGGCTGTTTCAATGAGGCTCAAAAACCTAGTGTCTGAAAAATTACATTAGTTCATACTAAACTAAAAAAATAGACCATACTAGACTAAAGAAAACCAAAAAACCTTGACCTGTTTTTTCCACAGGTAAAGGTGAAAGTATGTGGGACACGTACATTCACAAACACCCTAACTATACCGTGGACAGTTCAAATGCAGACGTGGCGGCTGACTCTTACCACCGATTCATGGATGACATCGAAATGATCAAAAGTATAGGCATTACTTACTATAGACTGTCTATTTCGTGGCCCAGGTAGGTACGGATTACAATTTTTCACGTATTCACGTAAAGCATAACATAATCAGCCTTATTATGTTCCCATTGCCGGGAGTTAGGTCCCCTCTCGTCAGGACAAGGTGTTCTCTGCGTAGTAGATTACGGCTCATTCCCTCTCCTAGATGGAATGAGCCGTAATCCCAGTAGGTAAGCCCAGTAAGCCCAGTGGTGTATTAAATTCACGTACAAAATAGTTTTATTACAGTATGGCGAAGCGGCGTTTAAAAAGGAATGTCAGATATTAAAAACCAAAACCAATAGTTGTTTTATTAAATTATTTTGTGGGATTAAATATTCAAAAAATTAAACCACTACAAGTTCAACAAAATATCCAACGAAACAGTTATCTTTTGTTACAGACTACCTATTTTTTTCCACTTGTAAATAAATGTCGTATATAATATTATTTATTATTGCTGTGAAAAATCGGTTTTAAAGTCTAATGATCTTTATCAAAAATACATGTGCCGTCCACAAATAAAACCCAAGGTTACTTAACTTGTAATAAAATTATATATAACTGTTGCGTTTTAGCATATAAATATCGCTATTTGGGTACATAATGATCCGCTTACATATATCGACATTATTTTATTAAGTACTAGCTTTTGCCCGCGGCTTCGCTCCCGCTCTACCCTACTCTACCCTACCCTACCCTACCCTACTCTACCCTACTCTACCCTACTCTACCCTACTCTACCCTACTCTACCCTACTCTACCCTACTCTACCCTACTCTACCCTACTCTACCCTACTCTACCCTACTCTACCCTACTCTACCCTACTCTACCCTACTCTACCCTACTCTACCCTACTCTACCCTACTCTACCCTACTCTACCCTACTCTACCCTACTCTACCCTACTCTACCCTACTCTACCCTACTCTACCCTACTCTACCCTACTCTACCCTACTCTACCCTACTCTACCCTACTCTACCCTACTCTACCCTACTCTACCCTACTCTACCCTACTCTATTTTTCTCGACGTAAAAACCATCCTTGAACTTCAACGAACATTTAAAAAAAAGATTTGGCCAAATTGGTCCAGGCGTTGTTGAGTTATGCGCTTACCAACACATTTTGCGATTCATTTTTATATTATAGATTATTCGGGTTCTAACAAAAATTTATTAGGAAAGGTCGATGACCGCGATCGCCAATCTAAAACGAAACAACTAAATAGTTATTATGTTACGGATTTTGTGTTGCAAATTGTTATTTAAGAAATTTGCATTTAGATAGATAAGTTTAGAAGTATAGGAGCAATTTTACACTTTGATCCTATTTCATTAAAATTGTAAATTTGTTTGCCTTTATGCATGCAGCCTTGTCAATATTTATAATGTAACAAGTTTTAGGTATTTTTTCTTGACGTAGAAATATAGTGTTTTTGAAATAACGTAATATTGAATAATTTCTTAGTATTTTTTTAAGTCAATGATTTAAGACGAGTTTTAAAATCTTTTCAGTAATGTTATTTAATTTCTTTAAAGTATCTTTGTGAGTCAAAGTTCGTAAGAGTTTTTTTTTTGTATTAGCCCTTACTGTACCATTTCTGATAATCAGATTATTTTATAAACAAACTAGAACACCGAATACGCACAATAGTTCCCGATGAATTAAATGTAGAAACTAAAAATCCAGATCCATTTTATTTCACATAGGCCTACATGCTATTACCATACAGTCGTTTGGAAAAAAATCGATTGATAAATACATAAGCAATAAAATCAGCAATAACTTATTAGTTCGTGTCATCTCCCAGGTTACTTCCAAACGGTATGGACAACAACATAAGTCAGGAAGGTAAGAAGTACTACCGAACATTGTTTGAAGAACTCCTAAAAGTCAACATCACCCCCGTAGTTACGTTATTCCACTGGGACATGCCCACACCACTTATGGACCTCGGTGGCTGGGCGAACCCAAAAATCGTGGATTATTTCGAGGACTATGCGAGGGTAGTATTCAACCTGTATGGCGATATAATTAAAATGTGGACAACAATAAACGAACCTCATCAACAGTGCTATAATGTAAGTAAATACACATACGTGTAATTAGAACATCTTAGATTAAAAATGACATAATACTTTATTAAATATGACTTTATAAGCGCTAGTTGTAATTTTAATACACCATAAATGATATTTATTTGCAAATAGGTTTTTAAAAACACTTTTACACGTCAATTTTTTCTTTCATCAATTTTAACTAGATGAGAACTAAGTTCATAATCTTTGACATTATGCCGTGAGAATGACAAATGTTTGCCACATTCAAGTCTCAATGGCACTTGGGGTCAATTTGACTTATATTTGTAAAGTATTGAATTCATCATCGTTATCATCCTGCCTTTGTCTCATGTAACTTGGAGTCAATGCAACACATTTAACCGACTTCAAAAAAAGGAGGACGTTCTGAAACCGATTGTATTTTCTTTTCTTCTATTCTATGCTGTCAACCGTCACGTTATCACTGATTTTTTCTTTTTCTTTCATATCACAATCCTCACATAAATATCCATCTTTTTTTTGCGTCCCTCTCCTTTTTATAATTTTTTAGTGACATTCTTTTCTTCGAGGAAGAGGAATCTTCTTCCAATGGCCATACCAAGACAAACGACTCCCTTTTAACTTTCACTTGAAAAATATTGAATTAGGATAATAATTTGAAAGGTTACTTTGAATATTACAAATTGAACTGAATTGAAAATGAAGTTTAATATATATATATTTTTTTTTAATTGTTTTCTTAATCCTTATATTGCCCTAGGGTTACAGTCGCGATCACTTTGTACCAGCAATAAAGTCAGGTGGAGTTGGTGACTATTTATGTACTCACTACACTTTGCTATCTCATGCACGAGTGTATCGAATGTATGAAAAGGAATTTAAGCCCTATCAGAAAGGTACTATGATTTATATTACTTTGAATCGCTTGGAAATCCACTTTCTTTATCATTGTTGCATTGTTGCGTAATGTTATCTAATGTTTTATAACACTGTCTGATCCTTTATTGCTCACAATATCATCTCCTTGTATTATAAATTGCATTAGTTGAATAACATTGTTGTTTTTAATTAACTGTCTGAGCAGATATTTATCATCGCTTTCACTAAGTATCTTGAGCCCTTTCTGGGTTATCATGAAGACAATGTTGTCACCATTTTCAATTAAATTGTTTTTCCAGGACAAATTGCTATAACTCTAGATGCGTTTTGGGCTGATCCTAAAGATCCTAATAGCCCTGAGGATGTAGCAGCAGCAGAGGAATATCTTCAAATGCATGTGAGTTCATTTAATAATGATGATGAACATGATAATTATAAGTATGAACACAAACACTTATGTATAATTTGATAAAACAAAACGATAATATCTTAATGTTTGACGAGATAATAACCGATTCGAATTATTGTTTTAGCCTCAAAACCCTTTTATCTCATATGATTAATTCTAATTATATTATGGTTAATAAAATGCTGTTTTGACGCTTGTCGTCATAAAAAATTAATCACGAGTATTTTTGATTGCAAAGATTTTCTGATTTATTACAATTTTTTAGTTGGCTATATATTCTCATCCAGTATTTTCGGACGTCGGCGATTATCCTAGTTTTGTTCGTGAACGAGTTAACAATATGAGTCGTCAACAAGGATTTTCGAGATCACGGCTCCCATATTTCACTGATGAAGAGGTTTGTATACTTTAACGTATATTTACAAAACACAATATGATATTACATTTTGCTCAATATTAGAATTATCTTGTATTCCAAAATGATTTTGTTTCGTGCATAATACTGGTTTACGTTTTCCATGCAACAGTACACTTAATTCTTCAGTTTTGGTGATAAAAAGTAAAGTTATACCACACTTATCATCTACTTCTGCCCTTGAGACAATCATTTCGAGTTCGATGCAGCATGTCTTTGTCTTTCATACATTTTTATTGATCGTCATTATTTGCCATATCCTTATACAATTTTCACATGAAGTTGCGCACCGACGCAACTTATGGTAAAGGTTTTCTGTGTATGTAGTCATCTGATGCTTAATACATGTACACTGCTCAACTTTACGGACGAGTAGTGCTTACGCAGTGTTCTGTAGGCGTTTCAACTCAATCGCGATCGCGAAGAGACGCGGCGTGAATGGGACAAGCAATTAATACTCTATTGTGGTAGCGAAAGTGTCAAACGGCACGTGCGTGTAAAACTGGCATGAATGAAGCGGTCGCGATTATTTGATTTGGCATTTTCACGCGAAGTCTTGCGGTGCGGTGACTAATTTTATATAAATATCGGCTGAAGCGGTGACTTCGCACGCACGTAGGACAAAACTGCCATGTTATTCGTTCGGATCGCTTCGCAACCGCAATCACGTTGAAGCGCTCTCGGACCAGCACGCTGCGTCAGGCCACTTATTTGGCATACAAGATACCGCATTACATCAGCATCATATTTTTTTTATATGGCAATATTTACAAGGAATATGATTCTGAAATGCAGTGAATTGAGTATGATTCGTCTAATTTGTGCAACCATTTTACGAACATTAGTAGAATTGTTTATGATCTGCTAGGAATTCGGAATATGATTTGCTCTAGATGAATTGCTCATGTGACTTTTTTAGGCCCACTGGGATCTCTAATAATAATTGTTGCTGGATAAGTGTGTGTTGCATTTTCCCGCTAAAAAACTCATCCGCAATCAGGCATGCTTACTACTGTTCCGTGCGAGGCTCCAACGCAAAATACGAGTACGTTACTGACTTCACTTTCGCTTGTGCAGCGTAGTTTGAGTATCGTAAACATAATGTAATACTAACCGTGTAATTTTCACTTAATTTTTTACACTTATTTTCTTACTACAGATTAAAGCACTGCAAGGCAGCTCGGATTTCTTCTCTTTAAACCACTACACCACTTTTTTAATGACTCCATCATCGATGGAAGCAGATTGGCAAGTCCCTTCATGGGACCATGATACTGGTGTTAGAATAGAACAGAATCTTAGCTGGCCCATGCCTGGAGCTGATTGGCTTACAGTAAGTATAAAAGTTATAAAAGAAAAGCCGTAGTCACACGTTATATACGTACCTATCGTGTGACTACGGATTTTCTTTTTCTTTTGTTCTTGTATCTCCAGTAACCTTATTTATTTCAGCTTCCTGAAAATCTTGTTTTATACTTTTTAAGTGTCTTTTTTTTTGTTGTGGGCGGGTTTTATTTTTTTTACTTTTTATTATTTTAACTATTTCGGTGTTTTTTTTTTTATGGTAGGTAAAATCATCCAATGACAAATCCCGCCCTTGGGCGGAGCGGGAAGTAGTGTCAGACTCTTACTGATTAAAAACCTACCCCGTTCCTTCGTAGCCTATCGTGCCGGGGCCGAACATTCCTTTCGGAAAACTATTTTGGTGTTAAATCACTGTACTTCTTATACTTTTTTTGACATCAAATTTTTTACCACTTGGAGTTGCCTCATTGAATTTTGACGATAGTATTTTTGATAAGCACAAGTGAAGCCCCTTCAAATGATTTCAAATACTATTTTTATATTTAAAAAAAAAATTAACCCATGAATTTTCGTCAGCTAGAGGGCTTCACTTTAAATTTAAACAATATTTTGGAAACCTACAAAGGTAAGCCCTTTCAAATGATACCAAACACGGCGTATTTATCTCATTTTTATTTTTAATACATTACTTTTAGTCCGCTAGAGGGCGCCAATTCGAGTTTTGTGACACGTCATGTAACCTATGTTCAGCGGACAATTAAGACGGTCCTAACGATACCTCAAATTTATGTCGAGTTCCAATAAGTAGATCAGGAGCTATGAGGGAAGAGATGAACATACATACATACATAGCCTGTCAAAATCATAACCCTCCTTTGGCTTAAAGTTCGCTAAGTACCTGTTCCGGATTCGTGCGGAGGATTCGCCCGGGTGTCGCCACTGTGCGGAACATCCGGAGGACACGGTGGAGCACACTGTAGAGGTGTGCCCCGCCTGGGCGGAGCATCGCCGTGTCCTCGTGGGGGCGATCGGCGGCAGCGATCTCTCTCGCCGGGCCTTGGTTCAGGCCATGGTCCGTAGTGAGGAGGGATGGCAGGCGGTCGCCTCCTTCTGCGAAGCAGTAATGCTAGCATAGGAGGAGGCCGACCGCATCAGGCAGAGGCAACGGGGCGCTCGCCCCAGCCGCCGCCGGGATTACGATCCCGATTTCCGGCCACCGTAGGCGCGGGCTTGCGGACGGCGTGCAATGGGTAGCACGCTGTCCGATCGTCCGGTAACCGACCGGACCGAGCCCAAGTCGTCGACGGCGCGTTCTGTTCCCGCGCGCCTCAAGGAGCTGTCAGCACACCGAAGAGGCCCAGCCTGCTAACTGCAGGCAGGCAGGGTCGAAGCCTACTGGGGTCATGGGTTAGTTCCGAAAGGAATGCTCGGCCCCGGCACGATAGGCTACGAAGAAACGGGGTAGGTTTTTAGTCAGTAAGAGTCTGACACTACTTCCCGCTCCGCCCAAGGGCGGGATTTGTCATTGGATGATTTTACCTACCATAAAAAAAAACCCTCCTTTGGCTTCGCCGTAGTCAGGTAGAACAAGATTTTAAGTATCTACCTGCAGGTCGAAAACTGGTCATTGTCCGCTTTAGAAAGTGGCCGCAGAAACATTATCTTCTCAACTGAACTATTTTATTTTTGACTTACTTTTCTTAAGATGGCTGGACCCTAGCTAGATTGACCAAGCTTAACTGGACATTTTTGTACTTTGCTCGACAGATCAATACGTTAAATGCTTAGCACCACGTTAGCTATAATGAAAGAAGCCTAGCTGTTAGCTTAGCTCTTAAAACAATAACTGGCTTTTTATAGACGACTTTAAGTTGGTTAAAAGGCAATATTATTTACGGGCAGGTTGTCAAGTGTACTCATACACCATACATATAAGTATACACCATAGATATAACTAACCAAGCTAAGCAGCTAAGGAGTGGAATTCCCTGCCGGCCGGGTTTTCTAATAGCTTTAACCTTGGGGTCTCTGAGTCAAGAGTAAATAAGTTACTTCTAGGCAAGCGTGCTCCATCGTCGGCCACATCATAGCTTACTGTCAGGTGAGGAGGCGGTCAAACGCGAGCCACGTTATAAAAAAAAGTAACTGGGCAAACGTTGTTCTGCCATGTAAATGATGAAAGAAAAAAGGGGGAGTTGGGAAAGAGGCTAAAAACTCTCAATGCGACCTATTTTCAGACCTACCAAATATACACAAAAATTTCATAAAAATCTATCGTACCGTTTTGGAGGAGTTCAATGACTGGGACACGAGATTTTTATATATTAGAAGATTAATATTATTATTGATTAGTTTATATTAGTTGTGTATTGTGTTGTTAATTCCTACTAACATTAGTTCTAAGATAATTGTTACTAATAGAATAGTTATATGAACTTCGTCCGAAATAAATGTTTTATTATTATTATTTCTTTTTATTTTTTGTAAATATATATAAATTACATTCTTAATTATTTTTTTCATAGAAAGTTATACAAATAAAAAAAACATTATTATTATCATTTATTCATTTTAAGTACCTATTCATTACATTTCTAAATATTTTTTTAACAAAGTTATATAAAAAAAAAACATTTAAAAATATAATAAAAAACGGTAATTTAAAAAACTAAAAAACCCGACTGCTTTTCTGAGCATTCATGAAAAAGCCCTAAAACAAGAAAATCTGGCAGTCGGGACCCATTCTAGAATTGAGAGCACATACCTATATTACATTGCAGATTACTCCAATCTATTGACTAGACGGCTGATTTTCTAGAATGGGTCCCGACTGCCAGATTTTCTTGTTTTAGGGCTTTTTCATGAATGCTCAGAAAAGCAGTCGGGTTTTTTAGTTTTTTAAATTACCGTTTTTTATTTTTTATTTTTTTTAGTTTTATTTTATTACTATATCACTTTCAAAGTAATTACGAATCTAAAGACACCTCTCAAACTAAAATCCATCGAGCCGTTCAGGTCGCAGAGCGTGCCAAACATTTGAATTTGGCGCTACAAATCCGCCATTTTGTTTTTTTTTTTATTTTGATATACCCAGTGTCACTCTCACAGTAAATACGAATCTAACGACACCTCTCAAGCTAAAATCCATCGAGCCGTTCAGGCTGCAGAGCGTGCCAAACAATTATACATACATACATACATACATACATACATACATACTTACATACATACATACATACATACTCTCGAAAAACATAACCCTCCTTCTGGCGCAGTCGGGTAAAAAGTAGTAGCCCACCGGCATCGGGAACAGGATCCAAGCTGCCGGCGGCGGTCAAGGCTCATTATTATTATTCTTGCATATCGTAGGGGCTTTTAAAGTAAATAGTGTATTTTATAAAAATAGTGCATTTTAATTGTGCCCATTGTAAAATAAAAATCATATTAGGGCCCCCTTAGACCATAATCTATTAAACAACAATGGAAATATTATTTTTAATACAGAAAATGCGTCACACAGTAAAACAAGCGAACTCGACCATGTTAATAAATACGAGCCATAATCGATTAAATATTATTTTTATATCCTTTTACGTTTAAGTTTTATATATAGACTTATATCCGTCTTGCCTTGATGGCACCGTAAGGTGGCTATCCGAAAATAGTAAATTTTGATACAAGTGGAGAAAGTTTGTCATTGCAACTGAGGCGAAATTCACCCGAGCCGTACAGGCAAGGGTGTTAAGGAGTCGAGTGCTACATTGACTAATCTCCACGTGTATCAAATGACATTTTTCAATACACATACGAAGAAATATTTTCTCTGAAAATTACGACGCATTTATGTTCATTTTGTAGTTACTGATGAAAATTTTCCAAAGTTGTCATACTTGGGACATTTTAGTTTTGACCACAACACCAACCACAACCCACAACACACCTCAATCACAATATCTGGCGACTTAGCATCTAAAGAATTCTCTAGAAACCTTAATGCGACATTTTTGTACAAATAATACAAATGAATAAGTTAGGTGGGGAAGTCCCCGAGTACCGGACACTTAAGTAATAATAAAAAAAGTTATTTTACAGTTTTTTGTGTCTTTTTTTACATTGAAGTCGGTTGCATCTTTTTGTAAAAAAATGTATTTATTTTAGAATCAAAATATTGGATGTTTTAGCCAGGAATTATAAACGAGATCAGTTTCCATTTTTATGATATGTGTTAATAATGGCATTCAATGATAGAACAATTCGGTTCGATAATTTGTATATATAATAGTATATATTTTAGTATCTAATTTTGCTAATGAGTGATTTGTATGTAAATGATTGTAACTAGAAAAAAAAACTAGTTTATATTCTATGAATAAACAATTTTATAGGTAACTAGCTTTTGCCAGTGGTTTCGCCCGCATGAAAGTAGAAAATAAATAGCATTTGTTACTCAGTGAAGATTTAAATTTCTATTAAGTGCAAGTAAAAACTACTTGGCCGATTTAAAAAATCCTTGGTAATCATAATCTAATTTTTGAAATCAGTCAAGTAGTTTTTGAGTTAAATTGTAACATACAAACAAACAAAAAATCAAATTTTTCCTCCTTATAATATAACTATAACTAATAAAGTAAGTTGTAATAAAAATTCTTATCTAAAAGTTGAAATTAGTACTTAATTTAAACTTTGTAGTTCCTAATATCTCAGGGCTGCGTAATTTTTCGAAAGAGTCACCGTAGGCTTGCTTCGCAAAGGGTAAAGGAAGGAACACAGGTGGGTTTTATTCAGTAAAAGTCTGTCACTACCTCTTGATCCAGAGCGGGAGAGGTTATTTTATGATTTTTCAAACAAAAAAAAAAGAAAAATTATGAGTCAACAACCCACACATTTCTTTAATGGCCACGTGATTAATAATAATATTTTTTTTTATTTGTAATGAATGCAGGTGTTACAATAATGGTGTTAGATCAAATATATGTATACCCAGTTCATTCTGCCGGTTGCCATACAAAAATATAGGTTAACTTACAGCTATTTTTAGAAATAGGTACTTAAAATTCAAAATGAGATAGTGAATCAGATATTTAGCATATAATTATTTACATAGTTACTTACAAAGGCAAGCAAATATTACAAATCATCTTTTATAAAATCGGCAACAGAGTACTCGTAAAAACATTTATCTGTCAGCAACGATGACAAGAGTTTTTTAAATTTTATCCTTATTGCAATTTGGCATTTTTTTTAAATATAACAGGTGCCATACCAATAATGTTTTTTTTTAAAGTCATGCAGTGTAATAACCACCAGTACTTAATAACCCTGATATTTTGTTCTCATATCAGTATTTGTGCCCGACTACCTCTGTCATGTGATCGAGGCCTACCTATCAGAGAGGTACATCATCTACCCCGGTCACCAGGGAGAGTGGAAACGTCGAGAGATGTCGTGCGGTGTTCCGCAAGGATCGGTACTAGGACCACCCTTGTGGAACATCGGGTACGACTACGTGCTGCGCGGCGACTTCCCCGACGGGGTCAGCGTGGTCTGCTACGCGGACGACACGTTGGTCCTAGCGCGGGGAGAGTCGTACCGGACGGCGGTCGAACTAGCGACACGCGGGGTTGCGATGGTCGTTGATAGGATCCAGCAGTTGGGACTCGAGGTGGCACTGCACAAGTCCGAGGCCATGTGTTTTCACGGCCCTCGGGGTGCGCCACCACCGGGTTCCCAGCTAATGGTAGGAGGGGTTCACATCAGCGTCGGGTCGACGATGAAGTACCTGGGACTCGTCCTCGACAGCCGGTGGAACTTCAATGAGCACTTCCGACGTCTGGCTCCCAAACTGAATCGGATTGGGGCTGCTCTCGGGCAGCTCCTGCCCAACCTCAGGGGACCAGACGCCTCCTGCCTGAACCTCTACGCGGGAATCGTTCGGTCCATGGCCCTCTACGGGGCTCCAGTGTGGGCACCGACGTTGCGACAGCAACCGAGGGTCCAGCTGAATGTATGCCAGAGGGTTATAGCAATACGCATGGTGCGAGGGTACCGAACGATTTCCCGCGAGGCGGCGACCCTCCTTGCTGGCCAACCGCCATGGGATCAGGAGGTAATAGTCCTTGCACACATGCACGACAAGGGCATGGAGATGCAACGCCGAGACGAAATTCCGCTGCCGTGACAAGTCGAGGCATGGCGGACAGAGCTCCGGCGGGATCTCATGGTGAAATGGCGTCAGCGACTATCGCAACCTCGTTCAGGGCGCGCCACAATCGAGGCAATAAGGCCCATCCTTGAGGAGTGGCTGATAAGACATCACGGCATTCTAAACTTTCGCACGACGCAGGTCCTTACCGAACACGGCAAGTTCGCTAAGTTCCTATTCCGGATTTCGCCACAGGATTCGCCCGGGTGTCGCTACCTTGCGGAACACCCGGAGGACATGGTGGAGTAACTGTAGAGGTGTGCCCCGCCTGGGCGGAGCATCGCCATGTTCTCGTGGGGGCGATCGGCGGCAGCGATCTCTCTCACCGGGCCTTGGTTCAAGCCATGGTCCGCAGTGAGAAGGGATGGCAGGCGGTGGCCTCCTTCTGCGAAGCAGTAATGCTAGCAAAGGAGGAGGTCGACCGCATCAGGCAGAGGCAACGGGCCGCTCGCCCCAGCCGCCGCCGGGATTCAGATCCCGATTTCCGGCCACCGTAGGCGCGGGCTTGCGGACGGCGTGCAATGGGTAGCACGCTGTCCGGTCGTCCGGTAACCGACCAGACCGAGCCCAAGTCATCGACGGCGCGTACTGTTCCCGCACGCCTCAAAGAGCTGTCAGCAATCCGTAGAGGCCCAGCCTGCTAGCTGCAGGCAGGCAGGGTCGAAGCCTGCTAGGGTCATGGGTCAGCTTCCGAAAGGAATACCCGGCTCCGGCACTATAGGCAACGAAGGAACAGGGTAGGTTTATAGTCAGTAAGAGTCTGACACTACTTCCTGCTCCGCCCAAGGGCAGGATTTGTCATTGGATGATTTTACCTCCCATAAAAAAAATAAAAATCTCATATCAGTAGTTCGCTTAAAATTCTCATTTTTTAACAAGCAAGGGGAAAATGAGATAGCCTCTAATAAACTAATTTGTATTTTTTACAATGCCAACACAATATTCTTAGATTATAGTTAAGAGCGAACGAAACGAGTTCAGATTTGTAAGGTACTCTGACGAGGTTTAAGAAATCTGTTTAATTACGAGTAGTACTTAAAAAAAATGTCCCTAATCTATACTAGTTTTACAAAGATTTTTTTTTGTTTGTTTTTGTACCGCGTCAAAGTTAAGTAACGTAGTTTAAAAATACATACATGTAAAATTTTTACAGGTTAACCCTCCTGGCTTCCGCAAAACTATCAACTGGATCCAAAACAATTACAGAATACTAAAGGAAATCCCAATTATTATAACTGAAAACGGAATGTGTGACTGGGGTCAAACGGACGATTACGAGAGGGTCTCCTATTATAACGACTATCTTTATCAGTTGCTGCTAGCTATACATGAAGATGGATGCAATGTCAAGGGATATTTTAGTTGGACCCTTATGGATGACTTCGAATGGATAGATGGTTACACGTAAGTATATCTAAATTGCAAACAATTTTCATCCAAATCTATTCAATCATTTGAGCGTGATGGAGTAACCAATATATAATTACACATCATTCATAAAAATTAAAATAGTAGGTTATGTGACTATTTCTGTAATATTATTATTTTTTAATAATTTATATTTTAATTGTCTCACAAATTGTGTAAACAGTATATTATCCAACACGGGGATAAAGCTGTCTTTGTCGTGGGCGCTTTGACTTCCTTACTTAACTCAGTTTTCTATATTAACTCCCTCGCAGTGCTCGGGAGTTAGTTATTTGAATCCCTCACTTGCGTTCGGGATAAAAACTTAGCAACCTTCGTTTCGTTCGGAATTCAACATGCCGTCCGCGACTTAAAGACACTATTTTATCCTTTAGAGCCATTACGCACTGTCGACTTGTCGCCGGCTACTCAGTCTCTCGGCGACCAGAATGTAGACAACTAGGGCCGAAGACCATACCGCATGACAGTATTCCAAGTACATACATTCGTGCAAAATGGACGTTTTTATTTGACGTTTCTATTCTTTTTTTTTATTGCTTTTTCTTCAAATTCCGATTAGAATATTCGTCAGTCGATAAATCCCAAATAGCTTTTCACGCGACGTCCGGTGGTCGTTACGACATTTCCTCGCAGTGCTGCATTGTGAATACCTCCATTTGGAGCCGGGCTTCTATTAGTCGCCGGCGACTAGCAGTCGCTTGTGCGTCGCCACTGCGCGGCGAGTCGCCGAGTCGCTCGAGTGATCAGCGACCAAGTGCGTAAACACCTATTTGAACTAATGAAAGTCACAGTCGCTGTCTACCGAGTTGCCAGCGACAAGTCAACATCATACATCATTTTTTTTTTTCAAATACATAATGGTTTTGAACTTTTGACGTTCCAAATTCGAATCTCATTATTTGCTCGAGGAACGCTTATACTACATCATCTCCCTAGGAACAGAATGACTTGTTTCAAGTGATGGTTGTATGATATATAAAAGGGCATTATTGAGCAAGTGATATAAAAACTATAATATTAGTGTGATTGTGGAAGAAAAATACTTCGAAAGATCAGTAAGATTGTAATTCTGTGTGTCATGTTCCAAACTGTAGATACAATATTTTACTAAATTAAAAGATCACCGAACAAAACTTGCAATTGTTTTATATTCAGTCGTTACTGTTTTGTCATGAATAGATACTACTAAATAAACAGCCAAACAAACCATGGATTCAAAACCCGTTCTTGATAGTGGAACGTTAGTTAATTAAAATTTCCAATATTACTCTAAATATTTATATTTACAAACTATAGAGCAATTTAAACCGTGAGTGGCTTTTTTGCGACTGTTGTAATTTGAGGCAAACATTTGCTGTTGTTTAAAATTCAATTTTGCAGTTCCGTAATTCTAACAAGGAACGTTTGCAGTTTTGCCATATTTGGCTTTCCGCCTGTCTACCTTTTATCCATCCACGGTTTAGCTTAGAGGCTTATAGTACCAAAAAGCTGTGTAGTCGTGCTCGGGAAGTTAAAATTTTTAAAACCTTGGATTACAATAAGCATGAATTCAAAAAGCAAACATGACATGTTTAGATATTCATTCTGATATCTGAAGACGAAAAAAAAAATTTGAGATGGACAAAAATGTAAACATTCAAATAACTAAAAATGTTGTACACGTATATGTTAACCTAATTTTGACGCATAACATCTCCTAAAGGGTAATATGTATCACTTGCTGCCCCCGTGGTTTCACCTGCACCTTTAGTTACTATTCCTTATGTATCGCCTGTGTACATCACCTGTCCTATTTTTTGTAAACTGTTTAGTCTGTGTACAATAAATAATATAAGAATATATAAGAATATTGGCCGTAGCGCTATGCCTTTCTCGATATTCAACCTGAATAGGCTATCCGACACTAAAAAAATTGTCAATTCAAACTAGTAGTTTCTGAGATACTTAATAGTTTAACTACTGTAATCGTATTTTTTTTTCAAAATCAAGAACACGATTTTTTTACATTTTTTGTACATACTATTAGCAGTTTAAAATCATTCACAGTAACTGTAATCCGAAGCGAAAACTTCAGGCTCTCCACTAGTAATTTTACATGGCATATTAATCATGGTAAAAATATAGTAACCAGTTATTCCGTTGTAATAATAATAATTTTAGAGTACAACTCCTACATGTGCAGCGAGTTCAAAAATAAAACTTCCTAACTAGGATATACTTTGACAGATTAGATTTACTTGAGAAACTCTCATTTTTAGACAACGTAGAGAATTTTTTTTAAGGTAGACAAATGTTCAGTGTGTGATGGTTTTTACAAATTCTACATTAAATTCAAATGTTTCTATGTATATTGTTTAGATTAAATCTTGCAAATTATATTTTAAACACTCGCTTCTGATTGAGCTGAAATTTTGCAGAGATGTTCAGCTTCAGGATCAAATTCTTGGTTCAGCTTAGATGGCAACCAATGCTGACTGCTGACAAACTGATATCATTCTATATCTAATGTAGCTGCCTCCTGAAGACAGCAGCTTATTTTTAAGATGGTTTAAAAAAAAAATTTTTTTTTTAAATAACTATGTCTCTTTCATTATTTTCAGAGCAAAATTCGGCTTATTCAAAGTTGATTTCGACAGTCCAGAGAAGACACGAACACCGAAGCTATCTGCGCATAGCTATGCTAACATTGCGCGTACGCGTCGAATTGACTTCGACTATATCAAGCCACCGTTAGACTTAAGTAAATTATTAGTTGAGTAATTAGTAGCTTGTCATGTTATATATATATTTATAATTTATTACATAAATTCATTTGTTTTATTTACTAACATTCCAAACTGGTCTGTAAGTTATCTAAAGTATTTGTTGGAAATATTTTGAGAGCAGTGCTGGCCTAGTGGTAACTGCTTCGATTTACGAGTTGTAGGTCACGGATTCAAACCCGTGAGGAAACCGGCATGTCCTAAAACTAAAAATCGAAGACATTTTACATCCACCAATCCGCACTGGGTCCGCGTGGTGGATTACGGCCCATTCCTTCTCCTAGAAAGGAGGTCCTGAGTCCCAGCAGTGGAAACATTATAAGGCTGATGCAATGCAGAAATTAGAAGCATTTATTTCAATTGGATCAATATATTAATGGAGAGGGTTTAAGTAGTATAAAATGATACTGATGATATATCTAACAATCTAGGAAAACAATTTAACTATAAATATAGCTCTAGTGTAGGTGAAGTTGACCAATCAAAATTTATTTTTACATAAATGTAGTGACAAAATTGGCAGTAGTATGTTAAAGGCACTTCTGAATTGTTAAAATGTCAGTTAGTCAAAAAAAGCTGCTAAATGAATGAAGCTAAATGGCACGTTCCAAAGCGGAGGAGTAACCGTTGCCCTAGAATGCAAATCATGCAATTAATAATGCAATGCAAAAGGGCAAATTAAGTAACATAGAACGGACTCTAGAACCCTAGTGCGGAAAAAGTCATTTAATGATTTCACACCTCAAAAACAAGGTAGCTGAAGTTTTTTTTTTATATGAAGTAGATCCCAAAGAATATCTTTACGATATTAGAAACTTATAGTGACCAACCTATACAATAGATAAATACTAGTCATATAACAAAAAACACGTTGATCTTCAAACTATTTATAGAACCAATGACCAACAATCCACAACATTTATGATTAAATTGTTTGTATATATTCAAAGAGAATGAAGCTTAATTTTTTTGACTGACCTACTTCTTGATAATTCAAAAGTGGATAAAATATATGGCTTGCTTTAAATGTAACCTCATTGTGCTGAATTACTATAAAATATAACAATATTTATGAGAATTATTTTTTTTCAACAATGTTTATTTGCCGCGCACTATATACGTATATTCTATTCGCGATATCATAAGAAAGAAGTTAAAAAAGGTGGTTTTTGGGGGACACTTTGTAATAAAAGTACCTACAATTATATAGTGTGCTTTGTTACAGTCAAGACTGATGCTGAATTTATTATAATCAACTTATATACCAACTGTTATACTTAAATGAATTCATTTGGACTATCCATCTTCTGAATTTATGAGGCTTTTAAATATTTTTTTTTTCCACAACTATCACACAACACCGTCTAGTCCCAAGCTAAGCAGAGCTTGTGTTATGGGTACCAGACAGCTGATAAACATACTTATATATTTATAAATACATACATATTATAGACAAATAACACAAAGACACAGAACAAATGATCGTGCTCATCACACAAACATTTGTCCTGGGTGGGAACCGAACCCACGACCTCCGGTATAGCAGTCAGGGCCACTAATCACTAGACCAACAGGCCAGTCCAATTATTTAGTTCTTACTTATACTACTAGTGCCCATTGTAAAAACCTAAAAGAAGCAGGGATGTCAACTGTCAGTACCTGGAACATTTTACATTGAACTATATAATATTAGTTATTTAAATTTTTATGAATGTTTAATAATTATCTTGTTGCCTTGACTGTATTGTGTACAATTCATAATGTTTTGTAAAGAGGAAACTTGCGGGAACGCAATTAAAAAAAAAAATGTTTAAAATAAAGTTTTGTTTATTTTATAAAATCCATTTCATTTACCTAAGTGTTTAGTACTTACCTTACAATAATCAAATTTATCTAATTAGATAATTTTAAAATTTTATATTGAAACCATTATTTATTAAAATTATTAAAATTTATCTCGAAAAATAAATGTGTAACATACCTGCTTGTTAATAAATGTGTTATGAACCTTTTTTGTCTAATGCAGAAGTGAATAGTGTTTGTGGAATTGCGGCCTTGTCAAAGATAAATAAAACTGTTGATTCTCCGTAAATTGATCGTTTATTTAACAACTTCTTATTTTAAAGTGATTCTTCGTATTCTTAGGTATGTATGTCCTAAACGGCTTGATTGATATTTTATGTGACTCCCTGGTTCGTTTGAAAATACGTGGACATGACAGTTACAATCAGGTTCTGATTTTTTATCTGTCGAATATCCAATCTTTTGTATAGATAATATTACTATGAGTATGACATATAAATGACATGGAAAAATAGTGATTCAATCATAGAACTTACTTAATAGTGGTTGTGGTTTGGATTTTTACACCAAATTGGTCGATCACAATGACTTTGAGAATAACAAAAATATTAAGGTTAAAGGATCATTCACTGGGATTACAAATTTAAAATGAATGTGATTTTTATAGCTGGTTCATTCACCTCTAACACCATTTTTTTTGCTGAAGGCAAGAGAGACAGTGATTTTAAAACTGTCAAACAAACATTAATTGTCCCGTTACAAAACCAAGTTAAAACCCAAATCAAGTCTGTCAAAAAAATGTTTTTGAACTGAATTTTCCCGGGTTGATGGCGTTAACGTTGTGTTCTTCGCTCGTCTCAAAGAGATTTCAGCATGATAGACCCCCGTCCTACTAGGGTCAATGTCTACCAATGTTTTAAGATATTGCGAAAGAGTGGCCATGGCCTTGGAATGCTGAAGGAAGAAGAATAAAGACCTGACGCTTCTATTCACTCTGGTTGTCATTAGCAGATCTTTAACAGTCGTTACAGATAATCTTATGCCAGAAAGTTTGACCACCAGTTTATTCAACGAGTATCATGTTGTCTAGTGACTGGTTGTGAAGGTTTGATAGGCAGTCGCTTCATGTAGAACAAGGGTATTCGACCGCATGCGGTTAGACTGGGGGCTGACCCCAAGCCAGTTGGAAAACCACGGGGAATTTCCGAAGGGAAAACCCGTACTCCTAGAATGTGAAAGGTAACTGAAGGACACAAGTGTGGTTTTAGTCAGTAAAAGTTTGAGCGCGAGGGGTGCTCCGCCCAAGGGCGGGAGATATCATTGAATGATTTCCCACTTTAAAAAAAAAATAGTTGGAAAAATGGCTAGCGAGATGATTACTCGTTCTCACTTCATTCAGAGCGTGGGAAGTGGAAGTTATTCAATGATTTTTCAACCAAAACAAAATAGTACGTGGCAAATAAGTTAAACCCATTGCTATGATTATGCACAGCCACCCACCTCGATTGAGACCCGAAAATCTGTTATAATACGCGGCAGAAAATTAAAATTAATAAAATGGCCGTCGTTGCTATGGTTAAGCGCAGCCCCCACTATGTCGCACTGCGATTGAGACCCGTCAATCTGTTACTATTTTGGTTCAACTTACATGCCGCGTAGTGTACTGAGTTTTAGTAGCTCATTATGTATTAAGAAGAACAGCTTTTTGGTCATTTACACTTGAGTCCAGGAATTTCACCCTTTGATGCCACTGCCAGAAAAGGCGTGAATCAATGCCTGGAGTTACTGTACAACGAAGTAACAAGACGATATACTCGTATTCGCCGTAATACAAAAAAAAAAAGAACCGTACAATACAAATCACCTTCATTGGATATTATATTATTATACTATCAAAGATTACATTTTGTATTATATTTATCAGTTCATTTCTTTTTGGGCTGAAAGAATGGAACTCATCTGTAGAACGAGTCGAATAAGCCTCTTTTTTCTTAAAATAATTACTTAAATAAAAAGAGAACATGTGTAAGGTTATTATAGATCGTGACTTTTAAATGTACGTTTTAATAACCTTTAACACAGATTTTAACTAAATAAATTTTACGGTAAAACCGCAATACCAAAATTAAATAATAATCTTCCTTTTTATTAAAAATATGAAAATCTCTGTAAATAACCAAAGGCAATTTTGAATCATCGATTAAAATGACTCATTAAACTTACCGAAATTATGTATGTTTGTCACGATTCACGGGAAAACACAATCAATTAAGTATTATTAGGCACAACCAGAAAAGAAAGAAAGAAAAAACATTTATTTGAAACTCGCAAAAAAAAATAAAAGTAAACAAAATTTAAAGATTATATAACATGTAGATAATATGTAGGTCGTATTATATGAATTATACATGTATGTTTATTTTATTTATATACTTGTACCTTTGTTTTCTTATTAATCTTTTGTTTTTTTTTTTTTTATGCACCTGCCATGTTTTCTCTTCACTACCTTGGTTGACTGGTAGAGAATGCCTCAGGCATTAAGTCCGCCTTTGTACCTTTATGTTACATGAAGTTTAAATAAATAAATAAAGATTAAGAAGACTTGTGCGAGCACTGTCTGGTTGAGAAATTAGTCCACGATGCGAAATGAAAGGATGCTGTGAGGTCTTTCCAGCCACTCTTCAAAGAGGGGACTTACCGCCATAATTAAGGCGTGCCCAGTTACCGTGCCTCGTGAACGCAAAAGAAAACTGAAGCAACATAGTCCACTTATTTTACTTTTTTTTTTTTTTTTTAGTCAATAAAAGTTTAATACTCCGTCTTGCTCCACCCAGAACGGGAGAAGTAATTGAAGATTTCCCACTTCAAAAAGAGGATTCATCATCATCATCATTTCAGCCGAAAGACGTCCACTGTTGAACATAGCGACATAATGACCGGTCCTGAGAGTCTCACACCCATCAAATTCTCGCATCTCTCACCAGGTCATCGGTCCACCTTGTTCTATTGCTGCGTCTTCAGGTACGTAGTCACCACTCCAGAACCTTTCATCCTCATCGAACATCAATTTGCCGCGAGCAATGAGCCCCGCCCACTGCCATTTAAGTTTGGCGATTCTTCAGGCTATATCGGCAATCTTGGTTCTCCTGCTAATATCTTCATTTCTAATGTGATCACAAGGAAACTCGGAGGAGAAAAATAGAATTATTTATTATGTTTTGTCTCACCATATAATCTTCTATGTTTATCCATTTCATTTCACCATAACCGTGATTGACTTTATCTACTCCCAGTATGTAAATTTCGAAATTCCAACCACAAATTACAAAACAACTTTCAAGTGGATTCTTGGACTTATCGGATACAATCGAACACTCCCATTTTCTATTATCGACACGAGTTTCTTACAATCTATGGCTGTAGGGAATGAGGGCAAGGTCACACTGCACTGACTTATCCGGCATTATTTACAATTTATTACCAGTTAACACTAAGTGCGCAGTTGGTCTCTTGGCCCAAACTGGTCTCTTTGTTTGAAACGATATTGGGTAACCTATGTATAACTGTTTTTAAGAAGCTGTTAGAGCCAAGAAAGTTTTTGTGCTTTAGCGTAGATTGTTTGCGTCACATTGCCGCGTTTGTTTTTGAATGATAAAAAATTTATTTATTTTATTTATTTGTTTATTGGTTCACCAACAATTATTTACACTGGTATTATGCTAAAGGTAAAATGCAACATATAAAGTACAATAGTGTAATAATTACTTAAAGGTAAACTCCGCATGCATTAAGGAAAAGTTGTATATAAAAAAAAGCAAACTTAACTAAACTAACCTAAAATTATTATTGAAACCACGCGTCAATATACATACAATACGTCTAATCCAAATCGAGAAGAAGTTTATAAATGTTAGTTCTTAATTTGGTTAAAGAATTAAAGTGCAGATCGATTGTGTCGCTACAACTATTAACTACCTTGCAAAATCTCGCGTAAGGAGAATTGGAGCCTAAAACCGTTCTCCTCTGCGGTGGGCACAGTGGTGTTCTGACTGCGGGGAATTCTTGCGGGTGCATGCTTCAGGGGACAGCAGACAACAAAAAACTAGTGCTACCACAAGGTTGGGGCCAGCTGTGCATATTTTTATTATTAAAAGGCTCGCGTTTGAATACTCTCTGACCTAATAGTAAGCGATGTTGATGGAGCCCGCTTACATAAATAATCGTACTTACTATGGTTTACGAGACTAAATGCAGAATTTTATAGCTATAAATATACACTGTCAACTTTTCCAGCATAACTTCAAACCTTTTATGATTTTGATGACTTATATTTTATTCAAATTGAGGCTTTACGGGGAAGTTTTGATGGCACGGATGACGCAGTGTTTGAACGATTGGATTATGTGCTGTATGTGCTGTGTGTAGGATACAAACCTACATGATACAAATATTTGTGAGGCAGTAACTCCGTTTCTGGGTGTTTTATGTATTTGAGTAGATTATAAGGTATATGTTTGTCATCCCACCCACGATACTGGAGTAAATGTGACGCGATTTCCTAAAAAAAAATCTAACTCTGTTATCCTCAACCACTGTACCAGCTAGGTACTTGATCATCGCATCTTTAGTGGAGGATAAGATAATGGCATATTCCGTTCAACGATCATGACTTAGATTCTAGAGTAAATTTTTGGACCTGGAGTTAAGTGGTAATATATAGGGTGACTGGTAATAAGTGAACGATACTTAAACACGTGATTGTAGTCATGATAACAAACAACTTTTACTATGGGACCAATACTGAAATCGTGAAAAAAATCAGTTAAGTTCAGCGCTTTTTGACCAGTTTACCGGGGTCATGGGTTAACTTCCGAAAGGAATATCCGGCCCCGGCACGATAGGCTACGAAGGAACGGGGTAGGTTTTTAGTCAGTAAGAGTCTGACACTACTTCCCGCTCCGCCCAAGGGCGGGATTTGTCATTGGATGATTTTACCTACCATAAAAAAAGTGCTTTTTGACCAGTAAAGTGAACAAAAATGTATTGACCAGTAGATTTGTTACCAAGAGTACAATCACGTGTTTAAGTATCGTTCACTAATTACCAGTCACCCTATATATGTAGTTCAAAAATAATTTGCAAGTCAATAAAGCCATAGACCATAAATATACATCTGGATGGATGGCGAGGGAGAGGCAAGCTTAAGAAATGATGGAAGAATTGTGCAAAGAGTGATATAAAAGAAAAGGGATTTAGTGATAGCATGAAGGGTGACAGGACAGAATTGAAAAACAAAAGTGTAGTGCCGACCCCAAATAATACGGGACAAGGACAGGAACACGGCCATAGACTCGAGCAATGCTTATTTAAACTTTGTTACTCGTGCATAATCAGAATATAATTTTGCAAAATATTCTAAGAATTTGAAATGAATTTGAATTTTGAAGCGGTAGCCACAAAGAGCTTTAATTCATGTAATGTCAATGATCTTTCTAGAAAGAAAGTTACTTTCAAAGTTAAATTGCTTTAGATGTTACTTTAAAATGGAAATTGTAATAAGATTATTAACTTAAATTTACAGATGCGTAAACAATGCAAACGAAAATATGAGCATAAGATTCAGAAGTCCCGATATAGCTACTGAAAACATCTCAATTGCTAAACTCCTACCCAAAAAAAAAATAGTAAAAGAAAAAAACATTTTCTGTTTCATAAAAGACGCAATCTTAGGACTAACTTACAAATTATTAATATTCTTTATCAAAAGTATGCTCTATATCTGCGCACTTAGCATAATGCTGCGACTTGTAAAACTGGTTAGAGTTTGGTAATTAAAATGATCTCTTTTTCTTTATATCTTTTTTCGAGGTCAGCTGTCCTCGTCATTTTTCACCCAATGTATCTGTGCTGGATCATCGAGACCCACATCCCAGCTTGAAAAGGCTTTCTACGCTATATAGCAACGGTGTTGTTGATCAGAACACTTCGAATTTAATTCTCACATATTCATACTATCTCGGGCGTCACTTCCTCAATGAGAATATTTATGGTCACAATGAACATACTCGTATCAAACAACTAACTGGATAGACCTCAGATAATGTCTTTTGTTAGTCGCACTTGCTTCTCGTGGTCGCTAGTGTGACTGCTAAGAGAAGAGTCCTAAATATGATACCCGGGTCCTGCACAAAATGAAATTGGTTTTTCAGTTAGGAATTACTTTGTAGCAACTCGGAGTTTAAAAGTTGGTGGTTTGACAACCCCATGCCTTGCAAAGCACGTGAAACCGTTGGTCTTGTGCCGAATTTCCCTCCGGTCGTATCGGATTACCGTCCCATCAAACTATGAGAGTAAAGGAAAAGGTAATGCACCAGTGTTTTCACACAGACTTGGGCACAATAATATATCCTGCTTACTTGACTAATCTCCGTTGTTATCAAAATTCCGTCGAGAAAATTATAATAAAGGCATATATTGTCGCATATAATAATAAGTATATTCATAGGTACTACATTCTCATCTTGCACAATCGTTTTGTCCCCAGTATACCAGATAGTAGTGTAATACTAAGATTCTGCACATTGTTAGCACTTGGAACAATGTAATACTGGAGACCAATAGATTCAGAACGCGTAGTAAGTAGTGATTACCAAAGACGTATTGTGAAACATGACTAGATATCAATCAGTACCTGAGCTTCATGTAATATTGTACAATGATCTTGCACATGTGTGTGAAATTGTCTATTTGTATTTCGGAATACTACAGTACTACAGAATACATATTGTGTTTGTCAGGAATTTATGAAATGCTAATTATTCAACTTATCTTATAATGGTTTTCCACGCATAGGCGCATCTTAGTGACACGAAAAAGACAAGACAAGACAAGACAAGAAAAGAAAAGATATTTTAATCAGTGAGTGTATTTGATATTTTTTAAATTTCAAACAACCATCAGGAACGCAAAAGGCAAAGAAGAAACATAGGAATAGTCTTAGTCAGTAAAAGTCTGACACGGCACGGAAGTCATTGAATGATTTCCCATCTTAAAAAAAGGTGCCTGAGCATGGGCAACTTAGCTGATTTTTATAGCCGCAGGAGTATTCTTACTGCTGTCTGACTGTAAAGCCAAGATAGAATTGCTTATACCAGATTAGATTACGAACAAGGGTGGTTCTGAAGTGTACCGCTGAACACATGGCAAAGAAGACAACACAGATTTTACCGGCAAGGCAGCGTCAAAATCAAGAAGAGTAAAATTGCCTTTTATTGACGAAACCCGATTCAATATTCACCTGGTAATCCGTCAAACGACTCCTAAAGATATTCGAAAAAAATAGCGAATTCTATCAATCGACTTCCGTGTTGGACGCGCGATTTTCTCGCTTTAAGCGCGCATGGGATTTTCACGGCGTACCGGCTAAATAATCAACATGTCCGTATTTGAAAAAAAAAAAATGGAGACTGGGCAAAATGACGAATTACCAGTAGGAAATATTTAGGAAAGCCACTCATCCTATTTTTGATGTTAAACAATGATTGGAGCTTGAACGCCTTTGACAAGAGTCAAAGGCGTGGTAAAGAACCATGACTCCAAGATTGAAGTGACCATGTAAACAAAACGATTATCACTTTTTTTTATTGTAGATGATAATACGTCTGCACTTTGAACAGGATAAGTGAACATAGGAGCTCTGAGACGTTACGATTACGGCGGCAAATTTATTCTCGGTCCAGTTCACATAGAAAGCATTATTCATACTATAGGTACAGTTCCGCAGATCATGGTTGTAAAAATGCAACTGAATATTTCGGGATCCTTTGGATCTCCCACTTTCACACACTATTTTAATTATCATCATTTTGTGTTGAAAGTCATCCACCGTTGGATATCAGCTTCCTCCCAGAGTTCCAACATTTACTGATCCTGTGCGTCGCGTATCCATCGGGTGATTGACTCTTAAAGCGGCCTGACGTCATTAATGTTCCTTATAAGATCGCTCTTGAACTAGATCTCCCTTGATCATGCGAGATCAAGGTTAAGATCGATGCGAGACGCATATACCAGAAGAGTGTGTTACAATTTTGCATAATGTTCGTTATTAAAATGTTTTGTGTTTATTCAATAAACAGACGTTTTCTATTACTGACAATATTTAATTGATTGATTATAAAGTCTGACATTTTGTAATTGACACCTTAATTTAACTTTAATTAAACAAAGACAACGATATCGAAAAGCAAACCAATTTAGCTCATAAACAACAACATCGATTAGGGTTGTTCCCAAAGGTCCATTATTCTATTGTTTTTTTTTTTTACATCACAGTAAGGCCTTCTCCGAAGTGTGCATGGAAAATTCAAACTTCTTAGGAATCCATGAATTTTTGGTTTTATTTTTGCGTTTAATTGATTTAGTTGCTTGTGGTTGAAGCTAATTTTTCCTCAGAAATATTTTTGTAGGTTTACTTTAATTCACACACATTCTTTGATGCTGATGGGGTTGAAAGGTTCTAGAGTGATGCCTGTGTATTGAAGACGCAACGTTGAAAGTCCTCCCACAAGGGGGACTGATATCTGATGTGATGTGGTCTCGGGTATCCGATGGACTTGCGACGCACAGGATAATCATTACGGGGATAACTGAGAAAAGCCTATATCAAACTTTGGTCTTCTTTTATCTAAAACAATAATAATCATTTAATTAATTCAACATTGGCCCAATAGTCAGTAAAAAACTTATCATCAAAGGGTTAAAATTGTTGAAACTAATATTTTCAGAATAAAATATTGTTGTAGTTACTGTTGTGTAAACCTATTTCATAGTTTATTTTATTTTACTAGGTAAGGCATTTGAAATGTTCTTCGTTAAGTACTTATTCATCCTTGTTATAAACACATACGATAGTAACATATTTTCTTTTATTTAATTACAAACTTTATATTTACGAGCCTTCATCCTACTTATAAATAAATTCATAAATTATTACAATAATAGACAATCACCAATGTACGAAACATAGGGAAACCGATTGTTTTATGTACATATCAATTTCTTACCCTACAGCCCGTCACCCGTCACTCAATCAATCAAAATGATTTACAATCACTACATAATATAAAACAAAGTCACTTCCCGCTGTCTGTACCTATGTGTGCTTAGATCTTTTAAAGTACGCAACGGATTTTGATGCGGTTTTTTTAATAAATAAAGTGATTTGACCTATGGTGCACAGACTTGGTCTTTGACTAACATCCAGAAGTTCAAACTCAAGGTCTGCCAGCGTGCTATGGAGCGCAGCATACTATGTGTTAAATTAACAGACCACGTTAGAAACACTACACTGCGCTCCAAAACACAAATCGTTGATGTGGCTCAAAAGGCTGCCCAACTTAAATGAGACTGAGCTGTGGGCCCGTAAAACACAGGATTGGTGCCCGGACACAGTTACTCGGGGCCGCGGCAGACCACGAAGGAGATGGCGGGACGAACTGGATGTCTTCCTTAAGAATTGGAACGAGAAAGCAAGTAACCGTGATACCTGGAAAGAATGGAGGGAGGCCTTTGCCCAGCAGTGGGACAGTACAGGCTAAATATAAATATAAGAATAATAAAGAGATTCAAGAGGAAAGTTTATATGTATTATACATGCATAATATATTTTTATATATTTTACCATTGCACCCGTGCGAAACTGGGGAGGGTCGCTAGTAGTATTACAGGTATGTTAAATAGTTTGTTCGTAAAAGGTAAAATTAAAAAAAAGGTAGGTACTGATCCGATTAAAAAAATCTCTACTATAGAAGCTGTTACATTTTAGCGGGAAGAACGCTTCTTTATCTCGAAAAATAATTAATTTTCCTGTGGGATGGAATCCGGGAACGATCAATCTGCTTAGCCTCTTCCGAATTATGTTAGGGTCGGCTTTCAATCTAACTGGGTGCAGCTGAACACCATTATTTTACATGGAGCGACTATATTTGACCTCCACAATCCAGTAATTGAGTAAGGGTGATTTTAATATCGGGCAGATTTCATCATGCGACACGATATCACGCCCGCATCTCGCGTGCGTATTCCACGCATTACATAAATACTTGCATAAAAGGACATTTGTGGGGGTTACGCGTGCGGAGCAATCCCGCATGCGTGATTCTCTCTTACTTACTATCCGTAACGATAGCCAAATATCTGTAAATGGCAGTCGGGAAAGGGTTTTTTTAAAGTAGGATATTATCAACTTCACCTGTTTTGAACAGAGCGAGAGAGAGTATAAGACTCACTGACTAAAACCAACTTATGTTCCTTCATTGGCCCTTTGCGGTCCAGGGCCAGGGTAATTTTTTCGAACAATTCCGCAACCATAGCAGGCATCGGCTTTAATGGGCCTTTAAACGTTTGAGGCACGCGTGAAACACAACGCGCCATCGGCGCGGGCTTGGTCTTTGTCGGACGGCGAGCTACCCAGTACTCACTGTCACACCAACAGCTTAACATGTTTCCCGAGGGACGAAAAGATTTCGGTATTTTAGGGTTTGGCAAGCAGTGTTAAACCTTTTAGATCGACCTCCACCGCTGCTGTTACTACTTTAGCCAGGAGCCTATGAACGCAAGGATATGCGAGTGAAGTCGAAAGGTGGTAACACTACATTATTCTATTATATTATTCGGTATTAATTTACACCGGCTGCTGTTACCTTTGCTTCACATAATCGCCTTTAACGACCCCTACAGGAAGTTACGGTTGACCTATCTCTTCGTGATCGAATTATGCAAACTAATAACGTAGGAGATATTGCGGCTAGGTCATGTATATACAATATATTTAGTTAGCTAAGCAAAATAATATCTCAATATTGAAGGCGTGGCGTTTCGTCATGCCTGGTCGACCTTAGTTTACGCTAGATTCTACAAAACTGGATTGTTTCAGTAATAGACACTTACTTTGTAGGCGTAGGCACAAGATACCTACGCCAGATACAAGAAAAATAGATTGTTTCGAGTAATAGTAAATTCTACAATGTTGTTAATTTTAAACTGGCAATATTAGGCAGTTATTTCATCATTCGCTAAATTGTTTTTCATCCAGCTTAGATTAAAGCGAGCATCCTTTTGAAAGGATATTAATAAGAAACCTAACTCGAAATCGCAAAACAAAACCACTCAACTCAACTCAACTTCGTTTATTTTACATAGGCCTACATGAGCACTTATAACATGTCAGAAGCTAGCGCACGGTTCTAATTGTTCGTTTCCTATGGAGAAGAACCGGCAAGAAACTCAATGGTTACTCTTTTAAAAAAGTGATTGTTTCTACAATATTTTCATACTACAATATTAATACGAGTATATATGAGAGGAAAATGTAGACCGGTCAGCTTTGTACCCAAAAGCAACTAATTCTGCAAGCACTAGTTCTCTTCATTTTTAAAGTGATGCAAACTCTAATTTATATATGTCTACTGACTTTATTTTGGAATATTGACATTGAGATTTTCAGTTATTTCAATAAAATTATGAGTACAAACTATATTAATTCTTAAATGAGCCATAATCTAGCCGGCTTACGGGTTATGTTTATATCTAATGAATCATTATGATCATGGAAATTCAGGGAAAACAGTTTTGATTGCCATACTCAAAATGCGCGCGGACGAGATAGAGTACTTTCACTCATAAGTCACACGCTCATATTTTGTAAAGATCAGACAGCTCAATTAGTTTGCTGTGTACTGCTGGCAGTATAACGAAAATAATTCAAGGAAATTACAAACTGAATAAATAATTTAAGGAGTGAGCTATTACTGGCAATATTCTACCTATTCAAACCATGTTTCGCATTCTATGTATATTAGGTTCTAAACCAAAAATTAACAAAAGATTATTGGCATCTTCTGGGTACAGTTTTTTTGTAGTAGGCCTTATCCATCGTTTTTTATTAGGCTCAGCTTAGCGCTTATAATTCGTAGACCTGTGTCATCCACCAACCTTTACTGGGCCCGTTTGGTGGATTACCGCTCATTCATTTTCTTAAAGAAGCCCAGCAGTAGGATTTTTTTTTATTGATATAAACGAGTCTTGACTGCGATCCCACCTGATGGTAAGCATCGGCGGGCAATGGGTAGCTCACTGTCCGTCCATCCGGTAACAGACCGGTCCGAGCTCAAGCCGTTTACGGCGCGCACTGTTCCCGCGCGCCTCAAGGAGTTGTCAGCAAACCGTAAGGGCCCGACAGGGCCGAAGCCTACTGGGGTCAAAGGGTATGTGAAAATGGCACCCGGGGCCCTGGGACCAAGGCAAAGAATGGAACGGGGTAGGTTTTTAGTCAGTAAGAGTCTGACACTACTTCCCGCTCCACCCAAGGGCGGGATTTGTCATTGGATGATTTTACCTACCATAAAAAAAAACCTGATGGTAAGCATGCAATCGTTGTTGGTGAGACGCACTAGTTTATTAAAAGCCTATTCACTGTAGCCTTGAAGATACCTAAATTATAATCGGACGAGAAGACCACAGCAAGCAAACTGTTCTAGTCCTTCGATGTACGCGGTATAAACTACGAGGCAAAACGCTTCAGTTCGGACCTTAGAAGTTTTATCAACGGAAAATTATTACATTAACATTAGGAACATTACAAGATAGATTTATGCTTATACTGGTGGTCAACAGCTGGCTCATTCAGCCATTTAGTTTCAAACAGCTTCGATTGAACTCATAATAGTTCAGCGGTTGCACAACGGACAGCTTAACACAGCTTGTGGGGACATTAACAGAAACCTGTTTACCCGACCAAACACGGTCGGTTGTCACCTAAATACTATCGTTATGCCACTAATTTCTTCTCTGTTTAGTCGGTTAATAGACTTGCAACAAGTTCGCGGCTATTGTTAGCTCATTAACGGCTTTTAAATGGCTCTGCGGTGTTCTTGCAAGCTTTATCTTTTGTTTAAAGTCAGGATTGAAGTTTCTTTTGCTAACGATGTGACTTCATCAGTGCTTTATTAAAAAGGTAATGATGTTTAAAGGAAACGAACGTAAGCATAAATCGAAACAAAAATATTAAAATCAAGATTAAAAAAGCGGCCAAGTGCGAGTCGGACTCGCCCATGAAGGGTTCCGTAGCAGCAAGTCACATAATATAAAAGTTCTTCTAGTTCGCTGTAACTTTGATCGATGTTTTAATAATAGTGTAATTACAAAAATAAAATAAAACTAATTACTAGATCTCGTTCAAACCAATTTTCGGTGGAAGTTCGCATGGTAATGTACGACATATATTTTTTTTAGTTTTATCATTCTCTTATTTTAGAAGTTACAGGGGAGAGACACACATTTTACCACTTTGGAAGTGTCTCTCGCGCAAACTATTCAGTTTAGAAAAAAATGATGTTAGAAAACTCAATATCATTTTTGAAGACCACGGGTTTGATGAAAAAAAAATTGAGTTTCAGTTCTAAATATGGGGAACTCCCAAAATTTATTGTTTTTTTTTTTATATTTTTGTGTGAAAATCTTAATGCGGTTCACAGAATACTTACCAAGTTTCAACAGTATAGTCCTTATGGTTTTGGAAAAAAGTGGCTGTGACATACCGACGGACAGATAGACAGACAGACATGATGAATCCATAAGGGTTCCGTTCCGGGTGATTTTACCTACCATAAAAAAGGCTTCCTTTTTTTGCCATTTGCTAACGGAACCCTAAAAACGGGGTATGGGTGGGGAAGGAAGATTAAAAATATTTAACAAAAATACAAAACAAAAATGGTTAGAACCGTTTCAGAGTCGTGTGACCACAAACACCATGGTATTTATACAACATTATTTTTAGTATATATGCGAAACCTCAACGTATTTTGTTGAAAATCAGTAACTGAATCGATTCGAATCATTTTTACACCATTTTATATTTTTTCCCAAAAATATAAAAAAGTCACAAATTGGACATCCAGATTCAAACTAAACACTCGAGAAATGAAATCTGCGAATCAGTTCTCAGTATATTCTAAGTGCACCAACTTTTAAGCGCATCAAAAGTATTCATCAAAGCGTATAAATAAACTACAGTTAAAAAAAAAACCAGTCGATTTTGAGACTGCCAAGATCTGGTCTTATAAATGTAGCGAGAAAAATAAACTCGTTTAAGGATTGGGAAAAAACGGTTCGAGAAGCTTGCGTCAAATGATGATTCGTATCACGCACATGTTTCCCCGCAAATGATGCTACTGCAAATCACCTCAAAAACGATCTCTTCGCTATTCTCAAAGATTTTCATCGTGAATCAGAAAATGGCGTCATCTGTTTCATTTTAAATGTTGTCATAAAACTCTTTTTGGCTCAACTCTTCCAAACAAAACAGCTTCACAGAAATAAAAATATAACAAGCCACATAGTACAGCATATTCTGGAATAGCGAAACTCCGGAACAAACCTAAAGTTAAAGTTTCCCAAGTCGAAGATATTGTTGTCTCAGTGTAAACACAAAACTACTAAAGTTAGGTTTAGTTAGGTCAGCTATTTCTAAAGTTCACATTTTCTATTCTCACACCTAGACAGGCGAAGCGCTTTGTGAATTGAAATAGACCTCGATGTTCTACATCGAGAATTGGGGTAAATATTAAAGTATTTGGGCGTCTGTTATCTGACACAAGTATTTTTGAGATCACGATCTGATTTCGTTGAAGAAGTATTTTGAGATTAGCTTGGAGTGATCGAGAGAGAGAGCTAGATCCAGTGATGGGAAGTGACTTTGTGACAGCAGATCAGTAGTTTTTTTTTTTAAGAGTATCTATGTAGTTTGGTTGATCAACATTGCCAATGTCTCCGAGCCACCCTTTGTCGTGCCCAGAGCTGACTGGGTGAAGAACTTGAACGGCTCGGTGATACTAATTTCGTCGGCCGCAGCGGGTACCCCATCCTACGAGGCCATCACGAGGGGAAGGGGTTGCGTGGCATCATGGTTCGGGTACATCGCAGTGGTAGGCGTCTATCTTTCCCCGATCTCCACGACTCCCTTACGGAGCTGAATGCCGTCGTCGCTGGGTTTGTTTCCCTCCCCGTGGTCATTTGTGTGGTCTTCAATGCCAAGAACTTGGCTTGGGTTTCTCGGTACATGGACTCGTGATGTCGGTACACTGTCTTCTGATGTTATATATATGCCAATGTAGGCCTATGAGAAATAAACCATATTGATTTTTTTTTATATTATCGAAAGCATATTTGTTTTTAATTTGTATGTTTTTTCTTTAACTAAACATAAACAAAAACTGAAATATTTACTAATTACGTGCATATGTTATGTATACAAAAACAAATTAATACTCTTAGCCGTCGAAGTACTTTTCCATTTCGCTGCCATTTGAGCCCGACCGAATCGTGTCCAAAAGACAGAATGAAATGACTATCAGGATGCTAACCGTTACCCTCAACAGCATCCATACGGTGAGCCAGAAGGGGTGTTTAAGTTATTTTTCATGTGACTACAATTAACTACATATAGGTATCGAACAATTTTTTTGTGTAAGTGGGCTTTTGAAGTGCAATATAACCAAAGCTTCCTCGTTTGTACTAACTATTTTCTTCGATAAATATATTTTATACAAACTGCTTCAAACTAACTGTAGTGAAACATAATTGTGTATAAATCAGCTGTCGTGACAATCGATTTTCAACTATTTATAGCATCGTCATACTTCCATTAAAGAGACGGGCTGTATATTTACACGAACATTGTTAACATATCACGTTCAATTATGAGAGCCAAAGTGGCTTTTAAAATACATACTTACAACATGATATTAATGCTACTACATATTATTTATGTTTATGTACTGTATCGATATTGTTGATACGGGTCGAGAATCACTGACATAACCGCCTCCTGAAATTTCTGCAGATTAAAAACTGCACCTTGTATAACACTCCTATTTATTCCGTGTTCAGGGTGATTATTACTATGATACACATAACTACTGATTTATAAGCTTACAGCCAATTCAGCATTCGACATAACTATCAAATTGGAGAACATACAGCTAGCAAGGCAAAGTTTAGCTTCCATTGCAATTGACAGACGTAGCCATAGCAAGATAAGTTTTTATGCCTATTTCCACAATATTATGTCTTATAGCATTTTGTTGTGGGAACTGCAGCTGATGTAGAATCAATTTTCATCTTGCGAAAGAGAGCGATCCGGGCTATTTATAAAATGGGTCCTCGCAAGTCTCTTATAAATATATTCAAAGAAATCGATATACTGACTCTGCCTTCACACTATTTGAGAAAGTATTTTGTACGAGTATGTTCGTAAAAACTTAGGACATTTTAAAATTAGAAGCGATGTACGTAATATTAATACGCGTAATGAAAATGAAATTGTAGTACCCAAATGGAGGCTCGCTAAGACAAGCAAGTTATTTGTAATTGATAGCATACTAAACTATAACAAGTTGCCAAGTTGCCTAGTTGAGTTGTGAGGGAAAGTTCAAACCCCATATTAAGCGTGTCGTTTGCCAAGAAGGCGCATTACAAGGTTAAAGACTACGTTGAAGACACGCTTGTTTACCAAGCACATGTGGTTTCCCTGGCAGCTCATTAATTGCGTTAATGTATACTTATCTATTAACTGCTCGATCATTGTTTTAACTTCATAATGTATGCTGATACTTATTTTCCTCCTCTCCTGTGACATTGTTTTTGCAATATTTTCTATAATAATTTAAAACATAGCCGCCTCAATTTCACTAGTAATTTACTATTGTATACATCTTTAATTTACTGAGAGGTTTATTTTTAATTTGTGTTTAGCTTCTTTTTATAATTTGAATGTAAGAACATTGTGCTTTTGGCTACAAAGCTGACCGGTCTATCATGTCCTCTCATATCTATAAATATTTTAATATGGAAATATTGTAGAAACAATTTTTTTTTTAAAGAGTATCCATGAAGTTATTTGTCGATTCTTCTCTATAGGAAACGACGACCAATTGGAACCGTGCGCTAGCTTCTGACGTTTTATAAGTGCCCATGTAGGCCTAAATGAAGTAAACACTTTTGAATTTGAGTTCGAATCCAGTTTTAAAATAAATGATCACTTGAAACTCAACTTCGATACTCAGCGTTGAGGCTGAACTAATCGCAGGCTCGAACTCAGTGATAAGAGCGGTCAAAAAGCACGGTGTCTCATCTGACATCTACTGATGAGCAAATATAAGATACAATATTATCTATTAAGCATGCCAGAATTATGGCGGTAAGTCTTCTCTTAAAAGAGTGGCTGGAGAGGCAACACCGGATTCAGGCGAAAGAAACCTCTGGGTGTCACCATTATGTAGATCGCCCGGATACGGTAGGACATACTGTGGAAGTGGCGCTTGTGCGGAATACTTCCACGGTCTCGTTGAGACGATTGGTGGCGGCAACCTCTGGCATCGGATTCTGATTCAGGCTATGGTGTAGATCGAAAAACAATAGCAGGCTTCGCCTTCGTCTGCGAAGCAGTAATGCTAGCGAAGGAGACGGCTGCACGCGTGATGGAACGGACTTCATCTCAAGGTAGGCGCGGGCTTGCAGACGACGAGCAAGGACCGAGCCCAAGGTTTCGATGGCATATAATGTTCCATTAACACCTTAAAGAGATGTCGTCTGGAAGTCATAGGGGCATACCTCGAGCGGGAGAAGTCATTGAATGACTTCCCGTTTAAAAAAAAAAAAAACATACAATATCATGAACCACTTATTTCGATAATTTTAATAGCGTATCTTTGTTAATTGGTCGATTAATGTCGATTCAATGTTAAACTATACACGGAAAATGATGCGACCTTGCTTATTGTCATTAGGAAGGGTACATTAGTTTGCAAAACTAATTGAATAAACTTGTGCAATATGTTCCTGCTCACATTATGGTTTATATAAAAATGATTCCTTAATATGCTTAAGGTAGTCCGCGAAATTCAAATTTCCTTAAGTTTTTTTTGCATTTTACGTCGTGCGCTGACTCCAAGTAATATGGGATGAGGGCAAGAAGAAACAGTCAAGTTTTATGTTGATTAAAGTATGATTTGCGACCATAACAATTGCTTATTTACGGAATAACAATAATTAAAATCATCAATATAACCCATATAGTTTGTCTAAACCAATTGAATCGGTTTAACTAAACTGAGGGGCTTAGCTTAATCCCCTTTCAAGGTCACAGCTCATTAGAGCCACCCGGCACCCACTCCGTGGCGAGCTAACGACTGAGGCAATCCGGTGACGGTACGGAGTTTTTTTTTTATGGTAGGTAAAATCATCC
The DNA here is from genome assembly GCA_958295575.1 of Leucania comma. NCBI lineage: Eukaryota > Metazoa > Arthropoda > Insecta > Lepidoptera > Noctuidae > Leucania > Leucania comma. The sequence goes on from OY282466.1 coordinate 17,157,946, forward strand.
AATGACAAATCCCGCCCTTGGGCGGAGCGGGAAGTAGTGTCAGACTCTTACTGACTAAAAACCTACCCTGTTCCTTCGTTGCCTATAGTGCCGGGGCCGGGTATTTCTTTCGGAAGCTGACCCATGACTCAAGCAGGCTTCGGCCCTGCCTGCCTGCAGCTAGCAGGCTGGGCCTCTACGGTTTGCTGACAGCTCCTTGAGGCGCGCGGGAACAGTACGCGCCGTCGACGACTTGGGCTCGGTCCGGTCGGTTACCCGTGGATATAGTAAGCGCATGCCCATACAAGTTCATGTAAAGAATATTACCGGAGGAGGTGAAGTGGTGCGGAATGGGCGCCGGGTAGTTCTAATGAGCTTTGGCCTTTAACCTCTATATCTGATATAGCTAACCATAAAATATCCTAATAAAGCAAGGCTCAGGCCATTCCAGTCGAACTCGGCTTCGTTCGAAATAGTTACCGTGACCTTGGAACGTATAAGGCAAATAAAGGAATACAGAAAGGTTTTAATCGATATGAGATATAAGTTTGACGTTGACGTTCACTCACGCTTCGCCCAGAGTGAGTAAAGTTATTTGAGTGTTTCCCAACTCAAAAATGCGGTGACCAAAGCGCCTACAAGGTCTTACATATTACATTTGACAACTTAATTGAACTAAGGGATGTGAAGCTATATGTTGTATATTCCTCCATCTTTCTTTCTCGCTCACCTGCGTGACATTTTAACACGTCAAGTCAAGGTTACCTACCACGCTAACTATTCAATAAATCTGCGGCGGCAACAACATACATTTCCCTTATTGTATCAATAGTATCAATAGCGTATTGTTATTACATCAGAATAACAATCAATAAACACGGAATACAAAATGTAAATCCTTTAATAATTGTACATTATTTATTATCATTCAAGATTATCGCTTATGTAAAACATTGCTACATTGTTACTTGGAACTAATAACCTGCTGGTCATACATAATTTACTGATTGATATCATAATCCGATACATAAAACTGAAGACTTTGTTTGTTTGAGGATACTAATCTTAAGAACAACTCATTCGAATCGAAAAATAATGGAAAATTATAAATAAAGTCAAACATTTCTTTATTGGCCACAAACTTAATTAACTTTAACTTAACTTTTATAACTAAACAACGGGAAACTGCAACGCTAACTAAATCTTCTTAGTCCAATACTGAGCGAAGCGTGCTCGGAATTCTAGGACACTCCGAAACACACAGGTTAGGTTAGAAGCCCCCGCCCTTAGCCTTAATGGTTATTTTTTTAAATCACCTAAAAACAGTGGCTGTGATATTATAATTCAAGTGCTAGTTAATTATGTCTGAATTAGTAATTTAACCTTATGAATACTGTAATAAGAGACACAATATAAACACAATAGGTGTGCGGACACCAGTGTCCTCTCGGTTCTTAACAGTTTATAATGCATAGCCGATTTTAGAAGTGGCTTGCTTTTAAAAAGAAGTATCTAATAGCTCATTTATCAAAACTATAAGCTATATAACATTACGTTACTATCAAAAGAATCAAAGTTGTAACCATATACGCGGGTGAAACCGCGGCGGATAGCTAGTTATAAAATACAACGCATTTTAATCATATTTACATATTTTGTACATTCTTACATTAAACCTGGTATGTCGATCATTGATTAACTGTGGGATTATTTATATTAAGGTCAACTAGTATATTTACCTTGAAAGGTAACTACAAAAAAATTTATAAATTATCCACTATCTGCCCAAAAGATGATTTATTGCCTTCCAGCACCCCAGGCTTAGATTTTTGTTTTATTATTAATTTTATTTTCTCTGAAGCCACGTACTAGCCTGAGGCAAAGACCTGTCCATCAATGTAATAAACTTCTGAACGATTAGTTTAGAACTGAAAAAACAATAAAAACTTCTGATAAAAGAAATGGTGATCGCAGAATTTTGTAATATTTTATCTATTTTTGTTCCACCATCGGACCACGAGACGGATGGCGTTGCACCACCGGTATATGGTTTTTTTTTTTTTTTGGGTAGGCAAAATCATCCAATGACAAATCCCGCCCTTCGGTGGGGCGGGAAATAGTGTCAGACTTTTACTGACTAAAAACCTACCTTTCCGTTCCTTGCCTTAATCCTGGGGCCCGTGGTGACAGTCTCACATAACCTTTGGCCCCAGTAGGCTTCGGCCCTGCTGGACCCCTACAGTTTGCTGACAACTCCTTGAGGCGCGCGGGAACGGTGCGCGCCGTAGACGACCTGAGCTCGGACCGGTCTGTTACCGGACGGACGGACAGCGAGCTACCCATTGCCCACCGTCCGCGAGCCCGCGCCTACGGTGGCCGGAAATTGGGATCGGAAACCCGGCGGCGGCGGGGGCGTGTGCGCCTTTGCCTAATGCGGTCGGCCTCCTCCTTTGCTAGAATTACTGCTTCGCAAAAGGAGGCGACCGCCTGCCACTCCTCCTCGCCCCGGAGCATGGCTTGAACCAAGCCCCGGCGCGAGAGATCGCCGCCGATCGCCCCCACGAGGACACGGCGATGCTCTTCCCAAGCGGGGCACACCTCGACTGTGTGCTCCACCGTGTCCACCGGGCGGTCCGCACAGTGGCGACACCCGGGCGTCGTCTCCGCACGAATCTTGTACAGGTACGGACCGAACTTGCCGTGTTCGGTCAGCACCTGCGCCAAACGGAAGGTGACGACGCCGTGGGGCCTCTCCAGCCACGCCTCAAAGAGGGGCCTTACCGCCTCGATCGTGGCGTGCCCAGCACGAGGTTGCGACAGTCGCTCTCGCCATTTCACCATGAGATCCCGCCGGAGCTCTGTCCGCCATGCCGCGACTTGTCGCGGCAGCGGAGTTTCGCCCCGACGTTGCATCTCCACGCGTAAGTCATGCATGTGTGCAAGGACTGTTGCCTCCAAATCCCACGGTGGTAGGCCAGCAAGGAGGCTCGCCGCTTCACAGGACACCGTACGGTATCCGCGGATCATCCGGATGGCCATGACCCTCTGGCAGGCGGTTAGCCGGGCCGCCACTCGCTTTCGTAGCGATGGCGCCCACACCGGCGCACCGTAAAGGGCCATGGACCGAACGATGCCTGCGTAGAGCCTCCGGCAGGAGGCGTCCGGACCCCCTAGGTTCGGCAGGAGCCGCTTGAGCGCAGCCCCAGTCGCATTCAACCTGGGAGCCAGACGTCGGAAGTGCTCCTTGAAGTTCCACCGGCTGTTGAGGACGAGTCCCAGGTACTTCATCGTCGACCCGACGCCGATGTGAACTCCTCCTACCGTTAATTGGGAGCCCGGAGGTGGCGCGCTCCGAGGGCCGTGAAAACACATGGCCTCGGACTTGTGCAATGCCACCTCGAGTCCCAACTGCTGTATCCTCTCCACGACTGTCGCAACCCCGCGCGTCGCTAATTCGACCGCCGCCTGGTACGACCGTCCCCGCGCCAGGACCAGCATGTCGTCTGCGTAACAGACCACGCTGACCCCGTCGGGGAGGTCGGCCCGCAGCACGTAGTCGTACCCGATGTTCCACAAGGGCGGCCCTAGTACCGATCCCTGCGGAACACCGCACGACATCTCTCGCCGTTTCAACTCCCCCTGATGACCGGGGTAGATGATGAACCTGTCCGACAGGTAGGCCTCGATCACCCGACAGAGGTAGTCGGGCACCCGGTGGTACCGGAGTGCCCTACCAATGCAACTCCAGGGCAGGGAGTTGAAGGCGTTGGCGATGTCCAGAGACACCGCCAAGACACACCTGCCCCGGGACACCGCATCCCCCGTCGTGAGGGCTCGCACGCGCATGATGGCGTCCACAGTGGAGCGCCTCCTGCGAAATCCGAACTGGCCGTCCGCAAGATCCGGCCCCTTCCGTGCCAGATGCACGACGAGGCGGTCTGCAATTACTCTTTCAAAGAGCTTGCCCACCTCGTCGAGCAGCACAATGGGCCGATACGCGGACGGAGAGTCCGCGGGGCGCCCCGGCTTCGCGATAAGGACCAGTTTCCCGGTCTTCCAGCGAAGCGGGAACTGGCCCCTCTCCATGCATGCGCTGAAGAGCCCTCTCAGTCGAGACCCGAGTTCCTCCATGGCCAGGACCCAGGCTTTCCCAGGTAAGCCATCGGGTCCTGGGGCGGTGTTCTTGGCACTCAGCCTTCGCACCGCCACTCTCATCTCCACCTCGGTCACCTCTGGAGCATTGCTGCCGTCGCTGCCGTCGTGGTCCGCATCGGACACCGCTGGTGGTGGCGGAGCCATAGGCGGGGGAGTATGCTCCCCTCGCGTAGGGAACAGAGCGCTCACCACACCCTCCACGAGCTGGGGCCGGAGACTCTGAGTCAGCGGGGGAGCCCATGGGCGGAGTTTCTCCATCACCATTTTGTATGGGCGTCCCCACGGATCGACGTTCAGAGACTCCAGCCACACGTTGCGGGCCTCGAGTTTGGCCCGCTTTATCTCCGCACCGGTATATGGTGGATGTATCACACCCATACACACAAAACATTTTGGGAACACAGTCATTATGGGTACAGCTATGGAGTGGAATTCCCTGCCGAAGTCTATTTCCTGGTCCCTACAACCCAGGTGTCTTTAAGTAAAGAGTGACCAGATTACTTGATAGCAAGCATGCTCCATCGTCGACCACATCATTGCTAACCTTTCCTATGGATAATAATAAAAAAATAAAATAAGTTTTGTTAAGGCAACGTGGGTGCCTTCATGAACATACAAAATCGCATACACGAGATACTCAGACCCAGAGCAGCTGTGAGTATCGTCTTACTAATATTTGTTTCGTCCGGAAATCGAACCCGCGATGCACAGACCAGCAGCCATGCTTAGACCAATGACCGTCATTGTAATTACAGTCAAAATACGGCTATGTCTTACGGTGTTCCATAAGTTACTCCTGGTAGTCTCTTAAAACGTAGTTGCAGATAGATATTTATTATGTATGACTAGAATTTGCGTTTGCAAACTGGTGTTCTAGTTTGTCAGATATTAATTGTTCTCTCTTAAATTGAATATTTAATACTGGCCACTTTAGTTCTTAGTGCTTGCCACACCAGAAGGCATCTTGTCTGTGGTTTTGCCTATGCTTTTCGGTTCCAATTTTTATTTATTTTTATTTGTATATTGCACCTAAGGCAAAACAAGAGCTTAATTTCTTTTGCACTGGAGAGTCATTTTAAGATTTTAATCTATTAGGTTACCTATTTAATGTTTTTTTTTTTTTACAAATTTTGGCACACTTAAGGTCAGGTTCTACTCATTTTGAACTTTTTTAAACATCTGGAAATTTACAAATAGAAGAGAACACCACGAAAAATTATTTTATTAAAATTTAAAACATGACATAAATTATTTGGCTCGATAAAAAAAATGCGAATCTGACCATTATTTACAATTTCAAACGTGTTTATTTACGAGATATATACGTAACGGAAATATGTGAAAGTAAAATTTCAAAAAAAAAAAACAAAAATCTTGGATATTTTTTGTTATGAAAATAAAACCGCTGTTTTAGGGCCGTGAAGGCCGGCGACATAATCCCGGGCGAAGTTCATAGAGAATACGCAGTGACCACAATCGGCTCTTAAGAGATATATTAAGAGTTACGCATAGATATCGAGCTATGTCTCTGCGACAGCGTCTGCGAGGCAGCAGTAATAGTATCGTACAAATTATTGCCTCTAGGTCAGACTCATTCCAAAACAAATGTATTAGTATTTTTGTAGCAATGTAGATAAAAACCCATTTTTTATTCTATTTTATTATTCCATTAAAATAATTTTTATCTATTGTTTATACATCATCAAATACCTTAAGGTTAATTTCCGAATGAACATTATAACAAACAATGGCAAAATTGACGATATTAATGTGTTATCTACAATTCTACATAGGATCAATACATATCGTATAAACCACTTTTAAAATTAACAGTCATTTAGTGGTTTTAGGGTTCCGAACTATAAAAGGAAAAAGCGGAACCCTTATAAGATCACTTTTTGTTCGTCTGTGCGGTCCCTTGAAGCTGTGCAAATCAAACTTCTAAGTTAACAAAAAAGAAGATACGGCCGTTTATGTCTTAAAAAGCTTATAGTTTGACACTCTCGAGGGAAACGAAATTCATAAGGTACTTTCCGTTGAACTAGAAGCTTGAAATTTAGCATGACGCAATGTCATAGAGCACAAACTATATAGGAGTAAAACTGAAAACTGTAAATTTGTAGTTACGTCATAAAAACAAATACTTTTCTCGAGACTCGATTCGAGAAGTGGACTATTTATAAAAGTTACTTTGTACAGAACCTTCGGTTTGCGAATCTGACTTGCACTTGCAAGAAACTCAATGGACACTCTTTTAATTCATGTTTTATTATGTTACAAAAATCTTAGTTACATATTTCTTGTTCCTTCTATTATGTAAGCACAATTTAAATAAACAAAATAATGAAATCAAAAGGAACAGTATTAATAAATGATTGACCTTTCAAGTAATATCTATAACCGTGATTTTATTTTATGGATTTACTAATCACCTGATTACGCGTCCAAATATTTAAACATTTTCAGTCGGAAAAACAGACATGATTTTATTTGTATATGTTAAAAAATCAGACAGAATGAATGTTTATTTGTTTTACTACGAGATCAAAGCAAATAAACCATGTGAAATCATTCGTGAATCTATCGAAATTTACGCGAATCTGTTACGCATAACCAGTTTTAGCATTTAGATTGTAGCAAACATTAATAATCGTATTAAAATAATTGCTTTTTGAAAAAATTGTTCAAGGTTTTGTAGAGCGTTTTATTTTATCGATTTTATAATAGATGGTCGGTGTCTCTGGATAATAACGACGATTTATTTTAACAACTGAATTTAACGTAGATAGAATCAACTAAAAAAATAAGTTGAAAAAAGTAGTATCTGTTGCTTTTGTGAGTTAGGATATAATTTTAATAAAATTTATAGCCTACAGCGGATGATGATTCTAACTCAGTGGATTAGAGATCTATCAAAGTGGATTAATGGGGCCTTTAACCGTTATATTTACAGAAAAACTCCTACTCAAAGGACTAAGAACGTTTTTCTGGGTAGAAATCCACCCTACTAAGCAATATGCTTCCGCATTAGGCAAAGGTGCACACGCCGCCGCCGCCGCCGGGATTCCGATCCCGATTTCCGGCCACCGTAGGCGCGGGCTCACGGACGGTGGGCAATGGGTAGCTCGCTGTCCGTCCGTCCGGTAACAGACCGGTCCGAGCTCAGGTCGTCTACGGCACGCACTGTTCCCGCGCGCCTCAAGGAGTTGTCAGCAAACTGTAGGGGTCCAGCAGGGCCGAAGCCTACTGGGGCCAAAGCTTATGTGAGAATGTCACCACGGGCCCCGGGACAAAGGCAACGAATGGAAGGGTAGGTTTTTAGTCAGTAAAAGTCTGACACTATTTCCCACCCCACCCAAGGGCGGGATTTGTCATTGGATGATATTACCTACGTTAAAAAAAAAACCCTACATATTGCTTAGAAATGGAAAACAGTTTAGTGGACGGTGTTCACAAGCCACAGAGATCAAATGTCAAAGTCAGCAGAAGATAATGTAACACATGGGTGAATTTCTTTTGTTGTGGCTTAGATTGAATCTTTGAAGAAAAAAATTGCAGCTGCATGCCCTAATAAAGTCAACTCTAATTATACTAATAAAAGACACCATGAAAGGACATAAATCTTTAAAAGTAAGGAATTATCAACCCTCAAAGTTCCACATTTTTCATTCAATTAACCACTCAACGCTTCATAAAATGATCTTGATAACCACTTTACCCTTTTAATGAAAATTTAATCACTGACCGAGAAAATTATTTTAGGCGGAAGAAGCGCCCATTGTAATTTTTATTTTAAAACCACTTTCAAATTTAAAATTTCAGGAAATATTTTTTGGTTAATTACGATACACTTTGGAGTTTCTTTTCTTCTCTAAGTAGTAGTTTCAAATTTTATGCTTGAAGGGAATTTTGCTCTCGCTTTTTTGATGGGTAAGAAAATTTCAAAGTTGTATGGTAGAGAACGCGTAAGAACTAAATATAAACCCCGTACGTTAAGAAGGAACATGAAGAAGTAAGTTTTTGGATGCTCGATGGCACACTTATAATTATTGTTTTAATTAATCAGAAGCACATCTAGTAGAGCAATAAGGGTGTTTTTAGTAAATAAATGTTACTATAATGATGAGTATCTGCAAGATAAAAATATTGTTATGTAATAATAGCTCACTCAAATCTATATGAATGACAAAAATTGTGGTAATTTTTATTATAAAATTATGACAGCAATAATAATGTGAAGCTAATTTAATTGGATCAATGTTTAATTTTATTTTTGAATTGAATTTTTTTTATTTTTTTTTTTATTTGATTATTTAAATTACGACATTTTTTATTACCAATGACATACTACTTTTAATTTGAATTTACATGTTCAATTTTGATACAATAATCGTTGTGTTACTTGGTCATAATGAAATTTTAAAACGAATTTAAAATATTTTGCACACCTTATTAGGTTTTAGTACAGCGACATATCATAGCTACATGTAACACCTTTTTATACTTACCTGTATTATAAATAAACGTATTGATTGATTGATTTTTTAATGTAATACGGATTTATATCCAAAAAAAAAAAGTTATGTGCAAATAATTTGCACACATATGAAGCCGGGGTAGATCACTTGTATATTATATTATCTAGCCTAATATATAAAAATTTCGTCTCGTCTCATAGTGTTTATATTCAAAATTTTCAGTTTTTTTTATATATATATATATAGAGGTAGATTGGGTAGGTCTGAGAATTACATAAATTGTAGGCTATTTTTACCTTCCTTATTTCTTTGATAATAATAGAATAAGGTTTTTTTTTAAAATGAGCTAGTAAATTATTAATATACTAATGACTGATGATAACTTCATTTGGTTTTCCTTTTTCTAAAAACTAAAATGTTAAAATGCACGGTTATTTTTGTATTGCCATTTGAAATCTTTGCTAAACTTTCCTGATGATAAATTCAGAAGTGATTTATCATCTGCCCTTAGCCAAGTTACAATCGATTCGTTTGCGTTAACGCTTGGAGTTGACCACGCCCCCAATTCGTTTGTTCGAACAAAGGAGTTGGGGGCGTGGCCAACTCCAAGCGTTAATGCAAAATGAAACGATTGTAACTTGGCTAGAGGGGCTGGACAGTTTTAAGATTGATACTAGGGACATAATGCCAACAGTGGACGTCTTTTAGTTGAAATGATGATGATAATTGGACATAATATACTGTTTTTACGAATTCTATATTTCATAAAAGAAAATAGTAACTAAATTCACTACATAGAACTCTTTTTTTCACTTCTAAAGACAGTAAGTACTTAGTACGTAACCTTTTTTCTCAAGGAAACTTATCAAAACGCTTTTCGTACTCATCTGGGGTTCAACAAGAAACTTCTCAAGCAACTTATAACCGCCAAGGGACTAGGGTCACTTGTGAAGGTACCTACCTATCCTTTCGCCATTAACTCAAACGGAATAGAACTTACTTCGGGTTTAGTTTCACGACTCAGTCAATGGTTTGAAACGTTCCTATTTCCTGCAGAGTTAGCTTAGGCCTACTGTTCACGGTGTGTTATACTCAATTACGAAACCGCCGTGTCGATGCCATCGTGTCGTTGCCATATTGTCCTCACAATTTCATAGTTTTGTTTGTAGAACGACTGGTAATTAGTGAACAATACTAAAACCCGTAATTGTAGTTATGATAACAAACAAGTTTTACTATGGGACCAAACCTGAAATCCAAAATCTGCTGGTCAGTACATTTGTGTTCGCCTAACTGGTCAAAATGTACTGAACTTGGCTGTTTTTTTTCGCGATATCAGGTTTGGTCCCATAGTAAAAGTTGTTTGTTATCATGACTATAATCACGCGTTTACTATTTACCAGTCACCCTATACACCGTTAAATTTTGGTCGTTTTAATCCCGTGGAGGATTGATTCGGTACATGAAACACTATCGATTTGTAAAGATAAAATTAAAAAATAAAGTACTTTTTTTCTAAAACTCGAATTAATATACGCATGCACGAAATTAATTTCTTTAAGTAAACGAGTCCATGACCTTGTAGGAAGTTATCGTTCGTTGCGTAATAACTACCTACAGTTCATTGGCCTCGCGCAGCTGACGTTTACTAAAATTAATTAAAATCGTACATGCGTGAATTAATTCGAATTTGAAAAAAAAGTACTTTATTTTTATAATAATAATAATATAATAATAATAATATCCCACAACTATCACACAACGTCGTCTAGTCCCAAGCTAAGCAGAGCTTGTGTTATGGGTACTAGACAACTGATAAACATACATAAATATTTCTAAATACGTACATATTATAAATAAATTACACCCAGACACAGAACAAATGATCGTGCTCATCACACAAACATTTGTCCTGGGTGGGAATCGAACCCACGACCTTCGGCATAGCAGTCAGGGCCACTAACTACTGAACCAACAGGCTAGTCAGTTTTCATTTATATCTTTACAAATCTATAGTGATTCATGTACCGAATCGAACCTCCGCGGGATTAAAACGACCAAATTTTTTATTCGGTGTATAGGCTTCACGCAGGCGTACACCAAGCGAATAGTGACGAATACGGGTCTATGAAGTTACGCGTCCGTGGACCGTAGGCTTTATTGGTTCCGATTCGGGTTGCGTTGATGGGCATTTGTTTTTTTTTACTACGGTAGATATTGTTAAAAAAAATTAACGTAGCTGTTATTATTATTATTTATTTCTTTATTGCACGCCTTAACTTATTATAGGACAACCATTTATAAAAGAATAAGTGTAAAATAGGCGGTCTTATTGCACAGGGCATTTCCTACCAGACAACCTTTGGATGGACTGAAAGAAAGAAAATGATTTGGGGTTGTCAGTGTACAACAATATAAATAATAGAAATATTTATATAAATAATACAATAGGAAAAAATATATGTATATATAATACATAAATAAGTTATCAAATAATAAACTAATAAATATTAAAATATACCCACAAAAGAGAAAGGAGAAGAAAAATTTAAGTAATAGGTAGTGCTCCTTTACCATTTTTGAACGCTGGTAGCGTTTGGGCACGCCTCACTTCTATGGGTAATGTATTCCACAAACGAAAGTGTAAAAGAATAAAAAAAAACCCCGACAGTCCTTTACATCAATATGAAACTGGGCAAGTCGAATCTAATGAGCCCAAACTTGATGAGTTTACTAAAAGGCATTCCAAAGTTCCATCAGCCACCTCTCAGTTGTAGCATCAGATCCTTGTCATTATAAGAAACGTGTAGTACTGGTTAAGGCAAATCTAATGAGCCTAAACCCGATAGATTTACTATGTTAATAAGCAATCCAGGGTTCCTTGAGTTGTACCTTTGAGCTCCATCATCAGACTAGCTCAATGGCACCAGATTGTAAACGAGTATTTCAAATATTATGTCACACGAATGTTTAAAATAAAGTAAATACCCATTACGTGTTTAAAAACCCTACCGCAGTTAACAAACGAGCTGATGACCATGAACACCTGCATAGATTTGCATAAATTGTAGATAAGAACCATCTCGATTAGGTCAGCTTTCAAACAAAAAAACTGCATCAAAATCGGTCCATTCGTGTAGGAGCTACGGTGCCACGGACAGACACACAGATAGACAGGTCAAACTTATAGCACCCCTCTTTTCCATCGGAGGTTAAAAACAGCGTAAGATAGATGACTCGCCTCTAGCGTATGGACCGCTGAAATCAGGATGGTTTGTCCTAATTTCACTCAGTTGCAATCAGTGAGTGACATAAACGAGAGTGTTACGAAAAATTATTACTTTTTTGTTTTGAGTAGGACAAATGTTACTAAAATGCCTTTGTATACCTACTTGTATGCGTTGTACAAAATAAACAAATAAAAAAAATCACATTGAATCACATTTCGCTCGTAAGTACATGAAAACTTATTTCTTATGATATTTCTTATTTCGCTTAATGTTTTGGTCGCCATTTTGCGAAGCGAGATAGATGGAGCTCACGTCATTCATAATCGTAAACATTCGACAGCTAACACGATTTCACTCGCACAAAGCGCCGGCACTTATCTCTGTCTTTATCTATCAGTGAATGTATGTTTGCGACTGTGATGACACTGATCATAGATATGTGAGTTTCGAGTCCAAATTTTCTGATTGCAATGTTAGCGCGTAACATATCTTCCCTTATAATATATATCAATGGTTATTGTACAGTCAGGGCTCAAAAGTGCAGTTGCACTGTACCGATACTAAAGTATGTAAATTTCTTTGTAAAAGAGGGTCTAAAATATCGAAAAAACTAGTTGCAGAACACTGGAATTCTACTACAAAGAAATTTTAGACAGTTTAGCATTGTTAGAGTGCAAATGCACTTTTGACCTCTGACCGTACATAGAAATCACAATCTTTTTTAAGGTTTCGTACCAAAACCGCAATCAACGGATCAACAGTGAATGTTTATTAATAACTAAGCTTCTGTCCAGCCATCCGTCTGTCTGTCAGCGAGTTTCTCTTGAATGTCATTGTGATAATGTAAATTTTAATAATGTAACCTCTGTGGTACCAGCCGTGAGGCATAGACAACATTATTGTTTTTTTTTATTGAATTTCAATTTTTACTTTACTCGTATTTATGTTGTGTGATCTTGATGACTGTCGCTACTGTGATAGGAAGTTCCTACAGCCTTACCTAGTTCTATCATCATACCGGGGTAGTGATAAATCTTCCAGCCCTTTGTCGAATAGTGTATCATTTTAAGGGTCTGATTAATATTTAAATATCTGCTCAAAATAAGCATTACAATACAAAGAACCAGCTAGAAGAATTTCATGATTATCAAGATGAATTAAATGTATTTGCAATTAGAGTAATACGAAAACTGAATAGTAGATGTATTGTTGTTGTTTTTGTTTATTTATTTTTTTCTATAAAAAATAATAATAAAAAAGGAACGTTACGTCACAGTAACAAATACTCCTGTATCATGGGTTCGTTCTCTCTCTAAACACACATACATAAGACACCCACAACTCTGAAGGCCAAATCAATATTTACTTCGTTGTGGAAATCGAACCTGTGACACGCAGTGCAGCAAACAATCACTCAACTAATGTGACAACCATGCCGTCAAAAATCATCTTTTCAGCTGAAAGGCGTCCACTGTAGGACATAGAATGAATGCCTCCCCCAAACATCGCCATAATGACCGGCCCAGTGTTTTTTTTTTTTATGGTAGGTAAAATCATCCAATGACAAATCCTGCCCTTGGTTGGAGCGGGAAGTAGTGTCAGACTCTTACTGACTAAAAACCTACCCCGTTCCATTCTTTGCCTTGGTCCCAGGACGACTTGAGCTCGGACCGGTATGTTACCGGACGGACAGCGAGCTACCCATTGCCCGCCGTCCGCGAGCCCGCGCCTACGGTGGCCGGAATTCGGGATCGGAATCCCGGCGGCGGCGGCGGCGTGTACGCCGTTGCCTGATGTGGTCGGCCTCCTCCTTTGCTAGCATTACTGCTTCGCAGAAGGAGGCGACCGCCTGCCATTCCTCCTCGCTCCGGAGCATGGCTTGAACCAAACCCTGGCGCAAGAGATCGCTGCCGCCGATCGCCCCCACAAGGACACGGCGATGCTCTTCCCAAGCGGGGCACACCTCGACTGTGTGCTCCACCGTGTCCTCCGGACGCTCCGCACAGTGGCGACACCCGGGCGTCGTCTCCGCACGAATCTTGTACCGGCCCAGTGTACTTCCTACGCTGCGTTTTCCTATGTGATCGCCACTCCAGAACCTTTTGCTCCACCGATCATCTGTTCTACAAGCAATGTGCCCTGCCCACTGCCACTTAAGTTCCAAAGATAATATGTTTGCATAATAAATTAATGAAAACCGTAATAAACTTCTTAAGTATTCATAACCGTTTTAATTAATCTTACGATAGTTTCTACGAAGATTTATTCTAGACCGGACTCAAGGATCTTGCTTGCTCCAAAGCTTTAAACTGTTTGCGTTTCTAAGTAAGAAAACGCTTTACTTCTCATTTCTCTCTTAATTACTGAGTATTAGTGGTCGGGTGCGCTAATTAAGCAAGCGTGTAATAGTCACAATTAAAATGAAAGCTTTTGTGGAAGGCCGTAAGTCGTTTGTTATCGGAAGGGTGAAACTTTGTGGCCGCATCTTTTCGTGTTCTGTTTGTATGTTTCTCCAAAATATCATGATTTATTTTTGTGATGTTCGAGGATTGGGTGAGGAAGTAATTGAAAAGGTAATTGGTTTTGTTTCAATATTAATTTCTGTTTGAGAGGACTGCAAAAACTGTAGGTCGAAATTTTTTTCATTGTTGTGAAGTCTAGTTTAGCTCGTGAGTACGAATGAGTTGCAAGTACGTTTGAGAAAGTGGCTATGGCCCTTAAAAGGAAAAGGTAACAGAAAGACTGACAACTGAAGACTGGTAGAAAATGCCTTAGGGCATTAAGTCTGCCTTTGTACTGTTTATGTCATCGTTTGGGTCCATAAAGGATTGATAAAAATAAATAAATAAATAAAGACAAAGGTGGGTTTACATAGTAAAAATCTGATACACCGTCTTGTTCCACCCTAGAGTGAGAGATGGATATCTTCATCATTAAATACCTCGAATTAAAAAAAGTATAGTATTTTGTGTACTCCTAAATATTTCGTATAAAAGCCAAGATTATTTTTGTAAACAGTTACTCTTTTACATTTCGGTGTAAAAATTGATTGAGCATTAATTTGCCTATTTATCAAATAACTTTCGTTGTAGGATCACAGACTCAAACCTAAACACACAGGTAAACGTTCGCTTTTATAATAATATATTAGTGTATTATTATCGATAATTATAACATTAGTTTCGATAGAACCAGCATGATGATTCTGTTCACATTATTTTCAGCCCATAGCATCCAATTCAGTTTTATACGCATAGTAATTAATCCATTATCTTCATAATGAGATTTAAGCTTAAATAAATTAACGTAGTTATACCATAAAGCTTTTATTCAGTTAACAAGGCTCTTTTTAATAATATTTTCATTTAATTACATTACTTATTCATTGCAATATTAATTTAACACGCCGTATTAACCCTTTACCCACCACTTCCAAAAAGAGTGAGTGCGGGCTTGGAAAACCAGTGGTGGTTTGCCTCAGAGATGTAGTATTTGTAAAGTGGTCTCAAGAGGGGCCGTTGGTCATCCCTGAAGAGATCCGTTTTAGGTTAACGTTATGTTTAAAGGATTAGTCAGTTAAACTCTGTGTTACCGAGTTCTAGCTGTCCTTGGTGCGCTAGACGTTTGGAATTGCAGAACGATGTATTCAACGCCTCTCGGGGAGGCTCTTTCTTGCATTTCTCCTGTGAGCTTGTTCAAATGCTTCATTTCGCTAAGTTCCTGAGTCTCCTAGTCGTGTTTGCAGTGGTAGACTACTGCAAACACAACTTGGCGAAATGGGGTTTTATGGACCCGTCGAATAATCAATGTGAGTACGGTGCTGTTCAAAACATGAACCCGTCCTTTGGCGCACTTTAACGGGTAAAGTGCGCTAAGTGCCTATATATTCCTGCTCTTTGGCAGTTGCTACCAGTGATAGCGATACACCAATTAGGAGGAAGTATAGTAACTTGTCAGAACCATCTTGGTTGCGCCAATTTGCTATGATCCGCGACTTTGTTTTTTGTAATTTGTTTTTTTGGCCTAGCAATCCTATACCATCCGTTTCCCTTCCACCCGCACGACCGCAAGAAATGATTTGACATTGACGTGTGTGCATCGATTGTGAATGTGACCGCACCGCTAACAAGCCCGCCCGAAATTACAAGAAAATTGACTACTTCGTGATCCAACCATTCAAAACTCAACAACAGTGCAGTGTAGTGCAAAACAGGACCTGGCAGTGATTTAAATGTGCGAAGTCGAAAATCGCCGGCCGGTGCCACGTGGAACCTTCGAAGTCAAAAGGTCAGTGTTCCTTCCTAGTTTCCGTCCCATCCAGGCACAGTATCTGCATATTGTTAACAAACCTAAGATCGCTTTCAAACCTACAGTCCACACCACAGCAAATTCGCGCAACCACATCTTGTAAAGTTAACTTTGAGAGTCTGCGTTGCAAAAATTCAATTGGGCCCGTTCCATCATCAGATATCCCACCCATAGGTATAAATGGTTTTGGGAACACAATCGTTGTGTACATAAAATCCTCTTTGGAATTATAATTCCTTTGCGAAGTTTTTGTTTCTTGATAATTACAACTTATTTAAGTTAAGAATGAATAGTTTTCTTCTAGTTGATTGTGCTCCAACATCAAGCACATCATCACTTACCATCAAATGATTAGTAGTCAAACGCAGTTGTACGTGGAATTATTAAAATCAAACACCAAAATGAGATTGTCAACAAGCCTTCAAAGTAAAAGGTAACTATTTTCCATCATTAGCACTACTATAAATAAATTTAGTAGTTATATTTGTTGATAACAGAGCATTATTAGGTTAGTATTCCAACACAAACGATCTTCCATTTATCGTTTGTATTTGAGCATGACTTATCTGGCCCACAATCACGGTCACGAATGACTTAATAACTGAACAAACAGGGCTTCGTCCGCGTTGAATAAATTATTTTCCTTTATATTTTTATCAGTATTATTACAGAAGGACTACTCAATACCAAGAGCAAAAAAGAGCTAAGGTTCAAATATATATTATATGCACATAAAATAGAAGTAAGTGTGACTGGGTTTCATGCTTAAAAAAGAAAAACCATTTATTTAATATCCTGTTAAATTTGCTCAGAGTCGCTTACTGATTTTTGCCTTTCAAGCGTCGATATAGCATATGTCATGTATATATCTGTGTATCTATCATAATATTTTTATGTATAGAAGATAATACTGGTTTATTCACACCAATGATAGTCCATTTCTTGTCCAGGTAATTACTGTCCATTCCGGGTTGCCTAGAAGAGATTGCGGAACGCAACAAGGCCGCCCATTGTATGTATGTCTTTAAGTTTTAGATTTTTTTATAGGTAATGGTGTACCAACCTATAAAAAAAATCTAAAACTTCAACTTCAATGAAGTGTATAATAAATAAATAAAGATATATATTTGTCATCCATCATCATCATCATTATCATTTTGCCCGAAAGACATCTATAACTGCTAGACATAAATTTCTCCCAAGGACTCGTCATTGTGGGGACATCACAATGACCAGTCCTGCGCGTCTTGCACCCATCGGATTTCCGCAAACCTCATCAGATAATCGATCCATCATGTACGGCCTACCAGCTTTGCGTTTTCCGATACGCAGTCGTTACTCCAGAAACTTTAAGCTTCTTCAACCATTCTGGCACAAAAACACATTGAATAAACAAGTATGGACACTAAAATTAAACATGAAAAAATCTGGGCAAGTGCTAGTCGGACTCGCACATTGAGGGTTCTATACCAACCAACTTATGTAAATAATTCAATTCCCGAATCGAGTCTCGAAGATTTTTCCGGACCGAAAAAGTATTTGACTTAATCAATTTTTTTCTATACTTATGCTATAAGGTCAACGGGAAGTACTCGATGAATTTTTAATTCCCTTGAGAGTATTTCGATACTCTCAAGGGAATTAAAAATTCGTACTTTTGGACGGGATTTGTCATCCAATGACAAATCCCGCCCTTGGGTGGGGCGGGAAATAGTATCAGACTCTTACTGACTAAAAACCTACCCTGTTCCATTCATTGCCTTTGTCCCAGGGCCCCGGTAATATTTTCACATAACCTTGGCCCCAGTAGGCTTCGGCCTTGCCCCTACAGTTTGCTGACAACTCCTTGAGGCGCGCGGGAACAGTGCGCGCCGTAGACGACTTGAGCTTGGACCAGTTTGTTAACGGACGGACGGACGGCGAGCTACCCATTGCCCGCCGTACGCAAGCCCACGCCTACGGTGGCCGGATATCGGAATCGGAATCCCGGCGGCGGAGGCTGCGTATGTGCCGTTGCCTCATGCGGTCGGCCTCTTCCAAGAGCACGTGAGAAATCCAGTAGGACAAGCATGTCACCCATTCCTTTATCTCTGCTATCAAGATTGTTTCCGATTACATCTAGTAGGGCCGTGGCTGTACTATGTCCCTTACGATAACAAGATTGAGCAAGCGGCAATATATTGGGCTCTTCGATATATGCTCGAATGTGGTTGGAGACAACCTTCTCTAGGACCTTGGAGAGACATGGCAGTAGGCTAATAGGGCGAAGTTCTTTCACGCTCGTGGGCTTAGATACCTTAGTGATGGGTCTAACTATTGTCATTTTCCACATATCTGGAAAAGAGGAGGTGGAGATGGAACAGTTAATGATCGCATAAATATCTCAAGCGAGATGTGGTCATAGCCCTGAGTATTGGACTTTTAACCAAGCAGCAGCCTCACCACCACATCCTCCTGTGCAGGCTCCAGCTGGCATCTTTCACACTTCTGAAGTGATCTCGAAAAAAATAATGCATACTTTTTGGATGTACCAGATAGTAGTGCAGTCACAGCTGCCGACGTAGAATACTATGAGCAACACAGATTCAGTAAGGGCGCCTTCAAATTAGCCGCAAACTGCCACGCGACGCCTGCGTGGTTGCAGCGCTGCCGTCGCTCGGCACTTTGCGGCTAGTATTCTACGTTGGCAGCTGTGACCGCACTACTACCTGGTATATCCATAAGTGTGGTAAACTATGCTCTAGTGATTTAGAGATAGCTATAGAGAATTTGATATAGCTCCTTAGGAATTTTGATATGTTTTATTTATATAGGTATGTTTTAAAATATTCACGGTTCTCACTATACACAGCTGCCCTAACAAGGTATTTAGGCTTTGTATAGGACTCAATATGATGTGATGTTTTAGTAGCTTTACTATGGATTTTGTCACGCTTGATAGTATCAGTTATCCACGGAGCGGACTCGAAAAACGGAAGCCCATAAAACAGTAAAATTTGTGCTTGAGAAGAGTTTGATTGTACACTTCCTGCAGACAAACGTGGCAACATCAACTCGGATAATCCACCCATAATGGTTGTCGCAAAATACTTGCCACTGGCTCACCGTCCTCTCGTCCTATGAGGACCTAACTCGAATCATCGACGGCGCGTAGTATACGCGCGCCTTAAAAGATGACTGCAAAACGTAGGGGCCCAACGGGATCGATGCCTATTAGGGCCATGGGGAAAAGTATGAAAGGGATACTCGTGGTCCTAGAATGCAAAAGGCAATTACTGAAGGAACGTAGGTAGGTACGGTTTTGTCAATAAAAGTCTGACACTTCTTCTCTACTTGAGGGGAAGAAGTCATTAGATGATTTGTGATCTAAAAAAAACCATCCCATCACGTGGTGCTTTTTTATCTTCAAATTTATTCAAGGGCCTGCAAGTGCTTAAACTCTTGACGTCGATATGTGTGTGTCTAGTTGACCTTCTGTATCTATTTGTGTTCAGTCTGAGTTCCGTTAAAAAGCAAACATGGACCTTTTAACTGGATAATTTAATATAATTGAAATACAATATTATGGCAGGAGTTTTTTGAGGGTATACTTAAGATCAGGCAAGGTCTCTTCATATGCTTTTGAAAACACTTTATTATGACAAATTTCTCGTAAGCAGAGATGTTTAATTAAAAAGTAATTTAATTAGTTGTTTCATAACAGGAAATAAAATTCCACTTTGTATACGACACCACAGGCCCCAGGATAAAGGCAAGGAACGGAAAGGTAGGTTTTTAGTCAGTAAAAGTCTGACACTATTTCCCGCCCCACCCAAGGACGGGATTTGTCATTGGATGATTTTACCTACCCAAAAAAAAAAAAAAAAAACTTTGTATACGACGAAATTACTCAGATACTAATAATGGAACGTGTTGATAATTGGTGAATTATTCTCACTTCGATATATGTAATAATACTCATACCATCTGTGTTGACATTACAATTATTATAAATTGAATTGCATTCAAAAATCAAAATATTCGAATGACTATCCAAGTTATAAAAAGAGCTATATGCATTTAGTTACTTTTTTTAAATACATTGCCTCTTTTTAATGGTTTATTTTTATTACTTTTATTTTATAGACAAAATAGTTACATTCAGTATATTATGTGTGTATGTATCAGTGTAGGGCTAAATTAACTACTATTTTATAATCAGATGATTGATTACGATTAAAAGTAGTTAACTACATGAAGTAGTTATTAATTTGATTGCTGTAATCTAGTAGTTATGATTACTAATTATTTAAGTACTAAGAACATGTATTTTACAATTAAATAAACAGGTAATATGCAAAATTATTGATTTATGAAAACTTAATCCTAGCAACTGTGAGTCGGTCTCGGGTTCTGAGGGTTCCGTAAATAGTTAAATTCTCGAACGGAATCTCGAAATTTTTTTCGAATCTCAAAAACTGTTTTTTTTTCTGATTCCGAAAAACCCTTCCACCTACTCTACCTGCTTTGCCTACTCTACTCTCTCTATCTACTCTACCTGCCCCCATAGCCAAGTTACAATCGTTTCGCTTTGCGTCAACGCTTGGAGTTGGCCACGCCCCCAATTTGTTTGTTCGAACAAAGGAGTTCGGGGCGTGACCTACTCCAAGCGTTGACGCAAAACGAAACGATTGTAACTTGGCTAGGGGAGCTGATCTACCTACTCTAACTGCTCTACCTGCTTTACCTACTCTATCTACTTTACCTGCTATACCCTGCCTGCTTTAAAGGTAGTTATAAAATTTAATCGTAATTGCAACTACAATTTGTATAAATCAAAATTTTTAACTACTTTTTTCGATTATTTCATGTAATTTGTAGTTGTGATTACTAACTAAAATAGGTGTACACAACGTGACTAGACGACGTTGTCTAAGCTAAGCAGAGCTTGTGTTATGGGTACTAGACAACTGATAAACATACTTATATATTTCTAAATACATACATAATATAGATAAATTACACCCAGACACAGAACACATGATCGTGCTCATCGCACAAACCTTTGTACTGGGTGGGAATCGATCCCACAACCTCCAGCATAGCAGTCAGGGGTAACTACTAGACCAACAGGCCAGTCGTCATAGGGTATGTAGTCGTAAACTTTATTAATCAGTAGTTAGATTTCATATTGCCCAACACTGGTATGTATTATATCCAAAAATATTAATGTAAACTTAAAACAACTACTAGAATTTGATAATTTTCCTCGTCAAAAAATGTACGATTTCTAAAAATAAGAAAAATAAATGAAACTCAATGTCAAAACGTTAAAAACTTTTTTCTAAACAAAAACTTTTCCTTCAATAAAACAATAGTGTGACCTACTCATAATGTTACGGAACCATTCGTGTGAGATATCACTAGTGTGTACTCGGACCGGATCTGAACTTGGCTCATAACTACCGTCTGCGATTCCGGATTCTGATGTTTATTTATTTATCGGCTTGGAATATAGGCTTTGGAGTTGAATATTTATGGATAAAAAATGATAAGTGGCGTTAATTAAGAATCAATCAGCCAGGTGGAGTATTTATTATTTAAATTCAGAGAATTGTTTATGATATCATATCCTAGTTCCTGCTTTTATACATATACTGCTAGAAGCTTTAAAAAATGTTTATTTATTTATTTATTAAATTATAACACATTTACAGACGCATCCAAGGCGATGTTATAACTAACACTTAATATACATAATTATAATACAATTAATTAACATTACAAATTATGTAAAAATTTTGGACCTTTCTCAATAATTAGAGCTGCTTCTACAGATTACGGTAGGTTTTTGGCCAAATAAATCCTCCGACAGCGCTACATTATTAATTATACGTATGGCTCGTGCTAAAGGGGCAAACTTTAGGAGGTTAGTCCTAGCAGACGACACCTCTAAGAGAGCGTATAGGAACACCATATTGTTGCTTATTCATTAAATAATAATAAATTAATATTATTCATTGATCGTTAAGTTGGTTTTATGTGAAAAAGATCACGTATTATAACGATAACAGATTCTGAACATAGCTATTAAGACGTTATTTATTATGCATGCATTTGTTATGGAATAAAATGTCGTAATAGATTTTTACGAGCATCATGTTTTCCGGTATGGGTTCTCATTTAAACATGGTTATAATTTGACGTCGAAAATGTCCTAGACATAGTTTATATTAGACATTTAAATACTATATGCTACTAGCTTCTGCCTGCGGCTTCGTCTACGTAATAGTAGAGAACTAGTCATTAGAACTTAATGATAGTGCAGCTTTTTTTTAGGTAAAATCATCCAATGACAAATCCCGCCCTTGGGTGGGGCGGGAAATAGTGTCAGACTCTTACTGACTAAAAACCTACCCTTCTATTCATTGCCTTTGTCCCAGAGCCCGTGGTGACATTTTCACATAACCACATAACCTTTGGCCCCAGTAGGCTTCGGCCCTGCTGGGCCCCTACAGTTTGCTGACAACTCAATGATAATGCAGCTAATGATACACACTAAATCGTTCAATAATTTCAAAGATCACCCTTTATAATCTCATAATAATATTTGTATAGACTACTCACAATTAATTCATTGTCATAATTTTCACAGAAGACGTCTACTGTTGGACATATCTCCCCAAGTGTCGCCATGGGAGATATATGCGCACAGGTTCAGTTCTGTGCGTCAAGCATCCAGCGGATACCCGCGACTTTCCCAAGGCATCGGACAACCTTGTGGGAGGCCTTCCAACGCTACGTCTTCCGTTATGTGGTCGCCACAAGGAACCTTTCGGCCTCATCGACCATCTATTCAGCCTCTGCCCAGCCCACTGCCGATTAAATCCGAAAAGAATTTCTGAAATTGTGAGTAGGATACAGTAATTAGGGATCAGTAATCCAACGGCAATTGAAAATCTAAAAAAAAAAAACATTAAAGAGGAACATTAAAAAGAAAATTTATCAATGAGAGATGCTTATAGCAAACATGTATCAGAACCACTCGATACATCTTTCAAAAGCGAAGTGTATCCAAAGGAGGCTTTCTAAGAAGCATCATCAATCAAATTACTGACCTCAAATCGATAGAAAGAATTTCCCATGGCTTACACGGCTTACAGTTGCGTCCTACAAGCGTGTGTGCTAGTTGAATACACGGAAAATGGGTCGCTTATAGTAAATATTGGCTTTACGAAGGACGCAACACCAGAAAAGGGTGAAAATCTGTTCTGTATGTCTTTAAGTTTATCACGTTCAGACAGACAGACACATTGGGAAATTTATTTTACAATATAAGGCTTTTTGGTTAGTGTAGAGTATGAACGTAGTATTAGTATGAGCGTATATTCAAAAATTGGATAGGAGGTATCACAGTTGGTGGCGTAAAACTTACAAATCTGCATTACGCTGATGAAACTATTTTTCTTGCAACAAAAGAGTCGGAAATGGTTGCACTCTTAAATCGCATGAAGAGGATTAGCGATGCTTTCAGTAAACAGGACGACGAAGACCAAGGTCATGGTAGTGGATAGGTTGGGGAAACTGGAGCTCACTGGCGCGTTGGATCTAGAAACAGTGGACATTTTTTTTACCTGGGCTTCAAAGTCAGTATCGATGGCTGGTGCGAGAAGGAAGTCCGCAGGTGAATTGGTATGGCTAAGAGCGCCATGCCTCAATTTGACAAAATCTGTAGGGATCGCAACATCACCGCAAAGACCAAAACCAAACTGGTGCAGACTTTGGTCGATCTTTTCGTACGGCGCTAAAACTTGGACGCTGAAAGCTGCAGATCACAAACACATTGGCACCTTTGATATGTGGTCCAAAGAAAAATGCTCCGTATCCCTTAGACAGCATTTCGGACCAACGTATCCTTATTGCGAAAACTAAAAATCTCCTCGCGGTTGTCTTCCGAGCGTCTTCGTAAGATTCTGCAATAATAATAATGATGGTCAACCGTCTACCGATTGATCTTATATAGTGTACCTTCGATCTACCTGTGTGGTTATTGATAAGATTGTATGGTGATATGAGATATGATATGGCGATATGATATTGTATGGAGATGGTATACTTTTTATGGTGGGAAAACTTTTCCCGCTTGAGATGATGCGAGACGAAGCGTCAGACTTTTACTGACTAAAATCATTGTGGGCCTTGAGTTGCCTTTTCTGATGATTGACATTGATGAAGCTGGCTCACTAAGTTAATGTTCTCTATACAACTATAGTTCTATACCATCAATGCTTTTAGTATATTGCACGAATATCATCTTCATCATTACCAGAATGTATAGACACAGTGAGGCAGACACACCATCGATCATTGTTAGCAAACAGAGCTTAATTAACACGACGAACGCTAAATGTATCCATTAAACTTTGACTATAAATACTTATAATAGTCTAAGATATAACATAATATATTTTATCGAAACTCCTCGTCTATATTAACCCTGAGGATATAGAGAGTAATATTGGATCCAAATAATGAAATGTCACGTAAAAAAGTCGTAATATTTGTAAAAGGGAATATTAAAAACGTGTTATGAAAAAAGTTCTGAGGTGGAATTGTGAAGGGATACAAGCTTAACACCTACAATACGAAGAAATGTTATACAAAACCTATTTTTAAAATACAGGATTTTTTTATATTCCATAACATTATTTTTAGCATATGCGTAACCTGAATAAAATATGTTCAGAATCAGGAACTGAATCGATTTCAATTATTTTTACACCATGATATATTTTTTCCCAAAAATATTTAAAAAAGGTCACAAGTTGGACACCACCGACACTAAGTACAAAACAGGTCACGGCAAGTCATAGCGGGCATTAGGCGCCAGCACACAGCTTAATGCGGGAGTAAAACAAACTATCAGTCCGACGATGTATTTATGTCGCCAACCAGGTACCATAACTGGCTTATAACTTTGTGAGTTTTCCTAGAATAGTTTTGAAATTTTGTCTTTACATAAAAATACTTGACAGATGTTTATGGTTTCGCATGTGCTAAGGGCCGAAACACATAACCGCGTTGCGTCGCCACAACGCTAAAATCGGCGGTGCCGCCCAACACAACGCGACGCAAATTCCAGCGTTATGACGTCATACTTGGTGACAATGATGTAATTTGTTTCTAAGCCATCAAATCGAACGTTTGCTCTTTTTATTTTATCACAAGATATGCAAATATTCATCAAAAATTTAATATAAAATATTTTAAACTAAGCAAAATCACTAATGATGCAGAAAACCAAAATTGATAAAGTTATTTAAATCGCACAATTAGTTATATTTATTTACTATGAAAATAAGCAAATGTTAGTATAAAATTGCCGAAAAAAGATATTCGTTCCAAAATTTGAATATTGCGATGGTTATTTGCACAATTTGTGAACGCGCGGTGCGCCATTTTTGTGTGCTAATGTTGGCTACTATTAGACCACACTGACTTCAAATATCGACCGAACACGGAAAGTTCGCTAAGTACCTGTTCCGGATTCGTGCGGAGGATTCGCCCGGGTGTCACCACTGTGCGGAACATCCGGAGGACACGGTGGAGCACACTGTAGAGGTGTGCCCCGCCTGGGTGGAGCATCGCCGTGTCCTCGTGGGGGTGATCGGCGGCAGCGATCTCTCTCGCCGGGCCTTGGTTCAGGCCATGGTTCGTAGTGAGGACGGATGGCAGGCGGTCGCCTCCTTCTGCGAAGCAGAAATGCTAGCAAAGGAGGAGGCCGACCGCATCAGGCAGAGGCAACGGTGCGCTCGCTCCAGCCGCCGCCGGGATTCCGATCCCGATTTCCGGCCACCGTAGGCGCGGGCTTGCGGACGGCGTGCAATGGGTAGCACGCTGTCCGATCGTCCGGTAACCGACCGGACCGAGCCCAAGTCGTCGACGGCGCGTTCTGTTCCCGCGCGCCTCAAGGAGCTGTCAGCACACCGAAGAGGCCCAGCCTGCTAACTGCAGGCAGGCAGGGTCGAAGCCTACTGGGGTCATGGGTTAACTTCCGAAAGGAATACCCGGCCCCGGCACGATAGGCTACGAAGGAACGGGGTAGGTTTTTAGTCAGTAAGAGTCTGACACTACTTCCCGCTCCACCCAAGGGCGGGATTTGTCATTAGATGATTGTACCTACCATAAAAAAAACCCCCACAATCATTTATTGTCGGGCCGTTTTCGAAACAGTATTCTAGTACATGTTTCATTGAAGATTCACTTCAAAAAATTATGAGGAACTGGTTACCCTACAGAACGCTCTTTTATGTGTTTCGGCTCTAATAATCAGGATTTTGCCAGTGGCTTCCTCGGCGTGAAAAAAGGAAATACCAATGTAACACAAAACCTATTTTTAAGATATATAAGGATCTATTATATTCTAACAGATTCTGATAAGGGATTGAAACATAATTCTTCGGATCTTATGTGCTATTCCGGGAATTAGTCTACTTGTGTATCAAACCATCCAAAAAAACGTTTGAGAGTGAAAGAGTGATAAACATAAATATATACATACAGACTATCGCCTTTACAAGCTTTTTTTTCGGCTTCGCTCGTGGCTCGCGGTTCATTATTCCGGGATATAGTCTATGAAACTCATGGTGATTACCATTGAAAAATTTTCTTCTTCGACTTCGAATTCTATTTTCTTAGTTTACCTAATAAAGAAACCAAAAATGTTTTGATTTCAGATTTTAAAAAAAAATGTTTGTGTTGTTTGTTTCTTTGTTTATGTTTGTTTGTTTATTTTGTGTTGTGTTTTTGTTTGTTTTTTGTTTTTTGCTCCATTGAAAAGGGAGGATCGTCCAACCAGACAGATGTTATGTCTGGTGTGGGCAACTGCCCAGTAGATCATTTCGGGCTGGTGTATTCAAATCGCGCAAAGAACTCTAATTGCACGAAGTAGGATTTCATAGTTTACTTCTTATGTGCCGCCATAGATATTGCTACAATATAAACCAATGCTCGAGTGCAATCATCAAGTTTTGGTAAGCAGTGATGCAGTCATTGATCGTAAAGCGCATTAGTTTAAGTGCGCTTCACCATCAGTATCATCTTCATCATTTTTTTTAAGCCTATTCACTCTAGCCTTAAAGACACCTAAATTATAATCGGAAGGCAAGACCACAGCAGGCAAATTGTTCCAGTCCTTTGATGTACGGTGAGCATGGTATACACCACGCTCACCGCTAGCATGCTCTAAGACAAGTATCACCAATGTTGTAGATGTAGACAAACGCATGAGGCTGAAGTAGGACTAAGCAGATCACACTTTCAGGATACATGACGACAAAGGGGCCAAGTCCCTTACACAGTGGGTATTGAAAGATGGGCAACGTAACCGAGGTATGCCTAAAAAATATTGGGATGATGTCCTGGCGAGTCAAGGTTTCTGACAGATAAAGTAGAAAAGACCACAAAACGAAAAACAAAAAAAGATCTGAAATGATATTGTATGATCTCTTGCTTGATCACACGTTACTTTTAGATGATCTTCTAGAACAAAAAGGGTAATTGAAGGAACATAGGTATGTTTTTGTTGTTTTTTTATGGTTAGCCGCTATCTCACCTGATGGTAAATGCTAATGTGGCCGACGATGAAGCACGCTTGCCTAGAAGTAACCTATTCATTCGTGACTTAAAGACCGAAAGGTTGTAGCTATAAGACACCAGCAGGGATATCCATTCCTTAGCTGTAATGAATGTATTCCCAAAACGCTACGCATAGGTGCACCAGATACCAGTGGCGCAACGCAGTACGTCCAGTGATTCGATGATGGTACGAACTCGGTGAAACTAGATTGTGCAATTCCAATGCACACACTCCGGAAAGTATACGATAGAAAACCGACAGGCTAGCAACTCGGTATCGATGCTCAAGATTTTAAAGTTTTGACTCTACAGTTGCATCATTGCCGATGAACTTCTTGGCTCGCTTCTCAATCGACTCAAGAGCATCAAGCTGGTATTAGTCAATAAAAGTCTGATACACCCTTCCGTTCCAACATAAAGCGGGAGCGCTTAACATCTGGTTAAGGGCTCTATCCTGCCTAGCCTGAGTAAAAATAAACTATAAAATAAATGAAAAAATCGAAACGAAGACTATTCAAGATCAATCTTATTCACAGATCTCATAGAAAAAGGTAATATAATACCTCTAATACGTACTTATAAAGATATGACAATAGCAAAAGAGTCTTTGATATCAGTAGAATTATTATTTATGTAGGCGTTACATAGAAATAAGGTACAATATTTTAGTCTTTTATTTATAATATAATATCTTCTTTACATTAACGTGAGGATTTGAAATTACAGAACAAAAGATTCGTTATTTATTTTATGTGCGTAAAGTTCAAGTATAAGATTTTCTTTATACTTTTTATTTTTCATTCAAATTATCATTTTTGAATTAGTACATTGAAAACAAGAATCTTGCAAAACGCTACTTTTGAGCCATTTAAAAAAAAAAAAACTGCTAGTATTCACTACAAAAAAAAATAGCAATGACATTTGCAGCACATACGACTTGTTTATGCTAACGATACTTTTTTAATCAGGCGCCTCATAAGCAAATACTTTGATAAAATAAATAAAAAGTTAAGTGTAAAAATAATATCATCGTTGAATGCCTCTACAAACCACTTCTAAGCTAGTAATAATACGTAATACCTTCGTTTAAAGGAATAAATCCATGAATTTCTATCTGATTTATTAACCGGAAAATACTGATTTATAGCGAACCTTTTCCTTTCAATAGCATTCGATATTTTTCTTCTTTTAGCATTAGCCGCATAACGATTGAATTCTAAATTTATATCACTGTGATTTCTCTATTAATATTATTATTTATCGTTGGAATTTATTAAAAACGGTATCCGGTGAAGCAGAATAGACCTTTTTAAATTAAGTTTCCATGATCTAGCTAAGCGGCAATATTAAATTTCTTGATTCAAGTAAATCATCTTTTTTATTATTATTGATCGGTTCGCGCTTGACCGAAAATTTCATTTGTAAATCTTCAGCAACTACAATGATGCATATATTTCAATAAATCGCAAAATAACCGTAATGATGTATAATCATCAAAAGAAAAGTTTTGGAGCTGAAATTCATTCATATCTATTATTATTAATTTCTTTATTCATTGTATAAACATACAAATTACATTTTTAAATACAAAAACATTTAAAAATATAAAAAATAGTGTCCCACCGGTATCGGGAACAGGGTCCAAGCCACCGGCGGCGGTCAGGGCTCAAGAGAAAGGAACCTCCTGACTATACGAGCCGTGACACAGAAGATACAGAAGTTCCGCTTTCTGAATCAAGCCCTTGATTCAGCCGCCTAACGAGAGCCTCCTAAGGTGTTGGTCGAGGCTTTTGGCTATTAACCCTTTGACCTTTGAGCCTTTTTGTGCCTTTGTAGGTGCAGAACACTAAAAAGCAGTGTAATCCAATATACGACGGCTTGTAGTCTACTGCAGGTAATTTAGACGACTTCCCCTCATCTCAATCGCCATGACAATGGAATAAGCTCTCGATTAATGCCAATAAGTAACAAAAACGGGCAGTTTTTTGGCGTTTAGGAACGTACATATGAATTATAAATGTTAAAAAAATAACATATTAACTACCAACAAACTGGACAGTACAAGTACAAGATAATACCTTGTGATAACTGTAACATCCAACATTTTGATAATAGTAGTACTTGATCAGGATGTCCGTCAGTGTACACTCTATACACATTACATAGAAGCTTTCTCTTTGACGTGGTCAGTACACATACCTTTTTGAATATTGCGGCGTGTAGACTCGGCTTTAGTTAAACAACAAACTTTGTATAACTTCAGGAGTAGAGTAATGTGGACTTTGTATAAAGAATATGTGCTACGAAGCGTGAAGGTTACGATATGTAACTTTGTTAGTTTTAGTTTAACTTCTTATGCGTATAAAATTCTTTAAAACCGATGAATTATCTGCTCTAAAAATTTAAAGCTGGACTTACCAGAGATCCAATCAAAATAATCTCTTTGAATGCCTTAGTACTTCTTGTAGTGTAATGCAAAAGATTTTTATTTTTTTTTTGGTATCCCGGGATTAAGTTCGGGATAGTTTTTGTTTTTTATTTGATATGAATTAGTGCTTAACTGCGATCCCACCTGATGGTAAGCAGTGATGCAATCGTTAATGGTGAGGCGACCTAGATTATTAAGAGCCTATTCACTCTAACCTTGAAGACACTTGCATTATAATCGGATGGGAAAACCTCAACAGGCTAACTGTTGCGTACATCAGGTTTTCAGAGATAGAGATGGAGGCAGTAACCGAAAAACAATTTTTTGCGATGACCGACTTATTGTTACTTATATGATATGAGATGATGCTACATTTAATAACCCTTGTTTTGTCGAATAAAATCCTACACATATAGGAATTACTATTATACAGATCCAACCCTTCAGTAAATATTAAAGTTTCCTAAATATCTCTGTGAATATAATAACAAAAGATTAAATTTAAAACAAAATCAGGTAATGCTTTTAATATTGTTACTAAATGTGGAATCTATTTTTTGTGAATTGTCGTATTTAACATATTTTTCATTTATCTACTTATCTATTATATACATCACAAAAACGGGCAGATTTTCTTGTGAGCACATAAAATTCATTCTTATTAATTTTCATTGAAAATAAAATAATACTCAAGTATAACAAAGCTCCTATTTTATTTTCCTATTACCTATTTCTATTCTTATAAAATCCTTTCACCTCTCCTCCTAGTTTTATGGACACTAAGATCATCAACTGCCGAGGAGACGCCAGCGTGTAGGATCGTATGCAGTAAATCCTCGGAGATTTACGATCCATCTAATGGACAGGTAAAGTGACAACACAAACACGGTCGAAGATTAGTGCCGACACTTAGAGGAAATCTTTGAAATTGCATGCTTTTATGACAAAACGAATAAAATGACGAAAAATAAAGCTAAAAACTGGCCAAGTGCGAGTCGGACACGCGCACCAAAGGTTTCGGATCGTTTGTAGCAAAAAACCGGCAAAAAATGTCACTTTTTTTGTATGGGAGACCCATATAAATATTCTTTTTTCTGTTTTTAATGTTTATTGTTACAGTGGCAACAGAAATACACCATCTATGAAAATTTCAACTGTCCAGCTGTGACCGTTCACTAGACACAGCCTGGTGACAGACATACGGACAACGGAGTTCAATAGGGTCTCGTTTTTGTGTAAAGATCGCTAAAAACTGTATTGCAACACAAAAAAATATT
The DNA here is from genome assembly GCA_958295575.1 of Leucania comma. Lineage (NCBI taxonomy): Eukaryota > Metazoa > Arthropoda > Insecta > Lepidoptera > Noctuidae > Leucania > Leucania comma. The sequence goes on from OY282466.1 coordinate 17,189,417, forward strand.
TTAAATTCAATCGGAAATTCTATCGTTGCTAAATGAAAATAAATTAAAGAGGTAGAAATCTTGGGTTTCATTGTTGTTTTCTAAAGAATAAACCTACAAAGACTACCAATTGCTGTTGATTCACAGAAAGCAATAACATTTTAGATTGAAACCAGTAACTGGTTAATTGGGTTATATAAATTATTTGTTTATTTAAAACTTTATGCACTACAGTGTGCAAAGGCGGTGTGATGATTCTACTAACTTCTTGCGAATGTGATCTCGTGCTTTTACTTTAAAGGACAATCGACTGGTTGCCGTCCTGATATTCAGAGGGAGCGCATTCCAAAGAGGGAGATCGCCTGGACAAAGAAAGAGCAATGGACAAACCCTGAGCGGTGTGAGGGACATCGTAGAAAAGGATTATTTGTGGATCGCAGATTTGCACTGTGCGCATAGCAAAGAAATTGAATTTCTGAGCTCAGATAAGGAGAAGGCTTATCTGGAAGAGAAAACAGGGTTGTCAAGGCCCTCAATGCTCAATGGTCTACGTTAATTATGATTCAAGAAACGAAGAAGCTTTTTGTTTGTACTAAAACAGTATAATTAAAATTTGGAGATATTAAAATCTTGTGCTTATTCAGTTATAAATGATATTATACTTCATGATATTATATTTTATTTATTATTTACATTTTTATTTTCCATTTCCCCAAAGCCCTCATCTCGGCAGTCCCGCTACCTCTTTCCAGGTCGGCTTTAGTTGCGTCATCCATCAGAGACCATTGAGAACACCTTTGCCCAGCGGTCAATGTGCATCCAGCTGATGTAGCTAGTCTAATAATGTCCCATTTTAGTACGGCAGCCTTTTTCTTACATCGATGAATTTTTTTGTATCTCCATGTTGTAGCGCAACAAACTGCTCCGCGTGTAACCTACATATGAATTTTCCAAGTAAGGTTTTTTTGGGTGGGAAATCTCCCTAAAACCAACTCCTGTGTTCCTTCTTTCTTTGCCTTGCGTTCCAGGACTCCAGGTTTTCCTTTCAGAAGAGAATCCAAGATCCCAGTAGGCTTCGGGCCTTCTGGGCCTTTACTGTTTCGCTGACATCTCATTGAGGCACACGTGGAACACTATGCTCCTTCGACGACTCAGACGGTTACCGGGCTACCGGAAGGCGAGCTACCTAATGCTCGCCGTCCGGAAGTCCATGCCAACGGTGGCTTGAAATCGGGGTCGGGATCCCGGTGGCTGGGGCGTAAGGGACTCCGTTCCATCACGCGTACGGTCGCCTTATTCGCTAGCATTACTGCTTCGCAGAAGGAGGCAAACACTTCATATAAAGTTAAATATTACTTGCTAGGTGTTAAAATTAATAATGCTTAAATCCTCAAATTACTGTTTGCACTCCATAATTCCAAGGAATTCTCAAACACATGCGCAGTATTACGGTACTAGCACAGAGTCAGTAGGTTAGTGAGGTCTGTCGGACCCATTACCTTTGAGAGGCAAGTTGGCGATGTTTCATTAATCACTGCGAGTTAAATGCGCCAGTAATTTGGTGCCTCGTTCAGTCGAGCTACTTGTTATGGAACTTTGCGGTTTGTTGCACATTTGCAACGTAGACTTTTGACTTTGACGTCTCGTTTAATACTTTTAAAAGTTTTGGTTGCAGTTTACTAAGGGTTTAAAGAAGCTTATTTTTTTAAAAGACGTTTTGGGGCTTTTTTACAGTTGTTTAATAAATTAGAACTAATAATAAAAAAAAATAAGTTAATTATAATATTAACGGGCAGATAATATACCCATGATTTAAATAAGTAAAAAAATACAAAATACCGGTCAAAGGAATAATGGCGAAATAGTAATAAAAATACTGCCTATTATTATTCTAAGTTATTTATATTATATGCCTAAATAATTCAAGTTTTTAAATTGTCTTGTGTCTGGGCTCTTTAAAAATTTCTCATTAAACAAATAATTAATAAAATAAGCTTTAAATTATTCCAGAACATAATCTTGAATATAAAAATGAATAGCTGTTCGTTAGTCTCGCTAAAACTCGAGAACGGCAGGACTGATTTTTCCAGTTTCGGTCTTGAAATATTCGTGACAGTCCAGGGGAGGTTTAAAAGATGAAAAAATATGGAAAAATTCACGAAAAAAAAACAAATAATAGGCGGTACGAAGTTTTCCGTGACAGCTGGTATTGTATAAAAATAATAACAATACACACTCGTAATAACTAGGAACAAAATAACTTTCTAGTTCTATCTCTTTTGAATGATAATCCAGATATTTTATACAAAGGAACAAAAACACGTTTCACAAAAGTTGGGGCAAGAAACCCGCATTTATCTTTGCGTGATATTACTAAAACAATAAAGAGCATAAGGCCCCATATCATAAAAACAAAGATGTATAAAAGTGGTATCTTTTTGATTTGTTGCAGTCTCAAGTTGGCCAGTGTATTTATTTTTAGTTTGAGAATGTTTTGCTTTGTATGTAGTTTAAAACCTAAGTTTTATATGAAATTCATTTATGATACTCGTAAGTAAGCAGTAAGTTAACTAATTAGTTATCCAAAACATTATTAGATAAGATTGTTAAAGTGTTCATATAGAACAAAATAATTAATTCAAGTACATTAAAAATCCTACAATACATTTTTTGTTTTAGATATGAAATCATGCATTAACTTCTCTTGCTCTAGGGTAGAGCAGGAGAGCTTTTCAGACTTTTACTGACTGTAACGTGTTAAAATCGGAAGACAAGTGTGAGAAAGACACCGGAGTAATACACTCTTTCTTACACCGGATTTATAATGATTTTAAGACATCATAGTAGGGTCGACTAGCCAAAAGTCTGGGAAAGTGTTATCATGGCTCTGGAACGGAAAGGGCAATTGAAGGAAAACAGGTAGGTTTTATTCAGTAAAAGTCTGACACGCCATCTCACTTCACCCAGAGCTGGAAAATTTATTTGTTGATTGTTGACATTAAAAAACGTGCAATGGTCCCAGTACTTCCGAATAAATACCCCTTTATAACAATAGTTAAGATAAACCTGACTATAGATTACAATACTCGTACAATGAGTTCAATCCGAGAGTTCAATTTACTTAAGTTCTCATTGGAGAATTACTGACTTACCTACTCCATTTCACACGTAAGTGCCATTACCCACCTACTAAGCTTTTAACGTAAATAAGCTTATTATCCCAACCTACAACTTAGCATTTCAGAAGCTAAAAGCTACGTCGAATATAATCCAGAACATAAGTCGGAGTATAAAATTATAATATTTTCGCAAATTACACTCAAAGCGAAGATGTGCGAAGTAGAGAGAGCTTTGCTTTGATGCTTAACAGCTATGGGGATCAACTAAAGCGGAGCGAAGATGCGTACTCGCTTGACAGGAGCAGAGATGTGTACTGAATAGAGTGGAACTGAAACGCACCTCTGCGAGCGGTGTGTGCGGCGAGCGTTGGACTCTCATCTCCACTCACACATCCGCGTCTCTCTTTTAGTGGCACTACAAATATGAGATACTTCACTTCTCGCCGTTCAACCGCAACTACTGAAGCTAAGAAGAGACGAGATAGTCAGAAAAGAAATTGTGTTTGTTGTTTACAGCACATCTCCTTTCCTCTCATCTCATCTTCGCTCGGGTGGAGTCCGAGCCTAACTGCCGCAAAATGACTTAAGTGCCCAAACGTAAAACTACGAAGCGACGTCGCATCGTAAAAATCTGCAAACTTGCACGATGCATCGCAAAAACTTGCGAATTAATTCGCATCGCACATTATATAATCACCAAAACCAATGTTTTGCTGCACGAAATTGCATCGAAGTAATTTGCATCGCAGTTTATATTGAAAGTTTTCTGCGAAGCGGTGTCATATCGCATCGCGTCGCAGTTTTGTTTGGTTCAGTTTTGTTTTGTCCGTCAGATGCGGCGTACCTCAACTACCCGGGATACTCATTGGAGCATCATTTTCTGCAGCGTGCCGGGGTCTGTGTGTACGTCCGTAATGACATCTGCTGTCAGCGTCTCCGTCACCTTGAAGACCCAAATTTTTCCACGCTATGGCTGTTGGTGGACACTGGTATGGACAAAATCGTCTATGCCTGTGTCTACCGATCGCACAGCGGTGATCAGGAGACGACTCGAATGTTTGACCAGCTCAGTGAAGCCGCCGATAAGGCTCTGTATCGGCACCCTGATGCGCAGCTTGTTGCTCTGGGGGACTTTAACGCCTGCCACCAAGACTGGCTTTTCCCATACCAGAGGACCGACCACGCTGGAAGAGAAGCGCGAAACTTTGCGGTATCGTTGGGCCTTTCCCAGCTGGTGAAGCAAGCGACCAGGGTGCCTGATGTAGTTGGTCATACTGCCAATTGTCTGGACCTTCTGCTGACCACCGATCCGGACAGATGTATCGTAACAGTTTCTTCACCACTTGGAACATCAGATCACTGTCTGGTGAAGTCTGTATCGTCCTTCTCCCCACCTGACTGTGAGTCTCGCGGTGAACGGCGGATGTGGCGTTACAAGTCAGCAGATTGGGATGAGATGCGGCACTTCTTTGCGTCTTATCCTTGGCAGCAGGTTTGCTTCTCTTCTGAAAATCCGTCGAGCTGTGCAGATGCCGTATCCGATGTTATACGTCAAGCTATGGAGTATTTCATCCCTTATAGCGACGTACCCATCGGTGGCTCAGTTCACCCATGGTTCAACGCCGATTGCATAAAAGCTGAAGAGCTTAAGCATTCGGCGTTTCTCACCTGGGTTGATGCTCGTGACCGCAAAGCTCCGGATCTGAGTTCAAAAAAGAGAGCCTTCAACCAAGCTGCCAAGTCCTACAAAAAGGCACTAAGGAAGGCTCGCTTTGACCGCATTACTCATATTGGCACAAAGCTCTCTGCACAGCCATCCGGTAGCAGAGCTTTTTGGTCCCTTGCCAAGTCGGTCGAAGCGAACTTCTGTCGGCCCACACTGCCTCCGCTGGTTAAGCCTGATGGAACACTGGCTCACACCGCGTGAGAGAAAGCAGGTCTCTTTGCATCTCTCTTCGCCCATAATTCTCGTCTTGACACTTGTGGTGCTACTCTACCGACTCTGCCTTTCTGTGACACCTCGATGCCCGAGATTCGCATAAGGAACAAAGAAGTTCTGAGTGCGCTGTGTCGTCTAGACGTGAATAAAGCTAGTGGACCAGATGGTATTCCAGCGATAGTTCTCAAGGCTTGTGCAGCCGAGTTGTCTCCTGTATTGACTCGCTTGTATCGCCTCTCATTTAGGACTGGCATGGTGCCCAAGTCCTGGAAGCTTGCCAATGTACAACCCGTGCCCAAAAAGGGCAGTCGTGCCGATCCAACCAACTATCGGCCGATTTCGGTAACCTCCATACTCTGCAAGATTATGGAGCGTGTATTGAACTCGCGCCTCATGGCATACCTGGAAGGTAACGATCTCCTCAGTGACCGACAGTACGGGTTTCGCCGCAATCGATCTACTGGGGACCTACTAGTTTATGCCACCCACTTGTGGGGCGAGGCCCTCGAGAGGAATGGGGAAGCGATTGCGGTTTCTCTAGACGTCTCGAAGGCCTTCGACAGGGTATGGCACGCTAGCCTTTTGAGTAAGCTTCCAGCGTACGGCATTTCCCCTGGCCTGATTAGTTGGATAAAAGACTTCCTGAGTGAACGGTCTCTCCGAGTTGTTGTCGACGGATGCTCATCAGAGGCCATGACGACTAATGCCGGAGTTCCTCAGGGGTCTGTTCTCTCTGCAACTCTCTTCCTCCTGCATATCAACGATCTGCTGATGCCCGGTATCTATGGGTATGCAGATGATAGCACAGTTGTAGACAGATACTTGCCAACTCCTCGGGCTAGTAAAGAGCTAATCCAGTCTGAAAGGGAGGCTATGGTGGAGCGGACGAATGCTTCACTTCAGGCAGTCTCCAAATGGGGCGAAGCCAATCTTGTGGGATTCAACGCCGCCAAAACACAAGCGTGTTTGTTCACCGCCAAAAGGAGCCCGTTCACCTTGGCTCCTGCTTTCCAGAATGTATCCCTGGCGTGCACCGACCGCCTTCAGCTCTTGGGGGTAGAAATTTCCTCAGACCTCAACTTTGGGCGGTTCATTGAGTCCAAAGCCGGGGTAGCTGCTAGGAAACTCGGCGTTCTAGCAAAAGTCCGGCGGTACTTCACACCGGAACAGCTTCTAATCTTATACAAAGCACAAGTCCGTTCGTGTGTGGAGTACTGCAGCCACATATGGGCTGGTGCTGCAAAATGCCACCTAGCGGCTTTGGACTCGGTGGAAAGGCGTGCGAAGAGGCTAATTGGTGATCCAGACTTGGTTAAGTCCAATCTACAAAGCCTCGAGCACAGGCGTAGAGTAGCCAGCCTTTCGGTGTTTTACAGGATGCATTTTGGAGAGTGTGCGCGGGAATTGCATGACTTGATACCGCCATCTCCTTTCTACCATCGAACAACCCGGCGTACGGCGAATATCCACCCTTACGTTGTTGAAACTTCCACGGTCCGGACTAAGCGTTTTGCCTCGTCGTTTATACCGCGTACATCGAGGGACTGGAACAATTTGCCTGCTGCGGTTTTCCCGGCCAATTATAATTTAGGCGTCTTCAAGGCTAGAGTGAATAGGCTCTTAATAAACTAGTGCGCTTTACCATCGACGATTGCATCACTGCTTACCATTAGGTAGGATTGCAGTCAAGTGCTAGTTTATACAATATAAAAAAAAAAAAAAAAAAAAAAAAAAAAAAAAAAAAAAGAAACCCTAACTTTTTTTTCCATACATTTCACCTCTCTTAAAATTCTTGTATTCCTGTTGCGTATATGTGCTAAGAACATAAACTTAGTGAGTGGAAGTCAGTGTTTTACAACATAACCTGTGGTTGTCACTGGTTTACCACTGGGTTTAGAATAACATAAGGCCGTGTCAGATTTACGTGGCGCAAAGCCGCTGGCTTGAGCTGAATTTGCTTTAAGGTGTTGTTTGAAAATATTATAACATTTTGGGCTGGGAATTAAGTTACTGGTTTATTTATTTTGTTATATTTGGAAAATTCATTCCTTATTCTAATGTGATGAAGGTGAATAAAAAGTTTTCACTTATAGTATCAAAAAAATTACACATTCCAAAGCATGGGTAGCTGTTAATTTTTATATTCTTTATTGTACATCAATTACAGTCAACGAAAAAATTTAATACGAGTACGTGTTAGATTTTTTTTTTCAAAACATTTTAGTTTTATATATTTTTTTTAGCAATAACGGCCTTGTAATGTTTCCACTGTTAGGACTCTGGCCTCTTCTTTAAGAGATGGAATAGGCCGTAAACCACCACGCGGACCCAGTGCGGATTGGTACACGTCACATATCTTCGAATTTTTGGTTCTAGGACATGCCGGTTTCCTCACGATAATTTCCTTCACCGTTTTGAGAGCAATGGTGATGAAATAAATTACACAAAATAATGCGCCTTGCCTTGTCGCTTCACGTAAAACACGGGTATTCCGCCGCATTTGGTTAGACTGGATGCTCACCTCAAGGTACTTGGGAAAGCGAAGGAGGAAGAATTAAGAACGGATTTGTTTCGTGATTCTATTTAACAATTATTATTTTAATTTATTCCATTGCGTTCGCTTGATTAAAGGGCTCTTCTTCTCTGTCTTTACCAGTTAAACCTTCGTTACATTTTACGAGCTAAATTATAAAATGGACATTAATTACTCAAGCACCAAGCGAACGCCGGCGTTCGCACACTTATTGTCTTTCTATTGTGTCTCTAATTACGGTGTTCAAATGATTAAGACCAGACTACAATCTAAATCAAACCAATCCAAGTTTATCATGGCACTTTTTGCTTCATTCAATAATATACTTACTACTCTCTAAAACTCGAATAGAATCCAATACAATAACAAAATGAAACTAAATATCTTCTGATACGAATCGAGCTGTCATATTATACAGTGCTAGCAAGCAACAAAACGTGAAACTCGCTGAGCAACGAGATGCATTGGTCTGTTTTGCATGAGTGACGTGAGATGATTCACAAGTTTTGTTCAAATCCGTGACACGTCTTCGTATGTAAAATCCTAAAATCACAATGTACCGTGGCTTTACATTCTCAGCTTTTTGATATTTTTATATTTATAATATTATTTGAATCTTTGTTAATCTGTCATAAATAAAAAGGTTTGTATGTTTGATAATCTAGTACTCTATACAGCAACAACGAATCTTGGCCGTGAGACCATGTCATGAATTAGCACGTAGATCCACAACTACCAAACTTGTTCATACAAAAGTAGACTCTAAACATCGGAATTAAGGCCTATAGTGGCGTGGATGTGAGAGGACACCGGTGTCCTCTGAGCTAGGACAGATTAAGATACAGTATACTTTTTATCTCGGTACTAAATTTTCTACATCTACGAGAGTAAAGTCGCCAGCGGAAGTAAGTCCTGGATAAAGCCTTTGTAATGTAGCCAAATCTACACAGCACTGAAGTTAAGACGTCGTTGAGTTCCGAACACACATGCATATTCAAACAGTTTTTTGTAGTCTTCGTATATTTTTGTAATCTTTTAACCTCTTTTCAAATTATGTATTCTCGGCTTTATTAATAAAACTGATTTTCTCAAAGCCAATCAAACTTAAACAGGTTACATTTTAGGAGCAAACACATTTTTCTCGCATTTTCTGAGGAAAGTAAAGACACGCTCCACCGGCAAATGCACAATGTTTTTTTATAAAAAGGGTGGTTCAACATCGCTGATGACACACCGTAACGTACTTTGCCTCACAAACCACTTCGACGAAGGTAACCGAGAAAATTGCCATCGAAATACGTTACATATTGGAAATTGCCGTAATTTGTTAACGTTATGCCTCCCAAGAGTACTGCATACTCGCATTTTTTAAATTTATTACAGCATGTATTTTTTATCTACTCCACACTACCTGCGCCGGATTTCGAGTAATGAGAAACGAAATGAGCTCCAACATTCTCCTGACGAGAAATTGTGCTGCGTTTTTTTTTCTGTTACGTAGCTTAAACGGCTTATTAGGCACCTCGAAAGCTCGGGAAATGGCCAGCAGACAGTTACAATTTATTCGAAATAGTTTCGTGTGTTTCTACGTAACTGGGCTCTTATATTTTATCTAGGGGTTTTAGGTACTAACGAGAAACTGCAGCAGTATTTTTCAGTTTGCGGATATAAAATTCTGAAATAAATCTGATGCTTGGCAAAATGTGGATGGTGGTAAATATTGACTTAGGGTTTGACGTCATTTCCATGTTTACTATTGTTTTTAGGGTTCTGTACAAGAAACTCTTACAGTTTCACAATGTCCGTCTGTTTACGGTTACGGTTAGTACTACAAAACTGTAACTTTGCATAGGTATAATTTATACCGTCACGATGAAAAATTTGTAAAATGAAATCTTGAAAATATTTTTTTAGGATACGTTCCATACACGAAAAATTGGAATTAATGTTTTTTCCCGTCTTCCCTGCAAAATGAGATATCGTTGAATAGATCTTACAAAAACATTAAAGGGTTGTAAGGAATATTTTTCGATTTAGTGATTCGTTTGTATGTTATGTTATGCAAATGTTATTATTCACGTCTTTTGTGAAGATGAATATAACAAAAATTAAATCTTGTAATCGTTAAATTGTTGACCCCTTTCTAAGTTCACGTCCCAGCCGCCTAGACCCCGATCCCGACTATCAGCTATCGTAGGCGTGGGCTTGCGGACAGCGAGCAATGGGTAGCTCATCGTTCGGCCGTACGGTAAACATCTGAACTAAGCCCAAGTCGTCAACGCCTCGCAATGTTCCACGTGCATTTCAAAGAGATATTAGCAGAACCGAAAGGGCCCAGCAGGGCCGAAACTTACAGGGGGGCAAGGCTTCTGGAAGCAATAGCAACTGAAAACCTATTTGTTTCGGTCAGTAAAAATCTGACAATCCTTTCCTTTCTGTCCTAGAGCGGAAAAATACATTAGATTATTTCCCCCCATAAGAAGCCCCTTCTAAGTTCGCATGTTTTAACGGGCGTGGATCAACACACACTTGGTCGGCTTTTCATTATTATATCCACACACACACACGAGAGTGCCCGGTTTGTATACCTTCATGTATAATTACGATATCCCACTTTTTTCCAAGCTCATTAAGATATCCTACTTTGAAAGCTTTTCTAAACAACCTTTCAGACTTCCAGGAAATAGCCTTCGTACGAGTTTCCTTTGAACATATAATGACGTATAATTCCTGATTTGTGTGTATACGTAAAATTTGATATTGAATTATTTGGAGCGCGCCATGTATTTTTAACTTAACATATCAGGAAAATTAGTAGGTAAATACATAATAATTATACATTTTCGGGGAACGTTATAAGTTTCAAACAAAAAAATCAAGACTTGACTTCTTTATTATTATTATATTATTATATCTAGCCTATACTGTCCCTCTGCTGGACATAGGCGTCCCTTCATTCCTTCCAGTGTTCTCGGCTTTGAGCCACTTCTTGCCAATTCCTAAGGAAAGCATCTAAGTCGTCCCGCTATCTCCTTCTTGGTCTGTTGTACTGGGCCACCGCTCGTTCGGCACCTTCGTACCTACATAAATTCATCCTATTCTACTTTACTTTCAGTACAAAAATCTTAGTGTTCGATTAGGGAGACGCGGCGCGTTGCGCGGCGCCTCGGGCGGTCCATCGTACATTGCCACATGTTTGTGATTGCGCGTGTGATGACGCGGCCCGTTGCTGCAATGTACGACGAAACGCCCAACGCGCTGCGTAACGCGCCGCGTCTCCATAAACACGGCCTAAATCTTACGAGAACTAAACGTCCTGACTAGACTGTCGATTACTTGTACGCGCATAGCCAGGAAAACTAGCTGAAACCCTGAGTAACTCATCGATGTTGTTGTCGCTGATGTCAAACGATCAAGAAACTGCAGCCCAAAAAGATAGGCAGATCAGGTCAGCTCCACACTGGAGATCCATTTACACGTCACACTTCATGGTGCCATGAATCGCCACTGATGGCGAGACACCATCAGTAAGAAAGTAATCCAAAGGGACTTCACAACCCACCAGTAATGAGGAATATGACTCGTGGAGAAGGATTGTACTTTCTATATATTTTCACGACACTTAAACTGTCCGAGTTCTGAAAAGTAAAACCATTAATATTTAAATCAGGCTAGTGCATTAATAATAATAGTAAAGTAAAGTATTTTTTAAATATTAAAAAAAATGAAATTAAGGAAATAATAGTAATAATACATTTATTTCGATCCTCACAGGATCGTAGCACACACACAATAAAAATGACAACAAAAACATAATTGCCGAGTGCGATAAGGCCGCCGATTGTATGTTTTCTACTTTATAAATTTTCCTTTTATGTATTGTAATCTTGGTGTACAATAAAGTGTAAATAAATAATTATACAATTACCAAGACAACATACTCGTATACAAAATACAAATCACAAATTAAATAAAACACGTAACACGTATTTACAGATTCCGATTGCTCAGTAAGTGAACCATACAGCAATGGTTCCGTTACTGACAATCGGATCTCTGCGCGTATACCCTCAGGATGCCGTGTGTACAGGGCTTCTAAATATCTTAAAGCCACTAACTCGATAAGGGACGAAGTATACTTTTTCCACAGTTTACAGAAGATATCATATTCGACTGAGCGTAGAATTGAATTCGAACCACGGCGGAATATAAACACTAGGAAATCAAGTCGCGTAACGTTTGTTTCATATTTTTCTTTATACATATTCATCATAAAAGAGGAAATGGAAAGGGCTTTTTTTTTTGTAGGCACAATAAAATTATTGCATGTACACTAAAATAATAGTAGCAAATTGAGTCCTCTTTGTGTTCAATCTCGTATTTTTTTAGGATTTCGTACGCACCGGTTTTAAACGGGGGTCCCGTATTACTAAGACTCCAATGTCTGTCCGTCTGTCTTTCCGACTGTCACCAGACTGTATCTCATGAATCGTGATAGTTACATAACACAGTTGAAATTTTCACAAATGATGTATTTCTGTTGCCGATATAACATCTAGCCAATATAACAATATGTTTTTTTTTGCCGTTTTTGTAGATAATGGTACGGTACTCTACATGCGTGAGCGTGACTCGCACTTGGCCGGTTTTCAAATCTAGATCTTAAGTAGAATAGCAAATTAATGATTTTAATAAATTATTAACGAACGCTTGGTGTAAAAATATTTCGCTTGCGATTTCCGAAATAAACTTCTATAGTTCGGAAATAATTTATCTTATCTGAAGTACATATATATCAATGATCTGACCCCTGTGTTTCTCCTGTGTATTTGGCCTTTAGTAAGAGCTGCACTTCCATTGGTTGTAGCATAATGTTATAAAACCTAAACTACATGAACTTGGTTACTTGAGAAAGACCTTTTTTATGTCTAGAGATTAGCGCGTTTAAAAAAAAAAAACAAACAAAAAAAGCAGAACAAAACTCTTTCGCTTTTTTACATTACTAGCTACTACCAGCGGCTTCGCCTGTATAAAAACAGAAAATTTTCCCTTGGTATTTGTTTTTTTATCAACATCTCCCGGGATAAAAATGTTCTCCAGGACTTGGTCTACCTGTGGCCCAATTGTTTTTTTGCTGACAGCTCCTTGAGGCGCGCGGGAACAGTACGCGCCGTCGACGACTTGGGCTCGGTCGGGTCGGTTAGCGGACGGTTGGATAGCGAGCTACCCATTGCTCGCCATCCGCAAGCCCGCGTCTACTGTGGTCGGCTATTGGGATCGGAAACCCGGCGGTGGCTCGGGCGTGAGCCCCGTTGCCTTTGTTTGATGCGGTTGGCCTCGCTAGCATTACTGCTTCGCAGAAGGAGGCGACCGCCTGCCACCCCTCCACGCTCGGAACCATGGCCTGTACCAAGGCTTGGTGGATTGTAGTTGACACTATTTATGATAAACTGGGCTATATCATATAGAAAGATTTTTTTCAATTCGACTGGATGTTCCAGAGTCTGGAGCACTTAAACAAATAAAAAAAATCTCTTCCGCTTATTATATTAGTATTTATAGATATTACCTACATAAATTATACTATAGATTACGTACTACATACCTATAATATTTGCATACTGCTGCGTAAATATCTAATCAATATACTTACGATATTGTTACGACATTGTTAGTACAACTACAAAGATCCGAACACAAAACTCGATTCACTACGTAAGCAAAATCCCAGTATCAAAATACCTCCTCAAGATACTCGAAGGCATCTTACCATACTATTGGCTATAATTAAGTTGCTTAAGCATCTCTGACAACAGTTTGCTGACGGGAGAGTCTTCTCTTAGTCACGTTTTTGCCTCGTCATAGAGCGTTGAAGACTCTACAAATTGTGCAGAGCATTGGAACAAAGCCAACTGTTTATGAATGCAGTGTTTCGCGTAACGAGCGAGTCTCTCACTAAAACAATATATTTTTCAAGCAATTATATTAACACTGTGTAAATATCGTTTTGTAATTAACGAGTCGATAAATGGTGGATCGAAGATGGGTGTGAGTAGTAAAGTTATGGAAACAAGTATTCGTTATTGGAATATTTTTTGTTATTTGTTTGATATCAGGTGTAACTTTCTATTTGACTATATATAAAAGACTGTGGGATTGTTCTAAATAGTTACTGTACCTCTCGCAAAGGGAACTAAAGGAACAAGGTTTTAGTCAGTAAAAGTCTGACTCTCTGTCTTGTTCCACCCAAATTGAAAAACTTAGTAGGTGATTTCCTACATCAAAAAAGCAACAAAAAAAGGGCGTCTGCCTTTAGAGTTTTAGGTCCGTGGTGGATGTTTCGAATATTTCGCAGTACTGGCACCGAATCAGACCCGTAATTGTTTTCTTTTATGTAATTAATATACTCGTAAACTAGTGCTTGACTGCAATCCCACCTCATGGTAAGAAGTGATGCAATTGCACGATGAAGCGCACTACAAGACACTTGAATTATAAATTTCTTGTTTGTCAAATCACTTACTTGAGCTATGAACAATATCTTTTTGAACCCTCGACGCAAAAAAAAACCTTAACTTTTAAACAAGACAACCGATAGATTAACGTGGATTTTATAATTTGAAATCAGGTTTTCTAGTGATTGTTCCGGTTGTTCTGGCGACATTTGGGATAAAACTGCCTCCAACAGTGGACGTCTTTCAGTTGAGGATGATGATCATCAACATCATCATCAGCCTTTTAATGTTCCCTCTGCTGGGACACAGGCCTCCTCTCGAAGAGAGGGAATGGGCCGTAATCCACCACGCGGGCCCAGTGCGGCTTGGTTAATGTAACATGTCTTCGAATTTTTAGTTCTAAGACATGCCGGTTTCCTCACGATGTTTTCCTTCACCGTATTTGAGAGCAGTGGTGATGAAATAAATCACACAAAGTAATGCGCCTGGCTGGGTTTCAACCCGCGACCTACAACTCGTAAGTCGGGGCTGTTACCACTCGGCCACCACTGCTCTCGCTCTATGATGATGAGATCCTTTAATGTTTTTAGAGAGCATACTAATAACACAATGAATAATAGGTAAAACTAATCACGATCCACACAAAGAATGAAAAGGGAGGTTTATATTATTCGGAAGTGTCCCCAAACGTATGCGGTGCACGTAGACGGGTGTTGTGCAGCGTTCTACATACAGTTTTTATTTCCGGACCAATTCCAGTGGCAAACAAACTTCGATGTGCCCATTCTAATGTATATTACGAATACGTGCTATGTAGAAATTGTTGTTAGCAAACTTTTTTTTTGTATTATTTTGGTGATATTGAAAAGGTTGGGGAGTGTGGTAGGTTAATATGTACCTGAGAATGAGAAAAAAAAAAGGTTTTTAACGGGTATAAAAAACATGTTCATAGCTAAAATTTAAAATTCCTAGAGCCTAGGTTTTTCCTCACGGGACCCCTTTGACGCGATTAAAGAGAGATTTCATATTCAAGCACACTTTTTTATGATTTTTTTATCAATAAAATTACTACTTTTACCCGACTACGGCAAAGCCAAAGGAGGGTTATGATTTTGACTGGCTATGTATGCATGTATGTATGTATATGAGTATGTTCATCTGTTCCCTCATAACTCCTAATCTACTTATCGGAACTCGACTTATGAGGTATCGTTAGCACCGTCTTATTTGTCTGCTGAACATAGGCTAGGTAACATGACAAAAAGTCATGTGTTAAAAAAAATGTTAAGATAAATACACCGTGTTTGATATCATTTGAAAGGACTTCACTCGTGCTTATCAAAAATATTATTATCAAAATTCAATGTGGCGCCCTCAAGCGGTCAAAAAATTTGATGTTAAAGACAATGTAGAAGCACAGTGTTTTAATACCAAAATAGTTTAAATAAATAAAAAGTAAAAAACTAAAACCCGACTATGACAAAAAAGAACGCTAAAAAAGTATGAAACAAGATTTTTGGGATACTGAAATAAACAAGGTTACTGGAGAAACAAGAACAAAACAAAAAGAAAAGTCGTACGCACACGCTGGCTGGTACCTATACCTATATAACGTGTGACTTTTCTTTTTGTTTTGTTATAATCGGGCAAGTGTGAGCCAGACTCGCGCACTGAGGGTTCCGTACAAACCAATCCGTGAAAACAGTTCAATTCTTGAATCGAGTTGCGAAGAACTACTTTACAGTTTCTAGATTGTTCCCTAAACTTATGCTATGAGACCTCGCTTCATGTATTTTGATTCTCTTGAAAGTATCGTAATACAAGGATTTTTGCGACATAAATGGACGTATCTCTTTTCCGTTAATTGAGTAGTTTAATTTTTTCGCAACTTATGGGATTTCAGATCTGAGTATATGGTTTTAATTTTGACTCGATACCACCACCGTTCTAGAGATAACGGGGCCTGACTGATAGATAGACAGACGGACAACAAATAGCTGATTTCATCATTCAATGTAAAAACTTAGTTCAACTATACTGAGCTCAGCGTAATCTAGTTTAAAGACCCGTGTCGTAAACATGGGCGACAACAAAAGAATAGAAACTGAGTTTAGCGTAAACTAAGTTCAATTCATCGTGGTGAAACGCAAAATGAAGCTATAATCTCGATTAGGCGCTCAAACTGCGTTTTGTTTTATATAATCGCGATTAGTTTATTGGTACATTTGGCCCTAATTGATCCTATTAAGGGTTCAGTTTTTTTTCCTTTTAAGGTACGAAACCCTAAAAAAGTCGGGAACCCCTGATTTAACCATTACTTCAACACTACAGTGCTAGTAAGAAAATTGACTTTAAAGTAATTACTTCTTGTTTTTTAAATCTACAAGCTGTAGTGTACCAACTAATAGAAAAGGTTGCAAAACTTCTAAGCTAAAGAAACAATACACTATTGTATCTTGTTAGACGTCGAATCTTAACTAAACTTCCTACACGCGTCTCAAAGCAGTCACAAGCAACTAACTTTAACTTCGTACATTCTTTAAAACCAAATAGTTTTGAGACCTTGCAGCTGTTTAGTTTCTTTGAAAGGAAGAAGTTTAACGGGTCCTTTTAAACTGGTCAGAAGAAATCAAATAAAAACTCCTCATGTTAGATTTAATATATAGTTAAACACGTACCAGTAATTTGAGCAGTGGTGGCCGAGTGGTAACAGACTTACGAGTCGTAGGTCGCGGGTTCAAACCCAGCCTGGCGCATTACTTTGTGTAATTTATTTCATCACCACTGCTCTCAAAACGGTGAAGGAAAACATCGTGAGGAAACCGGCATGTCCACGAACTAAAAATTCGAAGTCATGTGACCTCCACCAACCCGCACTGGGCCCACGTGGTCGATTACAGCCCATTCCTTCTCTTAGAGAGGAGGCCTGAGTCCCAGCAGTGGGGACATTAAAAGGCTAATGATGATGATGATGTACCAGTAATTGCAATAATTATCTTTAAATACTTTTTAAAATATTTGAAACATCCTCCGCATTCCTTAAAGAGTTTCACATACAGAACATACTTTTGTTGATGGTGCAGTTACAAATACTAAAGTTCTTTAGGCACATCTCTAGAAACGAGAACTCGATAGAAAGACTTGTGGTTCAAGGGTAGATAGCCCGTGGTCGATCCCCAACTAGTTGGACCGAACTTTTCACCAAGGCTACGCAGTCGACCGTAGTGCAGTGTGCACGTAAGGCCGTGTTTACGGAGACGTGGCGCGTTGGGCTTTCGTTATACATTGTAGCAGCGGGCCGCGTCATCGCTCGCGCTAACACAATCAATGTATGACGGACCGCCCAACGCGCCGCGCAACGCACCGCGTCTCCGTAAACAAGCCCTAATGCTAATAACCGTCAGAAATGGATAAACATCACTCGACATGCCGCAGCCAGACGTAAACGGCGCGCCGCAACCCTCTTCATCTATAATCCTCTACCACTCTAACAAGAGTACCCGACTAAGAAGAGAGGGAAAAGTTATTTAAAATTATATTTTAATAATGTGCTTGTCGTATAAAAAACTTGTACATCTACCACAGAAAGCCTATTGGTTCGAACTATGACTATCATTAAAATTTTGTAACCTAGTAAAGGTTATAAATTAAAAAAAAATGTGTGTTAATAGCATTCCAACGAGCAAAAAGTGATGTAGACAGAGAAATATTGTACCTAAATATAAGGTTGCCAAGAAGCGTTGCAGGATTGTTCAAAAGAGTTACCGTGACTCTGAAACGCAAACTGTAACTGAAGTCACGTTAGTAAAAGTTTGACACTCCCTCTCTTTCCATGCAGATCCTCCTCCTCCTCGATTCGTATTCCTCATTAATGAGGATCGTAAAGTTCCCGCTGGATTAACTTGTTATTGATTTTTTTTCGCCACCTGTGACGGCTCTTGGCGTCATGAAGTGCGACGTAATTGGGTGTCCAGTGAGGAGCGGACCTGATCAGCCCATCTTTTTGGGCTGCGGCCAAAAAGATGGGCTGATCAGGTCCGCTCCTCCTGCTAAAACGTTCCCACGCGATGTTTGATGGAGAGGCAACGCGAAAAAATAGAAAACGCCTTAAAACTCTGTTGGCATTCTATAATTCCGTGATTTATTTGAATTTTCCAGAAAACTTGTTCCAGGAAATACGTGTGTTTTTTTAAACCATGTTTTTGTATGGTAGGTAAAATCATCTAATGACCGATCCGCCCTTGGGCGGAGCGGAAAATTAATTTGTTTTGAGAAAAATTGTCATCATTTAGATTAAATGCAAGACTTCTAAAGAACTACTTCTTTATATTTTTAAAATATGAATACCTTACGCAGGGCTAAATTTCACGTAAAATTGTAGATTTTTAGAGGTTGAATTACTCGTATGTCTATTAGGTAGAATTGTTCAATGGATTAGTTTTACACAAAGGAGGATGCCAGATTTTGTATAGCGACCGTCCCCACCCTCCAACAAACATGGGATACATGTCATTTTGTTCATTCCTATCCACAAAATAAAAAACAGGTGATTTTATTGTTAATAATGACAGGTGTTGTTATTGGTGTTTTATTGATTTCCTTTATTCATTTTCTTTAACATATTTTTAATATTTTTAAATATTTCCTAAATGACAGGTGTTGTTATTGGTGTTTTATTGATTTTGTTGTTAAGTTATTTATTTAATAAAAAAAAACTCGTGGAAATTAATTTATTTATTATTCTATACAAAGACATTTAATATTAGTCATCTATTACGATATGATCAAGCATTTTTGCCAGTGCATTAAAATTAATGTGTCTCTGTAACCCCATGTACCATAAAATGGATATTAAGTGCGCACAAGTTAGGTTAGGTTAGGTTAAAATATAATGCTTTATAAAACCTAAACCTCGTACTTTTGAAGTATGTCGCCACAATAAAAGAAATTCTATGTAACTAGATGCTTCTAATGACACCTGTTTCAAATTTGTTGGTACCCACCAACAGATTTGAAGCATCTGTGCTGCAATCTATATATAAAAAGCGAAATATAACGGATCAATCACGAAATCTCAGAAAATATAACACCTACAAACTTATCGCCGTGTCCTCGTGGGGGCGATCGGCGGCAGCGATCTCTTGCGCCGGGCCTTGGTACAAGCCATGGTCCAGAGCGAGGAGGGATGGCAGGCGGTCGCCTTTTTTTGTGAAGCAGTAATGCTAGCAAAGGAGGTGGCCACCCGCATAAGGCAACGGCACTCTCGCCCCAGATGCTGCTGGGATTCCGATCCCGATTTAAATTGTATTTAGCAAAAAAAAAAAGAGTTTATTTGCGTCAAACACAGAGCGCATACTGTAAAAAAAATAAAAACAACAATAACAAAGCTAATCAATTAAATACATTCTGAAATATAATAGTATTTCAGAACGTATTTCATAATTGCTTTAATAGCGTACAAAAAAAGGAAACGTTGTTATAACTCCAATACAGATCAAATAACTAATTGGTATCGTACAGCATTGCGGAAATCAAAGTTAATATCATATTTATTTTTAGCATGAATCAAAAATGAAGCAAATATTTACTTTTAAAAATGCGTAGTGTCCTATCTAAACAAGGAAATACGATAAAGTAAACAAAACTGGTGCGGGGTTATTGAAATGCTTTGAAAAAAGAATCGGTACGCAACCCTTGTTTAAAAAATAACAACTCTTTTATGTAAAACTCTAAAAGTAAGGCGAGAGCCAACACAACAAATTAATGTCCCCGAAAATTACAAAATTATTTATTCATCTTACAAAAAAGGACATCCATCCTATTCATTAATGTCATTCACTTATTTTATAATATACACCCCTATTTTTTAATTAGTGCAAAAAAAAATGGGCTCAATCAGTACCCGTTACTGATCATATTTGTGTAGTCAAAAGTACCAAAAACAAAATCCCAAAATTGTCCACGAAAATTTGTCATTATTGGCAAATTCATAATTGAATCATCGTTCATAACAACTACTACTAGAAAATACTAAGAGCAGTGTTTTTCCATTTTTATTGACATTCTTTCATTCATAAACAATAACCTGTACAAATTTCCATAAATTGAGTGAGGTTTTGGGATATAAACAAACGCTCATAACTTTGCTGTTTATGAATATTATTTATTGCGACTTTACTAAAATAATAACAAGACCTTTTCTAAAAAGCCCTTTAAGTATTTGCCATAATAAAAAATAGTGGTGTATATAATAATAATAAACTTTATTTTCAGACCACAGATCCATCCAGCGTGAGCAAAATATTAAATTGATACTTACTAACTAAACTACTATTTGTAAACTTGATTTCTTGGGCTTATGTTAACTTAAATTTAACAAACGTTTGTTCTACCTACAATGTATTAATATGCTTTTACTATTATTAAGTTATTTTATAACTTAGTAAGGGGTTGGTACACCAATCTGTTTTTGTTTTTTTTTTTTATCTCTACCCTACAAATAAATAATTTTATGAATGTTAACATTGACATTTTATTGGTTGAATAAAATTATAAATTATTATTACAATATCCCTATTTCAATAAATATACAGTGTAAGTACTCAAAATTATATGAGTTTCACATAAGTAATAAATTATTTTTAATAAATAATCTAATTCTATAAAATTAATGAACATAGCCATTACTAGTTATATTACTATAGTAGATATACTCGTAAAAATGAGTCCCTATTTTCCTTTTTCCGCAAGAGAACCAAGGTTGCCGACATAGCACGTAGAATCGCCAAACTTAAGTGGCGGTGGACAGGGCACATTGCTCGCAGAATGGATGGCCGTTGGGGCCAAAAGGTTCTGGAATGGCAACCGCGAACCGGAAGACGCAGTGTTGGAAGCCTCCTACAAGGTGGACCGAAGACCTGGCAAGAGTGGCGGGAATCCGATGGATGCGAGATGCACAGGACCGTTCATTGTGGCGACACTTGGGGGAGGCCTATGTCCAACAGTGGACGTCTTTCGGCTGATATGATGATGATGATAATGATTTTTCTTGATTAAGTCATCACACGTGAACACCTGAACCAATTTGCTAATTATTTACTTGTTGGTTGTTATTGTCAGTAGAACAATGAAAATTGTATTGAAAATTAGAAAATGATGACTATTTGACCTTTGTTTGCGTTAGACAAATATTTGCCGGATTAATTAGCCGGTAAAACTAATAGCTCACTAAATGACTTGACCTTTATTGGCAGATTACAATTTTGTTAATAATTTCGAGGTAATTTATTGGTGTAGGTTATCTGTAATTAGATATAATGATAAAGCTTACTCTTAATAATAAGCATTGAAAGAAAAGAAAGAAAGAAAGAAAGAAAGAAAAACCATTGAATAAACTGCTGTAATTTTTTTGTTATAATAATCGGTCTAAAATTACTAAAGTCATACGCTTGGTTACTAACCAACGTGCAATATTTTTTGTTCCCATTTCAGACGTACGAACAATCCTCTTGCGTCGCTTTGCAGAAGTTTTGGCACGTTTCACCCAACAGGGAAAAACTAGTTTCGCAACCTAGTCTCTAACAAATTAACTTTTCTTTCATTTAATTTGATGACGATCCTTTTGGGTCTGCCGATCCTAAAATATCTTAATTGTATCACGTTTTTGGTTAACTGTTGACATAAGTTTGGAAAATAAGTGGCTAAGTGGATCATGAATTTTACTCTTAATTTGCTGGGAAATCACCAAATAACTTCTCCCGCTCTGGGTAAGGCTAAGGAAAGTTTCAAACTTTTACTGACTAAAACCCACCTATTAGTTACCTTTTGCCTTTCAGAGCCGTGGTAACTTCTTTGAATCCCTCTGATGAGTTTGATTCAGGAACTGTTCAACGGGAAAGTAAGCTATTTTGTAAATGGAGTACAAACGATGCTCTTAGCAAAGCAATTTTTGTGCAAAAGGCTCTCATTTTTTGTCAAGCTATTAAAATAAAAAAAAGTTATACTCGTCAGTGGATGTTCTGTAAATAATTATGTCATATCCAATACACACATTTAATTGAACATTGCTCTTAATCTGTACAAATATTATGTCACTTAAAGGTACACAGGTTGTTTTTGATATTATATGTTTTTGAATAAGACCAATATGTAGATAGCAAAAGTCCATTTGATGCGTACAAAATGAGGTGAATAGAGTCTTAATGATTACACTGACCCAAAATATGACGCCAAAAATAAAATCATTGCTAATCCGGAGTTGACTACAAATTCATTTTGAAAAAATAATATTTAACTGGATTTAGCTTTGATTTATTGTAATAATTCTACAGAAACCTTCAGAGTTCTTTTTATACATACAATATAATTGATGATATGTGTGAAACCTGAATATACATAGTTTGTTCAGAATCAGTAACTGAATTGATTCCAAAATTTTTACACCATGTTATATTTTTACCCAAAAATATTTAAAAAAGTTCACAAGTTAGACACAACCGACTAAGTAGAAAACAAGTCACGGCAGGCTATTGCGGGCATTAGAGCCAGCGCACAGCTGGGTGCGGGAGCAAAACAACCCATGAGTCGCCCGGGTGGCCCGGTGACCATGTATAATGTTAATGTGAACAATCAGGTAAAACAACAAGCTTGTAACTTCTTTTATTTTCTCTAAGAAATATTAAAAATATATATATAATATGTGCAGAAAATGGACTAAAGGAAATAAAAACAAAAAAAATATTTATTTGTGAACATAGGGTATGGTTACCGATGTTGTAAAAAAAAATATTGTCCCCACAATATATCGCCAGAAGGCATACAAATATTATCAATGTAATGATTCGAATTTTTTATATTTATAAATTGATAAATGATGATTAAAATACAATATTCATTTGAAAAATACAAAAAAAAATATAAAATGTCAACAATAAAAATAAAAATATATATAAAATGTCAACAATTAAAATTAAGTCCAAATAGTCACAGTTTAATTAACAAGTACGAGTAATTGCATGTCACATTCAGATAAATATAGTAATAATCAGTCAAAAGAGTAAATGTCAATATATAAAATACTAGATAGGTACGTGTTTCGGGTTTCGCATAATTATACTAAAAATAAGGCTGTAAAGGCTTAATATGTCTTACTTTAGAAACATAAAGAGTTTTCAATCAATATCGCCTATTTCAAAGACTATCAACGTTCTGATCATATTTTCAAAGAAAAACTACCCCTCAACCCGTACGGCGAGAATGGCGCAGTTTTGAAGCGCAGCCTACCGGAAACAGGACGTGCTAGTGACGTTTGCCTGACTACACAATGCGGCCTCCGACGTGAAACAACTACGGGCCATACAATAGCTTCACATCTTTAAAGTGTCGCTATTCAGCGTGCTATACGACGACTAGTGCTGTGACAAGAGAATGTGATGTAACGTGGTTTGTAGTGGGCTGGGCTACATCGGTTTGTTTGCAATGATATTAAACAAGTGATAGGATAGTCAGTGAGCTCGGAACGATGAGGAGTGTATTAGAGTACCTAGGAACATCCGTGTGGGATGTTTCCAATAATATTTTTTTTTAAATTTGACAAATCATCCAAAAACTCCTCACGATCTAGGGCGAAGCGGAAGGGCGTGTCAGACTTTTACTGACTAACACTGCCTTGTTTCTTCTTTGCTTTGTGTTTCAGGACCCTGGCCGCCTTTTGGTCGTTTGCAATCAACTATGACCATTACAATGAATTGTTAAAGGTTGTGGCCATTTTTCTTGGCTATTTGGTTAGGAAACTCTAGTACACTCTAAGCATTCAGGTAGTAGAGCAGTGGTGGCCGAGTGGTAATTGGCCCCGACTTACGAGTTATAAGTCGCGACTTCAAACCCAGCCAGGCGCATTACTTTATGTAATTTATTTCATCACCACTGCTCTCAAAACGGTGAAGGAAAACATCGTGAGGAAACCGGCATGTTCTAGAACCAAAAATTCGAAGACATGTGACATTCACCAATCCGCACTAGGCCCGCGTGGTGGATTACGGCCCATTCCCTCTCTTAGAGAGGGTCACCTGTGTCCCAGCAGTAGGAACATTAAAAGGCTGATGATGATTGGTTGCGCAAATAAGCTGTGGACTGTAGATTTAAAAAGCGATCTAAGGTTTGTTAACAACATGCAGGTACCGTGCCCGGCGTTTATTAATGGGATAAATGTATTAGGAAGGAACACTGACCTTTTGACCTCGAAGGTTCCACGTGGCGCCGGCCGGCGAACCTCGACTTCGCACATTCAACCACTGCCAGGTCCCGCACTGCACTACACTGCACTATTGTTGAGTCTTTGAATGGTTGGATCACGAAATAGTCAATTTTCTTGTAATTTCGAGCGGGCGATGTTAGCGGAGCGGTCACATTCACAATCGATGCACAAACGTCAATGTCATTCCATTTTTTGAGGTCGTGCGGGAAGGGAAACGGTAGGGATAGGATTGCTAGGCCAAAAAAATAAATTACAAAAAACAAAATCGCGGATCATAGCAAATTGGCGCAACCATTCCCCCCGGGTTTGAAGGGTTACCTTCAAAGAAAAGAAAAAAAAACAAAGCGAAACTAAACCCTATTACTATATCTAAACTATCAATACTAGGTAGCGAAACAACTTATAACTAACTATGCCACTACTGCTGATTAGGCAGAGGGCAGAGGCGAATAACCGGACGCAGGTACGATCCAGTTGCGGTTTTAACCTTTACGACTCGCGTTATTCCGTTCGAACCCGGAAAAACTTCTTCCACTACACCAAGAGGCCAGTGCAGAGGAGGCGCACTCTCAGTCTTCAGTATCACCACAGTACCGACTGTGACTGGATCTGAAGGAGTGTACCACTTTTGACGCGACTGCAGCGTATGCAGATAATCTGTCCTCCATCGCTTCCAAAAGGACTGAACTAAGCTATCTAGCAGAGCGAAACGCGGGCGGAGCTTAAAGCAGGGCACACATCTGTGCACTCTAGCGCGTATCAAATTGCGAGCGGAAAGTATCCAGTACTTCTGTCGAAGAATGGACATTAATAAATCGGGACCAGCGTGACAATTCACCTTATGGTGATAATCCACCAACAAATCCAAAACGTGATCCTTGCGTGGTAGAACTACTGGATGCATTTGTTCAAACTCTAACTTAGCATTTCGCAGACGGCCACCGACACGAATGAGTCCGTCTTGCAAAAATGGTTTCAAATGTTGAAGTGCGTGACTACAAGGTTTATGTGATTCTAAACTACGAAATTCTATTGAAAAATAAAATTTCTGCAATTCTCGAAGTACAACTGATTCAGCTCTATCCAAATCAGCTGCGATTATAGAACCACGCGATGGTAATAATCTCAAAAATCTTAGGACGTAAACTACACAGCGTAATAGTCTCGACCAAGACGAGACTCGATTAGACAACAACAAAACAACTGACTCTTCACGCGGAACTGATACTACAAGCGTATGTTTCTTCTCCTCGGGTGGCTCTGAAACAGTAGCGGGGTTAAACGGAGCACTTGGCCACTCGTTAGGAGTGGTATGAAGCCAGGGAGGGCCACAAAACCAAAGCGGATGATTTAAAATTTGCGCAGGAAGCAAACCACGTGAGAGACAATCAGCTGGGTTTTCTGTTCCAGCGACATGGAATATATTTTCCGGTGACAATTCAGCTTGAATCTTAGCCACCCTATTTGCGACAAACGTGCCCCATCGATGGGGTGAAGAGTGGGCCCAACATAGAGCAACGGTTGAGTCTGAAAACGCTACAATTCTCTCTATATTAATGCGAGGACGACAAGTTTTGACTATAGATGTAATCAATTGAACCAACATAAGAATAGCGCAGAGTTCGAGACGAGCAAGAGAGACAACCTTACGAGGAGATACCTTTGATTTTGCGCTAATGAGGAAAACTGAAATGTTATCGCCATTTTGGACCTGAAAGTAAACCACTCCCCCGTAAGCCCTCTCACTGGCGTCTGCGAAACCTACCACATTAACAACAGTGTCTGGTACTATACCAACATGGCGAGGAATCTGTATCTGATCGAGCATTGGAAGCTCTTTCCTATAGCGAGCCCACAACTTAGCAACACTGTCAGGAGCGGTGTCGTCCCAATCACAGTTGGAAAGCCAAAGCTCTTTTATAAGCAGCTTTGCATACAAAACGACAGGAGCTACAAAACCCATTATATCCCATATCCGAGCTACACATGCTAGGATAACGCGTTTGGTACAAGTTGGCGGAGTCGAGCTAATTTTAAGACTGAACATATCAGTTGCGGGTGACCAACTTAAACCAAGGATCTTATGCGAATCACTATCATCGAATTCCTTTACCGAAGTCAACCGGTGTGACGGTGGAATCGACTCTAATGTAGCTTGCGAGTTGCTTGTCCATTTCACCAGATCAAATTGACCGGACTTCATGAGGCTGATTACTTGAGCAGCGGTCTCTATAGCCTCTGCTTCACTAGGTACACTGTACACAAAATCGTCCATGTACAATCCGGTTTCAATAGTGGCCCTTGCTTTCGGGTATGTATCACCCTCGTCAGCGGCCAACTGCTTGATAGTGCGAAGAGCGTGAAAGGGACTAGACTTAAGCCCAAAACAAACACGATTGAATTCGTAAACCTTCAAAGGTTCCTGCGGAGAAAATCTATACAAGAAGCGTTGGAATCTACGGTCACATTCTCTGATTCCAATACTAAGAAACATTTGCCGAATATCGGCAGAGAGCGCAATAGCAAACAAGCGAAAATTTACTATTATTTCAAATAAGTTACCCTGGAGGTTCTGACCACAACACAAGATATCGTTAAGCGATATGCCAGTACTAGTTTTAGCGCTACCATCCATAACCACACGCAGTTTAGTTGTAAGCTTGTCTTCTCTAACATCTCCATGGTGCGGGATGATGTAAAACGGGCAATCACGTGTCTCCCCAGTCTCGGCAGGCGCTGATGAGATATAACCTTTATCTAAATATTCGATCAGCACATCATCATAGGCTTGCTTCAACTTAGGAGACGCCTGCATCTTACGTTCCAAGCATAGAAAGCGTTTTTCTGCGGAGGCACGGGAGCCACCGAGCGAAAAAATATCACCCTTGAAAGGGAGCGCGACAACATAACGACCATCTTTATCACGAGTAGTCGTGCGGGTATAAATCTCCTCAGTGACCTGATCCTCAGGGCTGAGAATAGGCGGGACATTGACCTCTTCAATCTCCCAGAACTTGCGGATGGTAGACTCAAGCGGCGGCTCGACGGTGCAACAGTGCGACACAGTCGAGTAACTATCTAAACAAGCGGGTGCGGAACCAACTATAACAAACCCGAGAACTGTTTCCAGTGCGTGCGGAGCGGGGTACATCGGAAGACCTTGAATTTTACGTGATAACTGGAGATGCGGGAGAATCGAAGCACCGATCAATAGATCGATATCTCCAGGGAAAGCGTAATTTCCGTCGGCTAACTGCAAGTTCTTAAACTCCGTCAGCATGGACGTGTCAACCGGTACCGTGGGCAACCGTTCCGTAATCTTATCTGCGACTAGCGAATCCATTTCGAACGAAATATTACGATTAAAACGTGAACTAAATATTATTTTAATGGAACCGTGAATGGTTGCCTTTAAACCTCCAAAACCTTTCACTTCTGAGCGGGATGACCAATTATTAAAACTAAAACCAAGGCGTTGACAACAATCCCGAGTAATAAAATTACTCTGGGAAGCGCCATCTAGTAGCGCTCGAACGGTGTGCGGTTTGCCAAAGGCATCTACAATGACAACTTGCGCGGTCGCAAGTAAAACGGTAGTGATTTGAGTACCAGCGGCGGAAAGCGAACACAATGTTACGTCGTTTGCACTTGCAGCAGGCCGCGCGTCACAAGCGTCGCGCGTCCGCGCAGGCCGCGGCCGCGATGGCAGCTTACTACTCTCAAAATGTAAGAAGGTATGATGTCTAGCTAGACATTTACGACAGCTAACACCACTGTTACATGACGTAACCAGATGTTTGTCACTTAGACAATTAAAACACAAATTATTAGTGCGGACAAACTTGTAACGATCACTAGGCGATAATCTCTGAAATTCCGAACACTTGTACAGCTGTGTATGGCTACCCTTACACAGAGAACAGTCAGGTGTTGAGGCGGTATTAACTAGCGTATGTGCAGTCTTGACTGACTTCGATGACGCGTCTATACGGCGATCGGAACCTGTCCTATTCGTGACTTCATGATGTGCCGACGTGCGCTGCAATACCTTAATATGGTCGCGAATAAAAGATTCTAAATCTTTGAACTTAGGTATTTCGTTACCGCGCTGAGTCGTTTCAAACAGACGAACAGTTTCAGGATCTAATTTCTGTAAACCGATATACAAAAACAAAAAGTCACAGAGGTCATTGACCTTTAGGTTCTTTACTGCACGAACAGATGATGCGAAAATATTTAAAAACTTCTCTAAATTATGATCGTTACAAACGGAAAAACTTTTCAAATCGAATAATTGATCTAAATATGCGGTGGCTACTAATCGCTTATCTTCGTATTTTGTTTTTAAAGTGTTCAAAACTAAATTGTAATTTTCAGCGCTAAACGTAATTCCAGCACAGACAGCCTTTGCCTTACCGGTCAATTTTTCTACGAGATAATGCAATCTCTCGTGATCTGTCAGCGATGTGTTCCTATGTATTATATTTTCGAAACTATCTATAAATAAATTCCAATTTCGAATGTCACCATTAAATTCAGGTATTTGAATTGGCGGCAATCGTGGGCGTTCGCGAGGAGGGTTGGATAAACCACTCGCGGGGGGGGGAGTCTCTAAACTCCTAGCAATACGTTTGATACGACAATACAAGTCATCAAAGGACGACAATGCCTGATAACTCACACAGTAATCAGGATTTAACTCCAACTCTAAAATGTTTATATTATTAATTGTAGATTCAAAATCCGCGCGCAAACTATCTAAAGTTTCCAACGAACACAAGAAAGCATCTCTAATCGCCAGATCCGAGGTTTGCAAAGATTTATCACAAATTGATTGAACACGTGAAAACTGTGAGTCCCTTTTAGCGTATAAAAGCTTTAACTGAACCTTTAAATCAGTACTAACCTTAGTGCCCTTAAGAGACATCTTGTTTTGATATATTCACACTATACACTCAAACAAACACTTAACGAATTATTAAGTAAGCGATAATTATCAGATAACAATATGGTAATATTGTAAACAACAAAGCGAACGGCGAACGAACGGAATAACCTGAATCAATGAGTGAATATTACCCAATTTCTCGATTAAATCATTCACGTCGTTCATATGCGTATATAATCTATGGTTTATCCGTTTCCTACAAATATTCACTCAACAATGAACGGGTATTTTTGAAATGCGTCTACCTACATGCAATTTGTAGGACTTCCGAATGAATTTTGTCAAGAAAAAGAATGCGATCGATTTATATCTACGCTGATATTTACGTAGCTAACTATAATTATGCGGTGCGGTTGACGGCATAGGTACCGTAATTATCAATGGCTCTTTAACTATACGAGCGAAATAACGTTTAGTTGCCTAAATGCCTAGATGCGGGTTTTCTACTATTATATCTAGGTAAACAGGCGCGTTGCGTTTATTCCCTATGGAACAAATACTATATTGCGAAATTACAAGAAAATGATTCACGATCCTGCTCGTAGGACCAAAAAGTAATGGTTGCGCAAATAAGCTGTGGACTGTAGATTTAAAAAGCGATCTAAGGTTTGTTAACAACATGCAGGTACCGTGCCCGGCGTTTATTAATGGGATAAATGTATTAGGAAGGAACACTGACCTTTTGACCTCGAAGGTTCCACGTGGCGCCGGCCGGCGAACCTCGACTTCGCACATTCAACCACTGCCAGGTCCCGCACTGCACTACACTGCACTATTGTTGAGTCTTTGAATGGTTGGATCACGAAATAGTCAATTTTCTTGTAATTTCGAGCGGGCGATGTTAGCGGAGCGGTCACATTCACAATCGATGCACAAACGTCAATGTCATTCCATTTTTTGAGGTCGTGCGGGAAGGGAAACGGTAGGGATAGGATTGCTAGGCCAAAAAAATAAATTACAAAAAACAAAATCGCGGATCATAGCAAATTGGCGCAACCAATGATGATGAATTCAGGTAGTCAACAGTCTAATCTTGATGTTCTGTTTAGATAAACAATTGACGAAAATAAATGAAGACAGACTTTTGGACAGAAAAGGTCAAATAAAATACCGCTTCAGATCTATAAAACCTATTATCAGCTTAATCGCCTAACTTCCTGAAAGTTACAATTGGGCTACGAACTTTAACAGGCGCTCGCAAGAAGTCCTAAGTTTTCAATTTACGTAATTGGAATCAACTTCGCACTTAGTATCAAGTGTTTATCATTCCAGGAATGTTTTAGGGAAACCCTTCGTTATTAATGTGATACTCCAGTTTGTGATTTAATTGTTTTGGTGAACTCATTGGGTGGGCTCCGACCGCTGTCATATATTAAGTCCTTGTTTCACGAAACAATTACAATGTAATCTATTTTGAGAATCTACTTCGTTTTAAATAAAATAAACTAATGCTTGTCTGTGATCCCACCTGATGGTAAACAGTGATGCAATCGTTAATGTTGATGCGTACTTGCTTATTAAGAGACTATTCACTCTAGCCTTGAAGACTACTTCATAAATTGTAATCGGATGGGAAAAGCGCAGCATGCAAATTGTTCCAGTCCTTCGATAAGGGTAAGGGTGGGTACTTTTTCATTAGCTTTCCTTATTACAAGTAGCAAGTTAGTACAGTAGATTCGATACGTAAAATTATTATTTTTACTTTTCCGTCACTGCCTAATTCAAATATACCTAGTAATGGCCATAAATTCTGTTACAAATAAAAACATAACTTCATAAAAACGAATGTAATATCATTAGAACCATTTTGTGTACATGTTACGGGAATATGTATAATCCGGTATTTTACACAATAACTAGGCAATGTATAGATTTATCGATTATCAATCTATAGAAATAGAAATAGTGTCAGACTTTTACTGACTAAAAACCTACCTTTCCGTTCCTTGCCTTTATCCCGGGGCCCGTGGTGACAGTCTCACATAACCTTTGGCCCCAGTAGGCTTCGGCCCTGCTGGACCCCTACAGTTTGCTGACAACTCCTTGAGGCGCGCGGGAACGGTGCGCGCCGTAGACGACCTGAGCTCGGACCGGTCTGTTACCGGACGGACGGACAGCGAGCTACCCATTGCCCACCGTCCGCGAGCCCGCGCCTACGGTGGCCGGAAATCGGGATCGGAAACCCGGCGGCGGCGGCGGCGTGTGCGCCTTTGCCTAATGCGGTCGGCCTCCTCCTTTGCTAGCATTACTGCTTCGCAAAAGGAGGCGACCGCCTGCCACTCCTCCTCGCTCCGGAGCATGGCTTGAACCAAGCCCCG
This sequence comes from Leucania comma, assembly GCA_958295575.1. Taxonomy (NCBI): domain Eukaryota; kingdom Metazoa; phylum Arthropoda; class Insecta; order Lepidoptera; family Noctuidae; genus Leucania; species Leucania comma. Next base: position 17,220,963 of record OY282466.1, read on the forward strand.
GCGCGAGAGATCGCCGCCGATCACCCCCACGAGGACACGGCGATGCTCTTCCCAAGCGGAGCACACCTCGACTGTGTGCTCAACCGTGTCCACCGGGCGGTCCGCACAGTGGCGACACCCGGGCGTCGTCTCCGTACTAATGTATGAAATATTATTCATATTGTACTTAGCCGAGGTATTTTATACAATACCGAATGTGCGGTTGGTAATGAGTGTAAAAGACAAATACAGGGAAGGAGGTGACGTAATTTTAGGGCACCCCGATAAAAAATAAGACCTGAGTACTAAAAATTATTTTGGCTATACGTTGCATAATGTAATTTGCTTACAAATACTCAGGTCTTATTTCGTCTGCGCGGTCTATCGCTTTACGCAATGTGTCCATCGGTTTGTCCACTGCCGATTGTGACACTAGGAAGTAACCCATATTTTACAACAAATTAATGACTATGTAAAGGACAGGTATAGGAGTTGCCACATAAATATTTATTTTTTCACATAAAAACATCTATTGAGGATAACAAGAAGATTTATAGCTTCCTTTACTAAAACTTAAGGTAAAGGCTTACTTTGGGAGACGATAAAGTATTTTGTTTTGATAACAACCCCGTATTTCATACAAAGGCAGAGTCCAGAGTATTTACGTAAGCATTCTTGTGTGGTTTAGCAACTATGTGGGCGCGGCTAAGCTCCATATTTTCTGCTTTTTCCTCTTAATAGACACGTGGCCCTCCTACATGAAAGAACATTGTTTTTCTTTTATTTTATCTTTATGCAAATAACAGAAGCAAGATTTTTTTTTTGTGTGTCCTCTCGCAGGTCAACCTATGAGGTTGTCGGCTGCTTAACCGGGCTTGCCTGTGGCGGCCTCGATTCAAGAATCAAAGCCTCCAGCCAGGGCTTACTTAACTAACTTACATACTAAGCGACCACGCTAAGGGCACCCCCTGTGGGGTACGGACCTCGGCTTAGGCCGTCGCTGGGGGAGGGCAGCAAGGGACAAGCTGGATCGAGCAAAAGATAAATTATTATTTAGGGATTTTTTTTAAACTACTGGCTCAGCGGCGCGGGCTGGCTCTAGCAAGGGACGGGGAAGCAAGATACATTTTTTGTTCTGTCTTTTAAATCTAAACTAATATTATGAAATGCATTTAATAAACTATTAAGATGAGTGCCTCGGTAGTTCGCAAAATTCAAATTTTCGAGCAGTTTTTAGTTCAGTATTGGATAGTAAGGTAAAACAAATATATGTTATTTGCAAAAATCACATGAATGTATTTACTCAATTATAGATTTTAAAACCATAAACAATATTCCCTAATTTAGAGAAGAGCTAAAACGTGCCATTTTAATAAAAACATTATCGTTTATCTTGTGCCGACAATTTAATAATTTCCTTTGGCCTCCATCGATACTAGATTGGTCAACTAATATCAACTTGTAATTGGTATCAAGATACTAAACCCAGATGGGGTTATACTTACTATGTGAAATTCAAAAACTTGAGCGGTAGTTCACCCTAAGCTTAGGGCACATCACTAGCTAAGCTATGATGGTGTAGAATTATTAAATTTAAATGCGCAGTAACTAAGTTTTCGGATCTCAATCTAAGTAGGGGTTGCGCGTAACCATAGCAACAGGTTCAACTTATTTGCCGCGTACTATAAAACATTTAATCTTAACACATATGGAACTCGTGTTTAAGTACAGACGTACGGATGTTCTCTATGAGTACGCAATGCTGGCCGAGGTCAATTTATTACATAATATTAAATTAAATTTTATTTCTGTATAAATAAATAATATTAGTAGACACAACTCTCTTTTAATATTTAATGTTAGTAAGTACGGCCTTTTATGTAACAACTAACGTATATTTCGACACTTAAGGGAATTAAAATTAATTGGGTACCTACTTCCCGTAGACCTAGAATTTTGAAATTTGGCATAAAGCAAGGTCTTATAGTACAGGTATAGGAATAAATTTTAAAACAGTAATTTTTTTGTTAAAAAAGAAATCTTTTTTGACATTCGGAAAAATCTTTATTTATTTATGTACACACAAATACTTAAAAAAGAAAAGAACAAATATAGACGGAAGAGTACAAAGGTACTGCTTATATCTAACGAAATGTAGCCACAGTGTGTATAAATAATTCATATAAGTTAAAATGGACTAAAATTAAAATCAGATAATACAAATAAATACTTTTAACAATAAGAGTAAATAAATGTACACATATATATATATATATATATATATATATATATATATATATATATATATATATATGTAATAATACAATACATAAATTAAATTACAATAATACATATTCTATAATATATAAATTTACGAGACAGTAGAGAGGAAATGATTTGATTCAATTTGTGAATTTTACTATTTACATAGGTAAGTTTGTACAGAACCCTCAGTAACTTGTACTTGCCCATTTTTTTTTAAGTGCGCAAGTTCGACTCGCACTTCCCTATTTATTTTTTTAAGAGTCCTATTCACGCAGTCTTTATGAATTTTCTGCATTGTAGAGGCGATGCTTCGTTGGAAACTCTCTTTAGTTAATGCTTCGTGCTCGCTTTTGGTGTGACAGATACTCTAGACCGACGCTTGAACTATCTTCCTTTAACAAGAACATATTATATTCATGTTGTTATATTCCGTAGATGAATTGTTGAATACTGTTTGCATTTTGGCTCGCAGTAATAATGCTAAGCTCTATATTACGACGCTTGTGGTCCAGTCTCAGAATGTTACTATGTTTCAATGTTTTTATTAAGTTGCTAATATTTCTTACTGAATCTGCACAATTTGTATACTCTCACACTATCATATCATACTAATATTGTAATGGCAAAAGTTTGTATATTTATGTGTTTGTAACTTTTTCACACTTGGACAGTCTATGGTATACGGGTAGACGATGTTCTGAAATAACATTTTTTTATGGTGTAGTATATAGTATCAGACTGAGCAGGCGCCGACTCCCACGAGATACGCGTCACCTCCCTTTTATTTATGTCTTTGTAAGTGTATTGAAAAACGTCGTTTGATACAATATGTGAAAATTTGTCACTGCAGCCCTCGGCTCCATAACACCCTCGCCAAGGCTCGGATGCTGCCTCCGTCACAATGACCAACTTTTTTACTTGTACATCTATTAGGGGTTTTAAAGTCAAGAGTAGACTAGAATAGACATGCGCTCTCCATTATCGACTACATCAGATGAGACAGTGGTGAAATGTGAGCCTAACAATTATAAATAAAAATGGAACCACAAAAATGAATAACCAGAAACTGTTTTATAAACATTTTTCCACAGTTTTTACCCTCCACTGCATGCATCAACGATCTATCCACACAATTAATATTTCCCCAGATTCATTTCCATAGTAAATCAATTAAAATTCAAATGAGATTTTTCATTGCCTGGTCACCCTATTCGCCTATCAATGAATTTATAAGCAATCAAAGAGAAATTGAGTCGTTTATTTTGTTGTATATTCTTTTACATATTTTGCAGATTCGTAAGGAAATCTTAATTGGATAAATTAATTTATTTAAAATAAAACGCTGACTCTTGATTATATTTCCAGGTATTATACGCTGACATAATAATTAACCCGAGTAACAGGTGGTTTAATTAGTTGCAGATTCCATGAAGTGAAGATTAAATATGTTTCGTAATTTATAGTTTTTTTTTTTTTTATTGCAGGTAAAATCATCCAATGAAATCTCCCGCTCTTGGGCGGAGCGGGAGATAGTGTTAGACTCTTACTGACTAAAAAACTCACCACGTTTCATATTTGCCTATCATACCGGGGCCGAGCCTTTTTTTCAGAAATCGAGCCTTGGCCCAGTAGGCTTCGACCCTTCTACAGGGTCCCTACGGTTTGCTGACAACTCCTTGAGGCACGCCGTCGATAACTTGGGCTTGGTCTGGACGGTTACCGAACGATCGCCGTCCGCATGACCGAGCCTACGGTGGCCGGAAATCGGTATTAGAATCCCGGCGGCAGCGGCGGCGTGTGCGCCGTTGCCTGATGCGGTCAGCTTCCTTCTTTGCTAGCATTACTGCTTCACAGAAGGAGGCGACCGTGGTCTGTATTAAGGCCCGGTGCGAGAGATCGCCGCCGCCGATCGCCTGCCTCAACGAGGACACGGCGACGCTCTGCCCAGGCGGGGCTGACCTCTGCCGTGTGCTCCACCGTGTCCTCCGGGCGGTCAACACAGTGGCGTCACCCGGGCGTCTCGTCCGCACGAATCCGGTTAAAGTACTTACCGAATTTGCCATCTCCGGTGAGAAGATGAAGACGCCGTGAGGTTTTTCGAGGTGGCGTGCCCATCGTAATTTATAGTTAAAATATTTCCATAAAATTACATAAATATTCCTGTTGCGTTAAAATACGACTGATTTATTGAAGGAACTCTGGACCAAAATCTAATTTCCTCTATTATAACCACCTAAATCAAACCACTAAGATCTCCTAACACGGAACTAAGACCGAGCAATCCTGCAACTATTATTCCATAGTGTGCAATATCTTGATAACTCCCTGCTCAGTTAGACCTAGATATACGCAAACTGCCCGAGTAGCCCGAATCTGGCCGAATGATGCGCAAACTGAGGCACGAAATCTGTCTGGACGGACCAAATTGAATTTCTGGTGTTTAATAGCCAAACCGATATTGTAAGGATATATTCTCTTGAACATCTTCGAAAAGCAATCTCGTATGAGCATCCCTTTGCGAACGAAAACGTGTCCTGTGAATTAATCGTGACACGGATTTTGGTATGATTGTTTTGATTGGGGGATGCAGCTTGACCCAAATTACTTAGTTAACCAATATATTATGTAATTAGTCACCAAGAGTAGGTCACAGGTTCAAACCCAACCAGGTGCATTAATTTGTATTATTTATTTTATGATCAAAACGATGAAGGAAAACATCGTGATGAAACCGGCATGTCCTAGAATCGAAAACATGTGACATTCACCAATCCACACTAGGCCCGCGTAGTGGATTACGGCCCATTTCTTCTCCTAGAAGCTTAAACCCCAGCAATGGGAACATTATGAGCCTGATTATGCTATGTTAATATGCTAATTAGCAATTTTGTGGGTTTCAGTTTTGTATGTTATTAAATGGCAACAGACGATTTAGCAGAAAAGTGGTTACTACTGTCTAAGAACGATTTTTTTAACTAGAGGCATTGCTGTGTCCCACATGTTGAAGGTTTGCCCCGCTTGGGCAGAGTACTACTGTGTCTTTATAGAAAAAATCAGCGACAGCTATTGCGTCTGGCTCTAGTTCAGGTCATGGTACGGAGCGAGAAGGAATAGGAAATAGTCACCCACTTCTGCTAAGCAATAATGCCAGCAAATAAGGTGAAGGCAAGCCTGAGAGAGAGGTCATCTTCACGCCCCAGGCAAGGCATTGCTCTGCCATCTCATGGCCCCGTGATATTATCAAGTTAATACTCTTCTACTTTTTAGTATCGTGCTACAGCAGAAGTATGGTTAAACCAGACAAATGAGTCATCTTCTAACATTTTAGGTCAGTAAACAATCACCCTCGTGCCACATGTTTGGATTTATATATTTACTTTGAGTAACTATCCAGATAACAAACTGAGAATGAATAACTGAAGGTACTTCACACAATCTCTGATTTAATGTTGTTTTGTTCCTATATGGAATCATCCAAGTTTCATTATTTATGACGCAAGTTCTATGAACTTACCTACGGGTTTAATTAGTGTTATACTCAACTTATAGCTTCGGGCTACAAATGATCGTTTATCCGGATAAAACGTAGTGAGATTTATGTTATTTATTGCGATTATCAGAAAGCTTGCAAGCTTCTGTTAGAAAATAAAGTAAAAATGAAACTTCAAAGTAAATATCGTATCATAATTATTTCATATAATAAAGTTTGTGTGTCTTCACTCTCAAACATCTGAACGGATTTAGTTGAAGGGATGATGCCATTTTTTCTATGAAACCTGGGCCCTTCTGTGACCTTCCAATAGCTACTGTAGTTGTTATACCATTGGATAGGTAATTTTAAGCAGAATAAATATTATTATAGTACCAACTTCCAAACCTCGGTCCATTCAAAGTTATTCAAATGTTTTTTTTTTACAAACGTGATTAAGTGGCTTGTTTTTGAATCGCTTTTTTCTGAGGGCAAGAAAGAAAGAATTTGAAAAGAATTTTGTTAGGCGGCAAATCAATCGGGACGCTCCACGTGTTCGGTACTCTACTGAATTAGCCACGTAGATGAGGCCACGCGGCGTAGATACGTTTCTATACGAGTACCTATAGCCTGGAGTGCGCGCAGGCCATTAAAAACAAAAATGCGATTTTGCCCACTGTTTTTACGTAGCAAACTTAACAAACGACTCAAGTTATAATCGTAGATCAGTATCTACTCAGTACGTGTATAAAACACAGAAAAGCAATATATAACAATAACTAACATTCAATAAAATATTATTAAAATAAAAAGTAAATAATGTATAAATAGCATTGTTTGGTTATTGGCAAAAAAACACTGCATCTTCCAGAACGCGGTCACCAACTTCAGGTTTGTCTTCAGACTTGATCATGTGGTTTTAATTTCAACTCAATACCTCCATGCGTTCCAGAGATAAAGGCTCTTGATAGACAGACAGAGAGGTAGACAGATAACAAAGTGATCCTATAAGGGTTTTGTTTCTTCCTTTTGAGGTACGGAACCATAAAAAGGATGCTAATTACACATTACACAGCGTAGATTTCTGTGGAGAAGAATATGCATGAAACTCCATGGATACTCTTTTCAATCATGTGACGTATTACAAATATCTCCGTTACATGTTTCTTGTCCCTAGTATTATTATGTTAGAATAATGTGAATAAAGTAATAAAAAAAAAACAAAATTATAATAGACTAACGTAGTTTGTTTGTTATTATTTTAATTAGTAGTTTTTTTTTTTCAATTTATTTATTTTATTTTAAATGTGAATAATGTGTATGATATGAGTTATGTACTTATCTGAAATAAATAAATTTTATTTTTATTAGCCGTGTTTTTTTTTTATCAAAGTTTCGCATAAATTTATTTGAGATCGCACTACCAGAGTAACAAAAATATTCAAATTTTAGGTTTCGTGATCAATTGCAACCCGTCCCTTTAGATTTTTAGATATCCCAATAGAATACATCAGGATATAGTGCCAAAAAAAAATTAGACACACGAATTTGAATATCCTATACATATGTAAGTATATATCGTTTCTTTCTGTTCAACTGTTTCGTTTTAATTATTTTTCGCGCTTATGTGTCTGTAACAAACTCTTACCGACATAGGTAATACACAATTTTCAACGTTTCGAGCCATGACCAGTTCCAAAAGCTTTGAATAATGCGTCTGGCGTGCATCGAGATGGCTACTGATACTCGTCTTTCATTTCCGACCAGCCCTCATGGAAATTGCGGTCCTTCCTGTGTCGATTTGTCCAAAGGTTCGCTTCGACTGATATGTTTTGTGACCAGTAAAGTTTTATAAAGATCTAGTTATTATCTGCTAAGATAGTTTAATGCTTAAAACTTGTATTTAATTGTAGAGAGTGTGTAAGTAAAATATGGTACTACCTGGCGTGGTCGGAAATTCTATACCTATATTTTTATTATTAACATAATTATAGTCCGATTTCTACTCTACTTATATACATTATGAGTCTTTTCTGCTAAAAATTAAAACATTACTCGCTTCAAAAGTCACTAGTTAGTAGCAGCCCAAATATTGTAGCATCTGACGATACACAGGCATGACACGTTGGACCTGGCTGCTAGCCAGAATAGGAAGAACAACCATGCAATGAAAGCATATTATTATATTATTGTCATTATTTATATATATATATATACAAGATTTCTTTATTTGTTTAAACATTGTATACATACAGGAGCATGTAAAATAATACATTGAGTGCAATACAAAAGCAGTAAAAAACGGTAGCGTAGATACAAATATTTCCATAACATTAAGAAAAAAAAATAACATAAAAACCAATTACCTACACGTACCGGGCAAACGGGCGAGTCAGTGCTCTCGACCGAATCCTCGGTACTTAGCACCGAGTGCTCGGCCGACCGCTTATCTCTACAATTCGCATACATCAGTGATGTATCTCAACATTTTACTGTCTGTGCTCAAGGCATAAGATACGCTAGACTCACGACCTGGCCTCGTTTTTAATCGATTATCGGTGAGAGAAATATTTTAAAACGTCTGACTTGACACACCAAGCCTGAAAATAATCATTCGAATTTAACATGACACGTATAAGAATACATTTAGAAAACTTTTTCAAACAGTTAGGCGCGGGCTTGCGGACTGTGGGCAAAGGGTAGCTCGCTGTCCGTCCGTCCGGTAACAGCCGGACCAAGCCCAAGTCGTTTACGGCGCGCACTGTTCCCGCGCGCCTCAAGGAGTTGTCAGCAAACTGTAGGTCGAACAGGGTAGCAGGGTCGAAGCCTAATCTGGGGCTCTGGGGAGGTACGAAAATGCATACCAGGGCCCTGGAATCAAGGCAAAGAAGGAACAGGGTAGGTTTTTAGTCAGTAAGAGTCTGACACTATCTCCCGCTCCGCCTAAGGGCGGGGATGTCATTGGATGATTTTACCTACTTTAAAAATAAATTATAAATAAAAAAAACTTTTAAAAACAAGCTTTCAATTAAATGGGCTAAAAAGAAGGAAATAAACTTTTCCTTTATAACTTTTACTATCAATTTATAACGGCATTACACAATTTATATGATATAAAAGCTTGTCGCGAGATTTTTAAAATATTGAAACCAATAGATGAAGTTATTTAATTAATAAAGTTATTTTACTGTGTATTTACACAGTTAAATCGCGACAAGCTTTTATATCATATAAATTGTGTAATGCCGTTATAAATTGATAGTAAAAGTTATAAAGGAAAAGTTTATTTCCTTCTTTTTAGCCCATTTAATTGAAAGCTTGTTTTTAAAAGTTTTTTTTATTTATAATTTATTTTTTAATTTTTAGTTATACCTTATTTAAATCACATTTGTATTCTCAGCAAATCCTTTCATTTGTTACCCATATTATAGGAAAGCATAAGAAACTTAGTCTACTATCTTTAGAAGTCTGCCAGGTTTCTTTTTATTTTATTTTTTTATGGTAGGTAAAACTATCCAATCACATCCTCTGCCCTTGGGCTTGGTTTGGTCTGTTACCCGACGGACGGACAGCGAGCTACCCATTGCCCGCAGTCCGCAAGACCGCGCCTACGGTGGCAGGAAATCGGGACCGGAATTACGGCGGCGGCTGCGGCATGAGCGCCGTTGCCTGATGCGGTCGGCTTCCTTCTTTGCTAGCATTACTGCTTCGCAGAAGGAGGCGACCACCTGAGAAGTCTACCAGGTTGGATTTATGAAACAAAAATGATGATGGTAGATCGTAAGACTAACAATCAACCTAACTCACATGAAATAGCCAATTGCGAAGTTGTCCAGAGTTTATCTACCTGGGATCTACAATCACAAATACTGGGAAATGCGGAGAAGATTCAAGCACCGTAAAAAGATTGACACTCTTGAAATGTGTCTTCTGAGGATAAAACAGACTACTCAACGCACTATCGTTTCCATTCTTAAGAGCTTTGCATCAAAACAAAAATTTTCGTCGATTGTGCAACAGCGAATTTTTAAGATGTTTGGATATATCATACGCAATGAAAGCTCTTTGGAACGTTTAGTGGTACAGGGAAGAGTTGAGGGCCTACGTCTCGTGGCCAATCGCCTACCAGATGTACAGGACTCACTAAATCATTTTCGAAGTGTTCCCTCACTGAATGTACACGACAGCCATGAATAGAGAGAGATGGAGAAATGTCGCAAAAACGGCAACCAACCTGCCAGACGATCCATGACCACTACCACTCCACCAAGAGTATGACTGAGAAAAAGGTAAATATTGGATTTAGAGTAATGTCACTTTATTTTTCAAGTTACTCTCTGCAAGCACTTTCAATTGGTACCTATTTTGAAGGAGTGTATTAAAACTAACCAGCTATTGACTTATGTAAATTTGCGCGAATCCAAGTCGCTTATACTTAGAACTTATTTTATTCGGTCCGAAACTCGATGGGATTGTGTCGTTTTATTGCGGAACTCCTACGGCCACCTTCCAGCTCCATCATCAGATCCCGACTGTCATATTAATCAAAGTACAAATCAAAGTACACGTCATTACAAATCTAACGAAACCAAAGACGAGAAGGTTGTGTCGTTTGATTGCGGAGTTCTTGTAGCCACCTTCCAGCTCCATCATCAGACCCTGGTTACCATATAGGATCCAAGTACTCATCAATACAAATCAAATGAGCCTAAAGTCCATGGGGTTATATCGTTTAATTGCGGAGTTCTTATGGCAACCTTCTAGTTCCATCATCAGACCCTCGTTACCATATAAGATCCAAGTACTCATCAATACAAATCAAATGAGCCCGAACTCGGTGCGATTGTGTCCATTTCTTACGAAGTTCCTATGGCAACCTTCCAGCTCCATCATCAGACCTTGGTTACCATATAGAATCCAAGTACTCGTCAATACGAATCAAACGAGCCCAAATTCGAGGGGGTTGTATCGTTTAACTGCGTAATTCATATGACCACCTTCCGACTCCATCATCAGACCCTGGCTACCATACATGATCAAAGTACTCGTCAATACTAATCAAACGAGCTCAAACTCGGTGGGGTCGTATCGTTTAACTGCGGAGTTCCTATGACTACCTTCCGGCTCCATCATCAGACCCTGGCTACCATATAGGATGAAAGTACTCGTCAATACAAACTAAACGAGCCCAAATTCGATGGGGTTTTGTCGTTTAAGTGCGGAGTTCCTGTGACCACCTTCCAGCTCCATCATCAGACCTTGGTTACCATATAGGATGTAAGTACTCGTCAATACAAATCAAAAGAGCCCAAATTCGATGGGGTTGTACCGTTTAACTGCGGAGTTCCTATGATCACCTTCCGGCTCCATCATCAGACCCTGGCTATCATACAGTATCAAAGTACTCGTCAATACTAATCAAGCGAGCCCAAATTCGATGAGGTTGAATGGTTTTATTGCTGAGTTCCTATGGCTACCTTCCAGCTCCATCATCAGATCAGCTCCATGTCATCATAATGTTGCAATGTCACCCGATTTACACATGCATGTAAAATTTCAGCTCAATCGGTTGAAGCTGTCTGCTTCAAAATTGAGTTGCAAGATTTGAGCCGAACATACATAGTTACATACAGTGCAAGCTAATAGAAAGCTTGTAAAAAACCATTAGAACAGTAGATGATATTCCAATTCATCACCCACCCTATATGGCTTCTCCAAAGAGTTTACATTGATGCTACTTTGTAAGTTTAACCCTGTAAATTTCGCCTGTAAAACTCCATCAATATCATTGTATAAGTAGATCGTAAGTTTTTAAAAAACGAAGACTTCATCTTCATCGCTACACAGTAAGCAATGACCTTTTTAATAAAATAGCGATTATGTTGACCGAATAGTTATTAGGCTTTACATGCACCGGCTCAGAATTCAAGCTCTCACTCATGTGTACAGCGACGATTCTGACACGGTTTCTATGTACTCGCACATGTGATCATAAGTTTGTTCGAGAGGTTATAAGGTCATGTCATTCCCTCACTTGAATTTATCCAAACATCGAAGGAAACAAACTGATTTATAAATAAGCTTTTATGTCAACTGAAAGCTATAAGAATGCTCTTGGAATTATCGATGAATACAGAATTTCAATTCATCCGGGTCGACATACATATGAAATTGAAATTACTGAAACGTGAGCGCGCACTCCTAAGCTGTAATGAATTTTATTATGATGAAGTTGTGTCTAAGATTTTCAATCAAGCTTTGCATGTAATTGTGGATGGGGAAATAGAACGATTTAATCATGAACAGGATAAAGAGAAAAAGTTATATTAATTTGTTCAACATGACTTCACGCATTTCAAATTAACTTCTAAATAAACCATCCCTATTTTCCATAATAGAGACAGGTAGATATTTTAATTAAAAAGGTAAAAGAAGATTTGTTCCTCCTTTCATCACGTTACTTAAAAGTTGGCAGATAACCAAAGAAGTGCGAAATGAGACACGTGCGACGAAGATGACGTGCGTGTTATTTGGGTCACGTTCCTTTGCGTAAAACATTTACCTACACTAACATAAAAGCAGCGAAGATACTAAAGCTTACCGAGTACCCTCGCGAGATACCTATTATTGTCATGGCTTGCTCCAGAGTGGAATTTTGTTTTATAAAACTTTTTGCTTGTTAGCGGTGGGACCGAGTGCATTTTCCTGATTCCACGCCTAATGTTATGGAACTCTCTCTGGCGAATTTACGCTAGAAAACACTCGCACATTCACAACGTACTTAGGATGCTTTTTGGTTTTTATTTCTACTTTTACGTTTTAAGAGCAAGGCATGCAAATGAGTTAAAAGTGTGTCAGAGACGAGTAAAGAAAGAGTGCCTAATGAAATACTACTAAACAGTAAATCTGGTTTATAAGACGCAGAAGAAAACATAAGGTCAATGAAACATTCATACTCAAACCGTGTACTTATTTGTCCAACATTCAATACAATATTTAATCGAGCAGAAAGATGAAAATCGCTTTGAAATCAACATAATAAAACGGCGATCAAAACTCAATATCGGCAGCAGCACGTCATATCCTGTCATATACATCCATTCCCTTCCAGAATATTTACCTTATGTAAATGTCGAGTTCAAATCATATTAATGACAAAATGCAAGTGAAGCGTAGAATTTCGATTTCTCGATCGGAGTGAATTTTCACAATGTCTGCACTCCAGCAGATATTCAACGTTTAATATTCATGTCTAGTACTACGGCAGCTTTGCTTCCTTATTCAAAAATTAGAAATTCGTTTCTCATTGCAGAAACTTCGACATTAGCCACTGAATACTGAAGTTTGCTTTCGTAACGTATGTTCTTTGTTCGAAATTATTGGTTACCTCCCATTAGATATTATTCAAAGTGGGTTTTAGGCAGTAAAAGTCTTATACGCCCTCGCTCTGCCTAAGGGCGGGAGATGTCATTGGATGATTTACCACCTAAAAAAAAGAAAATAAATTACTATTGTCTTTTCTTCGTTCTTCAAGTCTGATATTACCAGTTCTTATTTTAGTATTAGGCTGACTTCATTTCAAAGACAAACGTCGAAGCAATATTACAGTTCAATGCAAACAATCTTTTTATTTTACAAAATATAAGTTTTAAAAGATGGTTCTCCTTTACGTTAGAAGATGAGATGAAAAGGTCTAGCCTGAGGCAATGACATTTGAAAAGGAATAAAAAATACTCGCTATAGGTCTGTAGAAATCCAGTTCACATTAATATTCGGACGCGAAATATAGGTAAGCTATTTCCAGAAGAAGATATTCTAAAGAGAATTTTAAAAACGTATATTTACATAATATTCTGATCATGGCTGCATTTGCTTTGGCCATCTTTCAATGTTAATGGACTATTTGAACTAGTTTCTAACTCTGAAAGCATGCAGTATCTTAACTTCATACTAAGAATATAAAGGCGAATGTTTCTATTTATGGTGGTTTTTTTTTTTGAGGTGGGATATCATCTATGACTTGTACCGCTCTTAGGTGTACATTTACTGATTAAAACCACATATGTCTTTTGATTGCCCTTTGCAGTCAAAGGGTTGCTGGTCATCTATGGGTTTGCAAACATCTTTTTGAGGCGCGCGTATAACACAACTCTCATTCATAACTCGGAATTGGTCCTTACCGAACAGCTAGATGGTGAGTTACTCATTGCTCATCTTCAGACAGCCCGCGTCTACGGTGGAGTGGCGAGGATCACCCACCGATTCATGATGTCAGGAGCATCTCTTGTCGCAGCAGCAAGAACGTGAAGATGTCAATTTGCTCACGGCTGCGGCCATCTTTGCTAGCATTAAGTACTGCTTCGTCAAGGAGGCGATATCATCCCATTCCATCGATATAGGTCGATGTCCCATTCCCTCTCGCTCCGGACGATGGCCATGAACTAGGGCCTGGCGTGAGTGGTCACCTCCTCCTACCTCCTACAAGAGGGCATTGTGGTGCTACGTCCTAACGGGGCAAACCTCCACTGGGTCCTCCGGCCAGCCTTTATAATAGTGACAGCAGGGCGTTTCTTCCGCCTGGGTCTGGAACCTTCCGAACTTACCATGTCCGTTGAGGACCTCTCCAGCTATCGCTATGTTTATAGTGTACCCAGCACTAGGCTGTGACAGTAGCTGACAACAGAGTTTCACACCGGCGTTGCAACACCACGCGCAGGGCGTGCATGTGTGTAAGGATTGTTTTTTTTTTAATTGATATAGGTAAACTAGTGCTTAACTACGATCCCTCCTGATAGTAAGCAGTGATGCAATCAGTGATGGTTAGGAGCATTAGTATATAGCCTATTCACTCTAGCCTTGAAGACACCTAAATTAAAATCGGACGGGAAGACCGCAGCAAGCAAAATTTTGCCTCCAAATCCTGAGGCGCGGTGGCAGAATAAATAAGGTACTTTTTGATGGTTTTCAAATATAACGCGAGCAAAGCTACTAGCAGAAACTAGTATGCAAATATATTCTAATACTGGAGAACTGAATGCGTGGATTTGCTAAGAAAAATATACCTATTACTGAAAGTTAGTTGACCTGTTTCAGGTTTTCATACACTTTCCATCTTTTAGTATATTTTAAATTTACTTGTAATTTTTTTTATATAGAAAATGGATTCTCTGAACATTTTGTCCAATTAAAAAAATCGACATCAATAAGCAGTATATTAGGAAAACTTAACGAGGTTACGGTTCACGCCACTCCATTGTTTCATATTATCTTTTATCATACAGCCATACCAGAAACGAGTCGTCATTTTGTGTTTCCACTTTGTGAATATTTTACTGAAATAAATGTACGATGTATAATAAAAAGTTGTTTCATCTAAAATTGAATTTCTCTTTGTACAACCACCTACATCTTCCCATTTATAGATACTCTGTTTTGTGAAAAGCCTGGATGAAAAAATGTCCCCCCAGTGATTATGAAATGAATACACTTAATTATTCAAAAATTCGACAACGAATGATCACAAAATGATATTGAATGGGAAACAAATGACCATACGATGACACTGCGGAAAGGCTTCGATATTGTTCACGGAAAGCTATTAGATATCGTGATCAATCTTGCTCAATATTGATCCCTGCGAATCATCACTTGTTGATTGCCTCGTGAAATGAAAACAAATGAATTATTGCTCTCATTATAGATACCAAACAAAATGAGAAAGGCAGACAATAAACGTATCAGTGCTAGTTTTCCAGGGATGCGAGATTTTCAAAAGATTTACCACGGTCCTGTAATGCCGAGAGCAATTAAAAGAATATAGGTAGGTTTAAGTCAGTAAAAGTCTACCACTCCTTCTCGTTACTCGAGCGGGTGAAGTTATTTAAATTAAATGAAGAATATAAAAATAAGAAATATATTCTTCCTCTTCCTGCCCTTATCACATATTACTCGGGGTAGCGCAACACATTTTATTCTTCTACTCTGTCCTGTAACCCATTTCAGAATCACTAACTCCCTTTTCTTTCATATCACTCTTCACACAATCCATCCTCTTCTATGGCCCCCTTCTTCCTCTCCATCCGTGTACATTCAGAACTTTTTTAGTAACATGCGTTTCATCCCTTACCTTCATATGACCATACCAAGACAAACGATTTCCTTTCAACTTTTCAGTCACTGGCGCCACTTTAAAACTTCTTCTAATATACTAATTTTTCACTTTATCCATTCTCGTTAGACCGCATATCCATCTGAACATTCTCATCTCCGCTACATGCAATCTTTTTCACAGCTCAACATTCTGGTCCATACAGTATTTTATGAGATGATCCATACAGTATTTTTTTTTTATTTTATTTATTTATTAAATCACTGCCACATCACCTACATTTAACATTATGACAGGTCTTATCACGGACTTGTAAATTAAAAAAATAACGAATATATAACGTAATTAATGTTAAATAAAATTTTACTTAGAATATTTTATTTTCTTTGTCTTTTTCACCTTTTCTATTATCTTTGCTGTGCCCAACAGTATCCACGTAGGTTTGTAATGTATCATGTAATATATATTTATGTCACCTACCACTTTTGTAAGCATGTACATTGTGGGTCAACGAGAAATAACCTATGAATTTTGTTTCCTTGAGAGTGTCGAAAACGTATTTTTAACATTAACTTAGAAGTTTGATTTGTTTCACAACGTCATGGAACCGAAGACCTGAGTGCATGGTTAATATTTCAACTCAATACCTACGCACGTTGCCGAGATAAAAGGCCTTGACAGACAGACACACGTACCACAAAGTGATCCTATAAGGGTTCCGTTTTTTTTTTCCTTTTAAGGTATCTACGGAATCCTAAAAATGATAATTATAACCCTCTTTGGTTAGAAACTGTAAACACAAAAGCAACATTTTCAAAATTAGTATTGTTTGGAGTTTATAATTTCAACAAAGATATTAGGTATACTCACTCCCAGCCTGTCCATTTTAAAGTGACGAGTAAAATTGTATACAAAATTATACGTAAAAATGTATAATTTACTTTTATTTGACAAAGGAAAAACTCTAATTAACACTGAAATGGGAATTGTCAGTGTCATTCAAGAATTTTAATACATTTTTAATGAGCCTAAAAGTTGCGTTTATGACCCTTTGGAGAATTAATGGGTCACAGACAATTTTACTTTTCAGAGGCTTCTCAAAACGAGATGATAAACATAAATAACAATTGTTATAATTTTAAATCAGAATGAAATAATTAAGTTAATAACACCGATAAATATAATTAAAATGGAGAGGTAATTATGAGGAATAAAACTTAGCGTTATCTCGATAAAATTATATTCTGGTGAACTTTTATCAACTGGTTTACTGGGTTAACTTTTAAACCTACAAAACTTTTGCAAGTTCAGCACAAAAAATTAAACATGAAAACCTCAAAATGAAAATTCATATCGAGATTTTTTAAATTTGAATTTAATCAAGTGTCTTATGGTTATCGTTTTCCGCCATATTTATTGATGTCTCGAAAGTGCAACATGCCCGAAAATTGTATCGGTCATTTTCCAATCAGTTTATAACGTAACAAATAATCTTTGGAAAATATTATTTACTGGTACTCAATGATCAACCTCAATGATCAATACCATTGCGGTTACTTTGTTATTGGTTTCTTACATAATATGACTGCCTGGTTGTTCTAGCGGTTGTAAATGTTGATTTGGGGCACGTGGTCTTTGGACTTCGAAATTGGATTTCTGACTCGGGTGGAATGTTTCTAGGTTTTTTATTTTATTATATTTATGTTTCTAGGTTGTTTATTTAGTGGGTAAAATCATCCAATGACAGATCCCGCCCTTAGGCGGAGTGGGAAATAGTGTCTGACTCTTACTGACTAAAAACCTACCCCGTTTCTTCGTTGCCTATCATGCTGGGGCCGGGCCTTCCTTTCAGAAACTGACCCATGACCCCAGCAGGCTTCAACCCTGCCTGCCTGCAGCTAACAGGCTGGGCCTCTATGGTTTGCTGACAGCTCCTTGAGGCGCGCGGGAACAGTACGCGCCGTCGATGACTTGGGCTTGGTCCGGTTGGTTACCGGACGATCAGGCAGCGTGCTACCCATTGCACGCCGTCCGCAAGCCCGCGCCTACCGTGGAAGAAATCGGGATCGGAATCCCGGCGGTGGCTTGGGCAAGCGCCCCATTGCCTTTGCCTGATGCGGTCAGCCTCCACTTTTGCTAGCGTTACTGCTTCGCAGAACGAGGCGACCGCCTGCCATCCCTCCTCACTCCGGACCATGGCCTGGACCAAGGCCTGGCAAGAGAGATTGTGGCCGCCGATCCCCACGAGGACACGGCGATGCAGAATGTTTCTAGTTTAGATTTTTAGGGCATATTTCGGTCACAGCACAGAGCGTGGAATTGTATCCAGTTGATAACAATATGCTCAGTCTTATTATATGGGATTATATTAGGTATTTGATTGTACTGTTGGTGTACTTTTGAATAAAACTCGGATTGTGTAAATCGAACGCGCATGGCAACATTTAATATTTATTGTAAGAAAGACAGACAATTCGCACAAAATGATTATATAAATGCGGCAAGTTGATGCACCGTGTGTAGGTACGATAAATGTTGTATCTGTTTGGACCATTAGGGAAGTTTATTAACAAAAATAGAGCAAACTGTGCTGCAGAGTTATTGTACTGGAGAAAAAACAAATGTGAACGACTTTGCACAGCTAAAACACGTAGATTTGTAGAACATAAAAACTTGTCTGAACAGCAAGCCTAAATATTTGTCATCTATGTAAAATTTAATAGACTAAACATGCGCCAAATCAAAGAGAGTAGGAAGAAGCGCCACTGAGGAAAAAAAAAATAAGAAATTCGAATTTTACAGGGCGTTTTTGAGACACAATTCTATTGTCGTCTGATATTGCTTTGCTACCATTTTTCTTTTTACAAATAACAATAGAAAATATATTTAGCCATTTCCCTTTAAATTCCGGAGTAGAAAATAAAAATCATCTCATGATCACAGAAAAATTAAGTTAGAGTAAATAAAAAAAAAACTAAATAAAAGTTATTAAAAACATGGTAGTTAAAATATTCATCGTATGGAACCCTCTCCAAGCGAGTCCGACCCGAATTTGGCGATTTTTTAAATTACCTACTTAGTTAGCTACGAGTAAATGCGGCTATCTATCACCATTCTTGTCGCTGTAGTACGGGCTTAGTATAACTACTACGACTACTGGTAATTGGAGTGCAGCCCACATTTCACGTGAAAAGCCAGTCCTTGTTATTTAGTTACCTAATAAAAATGTGGGCTCGTTATCTCGACTCGACAAGTTAACAGTACCTCTACCATGAGTTTTAAGCAATAGTATTCATCGCTAATCGAAATCGACGCCGTAAATATTTTGTATGGCAAATTTTGCAGCGCCTCTAGCGGTCACTTGCAGAACAAAAATTTGCCATACAAAATATTTACGGCGTCGATATCGAGTAGCGACGAATACTATTGCTTAAAACTCATGGTAGAGGTAAATAATGAAATGAACTCAAATAAGCTTCTAATTTTATTCAACGTAATCATAATTATAACAAACTAACACTTTAAGGAGCCAAAATTGTTTGTTTACCTACTTCAAAAACGTAATATCTGTAAATCTGACCCAATCACAAAAACCTATTTATTATTTATCGAGACAAATCGTTATACACCAAATCTTATACATAATCTAGTTTTACCGTAGATCTAAAAACGTATAACATACAGGATTGAGCCCAAAATGGCATAAAAACCAATAGGACAAGGAAAGAAAGCATATTAAGAAATATACCTATATTTATATAACATAACTGGAATAATGTTCAATTTTATACACCCAATTCGAAAATTATGTTACAATCATAATTCAAGCACAGAAAATGTAATGAAAACTTATAAATGATATTTATTTTGCAAATAGGTTAAGAAAAAGAAAATGTAATAAAGTAGATCTTAGATTAAATCAAAATAGCGTAAGATAGGTGACTGGCCTCTAGCGTGTGGATCGCTGAAATCAGGCCCGTCGCGTCGCTTAATTGCAGCTAACGCAATTTCGCTTGCACGACAGCGCCGGCTCTTATCTCTGTCCTTGTCTTTCAGTGACTGTAGGTTTGTGATTGTGATGACACTGATTAGAGTTTCGAGTCCAGGTTTTTTATTGCGATCTTAGCGCGCAACATATCTTCCCTTATAATTATATCAATGAGATAGATAGATAACTACTATTTGTTGTAAGTTCCTACTGTAATTTTATTTAGCTCCATATTGACGACAAGGTTGGCGTAATGGCTGAGCGCTCTACTGCTGCGCAGCGTATCGTGGGTTTGATCCCCACACGGAACAAATATTTGTATGATCTGCAAGTAGTTGTTCTGGGTCTGGGTGTTTGTGAGTTTCTATGTTTGTAAACGCATCCGCGATATAGTACGAAATACCTAATGTGGTGCAACGTTTAAAAAAAAGTCTAAATAAAATTATAAAATTACAGTATGAACTTAAAATTAATAAAGTGTAACAATGAGCGGTAGTATCGCTACAAGCGATTTTTTCACAGTTTATCTTTGGATGGATTTGACAGAGAAGAAACAAAAAGATAAAATAAATATGACACAATCATGTAAACCATGTCATAGAATAGGAAATAATTTTTCACTTTTACGCAAGCGAAAGATATACTCGTAAATACTTAAATTAATCGAAATTCATGACTTGACCATTTATATTCAAGTCTATTAAAATGCATATAATGACTTTTTCGTATTTTTATGATTACCATAACACAAACAGCGGTAAAAGAAGTTTCAGAGTTCAGTAAACTTGAGCAATTTAACTTTTTGTGGTTTCTCGATACTTAAAGTTTGTTGGAGCTTAATCTTTAATAAGTTTACGGAAGGAATTTGTTTTGACACCTTGCTTGACATGAACGAATCCTCTCATCAGGTATATTCACTGAAGTTACGGTAGAAAAACTCGTTCAAATGTGTGGTATGATTTTATTTTCTTATTTTTGAGTATTTGGTTAACTCGTACCACATACCTACGGCCCATGTGGTACGAGTTGCAGAAAATAAAAATAAATTATATTTTCTCAAAATCTCTCAAAATTTAGTCTTGTTCAAAGATTCATCATCATCATCAGCCTTTTTTAATGTTCCCACTGCTGGGACTCAGGCCTCCTCTCTAGGAAAGGGAATGGGCCGTAATTCACCACGCGGGCCCAGTGCAGGTTGGTTGATGTCACATGTCTTCGAATTTTTGGTTCTAGGACATGCCGGTTTCCTCACGATGTTTTCCTTCACCGTTTTGAGAGCAGTGGTGATGATATAAATTACACAAAGTAATGCGCCTGGCTGGGTGACATGACGTATGGCTTGCGGTTATTAACAGGTAAATAAACAATGGTAACAATAATTACAGCGGTCACTTTTGAAGGTAAGTAGCACAGACATTTACATGATAAATAATATAGTAGGTCAAAGCAACTATTGCCCAAACAGAGAGAGTTTCGCCTTTTTGTCCATTTTGGCCATTTTTCAATATTTAAGTTTTTATTTCTGAAACAAACGCTCTATAAACCATATTAAGGGAAGTATGTTCTGTGAGATAGTTAGATTCTTTATTATACATCAAATTCAACATTACAATAGAAACTTAAAATACGCGAGCAACTCACTCGGGAATTCTCCGGATAATTTTTGTACATGATAAAATAAGTCCAAATACTGCTATTTAATGGTAGCGACTTTTTTGGTATTGCACTTAATATGTGTGTCCAAATATTAAAAAAAAAAAAAAAAAAAAAAACTTGAATAAACAGAGTAAACAAACTAAGGAATTCACAGTGAAAATCACAATTGTATCTATACATATGCTATAAAAAAGCGAAACCCAAGTTTTTTTACATACTCGTATTTGTGGAAATGTACCTACCTATATTTTCAACTTTAATAGAGTTATCGACGGTATTTTGTGAAGTGAGTGTTTTTTTACAAATTTATTCCTAGTAGATACTCGTACATTAACGTTTATGTATATTTTTGTATTACGAGTATGTGAAATTTTTGAAACTAGTGCGATCTTATTAAATCGAGCTGAGAATATAACTGTAGTATTGACTATCTCAGCAAAGCTTGCCGAGAATGATATTTTCCAAATACTGCAAAAATATTGGATTCTGTTACATCCACATTCTAATGAATATCAATATGCCTGACTCTATATCAAAAACTGACTGATTCATTATATTATTTTCACTATATGCGAAACCTGAATATAGTGTGTTCAGAATCAGTAACTGAATTGATTCAAATAATTTTTATATCAGATAGTGTCAGACTCTTACTGACTAAAAACCTACCCCGTTCCTTCTTTGCCAGGCCGAGCCTTCTTTTCAAAAACCGACCCTTGGCCCCAGCAGGCTTCGACCCTGCCTGCCTGCAGCAGCTAGCAGGTTAGGCCTCTACGGACAGCTCCTCGAGGCGCGCGGGAACAGTACTCGTCGTTGACGACTTGGGCTCGGTTCGGTGAAATGGCGACAGCGACTATCGCGACCGAGTGCTGGGCACGCCATAATTATGTCGGTAAGGAGGGGGACCTCTTTGAGGAGTGGCCCGAAAGACCACACGGCGTCCTCACCTTCCGCATAACGCAGGTTCTCACCGGACATGGTAAGTTCGGGAGATTCCTGCACCGGATTCGTGTGGAAGTGACGTTCGGGTTTGAACACTGCTTGTCCGCCTGGAAAATACCGTGGAGCACACGGTAGAGGTGTGCCCTTCTGGGGCAGAGTATCACCGCGTCCTCGTAGGGGCGATCGGTGGCGGTGATCTCTCGCGTCGAGCTATGGCCTGAAGCGAGGAGGAGTGGCAGGCGGTCGCCTCTTTCTACGAAGCAGTAATGCTAGTAAAAGAGAAAGCCGGACGCGTGAGACAATGGCGCTCACACCCCAGCCGTCGTTGGGATTCTGATCCCGATTTCCGCCCCGCCCAAGGGCGCGAAGATGTCATTGGATGATTTTCCCACCAAAAAAAAATAAAATAAAAAGAAGCCAAAAGAAAAAAGGCGCTTTCAAGTCGTCCCTACTAAATTCAGATTACATGCTACTTTATCTAACATATCCAAAGTTTATTGTAAACTGCATAATATACTGCAACCCATTGATTAACTTGTGCGTATACATTCGGGCTGCGTGACAGCCGGGGTGTCATGTTAGACATAATGGTTTCAAGCCCCGTGATCGATGCTAGCTATACTTCAACGTCAATATTGGATTATTATTGGATAGGAATCTTGTATTCTGATTGGTTAATGGACACAATGATAAGAGTATGTTGGAAATAGAGCTATGTTTGTGTTGATACCAAATTTGGTTAACAATTTTAAGTAGCTTCGTGATATTTCCTGATAGCTATAATGTATGTTGCGTAAACATAATTCGACGCTCCCGGGCATTAAGTCAGTAATCGAAAAACAATTTTTGCGGTTACCGACTTATTGCTCGGGGGCGTTGTATTATGCCGCGGGTATGGCGTGCGAAGCATTCTGATTCCTGCTGTCGTCCGAGGCGGAAGTATCCCTATGTTGAGTTTTCTCTTACATATAAAAGTATACGAATACAACAATGTATTTAAGTCAAAAGTGAATAGGTTACCTCTAGGCAAGTATGCACTATTGGCCCCATCATTACTTACCATCAGCCCCCCTAACGATGTTACAATCGTTTCATTTAGCCTGAACGCTTGGAGTTGGCCACGCCTCCAATTCCATTGTTCTGACGTCATCTCAACAAAGGGATTGGGGGAGTGGCCAACTCTAAGCTTTCACGCTAAACGAAACGATTGTAATTTGGCTAGGGGGGCAGGTGAGATAGTAGTTAAAAGCGAGCCTATCCATAACAAAAAAAAGTAGAACAGCTGAGGCACACGGGCGAGTCTAATCAACAATTAGATTTTCTTACTGTAAACTTGAGCAAACCTATATGCGATAAAAAAAAAATACACTAGAGGACAACCATAAGCGCACATAGTACTTTAAAAAAAAAACCGGCTAAGTGCGAGTCGTACTCATACTTCAAAATCACTCGAATTTTTAACGTATCTATGACGACGAAAAACGTACAAATGCGATGAAAACAGAGCGCTAACAATTAAACAAATGACTAAAAATTCAAAAAAGAATTCCATATTTAAAAAACAAAAACAATTTGAACTTAGAATTTTTAGCGATAAAAGAAAAAAAATAACTTGAAATAGCCAGTTCGGTAGAAGGACAATTTCATAGGTAAAGGACTTTAAAAAAAAATATCAACCGCCGACGCTCTTCATAAACTAACCTCGTATTTAGTCGAAAATATGGATAAGGGGCAGAAGTCTCTAGGAATATTCCTAGACTTAGCAAAGGCCTTCGACACCGTCTCTGTACCGATCCTTTTGAACAAACTCGAGGCCTTGGGAATTCGAGGAGTACCCCTCCAACTTTTCCAAGATTACTTGACAAACCGAAAGCAGGTTATAAAAATTGACAACAGTGTAAGTCTTGAAGAAAATGTTACCTTCGGAGTGCCTCAAGGCAGTGTAATGGGTCCTACGCTGTTTTTAATATATATTAATGACCTTTGCAATTTGCTCTTACGAAATGGTCAAATAGTAACTTTTGCAGATGACACAGTTTTATTGTTCAGCTCCAACACTTGGAAAGATGTAACCGAAGCTGCTAATGAAGGGTTTGCTTTAGTAACCTCATGGCTAGACAATCATTTACTGACACTTAATCTTGATAAAACTAAATTTGTTACATTCACTATTAGCGCCAGAACTCAACCTTCACCCAATTCAATAGTTATAAAATCTCACAACTGCAATAATACAAGTTCCTGTCATTGTAACCCAATAACCAGAACCAATTCCTTAAAATATCTCGGCGTGATAGTAGACCAAAACTTAAGCTGGAAGGAACATGTCATGAAAGTAGGAAATCGCGCAAGAAAGTTGATATATATTTTTAAAACTATTAGAAATGCATGCGATATTATGCTACTAATAAAAATCTATTTAGCACTATGTCAGTCTATACTTATATATGGCTTGAATGTATGGGGAGGAACTTCAAAAACCACTATGTTGGTTGTAGAAAGAGCCCAACGCATGGTACTTAAGGTTATTTCTCGAAAAAAGTACACTTATCCGACAGACCTACTTTACTCTGAGCTGGGAGTTCTCACGGTACGAAAACTATTTATAAAACTAGAGATCATGGCTCAACATAAGGTAAGACCGCACTTTACAAATAGACGACGATTAGATATAGTTTATAACATACCCAAATACAGAACATCTTTTGCACACAAATTCCATAATTATCTTGGTCCTAACCTTTACAATACAGTAAGCAAAGATCTAAAATTGAAGAATCTTGATAGCCAAACATGCAAAGAAACTTTGGAGAAATATTTAAAAACATTAGACTACAATAACACTGAAAAGCTCCTGAAAAATATGGTATAAACAGGGCACTTAAATGAAGCACACATAAATACACACACACATACATAATCATACATACACTTATACTCGTATCCAAACATAAAACAACACACACAATCCAATCATGTAACTTATATATGATATTATGATTTATTACCTATGTGACTTCAAACTGGAACCTTGTGAGAATCTGTTGTAATAAGGTTGAGGAAACCTATCCGCTCGTGATACAGTTCTACACTAGTACGAGGGGATAGAGCGAATCAGTCTAAAGACAACCAAACCACTATAATATATTATGCCAGTTCACATTATTTAATATAGTCAAAGTCCTGTCTAAAAAATTTTTACTATGAAAATAGGTTTAAAACAAGTTTTGTCTATTTTATGTACCTACTTAGATTGTTAAGTTTCTGTATGGTTGTCTCATATTTTGTGAATAAAGTTTATTATTATTATTATTATTATTATATTATTATATTATTGTGGAGCATTGTTGGAAATAGGAACTTGTATATTATTAACCCCGACGGAAAAGGGGTTTTATAAGTTTGACGTGTCTGTCTGTCTGTCTATCTATATCTGTCCGTGGTACCGTAGCTCCTACACGAATGAACAGAGTTTGATGCGGTTTTTTTTTTCGTTTGAAAGCTGACGTAACCGAGATGGTTTTTAGCTATGATTTAAGAAGATCTGTGCAGGTTTTCAAGGTCATCAGTTTGTATGTGAACTGCGGTAGGGTTTGTTAACACTTAATGGGTATTTACTTTATTATAAACATTGTGTAACCTAATATTTGAAATACTCGTGCACAATCTGGTGCCATTGAGTTGGTCTGATTATGGAGCTCGAAGGTAAAAATCCTGGATAGCTTATTAACATAGTAAACCTATCGAGTTTGGAGTCATTAGATTCGTCTTAACCAGTGCTATATATTTCTCATGATGACAGGGATCTGATGCTAGAACTGGGAGGTGGCTGATGGAACTTTGGAAAGCCTATTAGTAAACCCATCGAGTTTGGGCTCATTAGATTCGTCTTGACCAGTTTTATATATTTCATATTAGTGACAAGGACCGTCGGAAGCTTTTTATTTTTTTTTATTTCGTACATGCGTAAATTAATTCGAGTCTAAAAAAAGTACTTTATTTTTTAATTTTCTCTTTAGTGTTTCATGTACTGAATCGACCATCCACGGAATTAAAACGACTAAAATTTAACGGTGTATATAATATAGTGCCTTAAATTATTACAATTAAACAAATAAATACCACCGACCGCCTATTGTACACTAATTTTTTTATAAATGTTTGTCCTTTAATAAGGTAAGGTGTACAATAAAGAAATAAATAAATAAAACGTCAAATATTTGTAGCGACATCTCTGTCGTCACAAATGAACTAATCCTGCATCACACAAGTAAGATTCGCGGCGCGATTGGAACATATAGAACAAACCCGAAATCATCTATCGGGCAGTAGCCCACCAGATATAACACCTGTCTGGTCGGAGGATCCTCCCTTTTCAACGGAGGTATGTGGGACTTTACTCTCTGTTCCACTACCCCCAAATATTAAATAGCCCGCCCCTGATCGTTCCTGGTGCAACAGTGCCCACAGTAATCGCAAACATTCTAGCTAAGTCTTTATAACTAAATTTTCTCAAAGTATTTCTATATTTAAAAGAAGTTATGGCTTTAAGCATATTTTTCATAGTGGCATCCACAGTCTTAGTCTCAGAAAGAATGCCTCACTTTTGCATCAGAAAACCTCACTTAGTTATTCAGAACGTTTCAAGGCATTCTTCTCAAGTAAAATAAATTGAAAGCAGTTAAATTCTAAGAGACCCTTTATTTAGGGTTACCAACATGGGGGAAACTCATGAATTTAAAATAACGCGCTCGAACCTACCAACTTTGGTAGTGTTTTAAAATAATAAGATTTTTGGTTTTAGAATTACAACATATACTAAAAAAAAGTGTCCCCACACTAAAAATTACTCCTCTATCGGTGCATTCACCAAAATTCAATCTCACATAACACAAGATATTCCCGAAACAACAATTTGTAGGTCATACAAATATTTGGCCTATGTGGGAATCGAACACAGCGTTACAGCCAATCTCTTAACCACTGCGCCAACCGTGCGTGCTTGCATAACTTAGCAAATTAGAATTAAGTCAAAAGGCAAGATTATACCATCGTAATTTATGCTTAAACATGTGCCTTTTTTTTATTTCCTTTTATACTCCTGTCAAATACAATAACGTTTGTCTATATTTCTAAATAAAAGTGATTGATCTCAATGTCTTGTATTTTTTAACTCTCTGAAATTTTAATGCAATTTTTAATAATTAGTATCAATGTAATTTCATTATTTCTATAATATGATCACGATCTTTGTAGACGATGATATTATATTAAGGGCCGGTTCTAGTCACTGTTTTTTTTTGTATGTACTTCGCTCGGGATTATGTCGTCTTCGCGGCCCCAAAACAGCGGTTTTATTTTTATATAAAGAAAACAACAAATAATCAAGATTTTTGTTCTTGGGAAGCGCTTTTAAATAACAAGCTTTATTTTATTTATTTTTTTGTAACATTCAAATAGTTCCGTAACGTAATCTCGTAGATAAATACGTTTGAAATCGTAAATTAGGGACAGATTCGCGATTTTTTTTTATCAAGCCAACTAATTTATATCGTGTTTTCGTTTTTGCCAAGCCCTTGGCCATATAAGCAATTTTAATCAAATAAATTTTCATAGTGTTCTCTTTTATATTTGTGGATTTCCATAGGTTTAAAAAATGAGTAGAACCGGGCCTTAATTTGTATAGTTTAGTACCGGTCTGCTCGATAGAAGGCGTTAAGGTAAAGTTTAATTCGATATGGTTTCGTTACATGCGTTAGTATAAAAGCATCAGATATTATTTGAATAAAGCTTGCCACGTAGGTCAGGACACAATTGTGGTTTTATTTTCAACCCTATTAGTGTTCGCAAAAGAGTTGAACATTACCATCTCGGTAATAAACATTTTTTTCTATTTTAATTCACTGTATAAATGCTGTGTACATAGAGTACACAAGTGACAAAGTTTTTTTTTTTAAAGGGATGTTTAAAAGTATGTTTCATATTTCGCGATCTAAGATTTAATCTGTAGACTTCTCCTTGGCATAAACCTACCTACCCCCTACTTTGTAAATCAGACCAAAGTTATATAAAGCTGCAAAGGCAAAAATGTTATCATGTTCACATACATAAATATGTACATACCAGATGAACTCCCAAGTAAATATTTTAACTAGAAAAGCCAAAAAATACAACACTATGACATTTACGAAAATAAATGTTCGAGCATTTAGTCATAATTCAGAATACTAATAAAAGTTATAGTACAGACAAAAACTTATCTTTATAATGGAAATACAAATGTTCTATGTACTAAGGCGTACTATTCACTGTTGTCGCTATTATAAATCTCCATTTATCAGGCACAATATAAAAGAGACTAAAATTGTTTCCAAACCATTAATCGTTTAACAAGAGAGGCCGATATTTCGGTCCTCAAGTAATTCTATTACGTTTTTCAGAAACAACTTTTTTATATTTCCAGTATTTGGTTCTTTATTATTTCATTCACGTATTTCAAACGTGATTCGGGGGGTACTATTGAAAGGGATACTGGTTTTTTGAATATTGAAAACTTGCGGTCGAACGGTTTGTTTGGCAAGCTGTTTCTTGAAGTTTGAGGATAAAAATACAAAAAGAGGGACATCATTTCCCAATATATTTTTATTTTATTGATATAAAGTTGCTAGGTCACTACAAGAAAAGTCGTTGGTGGAAAGTTGGACAAGAACTACGTTTCGAGCCGCAGGAATTGAAATCCCTATTGTTTTCTGGTTGATATAGTGAGGGTTAATACAGCAGAAGGAGAAAAGGGGATGATATGTAATGCCTAGCTAAAAGTGTTTCGTTGAAATTAGAAAAAGCAGGTTCCACCAATGGATCACCAACCTTATAATAGGTTGGCGGTAAGTCCCCTCTTTGAGGCGCAGCTGGTAAGACCTGACAGTGTCCACACCTTCCGCATGACGTAGATTCTTACCGGACATGGTAAGTTCGGGAAGTACCTGTACCAGATTCATGCGGAAGTGACGCCCAGGGGTCGCCACTGTGCGGACTGCCCGGAGCACACGGCAGAGGTGAGCTCCGCTTGCGCAGAGCATCGCCGTGTTCTTCTGGGGGCAATCGGAGGGCGGCGATCTCACGCGCCGGGCCTTGGTACAGGCCATGGTCCGGAGCGGGGACGAGTGGCAGGCGGTTGCCTCTTTCTGCGAAGCAGTAATGCTAGCAAAGGAGGAGGCCGACCGCATCAGGCAACGGCACGCACGCCGCAGCCGCCACCGGGATTCCGATCCTGATTTTCGGCCACCGTAGGCGCGGGCTTGCGGACGGCGAGCAATGGTAAGCTCGCTGTCCGACCATCCGGTAACTGTCCGGACCGAGCCCAAGTCGTCGACGGCGCGTGCTGTTCCCGCACACCTCAAGGAGTTGTCAGCAAACTGTAGGGGCCCAGCAGGGTCAAAGCCTACTCTGAGGCCTTGGGTAAATGTAAAAATGTACACCAGATCCTTGGTACGAAGGCAATGAAATTTCGCTAGCTTTACTGCTTTACAGAAAGAGCTCCTCGCTTGGGATGCCAAGCGAGGAGATGATGATACTAAGCCCCGGTGCGAGTGGTCGCCGCCGCCAATCGCCTCCACGAGGACACGTTGGTGCTCCGCCGTTCGGGGCACACATCCACAGTACGAATCAGCTGCAGGCACCGAGATGGTGAGGATGCTGTGACGTCTGTCAAGGCACTCCTCAAAGAGGGGACTTACCACCATGCTTATGGCGTGCCCAATTGTAGAATGTTGTATACTTAATTTCTTTTATTAGATGACATTGACGTGTCATTAGTTTATAAAGTGTGACAATCGTAGATGGTCCTTCAAATAAATTGACTAAAAAGCACTACAATATCCTTAAGGCTCTTTTTATTTTTAGATAAATTTAAGTTCCTTCAATAGCTCTTAAAAACGATCCTAAGTTCGGGTCTAAAGGCTCTTGAATCGTTAGGTCTCCGTTTACACTGGATATTACAATTTAATTAAGCTTCAGGTAAACTTAGGTAAACTACTTCAACAACGATGAAATAACAAACTTTACTGGCAGCCAATGCCTTGACCTAACACTAAGGGCTTCCACAAACTTCGACTTAAAACATTTACGGCGTGTTGTTAGGCGATTATATTATAATATAATTTTGAAACTGGAACTTCGAAGAAGCGCTCCTGAATTATAAATCAGATTTCGTAGTTCTCTGTTCAAATAATTTCCGCACGTAGAAGATAATTTTCAGAATTGTTGGGTCGCTTTTCTGTACCTTTAAAATTTAAATTGTATTATCGTAAACTGTTTAAGAAGATATATAAATCCTGACTTATAACAGCGAATTGGATATTGCGTAACTGTAGGCAAGATGATTATATTTTTATAATTCATCATCTAAGTTGAAATTGAAAAAAATATAGTAGGTATTTTTAACACACCCAAGCGGGGCACACCTTTGTATGTTCCATAATGTTCTCTGGGTGGACCGAACAATGATGACACCCAAGCGTTTCTTCCACCTGGATCAGGTGCAGGAACCTCCCGAACTTATCATATCCGGTGAGGACCTACGTCGTGCGCTCGCCTTAGTTTGAGGAGTGGCTGCAGAGGCGTCAGGAGACCATGACGCCGAAGAAGCGCGTCGGTGAAAGAGGAACTTATCACCATGATAATGGTGTGCTCAGCACTGGTTTGCGACAGTTGCGGTCACCATATCTTTATCCGCCATGCCACGACTTATCGCAGCATCGAAGTTTCGCCCCCGCATTGCACGCAGGTGTTAACAAGCAAAATCTAGTAAGAAGAAAATAATATTAATTGTTTGATTCTGAAAATGATGTTCAAAGATCAAGACAACAAGAGACACGACGATACAAGACGGACGGCGTTGCACCACCGGTACACGTGAATGAGGTAAGGAATAAAATTCCCTGCCGTCATCAAGTCAAGAAAAAATTGGTTACTTCTAGGCAAGCGTATTCCATATTCGTGAGATAGTGGTCAAACGCGAGCCTATCCACAATAAAAAAAAAACTTAAATCAGAAAACGCACAAAGAAGTAGATTTTACTTTGAGGAACGATTCCTGAATTGTTTAAATCGTCAATCAGGATCGGCCGATATCCCTCCATTAAGTCGGACATCGGAATAAATGGGCGTTTTCATTAGAGCCCGCTCTATAGCCGGCTGAAAGGCGATTTGCAAGGCTTTTGCTTGATGGAATGACAATGCCAAGTAAAGAACAATTCATCAACAATCCATCACATTTTTAAAAGGACAAAAGAATGAAGATTTTTTAATCACTCTTAAAAATATTTGTGATTATTATCACAGAAAGTAAAAAAAAAATCTCTCCGGAGATCCGGGCGTAAAGAAATGAATTTCGTACATACGTATATTAGAGTTTTATAAGTTTTAGAGTTTATCTTATCTTTACAAATCGATAGTGTTTCATGTACCGAATTGACCCTCCTCGGGATTAAAACGATCAAAACTTAACGGTGTATATTAAATATTTAATGCACACAGTTGAACTTAAATATGACATTCAACTAAAATGTTTCCCTCTTTTTTACACGTTCAATTTTCATTGATCTACGTGTATTAGGTTTTTCATGCAGTTTCTGAACGAATTTGTAGTCATAGCTATGGTGTAAAGGTTGGGTTAGGTTAGGTTAGTGGGGCGGAACTGTGATGTATGTACATATACGCTGCCGTTCACCATTGTGGGAAAATATCCGACGTTTACGGTGGCGTTCAAGGAAATGGACCCAGTTTTTTTCATTATTATTTTTACGAACTAGTGCATATTTTTAGTAGTGTTCTAAATGTCATATATAAGTGAAGTTTGAATTTTATAAAGTTTGTGATTGATTGACCTGAAAAAAAAATCAATACACTTTTTCGAAAACCAGCTTCAATCCTTATCGCTTTCTTTCAGGCACGCTTTTTGCACTAATGCGGAAAAATGCGTCAGCTCACCCCTTTTACAATTTTTATTTAACATGTCAAGCTGGAAAACGTCGTTTGATACAATTGGAAATTTGTCCCTGTAGCACTCGGCTCCACAACACTCGCCAGCGCCTCGGTCGAATTCTGCCTCAGTCGTAATGTCAATCTTTCTCCACTTGTATCAAATATATCTACTATTCTTTGTAATAATTTTCAGCACAAAAAGCAAATTATTTAATTTACTAACGACCTGATATTTACATTAATATTTAAAAGTTTTGTTAATAGGTTCTTTTTTTAGATCATTGCGTATATGTTTGTCAATGACAAATTAATAATATTGTTTTTTTCCTCTCCACAATTTTATTGTAACAGTTGGTAAAGTTAGATTCATGCATATTGTGGGAGACTGGTGCCTAAACTAGGCTTGGCGCCTGTATTTCAGGACACCAGAACTCCACCCTTAGGTTTAATTAACATTTTCAGATTCACATAATGCTCTAACAAAGATGTTGTCACAATAATTATTAACAATATTTATGACATAAATTCTATATAGTGTTAGTATGGTTAGTATTATGTGGGAATATTTGAGGGTGTATGTTTGAATACGTTGTAGTGTAGTGAATGAGAGTTTACTAACTTTGGATGACAATGCATTCATAGGGTGGTACCATGGGGCTGGTCTAATAATGGAGTCGGATATTGCCTATAGGAAAAGTCCTATGGCCACTATCCGACTCCAACCAGAGTATTAAAAAAAAAAACCTTATCACACAATAAACATGAGTAGAATAGAATAGTAGATAATACAAAACAGTTGCGCTAAGCCTATCCGAATCAAAAAGATTGTCAACTAAGCAATTGCTGGGCGTAGGACACCTAACGCTGGTTTTCAGCTTACAACACACAGTGGCGCACGAGAGATCGAAAAAAAATATGTAAAATAATGTTATGATAAAAAGATTTGAAAACTTATTTAGATGTTTTGAACTAAAACTAATATAAAATTACACACAAAACGTTCTCAGTACAAAACCAACAATTACTTTTTGACAACATGGAAACTCATATATGTAATGAAAATGCTCGGAGGTTGCAAACCTATTGTAATTTTCAGCGCCGTTTTTCACGCTTTTTTGTCTGCCTGCATTTAGCAGGGACAGCATTTCCATGAGAGGTGCACACTAATTAAACTTGACGGCGTTCAGAGAGCTGTTCACAATGTAATGTTAAAAAAACCATCCCTTTACCTGGTGAACCATTATGCGTTATTATGCAGTGCTTCTCAAAAATAAACGCTGTAATTCAATAATTTTTTGAAATGATTGAATTACGTCATTAGCGCTTTTGGTCACGCATGATCAAAGCGGAATATGTATTATTATTGCATATTCGCGGTTCATGCAATAATAAATTGTTATCACAAAAAAAAAAAAATTAAGCTCATAACTTAAAAGTATTTATTTTAAATAGACCATTTATAAGCACTAATGAATAGTCAAATTGTCGGTAAGTCAAAAAGAAGTGAAGCTAAATTACACGTTCCAAAGCTTAGGTCTATATGGAGAAAAACGTACAAGAAATTCCATGAACACTCTTTTAAATCCATATTATGAGTTACCTGTAGTTTTGGTTACATATTTAATGTCGCTTCTATTGTGTAAACACAATCTAGATAGATAATAAAAAAAAAGTAATTAAAAAAAAAGAAATTGAAATAAGCCACTGGCAGCTAAGAGATCAATTGACGACACCCGTTCACAAGCAAGATGCGTGCATCAGCCTCACTCAGCTCAACGATTTTGAACGGAACAGAATGACCTAATAACACGTGCCACCATCAGCGACACATTTGAGTGAGCATGACAAACTCTCGACTCGATTTAAAAACTTGTGAATTATTATCACAGTGACTTCAACCGCATGAAAGGAGATAAATATTCCAAGAGAACATACTTCTAGGTTTAATAATAGTGTGGCTATTTCAGGACAGTCATGGAGTCATTCAGTCATCTACCCGTATACAAAATTTCGTCTGAACGCATTCAGCTGAGGAAACTGGCATGTCCTAGAACCAAAAATTCGAAGATATGTAACATCTACCAATCCGCATTGGGCCTGCGTGGTGGGACATCTACCAGCCCGCACTGGGCCCGAGTGGTGGATTATGGCTCATTCCCTTTACCAGAGAGGAGGCATGAGTCCCAGCAGTGGGAACATTATAAGGCTGATGCTATGCATTCAGCTGTTTGGAAAACGTGAAGCTGTAACAAACATACTCACACAGTTTTTTTTTAAACATACTCACACAGTTTTTTTTACTGATATAAACTAGTGCTTGACTGCGATCCTACCTGTGGTAAGCTATGATGCAATCGTCGATTATGAGGCGCACTAGTTTATTAAGAGCCTATTCACTCTACTCTTGAAGACACCTACATTATGTACATACTGCTGGACTAAAAATGTTTACAACTAACCGTGCCTTTTCGTAATATACTTTTCTGACTTTTCAGGTAATGATTAAACATTTACGAAATAAAACTGCGTATATCTAATAAGTACTTTAACTTTTGTAACATTAGTATGATCAGTAAATCGCAGAATTTATAGTTAAGAAAAAAATAAATAATAATGTTTTCTGCGTCCATCTAAATAGCACCGCAAGTGTAACACGTCCGTCAGTGACAGCTACAAACATGGGCGGGACACAGTGCCTGGTCGCGCCACCTCGAATAATGAATGCCAACGACTTCTATTCCATTGTAATGCCCGTAACATACTCACCCGAATTACCCCATGTTCCGTCACGAGTCGGAAGCGAAAAACATAGAAAAATACTCTCCTTTGTGAATACACAGGGTATAAGTAGAGAACATTTTTTTCCTCTTTTTGGGTTTCGTAACGAAAGGGTAAAAGCGGGACCTTATTACTAAAACCCCGTAAGGTTCCGTATCTAAAAGATAAATGATATTTATTTTGTAAGTAGGTTTTAAAAACACTTTTACACGTCAAATTTTTTTTGTCATTTTAAACTAGATGAAGCCGGTGTTTCCTAGCTGACTACCCTGAGAAGAAACACCGAAACAAACTCGGGTAAAAACAGGACAGGTCAGGACACAGTCCGCCTGTATTTTACCATACTGTATCTCATAAACCGTGACAGTTAGAGTGTGATTTTTACAGATGTGGTATTTCTATTTCCGCTATAATAACAAATAATAAACACGTCAAACTTATAGCACCCCTCTTTTCCGTCGGTAGGTTAAAATTGGAAAAAAAAATATGTGGGGCTCCCATACAACCAACGTGATTTTTTTGCCTAACAGTGTTTATTAAATCATGTTTATTTACATTAAAAATTACTTAACTATAATTAAATGATAATTGCCTACCAATTATCATTTAAAAAAATACAAAAAATATGGCATCAAAAAACTGTTCCACATCGCTATCGACTGGTAAATGTGCCCAAAAGACTGGTGGCATTGCCACGCTGTGGGGCAATGCTTATCCTCTGTACAAGGCAAAAGCCAGCTCTTAGGTCACGCGAAATGTCAACAAGCCGTTTCGACAGATCTTTATACAACTTGTGAGCACTCGAACTCTACGATCCAAAAGTTTCTGCCCCAAACGATTTGAAAATTGGATTCCAACAAGATATTTCAGCCACTTAAGATTCTCCACAACCGCAGCGACAGCACCAACACAACACGACGAGCTAGGAAGATGGGTTGACACAAGAGTAACGTCACAAGTAGCGTCCCATGCTAAAGGCCTACCCATCATCCATGGGAATAACGACAGTTATAATATAGTGTCTTATGTTGTACGGAACTCTTCGTACGTGAGTCCGACTCGAACTTTGCTGGATTTTTTTCTTCTACACAAAATGAGAAATTGTCGCACAGAACATTATGCAACAAAAGAAAATAAAAGATTTGTTACTACTCAAGTTCCCGACACAAAAGCTACTCTTGCATGGAGAGAGCGTTCCAATCGTATTTATAACGTCACCAGAGATCCGAGACCTGCGATATTTTAGTTAATTTACACTTCTTGTATAGTTTATTAGTAGGACTTAGAAGGGGTTGGGAGGTCAATATGACTGGCTGGCGCACTATAAAATGGCTAGCCTTGTTATCACTAGGAGATATTATAGCCTCAATGCAGAGTTTATGTGCCGTAAAACGCCATTCGTTGGTAAATGAAAGAAAGAGAAAGTGATATACGCAATTGTTAGTCTAGTCACATAATTTGTTCGACTGATTTATTCACTAGACTATTATAACATTGATTCTCTGCGCTAACTTATGTTCTACATAGTGCAACTGAAATCTATAGAAATATTTGTATGTTATAGCACTAGATTTGTGTTTTATGCAATATTTTTTTTTTTTTCGTTATTTTAAGGGACTCGGTCAACATGAAAATCATCATCATCATTTCAGCCGAAGGACGTCCACTGTTAAACATATGCCTCCCCCAAGTGTCCCCACAACGAACGGTCCTTTGCGTCTCGTCAAAAAAAGCGGCGGGCGTCACTGCCGATTATAGCGGTGCGGTTGTGTTTCGGCCCGCCATTATAAGTCTAAAACAGCCTTTTCCAAAGTGGGCGATAACGCCCCCTTGTGGGCGCTGCAAGCCTAAAGGGGGGTGGTAAGAGACCCAGAAAAAAAATAGGGGCGTTGTGTAGAGGCTTCAGGGGCCGATTTGTAATTTCATCTAGCTAGGAGGACTCTTAGACACCGACTGAGCTCTCGACTCTCAATCCTGCAATTGTACCCTGGATTGTGGTCGTGAACGTAGATTTAGTGCTGTGGCAACGCTACTTACTAAAAAGAGAAATCGTTTGCATATTACCGAACGTGGCGACTTGCGGCTGTTCTAGAGTAAATTGGAACCTGACATAAATCAATCAATCAATCAATCAATCAAACTCTTTTATTTCAAATAGACCATTTACAGGCACTTTTGAATAGTCAAAATGTCGGTCAGTCAAAAAAAAGTGAAGCTAAATTGCACGTTCCAAAGCGTAGATCTCTATGGAGAAGAACGTGCAAGAAACTCCATGGACACTCTTTTAAAACCATTTTAAGTGACAATAATCTTGGTTACATATTTCTTGTCGCTACAATTATGTGAGCACCATGTAGAAAAGTAGTGAGAAAAAAAGAGCTAATTAATAATAGAAATTGAATTAAGCCACTGGCAGCAAAGAGATGACGTGAAGTCTGCAATAAAAAATCAGTGTTGCGTACTTTATTCCTACCATTTTCAGTATTAATAACTTTCCAAACGGTCTTTATTTTATTGTGTGCCGATTTGATCTTATTGCTAATAAACAAGGCCTTCGCTAATTGCAAATATTTCTAAAAAGTTTAGAGTATTTGTAATAGACACTAATCTACAATGAAATAACTATGTATGATGATGTAATGAACCATTTGCTAAGTTTATATATCGGCTCGCTATCCTCACTAGAACACGTCTTCACTCTGCGGCGGTGGGACGCAGACTGACTCTCCTCACCCCGCACGCTGCGTGGAGTGTAGGAACGAGACGACAGATGTTTGACAGTGTGTGTGTGTGGTTGTATAGTTGTGCGTGTGTCTGTTTGTATGTTTGTTATGATCGTGTATGCTACAGTATTTATTTACAAACTTGTGTATCAACAAAGTTATTAAACAACATCAGATTCATCCTTCATTTCCTTCCTTCATCATGTTTATATAAGAATCGATTATGTTTGTTTTATTTTGAATAAAAGATACTCTGTCTGAATACTATAAAGTTGCGTTTCAATAATCATTCTCATTGGCAGGTGTAGCCCGTAAGAGTTAACTTGAGACCTGAGCGTCGTTGTGTGCTACCTACTGTGCTCAGGTCTCAAGTTAACTCTTGCGGATTATAGTAAAAGTCTCTTTTAGAATGAATGTTTAATCTCCGCTAACATAGCTCACAACAATTAATTAGTTTAATTTGAAGTTATAGTGGTTTTTAAGTAGGTGAAAAAATGGAGGCGTTAAAAATGTTCTACCTAGAGAAAAAAAAAGCAATTTAATGATTTCGCATCTAAAATCTTATACAAGCTGTCGCTTAAAACAGCTTCGAAAAACCATTTCCATGTATTCTTCATCATCATTATTTCAGACAAAGAACGTCCAAAGTTGGACATAGGCATCCCCCAAGTGTCGCCACAACGAACGGTCCAGCGCGTCTCGCATCCACCGCATTCCTGCGACTCTCACCAGGTTATCGGTATACTTTGTGTAAGGCCTTCCAACATTCCGTTCTCCAGTACGCAATCGCCACTCCAGAACCTTTCGGCCCCATCGACCCTCCGTTCTAAGAGCAACATGTCCCACTGTCACTTTAATTTGGCGATTCATCGGGCTACGTCGGC
Organism: Leucania comma; assembly: GCA_958295575.1. Lineage (NCBI taxonomy): Eukaryota > Metazoa > Arthropoda > Insecta > Lepidoptera > Noctuidae > Leucania > Leucania comma. The sequence goes on from OY282466.1 coordinate 17,259,738, forward strand.
GAACTTGGTTCTCCTGCGGATATCTTCATTCCTGATGCCATCACGCAGGCAAACTCCGAGCATAGCCCGTTCCATTGCCCTTTGGGTGACTGAAAGCCTTCTGATGAGGCCATCACAGGCATCACTGGCAACTGGGTGTTATAAACTCTCGTCTTGAGACACTATGGTATGTTGGACGAGAAGATACCGCACAGCTTCACAATGTCGCCCTGTAATTATTATCTTAATATAACTTCTATTGCTATAGTATGGAAGCATTGCTTGAATCATTTATCAGTATGGTATTGTCGCTATGAAACCAAAACGTAGGTAATTATAATTAATACAAATTTGATTACCTCACGCTGTGCTCTTAATTTAGTAAAATATTAATGCAAATACATTATAAATAAGGTTAACGTTAATGCACAAATTAGAATATTAACAGGTCTTTGATCATGCTTATATTAAATAACATTTTTACTGCCTGTTGTCATAATCAAAATTGTTTTTAAAAGTAAAATAAACACAGCCAAGTGAATGATGAATTGTACTCGTAAATGAAAAGAAACAGCAAAAGTAATAAAACCGTAAAAATTAGTGATTTTATCATTCTCCAAAGCATTCTTTCAGTTTTTCTAAGAATTACTGCTCTCTTCAAGTCTATTTATACCAAGTATTTGCTCACCTTCCATTGTACTGACACGAACAATAATAGACTCAGATGAGTGGTTCAAATGCAAATTGGTAACTACAACGTGAATATGAAAATTTTATGTAATGTTCACGAAAAAGGCGGGAGGAAAGATATAAAAGAATTATTCATAAAGCTTCCGGAAAGTAGATGCTGCCAAGAGGTGCCGGGCCTTTAAAGAGGCTGCATGCCTCTTTCTCATTTCATATTTCGCTTATCTCGAGAATTGCAAGTCTTCAATTTGCCAATATTACAACCGGTTTTGATGGAGTGGTAAAATGCGATAAATTGTATATTACAATCTGGTTCATGAGTTTGAGAAATTGCGATGCAGAACACTTCTACTGTTTTATATTTATAGAAAAATATAGCATGTGATTTGCGTTTTTATTATCAATCTCGGCAACATCTTTGAGAACATTTCGAGATTATTATGTTTTTTTATTTTACAGATAGCGATAGAATTAGAAATATTTCGAAATCACAATATTGAAAAAAAAAAATTCAAAATATTGAAAGAAATACCTTTCAACGACTTCGATACGTTATTTTGGGTAATCAACTTTGCTACTAACCTTTCTCACTATCTATTTCTATCACTTTGGCATGGATGTTACCTTATTTTCATAAAAAATTACCGCTATTTCCTTTTTATGTGTAATTAATTGCCTCTTCTTTTATGTGAAAGTTAAAGTGAATATTTTAAAATATCTTGGTTTTTATCATACTTTTGCTGCATAACCTAAAATTATTTTAAATGGGCGCAGAATGTTTTCTTCTTATTTCTCTTTTAGTATTATTAACTTTTATTTTATCTAGTACTTAGTCATTTAAAATAGTCTTTACCTTTTTATAAGCATATCTTCTTTCGCATAGTTCCTCTTTGTTTCAATTCACATTTAGAAGTAATCAAACTTTTTTACATTCCTAAATCTTCCTTGTCCCTTATTACGTAAAAAAAAAAACAAAAATAGATCAAAATAAATATTAGAAAAAAAATCGTACAAAAACTAATGGTCATCATCTGTTTTTGCCAGCCTGCAAAGAATATCTTCTTCTTTCACGAATGTTCTTCTCGAACAGTTTGCCCCTTTCGAGACATACCATCTTTCGCATAGTTCATTCATCTTGCTTCTTGTAGGTAGCTACTAAAGTTATCAACATTTTTAAATTTCCTCTCCTTACCGCATGCTCACACTATGCACAAAACCAAAAATAGATCTAAACAAATATTAGACAAATCCTTCACATGAACTAGAGGTCTTCTTTTATTTTAATAAGCCTGTAGCGACATTTCCGGGGTCACCCTTCGAGGCCCAAATATTTGCCTTCACGTTCCGATGAATGATTTATTCGGGTATAAAGGGTCCTCTCACCAAACAAAAATATCACGATTACCTTTCCCGTGGTTTTGGTTAAAAGCTTTTGTTAACCGTTTAATCTGGAGGTATTTTGAGTTTATATTTGGTGAACGAGTTTCTACCTTAATCAAATTAATTATGTTTTTCAAATATTAAATTGTTATTCTTTTAAACTAAATCAAGTCACCAAACGACTAAGGGCTGATTTCACCATTCAACATAAAAACTCAGTTCAACTAAACTGAGCTCAGCGTAATCTAGTTTAAAGACCCGTGTCGTAAACATGGGCGACAACAAAAGAATTGAAACTGAGTTTAGGATAAACTAGGTTTAATTCATAGCGGTGAAACGCAAAATGAAGCTATAATCTCGATTAGGAGCTCAAACTGCGTTTTGTTTTATATAATCGCGATTAGTTTCTTGGTGAATTTGGCCCTTACAGACGTTTGGGACACGACATGTTCAGACACAGTGTCAAATTGTCACTTTTTAATTTAATATTTTTTTAGTGATGATTCGGTCTCTGATTAAAATAAAACTGTTTTGTACATTCAGATAAAAACACTTTTGTTTGATAAATATTAATTTATATTAATCTGATTATGTCAATAAAAACTAAACTAAGAATGTAAACTAGACATAACTATTTACAAAACTAAACTATGTTTTTGTATTATATTTGTACATAGTTATGTCTAGTTTACATTTTTAGTTTAGTTTTTATGTACATAGGTTTAGTATAAATACTAAGAACTTAAATATTTAAGTTAAAAAAAAATGTCAATAGAATAAGAAATATCTCGTCAATTATCACGTTGATTGATTTAACTAATTTACTTAGTTATTAATATAAAAATGGATCCATTTTTCCCTTGGTTATTTATGTTATCACACGTGAACGGCGGAACTAATTTGTCTAATTCTTTTTGGTGGTTTGTTTGAAAAGTTTCACAAGATAGAAAAATAATAATAAAGTTGCGCTAGATAATTTGAAAATTTTGGAAAACTACGATGACTATTAATTTAATCTTAGCGCGGTTGACAGTGCATAGCTTTTTTTCAGGTGGGAAAATCATCAAAATCCACTATCTCCCGCTCTTGGGTGGAGCGCGAGATAGTGTCAAACTTTTATTGACTAAAATCCCACTCCTTTTCCTTCTTTGCTTTCGTTCTAGGACCACGGGGTTTACTTTCACTTAAACCATGGCTCCAGTAGGCTTCGACCCTGCAGGGGCTCTAAGGTTTGCTGACGTTTTCTTGAGGCACTCGTGGAACTATACACGCCGTCGACTACTTAGACCTGGTCCGGACGTTCGGACGGCGAGATATCCATTGCTCGCCGTCCGAAAGCCTGCACCTACGGTGACTGGAGATCGGGATCGGAATCCTTGCAGCGCCTTATTCTTGCTTATTCTTTTAAATTATGATTCTCATGAGAAAATCATATTTTATTTGTGGTTGGCCCAATATGTCTTCCATACTCTCTATTATTCATAACCTCAGTAGTTACTCCCTTTCTAGACAAAATAATCCTTCACGTAATCCATCCATTGTGTATTTGATCTTCCTTTATACTTATAGCTTTCGAAATTGATACTCAAAATCTTCGTCAAATATTTTCCTTATTCCTTCGTATCAATATCCTTACCATGACAACCGATTTCTCCAAAAAAAATTCAGATACCGATACCAGTTCCTGGTTTTCCTTTATATATTATTTTTTCTTTTATAAATTCACATTAGAGCATATTTATCTCACTTACATTTTTCATAAAAATATTAAATTTGCTTTGAGTTATAGTAATTTAAATACCGGTTTAAAAAAAATAGCTATAAAAACACACACAGAAACAAAACATAAGGTACCGGAGCCAGTGTAGGCTTGCGGACGACGAGCAATGGGTAGCTCACCGTTCGGCCGTCCGGTAATAGTCCAAACCGAGCTCGAGTCGTCGAAAGTGCATAATGTTCCACGCGTGCCTCAAATAGATGTTAGCAAAACCGTTGGGATGAGTGGTAACCACGGGTTCGCTTCCGAAAGGGAAATTTAACACGCCCTCTCTTACCACCCTAGAGTGGCAGAAGTCATTGGACGATTTCCCATCTCAAAAAAGGGTATTTATAATTTGTGGGTACATCAGTAGATTTAAACATTGTTTAGTCCAGAGACATATTGTATTTTAACAAAAAGCGACCATACTTAAGTGTTACAGGGCAGGCATTTTTAACCTCTCTCACTCAAATAAACAATTAAATTTCAATTCCATTTTCATCTTTCTCATTAATTTATGAACTCCAGGTCAAAATATTTCAAGTATTCCTGTTAAATTTTTTCGACAAGATCACAGTTTATTACAGTTGTTTTTTTCCACTTTTCACTGCTCACTTGATCCAAGCTTTCATCGGCCAATTGTTTTGTTCAATATTCTTTGACGCGTTTCTTTGTTTTTTTTTTTTTAATTTAAATATAATAATTTCTTCGAAAACAATTTTTTATTTTATAGTAGCTTTTGCTCGCGGCTTCGTTCCCATCAACTGACTACTCTATTATACTCTACCCTACTCTACCCTACTCTACCCTACTCTACCCTACTCTAACCTACTCTACCCTAGTCTACGCTACTCTACCCTACTCTACCCTACTCTGTAGCTCGCTGTCCGTCCGTCCGGTAACAGACCGGTCCGAGCTCAAGTCGTTTTTATGATTTCACCTACCGAAAAATCCCTACTCTACCCTACTTTACCCTACTCTACCCTTCTCTACCCTACTCTACCCTACTCTACCCTTGGGCTCGCGGACGGTGGGCAATGGGTAGCTCGCTGTCCGTCCGTCCGGTAACAGACCGGTCCGAGCTCAGGTCGTCTACGGCGCGCACCGTTCCCGCGCGCCTCAAGGAGTTGTCAGCAAACTGTAGGGGTCCAGCAGGGCCGAAGCCTACTGGGGCCAAAGGTTATGTGAGACTGTCACCAAAGGCCCCAGGATAAAGGCAAGGAATGGAAAGGTAGGTTTTTAGTCAGTAAAAGTCTGACACTGTTTCCCGCCCCACCCAAGGGCGGGATTCGTCATTGGATGATTTTAACTACCACAAAAAAAAAAAAAAAAAAAAACCCTACTCTACCCTACTCTACCCTATTCTACCCTACTCTACCCTACTCTACCCTACTCTACCATACTCTACCCTTCTCTACCCTACTCTACACTACTCTACCCTACTCTACCCTACTCTACCCTACTCTACCCTACTCTACCCTACTCTAACCTACTCTACCCTACTCTACCCTACTCTACCCTACTCTACCCTACTCTACCCTACTCTACCCTACTCTACCCTACTCTACCCTACTCTACCCTACTCTACCCTACTCTACCCTACTCTACCCTACTCTACCCTACTCTACCCTACTCTACCCTACTCTACCCTACTCTACCCTACTCTACCCTACTCTACCCTACTCTACCCTACTCTACCCTACTCTACCCTACTCTACCCTACTCTACCCTACTCTACCCTACTCTACCCTACTCTACCCTACTCTACCCTACTCTACCCTACTCTACCCTACTCTACCCTACTCTACCCTACTGTACTCTACCCTACTCTATCCTACTCTACCCTACTGTACCCTACTGTACCCTACTGTACCCTACTCTACCCTACTCTACCCTACTCTACCCTACTCTACCCTACCCTACTCTATCCTACTCTACCCTACTCTATCCTACTGTACCCTACTCTACCCTACTCTACCCTACTCTACCCCATTCTACCCTAATCTACCTTATAGCAATAAAGGAGCAGACTTTGTTTTTATTATATTATTTAACGGGATAAAAAATAACCCATGTCCTTCTCCTGATTCTAAGCTACCTTCCCACCAATTTTAAAATAATAAAATAATAATTTTCAGCCAAATCGCTTCAGCCGTTCTTGAGTTATAAATAGTGTTACTAACACGATTTTCTTTTACATATATAGATGTTTTTCCTTTTGTCTTGAATTTTGAATGACGTCCACTGTTGGATATAGGCCTTCACCATCGCGACTTATTCGTTGAATACAATACATTCGAACATTATTATCGGAAGCCCATAAATAGTCCGAAGTAATGAGATCGTACAGCCTCAATGGAGTTCATAAATAAACATAAACAATTATTCGTTATTGCGAAAAGGAATTTATTCTTTAAATCTGATATGGTACGCATATAACCGTATTGGTTCTTTCTCATTGACTTACAAAACAAGTGTTGATAGGTCGAATCCCGTTTTCGTATCACGTAGTAAGTTCACTTTTTTTTCTATCTCCTTTGTTGGATTCAATTACCAGTTATAGACATTGGCGGGGTAAACGATTTCCCCAGAAATGGATGACTTAGTTTCTTTTTTTAGTCCAAGTTCATAAAACGTACAATCAATGTTATTTTTGTAGCGTAGAACGGAAGGCGAGCAATTATTTAGACGGGGTTATTGTCTAAATATTTAGTAGCTTCTTTTCATTTTGAATATAAAGTTGGTGGTGGTTAATAAAAGCCCAAGCACAACTTTTGCTGAAGGTGAATTGGTTTTTTTAACTTAAATACGATATAATATTTTAAGGGAAGTTTAATCATCCTTCACCTTCACTGAAAAACTTTAATAAAGCCTTTGCAAAACTAGAAAGATCAATATTTTCCTGGCAAAACAGTTTAATTTAGCCTAATTAACTATGATTTTGAACAAAAATATTGGATGTAGGTTAAATCATTTGTTTGAACCTAGTAATTTGCCTCAGTTTTTCATGGATACAATTTAATTTCCAAAAGAGTTTCCAAAAAAAAATCTGTAACATTATCATTGACCTGACTAATAAAAATACTAAGAACAGCCAAATCAATCGCGCTGCTTTCATATGGTGCGCCGTCATACACATTATTATTCCATTCTTCCACTCTACTGTTCCTCACCACATCAGGCCAATCTTGTAGGTTTTTTTTTTTTAACGTAGGTAAAATCATCCAATGAAAAATCCCGTCCTTGGGTGGAGCGGGAAATAGTGTCAGACTTTTACTGACTAAAAACCTACCCTTCCATTCGTTGCCTTTGTTCCGGGGCCCGTGGTGACATTCTCACATAACCTTTGGCCCCAGTAGGCTTCGGCCCTGCTGGACCCCTACAGTTTGCTGAAAACTCCTTGAGGCGCGCGGGAACAGTGCGCACCGTAGACGACCTGAGCTCGGACCGGTCTGTTACCGGACGGACGGACAGCGAGCTACCCATTGCCCACCGTCCGCGAGCCCGCGCCTATGGTGGCCGGAAATCGGGATCGGAATCCCGACGGCGGCGGCGGCGTGTGCGCCTTTGTCTAATGCGGTCGGCCTCCTCCTTTACTAGCATTACTGCTTCGCAAAAGGAGGCGACCGCCTGCCACTCCTCCTCGCTCCGGAGCATGGCTTGAACCAAGCCCCGGCGCGAGAGATCGCCGCCGATCGCCCCCACGAGGACACGGCGATGCTCTTCCCAAGCGGGGCACACCTCGACTATGTTCTCCACCGTGTCCACCAGGCGGTCCGCACAGTGGCGACACCCGGGCGTCGTCTCCGCACAGCCAATCTTGTAGGTAGAAGTGCAATTCATCGCGCTATCTCCTTTTGGGCCTACCACATCGCTTGCTTCTGCTGTTTGGGATACATATCCTTCTAATATTACCAAAATGAGAAAGGCAGTATATCTGAAATCAATTCCAGCTTTCATACTGAATAGATTTCGATAAAATTTGGAACTAGTGTTTTTGATAAGGTAGGTAAAATCATCCAATGACAAATTCCGCCCTCCTTTGCCTATCATACCGGGGCCGAGCCTTTCATTCAGAAGCCGACCCTTGGCCCCAGTAGGCTTTGACCCTGCCTGCCTGCAGCTAGCAGGCTAGACCTCTACGGCTCTCTCCAGCTTTTTGACCATTGAACAAATACTTTATATCGAAATAATAAGTCTCCGTGGAATAACGTTGGACATTCACGCGGGCGAACCCACAGCTAAAAGCAAGTTAAATATAAGTTATTAGACAAAACTTATTTCTTATTAATACAAAATTAAATTTTAACGATTATTTAAACACGTCAAATTCATAATTCTATCAGGATTTTGTAAGAGTGTCAGCTGTTGGACAGCCTAATTAAAACTTTAGTAGTTGGTTTTGTTTACTAATTAATTTGAAGAAATTGGAGCTTCATTATTTCGATATTTCTTAATATTCCTCTTTCAGTGAGTACAAGGTATTTTATACACTAAGTTTAATTCGAAATGTTTGATTTTAAATAAGCCAACTAAGATTAAAATATGTCTGTACATTTAATCGTGTAATACGGTTTTTGCTAAGCACAGGTTTGATGTGGGTTTTGAACTTTATTTTACTAAGTTCTGTAACCAACATAGGTATAGTACTGTTTCTGTTACTGCACATTCGAGAAAGACCATTACAATAAATTAATAAATAAATAAACAACCGATTTCCGAGCCTCAATCAAAGTGGGGGCTGCGCATAACCATAATAAATGGTTTAACTTATTTGCGCTTTGGTACTATAACTTGTTATAAAAGCTTAATTCATTATTTCCCAAGAAGACGCCGGCGTCCGCACACCTATTGTCTTTCTATTGTGTCTCTAATTACGGTATTCAACAGGTTAAAATGCTTTTAATGAGAAATGATTGTTTGTGTTAGCTTATTTCCATTTGCGATTTACAATTTCATGATTACTACGCGTTTTAATATTATAAAAATTTACTTCTAACAAAAGAGACCAACCCGGGTAGTTTACAAAATGAGGACTCATTTTGTAAATTAACCGGATTAACCTCTTCTGCAATTTAAAAATTGAGTCTTTGATAACTGAGAATCCCCACAGTAAACCACAATAAGACAACATATTGTGGAAATAAGCGAGGTAAATTAACCTAGTTTTCCTATGCCGGTCAATTGCCTTATTTTTCTTATTTATGCATATTATATAAAGAAGAAGCTCAGCGGAGCTACCTGAGAGAATTGTAACGTGAGCACCCCCTGTGATTTTGCATCAGTAGAATTTATACCTAAAAATGTCGTTTCTATAATAACATTATTGGAACCCCTTCTCTTTAAAGAAAAGATACATGTTGCTGTATTGTCAGAAGTTTGCTCTAAAAAAACCGATACTATCTCCCGCCCCACCCAAGGGCGGGATTTGTCATTTGATGAACCTTTAGGATTAAAAATACTTTCACTAACAGAATATCTTTCTTTTTCTTTTCAACATTCTTTATCCAACTCTTCAATTGCGTAATTTCACATCAATAACAAAATCAAACACATTAAAAATACGCTTCTTTTTCTTTATATTTTCAATCAAAGAGCAAAGTTACGTGTCTCTGCAAGGTTTTCTTTTTAAGTCTGATAAAATGGTTAACGAACCGCCAAATGAATTACAAAGCAAACGTGCCTTCGCCGCATAATGTATTCCCTCCCAACTTCGTATAAGTAACGTAGCTTCATGTTAAAATCACACAGTATCGAATTTATGCATATTTTATGCCCTCCCGAGTTAATTTCGTCGTGTAAATTTTTGTTGGCAGTTAAAACTTACCAACTTAACGTTGTATTTCACGATATTTTGCATAATAAATGCCGGAAATTCAATTTCCTGACACGATAATTCGTTTAAAAGATCTTGTCGAAGTATTCAATAATACTTTATTTACTACGTGTGCCTTCAGGTAGGCTTCACGTAGGCTTAATAAATAATGACAGTAGTACTCATACCTACGGTTTGATGGCGCGTGCAGTTCTACACGCGCCTCAAGGCAATGTCAGCAATCCATAGGGGCCCAGCAGGGTTAGTCAGTAAAAGTCTGACACACCCTCCTGCTCCAGCCAAGAGTGGGTGATGTCATACGGTAATTTTCCTGAAGTTAAAACTATAGGCATTCTCTGTCAATACCTATATTAATTGACGTCTATTACATTATCAACCTCAAGTCCAGAGCTGCACGTAGGCCTCCAGTTAAGTTCTATATTCTGCTTCTTTTTTTATTTCGTGTTTATTGTCTTTGTATTGTGTCGAATAAAATATATTCGATTCTATTCGATTACACATCATCGTCATTCAACATCTTGGAGTCCTCTCATTGTACTTTACCTACCGGCTAACCTACTATGGCCATCGCCCCACTTATTTTTTTGTTCATCTCTATATTTTGATCATCATCAATTCATCCCGGAATCACACACTGCTGTTTTGCAACACATTAATTGTACGTACAACTAAGGAGTGGAATTCCACAGAAGTGGAGTGATTCCTCAGAGCAACAACTTGGAGGTCTTAAAGTCAAAAGTGACTAGGGTATTTCTAGGCAAGCTTACCGCACCTTCAATTACATCGTCACTTACCATCAGACGAGATGATGGCCAAGCGTGAGACTAAAAATAATTAAAAAAAAAACTGCCGGGTATAGTCCACTTCTTTCTGCTGCCGTAATTATCAGTTTGAAGTATCCTTCATCTTAGTAATTTCGTCAACACAGGCTTTTAAACGGCTTTGTGTTTTAGAAGCTTCACCTTTTAATGACATAATCTTGACCACCTTTTTATCTTAATATTCTTTTAACATTATTCAAATAATATTTAAGCCGTTTCAAAAACCAACAACCAAGCTGGTTGCAAAAAAATATTTCTAATAAAACAATACAGGCATATTGTATCCACGATTTTTAGTGCAAATTCATCAGAATAGAGGCACTAAAATATAGACCCAAAGCCATGAATAGCATGTGGTGTGCCTGTTGAAATATGGCGCAATATCTTACCTGCCCTCCTTACCGCTTCTTACAATCGGAGCGCGTTTATTAAGACACTAGAGGCTTGTAAAAGATAAAAATATGCCTGGAAAGGAAAGACTTATCGTGGAAATAGCATCTTTTAATTACCATCAAAGAAAGTGGATATGAATACAGGGAAATAAAACCGTCAGTTTGAAGAATATTTTCACGTTAATAAAAAATGTTTGCAGCATTTTATATTCATCATCACTGTTGTAATCTGTAATAAATATTATAATCTTGTTTTTCATGTGGCAACATTAGCACTGTTCCATAATTTAAAAAAAAAAAAGAATATTGTCTGTCATGGCGTCACTGTCCTTTCTTCTTACAAAATGTGAAACTGTAATTCTGTCTGTGTTCTAAACGGAAATAAACGTACTATCATTTATCAATAACCACTGGTCTAATTAATTTTGATCCACCACTCCAACATGGTAGCAGAGCGTGGTTGAGTGGTAAAATAAGCAAAAATAGTGAGTTCCAAAAACCGGCCGCTTCTGAGTAAAACTTTTAGTTCGCGCCTCGTGCAAAGTTTTGAGTCAAAAAGAAAAGACGCTGTTATCACCCATCGATTTATATATTTCATCCAAAATGGCTAAACAAGCTAAAATAGAAGACATAATGATGCCTATTTTTGATGGTGTGAACTATTCAAGTTGGAAATTAAGGTTATTAACCTTATTGGAATACAAAGAATGTAACGAGCCCGCCATTTGCATGATGCCTTCCAAGTTCAAAGATCAAGACGCCGCTTGGAAGAAAATGGATTTAAAAGCAAGGACTATAATAATGAGTACAATTTCGGATAAACAATTAGAATACATTAGCGAGTGTACGACAGCTTATGATATGATGAGAAAGTTTGACAAGATGTATTTAACGCAGTCTACTGCTATGCAAATTATATGTAGAGGAAAAATTGAAGAAATAAAATTAAACAATTACAATACAGTAGAAGATTTCTTTGTCGATTTCGAGAAAACAATAAATGATTTCAAAGCGGCAGGTGGAAATATAAATGAACCTGAGAAGATGAGATACTTGCTCAGAGCTTTACCTCCAAGTTACAGTTATATCGGAGATTTTATTGATGTTATCCCAGAAGAACAAAGAACAGTAGATTATGTGAAGTCTAAAATAAAAGAGAAAAATATGACCAGTAGTGACCCGGACAAGAAAAACAATATGAGTACATTCTCAACTAAAACTAAAACACAATGTTTTATTTGTGGAAAGACCGGCCATCTCAAAAAGGACTGTTGGCATGGTCAGAAAAACTATCCAGGAAGAAATCCAACCAGTCAACGCCAGCAAGGACAACAAAGAGGTTCCAACAGAGGTGTTTTTCATCGACGTGGCCGAGGCAGACGTCAAAGTCATCCCAGAAGTGAGTCGTCAAGCACTCAGCAAGATGGTTCTGTGGCAGAGTCGTGGACTGCTCAAGTATATAATCCAGAAGTAAACCAGGTAATGGGGTGTAGTGAAAAGGAATATAATAACAATAGCGAAATTCATTGGTTGTTAGATAGTGGGTGTACAGATCATATTATAAAGAATGATACATGTTTTTCTAATTATATAGATTTAAAAATTCCCATTGATGTGAAACTACCAGATGGTAAAGTGTTAAAAGCTACAAAAGTAGGCACCGTTAAAGTCGCTTTCAAAAATTATTATAATGAAAAATACATTGATTTAAAAAATGTCTATTTTGTAAAAGATATTAAACAAAACTTGTTAAGCGTTTCAAAAATAACCAAACACTGCACAATAGTAGCAAGAAATGAAAATGCAAAAATCTATAATCAGTCAAGAGAATTAATAGTTGTTGCCAATATAATAGACAATTTGTATTGGGTAATAAGCTTTGTTTCAAAAACTGACAATGATAATATGTATGTAAATTCCATAACATTAACCAATAAAGAAAAATGGCATAGAGCACTTGGCCATGTGAATTTCCAATACTTAAACAAGTTAATTAATAATAAATTAGTAGACGGTTTGCCAGATAAGATAGAAAATAAAGAAATGAAATGTTCAAATTGTATTGAAAGCAAAATGGCTAATGTACCTTTTGAAAATAATAGAACAAAAACTACTGAAATTTTAGAATTGATTCATACAGATCTAAATGGCCCACATAGCACAACTGGTTATGGTGGAGAAAAATATTTTTTGACATTTATCGACGACTATAGCAAATGCACTAGAATTTTTTTGTATTAAAAGCAAAGCAGAAACCGCAAGTTGTTTTATAGAGTTTGTTAATTTAGTAGAAAATAAATTCAATAAAAAAGTTAAGAAATTACAGTGCGACAATGGCAAAGAATATTTAAATCGAGATATTTATAATTTCATTAGACACAAAGGAATAGAGTTGTTACCATGTCCACCCTACGTCCATGAATTAAATGGAGTAGCGGAAAGGTATAATAGGTCTGCCATGGACATAGGTAGGTGCTTAATGAGAGAAGCTAAAATACACAGAAGGTATTGGCCTGAAGTTATAAAAACAGCAGCATATCTAAAAAACCGAACCATTGCTAATACAGTTGAAAATAAAACTCCTTATGAAATATTTTTCAGTATTAAACCAAATGTTGAACATTTAAAAATTTATGGAAGTAGAGTTTTTGTTAGAGTTCCTGAAGTTTTAAGAAAAAGTAAATAGGATGATAAAGCCCGACTAGGAGTGCTAGTAGGTTATAATGAAAATGGTTATAGAGTTTTATTAAATAATAGAATAATTAATGCTAGACATGTTCAGGTAGTTGAAGAAAATACTCAATTAATTTGCTTAGAAAAACTTGATGATGAGAAGGATAGGGATTTGGAAAATAAAGCTTCAAATATAGATGAAATAGGCACAAATGATATTGAAGAAGACTATGTAGATGCAAATGAAACTAATTCTAATAATACTGTAGAAAATATGGTTAATGATGATCTTGTAGATAATTTCAATAATAAAAAGAATGAGCTTGTAATAGAAGAAAGGTCTAAAAGAAAGAGAAATCCAGTTTCCAGATATGGTTATCCAGTATCACATTTTATATAAATGTAAATTACATTGATGCAAATGTACCAAATACATTTGAGGAGGCGATGAGCTCCCATGATTATAAGGAATGGCAAGTAGCGATGGACTCTGAAATAAATAGCTTAAATAAAAATAATACATGGCAAATTGTTGAACGTCCAAAAGATAAAAAAGTCATTGATGTCAAATGGGTCTTTAAAAGGAAAAGTAATAATGTTTACAAAGCTAGATTAGTTGTACGAGGATTTCAGCAAAAGGACAATCTTGAAAATGTTTATTCACCAGTAGGAAAAATGCAAACATTAAAAATTTTATTATCATATAGTTGCAAAAATAATTTATTTATAGAACAAATGGATGTTGAGACAGCATTTTTAAATGGTTATGTAAAATCAGAAGTATATATAGAACAACCAAAGGGTTTTTGTGTACATAGGTTTAGTATATATTTCAATTGGTTAATTTATTAAAGTTCTGCAAGAATTTATTGAAAGTACCAAAGGGTTATGAAACTGGAGATAATAAAGTTTACAAACTGCAAAGAGCCCTCTATGGTCTCAGAGAGAGCCCAAGAGTGTGGTATGATTGTTTCAACAAATTTATTGCAAAATTGAATTTTGTTAGAAGTAACTATGATTACTGTTTATATGTCAATAATACAAACAAAGATCCAATATATATATTAATATTTGTCGATGATCTCCTAATTTGTGTAAAAATAAAAGTAAAATAGAAGAAGTAAAAATTAGTTTATTAAAAAAAATTTGCTATGAAAGACTTGGGAAAAATAAAAAATTATATTGGCATAGATATTGACTATAATGAAGATAGGAATAAAATGACCTTAAGTCAAACAAAATATATTGAGTCTTTGGTTGTAAAATACAATTTAGAAAATTGTAAGTTATATGATACTCCTATGGAAAAAAACTTAAAATTAGAAGAAGCTAGAGAAGTAGATGATAGTATAAAGTATAGGAGTATAATTGGTGAATTATAGTATATCAGTTCAGGCACTAGGCCAGATATAGCATACAGTGTAAATTACTTAAGTCGATTTCAAAGTTGTTATGACCGAACTCATTACAAATATGCAATGAGAATCTTAAAATATCTGTATAAGACTAAGGATTTAAAGTTAACATACTATGATAATGTAAGCTCTGAAATTTTAGATTGTATGGTAGATTCTGACTATGCAGGAGATAATGTAGACAGAAAATCTACAACAGGTTTTGTAGTTAGATTATTTGGAAACTTAATTTTTTGGAAAACTCATAAACAAAATACAGTAACTAAGTGTTCAACTTTTGCAGAATATACTGCTATGTCAGAAGCAGTGACTGAAGTACTTTTTATCAGAAACTTGTTAAGTGAGTCATTCAGTGTTAAATTTGATATACCTATAAAACTGTATGAAGATAATTCAGGTGCAATTTCGATTGCTAAGTATGGTAATTTTACTAAAAATTCAAAGCATATTGAAGTTCAATATCATTATATAAATGAAAATTATGAAAAGAGTATAATTGATATTGTAAAAATTGATACAAAGTTTAACTTAGCAGACATGTTAACTAAAAGTTTAGATAAGTCCAAGTTTGTGAAAAATAGATTAGGGTTAAAATTAATTTAAATATGTTTTCTTAGCAATAGCAAGGTAAGAGTAATACAAAACAAGATTTTAAATTTAAGGAGGCGTGTTGTAATCTGTAATAAATATTATAATCTTGTTTTTCATGTGGCAACATTAGCACTGTTCCATAATTTAAAAAAAAAAGAATATTGTCTGTCATGGCGTCACTGTCCTTTCTTCTTACAAAATGTGAAACTGTAATTCTGTCTGTGTTATAAACGGAAATAAACGTACTATCATTTATCAATAACCACTGGTCTAATTAATTTTGATCCACCACTCCAACAATCACATAGGTCTCCCCAAAGTCGCTACAACGATAGATCTTACCGGTCCTGTGCGTTTCGTATCCTTCGGATTCCCACAACCCACACCTGATAGTCATCGGTCTGCCTTGGCCTTACCTCCAGAACCTTTTTAAAGCCATATGTTCTCCAAAGCAACGTTTCCTGCCTATAACCACTTAAGTTCGGCGATTATTCAGGCTATGTCGGCAACTTTAATTCTTAAATTTTGATGCAATATCGCTAAGAAACATCGAGCAAAGCCCTTTTCATTGCCCTTTGGGTGACTTTAAGAGGGCACTTCTTCACTAGCGTCAACGTTGAGCGCGGTTTAAAAGCTTGTTGTTTCATCTAAAGCAATCCAACGCGACGATTGATGAAAAGGCAACGCGAAAAAGAGAAGTTACTCTATTAACATTCGGTAATTTCGTGATTTACTCGAACATTTTACAAAACTTCTTCCAGGAAATACAAGTTTTTGAGAAAAAATGTCTGCATTCAGAATCTCAGTCAAATGTTCAAGACTTCTTTCTATGGACCTAAGTTCACGTAAAATAGTAGATTTTCAGAGGTCTTTTAATTTACTGGATTAGTTTTACAAAGAGAAAAAGTATTGAATATATAATAATTAGTATATCAAAGTTTACAAATGTAATCAAAATTTTATTTCTACTACCGCTGTTCACCTCCACGAAGACACGACAGCGCACAGCCCAGACAAGGCAGAGCTCCACCGTGTTCTTCAAACGATCCTACATACAATTGTGACACTTGGGCACGATATCCTTTGCTACCGGTACCGGTGCCAAAGCAAAAATACTTGAATTAGCTACAGGTCTGGTGAGAATTTGCTAGCGGAGTATTTGTACATTCAAAAAGTGAGAAATCGGTGCGAGGGACGTATACATAACGATATAGGATGTTAGCGCTCTAGACTCACAACGTTCGACTGCTGTATACTCGGTTTCATATCGTTTCACAGTTTGGTTTCATATTTTTCTTGTGTAGCTTTGGTCGAAGGAATATGCAAGAAAAAATGTTTCTTAACTAACCAGTTAAAAAAAAAAAATGAAAAATGAAATAAAAAACGGTAATTTAAAAAACTAAAAAACCCGACTGCTTTTCTGAGCATTCATGAAAAAACTCTAAAACAAGAAAGCGTTGTACCCGATTGCACTTATCTATATAATATTTTAAATACTGGCAGTCGGGACCCATTCTAGAATTGAGAGCACATACCTATATTACATTGCAGATTACTCCAATCTATCTACAATGAGTTGCTGTAGCAGGAAGTCAAAGCTAGCCTTACAATAATTATGTAGTAATACAGTTATTAAATTCAACTAGTGTAGTGTACATTAATTTAATTTAATAACTTTAACTTTAAATGTGGCCAGTGAATTTTATTTATTACTTATTATTTATTATTATTACCCCGTTGTCTCCCACTGCAGGACAAAGGCCTCCCTTCCGTTATTCCATTCTTTTCTGTCCTGAGCCACTCCTGGCCAATCCTTAAGGAAGGCGTCCAAATCGTCACGTCCAAATCGTCATGGCGTCTAAATCCAGTCAGTGGGTCAAACAAACTTGGATGATGGCAAATCACCCAATTTGATTGCGACATGCTACCGATGTGACCTGCGAGTTTAGTTTTAGTTTGGTGGCTGAGTTACCTACTTTTTATTTTGGAACGAAGCATAGTGTGCCTTATGCGATCTTTCCTTTTGACCCCGAGAATACTGCGTTTTATTGCTCGCTGGCAGACTCCAAGCGCGGACTTTTGACGTCTAGTTAAAGATCACATTTGCGCTCCGTAGGTGAGAGTGGGAAGAATGCTCATGTCCATGAGTTTCCTATTAAGGGAAAGTGGAAGTGATCCTTTCATCAAGAGTTTCATCGACCAATAGCTCTTCCAGACGTTTTCGGTGCGCCCAGCAACTTTTTTGTCTTGCTACACCTGGAAAGAGACTATTTATTTGGCTGAGGTATATGTACTCATAGACAATCCTCGATGTCTACTTTACGTTTCGTGCTGTTCGTCATTAACTTTGTCCTCGTCGTATTCATTTAGAGTCCGACCTCGAGGCTGGCGTAGCTTAGTTGTTCGAGTATAAGGCTTCACTCAGCCGCCAAAGGCGAGAAAAGGACAATGTCATCAGTAAAGCGTAGATTAGTTAATCTGCTTTCCCCGATGACAATGCCCTTGTCTCGTCAGTGTTTGTCTAGTTTTTTAAAGACTTCTTCAAGCGAAATCGACTTAACAGAAAACCAAATAATAAACTAGAGATTCATTTGTTGGAGATTAAGCATTGCCATACAACGTGGCAATGCCGCCAGTCTTTTGGGCACACTTCCAGTCGACAGCGATGCGGAGGAGTTTTATGACGCCATATTTTAGTTAGGTTAGGTTAGGTTAGGTTAGTTAGGCCTTTAGTGTATATAAACGATTTTAATTAGTAAGTGTATATAATTGTGTATTTGTGAAATAAATAATACTTCTCTCCTACTATCCACATAAAAAAATTAGGCATAATAATAAAAACACATTATACACAATTAATGCACTAATAAATATCAGTTGAATTTGAAGGAACTATTTAAAAAAATACAATAAGTAAGTGGGACGACGCGTCCATACGCATGACCGGTATGCATGGCCCCAAATTTCATTACCATTTAAACCGAAAACCGTCCACTGTTGGACTTAGGCCTCCCCCAAGTGTCGCCATAACAACCGATCTTGTGCGTCTTGTATCTATTTTGGGTTTCCGCGACCCTCACCAGATCATAGCCAAAATATTTCCAAAATGCAGATGAAATTAAACAAGCATTGTACAACAGCATCATTTTATTTATTATTTTAATCGGTTTTACTTCAATAAATTGTATAAAGTTTGGGACAGATTATTGCCTGTCAGTATTTAAGTTTATTAGATATGTTAATTAGTCTAAAATTGCTTTTTGAAATTGCTTTTTTCTAAAACTTGACTTGGAATTATAAGTTCAAATAAACTTTAAAGGTTCGTTATTTTATTTTTTCGAAATTAGATATTTATTAGTTTCTTTGTTTTGGATTTTCTGTAATATCGCAGTACTTATAACCATGAAAGCTAATAAAAAAACGTTTTTTCATAAAAAAAAATTCCAACGTTGATATGCTTGCCCTTTGAAATGCATAGTTTCTAAACTATGCATTTCAAAGGGCAAGCATATCAACGACTTTCTTCTAACAAAAGAAGTCTGAGTTCTTGGTTTAATAGCTTTCTTTTTGGAAATTTTGTCTTGTACCACCCTGATAAGAAAATTTATTCGCGAGATAAAATTTCCCAAGTGACACTGAATAAAACAAAAATAGACATACAATATTGCATACCGCATAGAAAATGGTTATAAATACAATAATATTACAGAAAACACAAAAATACCTAATTTTTAAAAAATAATAACGTACCTTTATTATGTATCTGACATCGTACCACAACTAATTAAAAAAAAACCGATGAAAAATTCCACCACTGAGGAGGTCTAGAATCATGTACTGGATCCATGGTATTTGATGCTAGATTCACCCTGTATAGTTTATTTGAACTTATAATTCCAAGTCAATCCAAAAATACACTTTAAAGCCACCCGTTTTAGAAAACGGCAATTTCATAGGTAAAGAGATATTATTACCAACAAGACATATTACTAACAACACTTATGTATTTCTTAGATTTACAAGAGTTTTATGGTTTTAATGATGTTATCAATAGAACATTATTTTCCTATGTCGATTTCCACAACGTTTTTCCCAGTTTCGACCGCTGCTCCGTAGCAAGCTCCTTTCATCGGATTTAATCTAATTATACTATTTTCTGATGCATAAATAATATTTCCATCGCTTTCTATGGCAATGCCATATATGTTGTCTATTTTAGCCAAATGTTCCATTTCCTTGAGGTCATCATTATAATAATATATTCCATTGGGACTTGAAACGTACAGTTTACCATTTAAATCAGATGCAACTCCATTGGCAATCATTTCATTTAGAAGAGAGTATTTGTCATCACTTCTGCCATACAGAAATGCACCAGTGGCATTAAAATACAGTAAATCTTTTTCACTAGTTACAGCTATTAGCATGACTTTGATGCCTTGTAATGCAGGGACTTCAACGACTTTATTTTCTTTATAGAAAAATGCTTCCTCCTCTGGGTAAGTCGTGAAATACAATCCATCTTTATAGAACATTTGCCATACATTTACTTTGTCCTTGAGATCTAAATTATTAGCTGTTTTTGTACTGTAATCATAAGTGTATATTCCATCTTCACCACCCATGTACACCGTATTACTGGTAACTGGTGACTAGGGTATTTCTAGGCAAGCTTACCGCACCTTCAATTACATCGTCACTTACCATCAGACGAGATGATGGCCAAGCGTGAGACTAAAAATAATTAAAAAAAAAACTGCCGGGTATAGTCCACTTCTTTCTGCTGCCGTAATTATCAGTTTGAAGTATCCTTCATCTTAGTAATTTCGTCAACACAGGCTTTTAAACGGCTTTGTGTTTTAGAAGCTTCACCTTTTAATGACATAATCTTGACCACCTTTTTATCTTAATATTCTTTTAACATTATTCAAATAATATTTAAGCCGTTTCAAAAACCAACAACCAAGCTGGTTGCAAAAAAATATTTCTAATAAAACAATACAGGCATATTGTATCCACGATTTTTAGTGCAAATTCATCAGAATAGAGGCACTAAAATATAGACCCAAAGCCATGAATAGCATGTGGTGTGCCTGTTGAAATATGGCGCAATATCTTACCTGCCCTCCTTACCGCTTCTTACGATCGGAGCGCGTTTATTAAGACACTAGAGGCTTGTAAAAGATAAAAATATGCCTGGAAAGGAAAGACTTATCGTGGAAATAGCATCTTTTAATTACCATCAAAGAAAGTGGATATGAATACAGGGAAATAAAACCGTCAGTTTGAAGAATATTTTCACGTTAATAAAAAATGTTTGCAGCATTTTATATTCATCATCACTGTTGTAATCTGTAATAAATATTATAATCTTGTTTTTCATGTGGCAACATTAGCACTGTTCCATAATTTAAAAAAAAAAAAGAATATTGTCTGTCATGGCGTCACTGTCGGCTGTCCTTTCTTCTTACAAAATGTGAAACTGTAATTCTGTCTGTGTTCTAAACGGAAATAAACGTACTATCATTTATCAATAACCACTGGTCTAATTAATTTTGATCCACCACTCCAACATGGTAGCAGAGCGTGGTTGAGTGGTAAAATAAGCAAAAATAGTGAGTTCCAAAAACCGGCCGCTTCTGAGTAAAACTTTTAGTTCGCGCCTCGTGCAAAGTTTTGAGTCAAAAAGAAAAGACGCTGTTATCACCCATCGATTTATATATTTCATCCAAAATGGCTAATCAAGCTAAAATAGAAGACATAATGATGCCTATTTTTGATGGTGTGAACTATTCAAGTTGGAAATTAAGGTTATTAACCTTATTGGAATACAAAGAATGTAACGAGCCCGCCATTTGCATGATGCCTTCCAAGTTCAAAGATCAAGACGCCGCTTGGAAGAAAATGGATTTAAAAGCAAGGACTATAATAATGAGTACAATTTCGGATAAACAATTAGAATACATTAGCGAGTGTACGACAGCTTATGATATGATGAGAAAGTTTGACAAGATGTATTTAACGCAGTCTACTGCTATGCAAATTATATGTAGAGGAAAAATTGAAGAAATAAAATTAAACAATTACAATACAGTAGAAGATTTCTTTGTCGATTTCGAGAAAACAATAAATGATTTCAAAGCGGCAGGTGGAAATATAAATGAACCTGAGAAGATGAGATACTTGCTCAGAGCTTTACCTCCAAGTTACAGTTATATCGGAGATTTTATTGATGTTATCCCAGAAGAACAAAGAACAGTAGATTATGTGAAGTCTAAAATAAAAGAGAAAAATATGACCAGTAGTGACCCGGACAAGAAAAACAATATGAGTACATTCTCAACTAAAACTAAAACACAATGTTTTATTTGTGGAAAGACCGGCCATCTCAAAAAGGACTGTTGGCATGGTCAGAAAAACTATCCAGGAAGAAATCCAACCAGTCAACGCCAGCAAGGACAACAAAGAGGTTCCAACAGAGGTGTTTTTCATCGACGTGGCCGAGGCAGACGTCAAAGTCATCCCAGAAGTGAGTCGTCAAGCACTCAGCAAGATGGTTCTGTGGCAGAGTCGTGGACTGCTCAAGTATATAATCCAGAAGTAAACCAGGTAATGGGGTGTAGTGAAAAGGAATATAATAACAATAGCGAAATTCATTGGTTGTTAGATAGTGGGTGTACAGATCATATTATAAAGAATGATACATGTTTTTCTAATTATATAGATTTAAAAATTCCCATTGATGTGAAACTACCAGATGGTAAAGTGTTAAAAGCTACAAAAGTAGGCACCGTTAAAGTCGCTTTCAAAAATTATTATAATGAAAAATACATTGATTAAAAAAATGTCTATTTTGTAAAAGATATTAAACAAAACTTGTTAAGCGTTTCAAAAATAACCAAACACTGCACAATAGTAGCAAGAAATGAAAATGCAAAAATCTATAATCAGTCAAGAGAATTAATAGTTGTTGCCAATATAATAGACAATTTGTATTGGGTAAAAAGCTTTGTTTCAAAAACTGACAATGATAATATGTATGTAAATTCCATAACATTAACCAATAAAGAAAAATGGCATAGAGCACTTGGCCATGTGAATTTCCAATACTTAAACAAGTTAATTAATAATAAATTAGTAGACGGTTTGCCAGATAAGATAGAAAATAAAGAAATGAAATGTTCAAATTGTATTGAAAGCAAAATGGCTAATGTACCTTTTGAAAATAATAGAACAAAAACTACTGAAATTTTAGAATTGATTCATACAGATCTAAATGGCCCACATAGCACAACTGGTTATGGTGGAGAAAAATATTTTTTGACATTTATCGACGACTATAGCAAATGCACTAGAATTTTTTTGTATTAAAAGCAAAGCAGAAACCGCAAGTTGTTTTATAGAGTTTGTTAATTTAGTAGAAAATAAATTCAATAAAAAAGTTAAGAAATTACAGTGCGACAATGGCAAAGAATATTTAAATCGAGATATTTATAATTTCATTAGACACAAAGGAATAGAGTTGTTACCATGTCCACCCTACGTCCATGAATTAAATGGAGTAGCGGAAAGGTATAATAGGTCTGCCATGGACATAGGTAGGTGCTTAATGAGAGAAGCTAAAATACACAGAAGGTATTGGCCTGAAGTTATAAAAACAGCAGCATATCTAAAAAACCGAACCATTGCTAATACAGTTGAAAATAAAACTCCTTATGAAATATTTTTCAGTATTAAACCAAATGTTGAACATTTAAAAATTTATGGAAGTAGAGTTTTTGTTAGAGTTCCTGAAGTTTTAAGAAAAAGTAAATAGGATGATAAAGCCCGACTAGGAGTGCTAGTAGGTTATAATGAAAATGGTTATAGAGTTTTATTAAATAATAGAATAATTAATGCTAGACATGTTCAGGTAGTTGAAGAAAATACTCAATTAATTTGCTTAGAAAAACTTGATGATGAAAAGGATAGGGATTTGGAAAATAAAGCTTCAAATATAGATGAAATAGGCACAAATGATATTGAAGAAGACTATGTAGATGCAAATGAAACTAATTCTAATAATACTGTAGAAAATATGGTTAATGATGATCTTGTAGATAATTTCAATAATAAAAAGAATGAGCTTGTAATAGAAGAAAGGTCTAAAAGAAAGAGAAATCCAGTTTCCAGATATGGTTATCCAGTATCACATTTTATATAAATGTAAATTACATTGATGCAAATGTACCAAATACATTTGAGGAGGCGATGAGCTCCCATGATTATAAGGAATGGCAAGTAGCGATGGACTCTGAAATAAATAGCTTAAATAAAAATAATACATGGCAAATTGTTGAACGTCCAAAAGATAAAAAAGTCATTGATGTCAAATGGGTCTTTAAAAGGAAAAGTAATAATGTTTACAAAGCTAGATTAGTTGTACGAGGATTTCAGCAAAAGGACAATCTTGAAAATGTTTATTCACCAGTAGGAAAAATGCAAACATTAAAAATTTTATTATCATATAGTTGCAAAAATAATTTATTTATAGAACAAATGGATGTTGAGACAGCATTTTTAAATGGTTATGTAAAATCAGAAGTATATATAGAACAACCAAAGGGTTTTTGTGTACATAGGTTTAGTATATATTTCAATTGGTTAATTTATTAAAGTTCTGCAAGAATTTATTGAAAGTACCAAAGGGTTATGAAACTGGAGATAATAAAGTTTACAAACTGCAAAGAGCCCTCTATGGTCTCAGAGAGAGCCCAAGAGTGTGGTATGATTGTTTCAACAAATTTATTGCAAAATTGAATTTTGTTAGAAGTAACTATGATTACTGTTTATATGTCAATAATACAAACAAAGATCCAATATATATATTAATATTTGTCGATGATCTCCTAATTTGTGTAAAAATAAAAGTAAAATAGAAGAAGTAAAAATTAGTTTATTAAAAAAAATTTGCTATGAAAGACTTGGGAAAAATAAAAAATTATATTGGCATAGATATTGACTATAATGAAGATAGGAATAAAATGACCTTAAGTCAAACAAAATATATTGAGTCTTTGGTTGTAAAATACAATTTAGAAAATTGTAAGTTATATGATACTCCTATGGAAAAAAACTTAAAATTAGAAGAAGCTAGAGAAGTAGATGATAGTATAAAGTATAGGAGTATAATTGGTGAATTATAGTATATCAGTTCAGGCACTAGGCCAGATATAGCATACAGTGTAAATTACTTAAGTCGATTTCAAAGTTGTTATGACCGAACTCATTACAAATATGCAATGAGAATCTTAAAATATCTGTATAAGACTAAGGATTTAAAGTTAACATACTATGATAATGTAAGCTCTGAAATTTTAGATTGTATGGTAGATTCTGACTATGCAGGAGATAATGTAGACAGAAAATCTACAACAGGTTTTGTAGTTAGATTATTTGGAAACTTAATTTTTTGGAAAACTCATAAACAAAATACAGTAACTAAGTGTTCAACTTTTGCAGAATATACTGCTATGTCAGAAGCAGTGACTGAAGTACTTTTTATCAGAAACTTGTTAAGTGAGTCATTCAGTGTTAAATTTGATATACCTATAAAACTGTATGAAGATAATTCAGGTGCAATTTCGATTGCTAAGTATGGTAATTTTACTAAAAATTCAAAGCATATTGAAGTTCAATATCATTATATAAATGAAAATTATGAAAAGAGTATAATTGATATTGTAAAAATTGATACAAAGTTTAACTTAGCAGACATGTTAACTAAAAGTTTAGATAAGTCCAAGTTTGTGAAAAATAGATTAGGGTTAAAATTAATTTAAATATGTTTTCTTAGCAATAGCAAGGTAAGAGTAATACAAAACAAGATTTTAAATTTAAGGAGGCGTGTTGTAATCTGTAATAAATATTATAATCTTGTTTTTCATGTGGCAACATTAGCACTGTTCCATAATTTAAAAAAAAAAGAATATTGTCTGTCATGGCGTCACTGTCCTTTCTTCTTACAAAATGTGAAACTGTAATTCTGTCTGTGTTATAAACGGAAATAAACGTACTATCATTTATCAATAACCACTGGTCTAATTAATTTTGATCCACCACTCCAACAATCACATAGGTCTCCCCAAAGTCGCTACAACGATAGATCTTACCGGTCCTGTGCGTTTCGTATCCTTCGGATTCCCACAACCCACACCTGATAGTCATCGGTCTGCCTTGGCCTTACCTCCAGAACCTTTTTAAAGCCATATGTTCTCCAAAGCAACGTTTCCTGCCTATAACCACTTAAGTTCGGCGATTATTCAGGCTATGTCGGCAACTTTAATTCTTAAATTTTGATGCAATATCGCTAAGAAACATCGAGCAAAGCCCTTTTCATTGCCCTTTGGGTGACTTTAAGAGGGCACTTCTTCACTAGCGTCAACGTTGAGCGCGGTTTAAAAGCTTGTTGTTTCATCTAAAGCAATCCAACGCGACGATTGATGAAAAGGCAACGCGAAAAAGAGAAGTTACTCTATTAACATTCGGTAATTTCGTGATTTACTCGAACATTTTACAAAACTTCTTCCAGGAAATACAAGTTTTTGAGAAAAAATGTCTGCATTCAGAATCTCAGTCAAATGTTCAAGACTTCTTTCTATGGACCTAAGTTCACGTAAAATAGTAGATTTTCAGAGGTCTTTTAATTTACTGGATTAGTTTTACAAAGAGAAAAAGTATTGAATATATAATAATTAGTATATCAAAGTTTACAAATGTAATCAAAATTTTATTTCTACTACCGCTGTTCACCTCCACGAAGACACGACAGCGCACAGCCCAGACAAGGCAGAGCTCCACCGTGTTCTTCAAACGATCCTACATACAATTGTGACACTTGGGCACGATATCCTTTGCTACCGGTACCGGTGCCAAAGCAAAAATACTTGAATTAGCTACAGGTCTGGTGAGAATTTGCTAGCGGAGTATTTGTACATTCAAAAAGTGAGAAATCGGTGCGAGGGACGTATACATAACGATATAGGATGTTAGCGCTCTAGACTCACAACGTTCGACTGCTGTATACTCGGTTTCATATCGTTTCACAGTTTGGTTTCATATTTTTCTTGTGTAGCTTTGGTCGAAGGAATATGCAAGAAAAAATGTTTCTTAACTAACCAGTTAAAAAAAAAAAATGAAAAATGAAATAAAAAACGGTAATTTAAAAAACTAAAAAACCCGACTGCTTTTCTGAGCATTCATGAAAAAACTCTAAAACAAGAAAGCGTTGTACCCGATTGCACTTATCTATATAATATTTTAAATACTGGCAGTCGGGACCCATTCTAGAATTGAGAGCACATACCTATATTACATTGCAGATTACTCCAATCTATCTACAATGAGTTGCTGTAGCAGGAAGTCAAAGCTAGCCTTACAATAATTATGTAGTAATACAGTTATTAAATTCAACTAGTGTAGTGTACATTAATTTAATTTAATAACTTTAACTTTAAATGTGGCCAGTGAATTTTATTTATTACTTATTATTTATTATTATTACCCCGTTGTCTCCCACTGCAGGACAAAGGCCTCCCTTCCGTTATTCCATTCTTTTCTGTCCTGAGCCACTCCTGGCCAATCCTTAAGGAAGGCGTCCAAATCGTCACGTCCAAATCGTCATGGCGTCTAAATCCAGTCAGTGGGTCAAACAAACTTGGATGATGGCAAATCACCCAATTTGATTGCGACATGCTACCGATGTGACCTGCGAGTTTAGTTTTAGTTTGGTGGCTGAGTTACCTACTTTTTATTTTGGAACGAAGCATAGTGTGCCTTATGCGATCTTTCCTTTTGACCCCGAGAATACTGCGTTTTATTGCTCGCTGGCAGACTCCAAGCGCGGACTTTTGACGTCTAGTTAAAGATCACATTTGCGCTCCGTAGGTGAGAGTGGGAAGAATGCTCATGTCCATGAGTTTCCTATTAAGGGAAAGTGGAAGTGATCCTTTCATCAAGAGTTTCATCGACCAATAGCTCTTCCAGACGTTTTCGGTGCGCCCAGCAACTTTTTTGTCTTGCTACACCTGGAAAGAGACTATTTATTTGGCTGAGGTATATGTACTCATAGACAATCCTCGATGTCTACTTTACGTTTCGTGCTGTTCGTCATTAACTTTGTCCTCGTCGTATTCATTTAGAGTCCGACCTCGAGGCTGGCGTAGCTTAGTTGTTCGAGTATAAGGCTTCACTCAGCCGCCAAAGGCGAGAAAAGGACAATGTCATCAGTAAAGCGTAGATTAGTTAATCTGCTTTCCCCGATGACAATGCCCTTGTCTCGTCAGTGTTTGTCTAGTTTTTTAAAGACTTCTTCAAGCGAAATCGACTTAACAGAAAACCAAATAATAAACTAGAGATTCATTTGTTGGAGATTAAGCATTGCCATACAACGTGGCAATGCCGCCAGTCTTTTGGGCACACTTCCAGTCGACAGCGATGCGGAGGAGTTTTATGACGCCATATTTTAGTTAGGTTAGGTTAGGTTAGGTTAGTTAGGCCTTTAGTGTATATAAACGATTTTAATTAGTAAGTGTATATAATTGTGTATTTGTGAAATAAATAATACTTCTCTCCTACTATCCACATAAAAAAATTAGGCATAATAATAAAAACACATTATACACAATTAATGCACTAATAAATATCAGTTGAATTTGAAGGAACTATTTAAAAAAATACAATAAGTAAGTGGGACGACGCGTCCATACGCATGACCGGTATGCATGGCCCCAAATTTCATTACCATTTAAACCGAAAACCGTCCACTGTTGGACTTAGGCCTCCCCCAAGTGTCGCCATAACAACCGATCTTGTGCGTCTTGTATCTATTTTGGGTTTCCGCGACCCTCACCAGATCATAGCCAAAATATTTCCAAAATGCAGATGAAATTAAACAAGCATTGTACAACAGCATCATTTTATTTATTATTTTAATCGGTTTTACTTCAATAAATTGTATAAAGTTTGGGACAGATTATTGCCTGTCAGTATTTAAGTTTATTAGATATGTTAATTAGTCTAAAATTGCTTTTTGAAATTGCTTTTTTCTAAAACTTGACTTGGAATTATAAGTTCAAATAAACTTTAAAGGTTCGTTATTTTATTTTTTCGAAATTAGATATTTATTAGTTTCTTTGTTTTGGATTTTCTGTAATATCGCAGTACTTATAACCATGAAAGCTAATAAAAAAACGTTTTTTCATAAAAAAAAATTCCAACGTTGATATGCTTGCCCTTTGAAATGCATAGTTTCTAAACTATGCATTTCAAAGGGCAAGCATATCAACGACTTTCTTCTAACAAAAGAAGTCTGAGTTCTTGGTTTAATAGCTTTCTTTTTGGAAATTTTGTCTTGTACCACCCTGATAAGAAAATTTATTCGCGAGATAAAATTTCCCAAGTGACACTGAATAAAACAAAAATAGACATACAATATTGCATACCGCATAGAAAATGGTTATAAATACAATAATATTACAGAAAACACAAAAATACCTAATTTTTAAAAAATAATAACGTACCTTTATTATGTATCTGACATCGTACCACAACTAATTAAAAAAAAACCGATGAAAAATTCCACCACTGAGGAGGTCTAGAATCATGTACTGGATCCATGGTATTTGATGCTAGATTCACCCTGTATAGTTTATTTGAACTTATAATTCCAAGTCAATCCAAAAATACACTTTAAAGCCACCCGTTTTAGAAAACGGCAATTTCATAGGTAAAGAGATATTATTACCAACAAGACATATTACTAACAACACTTATGTATTTCTTAGATTTACAAGAGTTTTATGGTTTTAATGATGTTATCAATAGAACATTATTTTCCTATGTCGATTTCCACAACGTTTTTCCCAGTTTCGACCGCTGCTCCGTAGCAAGCTCCTTTCATCGGATTTAATCTAATTATACTATTTTCTGATGCATAAATAATATTTCCATCGCTTTCTATGGCAATGCCATATATGTTGTCTATTTTAGCCAAATGTTCCATTTCCTTGAGGTCATCATTATAATAATATATTCCATTGGGACTTGAAACGTACAGTTTACCATTTAAATCAGATGCAACTCCATTGGCAATCATTTCATTTAGAAGAGAGTATTTGTCATCACTTCTGCCATACAGAAATGCACCAGTGGAATTAAAATACAGTAAATCTTTTTCACTAGTTACAGCTATTAGCATGACTTTGATGCCTTGTAATGCAGGCACTTCAACGACTTTATTTTCTTTATAGAAAAATGCTTCCTCATCTGGGTAAGTCGTGAAATACAATCCATCTTTATAGAACATTTGCCATACATTTACTTTGTCCTTGAGATCTAAACTATTAGCTGTTTTTGTACTGTAATCATAAGTGTATATTCCATCTTCACCACCCATGTACACCGTATTACTGGTAACAGCATTTGCAAAACCTCCTCGAATACCACGGACTATACCGTAACGACCAGTTTTCAAACTGAAATAAGCAGATTTAAACATTTCATCCGTTCGTGCTGTGTAGCTGAAGAACAAAGTATTCGTATCATGGTCAATGGCCAACTGGTATGGACTTTCAATATCGTTAAGAAGGACTTCCTTTTGGTATCCTTTGTAGTGAATCCTAACACAATCCATGGGCTTTTTAGTCACATTGGTTCCTACAAAAGCTATTAATGTTGCCACAATGAAGAATTTCATCTGAAAAGAAAAAAAAAATATGAGTACATAATTTAAAAGACTAGCTGTTTACTGGAGTAGCTATATAAAGATGGACATACACAATTTAACTACATCTGCCCCGCTAGCCAAATTAAAATCGTTTCGTTTAGCATGAACGCTTGGAGTTGGCCACGCTCGAGTTGACGTCAGAACAAAGTCAACAAAGGATTTGGCTTTTTTCTGACGTCATCTCAACGCTCAGTTACGTGGAGAGGTATACACCTACCACTGCAATGTCCCCGAACCGTGCTGCCACGCAACCCCGTACCCTCCTGACGCCCTCGAGGGACAGGGTACGAAATGAATGACATCGAGCCGTTCAGGTCCTGCACCTAGCCAGCCCTGAGTGGGACATAGTACGGCTCAGTGACCACGGCGATGTTCAACGTGTTATAACTATGTTACGTAATAAGCGAACACAGAAAACAAATACACAAAAATAAAGAATATGATAAATATTTGAATATGTATAGCAAAGTAATTTAATAATTTTGGTATGAAAATCTGCTTGATAATATTTACCAAGTTTATTTTTAAATATTAGTTGTGGCATATCTACTCAAGGAAAATTCCCTGCTGCGGTCTTCCCGTCCGATTATAATTTAGGTGTCTTCAAGGCTAGAGTGAATAGGCTCTTAATAAACTAGTGCGCTTCACCATTAACGATAGCATCACTGCTTACCATCAGGTGGAATCGCAGTCAAGCACTAGTTTATATATATATATATATATATAAAAACAAAGCCTATACATTCAGTCTGCTTTCGGGTAGTTATCCCTACATGACTAGAAGAATCACCAAACTTAAGTGTTAGTGGGCAGGGCACATTGCTCGCAGAATCCGTTCCGAAGGTCGATGGAGTCGAAAGGTCCTAGAGTGGCGACCACGTCTTGGAAGACGCAGCGTTGGAAATCCTCCTACAAGGTGGACTGATAAACTGGTGAGGGTCACGAGAATCCGATAGATGCGAGACGCTCAGGACCCGTCGTTATGGCAACACACAACAGTCTTTCAGTCTTCGCCTTTCGGTTAAAATGATGATAATTATGAGGAATTCCAAAACCAACACGTGACCACTTCACCACAAGGAATGCAACGTATGACGAAGACATTAACTTTAATTTTCCTTAAGTACTTTTTCATGGCAATAACCAGTCATGACCGAATATTTAACTACCTATGTAACACAGACATCTCGTTTTATATTCATAATATTTTCCTCCTTTTGGGAGAGTTGTGGTGGCCGAGTTGTCACGGCCCTGACTTACGTGTTGTAGGTTGCGGGTTCAAACCCAGCCAGGTGCATTAATTTGTGTAATTTATTTCATCACGACTGCACTCGAAACGGTGAAGGAAAACATCGTGAGGAAACTGGCTTGTCCTAGAACCAAAAATTCGAAGACATGTGACATTCACTAACTGGGCCCGCGTGGTGGATTATGGCCCATTCCTTCTCCTAGAGACCGGAAGAGGCCTGTGTCCCAACAGTGGGAACATTAAAAAGGCTGATGATGATGTTCCTCACATTGCATCAAAATAAGAATTGTTATTGTTTGTTTTGATTATTTTTAACCTTAACTCTTCATTTGTAATAATAGACTACATGTAGAAACTCTCTGCTGGGGTTGTCGGCTTGTCAGAAAGAACTACTGTGATCCTGGAACGCAAAGACTAATAAAGGAAAACAAGTGAGCTTTGGTCAACAATCAGTAAAAGTCTGATTCCTAATTGACACCCAGAGCGGGTGAAGTAATTTGAAAATTTACACTAAAAAATATGTTATGCATTTTAACTTTAACCACTACTAAATAAATAATAACTATAGTCAGAAACTGTACAGGATTGCTAATAGTTTAGATGAATAACACAATAACATTAATCAACCTACAAATTTTAATAACTTCATAACAATTAGCAAGAATTGAGCAAGTCAAATGCTTTGTCCGGTCAGAAAACAAAGACGAAAAATTGTTCAATGGCGATATGACATAGGTTCACTTCTGAGAGAAAAACCCGGGGTCCTGGAATCTAAGGCAAAGAAGAAACATAGTAGTGGGTTTGAGTCTTTAAATTTTGACAAGCCCAAGAGTGGGAGAAATCATTAGATAATTTCCCATCAAAAATAAGAGAGAATTGCCAACCAAACGGCCAGAAAACACATACTTAATTCACGTGAAAGAATCTACTTCATAAACGAGTACATAAACAAAATCTAAACATTAAAAAATACATACCATGAAGACGTTTATAGTTAAGTTGAATAGCAAATATTATACTTGTAAGCAACACCTTTATTCAAATGACTTCAGAGCTACACTGATGTTCTATAAATATTATTATTGTAATGTTATTGTAATTATAAAGGTTACAACAAGTTATCAGAAGTACCTAGCTGTACCGTCAACATAACGAACAATGTACCTTTCGCACTCGACGATAAAAAAGTACCTACACGATTTACGAGGGAGCATAAGAACTGCACTATATACTGAATTTAGTAGCGTAAATCTTTACCAGAAATAAAAATTTTATGTGTATGTTTGTAGAGGGTTATATCTGGGAAGTATCTACTGATTCAATTCTCTAAATCTTACTATGACAGAATATAATATAATAATATTTTTAGTTTTATTAGTGGACGCCCCCGGGCAAATAAGTCGTTAATCGCCAATATCTGTTTTTCGATTACCGACTCTATTGCCCGGACAATGAGTTGGTAATCGAATAACAAATTTAGCGATTACCGGCTTATTGCCTGGGGGCGACGAAGTATACGACTGTATATGTTCTGTAAAAATGCACGTTTCCGGCGATATCACCAACAAAGATATAAACAAACCATTTTATCTATTTAAATCAAAATATTAATTGTATTTAGGGGTTATGCGACTTGACACTGCAGACGGTTCATTTAGTTTATTGAACTAAAGACCTTTTGACAACAAAAACAACTTATGATTATAGACACAACAAAATCATTACAAATTAAAAATCGTCAAACGAAATCATTAGCTCAGAATAAAATCACTCAGAAAAATACGCAGATGCTGCTTAAAAACAAAATATGCATAGTCTAAGCGTCAATGCCATCAATATATATGTACTGTCAATGCTAACTAAAGTAAAGAAGATACAAAATGTATGGCCCATATTGTCACTAACTCTAGGTACTAAATAACTCGATAAGTGTACTCACGCCACGGCGCGAGGTAAAGCTTTGATGCAGAAAGCCGTACTTCTGGCGTGTCCAGAAGTTGATCTAGATGCTTAACGAGAGCCTCCTAAGATTTTGGTCAAGGCTTGTAACCTTTAAGCACTACACCATCAACGATTTGGCATCAGGCGTGGCTGGAGAGGCCTCGCGGCGTCGTCACTTTCCGCTTGGTGCAGGTACTAACCGAACACGGCAAGTTCGGGACATACCTGTACAAGATTCGTGCGGAGACGACGCTCGGGTGACGCCACTGTGTGGACCACCCGGAGGACACGGTTGAGCACACGGTAGAGGTGTGCCCCGCTTGGGAAGAGCATCACCATGTTCTCGTGCGGGCGATCGGTAGCGATTATCACTCGCGCCGGGCCTTGGTTCAGGCCATAGTCCGGAGCGAGAAGGAGTAGCAGGCTGTTGCCTCCTTCTGCGAAGCAGTAATGCTAGCAAAGGAGGAGGCCAACCGCATCAGGCAGAGGCAACGGGGCGCTCGCCCCAGCCGCCGCCGGGATTCCGATCCCAATTTCCTTCCACCGTAGGCGCGGGCTTGCGGACGGCGGGCAATGGGTCGCTCCCTGTCCGTCCGTCCGGTAACAGACCGGACCAAGTCCAAGTCGTTTACGGCGCACTGTTCCCACGCGCCTCAAGGAGTCGTCAGCAAACTGTAGGGGCCAAGTAGGGTTGAAGCCCAATCTGGGGCTCTGGGGAGGTATGAAAATGCATACCAGGGCCCTGTAATCAAGGCAAAGGAGGAACGGGGTAGGTTTTTAGTCAGTAATAGTCTGTCATTATCTCCCGCTCATTGGATGATTTTATCTACGTTAAAAAAAAATCCATCAACGATTGCATCACTGCTTACCATCAGGTAAGATCGCAGTCAAGCACTATTTTATGTCTAAAAAAATGATCGCCGAGTCCACTTCCCACAACCTCGCGAGCCAAGTCAATTTACTTTATTTATTTTTCTCATCTTTCACGAGATTATTATTATTATTATTAAAAACACGCATAAACTCTTAATAAAAATTAAGTTATGTAACATAGAAGCATCAACGAAAACTTCCTTAAAGAAGAAGGCACATGAAACTTTAGACCGTATAGTTCCTAACTCTTAGTCCAACTATCCGGACATATAACGAAGTGCCTAGAAAGCAGGGGCACAAAATCGACTGCGCGCGATAATATAGTAATTTATTGCACTATATATCACCCAGCGTGGTCCGGTGGGACTCCAGTGACGACCGCTCTGCTGCGAATCCGAAATGCGCTGAAGATATTATGTGTAATGTTTGGTAAATAGGTTATTTAATTATGGTTACCTTTGCGGTTCGGTAAATGCAAATTTTATTATGATCCTTGCAAAACTTAGACACGCATTTAAAATTTAGTATTTATTTGAGCCAATCTGGTTAGTTCATAGAAATGCGTGTCTTTTTTTAGGTGAGAAATCGTCTAAAGATTTCTTCCGCTCCAGGGCGGAGCTGGGCATGTCAGACTTTTACTGCTTTTACTACCCACTTTAACTTCCTTTCAGAAACGAACCCATAGTCCCAAAATACGTGTCTTAGTTTTGCAAGTTTTTTTGACACGTATGCCTGATTTACTCTAAGTGCGTAAATATGTATTTCTTCAATTATGTACAAAAGAATACATGTAAATAATTTTTCGAAGTTATTTTAATCAACAGCTTATATAAGATTTTATTAGCGAAATCATTTAATAGCTTCTTTCTCTCTGGATAAAATATGAAGAAATTATGTTAGACTTATAATATTATAATGACTTAGGGCCGAAACACATAACCCCGTTGCCGCACCGCTAAAATTGTCAGTGACGCACGCCGCTCATTTTTGCGGCGCCACAATGCAACTTTTAGCGTTTACTGTCGTATCCTAGAGGGATTACAGGTTCCTCATGATTTTTGAGCGTGGATAGACTGATAGATAGTCTCTTTGCCATGGAACGTAATATAAGTTATAGCTTATTTGTTATTAAGAAGATAATTATTAATCTATTTTAAATAAACGACAAACAAGATACTGGATACATCTATTTAATAAGGCTATGGAATTCGCGTTGAGGTGCACACCGCAAAATTCCACGTAGCGGCGGGCGGCACGGCTCTGCAACGTGTTTATGTGTTTCGGCTCGGCCAGAGTAATGGGATAAATAAATCCATAATATATATATATATATATATTTAATATATTCTCATCTACTTTTAAGGAATATAAGGTGAAATCCTGTACTCATAGATTTAGATTTTTTTATCAATTGTGTAATTTTTTTGGTGTATAATAAAGTTTTATTCTACTCTATTCTAATCCTAAGAAAGCTAGACGTTAACCGGCTGAATGATTTATCTAATCAACAAAAGAACTACTGTGTGTATTGAAACAATAACGTACGAGTACAATATGCCTTGTTTACGAATACGAAGATCAAAATAAATCTAAAGATGCTTTTACATATGCATCCAACAAACATACTGTATATTCATGATTAGCAAGGAAATCAAAAATCACAACAAGCACCATCTCAACATTTTGATTTTCAAAGTAATTTGTTGTAAAAACGTTCCCATCAAATCTTATGAATAAGATGGATTGTTTCAAGCTGAATTCGAATCCCACAGACATTTCTTCATCGACAAATACGGGTTCCGTATTGTCTCATCCATCATTTCTTGACAACTTATGGCTGTAGTGTTCCCACTTCAGTAGTCAACATAACATATCGTCTACAAATCATTCCTTGTTCTAGATTCGATCACTGTTTTCTTGACATATATCTATTTGTATGTGTAGGGGGAAAGTAGGTTATCGAATGTTATGATTTATCTAGGGGAATTATTAATTCTTCTCTGATACGAGTCTCTATATCCTTTTTATTGACATGATACATAATGAATGTAGTTGTTTTCGTCTTTATAAAGTTATTAATAAATCTATCTCACGTTCAGTGTGGAACGAGGTCTGATACGCCTCGTATGTTTTCAATTAGATTTAAAATCCGTAACTTCAATTAGATTTAATCTGAAATGCTTTAGAACAGAATGCAATGTTATATCTACTTTACTGCCATGGGGTCAATGGGGTCATTTTGGCCTCGTATTGTACGAGGAGATAAAATTGTGTTGGTTTTCTTTTAATTTAACCAAAAAAAGCTTTGTTTCTTAACCGTTACGGGGTCTAATAAGCCCCTTAATCTTTCTTCTTAATCCTTATGATGATAGTTTTCAAACGAGGTCTTAAACGGCCGGTACTGCAGGTATGGAAATAATATAAAAATTAGTGCCGCTGTCAACGTGTTAAAACAGCCTTTTCCCAACTTTGTTTGGCTCTGCTTCAAATTTAGTTGGGTTCAGCTGAATACTGTACGTTACAGCGAGGAACGACTGCCTAACTGACCTCTACAATCGTCTTCAAGTCCACCCTTAGCGATGGTGGTCAAAGCCTAACCTACTTACACCATTTTCTGAGGTGTAAC
Organism: Leucania comma; assembly: GCA_958295575.1. Taxonomy (NCBI): domain Eukaryota; kingdom Metazoa; phylum Arthropoda; class Insecta; order Lepidoptera; family Noctuidae; genus Leucania; species Leucania comma. The sequence continues at coordinate 17,296,724 of OY282466.1, forward strand.
TGAGGTGGTCGCGGTGTCGACAGCCCGATTTTGGTAATTATTATTTTCTTTATTTCACTTATAAACTTATCAATTACATTTTTAAAATTTCTTTAAAAAAAAAATATTTAAAAATATACAAGATAGTAAACCCATCGGTACTGGAAACAGGGTCCAAGCTACCGGCAGTCAGGGCTCCAAAGAAAGGAACCTCCTAACTATACGAGCTGTGTCCAAATGCACAGCTTTCTGAAACAAGACCTTGATCCAGCCGCCTAACGAGAGCCTTCTAAGGCGTTGGTCGAGGCTCTTGACTATTATTATTATTGTTATTATAGCCAGCTCATATTAACCCACAACTGGGCAAAGGCCTCGCTTCATTTTATTCAATGAACACGATCTCTTTCCAATTCTTAAGGAAGAAACATCCATGTCGTCCCGATATCACTTTTGTGGTCTGCCGCGGCCCCGTGTCACTGTGTATGGGCACCAATCCTGTGTTAGGCTTAGCACGCACTGCGATTAAACGCAAGCGGTTTAGGAAAAGGCTGAAAACGGTAAACCGCATGTCAACAGGCACTGCGGCTTAAAATCAGTCACTGAAAAAAATCGCTAATGCGTGCGCTTGTATAGAAAGCCATGTGTTACATGTTTTGCGTGCTAGTCCTTAAACGTGTTCTTAGCTTATCAGACATGCAACAGACATGTAGGTATCCCAAAGAAAAAGCATATTAGCTGCCCCAGTATCAAGAATCGAATGAAACTCTTTTGTAAGTCTTTGGAAGAACAATTTAGGCCCTAAAACAACTAACTACCGTTATAACTTTCCGGTAACAAACTTAACAAAAGAAAAGGAAGCGAACATTTTATTTCGATATCTCAAGGGTGCCCTTTGCTATATTAGTTCATATACTTTCGCTGTAAGTGGTCATTATCTTTCTTCATAATAAACAGATACAACGTTAGTTTTAGTATATTACAAAACCCGAAACACGTGTCCTAGTATTTTAATGTACAAAATTTCATAGCTGTATCATCGAAAATCATAAAGTTACAAGCTTGTTGTATTATCTGGTTTTCCGCACAAATACATGATCATCAGGCCATCCTGGCAACTGAGGAGTTGTTCGCTGGCGCCGCAACGACCCGCCGTGACCTGTACTGTACCTACTTAGTGTCGGTGGTGACTATCTGGTGACCTCTTTTAAATATTTTTGGGAAAAAATCTAAACATGGTGTAAAAATTATGGGAATCCATTCAGTTACTGATTTTTGATTTAATTGAAACTAAAAACAATGTGGTATACATAACTGTAACGTGACTGAAAAGGCTGTAGGTACAATTTAAAATGAGACTGGACAAGACATTTGTTTCCCGCATGACTAACGAACTGTGGACCCATAAAACACAGGTTTGGTTTGCAGTAGACCACGAAAGAGATGGCGGGACGACCTTGACGTCTTCTTTAATAATTGGAATGGAAGAAGGTCTTTGCCCAGCTGTGGGACGGTACAGGCTAAATATAATAATAATAATGCATAACCCTTATTGTAATGATCTCTAAAGATGTAGAAGATGATTGGAATGAATGTTTTATCTAGGTATCCACTGAAAATCTGCACCGCTTTTGCCCTCTTGTCGGACTTCCATACCGTGGTGACATAAATTTATATTTTTTGTGCCTATTATGTTAGTGGAAAATACCTACTTTTTTATTTCGTTTTCATTTACTAAGTACCCACTAAAACAAGTCTACATAAGGTACCACTTTTTCCTAAAGAAATATAAAAAAAATATAATAATTATTTTGCTAACGGTTATCTCACAATATTTTTCATATATAAACGAGCAAAGTTTGTGTATAAAAAAACTAGGAATAAATCTTGTATTAAAGGCGCGTTCACAAATAAGAAAACTCACCCGAACCCGCCGTGCCGTGCCGTGAGACGCACGTTGTGCCAGTGTTCTATTTAAATCTTAAGTTTCTAATCTATTTCTATAAAATATTTTTCTTTCTTTCTTTCTTTTTGCTTTCTTTCTTTCAACAACCAGATAGTTGTACTACACATTCAAATATTTATTCTCTGCGGGAACGAAACTACAACCAAACGTGCCGTCATATTGTGATAATATTCCACAATAAATAATATTCCACAACTATCTCACACAACGCTGTCTAGTCCCAAGCTAAGCAGAGCTTGTGTTATGGGTACTAGATAAACTGATGAACATACTTATATATTTCTAAATACATACATATTATAGATAAATTACACCCAGACACAGAACAAATGATCGTGCTCATCACACAAACATTTGTCCTGGGTGGGAATCGAACCCACAACCTCCGGCATAGCAGTCAGGGCCACTAACTACTAGACCAACAGGCCAGTCTAATAATATAAACAATATTGTAGTTTTAGTACGATAGCAGTTTAGTCGAAATTTAAAGAAAACCACGCCATACTTGTTTAAAATCCAATAAATAAATGACTCTCTTTTCTAACTACTGACTAGGGCTCATTGGTTATTTTTGGACATCAATGCAGTCTGGTAACTAGTTCAATTTGCGCAGTGCAGTCGAAATGCAAATTCAACAGTGTAGTTGCAATTAGAGAACCCAATCAAACTCGACAATGCATAGACAAAAGGGAATTTCCGGGTCCAATTAACTTTATTATTTTACTAAACGTAATAAAAACTGATGAAATACAGCGCGCGTTTTGCATAAATGTAAGTCTTGTCATTGATTGGTTTGGTTCCAGACAAGATATTCTTAAATCAATTGAATTACCTATTTATCTAGTGTAGCGACATCTATGTCGTCACAAATGAACTAATGCTGTATCGCGCAAGTAAGATTCGCGGCGCGATTGGAACATAAAGAACAAACCCGAAATCATCTATCGGGCAGTAGCCCACCAGACATAACACCTGTCTGGTCGGAGGATCCTCCCTTTTCAACGGAGGTATGTGGGACTTTACTCTCTGTTCCACTACCCCCAAACTGGTGACCCTCGACAAAGAACGTCAGCGCAGCCTTCGTGCAGCAACTACTTCGTGACGTCATCATCACTTCCTCAAGCTTTCGAGCAGCGAGCCATAAAGCCAGCACCCACGGCTATATGGGCATCCTGACCACCAGCATGCCTACTTGGTCATACCTGGTCATCACCCTCAGCCTCATCAGCGACCTTGGCTAAACACCTGCACCTTCGGCCAGTCATATGAAGAGCTTTCTCCTGGTCGACGACAGCAGTCAAGCCCTACGTCGCACAGCACCGCTCCGACTCACTGGAGCCAGCCGCACTACTCCGACTCACTGGAGCCTGCAGCATCGTATCCCGACTCACTGGGATAGCACCACCCCGACTCACTGGGGCATCACCGCAGACAGTTCCGACTCACCGAGAACTATGCGGAATCCGGTTCCGACTCACTGGAGCCAGCCGCACTACTCCGACTCACTGGAGCCTGCAGCATCATATCCCGACTCACTGGGATAGCACCACCCCGACTCACTGGGGCATCACCGCAGACAGTTCCGACTCACCGAGAACTATGCGGAATCCGGTTCCGACTCACTGGAACCAACCTCCATTGGCCTGGCACGCATCACGACGCCGCAAGAAGCATCAAGAACCATCGATCTCCGATCTCCGGAGGGGAGTGATGTAGCGACATCTATGTCGTCACAAATGAACTAATGCTGTATCGCGCAAGTAAGATTCGCGGCGCGATTGGAACATAAAGAACAAACCCGAAATCATCTATCGGGCAGTAGCCCACCAGATATAACACCTGTCTGGTCGGAGGATCCTCCCTTTTCAACGGAGGTTTGTGGGACTTTACTCTCTGTTCCACTACCCCCAAACTAGAAATAACAAAATATTATATACACGAGCATTTTGACCGCGACTTCGTTCGTGAAAATGTTTTCATAAAAGATTTAATATACAACTCCTGAACGATCTTCTGAAGGTGGTTTTGATAAACTTATAATAAATTAATGTCTGTATAAACTAATAATAAATTAATGATTTCGCTCCTTAAAAAAAAGGAAAAATTCTTCTAGCTACCAATATACCTATAGTACGCGGCAAATAAGTTGAACTATCATAGCAGTCGACCTTGAATGCACGTAAACATAGAAAATGATTCAACTTATTTGCCGCATACTAACCTGATATTAATCCAATTTCACTATAAATCATCGTGAAACTCAATACGCACATAAATCACTACGACCCGAAATCAATTTTCGAAGATTTTAATTAAAAAACTCAATGAATTCCGATTTACTTTCTTAACCACATCATGGTAACTACCTCGAGTTTTCTCAAGAAAAAAGACTAAAACTAATTGCCAATAAAATTTAAATTTTCATTTAATCAAATAATTAAATGAAGAGTATCATAAATCTGCGAACTAAGATTAAGTATTATTACATTCAATTTAAGCTTGGCAAAATAATATCTTGGAATAAAATTAATAGTCAGTCGGCTGCTTTAAATTCATGACGTGACTTCGACTGGGAGTCTGTTTGCGTCTCATCGATAACTTGGTAGTTATAAAAATATTCAGTTAGCTGAAGTTTACAACTGAAATAGTATTAGAAGACTAAAGCCTGTTATCATGGTAATAAACAGCTAATACAAGTACAACATCGCATGAGTCGTTTATTCTTTGAATTGGGAAATATAAAAAAAAAAAATTTTTCCCCGAGTGCAGCAAGACAGTATCAGACACCGTCAATAAAACTTGACGGTGTTCTTACAATTACCCTTTGAATTATGTTAATCTTAGGGCTATAAGAAGTCTTTTCAACAATCTCGAGCCCTAGCAGGCTTCGGCCCTACAGGGCTCCGTCCATTTTAGCTGAGTCGTTTATTCTTTGAGTTGGGAAATTAAAAAAAAACCCTTTTTTTCCCCGAGTGCAGCAAGACAGTATCAGACTTTTACTGACTAAAACTTGACGGTGTTCTTACAATTACCCTTTGCATTATGTTAATCTTAGGGCTATAAGAATTCTTTTTAACAATCTCGAGCCCTAGCAGGCTTCGGCCCTACAGGGCTCCGTCCATTTTAGCTGACAACTCTTTTGTAAAACGCGCCGTCGACTCGGGCTAGTCCTTATGGATGGCCGGAGATACCACTTACTCGCCATCTACAAGCCCTCACCTATGGTGGCCCGGAATCGCCCTGCCACTCTTGAAAACTTAAACAGAAGTGTCTGGCGTACTCCCATCATGAAATCAATATAACCCCATCTATTAGTAAGTGGGTGATGTTGCACAGGCTGTTACAATGTCTTATTTTCGCTTGTAACGATCTTTTATGGACAACCCTTGGCTGGTGTGAAAGATACCTAATAACTCAGACCTAAAAAAGGCTTTAAACACATGCCAATCTGATGTATGTAGAGAAGTAATAAAATAAAATTTGAACTTTTTCAGTAAGGTACCTGTATTCTACAAAACCCTGAAATATTGGTACAAATAACGAATAACATGAAAAATTGACAGCTAAAAATATAGACAGCGACACAGAACGAATCCGTACACTATCACAACCCTCACACTTCAGAAATATGTTTATACAATGGGCAAACTGGAGCGCGATGAAAATCGATGTTTCCAGCAAATCGGGGACACATCGACTGTGTCGATATACCCAGAAATAGCAGTCAGCCGCGCTATCTAGAATTTAAACATGGATTCAAGACAGAAAAATCTTCGAAGAAACTTCGCGTTTATGTTCTGCGAATTGGTTTTCGATTGTGTAAACATGACGCGCTATTTTTCATTCCAATCTGAGAATAATGCAAAGATATTTATTTAAACTTTATGCGTTTTCTGTGCATTTACAGTACGTACTAATAGAAGCCTTTGTGTCTCGGGTTTCTTGTTAGGTAGTAAGGCTGCAAATGATTTGACGACAGCGTATGTAAATTTAACATGACACACGACGAGCATCATACGGCAAGGCCATAACAGATTTCCCTACGGATTACAAAGGTCAGATGGCAAGACAACCAGGCATTAACCAAGAAGTAAGTAAGTGTTTAATGAACGGTAATCTATACTACAATTTTAAAGAGGAAATGTTTGTGTTCTTGTATCGTCATCATTTCAGCCTAAATAAGTTGACTAATGGACATAGGCCTCCCAGTGTCGCCACAAGAAACAATTCTATGCTTCATCCATCAGATTCTCGCGACCATCACTAAGTCACACTACGTCTTCTAGTGCGCGGATGCCACTCCAGAACCTTTCGGCCCCATCAACCATCTGTTCGCAAGCAATTCATGCATTCCTTTTAAGTTTGGCGATTCTTCTTGCTATTTCGAATAGAATAGAATAACTAAACTTTATTGTACACCAAAATATATAGTCACAATTCACAGGAACTTAAATCTATGGATGTGTTTGTTTGTAATAAAATAAAAACTATTGAATCTATTTAAAAAAATCTTTCGTCAATATAATACTGAGTGATATGGATGTGGGCGATGCGGCTGGGAGAAGCTAGTTAATTATATTTAAAAAAAAAAAACTGTAATGCGTCAACGAAATATGAGAATTATTCAATGCCGTGAAATGCCTCTATTTCAACTATTGTGTTATTTCATTGTGTCAAATCCAATTTGCAAAAGCATATTTCAGTTTTGGAGGGTTGGATTCATCGGAATCCTATTCATTTGAGCCACATTTCAGATTAACAACATTATATTTTAAAAACTCAAAGCCAGCCAGATTTAACTTTTATCTGGTTTATTATATACTACGCGGGTACGCGAGTATGTTAATCTGTTGTTTTACAAATACACGACTGTCAAACAAAAACAGATGTAATTTGAATTTATGGACAATTTAATTTAGTAGTCAATTTGCCAAGCTATTTAGGTTCCTATATAACATTAGCTTCTGCCAGCTGCTTCACGCGCATGAAAGAAGAAAATTATCCGGCATGAAAGTGAAAAAGACAGTAGATCATGGTGTACCCACTTGCTTATATACAAATCGGTTCCACCATTTTTTTTATGTCGTTGCCGACGAGGGAGCACGCTTACCTAGAAGAAACATATTCACTCTTGACTTAAAGACCCCTAGGTTGCAGCTATCAGGAAACAGACTCCAGCAGGGAATTCTACTCCCTAGCTGTACGTACAATAAATGTGTCCCCAAAACGCTTTGTACGAATGGGTAGGATAAACACCACGTACCGGTGGCGTAACGTCTTACATCTAGTTGTTCGATCACGGAACGAACTTGGCGGAATTAAATTGTGCAATTCCAATGCATATTCCCCGAAATGTAAACGATAGAAAATCGACCGGCTAGCAACTCGACGTCAATGCTCTAGACTTTGAAGTTTGAACTCGACCAGTGCATCATTTTCGACGATCTTCTTAGCGAGAAGGAGTAACAAAAATACAAATTGACACCTTTACGCGTGACTATGCACGTGTGTCGTATGCGGCGGTCCCCGTTGCAAAAACCGGATTATTACCTGCGCAGTGTCACTAGTTCAAATACAACAATGTGCATGTAGTCGTGTCGATTGAAAACTTGAATGTATTATTTCGTAGCAAAAGGAGCACGGGGGCGGCTACCCAAAACGCTTCCCTGCGCGGCGACCCGCGACCACTATTTTTGTATGGGACCGCGCGTTCGCCCGCTTAACGCAGCGTTGGCCCTTATACTATAAGTGTGATACCCTACCCGTACATTAAGCAACTCTAGGAATATTGCAGGTCATAGTAGATTGGTATCTATGTTATTAGTACACAGTCACTTCTTACGACACCCAAGGGGCAAGATGGAATAGTCTAGAATTCTAGATTACATTACAACAAACATAAATCTACGGTATAGGTTTGTATATCACTAGAACAGCGAAACGAAATGCTAGTAAACTATATTATGAACAGTCTTGGAAGATTATGTAGACCAAAAGTTAATAGGTAGAAATGTCTGCGCAAGACTAATCGAAAAAAAAACCTTAAAAAAATATAAACGACTTAAAAACAAACACTAAAAGGATCAGGAACAACTTTAATTTCTGAAGTCGGTGTTTCTTGGTATTTTTTGTTTCTTGAAACTAGGCAAAAATCCTAATCAAAATAAATAATGAAGACCGTCATTATTAGTTTTTCAATGCTACCCTCAAAATACAGTTGAAAGCGAGTTAAAGTTTTTTATGAAAAACATTTTTCGAACGAAGAGTGCTATTTTTTTTTGTGTAGGGAAAATTATATTTGAGTACACCAGAATCATGTTGGTTTTGAATGGCAGCAAAACATTTGCCTTTGTTCCTAAGTACCTACATTAAATCTTATCTACAGGACTTTTTCTAAAGCAAACCTTAATAGTAAACAGAACAAGACAAGGACTATTTCAGAGCAACAGCAAATAATCAAAAGATAACGCACAAAGCGATAATCACGCAGTACCATTGTTCGTTTGTGATGCTAATTCAAACTTCTGATAGCTTTATGAATTTGAAATTAGGTCGTCCAAGAAAAAGTAGGTAATACATTAAAAAGCTAAGACGTGACGCGGTGTTCCGCCAACTTTTCTTTATAACTTAAGAACCTTTTCATTACTCCAGCATTCAGTTACGGCCCGAATAATATTACGTGCGATGAATACTTTTCAATAATTAGTACGACACTAATGAGAACGTGGCTCCCCAAACGTCTAATGGCAACACAATTATTCAATTAATTTCAACTTATCTTAATTATCTTGCCGCAAAAAGACTCATTAAATTATAACGAGAACGAATGGGCTGCAGATGGGAATTATCACAGCCTAGACGTATATTGTGGATATTACAAATGATAGAGAGGTTTAATTCCGATTCCCTTGGAACTTAGATGTACCAATATGTTTATACTTGTCACGCGGGATCTTCCCACCCAGCCGTTCCTTCGGTCGATTACTCTTTCACTTATTGTTTGTTTTATATATAGAATGTTGTGAGTTCGCTCTTCAATCATACTTTAAGTGGTTGATCGACGTACGAGCCTATACCGCGGTTTTAAAAATCGACGGTTTTACTCGCAGCTCGTTGGTGCTGATCTACTAGCGAATAAAACAGTTTTAAAAGACGAGTCCAGTAAAAAATTAAGCAAACACGATGAGCCAGGGTCGCCAACTCACAAAACCGCGATATTGCAATGACACACCGGCGAGCTTTACCGATGAGCCATAAGACCACGATTTTACTCGCTCGTCGATCAGGCCCTTTGAGGCCCTGACAGACCGTATAAGGAAAAGAACACTTCGTTCCAAAACATAAATCGCAGACGCAGGCAACTCAGCCGCCAAACTAAAATGAAACTGGGTAGGCTATATCTGCCGTTTGTCGCAATAAAATTGGGCAAAGACAATTATTGACCGGATCCCGAATAATAGAAACCAGGAACGTGACTGGCACAGAAGAAAATAGCGTGACGAGTTGAACCTAAAGGATTGGCCAGAAAAGCTAGGGACAGCGAAAAGTAGAAAAATTGAAAGGAGGCCTTTGCAATGAGAGAGACACAACAGTCTCATAATAAATAAATAAATATTTGATAATATACAACAAAGAAAACATGAAAATAACCTAACATAAAATTTGTGGGTTTACACCTGACATTAAAAAGCCTGCTCTGAAATCCTGTGCTGAAAAAGAGCACAAACTATTCTTAAAAGTAAGTAAAAGTAAGTAAAAATATAATGATTTAAATGAATTCACATGATTTTGTAGCTCATTTTCTACAAATTGCAATTTTTGAGTTAGGTTAGTTTCGTGAGAATGTAAAATGTGAAACCAATCAGTTTTTTAAATTTAAATAATTTTTATTTTTAATTGGAATATGCTTTACGTGAAGCCTCAGAACCAACATAATAAAAGAAACAGAATAAAAGGATAAACAAACAGTAAATATAAATATTTACCTTGTAATAATAACGGTCCATCAGTAGAAACCTGCCTCACCGGTCCAGAGTGTAACAAAAACTACGTCCTAAGCACAGAATGTTTATCGTCTAAGTCAAGCCAAGACTCATCGTTGTGAATCAATGTTGTATGTTACAGTCATGCGTATTTAAACATAATACAATAACAACTCAAAGATATTTACCCTTTTCCTTTGGAAAGAATTTCAGCACACTCACACGGTGGGATTGTTCGAAAGAGTGATCGTAGGCCGTACGCATGAGGAAATGCCTACATGCATGCGAATGGGGGGGCCTACTCTGGGGCCTTAGGAAAGTGTGAAAATGCATACCAAGGCTCTGGAACCAAAGCAATGAAGTGAAGGTTTTTAGTCAGTAAGAATCTCTCTGATCTCCCGTTCCGCCCAAGGGCGGGAGATGTCATTGGATGATTTTACCTAACATCAAAAAAAGGCCCAGCAGCCGATATTCCAGCCCCGATCACCAGCCTCGGTAGAAGCGGGCTTGCGAACATCAAGCAATGGGTAGCTGGTCGTCCGGTCATCCCAGTAATTGACCGGGCCGAGACCAGTCGTCAGCAGCCCGTACCTCAAAGAGATGTCAGAAACCCTTGAGGTCCAGCAGGGCCGATGCCCGCTAGCTAGAACCGCGGGGAATTTCTGAAAAGGAACCCGTAGTCAACTGAAGGACACAGATGTGGTTCAAGTCAGTAAAAAAATCCGACACGCCCTCCCACTCCACCCAGAGCAGGAGAAGTCATTGGAGGCTTTAGTCAGTAAATCTATCACTCCCTCTCACTTTACCCAGACCGGGAATATTTATTTGATGATTTATATTGAGGCTGAACATTGCTGAATTGATTTTTGTTAGATATGCTTGCCACACCTAAAATATCAGGCGTCAGAATCACGTTGAGGAAATAAAAAGAAATATTTCGAGCAGCTAGAAATTTTCTAGGTAAGGACTGTCATGAACTGCTTTTAGTAATTTTGACGCACGAGGGTAACCTACAACGTAATTGATGACGTCTTCTAGGTATATGATATTCATTTCAATCACAAAAGACACGCAAATATTAGTCACTCATAATGAGCTCATTGAAATTTCTACTAGACCATATTTTTGAGTCCCACAAATTTTCATAAGTTATCGTTATTTCCCATTACAGGGCGAATGCCTCGCTCTCCCTTTTTCACATACGTTTGCCCTCGGCCATTGCAGCAAGTCATCATCAGGCGGCCATCTTGGTTTGCCGTGATGTCGCCCTGCATCGTGTCTTCTTTTACCTTTCCAATTATTATATTATACTAAGCTGTTTCTTTTTCTTGTCAATGAACACCAAAAGCATTAAATCTGTCTTTTTATATTTTGTGTAGCACGAAGTTTCAACAAATTCCAGCACTAAGGTTGGTAGCAGCAAAGACAATCTTCACTGGTTAGAGTTCTTGGACAGTTCCGATATTAACACCTGTATTTATAAAGAAGTAATTGCTTGTTACTAAGTAAAGTCTTATTAAGTTATTACTTGACGTTTGAAATCTTCATTCTAAATGTAAAAAAAATCTTAACTGTAGAATAGAAATTATTACTTAAGTGTTACTTTTACTCAAGTATTTTTAGTTTTACTTATTTGTAAATACGGGTGTAAGTCTTTGTGCAATATCTCTCAATGTCTATGACTATGTCCCACCTTTCATCTTGCGTTACGCACCCTGTATGTATGTTTCTATATTTTTTCACATAAACATCTAATAACAGCGTCAGCGAAGAGAATTCATCATCATCATCTGCCTTTTTAATGTTTCCACTGCTGGGACTCAGGCCTCCTCTCTACATCAAATACTGGACCAGGCAAAAAAAAAATAATGGTAGTGTAAAATCATTTTTCATCACCCATCTAAAACATAAAAGCATTTTCATAAAGTGGTAAGACATAACTCAACGAGCATTTACCTTTGTCGATTAGCGCCTACAAACGGCCGCAACCAAACGTATGTCGTTTGTGACTAGCAAATTGGCGACATGTGATAATTGCTTTCATCATACATGGATATTATATAGTATAGAACTATATATATATAGCTTCCTGTTGTTTTAGTGATCTGTTCTTTAGAACTAGTTTTATATATGATGTAGACTTACCCAAATGTTTTTAGGTTGACGACTACCTTTCAGACATTCACAACTCATTTACTGGATAACACGATACTCCTTGGATAGTATGATGGTCAGACTTTTTGGCGTCTGACTACTTCTAACGACAACCAAAGATATACGAATGACATCTGGGACCAGCGGCTCTAGATGCTTTTCGAGGCACGGTGTCATAAATATCATCAGTAAAGTCTTAGATAAACTTAAAAAGAACATTATGAATTAAAAAAAAAATTTCATTGGAACTTGCTCGGTCTTGACCATTACGCTGACCACGACCGAGTTTTAACGACTAGTAATTAATATGAAGATACTAATTAAAGTCATTATAATTTTTTACTAATTTTTCCAAGCAGTTTCGCTCTCATAATAGTTGGAATTTACAGCATCTGGGTCCAATCCCAGGCCTAATTTGAATTATACACTAATTCAATGAATACAGTTTTTCTTAAATCCATAACAAGTACACAAATGCAGACTTTGACTGACTAAAACCTACTCCTGTTCCTTCTTTATCTTCGTTCCAAAGAGTTGGGGTTCACTTTCATATAACCGATGGCCCCAGTAGGCTTCAACCCTGCTGGGCCCCCACGATTTGCTGACACCTCCTTGAGACGCGCGTGGAACGCTACGCGCCGTCGACAAATTGGGCTCGGTCCGGACGGTTGCCAGGCGGGACGGTGAGCTACCCATTGCTCGATATGTTGGCATTCAGTTTTTACAGTATATTGCATTACTGCTTAACATCTGGTGGGAACGCATTAAAGCACTAGTTTAACAGAAGGCTTGCACTTTAGTGCAAATTGTAAATATGGCAATCAATCGTTTAACAAATAAAGAGTCACCACATTTCTGCAACACAAATATCAACTATAGGAACTTGGGTCAGTTTTAGTCGGTAAAATCTGGATCTTTGTTATTAATTTGATGATTGCCTACTATAAAAAAAGATTACCACATTATTCGGACATAATTTTTGTTGAAGTTTCAGTTCATAAGTACAAGCAATCGCACTGCATCTATTAAAACACTTGCTCTAAGATAACCGCCGCCTGTTGAGAAAAGTAAAAGAACTGCTAAAATTTTTTCAATACACTTACTCGAAGACCCGCTCTTATCTCACCGCTTTGGGCCGTTTTCCGCACTAGTGCAGAAAAGTGCGCGTGCTCGCCCTGGCCACAATTTTGTAGCAATAATATTGTTTATCGCATCAGGTGGGGCGCGATTCGACCCCCAAGAGGCGTGGTAAACCCTCACGAGTCGTAAGTGTATCGACCAAACGTCGTTTGGCACACGTGCAAATTTGTCACTGCATCCCTCGGTTCCATAACACACTCGCCTACGGCCCGTGCAAATTCCACCTCGGTCGCGATGACAAACTTTTAGCACTTGTATCAAAATTTACTATTTTATGTCCATTTGACTTTTCCAGCCTCCTACGTACTTAAGTCTTATACATATTGTACGGGTATGGGTAGCTAGTGATGAATAAAGTCCCTTGCGGTTGCTTGAAAATATATTGCCTCAACATCATACTTTCCCGTGGGATCAGGAAGCGGTGAGTTAGAAATTAAATCAACAGAATGGATAGCAAAACACACCTGCGCTAGAATATATTGCGATCAGTAATAATCCACCCAAGCATAGCATAGGTACTTGTTAAAATGTTCTGCATTCTGGCCTTTAGGGATTGATAATAATAAAAAGCATTGAAAAAAGGAATAAAAAGAAGAACTCAATGACACTAATGTTACAAAGGCAAAATTTAGTATGTACATATGTTTATGGTTATATGTGTGTGTTTATGTGTATGTTCATAACTACCTTTTCTTTCAAATGGCTGAACGAATTTAGAGGAAATATGGTATGGGTGCATATCTACGCAGACCCCACCTTTTGGCCACACCAGTGGTACGAACTTGCTACAGGCAAAACTCATACCTGATTAGAGCGAGTCGTGCTTTTAATATGGCCTGCCGGGAAGTTGACATCGATCTTTTTAACAACGACATACGTAAATTGAAAAGAACCCTTTGCAATGATTTTTTCCAAAAATATCTCATTGATAAATTGAAATTTTAAACTGCTTATATATTCATTGTCGTTCCTATTCATTTGGTATACTAGTGTAGTAATTGTAGTAGCATCGATTTCTTCGAAAATATTAATTTACTTTCTAAGCTGTGTATTTGTATTTCAACTGTCGATTTTTTTCAGCATATTCATTAATTCACTATATGTGAAAACTTGTAATTGGCCTTAAGCTTTATTTGAATCTGTCCTAGCTCAGAGGACACCGGTGTCCTCTCACATCCACGCCACTATAGGCCTTAATTCCGATGTTTAGAGTCTACTTTTGTATGAACAAGTTTGGTAGTTGTGGATCTACGTGATAATATTTTAACATGGACATTTATTAGCTGTAAGTTTTCCAAATAAAATAAAATAAAATAAATAAAATGTCTTATATCCTGATTTAACATATAGGTTTTTTTTTTGCGGTGGGAAAATCAGGCTTTTATTGGCTAAAAAGCCACTCCTGTTCCAAACCTTCCTTTCAGAAAACGATCCCTGGCCTCAGTAGCTTCGACCCTGCTGGGTCCCTACGGTTTGCTGACCACTTCTTGTGGCGTGCGTGGAACACTACATGCCGTTGACGACTTGAGTTCGGTCTGATCGGTTACCGGACGGTCGAACGGCGAGCTACGCATTGCTCGCTATCCGCAAACCCGCGCCGTACGGTGGCAGGAAAACGGGATCGGAATCCTGACGGTGGATGAGGCGTGAGGGCCGTTGCCTCACGCGTGCGGTCTCCTTTGCTAGCATTATTACTTCGCAGAAGGAGGGACCGCACTCCTCCTTGCTTCAGACCATGGCCTGTACCAAGGCCCGGCGCGAAAAATCGCTACCACCGATCGCCCCCACGAGGACACGGTGGTGCTCTGCCCAAGTGGAGCACACCTCTACCATGTACTCCACCGTGTCCTCCAGGTGGTCCACATAGTAGTTACACTCGGGCGTCACTTCCGCACAAATCGGTGCAGGAACTTCCCGAACTGACCGTGTTCGGTGAGAACCTATGTCTTGCGGATGGTGAGGACGCCGTGAGGTCTAACCAGCAATTCCTCAAAGAGGAGACTTACCGCCATAATTATGGCGTACCTAGCACCGGGTTGCGACAGTCGCTCTCGCTATTTCACCATAAGATCTCACTGGAACTCTGACCGCAATGCCAATTGCCAAAATCCAGACTATTACATTTTATGCTAAAAACCTTAGTAAAATATTGCACAGACTCTGCATGACTCAGTAAAAATCCAATACAAAAAAATAAACTTGGACAAAGTTTCGCTACAGTTAATAAAATCCAATATCTAATCTAGAACTTTATCGTGGAGAAAATATCATAAAAATCTGATTTTAATTAAAATAGAGGATTACATCACTCGAGTTAGTCGTAGTGAAACTCTAGCCCATGATATTATATCCTACGGGTAAGCAAAAGACGGCCGTTTGCTGAACGCCTCCTGATTAAAATCTTCCATCTAAATTAAAATCCTGCTATCTTTACCTCCTAGCTCCATTCCAGTTTATCTAACTTTGAGAAAATTATTAGAAATACGCTCTAATATTAGTTTTATGCAAAATTTTCACCTACTTTTTTTCTATCTTGATTTTACAGTTGGGTAGACATCCTTTAAGTTCGAAACATGGTAATTAAAAAAAAAACGGAGAAGGAAATTTATGATTTATGTATTAGGGGCAAATTGCTACGAGAATAACTTTTTCAAATTTTTATAAATGTAAGTAAGTACATACTTATACAAACGTACTCTTACGATGACGTGCACTGCGGAATTTACACACCATATTTGCTAACTTAGAAAATAAAAATATTTTTTTATTTTTTTAGGCATAAAAGCATAATCAGCCTTCGAATGTTCCCACTGCTGGGACTCAGGCCTCTTCTCTCTTCTCTAGGAGAGGGAATGAGCCATAATTCCACCACGCGAGCCCAGTGCGTGTTGATACGGTCGGGCCTTTTTTTTAAATCGGTAAAATATTAGAACATCAGTGGAAGTATTGGGCCAATACAAAAAAAAAATCGATAAATAAAAACACAAACAGGAGTTATTTCGCCGTCATCATCATCATCATTTCAGCCGATAGACGTCTATTGTTGAACATAGGCCTCACTTAAGTGTTGCCACAATGAACGGTTTTGTGCGTCTTGCATCTATCGGATTCTCGCAACCCTTACCAGATCGTCGGTGCACGCTGCGTCTTCCGAAATGCAGAACCTTTATTTATTTAGCCGTATAAAGCCTTATTTAGTTTAACTTACCCTTACTATAAACGGAATTACCAAAGCTAGCATCAGAAGATCAAAACAAAAATGTGACTCTTGAGCTTTTTTCAATTATATTCTGTTCTATACTCTTTTAAACCGCACTCATCTCGTTTCGAAGGAAAAATACGTTGCTTTTAAGTAAACTAGTGTTACTGCGAGCAGTAAATTTCCAAGTAGCTACATGTTTACCCCAATAAAATATGCATTGTAAGCGAATGTGAGCATCTCAAGAAAATAACCGTGCGTGTTGGACAAAAGCTTTTAGAGAGCTGCAACTTCGCATACATATTTGTGGAGTTAGGGATCTGACACACTGGCGGCCGCGTCGGGTTACCACCAACTTTATGTAAATAAGTACTCCGTTTTGAGTTACTATACAATTCCTATTTAGCCAAAAAATATAGACTCATTCTTGCTGTGGACTTTACGAGGACCTAAACTTTTACGATTATTTAATTTACGATCTAACTTTTCTGATGAGCTAAATTTTTAAGCTCGCTTGTGAATTGAATGGCTTTTGTTAATTATGGTCTAGTTTTAAGGAGACTAGAATATTTAACACTATTTTCATCAAAAATTCTGAGAGAACTTTGTAATAACTCCACAAGACAGACATAAAACGAACACAAAAGTGTAGAATATTCCTAGGAGTAACTGCAGACTGAATGCGAGTTTCGACAGTAACGTGTGTACTAGCTCTAGCTGCGAATACCGAGTACATTTTCATGAATCACATTTAAATGACACTCTCAGGCGATGAATGACTTACACTTCGCCCCTACTCCGCATTGAAATATTTATTTGTCTGCCGGCGTATTCAAATGTTTATATGGCGCACAGTAAAGTGTACCTCAACGGTATCAAGCTTTTTACACGTGTTTAAACACGAATGTATCAAGCAGTCTTTTCTGTGCATTCAAGTCTAGAAAATTTCTGGCAAAATTGTTTAAAGCAAAACCTACGTTCAACACGCTCAATGCTCCCTTTGCAATTTAAAATTAAGACGAACCTCGTACTTTGCCATAGTGTGTAACAGTAGCTATCTTACACTTCATAAGGTCTGAGTAGCACTCAATTGAAGGGAGTTCTTTGAACTCGACATAAAGAACTATTCCTCGCAGGGGTTTTCTTTTTGTAGTCGAGGAAACGTTCCGGCTAGGATTGTGGGAAATGATGACAATTTCCTTTTCTGTACAGTCGTAACTGTTTTTACTTCCATTCAACACTCGTCTCTCGCAAATGCTTGGAAACGACTCGTTGTTTACACAAAGTTGAATAAGATGCAGTGATTCCGCTCTTTGAGCCAAGCGTGTTTGTTTCAAGTGTTTTTTCACATCGTAAATCACGCGTTGGATCAAAAGTGTTCGATTACGGAAGTCGGTTTGCTATCGAAATGAATTTGTCATCTTCCGCCGTAGACACACGAAGTGCGGATATCATAATATCCTAAGAAAGTTTGTAAGAACTTACATCTTAGAATGTAACGCCTTTGCACCAATAAATTCAGGCAGCAGGCGCAGAATTCCAATATCGAGACTCCACATTACGAGTATTTACATGCATAGCAGAGAAGTTTTCAATAAATACTTGCAAAGTTCGACGGCAGATAGAAAATTTATTGAAGTCGTGTGCACGTTCAAGGCAACGTTTTTCTTGACTAAACCTAATCCTATTTGGTTTCTGAATAATCCATTATGATGTAGTTTCTTTGTTAAAAAAAATGCGTCAATAAATTGTTTAATCTGCAACAGACAATTTGATGAGCTTCCGATAAAATGAAGTTAAAAAACGTGTTTGGACTTATCGCAGTATTAGAAACACATTCTTTTTTTTTCATAAATCTCGGTTGATATAGGACAGACAGGAAATTATGACGCAAATCCATAAACACCACAAGCTTATCAGGAAAATTACACAAAAAAAATCGTTTTGCAAGGAGGATATAAGTTCTCAATTTAAAACAGGATAACGAATATTTTTCTAGAACAAACACTGCTGAGTGCAGACGCTGGCTCCTAAGTAACTCGCACCGAGAAATAAATTGAGTGCAGGAATAAATCAGGCGTAGACGCAATCAGGGTTCCTCTGTGAGAGTGAACGATACCTCCCACGTGTGCGCTTCCAGCAAATTTACAACCTTATTCTGTAATAATAGCCACGGTCTTCATTATAACATAAATAGCCCTTAAACACCTTTATAGCCATCACAGAATTTGTGTAAAGTGCCCCCGAGAGGTCAATATGTTTATAATCCTAAAAGCCCGTTTAAATGCCTCTTTCATTATGATAATGGGTCCCGTAATTCGAGACAGTTCAATCTCATAAAACTGGCAATTAGTGTAGAGGAAACTTAAAGCAGAGAACATTTTAGAGAATGGAAACAAATAGTTTCAGTAGAATATTTTAGTTTAAACTGTCTTAAAATTTCTTCAAGTAATTTCTTTTTTCAATTGTGATATTTAATTCCCAACATTTGTAATAATAGTGGGGAAGGAAGCTAGGGTACGGTCTTGGTGAGAATCACTGTAGGTTAAAGCAGCATTGCATATAAAATTTCAAGGAACTATCTCTTATACTCGTGGCGGAGTACCGTATAAAGCAGATTCCTAGCCAATCCGAATCATCCACGTTCCCGTCGTCCTCCCTGGGACCTGCTGCACCCGCGCTGTCACACGTCCGCCACCTCGTGGTGCAGCTGAGCTAACGGATGCAGGGCGAAGGGCGAGTATTCTGCGCCTTAAAACCGAATCGTCTCACCAAGGAGAGAATTCCAAAAAACACCGAGCACATCCGTAGGCTCTGAAGCGGCAGCCCCGCTACCGGATTACCACACAGTGGGTTAATCATTCGCTTGCCCAAGAATAACAGAATCATGAAACCAAAATAGTAGAAAACCGAACTGATATTTTACCGACGACTTTTGGCATGAAAATACGGACACTAATTGCATTTTGCAATGTTTGTACATTTAATGATGATAGCTGACCAGCCCAAGCAGAAGCCTTAATGCTTAGTTACAACCTACAGATAAGTCTAAGCGAAGTTTGAAGAAACGGCTACTAAGGAACTAAGAATATCTGGGGCTCTACTTTGCTATATTCAGGTAAAGAAAGTGAGGAAGATGTGCGCGAGGATGGCGTGGGGCTCCTCCTTTCTAATATGGCTAAGAAAAGCCTTGTCGATTGGAAACCGATCTCAGACCAGATCATGTACGCCCACTTTAACTCAAAAGTACGGAAGATCTCCATCGTACAGTGGTACGACCTAAACAATGCACCACCTGAGGAAACCCGACTTCTATAACGCTCTGATTAATGCTAAGGTTGGGAGGGTTAACGCAAACCGTGAGCGGCATATGGGGACACAGGATCTTGAAGTTTATAACAA
Organism: Leucania comma; assembly: GCA_958295575.1. Classification (NCBI taxonomy): domain Eukaryota; kingdom Metazoa; phylum Arthropoda; class Insecta; order Lepidoptera; family Noctuidae; genus Leucania; species Leucania comma. The sequence continues at coordinate 17,316,543 of OY282466.1, forward strand.
TATTGGGGTTCGATTTATTGAATTTTATCAGAACCATGATCTCACTATGAGAGGAACATTGTTCATTGACGGCGACCGCCACAAGTACACCTCTGGAATTCACCCGACGGAGTCACCAAGAACCAAATTGACCATCTTGCCATTAGTTCTAAATGGCATTCTTCACTGCTCTATGTCCGCAAACGTAGGGGTACCGATATAGATAACGACCATCATCAGGTAGTTGCTGAAATTTGGCTTAAGGTAACAGTAGCCCTTGCAACTGGAGAACCCGACAAGTTGGGAAGAAGGTTGAAATCGATTCTCTAGACTCGACGATGTTACGGACTCACTAGATGAGGAGTGGAACCGCATTAAAATGGCCTACACAAATCCCATCATCCCATTCACGCGAAGAGTTGATGTCTCAAGTTCTCAACAATCTTGGAATTTTATTAAGGACTAAGTGGTCCAGCATTTGGTCTCGCCTTCTGGAAATTGGAGTGCCGCCGAATTTAGTTTGCCTATTGGAGAGCATAGGAAATACGCAAGGTGGCTCACGAAAACCTCATCTCGGAGGACATCGGTGTTCGCCAAGGTGTTCCTCTCACCTCTTCTTTTTATAGTCGTTCTCGACGGAATTCTGCTTCATATTTACGATGACAGGCGCCGCGGGATTATTTGGGGATTGTCCAGCGTTTTAGAAGACCTGTGCTATACCAATGACCTATGCCTGCTGAGTCATACACACGCCGATGCAAAATTGAACGACCTTCGGCAAGAGGCGGCGAATACTGGGCTTAAAATAAACATACAGACGACCCAGGAAATGCGTACATGTTTGAAGAATCCTTCACCGTTGCTTATTGGCACAAAGGCAGTAGAACTCGTCCACCAATTCACATACTTCAGAAGCATCGTGGGGGAAACTGGAGGTACTGAAGATGACGTCATTTCTCGGACCGCCAAGGCCCGTGGTACCTTCGCATTGCTGAGACCCGTTTGGCAATCGCGGAAATTGGTCGAAGGATTAAACTCAAAATCTTCGGGTCCAACGTCAAATTTGTGCTGCTTTACGGGTGCGAAACGTGGAAGGTGACAAAGGAGATCTCACACCAAATTCAGGTTTTCATAAACTGATGTCTCCATCGCATCCTCGGTATTTACTCGAGACCATCTCTAACGTAGAGCTTTTGGAGAACTGACACTAAAGCCCGATCGACCACCAGATCAAACGTCGTAAGTGGAGGTCACAGGCTCAGAAGGGATTCCAATCATATACCTAAACAGACGTTGTACTGGAATCCTTAAGGGAAAAGGAAGCACGGCTGTCCTCGACAAACCAGGCGACGTACCATGTTGGCAGAAACGACAGCCTTCGGACTGACATGGAGCGAGGTGAAGCGTAAAGCTCAAGACCGGTCGCAATGTGTGACTACTGTCGACGCCCTCTGCTCCAGGTAGGTCATAAGTCGAGTCAAAGTAATTCCCAATATCAACCGTTTTTTTTTTGTTATAGGCTCGCGTTTGATCGCTTTCTCACCTGATGGTTAGCGATGATATGGCTGACGATGGTGCACGCTTGTCTTGCCTAGAAGTAATTTATTCACTCTTGACTTAAAGACTCCTAGGGTATAGCTATCAGGAAACAAAAATTCGGACATGAAATTCCACTCCTTAGCAGTACGCAAAATGAATAGTTTTCCCAAAATGCTTTGTACGTACGAGTATGGGTCGGATGTTCACTACATGCATGAGTTTATAAAGCAAATATAATAAGCCACATGAATAAAGGTTTACAGCAATAAAAATAATGTTCGTTCACATGATATTGGACATAGTACGGTTCGCGCAAATCGATGTGTAAAAACATTTCCAATAATTAAGTGAGGATGGAACGTAGAACGAACGGATAACTGTCAGAGGCGTTACGCTTAAAATGTGATTCGGATCCCAACGGAAATTACGTTTTTCTCCAATTTTCTTTACAAGTATTTGTTTACTTTAGGATTATTTATTGTGAAGCGGCTTCGTGTGATTTCTTATTTCTTTTTGTCAATGGATTTGGCTGTCGTTTCAATCACTATTTGATAATGGAGGATGTATTACACTTCGTTTGTTTGGTTGATTAATACTTCTTTTTTCGCTCGGCTGTTTTAGGCAGTTTAATACTGGAAAATGGAATATTTTTTGTCAATCATAAATTATATAAACACTAATTATAACACAAGTTTTATGTACTCTGCTAAAAAAAAACCTAAAGCTTGAATTCGATATGAGATAAAGATAGAGCTACAAATGGCTCTCTTTCTCAAATCGAATTCATGATGGTTTAAGGACGTCATAGTAAGAAGTCTGGATTTATACAATAATCGCAATCCTATGATAAATAAAAGATATGACAACAAGTTGCAAAGAGTCGTGACAGGCTCACAACGCATTCAACAAATTCGACTTGTTCAACATACTTGAAGTTAGCTAGCAAGCTGTCACGTAACAAAACTGTATGCTCAGTGGAAGTTATAGCACTGACATGACATCACGTTCGACAGCAAACCACCCACAGGACACGCTTGCAAGCCAAGGCGTTTGCAGCTTCAGCACGCACGTAAACAGCGAGCATTTACGTCCGTACAGAATGAAGCATACAAAGTAGGCGATCTGCAAAACATATTCTGTAACGTTTAAAAGCTCCATTAATATCCCTATAAAAATATTTGAAGCGAAAAACGAATTCCTTTGAAACTTTAAGTTTTGAAAGAATAATGAGCAAGTAGAAAGTATTAAAAATGTAACATCTCAAAGCCATTTGTTTCAGTAATGACACTTTCGATCATGAACACATTGTATTGAAGTTGAACAAAAAATATTGCTTTTGAACTGATTACATATTTATTACTCTGGATACTCACCAATATTTCGTTTTGTCCTTGAAGCCATTTTTTGTCGCAAAATTTAGATTTAGTAATAACTTATGGAATTTATGTTATTTCGTTATAAGTCGTTTATTATTCAGTTCAGATAAACAGTTTGTAGCGAGCTAAATTCTAAACGAATTTCTTGAAACAGATGTCGAAAAATTCTCTGAATTTTTTTATATCAGTAACTTTGTCCTACAAGATCGATTACTCAAGTATCGTGGGTGCGTTTATAAATATGTAAATTCACATATACAAGGCATCCAAAGCCAGAACAATTGGCCAACGATTGACACAAACAAAATAAATATACTAATTAAAGAAGGTACTATCATTTTAAATTTTTTGATTTAACGCCTAAATTGCCAACAAAATAAGAAAGTTTTGGTCAGTTCTACATTTTATTTGATGTCGGCTATTTCCTACGTAAGGACAGGACCGTTTTGTTAGCCGACCCGCATCCATTTGCCAAAGTCCACCGGATCGGGCCAGACAGCTCAAACTCGTTCACCCTACATATTTTATACGATTGTTAAAATGTTTTAGTTTACTGCAAACATCGATCAGGCGTTTGAGAAAATGTCGGTGAAAACCAAGACTACTCCTAGACCATTGTAGTAGAGAGGTACATTTTATTATTTGACGTGTAACTTATTTTCTGTGTAACATAAACGTGAGACTGTAGACTTCGCAGACTCGTAGATTATATTCAATTTTGGTCCACATTTCTTAAATTATTACGAGTATGTAATTTTTTGGTACGTTCGGTTTGTTGACTGGCCTACACTGTCCTCCCCATATCTTAATGAGCATATTGAAAAAAACTTTTTCAATACACTTACTCGAAAACCCGCTGTTCTTCCTACTGCATTTAGGTCCACAATTTACTATTTTCCGCTCTAGTGCAGATAAGTAAGCGAGCTAAGCCCCGCCACAATTTGTTGTATTTATCGTTTCAGGCTGGGAAATAAATGGGCGTTGACGCATGACTCGTGGCAGTGGCTTAGACTGCCACGAGTCATGCGTCAACGCCCATTTATTTACATCTTCGTAAGTGTTATGAAAATCGTCGTTTGATACACGTGGAAATTCATCGGTGTATTATTTTTTAAGGGTACTTAACCGTAAATGTTGCCGGCAGGAACCCCAAGAGGGGTCGCTGGCCGCCTTCCAGGGTGCATCCCGCAGACTGACTTTCACTCCATACGTATCCGCAAGGGAACTACAGCCTGCGGGCACTTGTTGATGTGGGTTTTCTGTCGTAGCACCCCAAGTAACGACTAATTGGAGCCGTGCGCTAGCCTCTGACGTTTAATTACTGCCCTTGTAGATCTAAGTGACATAAAATATTAAGTTTTTATTACGTTTTAAAAGATAATACGAGTACATAGATATTTGAAAAAAATACTGTCAAAATTTGATGATTAAAAAATTAAATGATAAATCATAAATAAATATCATTTATCATTTAACCATCAAATTTTGACAGTATTTTTTTTTCAAATATTTATATATTGTCATTTAAAACGTATTAAAAACTTGATTCTGCCAAGGCATTAATTACCATTTCTGAATGTAACCATTTCTTTCATACAGTTTTATGTTAATGCAAAGAAACATCGCACTATACTTTGAAAAGTTGTTACAAACTTTACCTTCTCAGTCATTAATTCGTAAATAAAAGTTTACATTTAAACAACGTTTCTAGAGAGAACTTCTCAGACGAATTAAGTATGTACCTCGGCATTAATGCCTTGGTATTTAATTCAACAACAAAAAACTTAAAAAGCAAGATTGCTCGTAAATCAACCTGTAATATAAATGTCAAAAGTGTACCTACGTTTATTGTTTCTTTAAACTAAAATATAATGATAATAAAAAATATAAAAGTTTGTATGTGTGTATCTCTATTTATACAATATATATGTATGTGTGTGTGAGTTTGTTACAAGTTCACACTCAAACGACTGAATGAATTTTGAAGATTTTTTACGTTAATATAACTTTATACGTCAGAATATCATACAAGGCCGATTTCTGAATTTGAGTTTGTTTTTTTAAGTTGATTATCATGTTATGACTTTTCCCTCTCTAGGATGGAGTGAGAGGATGTATCAGATTTTTATTAAAACTTTTGTCCTTTAATTGCCCATTATGTTCTAGGGCGACGATTTCCTTTTCAAAATTCCCAGTTGCCGTTGGGTATCCCGGTTGAGCCCTTGAGGTATACTGATTTGATTGAGGTTTTGCTGTCATCTCTTTGAGGCGTACGTGGAACAGGTAAGTGCCGTCGATGACTCAGGTTTGGTCCTTGTTGGATGGCTGGATGAAAAACTACCCATTGCTTGTCATCTGCAAGCCCGCAACCAACCTACTTGATGTCAATTTTTGACCGGTTATCAGGCTTAGGTTTTTTTTATGGTAGGTAAAATCATTCAGTGACAAATCCCGCCCATGGGCGGAACGGGAAATAGTGTCAGATTGTTACTGACTAAAAATCTACCCCGTTTCTTCGTTGGCTATCGTGCCGGGGCCGGACTTTTCTTTCAGAAACTGACCGACGATCCCAGCAGGTTTCGACCCTGCCTGCCTGCAGCTAGCAGGCTGGGCCTCTACGGTTTGCTGACAGCTCTTTGAGGCGCGTGGGATCAGTACGCGCCGTGGACGACTTGGGCTCGGTCCGGTCGGTTACCAGACGATCCGACAGCGTGCTACCCATTGCACGCCGTCCGCAAGCCCACGCCTACGGTGGCCGAGATCGTAATCCCGGCGGTGACTAGGTCGAGCGCCCCATTCCCTTTGTCTGATGCGGTCGGCTTCCTTCTTTGCTAGCATTACTGCTTTGCAGAAGGAGACGACCGCCTGCAATCCCTCCTCACTTCGGACCATGGCCTAAACCAAGGCTCGGCGAGAGAGATCGCTGCCGCCGATCGACCCCACGAGAACACAGCCCAGGCGGGGCACACCTCTACTGTGTGCTCCACAGTGTCCTCCGGGTGTTCCTCCACAATGGTGACACCCGGGTGACTCCTACGCACAAATCCAGAACAGGAACTTACCGAACTTGCCGTGTTCGGTAAGGACCTGCGTCGTGCGGTAGTTGAGAACGTCGTGAGGTCTTTCCAGCCACGCCTCAAGGATGGGCCTTATCACCTCAATTGTGGCACGCCCAATCAGGCTTAGGTATACCTAAACTTTGAAAAATATTCAACTTCTAGAAAGAGCTATGGCTAGAATTTACCAAGGACAAATGTTTGTGTGATGAGCACGATCATTTGTTCTGTGTCTGAGTGTATTTATCTATGATAAGTATGCATTTAGAAATATACACGAGTAAGTATGTTTATCAGTTGTCTAGTGCTCACAACACAAGCTCTGCTTAGCTTGAGACTAGACGGCGTTGTTTTATAGTTGTGGAATGTTATATTATTTATTTATTTAATATTCATATCGGGGGGAAGGAAGTATTAATTCCATGCGAGCGAAACCTATAACAGAAGGTAGTATGTAACTTAACTTAAACATTATAAAATAAAATCTAGATATCAAATCGTTTCATGAAAATGTTGTTTGAATTCTTAGTTTTCTGTTCGTATTTCAGAAATATAAAATTATGTTTTCTTATAATAATAATGTTAAAATATTTTCATAGAAAATTTTCTGTTGTAAATTCTTTGTAAGCCAATTTGTTATTATAAGTATGATCCAGATATAAACTGAAGACACAGGAATTTTGATTTTCACTCTTTTAACATTATAGTACAGGGGTCTATCGAGGTCAGAACGTAGATGGGTAACCAGCAATTACTACTGAGACTCCTCGGTGCTTCAGAATATACATTATACTTTTGGTTCCGACTGTTATTTGTAAATCTTTGACCGTCTTGCCAAAGGATATCGTATCACCCAGTTTACTAGAGGTCACATAGACAAATTCTCGTTGTAAAATACTAGAACTTAGCTACATCTGATTAGAATAGCTATCAAATATATCAATGGAACATGTGAATAATGTGCCAAAATATACAAAGAAGAAGATAGCTAGATAGCTATTAGAAGATCATAAAAGCAGAACACGGAGAAAATTTAGAATATGTATCATACATAATATATATATTTATAAATTTTTCATTAAGTACCTTTTTTTTAGTTTAATTATGTTTTAAAAAGCCACATGAGACCAAAGTAACAAAAAAGAAACAAAATATAACCGTCATATTTTATCTTACAGCAATCAACTTATTGTATTTCATCTAATGAAGTGGGGTCTTCCTTCACCGCCATTTTCAGCTGCGCAATAAAGGAGTCAAACAGTGACGTCAATCTGTAGTTAGCTCTGAACTCTTCACAGTGTTTTAAGAACACAGGGTACAGGTGACTCAAAAGAGCATGATCCAAGGTAGGAAATAGATGATGCAGCGCGTGATCACCGAAGAACGTCAACACTTTAAAGTAGTTGCTATTTATGTCAGTGCGGTCCATCACGGCTTCGAGCTCGTGCATGCCCCAATCAACCGTAGTTGCCCTGAAAAAACATAAATGCTTATAGTGCTGGTAATCTCGTAACACATTACACAAATCATGAGATAGCTAAAATAATAATAATAACAACATTCACTTAACAAATCAAGTGTATTGACTGGGGTCGCGAGTTTGTCGACGATGTGGGTAGTGGACTCGGCTATCATTGTATTGATAGTCGTGTCAGTCAATGGCTTATTAGCCAAGACCCTTAAGCAATACCTTAAAGGGCTTGCGTTAGGCGGCTGGATGAAGGGTTTGATTCTGAGGATGGTACTCCTCTAGAGCCCTGAACAGTACCTTGGATCCTGTTCCTGACGTTCTATTTTTTTTAGTGAAGTTTTTTTTAAATATATTTAAACGCAGTATTATACAATCCCACCTTTCGCACAACACGCTTAGGATGCCGCTAGAGCTGGCACACACTTGCTTCAGGATCGAAGTAGATTGCTTTTGGATAATAACATGAAAGCAGTCAATCCATGCCTCAGAAAACATCGCCGATGCGCTACAAAATCGCGGTACCCCCGCTAGCGAACATAATGTGTTTTTGTACTGAACACGCAGGACGTTGCGTATACCTAACACAAAGACTGCACATGTAGAATTACTAGCAGTAAGCTGAAGAGTGTCATTTTAATTTGCTTGCTACACCACGTAAATTTTCAGATCAGCATATTACACGGACAGGCAACGCCCTGCACTTTCTCTCAATGTCGAAAAAGATAAAAAAAAAAACTTTAAAAACTAGAAATAAAATGTTGCCGCATTGAACTCAATATTTATTATTTACCTACGTTTAAATAAATCACGAATAGCGCAAGTAATGAAAGCTAGATTAATCATACGTACTTCAGTTGATCACCATCTTTGAAGATTTTAGGATTATGATGCGCAGCGCTGGCTGCAATCACAAAGAAGATAAAACTGGCGGTACAGTTTATCCACAACCACATAGTAAAAGCGTGGTAGAAGGTAGAACCACTGGCAAAATACATCCAGATGGGAAGAAGAAGACCAATGCCATCGTGCCACCTATAGTGGCGTTTGAAGAAGCCCTTGCGGATGAAATTAGTGATGAATCTGAAAACAAGCACGATTATATTACAATCAATACCTAAGTACATAATATAATAGAATAAAATCGATTGTAAAAACACCATAATAGTTAGATACATAGTTGAGTTGTTTATTCATATTTATGTAATGATGTTTGAACATTATTAGTGTTGAAATAGATAAATAACAATGAATTTAACGTAACCTAAATGATTTACCAACAATAAGTTAACAGTAATCATTAAAGTGCCAGATCCCCTCCGGATCTGGCGCTGTAATGAATTCGCCTCACCTTGCCCTCACCTAACCTAAGCTATCATGAAATAAGGTAGTTAAGGTGGTCACTACAAAGTATACACGAGTATTTGCGTACTACTCGTGTACAGGTTTCTTTAGAAGAAAAGATAACATAGCATAATTAGCCTTATAATGATCCCACAGCTAGAACTCGGGCCTTCATTCTAGGAGAAGGAATGGGCCCTAATCCTCCACTCAGACCAGTGTGGGCCAGTGTGGATTGGTGGTTAAAAGGAAGACTAGTAAAATTGTAATTTCTAATTCAAACGCGATAAGGTTCACACCTTTGCGTTCTGATTGTATATAGAATGCACAATACGTGTAAAAAAGTAAGTTCATAAAAATCTATCACCTAAAGTTTTACTCAATTTGAAAGACCCTTCCTGTTCTTTACTCGACTCATTCACTATAATAACGGAAAGTTTTGCAGTCAGAAAGGTAAATGTAAATAAATAGTTATCAATTAAAATTAAAAACGTTGAGTTGAGATTGACTTGAGACGAGGAAATTACTTAAAATACAAATACTTGGTGTAAGCATAAAATATATTTAAATGTTTATCTAACCTCTTTGTGAAGCCGATAATAAACATGAATGGAAATATCATCAACTCAATCAAGAGAGTAAAGTATGCATACGAAGGCTTCTTTCTTGGATTCCAAAAAATTACAGGCTCCCATCCACTGATTTCTAAATCCATAAGTGTGTTTGGATACAAATGATGAGAGAGTGCGTGAGATACTCTGAACTCCCTGTAAAAAAACAATTATGAAATTATTGACGTTGTTTATCACTTGATGTTTTTAACACATTTTAAATCGGTCAAGGTGCTCTTTGTTATCATATTTGGTACGAAATACCTAACTGAATTCGAAACGCAAATAAACGCACTTTATAGATTAACTTTGGAAAGTTATAACAATACTATAGGTTCAGTTGGTTTATTAGTTGCAACAAAACTATTTATTTATTTACTTTAATCAAATCTATAATCTATTACTGTTGCAAAATATAGAGTTATTTTCATATTTACCTATACGACCACAAACTTAAGTTAAACAAGTACATCCTCCAGTTAGTTCTCATATGGGTGTAGTTGTGTGAGGCAATGGTGGTCCATGTTAAAGCAAAAGACGCTACCAAGTAAGACACCATCACAACCCAATAGTCTGTGGCCCAACAAGACAAAGCCGATGCTATCAAACACGTTGAAAATAGCCCATCAATGATCAAGTTGCTCCTTCTTTTCTCAGATGGAGGTATTTTCTTCAATTCTTCTATCACTGATCGTTTTAATGTTTTGTAGAAACCATCTTCTTCGAAAGTAAATGGAGAGTTTCTAGGTGTTTGAGCATCTCTTATGTAATATTTTTCTTTCACTTTCTCTACAACTGGGTTTAAGTGGTGACTCTCGAATGCTTCTGTTATGTCTGTTCCCTGTATTTTTTTTAATTACACAGTTTATTATAATGTTAATTAAATTCATAGCACCAGTTTTATTTTGTGAAGCTTATCGATTCAATTTTATACTTAACAACAGACGTATGTCATCCAATTTCATTCTTCAAATTTAACTCACACATCATAATCTTTCTTTTATGCCCTCTAGTTTAAACGTTCTCTTCTTATATTTTCCCGAGTTCATTGTAACGCTTTGATTTAATAACTTTTTATTAGGGTTCTATACCTCAAAAGAAAAAAATGGAACCCTTGTAGGATCTGTTTGTTTTCCGTCTGTCTGTTTGTCAAGACCCTTTGTCTCAGGAAAGCGTGGAGGTATCGAGTGAAATCAAAACCATATACGCAAGTATGCGGTCCCTTGAAGTTCGCGAGGCTATCAACAATAAAAAAAGCCTCTACGTTTACGTCGCAGAAATCGTATATTTCGATACACTTAAGGGAACCAAAGGTTGCTGTTGACTTAGATAGAAATTTGGCAAAAAGCAAGGTCTTATAACACAAATGTAGGAATAAATCTGAAAACTATAAATTCGCTATAGAGTCACAAAAAGTTGCACTTCTCGATTCGAAAAAATCTTCCGAGACTCCATTCGGAAATTGAACTATTTACATAAGTTAATTTGAACGGAACCATCACTGCGCGAATCCGACTCGCACTTGCCCAGTTTTTTATACACAATGAATCCATTTTTTCTGCAGTCATCCCTCCACATCACATGCTTAAATCAAATTCAATATTAAATCATATTAACATGGTCTTAAAAAATATATCTTACCTGAGAAAGTTCCAACCACTCTTCGCCACCGGGATGCTTCTTCATAAACTCTGTTAAATCGTAAAGTCCATTTCGAATTCTCCACAAACCTTCTGCTCCATCGTCCATGGCTTTTCCTTCCAGCCATTGCGCAGAATCCCTGAGCCCTTCGTCTCTAAGAGAAGGGTACTTCAGTTGCGGAAAACTCACATGGGTCTTCTTTTCTGCTGCTGTTTTATGGGCCCATTCAATGTAGCCCGTATCTTTTGGTGCCATTTTAAATAGCAATACTACACCGATAATATTTGTTTACTTAATTGCACTATGATGTGAACTGTTCAATGAGTAGAATCAGTTTTAATTGGGGACGCATCTTCGGCCGTTCTTATATTATTATGCTTTTGTAAACAGTTGATAATCTTTCTTTTCAAAACACAAAAATTAATTATATCAACAAAAATAAACGGTAAAGTGCAAGTTTTTGACCCATGCTATCAGCCTTAACGTATTTAAGTTTGGTAGATTAAGATATTTGCCTTTTTTCAAAGTAACCGGAATGAAATTTTACAGACTGTACCTATTATTATATTATTGAATTTCTTGTTTTATATCTGTGCATCCTTACTTACGTTAAATGTACGGTTTGATCCAAACACATCTTTTTTCTTTTATTAGAACCGCAAATTATTTACAAGATAGAGTTAATCAAAGTCTGTAAAGTGTTACTAATTTTGTTAGGAATCACTAAAAATATATCTGTGCTCCATATCTCAAGTAGCTGATGTCAAAGAAAAAAACAGCTAGAGTGATGTGAGTGTAGGCTGGCCACGTCGCACAAATGCACCCGGGTATGTGGGCGAAGATTGTTACTCACTGGATTCTTGAGCGAGGACGATGCCGTCAAGGTCGACTGCGGCGCAGGTGGTGTGACGATCTGATCACGCTTGAGTCAAACTAGGCTAGAGATCGCTCTAAACGAGAGGATAGAAGGATAGAAGAGAGGATTAGAAGGTGAAGGAGAAGACCTTTGCCCAGCTGTGGGCCACAGTGTAGGTTGATAAAAAAAATTAATGTAGTGTAATCCTATCCAGGGGTTTTTTTTAGGTGGGAAATCACGACGAACGACTTGTCACGCTCTAGGGCGAAGCAGGATTGCATGTCAGACTTTTACTGACTAAAACCCACTCCTATGTTCCCTGATTGCCTTGCATTCTAGGGCCCCGGGTTTTCCTTTCAGAAGCGGACCCATGGCCCCAGAGGCTACTCTGTTGGGCCCCTACGGATTTGCTAACATATCCTTGAGGCGCGCGTGGAACATTACACGCCGTTTACGACTCGGTCCAGACGGTTACAGGACGACCAGGCGGCAAGCTACCCATTGCTTGCGTACGCAAGCCCGCGCCGACCGTTCCGCGCTCCGCGCCGAGCGATCGGGATCTCGGCGGCTGAGGATTACTACTTCGCAGAAGGAGGCGACCGGGCCTGTACCAAGGCCAGGCGTTCTTTTTTCACACGAATCTGGTGCAGAAAATCCTCGAACTTACCATGTCCGGTGATAACTTGCGTCATTCGGAAGGTGAGAACGCAATGAGGTCTTTCTAGCCATTCCTCAAAAAAGGGACTGACCTCTTTTTTTCTGAGGGTAGGAAAGGAAAAAAAATTACAGCGCGCCTTAAGCGGCAAGTAGATCGTGACACGTTACGCGCCCGGTGCTCTACTGAATTAGCCCCGCAAAGGGGGCGCGGCGTTGGTACATTTTTGTGCCTACGGTGCGGAGTGCACGCAGGCCGCTGAAAAGAAAATGCGATTTGGCTCACTGTTTCCGCGTAACAAAACTTAACAAACGACACAAATTATAACTGTATGAAAGCCAGTATCTATACACTACGTATATAAAACACAAAAATCCAATATATTACATATAAATAGCATTGTTTGGTTATTGGCAAAACCAACATGTTAAACAAAAAATAACTTTGGAAGGACTAAGATTTGGAATTCGGTGCCACAGTAACTTTTATTCAGCTAAAAAATACCTATCCAACTATGTAAACGCAGCTATTGAAACGTGGGCCCAGAATTAGCATCCTCCTTTCATGGTTCAGGCCAGGTCAACGAAAAGTCAGTATAAGTTTTGATTCTTTGCGAGCCTCAAAATTTGCGCCATAAACGAAGTATGTTTAGCCTTATTTTTAGATTATGTTGACTTAAATTTTTGATTTTTCCACTGCTTGAAGATGTGGAAAGAAACTTAGAATAAAATAGAATTTATTAGACACAGGCAACAATATTATAGCAAAAGCACAAAATAATAAGAAAGGGTACAAAAACTTGAATATTTGATATTGATTTTAACAGGATACCCCCACGCTACTGAAACTCTTATCTTTATTGTCCTTCTGTAAGTAGTCTTTGTATGACGGACGTACAATAAACATAACGTGATCTTATAAGGATTTTGTATTTGGTGACAGGGTTACAGAATCCTAAAACTGAATAAACGAAAACATGTATTATATTTAGTAATTTTAATTTATTATTTAGAGACACTTATAAAAAATGAAGCAATTGAATAAGTCTGAATTGATTAAGATGTTTAACTTGGTGCCATAGTAACTTTTATTAAGCTCAAAATTACCTATGCAATGATATAACACACATAGCTAATGTAAAGTGGGCCTAGATTTCATAGAAACAATGGCATCCTCCATGTAATTTTATTTTTGGTATACAATAAAGAATATATCTATCTATTTATCTCTTTTGCCAAAAAATGCTATATAGCACAAGTGAAGAAAACACCGAAAATACAGTTATAACACAAAATACCTACCTACTATTTAAACCCTCAATTTGTTCGGTTTCAACAGGTGGTAAACTAACCGTGACCTACTCGTATGTCAAGTAAGATGGCCATAGTTTTTCATTGGTAAAGATAAGTTTTGGTTTCATCAGTAAGGTTAAGTTTATTCCTAAATACAGTTTATGTTTTAGTTAAAAGAATATTCGGTAATATAGTTTCAAGTTATGTAATTTGGTCCGTGTTTCGGATTCTGGTACGATACCATTCGCGTGTAAGTCCGATTCAAAAATGGACAGTTTTTGAACGAATAATGTGATCAATAATATTTAGCAAACAATATCACGATGCATACATAGTGCATACCCACGTCGATCATAGAGCTCGAAAATATTCCCTTAGATTGCATAATTATCTCATGATTGTGGTGGGTCTTAACATTTAAAAAGCTTCGGTCTTTTTTTTTTAATAATGAATAGGCTCACGTTCGATTACTATCTCACCAGATTGTAATATCAGACGATGGAGCACGCTTGACTAGAACTAGCCTACTAGAAGTCTTTATACTTCTACGGGATGCCGTGGGTAATGGGTAATACATTCGACGTGCAACAGTATATAGACTTGCCTATCCAGGGCGTAAAGTTCTGTTAAAGTCTATTTGAGTACGGCGAAAGCCTACTGAATGCCTTATTCAGCCGGAAAAGAAGCGCTTCCTCACTGATTTCTTCAATTATATTCATATCTAAGAGTTCTGAGTAACACCAAAATATTTATTGGATAATGTACTTGCAGTTTCCAGTTGAAGAAAGGGATCTCAGCCTTATTCAGTAAAAGACTTGAATTCCCACAGATTCCACAATCTTCCTTCGATCCACATGCGCATATTTCTCAATCCCAAACTCCACTAATTGATACTGATAACACTACCAGCACAGTGCTTAGAGAATTTACATGGGCTTGGAAACTGCGAGCAATGGGAATCTCGCCGTCCGGCCTTCCGGTTACCGCCAGGATCGAGCCCGAGTCGTCGCGCGACTCAAGGAGATGTCAGAAAAACCGCAAGAGGCCAGCAAGGCCCAAGCCTACTGGTTTCATGGGTTCACTTCCAAAAGGGAAACTCGTGGTTATGGAACGCAAGGCAAAGAAGAAAAAATATTGGAGTGAGTTTTAGTCAGTAAAAGTCTGATCCCACTCTGTTTTAATTTAGGAGAAGGCATGGGATAATTTTCCATCTTAAAAAAAGTGCATAGATAATTTAAAACAAAACCAAAGTGGACCCAAACTATTACCCCGAAATATCGGTCGATTTTTATCGGTTCGCTGCTCCTCTGGATACGTAGTCATAGCGGAGGACTGCCTCAATAGTCTCATAGACGATATGAAAAACGTGCGTAGCGTTATATACTGTTAACACAACAGACAGTATTAGGAACTGAGTCATAGACCTTATTTTAATCTATCCAATAAATAATATATAACATACGAGAATCTTGGTTTCTAAGTAAAATTTTCCTAACATAGAAATATATATAAGTAAAATACCCATTATTTTGAAACCTCAAGTTGTTAAAAGAACAAACAACAGATAGAAAATATTAAGAATATTACGTCTCAAAGCCATTTGTTTCAGTAAAGTAATTTTCCATCACGAACACATTGTATTGAAGTTGAACAAAAAATATTGCTTTGAAGTGTTCCACGCGCGCCTCAAGGAGATGTCAGCATACCATAGGGGCCCAGTAGGGCCGCAGCCTACTGGGGCCATCGGTTATGTGAAAGTGAACCCCAGGACCCTAGAAAGAAGGCAAAAAAGGAACAGGAGTAGGTTTTAGGTGATAAAAAATTGACAAGGCCCCTGCTCCGCCAAGAGCGGGAGAAGTTATTGGATGATTTCCCTCCTAAGAAAAAGCCATTACTAGCTGGACTGGAATCTTCTCTGGGCATTGTTGTTTATATAGTTTGACATATTACAACTAATTGAGCTGGTTAGCTGCAGTCAGGCCAAACAATTTTTTTTTTAATAGCTATGTCCTGATGATAATATTTGTCATAAAAGCTACGATATTTTTAATATTTAATCACTCGCATTTGTATCGTTTATTTTTAAAGACACATTGCACTGTAGTTTTAAAAAGTTGTTACAAACTTAATAATAAAACAATTAAACTAGAATTCTAAACAAAACTTTTCAGAAGCATAAACTAACACCATTATAAGTTATCATATTAGAATTCTCAAATATCAACTTGGCTATTAGAAGATCATAAAAATGGTCACATAAATAAAATGTTGAATATGTACGAGTATCACACTTATTAATTATATAACATAAAATTTTTCTTATATACCGATATATTTTTGCTTTCAATTGGTTTTAACAAGCCACATGAGGCCCAAATAATAAGAAATAAAATATATCGTCAGTCACATTTACCGATATAAAGTTATTGTTTACTGTTTCTTACACTGGAATAATCAACTTATTGTGATTCACTTAATAGATTAGGGTCTTCCTTCACCGCCATTTTGAGTTGAGCAATGAAGAAGTCAAATTGTGACGTCAATCTGTAGTTAGCCCTGAACTCTTCACAGCGTTTCAAGAACACAGGGTACAGGTGACTCAAAAGAGCATGATCCAAGGTAGGAAATAGATGATGCAGCGCGTGATCACCGAAGAACGTCATCACTTTGAAGAAGTTTCCATTTATGTCAGTGCGGTCCATCACAGCTTCGAGTTTGTGGATGCCCCAGTCAACTGTAGTGTCCCTATTGAAGGATAAATGAATTGATCAGTATTTCATAAAGTAGGGATTTGATAACTGGCGTTGGTAGTTTCATAACACAATCCATGAGCTAACTATAGTTTTTTTAAGAAACTGTTCCTGCATAACGGATTACTGTTTTCTCGTGGAGGAAACGCCAAATTGTCACAACGGGTTGTTACTGAAAATCAGCATCGTTGATAGCTGGATTTGCCCAGCTTCACGGTATACGCTGAGAAATGGCCCATTCTTGCTTGAATGCGACGCACAACTTGTATTTATAGATTGTTAATGTCTCTTTTTCTTTATTTTGGTTATTTGTTGGTTATGTTTGTCTCTGCTGAGGCCAGTGACAGCTGGCGTCGCGGATGTAGTAGACAACCTAGACGACTTGGTTGTCTATGGTCACAAGGTTGAATGTTATGCTCGTTTCACACATGGCTTGACAGGAAAACTGTTTTTTTTTTTTGTAAATAATTTGTGCGTCTGTTTTGAGCAGAATAAACGTATTTTCTTTCTTTCTTTCTTTCATAACTCAATAATAGACCCTATAATAATATAATATAATATATAATATAATATAATAATATAATATTTCCACAACTATCACACAACACCGTCTAGTCCCAAGCTAAGCAGAGCTTGTGTTATGGGTACCAGACAGCTGATAAACATACTTATATATTTCTAAATACATACATATTATAGATAAATAACACCCAGACACAGGACAAATGATCGTGCTCATCACGCAAATGAGTATTTCTCAAAATAAATGTACGTAACGAAATGGTAGTAACGAAATATTGTTACGAAATAGTCCTTAGATGTAACTAAATAGTAACCATAAGGCTGGTTACACATTGGCGAAATATTGTGAATGCTCTTCATTTATTCAATACGAAATATTTGTAAGTATGTACCCAAATACTTAAGGGGTTAGAAATAAAATAAGGGAGTAATCATTCATACTATTTTAATCAAATTATTTTTTTTTCCCAATCTTTAAAAAATGAAAACCTGACGTTATTTTAAACATAAAAAAACTTAATTAGAATCACTATCCATTAGCGCTTTATAAATTTCTTCCTTATCTTTGTAATAATTGAATTCTTTCCGAAACACATTTGGTTTGACAATCCGTTTTTTAATCTTTGGATCACATCGCTTTGGCGCGTGAAGATCGTCGTTTTTTCAGAATTTCCACTCGCTTTTTCATCCGATTGCAGGCCTGTCTTAAATTTTTATTTCGTCGTTTTAATTGAGTATTTTCTTCAGTAAGCTTTTGTAGTCTCTCCTTTAGGATATTTGTATTATTTTTAGCATTTTTTCTTACTTCCAATGTGTTGTTTTGTTTTGTCGTAGAGTAGGCCTTTTTTTTTCTTTCAGCTCTTATAGCATTGGCTTGTCTCCACTTTGCTCGTAGCTCTTGTTTTTCTTCTTCTGTAAGAATTTCTTTTTTCTTTTTGATATTTTCTTTAACTTTTTCCAAATGTTTGACACGGATTTCCTCATATTTATTTGGTTTATCCTTTTTGAGTCGTTCTCTGTAAGCTTTTTGCCTTTCGGCATTGGTTTTTGGCGGCATTCCTTAAAAAACAAAAGAAGTAATGCAGTTGTATATAAGCAGTTGTAAGTAATAACCAATTTGATAAGTCAAACCAACAAGTATAGTGGGCATCTCTACAGAAGTGTCATTAGCAAGAGTTAAGTATTTGTAACAATCGGTATAATTCTATTCTCAAGCGAATTGAAACAAAGCCGCGAGGTTTTTTAACCGACGAAAAGGAGGAAGTTCTCAATAGAACTTCATGTAAGTAATATCAGGGGTAAAAAGTTGTTAAATCACATAAAAACGTAATTTAAATTATTTCATTATTTTTTGCTGGTGGCACTTCTATATAGCAGATAATATCCAATCCTTTAGTTATTGACGCTCTATATATTTTTTTTTCATAAATTAAGTAGTGAATATTACTATGCTTAGTCAGGTTATAACAGTATACACTCAGCTTTATGTTGTACTTTTTCGTTACGTAACGAAATTCGTAAAAAACGTTACGAAATATTAGACAAATTGAGGTCAGAAAAAATATATTTATTGATAAAAGCTGTTACAGCAAATATAAAAGCTTATTAAATATTCGTACAACACGTATTACAAAAAATGGGTAAATGAAGACTTACCGTTCTATGAAAAATCGCTGATTTTACTTCCTGTCTCGAAAAAGTAACCCCACAAAACACACACGTTCTCACTGATTTTCACGATAGATGTAATGGCGGAGACGTCAAACCAATAGCCAATCAGAGTGAAGCTAGTGTTGTCCGTGTAAAAAAATTACGGAATCGTTCAGAAATCATGGGAAAGTAGAAATAAATCGTAACTAAAGAGTAATAACTAAATAGTAAATGAGAGCGACTCATTTTGTTTTTTTGCTTTAAATTGCCAATTCACTATGACACCCCATAGAAAATCAATTTGATACAGAAACTGCGATTACTGTAGAACGATGATACAAAGAAATTTACAATAATTTAGTTACGTATCGCATTTTATGAAACAAAAACACATGAAAAAGGTAGAGTGGCAAACAGGTTTTTGTATGAAAGGTAAAAAAAGCTATTTTTAAAATATCGAAATATTTGATAATAAGTATGATTATAGCTATAATTCTTCGTTATCTTAAAGATTAATATTCATCCTACAAAATTGAGTGTGTGTTTTTTTTGTGTGATGATTTATAAATATAAAACTTTTGAACTGTTTCAAAGCACACTTTTTTTTTCAAAGATGTACATGTATTTTGAGAAATACTCAAATATTTGTCTTGGGTGGGTTATGTTTACATATAGTCTAATACGAGTATCATAAACAGCCTTTGTATGTTATTACTGCTAGGACTCTGGCCTCCTCTAGGAGAGGGAATGAGCTGTACAGTAATCTACCACGCGGCCCCAGTGCGAATTGGTGAATGTCACATGTCTTTGAATTTTTGGTTCTTTGGTTTTGCTTCACCGTTTTGAGAGCAGTGGTGATGAAATGAATTAAACAGAGTAATGCGCCTGACTATGTTTGACCTACATCCTTCCTGCGACCTACAACTCGTAAGTCAAGGCCGTTACCACTCGGCCACCACTGCTCACATTTTTACATACTTGAAGTAAATTTAATTACACATACCTTAATTGATCACCATCTTTAAATATTTTTGGATGATGATGTGCAGCGTTGGATCCTATCATAAAGAAAATTAAACTGGCAGTGCAGTTTATCCACAACCACATAGTAAAAGCGTGGTAGAAGGTAGAACCACTGGCGAGATACATCCAGACGGGAAGAAGAAGACCAATGCCATCGTGCCACCTATAGTGGCGTTTAAAGAATCCCTTACGGATGAAATTGCTAATGAACCTGAAAACAAGCATGGTTGTATTACAATCGATACAGTAATTTTATCTAAATCTATCATCATCCACATCTTAAGACCATTTGAAGGTATTTTTACCCGACTATGGCAAAGCCAAAGGAGGTGATTTTGACCAGCTATGTGAGAAACTAGAAGAACACAAAAAAAAGTCGTAGTCACACGTTATTTTAAATGCGATTTGTACTTAGATATATCACGTGTGACTACGGCTTTTCTATGTGTAGTTCTTGTTTTTCGAGTAACCTTGTTTATTTCAGCATCCTGAAAATCTTGTTTTATACTTTTTAGCGTCCTTTTTTTGTCGTAGTCGGGTTTTACTTTTTTTTTAAATCCACTTTACTCGGCTTAATCGCTTTGACAGAGAAAGAACTGTAGTCAAAACATCAAGTCAATAATCAACTATAAATATGTATTCGATTGAAGAAAGCTGAATCAATATTGAATTGAGGAGAGTAAATTACTAAGAATATTAGTATTAGCATAAAATAAATATAAAAGATAGCTGTCTTACCTCTTTATAAAGTTGAGCATAAACATGAACGGAAACACCACCAACTCAATTAAGAGTGTGAAGTAAGCATATGTTGGCTTTTTCCTTGGATTCCAAAAAACTAGAGGTTCAAGTGCACTGATTTCTAAATCTATAAGTGTGTTTGGGTAAATGTGATGAGAAAGTGCGTGAGATACTCTGAAGTCCCTGTAAA
Source organism: Leucania comma (assembly GCA_958295575.1). Lineage (NCBI taxonomy): Eukaryota > Metazoa > Arthropoda > Insecta > Lepidoptera > Noctuidae > Leucania > Leucania comma. Next base: position 17,337,233 of record OY282466.1, read on the forward strand.
AAAGCAATTATATTATAAAATTAATATTATCGTTTAAGTTGGTTGCTCGATGTCAAGTTTCATTTACTATAAATATTTTTTATCGTCTGTTTTCAGATTCAATATTTTAAATCATTCTAGATATTCCTTGCTATCGCATTAGGTACCTATGATTAACAGTAAACTACTTATAGATTTTATTTATTTGCTAACAGAAAATATATCAAGCTAAATATCAAATTTTAGTGAACAAAACATGAATTAGTTTTTTATTTACCTATACGACCACAAACTGAAGTTAAACAAGTACATCCTCCAGTTAGTTTTCCTATGAATGTAGTTATGTGCGGCAACGGTAGTCCATGCTAAGGCAAGCGATGCTACTACGTAAGACGCCATCACAACCCAATAGTCTGTAGCCCAACAAGCCAAAGCCGATGCTATCAAACATGTTGAAAATAGCCCATCAATAATCAAGTTGCTCCATCTTTTCTCAGATGGAGGAATTTTCTTCAATTCTTCTACCACTGATCGTTTCAGTGTTTTGTAAAACCCATCTTCTTCAAAAGTAAAAGGAGAATTTCTGGGCGTTTGAGCATCTCTTACGTAATATTTTTCTTTTACTTTTTCTACAGCCGGATTTAGGTGGTGACACTCGAATGCTTCTGTTATGTCTGTTCCCTGTAATTTTTTTATCAGTTACATCCAAAACAAAAACAATCATACATCCTTTGGTACTAGTTTATCCTAACCTTCATGTCAATTAATACTTAGCACCAGGTTTATTTTGTGAAATATCGTCAACATTCATTCATCAAAACTGCGCTCACTCATCATCACCATCATATATTTTTTATGCCCAAGTAGTATTGCACAAGAGTGAAATACTACTGGCAGAGGGGGCAAAACCATTTCTTCTTCGATTATCACCTGTTAAAATTATCACATTATCACTCTTCACTCCGTTTTTCAATACACAATGCATCAATCTTTTCTTTTGCGTTCCTCTTTTGCTCTATCCATTCTCATTTATACTATATACTTTTCACACTTTCACACACAATTTATACTACTCTTTGTCACGTAACCAAATAAAGGCACTTAATATTCATTTCTCTTTTCTTATAAATTTATTAGAAGAAAGAATAGATATACTTATAATCTTACCTTAGAAAGCTCCAACCACTCTTCGCCGCCGGGATGCTTTTTCATAAATTCTGTAAAATCGTAAAGTCCATTTCGTACTCTCCATAATCCTTCTGCTCCATCGTCCATGGCTTTTCCTTCTAGCCATTGTACAGGATCCTTAAATCCTCCATCTCTGAGAGAAGGGTACTTTAATTGTGGAAAACTAACATGAGTCTTCTTTTCTGCTGCTGTTTTGTGGGCCCATTCAATGTAGCCCGTATCTTTTGGTGCCATTTTGAATTACTACACCAGCTTCTAAGTGATTTTTTTTTCACTTAAACTGCACTGTTCTGAACGGTCCAAATTGAATAATTTGTTTAAAGTGACGACCTATCTTCACCCGTTTTTATATCACCATATTTTTGTAAACAGTTAATTATCTTTTTAGCAATACATGAAAATTAATAATTCGCTTATCGACCTCAACGAAAACAAACGGCCAAGTATAAGTCGTCGTTGTATAGTTTTGGTTGCGTGCTATCAGCTCTAATGTACTGCACTGTACTGTGCTGTGAATTTAATAAGCGAAGTAATTTGCTTTTCTTCGTATACACATATAGATACGAAGCTTTAAAATTTACACCGGCGTATATTCTTATTTTATTTTTGTGTAAATTTTGCTATTCTATTTAGACGGTTTGGACCAAGTACATCTAAACAGATGATTATTTTATTGTGACCTTATACAGTTATAAAGTCTCCTTGTCATATCTGGGGTCATGGGAGCAACGAAGTATTGTACAATTTATTTACAAGTTATTGTCGAGATTTTAAAACAGATTTTAATACTAAAAGTTTTACTCGTAGCAAGAAGAACGACCCCTTGAAAGAATTGTTTTAAGTATTCCTTTAATAATATTATTTTTAAATCCAGTTAAAACGCAAGTAATATCAGCTTATACAGTGATATTCCCTGGAAATCAAAAGGCGAATCCATTATAATTTTATTTAATTTTGTAATACGCGTACTCAGTTCCGATATTTCGTTAAATGTATAATATTTAATACCCAATATTACTTTATTTATTCCCAAACTGAAAATATATTTGTTTCTACTAGCTACTGCCCGTGGCTTTGTCTGTAATGAAAATTATTCTTTTTAGTATTAATTATGTTTAATGCTGTAGACATGAAAACATATCAGAGATATAGATAGACACACTATCACGTGTATAACATTAGAATTGAAAAGTATTTACCCAAATTGATTTTGTCTAACTATACAGGTACATACCATCATCATAAGTAATAAGTCATCATCGTTAAAAAAAAACATTAGTCAAGTTACGGCAAATGCAATAAATTCTAATAATAATTATAATAACTGTACTGCGGAACCTAAAAATTATAGACCGATCACGTGTTTGCCGACGGTCTATAAAGTTCTAACATCCATACTGAGAAGCAAAATTAACAGTCATATTGACAAAAATTTGATAATGTCACCTTCTCAGAATGGATGTAGGAATGGGTCCCGCGGTACTAAGGAGCTGCTCCTCGTTGATATGACCATTAGCCAACAGGTTCGACGTTCCCGAAAGGATCTGTCGACATGTTAGATAGATTATAAGAAGGCCTATGACTCTGTTCCTCATACATGGCTCATGGGGGTGCTAGAGTTGAATAAAATTGATACAACACTACGCACCTTCCTGATGTCGTGTATGAGGAAATGGAGTACGGTCCTTCGCTATCCAGGATGTCGACATATCCAGAGGAATAGCGAACCTGTAAGGATCGAGCGGGTTATATTCCAGGGTGATAGTTTGAGTCCGCTTTGGTTTTGCCTAGCCTTGAATCCACTAAGCACACTGCTGGAGAATTCAGGTCTAGGCTATCGGTTGAAGAGAGGTGGTCAGGTTATATCTCACCTTCTTTACATGGATGACTTGAAGCTTTTTGCCCCCAACAACCTGCAACTGATGGAGCTACTGAAGGTAACTGAAACCTTCAGTAGTGCCATCAGGATGGAGTTTGGTGTGGACAAATGTGCGGTCATGCATGTAAAGCGAGGGGAGGTTGTGGAATCTGTGGGTACTCAACTCACGGATTCCATAAACCTGAGATCTCTCTCTCCAACCGCAACCTATAAGGATTTGGGGCCGGGGTTGCGTGGCAGCACGGTTCGGGGACATTGCAGTGGTAGGCGTCTACCTGTCCCCGAACAGATCTCTCGGCGATCTCCACATCTCCCTGATGGAGCTGAAAAACGTCGTCGTTGGGTTTAGGGACCTCCCCGTAGTCGTTTGCGGGGACTTCAATGCCTGGAACGAGGCTTGGGGTTTCCGGTACACGAACGGGCGGGGTCGGTCGGTAGAGGCCTGGGCTGAGGAGTCCGGCCTGGTCATCCTAAACCTGGGCTCTGTCTCCACGTGTGTCCGGATGCGGGGCGAATCAGTCGTGGACCTATCGTTCGCCAGCCCCGATCTGGCGCCACGTGTCGTTGACTGGCGCGTTATGGAGGGGGTGGAGACGTTCTCAGACCACCGGTACATCCGGTTTGACGTCTCCGCCCAAACCTCGACCGCGCCGGTCCAGCAGAGCCCTTGTGGTCCGCGGTGGGCGCTGAGGCAGATGGACCGGGAGTTCCTCCTGGAAGCCGCGACGGTACAGGCCTGGGTGCAAGCACCGGACAGGCCTGTCGACATAGACGTCGAGGCAGAGTGGTTCCGGGAGGGCATGTCGCAAATTTGCGACGCGGCAATGCCCCGAGTCCATCCAGGACGTGCCAAGCGCCAGGTGTACTGGTGGTCGCCGGAGATTGCGGCATTACGCAATGCATGCAATCACGCGCAGCGCCGGTACGCCAGGTACTGCAAGCGCCGCAACCGCCCGCCGGATGCGGAGGCTATTGAGGCGGAGCTATACGAGGGTTACAGGTTGGCGAAGCGCACCCTCCGAGCGGAGATTAAGCGGGCCAAACTGGAGGCCCGCAACGTCTGGCTGGGGTCTCTGAATGCAGACCCGTGGGGACGCCCATACAAGATGGTGCGGGAGAAACTCCGCCCCTGGGCTCCCCCGCTGACTCAGAGTCTCCGGCCCGAGCTCGTGGAGGGTGTGGTCGGCACTTTGTTCCCTACGCGGGGGGTACACTCCCCCCCGCCCATGGCTCCGCCACCACCAGCAGTACCTGACGCGGACCACGACAACGACGATGTTCCAGAGGTGACCGAGGTAGAGATGAGAGTGGCGGTACAAAGGCTGAGTGCCAAAAATACCGCCCCAGGACCCGACGGCCTGCCTGGAAAAGCCTGGGTCCTGGCCATGGAGGCTCTCGGGCCTCGATTGAGGGGGCTCTTTAGCGCATGCTTGGAGAGGGGCCAGTTCCCACTTCGCTGGAAGACGGGAAAACTGGTCCTCATAGCGAAGCCGGGGCGCCCTGCGGACTCTCCGTCCGCGTACCGGCCCATTGTGCTGCTCGACGAGGTGGGCAAGCTCTTTGAAAGAGTCATTGCAAACCGCCTCGTCGCGCGCCTTGCACGGGTGGGGCCGGACCTTTCGGACGGACAGTTCGGCTTTCGCAGGATGCGCTCCACGGTGGACGCCATCATGCGCGTGCGAGCCCTCACGACGGGGGATGCGGTGTCCCAGGGCAGGTGTGTCGTGGCAGTGTCCTTGGACATTGCCAATGCCTTTAATTCCCTGCCCTGGAGTAGCATTGGAACGGCACTCCGGTACCACCGGGTGCCCGACTACCTCTGTCGTGTGATCGAGGCCTACCTTTTGGAGAGGTATATTATCTACCCCGGTCACCAGGGAGAATGGAAACGTCGAGAGATGTCTTGCGGTGTTCCGCAGGGATCGGTACTAGGGCCACCCTTGTGGAACATCGGGTACGACTACGTGCTGCGCGGCGACTTCCCCGACGGGGTCAGCGTGGTCTGCTACGCGGACGACACGTTGGTCCTAGCGCGAGGAGAGTCGTACCGGACGGCGGTCGAACGGGGTGTGGGCACCGACATTGCAACAGCAACCGAGGGCCCAGCTGAATGCGTGCCAGAGGGTCATGGCAATACGCATGGTGCGAGGGTACCGAACGATTTCCCGCAAGGCGGCGACCCTCCTTGCTGGCCAACCGCCATGGGATCTGGAGGCAACAGTCCTAGCACACATGCACGATAAACGCATGGAGATGCAACGCCGGGGCGAAATTCCGCTGCCGCGACAAGTCGAGGCATGGCGGACAGAGCTCCGGCGGGATCTCATGGCGAAATGGCGTCAGCGACTATCGCAACCTCGTTCGGGGCGCGCCACAATAGGGGCGATAACGCCCATCCTTGAGGCGTGGCTGGAAAGACCTCACGGCGCTCTCAACTTCCGCACGACGCAGGTGCTTACCGAACACGGAAAGTTCGCTAAGTATCTGTTCCGGATTCGTGCGGAGGATTCGCCCGGGTGTCGCCACTGTGCGGAACACCCGGAGGACACGGTGGAGCATACTGTAGAGGTGTGCCCCACCTGGGCGGAGCATCGACGTGTCCTCGTGGGGGCGATCGGCGGCAGCGATCTCTCTCGCCGGGCCTTGGTTCAGGCCATGGTCCGTAGTGAGGAGGGATGGCAGGCGGTTGCCTCCTTCTGCGAAGCAGTAATGCTAGCTAAGGAGGAGGCCGACCGCATCAGGCAGAGGCAACGGGGCGCTCGCCCCAGCCGCCGCCGGGATTCCGATCCCGACTTCCGGCCACCGTAGGCGCGGGCTTGCGGACGGCGTGCAATGGGTAGCACGCTGTCCGATCGTCCGGTAACCGACCGGACCGAGCCCAAGTCGTCGACGGCGCGTTCTGTTCCCGCGCTCCTCAAGGAGCTGTCAGCACACCGAAGAGACCCAGCCTGCTAACTGCAGGCAGGCAGGGTCGAAGCCTGCTGGGGTTAAGGGCCGTTTTCTGAGAGGAAGGCTCAGCCCCAGCACTATAGGCAACGAAGGAACGGGGTAGGTTTTTAGTCAGTAAGAGTCTGACACTACTTCCCGCTCCACCCAAGGGTGGGATTTGTCATTGGATGATTTTACCTACCATAAAAAAAAAAAAAAACCTATAAGGATTTGGGTATGTCGGAAGCCCTTGGTATCAATATCACTGACATGAAGCAATCGTTGAAGGAGCGTTTCTTTGGACGCCTGAAGAAGGTTTTCAATAGCCTTCTTTCAGGCGGAAACAAGGTGCGCGCCTTCAACGGTTGGGTCATGCCGGTATTGATGTACTCTTTCGTCGTACTCAAATGGACTCAAACGAAACTTGACGCCCTAGATAGGCGAGTCCGAACACTGCTGACTGCATACCGAATGCATCACCCACGATCGTCGGTGATGAGACTTTATATCCCGCGGAAGTGTGGCGGTCGAGGTTTTTTAAATGCTAAGACCCTACACAACCGCGAGGTATGCAGTCTCAGGGAATATTTCCTAGCTGCCAACGTGGGTATGCATCGAGATGTAGTGGCAGTGGACAAGGGACTCACCCCGCTCTCCTTGGCTAATGAGAACTGGCGCAAACTGTTAGTGCTTGACACTAACGATCGCAGGGAAGTATGGCAGAGCAAGGAACTTCACGGACGCTTTTTCCGGGCCCTTCACGGGCCCGATGTAGACCAATTGGCGTCCGTAGCTTGGCTGCGTTTCGGTGACCTCTTTGTGGAAACCGAAGGTTTTATCTGTGCAATTATGGACGAAGTTATCATGACGAATAACTACCGGAGATTTATTGTGAAGGACGGCACGGTTGACATCTGTCGGGCGTGTCACCGTCCGGGAGAATCAATTCGTCACATTATCTCCGATTGTTCTCGTCTGGCTAACGGCGAGTATTTGCATAGGCACAACCTTGTAGCCAAGATTTTCCATCAGCAACTTGCTTTGAAATACTCTCTTGTGGGATTGGAAGTGCCGTACTACAGGTATCAGCCCGACCCAGTTCTTGATAATGGTCATATCACGTTGTACTGGGATCGGTCCATCATCACTGACAGGACTATTGTAGCCAATAAGCCTGATATAGTGATGGTGGACCGAAACGAGAGGCGTGCAATGATTGTTGACATATCCGTTCCGCATGACGAGAACCTTGTGAAAGCCGAGAAAGATAAACAAATCAAGTATATTGACTTGGCTCGCGAGGTTGTCGACATGTGGGAAGTGGATTCGGCGATCATTGTACCGATAGTCGTGTCGGGTAATGGCTTAATAGCCAAGAGCCTCGACCAACACCTTAGGAGGCTCTCGTTAGGCGGCTGGATCAAGGGCTTGATTCAGAAAGCGGTACTCCTGGACACGGCTCGTATTGTTAGGAGGTTCCTTTCTCTGGAGCCCTGACCGCCAGTAGCTTGGACCCTGTTCCCGATACCGGTGGGACACAATTTTTTATATTTTTAAATGTTTTTTTTTATGTGTTTGTTTTAAAGAAATATTTAAAAATATAATTCATATGTATATTACTGGATAAAGAGAATTATAATAATTCAATAAATTGTTTGCCTGACTTATGGTCAAAATAAATAAATTTCTATTTGTTAAGAGAGAAGATAATATACAAAAATTTTGTCGTAATTTAAACCTTTACCCATTCTTCTTACATATAAAAATGAATTGCAGTTCGTTAGTCTCGTTTAAACTAAAAAATGGCTTCACTGATTTCAGTTATTTTTATTTTTTTATTTACTTTCAACTAAAAAATTTCAGTTTAAAGAAAGAAAGATAAACAATTCATTTGCGCAAAATTACACAATCTATGGAAAAGGTTAGAAGTGTGGAATCTAAAGGAAAGGTGGCAAATAATTTCAAATTAATATTTACTAAACATGTGACGGACCAAAATACTGACCCTAAGTATCTGTCTATCTACCTACAAAGTTAATTATTTGTTAAATGCATTATTTACTTTCAATCTTCAAAACAATTAATTGAAAATACCTGCCTTTCAAAACAAGCCCTTAAGTGCGCCCGACCAGTTATAACTTCCCATAAAACCACTCATACGTGATTATAACAGTAATACACATAATATCTTTTTTTAGATATTTTGGAAATATAACTTTTTTTTAAAGCCTAGAATAGAATAGAATAGAATAGAATAGATAAACTTTATTGTACACCAAAATAATTACAATTTACAGAAAGTCAAATGTATGGGTACAATGGCGGTCTTATCGCTATATTGTGTGTCTCACAGCTGGGAAAAGGCCTCCCCTTTCTCCTTCCAAACTTCCCTGTCTAGGGTGATTGCCCTAGACAAGGAAGTTTACTAGTTGTGATTACTGGCCAATTTTGTCCCGCAAACATGATCAGATCGTCACCCCATCATCGCCGTGCTCGAACTTGGCGGCGTCGACCTCCTTCAGGCGTTCAGTGAGTGACAATTTTCGCCCATCTAACACTCGGATGCATTCGTGCGACGTGGCCAGCCCACTCCCACTTCAATCCTGGATTTTTCTACGACATCTGCTATTTGGGTTTTAGAGCGCAGCATGGTGTTTCTAACACGATCTATTCGCTTGATGCCTATTATGCAGCGCTGCATTGCCCTTTGGCAAATTTTGAATATTAAAGAGTATTAAACACCGTGTTGGATAAAATAACAAGGTTTTCAACCATGATCACGTTGACGATAGGCGGACCGGGAAAAACTCTCTTAATTAAAATAACAGAAGTATTTCGTCGAAAGAAGTTTTCTGTCAAATTTACGGTTAATTACTCGTATATAACCTAACCGGCTAGTGATGAAGATGTTCCCCAAAGATTGGGACCATAGCGCCTGCAACTAGAATGTTATTTAAAAGATTTAATTTTCAAAGTGTAATGTTTTTCCTCTCTGTTTTTTTTTTTTCTTTTTTTGCTGTGATCTTGAAATAACTTCTTCTGATCTGGATGCAGTGACTGAAGCATAAGCTGAACCATTTGTTTTGGTTGCGCACGGCCCCTCACTTCGATCGAGTCCCGAAAATCAGTTACTGCGCATTGAATGCGCAGTAACTGATTTTCGGGACTCGGTCGACTGCCAAATTGGTTCAACTTGTGTGACAAGGATTATAATCGATTTTTGGGTCTCATTCGAGGTGGAAGCTATGCTGCTCCGTGGCGGATGGTTCAACTTGTTTGCCGCGTACTACAATAACAGTGTGAAATCAGTGGTTGGTATTATGATAAAATATGTCCGAAGAAAAATGATTTTGATAGTATTTCTTCCTCTATCAGTTTTATAATACAAACTATGTTATTGTTAGGACAACTTGACTGCGATAGTTGATTTATTCACTGACTCTTGATAACTAAAGTCACAGTGCAAACTAAAGGTCATGCTTATCATTGGTCCACGCATTTGTGAAACAAAACATTGCAATACGTACAAAAATAAAACAGTATGACACCGAAGAAATTTTATTTAGTCTCTTTTTTTGGTCAATCAAAAATGTAGATTATTTTGTACATAGTATGTACATAGTTAGCTAAAATAATCATAATTATCGTTAGATAATGTTTAGGGCAATGACAGTGGTTAGTGACCTTTAGATACAGCATAACGAGATAATCGACTGGCCTGTTGGTCTAGTAGTTAGTGGCCCTGACTGCTATGCCGGAGGTCGTGGGTTCGATTCCCACCCAGGACAAATGTTTGTGTGATGAGCACGTCATTTGTTCTGTGTCTGGGTGTAATTTATCTATAATATGTATGTATTTAGAAATATATAAGTATGTTTATCAGTTGTCTAGTACCCATAACACAAGCTCTGCTTAGCTTGGGACTTGATAACGTTGTGTGATAGTTGTGGAATATTATATTATATTATATTAATTAAAATAATGCTATTATTTGACAATACAACAGATAACTCTATCTACTTAATGTTAAGTAACCATTTTGTATTTAAACTTTTCAAGATAAGAAGATGTGTATGTCAATTTAATACGAATATCTATATGTTAATCTGACTCCAAAAGAAAATTCAAACATCAGAATATTTTGTTTCCATAAGTTGCAGTTAGTCTACGGTATCAAAAATGAATTAATTATGTAATAATGAGTAGTAGTCAAGTAAAGAAAACACCATTAGAGACTGGCGTTCAATGCATAACACAAGTTCAGATGTGATGAATAAGAGAAGGAAAGAAAATTATTCAATAATATTTTATTCACTTCACATATTACTATCTTCCTGAATTCAATTCTGCTAGGATTAAAAAAACATCAAGATGCTACCTTCAGTTCACGACCGATGCCGATATACTGTGTACCAGTCGCACAATTAAATAAAATATCGCAGAGGATGTAACATTTTTCATACAGTAAGATATTTTGCATTTCTTGTGCTTCTATTTTAATTTATCTAAAACTGCAGTCCACGAACGGTGCACGGTATACTGTGTACCAGTCGCAAAATTAAATAAAATATCGCACAGGATGTAACATTTTTTATACAGTAAGATATTTTGCATTTCTTGTGCTTCTATTTTGATTTATCTAAAACATTAGGGTCTTCTTTTACAGCCATCCTCAACTGGCCAATAAATAGGTCCAAAGATGACGTCAGCCTAAAATTTGCTCTGAACTGTTCACAACGTTTTAGGAACACTGGATAAAAATGTCTCAAAGTTACATTATCCAATGTTGGGAATAGATGATGAAGAGCATGGTCTCCGAAGAAAGTCATGGAAGTAAAGAGACTACTATTGATGTCGGTGCGGTCCATTACAGCTTCGAGCTCGTGCATACCCCAGTCGACAGTGGTGTTCCTGTAGAACGATAAAATTATTGCTTAATTTCAAATTAAAAAGTTTTACAAAGTGGGAACTGCATTAGACCAACGCACACGTAGGCGACTGCAATGCCTGGGTTATACATTGCGTCGCGTCGCGTGGCATTACGTGTCATGGGTCTAAAGTTCATAGTTCGTTAAAGCCACCCGGCACCCACCTTGCACCGCCTTGTTGCACGGCATACATTCATTGTCAACAGGTCGTCCACGGTGGACGCCGCATTATTACCAATAAACGTCGCGCGGTCAATCAATGGACCCCGCGTGATCATGGACAATGGCGGGGATGTTCAATGGAGTAGGTCCCGGGTGGTTCTAATGAGCTGTGACATTAATGTTGCTCTACAAGTCTAGTTGCCATATAAAATGTATGGAGACCGATATGCCTAGATTGGCTTACGTGGTCCACGCGGGCCCAATGTAGTTCTACTTTGAGTTAGCCATAAAATTTGTCATAAAAACTGTTTAGATGGTAACTGTTTAACTGTTGTAAATAGTGTTAGTGAAGCCAATGCTGTTTTAGACACTCAAAAATGTAGGTAAAGGAACAAATTATAACACTGCATACATTTAGCTTTTTTATTTCAAGGGAACATATTCTCGAGATAAAAAGTATCTTTTTAACTAGTTATATTTCATCACATAGGCTAAAACCAGGATAGTTGCCCCACTTTTTGAAATTACTTTATATCTCTTTGTACAAAAAGCAAGATTCATTATTTGTAAAATGGGTAGGTAGTTTGGTTTATTATCTTCATATTTATGAAAAGAATAAACATTATCTTTGATATTTCCAGGGTATTGGCGATTTTTGCGGACCTCTAAATTTTGGAACAACTATCCCATGTAGAGGATAGTTGCCTAATCCATGTAAATCACATTTCAACATCCAAATTCTTTTAATCGTTTGAGACAAACTTACACACACCATCACACACACCATAATAAAAATAATATTAATGTAATATTTTTGTATGATAAATAGAAGAAGCATGTGGACACTAAATATAAACTAACTTCAATTAAATGCGATTGTTTCTGATTAACATCAAACACTTGTGTATGTGCAAAATATATTTTCTTGAGTCTATTTAAGACATCAAGTCACATGATGATAGTAGTAGACAATATATTCTTTGACCTTATGATAGGTTCATGTTTTTGTTTGTTAACCGTATCGAACTACAAATATCTCGCTAATATTATCAAGACTAGTTTTTATATATGAGTCTGTATGAGTGATTGTGTGTGTATGTATGATTTTAATTCCGTCAAGTTCAAACGGTTGAATAATAATTAGTATGACATTTGCCCCGCAGATAGTCCATGTCCTGGAGTGACTCATAGAATATTTTTCCCTTGGGCTGGCTGCGCTGGCAAAAGCTAGTAATAATGATCACACGTAACAAAATTTACTTACTTGAGTTGATCACCATCTTTAAAGATATCAGGGTGATGATGTGCAGCGTTTGTGCCAATAGCGTATGTAATGAAACTGGTCGTGCAAATAATCCACAGCCACATATAAACCGCATGGAAGAAGTTAGTTCCACTGACAATGTACATCCAGAGAGGAAGGAGGAAGGCAATGCCATCGTGCCATCTGTAGTGGCGGGTAAAGAAGTCTGTGCGGACGAAGATACTGACATGCCTGGAAATGGAATAACATAAAAAACTAGGAAGTAAATTTTTCAAAAACATCTCTCGGATTGCCTGTTCTTTATGTAAACATTGTTCGTAATAAAAACAAAAGAAAATATGTGCACGACACTGCTGAAGAAAGGCCTCTTCTAAGCTGCCACGATTTTAAAATACGCTTACCTGTACCGGATTTTTCGTCGCAACTTCAACCGATTAAAAGACCTGATGTTCTAGATCCTGTTTACTGCTTTCTGATTACTTAGATATATTACTATTTGTGTAATCTAAAAACTGGGCTATGTTCAGGTTAATTATATTTAAATAGTATTATCTCACCTTTTTAAAAAACTAATGACACTGATGAATGGGTAGAAAACAAGTTCAATCAGGAAAGCAAAGTATGCGTAGAATGGCTTCTTTCTAGGGTTCCAGAAGACAATAGGCTCAAAAGCACTGATTTCTAGATCCATAAGTGTATTTGGATACACATGATGCGATAGTACGTGTGATACTCGGAAATCCCTGTAAATCATTAAAAAAATAACATTAATATTGGCAATAATGGCCATTATTGATATCATTTAAGTTCTAATAATAGTAAGCACTATTAATTCTAATCGATTTTCTTCCTTGCTGGTCGCATTACCGACTTTGACATTTAAAGGATCACTAAAATTCGAGTTTTATCTTTCATTGGCAGAATCATTATTGTCAGAGTTATTAAGATTTAAATTATTATTAGCATTAATAGTGTTGTTTTCATATCTAGAATTACGTTTTAAAAGTCTATTTCGATTTATTAATTATTATCAACAACAATATCATCTTTTAGCTATCAACTGTGTTTTATATTTACCTATATGACATCAGAGTTAAATTGAAAAGGTACATCCTCCAGTTAGTTTTCATGTGGATATAGCTGTGTGAAGCAACGGTGGTCCATGCCAAGGCGAGAGATGCAATCAAGTATGACATCATCACTACCCAATAATTTGAAGCCCAGCAGGATACGACTGACGATATTAACACCGTCGTGAAAAGACCATCAATAATATGATCTGCAATTTTTCGTTCACTTTTTGGAATCTTTTTCATAACCTCTCTTACATCTCGTTTTAATGTTTTATAAAAACCATTCTCTTCAAAAGTAAATGGAGAATTCCTTTTCGTTTTAGCATTTCTTATATAGTACTTTTCTATCATTTTATCCACAACGGGATTCAGGTGATGACACTCGAAGGCTTCTGTTATGTCTGTGCCCTGCAAGAATTGTGCCCGTTAAGAATAGCATACCCAAAATAAAGATTAATTCACAATAGTTCAATCCTAACTTCCTCATACATGGAATAAGAAATCACAAATATTTCTTTCACAGGACAAATTGACTTTCACATTTTATTACTGCAGGCCTAAACCCCACTTTGCTCACAACAAAAATATTTCAACGGTAATTAGATTACCTTAGAGAGTTCCAACCACTCGGCTCCACCGGGATGCTTATCTTGAAAGTCGTCGAAATCGTAAAGTCCATCACGTATTCTCCATAAACCTTCAGCTCCATCGTCCATGGCTTTTCCTTCCAGCCATTGTATGGGATCCTTAAACCCTTCATCTCTCAGCGAAGGGTACTTTAATTGAGGAAAACTGACATGAGTTTTTTTTTCTTCTGCTGTTTTGTGGGCCCACTCAATATAATTTTTATCTTTAGGAGCCATTTTTTTTTTGCTTTTTGCCAAATATTATTAAATATACAATTATTATAATTATTTATTTCTTATCACTTCACACTGATGCGCACTACCCAAACAGTACACACCATTTAAATGGGAGAACCTTTAATCAACTAGTGATATTTTTACAAATGATTAGATTATATACAATATTTGCTTGTTAACAACTCGAAACGATGAATTCACGTATTTTTTTACCCAAATGCAAAAAAGGTTATATGTTAGCACATATCTTGTATGTATGTGACCCATTAAAATAATCTAGACTTATATCATTTCTTCCACTATGGGTTGCAGTCTATAGGTCCCATATTAGAATTTAGTATTTGTTTTACATTATGTATGTAAATTAATGCAATTGAATTGATTACTACACTAACTGGCTTATCAGTTCTTTTTTTTTTTTAAAGTCGTCTTTTTTATTTTATAATTTACTTGAAAATAGTTTATTAGATCAAATGGATGTTGTACTTATATATCTTTTTGAAATTATTTATAGTAAAACTATAGATAATTTATTTTTAGTATAAACAGTAAATTAAAAACTTTTCGCAGTCGGTTGCTATGTTTTTCGTACAACAAGGCACTGAAAGACTTCTGCCGTCTTGGTTAGAAAGTGACTGAAAATTAGTTTTAATTCGAACTGTCCAGATGTATTTACAAATAGTTACTCAAAGAGAGTAAACTTAAAGATATATAAAGATAAGCATTAATACGTACCCTAAAAATTTATTATTTAGTATGGAGAAACATAAATAAATACCTACATATACGAGATCTAAGTTTCGTCACAAATATTGACTTAATCTGTTTAATCTTAAACCATACCTCCCGTGGTAGTACGAAAGTTTACAGCAAGGCAGTGTAGATATAAAATCGAGCCCTAAAATGTGCTTTTTACGATTCTTGGCCTTTTTCGAAGAACTATAACCGCAAACTGAAAGCGAGTCAGCTGGCGAACGTCCTATTACATATTCTACGACTGAAATAGAATATTTTATCGTATCTCAAACTACGTGCCAAAATTATTCACTTAAATTCTTCCAATTTTTTTTTTGCAATAAGTTTTTAACGCGAGATTGTATTCTTACATGGTTATAATATTCGGTGACTTTATCACTGGAAGAACTATAAATATTTAATGAGAAAAAGAAACTTGAATGCAAATAGATTTATACCTAGATACATAAATTCATACTCAAAAAACAAAAGTAAAAAAAGATTGCCATACCCAGAGCGATAAGTTACTAGCTTCAGCCAGCGGCTTCGCCCGCATGAAAGTCGGTTTCACCATACAAACTTCCAACTCCCCTTTTACCCCCTTAGGGGTGGAGTTTCGTAAAATCCATTCTTAGCGGATGTTTACACCCTATAAGAAACCTACCTGCCAAATTATAAGTTTGTAAGTAGATGTTATAGTTTCAGAGATTTTGTGATTAATCAGTGGGTGGTAATTAACTTTTATATACATAGATTTGATGATTTTTAACCCAAAAAAACGTAAACGATAATATTGCAATAATGGGTGCATTGTGTGAATTATAAAGAAGATTACAATGAAAATAAAGACTAATAGAGATGTATGGCAGAAGACTGTTTGAATCAGCCAAAATTACTGGGTCCCGTGAAATTATGCTCAAGGCTATTTATTTTGATGTAAATGAGAACTAAAAATGAATTAAAAACTCTTTTTCTGAATTTTTCTAGGAAAAACAAAAATACAGAAACAAAAATTTTCGGCCAAATTCATTTCATAAAAACGTGTGTAAAAAACGACAGTTAAAAATTTTTCAAGGTTATTCAAGTTGTACACTATTTCTTTTTATTTCCTTGGGTTACTATTATAATAATAGTAACCCAAGTAAATAAAAAAGGTTTACACTATTCGTCAGAGTTTTAAAGGTTGTTTGGGAGAACCTTATTCCTTGGTTTAATAAACTTGTAAGTCTAAAAACATGATTAACTAATTAATTAATATTATTAACTATTGATTAATTAATTTTCATGCCTATAATTTTTTTTTGTTTTTTGTTTGATTTTCATGTTTAAATTGAATGAAATTTATATTTTTTCTTCATTATTACTTTTTTTATGTATAAATTCTAATTTCAATAAGTTATTATAAATATGTTATGTACATAAAGCCGTTTTTCGTGCATTTTATGTAAATTGTAATTAATTGTTGCACTTACAAATGTTACGCTAGTCATTAAATCAGCATTGTATAATGTGTAAGCAATTGTTGGTGAACCTAAATAAATAAATAAAATTTATACTAAACCTATGTACAAAAAAACTAAACTAAGAATGTGTACTAGACCTAACTATGTACAAATATAATACAAAAACACCAAATACACTCAGGCCGCGTCGATCGTCCTAAACAAAATAAATAAATTTATCATGAATCGCCCAACTATCATTGTCATTAACTATTTAAATGATAAACTTATCTGTAGCTATTTGTATTCAATAAAGATACAATTTACAAAAATATTTATTATTTAAGTACACTGAAAACATAAATACCTATGTTTTTACTGTCCTCAAGTGAATATTTATTCATAGCTAAGCCGTGTAGTTGAAAATGTTTTTGTTAATGTATCAAAACAAATATTATCTTAAAGGTTATCGTGATGTACCTTGTAGTATCTTGAATAATTATTAGGTTCCGTACATACAGACCGTGATATTTTTTTAATCGTATTGTTAGTATTGATTATAATTATTTACTTTCTTGTAAGCATCGTGTTGATAGAAGTTCCAGCCACATAAATTAACTATTATTTGATCATGACAATATCATAAAAACAACAAACAGTAAACAGTTATTCAAGCTAAACAAATCATCAAATTTAGTCGGTAAATCTTCGTATTTCTTTTAACAAAATAAGAGTCTAATGATCCCCCCAGAGCCGCGGGGATTTTCTGAAAAGGAAACTCGTGGACCTAGAACGCAAAGGGCAAATGAAGGGCTGTGTGGTTTTAGTCTGTAAAAATCTGACACACCTTCCCGCACTACCCTAGAGTGGGAGATGTTATTAGATTATTTCCCACATTAAAAAAGCTTGAATTATTTAAACTTTTGATTATATCTACACATGTACAAAACCTTACTTATTAACTAAACTATTTATACTAAAACCTACCTATGTACATACTCGAATAATACAAAAACACAGTACACTCAGGCGTCGAAGTAGTACTCCTCTACATCGCTGTCATCCGGAAATGTACCCAAAAGACTGGCAGTATTGCCACTTTGAATGGCAAGGCTAATTCTTTGGGCGATGAACGAGCCAGCCCTCTGGTCACGCAAAGTGTTGATCAGACGGCGTGAAATTGAAATTAATAATTATAATATTAAAATAATTTTATTTATTATCTCATCACAAATATTCATTGAATAAATACTCAATCTAATCTTCTAATTATATCAAAATTAAATATTATATTATAATTATATTAAACTTCTAATTTTGTTTTCGAAGTTATACTCGTAGCACCCAAAAATATTTAATCTTCATTACCACTTTCAAATCTTTGCCAGTCACCACCGTCAAATTAGATATATTAATTAAATGTATTAGTTATTTAATAAACTATTCTATTCACAACATCAAAGGAACCAATCAACAATCTATTATTTGCACTAATAAACTAGTCATTACGTTAATAGGTCCGGCATTGATGTTGAGTTCAGTGCAATAAACATTACTGGCCAGGCGCATATTGCACGGGAAGAGAATCTGAATAGTGTTGTGGAAAAAAAAAACATGCCGCCTAATGCAGAGTGGGAAGAAGGGGCCCAACAAAGAGCTACTGACAAAAATAGTCATGTCAGCTTTCCACAGTTAAAATACCCATCTTTACGAGATGAGTATATGAGGGACCCGGTGCAATGGCTCACCGGGAAAGCCATGGACGACGGCGCCGAAGGATTATGGCGTATTCACGACAAACTATACGATTTGACGAGGTTTATAAAGCGACACCCGGGTGGCGAAGAATGGCTGGAACTTACCCAAGTAAGTGATACTAAAATTTTTATTTTTAAAATCATTAAAATTTATATTGTAGACATACGCTACTGCCATATCTACCAGTTTTATTTTGCAGTGCTCGTTTTAAATTTTGAAATGTATCCAAATATATAGTAATGTATAGTGGACATTTAATTTGAGATCCTATATCTTTTCTATTTCTCTCCAAAAATTCCCACCGGTAGAAAAAAAAAATGCCGAGGCGGAAAACCATCAAATACCTTCTCCCTCTCTGAGTAGAGCGATAAGGCGTATCAGACTTTTGCTAACTAAAACCTACACGTGTTCCTTCATTTGCCCTTTGCACTACAGGGCTGCGGTAACTCTGCCCTGAACAAGAGCCAACGCTTCACTTTATTACAATTTTTTTACGCCAATCTTATCATATCTACTGTAAATTTGATTTTCTTTTCTTTTTTAAATGCTTGTTCATTCAAATGTTCAGTATAAGGAAAATATGTTTATCAAATTTTGATAGTCTTTCAATTTCAAAAACATTCACAAACGTTCTAACAAGTTTTAATTCTTTTTTTTTTTTGTAATCACTCCAAACAATTTGTACACATGTTTTTGACAAATAAATTTATCTTATCTAGCAATACAATTAAAACTGAAAATTTTCAGGGCACCGACATAACTGAAGCTTTTGAATCGCATCATTTAAATCCATCCACAGAGAAAATTCTTACACAATATTATATAAGGGACGCAAAGACTCCGCGTAATTCACCATTCACGTTCAAAGAAGATGGATTTTATAAAACGCTGAAGAGAGCGGCTTTTGAGAAACTCAAGACGATCCCCAAGGATGCATCTAAAACTGCAGACAAAATAACAGATGGCCTGTTCCTATCGCTTCTTATAAGTTCTTCTTTCGCCTGTTGGGTTACAAATGTTTATGCAGTTAAGTTTTGGTATGCCTACGCGTCGGTCAACTTGGCGTTTTTGACCGTAGCCTGCCATAATTTCATACACAGAAAAACGAATTGGAGAATGTATTTGTTTAATATGAGCATGTGGTCTTACAGGTGAGTGTTATCTGTTTCTTTAATTACCAGCAATTACAGTCTTCACCTCTTTGATTGGGTCATAGGGTCACGTATATTTTCTAAGATACCTCATAAAATTCTCGCCGACTGATCGACACTGCGTAACTAGTGGGCTAGCTCGTTCTTTACTCAAAGAATTAACGTCGTCATCCAACATGGTAATGCTGCCAGTCTTCTGGATACATTTCTAATGTGCCCAACATAAGGAACTATTTGGAGGAGTACTAAGTATACCTAATTTTGTTTTTGTCACTTATTTACGTACATAGCTAGGTAATATTTGAGTATTTATTTAGCACGGACGCTACTACATGATACTTGAAGGATGATAAGATCAGTTCATAATCGGTTCTCAGTGTGGAGGATAGCTAGAAAGACGTAACTTTCAACATTTATCTTATTTAGCATGGACGCTACTACATGATACGTCTTGAAGGTCTGATGATGACCAGGTTCGTTATAATCGGATCTCAGTGTGGAGGACAGCTAGAAGGATATAGTTTTTAACATTCGTCTTATTTAGCACGGACGCTACTGCATGATAAATCATGAAGGTCTGATGATGATCTATCTTTAAGATGCAAGACCACCTGAGGTGGTGACATTTGAGAATGGTCTATACCAGCGAAAGATGATTATTTCAACTATAAAAAAGAAGATCATGATAACCCTTATGACATGTGCCTTTTATCACCACACAAATTACATATCTGACCATACAATATTCAGGTCCATTTAGTCTTAAGTATTTTTAGACTAGCAATCAGAAGGTTGCGTGTTCAAATCACGTCGGGGTCACCAATTTTGTGTGCGTGTGTATATTGTTCTTGGGAAATGGAATGGAAAATGGAAACGGAGAGAAATTAAATGCGTATAACATTTCGAAATTTATTAACTCACGAAACCGAATTACATTACAAGATATTACTTAATGTAAACACGTCTATAGGTTATCGGTGTTACGGGTGTAGGGGCCCAGGCGCTGCGCACACTACAGGAATACAAAATGCTGCGCCAGCGCCCCTACACCAAATACTGGTTATCCCCTCGTACGCCAGGGGGTATTATTATTACGTAATTGCCCTCTTTTTAGAAAATCACTTAAAAAAATAAATTTAAAAAACTTTTTCTGGTTTTTTCTAGGAAAAATAAAGATATAGAAACAAAAAAAAAATAAAGAAAATGAATTTCGTATATTTGTGTGTAGTAAGACAATTAACGTTTTTCAAGGTCATTTAAGTTGTACAAACGTATGTACAATCGGCCATGTTTCAATTGTCGTAAAATTCTATTTTATTTAACTCTTTTTCCTCTGTACAAAATTAGTTAACCAGCATGATTTCTCGAGCGAACTTCAAACTACATAGTTTAATTATGCTAATAAGAAAATTGTTGAGTTTTTAATCAAAGCGAGACGTCTCGCCAAGAAATTAACGACTTTAAGCTTTCGAAGTTTCTTGAAATGTCTTTTACCCCTTTGATGATGCAATTTTTAATTTTCTGACGTGTTGTAGAAGTTATGTTGGGTGCTATTTTTTTTTAATCCTCAGTATACTTTTTTGGTACTACATAGTACTATGATTTTTTAGCCACATTGCCAGAAAATATGGCCACAACCTTGAACAGCTTATTGTAACTGGCATGGTTGATGGCAAACCACGAAAAGGCCGCAGCCCTAAAAGGTGGGCAGATCAGATCCACTCTATACTAGACACCGAATTGCATGTCGCATTTCATGATATCAAGAACCGTCACAGATGGTGATACACCATCAGTAAGAAGTTAATCCATTCAGAACTTCACGACCCGCAGTAATGAGGAATACGGCTCGAGGAGGAGAATACTTTCTGGTATAAAACTCAAAAATAATTCAGTGAAGCCTGGTTAACTAGGCCTTTTGATCATTTCAAAGGAGTCCAAAACTTTAGCGTGAAATTACTTTTGTTACTGAGAAACCTTAACAAGTGACATTATTTTTTCTGTCTCTCTTAATATTTGCCACATTTTGCTTCAATAGCCTTGTAGAAGTTGCATAAAGTAGTGAGTAATGAGCTAATTCATTAATAATTTCGAATAATGATCAAAAAAATTGCAACACTTCTGTTACTAAACATACTTTTTTTTCCCAGTCTCAGAGTTCTCTGTAAATGAGATTGTCACTTTTGAGACGATTTTTTTTTCGAAACTTGATAAACGATAAGCTTCCATACGTTAGAAAAAATCTTATCTACCTTGAAATTCAAGTTATTCTTGTTTCACTATATTACTATTAGATCGGAAGTAATTATTATTATTGGAGGTTAAGTTCTATCTATGTGTTTTTTTCGAGATAGGAAATCATCATATGAATTGACCCTCTATGGGTAGAGCAAGAGATAGTGTCAGATTTATACTGACTAAAACCCACTTCTGTTCTTTTAGTTGCCCTTTGCGATCCAGAACTCTTTCGGTGACTTTTCTCCAAGTGACTCTTTTTGGACACACCATAATTATGGGCGTAAGTCCTCTCTGTATGGAGTGGCTGAATAGACCTCACAGCGTCCTCACCTTCCATGACGCAGGTTTACACCGAACATGGCAAATTCGAGAAATACCTGCACCGGATTCATGCAGAAGCGACGCCCGGGTGTCACCACAGTGTGGACCGCTGGGAGGACATGGACGCAATTAATTTCGTACATGCGTACATTAATTCAAGTTTAAAAAAAACACTTTATTTTTTAATTTTATCTTTATAAAACGATAGTGTTTCATGTACCGAATCGACCCTCCACGGGATTAAAACGATCAAAATTTAACGGTGTATAGTCTAAATCATCTAACTGAACTCCCAGAATCTGAGCCCCTTTACAGATGTACGTCTTCTTTTTCAGAGATTTTCGAGTATCACATGTCCTGTCACATCATCTTTACACAAATACCCTCATGGACTTGGAGATCAGTTCCCTGGAACCATTTCTGTTCTACAATCCAAGGAAAGACAAACCACTGCACGCAAAACTGGGTTTCATTACTGAGATCTTTTTCTTTCCTTTTGTCTTTTTATTAAGTTTTATTAAGAGGTAAGTTATCTTTTATTTAGTAAATTAACGCTCTTGGGTCAAATGAATGTCGAGCAAATGTTTTATTTATAGTATACAATTAATAATATTTAAAAAAAAATCTTATTCTGAAAACAGCATCTAAATTGGTTTTAAAATTAATCGGCTATTAGCATTTCAAATATTTTTGTGAGGAAGAGTGGGAGCGCGATAGGAACATCTCGCTGTCTCTTTTCAACCTTGAACACACGTACCGTGCAAACGGGTGAGACAGTGCTCTTGGTCGAGTAATCGGTACGTATAAACATAGCGCCGAGTGCTCGTCCGAATGCTTATTTCTACAACGTGCTTGCATTACTGTCTCGGCCGAGCCACAATTTACTGTCCCCTTTTACTCGGTACATGATATCAAGGCGTAATGGCGGTGAAGTCACATTTCAGTTTGTGCCACTAGATTTGAAAAATTTATATCTGTCTTAAGACTGAGCGGATTTTGATAAAGTTACTTTTTCATACCATTGATTAATAAAAATTAGTCAAATCATGATTGGGTGTGTAATTTATGATTGACGCACGAAACACAAGATTATACACACTATAGATGGTGATAATATACCAACTTATGAATAAATGTAAACAGATTGACACTGATTAAAACTGACGATTAACATGATATCATTTTTGACATGATCATTACTTACACTATCTAAACTATATCATCTATACACTAGTAGATACGAATTGTATAGATTATTTTTAAATTAACAAAATTGATATTAATTTTTTTTTCGGATGCGGGAGATAGTGTCAGACTTTTACTGACTAAAAAATCCACCCTGTCCCTTCCTTGCCGGCCTTCCATTCAGAAGTAGACCCTTGGCCTCAGTAGGCTTCGACACTGCCTGTTGGCAGGCTGGGCTCTTACGGTTCATTGACAGCTCATTGAGGCGCGCGGGAACAGTACACGCCGTCAACGACTTGGGCTCGGTCCGGATGGTTACCAGATGGTTGGACAGCAAGCTACCCATAGCTCGCCGCCCGCAAGCCGTCATTTTAATCTTTAGGTAAACATATTGTGTAACTACACATACAAATACCAGTTTTGTAATACATTAAACATAAATACTCGTATATCTAAATTATATAACAATAAAGATAGTATTATGATAACAATACCATATTTGTTTAAATGAAGTCACATGGACTCTCTAGATTATTTTTATGTAGGTACTTATAAATGTCGTAATAATATAAACCGACTCAACGACCGATAACTACCTACAAGGTCATTGACTCATTTACTTAAGAAAAATAATTTCGCACATGCGTATATTACCTCGACGTTTAGAAAAAATGTTTCCTGATTTTTTAATTTTATCTTCATAAATCGATAGTGTTTCATGTACCGAATTGACCCTCTACGGAATTAAAACGACTAAAATTTAACGGCGTATAAAAAATCAAATTAAAAATCTGTTTGCTTATTCCAGGTTCCTTTCAATATTTCTCCGTCAAGGGTTTTTCAAGAGTCATTATCGTTGGCACGATGCCATTGGCCTACTACTTCCTATATGGATGTGGGTAACTAGTGGCGCCCCCATATTCGACGTGATCTCAACTTGGCTCTGGATCAATTGTACTGGCAGCTTACTGTTCTACTCTATTGGTGTTAATGCAGCTCATCATCATCCTGAGGCTATCAAAGATGGCGATCAACCTGCGTAAGTTGTTATTTATACACCGTGAAATTTTAGTGGTTGTTTTACCACGGCAGAGCGACTTGCCATAAGGACTATAAGGAGTACTTTCGAAGCAAACAGTAAAAGTAAAACAAAAAACTGCATAAAAAATACCTACTTCACTAAAAAAAAATACACTAAAAGGATCAAAATAACTTTAATTTCGGAAGTAGTGTTTCTCGATATTGTTTGTTTCTTATTTAACAACGATTTGCGAAATTATTTTGATTCTTTTAGCATATTTTTTTAGAAAAGTCGGTAATTTTTTTTTGTGTATAACTAAAATAACCAACATCAAATTAAAATGAATATTATTGCTTCTCACCACTCAGCGAAGAACTTTGGAAGTTTTTGGAGAGAAACGAAAAGGTTGAATCCTGGGTCGAGTCTTCCCTCGAGTGTAGAGGGCAAGAGTGAGTCAGTCGATATTGCAAACTTATTTCGACAACGTTTCAAAGTTGATTCACCCCTAGGTCCAGCGGAGCAAACGCCGAATGTAGGATGTAGTGACCTTAGTGTACGTTTTACAGCCCGTGACGTATCTTCTGTCATTAAAAACATGTCCAGGGGTAAGTCGCCTGGTCACGATAGCCTGAGTATTGAGCATTTGCAGAACGCAGGTGTTCATCTCCCAAGAGTTCTTGCCCTACTGTTCAACCTATGTGTGAGTCATTCTTACTTGCCGGCTGATCTAGTGAAAACGGTTGTGGTGCCTGTGCCGAAGAATAAAACTGGTGATATGTCGCAGGTAAGTAATTACAGACCTATTTCCTTAGCAACAATTACAGCAAAAATTTTGGATAGTTTGCTTGACCGATGTTTAGGTAAACAACTACAAATCAATGACAGGCAGTTCGGTTTTAGAAATGGTTTATCAACCGAGACTGCTATTATGACTCTCAAGAGTACAGTGCAATACTACACTGGGAGGAGGACACCTGTGTATGCTTGCTTTCTGGATTTATCCTGTGCTTTCGACCTTGTCTCATATGACATCCTGTGGAATAAATTGTTGAATGAAACTAACCTACCGCCAGAATTAATTAATATGTTTAAGTTCTGGTACGGTAACCAAAATAATACTGTGAGGTGGGCAGGCGCATACTCAGATGAGTATAGGTTGGACTGTGGGGTGAGACAGGGGGGTCTGACATCGCCCAAGTTATTTAATATTTATGTAAATAAGTTGATTGAGGAACTCAGCAGCACTGGCATCGGATGCACTATAGACGGTGTGTCTTTTAACAACATCAGTTATGCTGACGATATGGTGCTGTTGAGTCCGTCAGTCAGTGCTCTTAGGAAACTACTGAGTATTTGTGAGTGCTATGCTGGAGCCCACGGGCTAAGGTATAATGCCAAGAAGAGCGAGTTGTTGGTTTTTATGGCACATAGCAAGACCTATGATGTGGTGCCACCAGTTTCGCTATGTGGTGTAACTCTTAACAGAGTCAAACATTTTAAATACCTAGGTACGAGGGAGCGCAGGGCATTGGCCGTACGATGCAACATGCTGGCCCGCAGATTTGCAAAGTGCGACAATAACGTCAAGTTAACACTATTTAGGGCATATTGCCAGGCTTTTTATACCTGCAGTCTGTGGACCAGATACACGCAGAAGACGTTCAATGCTCTGCGTGTGCAATACAACAATGCTTTTAAGCGCAATTTAGACGGTACGAGTTTCTCGCCTCGAACATACGAGAATCGTAAGAGCATAGAAAAAATGTCATCGTCTAAACACATACCTAGGTGGTGCGAGTTTCTCGTCTCGAACGTACGATAATCGTAAGAACAAAAAAGCATCTCCGTCTAAACATTCATACCTAGACGGTTCGAGTTTCTCGACTTGAACATACGATTCTCGCTAGAGTGGACGAGCGAGAGGTACTATGACTTACCTCTCGCTCGTCCACTCTGGCGAGAACAAGGATCATATAATATCCTAGGGACAAACTGGATTGATTCCGGAGCAAAATTAATATGCAGTTAAAAACAAAAAAAAACACATGTAGGTATTTATTAATTGTATTGATATGTTTAGAGCTTATTTGCAACGTACTATAACAACATCTTGAACTTCTTTAGAATAGAATTGTCCCAATTGGGCATATTGCTCGCAGACCAAATGGCCGTTGGGGCCGAAAGGTTTTGGAGTGGTGACAGTGTGAAACGCGGAAGGCCTACAAGGTGGACCGATGACCTGGTAAAGGTTGCGGAAATCCGATGGATGCGAAACGCTTAGAACCGCTCATTGTGGCGACATTTGGGGAAGGCCTGTGTCCAACCGTGGACGTGTTTGGACTGAAATGATGATGATAATTGGACGAAATTGTTCTAAACTGGCGCGTCTCAAGTAAGATTACTAAAACTCTCTTTATACCTAAAAAAAAACCTCTTTCTCGTTGTCTTGCTTGGAACGTTTTTTCTTCTTTTACTTGTCAATGAAACATATGAACCTAATACACATGAAAATATAGTACACTTTAGAGTGTGTAATATTGCTCCGTAATCAATCCAGATTGTCCCCAAAATATATAAGATCTTTGGTAGGTATAGACAAGTCGAGATTCTCGAAAGCAAGAATCTTCTCATTATATTTTTGCTGTCTAAACAGACGCAGGACATTATCGCCTAGTGATTATTGCTTACGAGTCTCGTATGACATAATCGTAGGTGAGAATTTATTTCTTACCTGTGTCTAAACACTTTGATACGATAATGTCATGGCGATTATTGCTTACGATTATTGCGTACGATTTTCTCGAACAAAACGTTCGAGAAACTCGTACCGTCTAAATTACGCTTTAGGATGATGATGTCGCTGCCGCGATTCTGTAGCGCGTCAGGTATGTTCGCAGCAGCGCGTACAGATGACTTCTTTGCGATCATAAGAAAAAGATCAGCTTCACTGCTGCGTCGGATGCGCGGCGGCGATAGCATTCTCCTGAGCATTGTTGCTAGTAAGGCTGAAGGCCACCTGATGGGGCACCTGCGTGCAGTGCATGTATTGTTGCCAGGTGTGTCCGGAAGGTGGCGAAATTAATTAAGTTTATTGTCGATTTTACTAACATAGGTTAAGTAATACTAACGTTTTTATGGGTAATCTGCCTGATTTAAAGGTAAATAAATAAATAAATAAAAATAAATAACAATAGCTGATAACATTCTTTTTTATCTTTGTTTTTAGAAATATCAATAACATTTTGAATTGTAATTATTTTTTCAAGAAAGCTTATTTACAAGAAGTGACTTGAAAATCCGCTTGGATTTCTACTACTTTTAGGCACGCAATTTACTGCTTTTCGCACTAGTGCGGAAAATTGCGTGAGTTCACTCTCTACCACAATTTACTGTATATTTCTTCGTAAGTGTATTGAAATACGTTGTTTGATACATGTGGATATAAAAGACTGCAACAGTTGGCTCCATAGCACCCTCACCTGCAGTTCGGGCGAATTCCGCCTCGGTTGCAATGACAAAATTTCTTCAAAATGTCCATACATATATCCGAACAGTTTTATCTTAATACTAAGTAGGCATAACTGAATATTTCTACTTCAATAACAAAATTGTAATAATTGTTTTTAAAGCTAATTGCCAGCTGTAGCTTCGTCAGTTTATAAATTAATGGTAAGATGAAATTAAATTATGTCTGAACAAATTCAATACTAAGACTGTTGAAGACTCAAAATAAATCGATTATTGAAAAGCTAGACGACTTGTATTCATACCGTGTGGGCTGATTTGAGGAGGCATGGGAGAAGAGTTCTTGAAAGGACTAGGAGCAGGCTCAAATAAAAATAAAGGATACAAATAATAAATTTAACAATACAAGGTTAAAATAATAAACTGATATTGTTATGCAACATTAAAAACAATCACTCAGTATTTTTTTGAAGATGACAAGTCTTTTAATGATTTCTCCCGCTCTAGGGTAGAGCGGGAGGGTATATCACTTTTTACTGACTGAAGCACACACCAATGAACCTTTCGTTGCGTTTCGCATTCTAGGACCACGAGTAATCTTTTTAGAAGTTTACCCATGGCCCTAGTAGGCCCTGCTGGGCCCCTGCGGTTTTGTTTGTATCTCTTTGAGGCGCGCCTGGAACTCAATTTCCACACGCAAGCAGCTGTCTCCTTTGCTAACATTATTACTTAGCATTGTCTTTGCAGTAGGAGGTCCATGGCCTGTACCAGTGCCCGGCGCCAGAGATCACCGCCGCCACGAGGACACGGCGATGCTCTACCCAAGCGGGGCAGACCTCCACCGTGTAATTACTCTGTACAATGCCAACATAAAAAAAAAACATGTTTCAGGAGCGAGACACCAGACTGGGGGATGCATCAAGTAGAGGCCCTCCTCGATCGAAAGGACATCAATGGCAACGTCTTTGCCGTCATGACGTTGTTTGGAGACCATGCCCTACACCATATGTTCCCTACTCTAGACCACGGCCTACTCAAGTACTTGCATCCACTCTTCATCGACCTCTGCGAGAAGTATCAAGCCAACTACAGAGTCTCCACGCAGTTCAAAATGGTCTTGGGACAAATTAAAGAGACTATGCGTACAGAATTTAGAACCAAATCATAAATTAGTACCAAATTTCACAGAAAATTAGCTTGTAATGCTTGTAATATTAAATGAGTTTAATGGAGCGTAAAACAAGCTTATCATAACATTTCCAGTTAATGTAATGTTTAGATGAGCCTCCAAATATTATTCACAGAATGTTATATTATTTTATTTTCTTAATAAACGTGCTTTTGATTTTATCGTTCACTGTTTTAAGATGATACGGTTTGTTCGATATTATTCTTATTATTATTTCAAAAAATCTAAGTCAAACATTTGCTACTCAAGAGGTTATTTTTATATCAATCTATTACTTGCTTTAAGTTCTTATTGGTTTCTTTAATCTTTATACAAGTAATGGTAAAATATTGGACTAAATGCCTTAGGCATTCTCTGCTCTCTTAGATTGTTTTGCCATTAAAATAACCTTATTAATCCAGAGCAATGTTATCAGCGTTTACAAGTCAAAGTGCGTCTATATGGGTCCAGTAATGTTGACATCAGGTTTATCAAGCAGATACAAAATCGTAACATAACATGACACGAAAAAATTCAATTCAATAGTTACCATTCTATAGAAATCTCGTTCCAAATCAAAGTCGCTTCCTTCTAATCTGTCCTCTGCCTCTCACCATTAAAGGTACTACTACTGACCCCATTAAGGAAATAGAATGACAATTTAGCCCTTAATTCCCTTTCCGCGACGTTTTAACCCCTAATTTAAATTCACGCAACAATTGCGAGATCTTTCGGAAGGCTGGATGGTACTGCACTTTAATTTGAATTAAACTCGGCAGGAATATAAAAAGCCCGAAGTCGAGGATTCGAACCCTAATTTAAAACGGGATCAGACGAGATGTCGATACCACGTACATGATATTAAAGGGGATATAAGTTATTAGCTGGGGATGCATGATTTTAGTTAGTTTATTAAGATTGACATAATATTTCTAATTTCTACTGAAACAAAATGCACTGTGTTCAACGGACTGGAAAGTTTAAAGATGGTTTGATTTGAAGTGGTTGCTCGACTAATATTATAATCCTCCCGACCGAATTTTGATCATGGTCTATTTCAACAGAGTTTAGCCAAGTACACTGGAGATAAGATTTGAATGCACAAGTATATGAGCAGACACAGGCGCACTCTCTGTTTCTTTACTCTCATTGACCGATGGGATAGCAATCCGATATGACCGGACAGAGATCAGGCGCAGGACCAAAGGGCTTACGTGCTTTCTGAGGCACAGGAGTGTCACACCACCAACTTCCAAATTCCGGGCTTCTACAGAATGATTTTTATTAGAAACACTAAATACTCAGCAATTGAACCTGTATAATCTATGGTTGAACCCAGGGCAACACCCTCAACAGTCGCATAAATCTTTAAAAACTTTCCTTGTAACAACATTGTGCCATCAATCTCACAAAAAAACCTCAATCATTCCCTTGTACGCGATCATCATACCATTAAGGACCAACTTAATCTGCCATAATATCTTGCTGCAGTTCCTCATAATTTCACTCACTGATTGCAGCCACAACAAAATTGGAATTAGCATAAACTGTAAGCGACTCGTCACATCTGCATGCGAATAAGACGCGTCTCACGACGTTTCTAAATAACTAATTCCTCACGTATAAACTGACCATTTATAATTACTTTTTTAACCCAAAATGAGACTTGGGTTTATATACGCTGCGCCAGTTAGTAGCTTAACAATGGAAACAAACACAACTTTTTATTTATTTATGTATAACACTTAAAAATGGAAAGAACAAATTAATACAGATAGAAGAGCACAATGGAACCGCTTATTTTAAAAAAAACTTCCATCAGACCTGCGACAGGAGAGTTGGATGAGAGATGTACATATACACAGAGTGTAGAAATAGGGTAGCAAATGTTAAAATAGACTATAATAACTTAATAAAATTATAAAATACATACATCAAGGACAATCAACAAATTAAATGTAAACTTAAGAGATATAACACAAAGTAGTATCTTCTCTCTTCTTCTGGCTAGACATTATCCCATTTATTATGGGTTGGTCCTCCTTGTCCTAGTTGTGCACGATTTTGTGCCATGTCGGTGTCGAGACGAGCTTCTTTAAGGTCTCTTTGAACCGTCATCAACCAAGTGGAGGGAGGTCTTCCACGCATGAGCTTCATCTTAGGCAGTACAAACAAACAGTATAATACAAACTTAATCTACGAGTTAGTTACCTAACCTAAATATCAAACTCCATACAACCGACGGACACATTATGAACGAAAAGGATGCCGTTGCCGTACTAAAACAACTTACACAAAATGTCTCAGCATTTCGGCGTCTAACTGCTCAGTTAGCGCATTCAGAATACTGTTGAAACTTCCAGTAAAGATACGAGTCTTTCGTGTAGGCAGCATTTTAGGCATTTAGATGCAAAAAAAAATCAATTTTAAGATAAAACTTTTTGGTTAAGATACAGAATACATACTAATAGTTTGGGATAATAATAATAATAGGTACTCAAAATTCAAAAGAGCTCAAAAAATCTATTTTTATTTGAGAAAAAATATTGCTATATTATTACTTAATAGCAGAAATATTATTTTAGACTCGAAAAGATTATTCCAATAGAAATAGGTAACCAAGAAATGATACGCACAAATAAATTTAATTCAACATATAATAGAGACTGCGAAAAGTTATTTATTCCAAAGGATTTCTTACTTAATTTAGAGCAGAGCAAATAAATTCTTATTGCCTATGGAAGTCCCATAAAATCTACATGTTTTGTTAGTTATTATGTAATTTCCGTAACCTGCAAATTCCCTCTTATTTTGAATGCGCAGGTTGAACTTATCTTCAGATCTGGCAATCCATTCCACGCAAATTGGCTATTTATCCTGACATAAGCGTGAGTTATTGTGGATCGTAATTCGTATGTCCTGTGTAAACATCTTTATTTGGGGATCTTACAGGATTTGGTACTACAGAGATGGACTTCTATATGGTTCAGTAGATTATCTAGTCAGCTAGGAAATACCGGCCTCATCTTGTTTAAACTGACAGCTTTTTTTTTCTTAATTCATTTGCAAAATAATTATTATTTATCATTTATCTGATTTTGTAATAATGACGTAACTAGACTTTGGCACAGGACCGGCCATTGTGGCGGCGCTTGGGGGAGGCCTATGTCCAACAGTGGACGTCTTTTGGCTGAAATGATGATGATGATGATGAGACTTTGGCCAACTAAGACTAACTTTTTGAAAACTTCGCGATTTTTTTACATTAAAAATTGTCTAAAGTTTAACCTAGACACATAATCTTGACAGCACAGTTGCGATGGCGTAATGGATGATCGATTGGTTCCTGTGTGGCATGTCGATTTTCGCATGGAACAATTATATAATGTATATATTTACAAACTACAGTTACTGTTTCTGGGGCTAAGTATATTGTGTATGTCAGTTTAAATGTTTGTGAAACCACCGACAATATTAAAATATTTCCTAGAGTCGGGTGAAGTTTTTATAAACAAATAAAAAAATATGCACCGTAAGAGGATCCAGTGCTGCCGCAACGACGAACATCCAAATAGGATACATTGAATTAACAATCCAATATATAGATACATTAGGTTGACAATCCAATGTATCCTATTTGGGTGTTCGTCATTGAGGCAGCGCTGCGTTTTCTTAGAGAATAGTACCACTGGACCTTTGGAAGGTTACGGTACGAGGAACCGAAACCAACTCGCAGAAGCCCTCTAGATACTTTTCATGGAACGCGATGCCAACCGACGATTGTCCCTGTACCCGCAATGCTAGTGCATCCAAGGACAACCCCCGGTTGGTGAAAACTATTGAGACAAATGGAAAATAAGGACAATAGGGCTATGGTTTTTGGAGTCTTACGTAGACTGGTTACCAAGAACTATGTGAAAACTATGGCCTCTGCCTAAACAATGTAATTAATATCCATTAGTAGACAGGCATGGGGTTACTTGCACACTCAATAAATGGGCCCCCAAAAACGGACGCTTTTTTATTATTACAGTAATATAATAAAACATGCAAAAGCTGGTAACTCTTGACTCTATTCTCTCGATTCTCACTTGCTTTAAAATACAGTTTCTCTTGTGCATAATCAACAAATATAATTTTATCGTGATTTCAAAGTCCAAACTTATTCTTGTGAGGGATTCAATCAAGATCAAAGACGAAATTAACATTTTCTCTAAGTTTTCTGCTCATAAATTTTAACTGATTAATTTTGTTTAATTTTATAAGCCTTGTAGTTTTTTAAAGTTAATATTTATAGCATTTTTTTAGTAAGTATTGGGTATTAGTTTTAATTAAACTTTTTAATATTCCAAAAAATAAATGTAATTAGTTGATAAAAAATAAAGCCATGTTAGAAAATATTATTGGTTAAAATGTATAATTTATGTAAATATAAAAGTTCAATCTAAGTTGAGTGGCTTTTTATATAATAACTAGCTTCTGCCAACGGCTCTGCCCGCGTAAAAGTAGGTTTTTTTATACAAACTTTGGACACCTGTTTCGACTTCTTAGGAGGCATTTTACATGCATTATCAGCCTTTTAATGTTCCCGTTGTTGGGACTCAGGCCTCTCTAGGAGAGGGAATGGGCCATAATCCGCCACGCGGGCCCAGTGCGGATTGGTGAATGTCACATGTCTTCGTTTGGTTAGTTAGGAGGCGAATTTTGAAAAATCTTCTGTTATTGCTCGCCTACGTAATAAAAATAAACATTGTACACACGCTGATAGTCTCATTAGTTTCGACTATGCAAACATGTTAGTTAGTCAGTCTCTCCTTTTTAACCGACTTCGAAAAGGAGGAGGTTCTATGTTCGGCTGTATGTATTTTTTTTATATATATATATAGTTATACAATTATTTTATTAACAATTACATACCCAAATCTCAAAACCAAATGTTTATTTGGATGAACCGTTAACCTAAAACTACATTAGACCGACGCACACGTGTAACACGCCTGATTTGTATATAGAATGACGTCACGTGGCGTCGCGTGGCGTGGATCAAGTGTAGCTCTACAAGTCTAGTTTCCATATAAAATGTATGGAGATCGACGCGCCCAGATCGGCGTGTGTGGCACATGTGTGAGCAGTGTAATACTAGCGTTTTTCGCAAAATAAAACAAGGAAAACGTAATATTCCATAATCCCCAA
Source organism: Leucania comma (assembly GCA_958295575.1). Taxonomy (NCBI): domain Eukaryota; kingdom Metazoa; phylum Arthropoda; class Insecta; order Lepidoptera; family Noctuidae; genus Leucania; species Leucania comma. The sequence goes on from OY282466.1 coordinate 17,371,174, forward strand.
CACGACTGTGCAGGACATGTCCATTTAAATAAAAACGAGTCCTACTGCCAAACCAAACCGACAGAGCTAAAGCTAACTGACAGCACACTAAGCGACAAGCCTTGTGTTTTTCCGCTCATAAAAAAATAAACGATGCAAGAGAAGCTTCGTACAAAGGACACAAAGGGCGATGCCAACTGCTCTTTTTGTTTGCCTCACAATATAAAAATTCCTTTCACGCCAAAAGATTTGAACCAAAATAAAAACGATAATATATTTTTGTAAAATATACGCATTATTTTGCCTCGCCGGAAAAATATAACAGCACCTGTAAGTGACAAACGGGATTTCCTTCCGGGAAATAAAGTTAATCTTTACTGTGAAGTTAGTATAATGGTACCTCTCACAATTGGAACACCTCAATACAACAATACAATACCGCACTATAGTGTTAGTTTAGGTGTTGACTAGAATTGATGCCAGAACTGCAGGATTTTTCGAAAGAGTTACCACGGGCCTGTAAAACAAAGGACTATTGAATTACACTGGTGGATTTTAGTCAGTAACATTCTGACACTCCGTGTTCCTCCACCTAGAGCAGGAGACGTTATTAGATGACATTTAAAAATAAAAGAAATTGTTAGCATTAGTTATTTATTTATATTATTACCAGTTAGTTTTATTGCCATTTTTATCTTTGATTACAGTTTTAACTAACACAATAAATGCCAACTACAAGATATTTCGTAAGGCTCTGATTGACGGGCGAGTAAAACCGCGGTCTTATGGCACGTCGGTAAACCTCGCCAGTGTATCATTGCAATACGAACGACGAGCCTGGCTCGCGGCTCGTCGTATTTGCTTCATTTTCTACTCGGTTCGTCGTTCAAAACTGTTTTACTCGCTAGTCAATCAGCACCGATAAGCCGCGAGTAAAACCGAGGATTTATAAAACCGCGGTATTGGCACGTACGTCGATTACCCACTTTAGATGAGTCCTTCTCAAGTTCCACCTATGAAGAAACTTGTAGTATTTTCCTTACGATTTTTCTGGTAGATGGTCTGTTATGACAGTATTCATACTTATTACCTACTGATGCCTAAGTACAAGATATCTCGTATATGCCGCACTGTTATTTAACTTGATTAATAGAGATGCTATTTACAAAATTTTTTAGAAATTCTTTTAGGGGCTGACGACAAATGGTTTTTTTTTAGGTTGGAAATCATCCAATAACTTTTCTTGCTCTAAGGTGGAGCGGGAGAGTGTGTTAGACTTTTACCGACTAAAACCCACTCCTGTGTTTCTTTTTTGCCTTCGTCCTAGGGCCCCAGGGTCCTTTTTCGCACAATCCATGACCCCAGTAGGCTTCAACCCTGTAACCACCACGGTTTTGCTGACATCACCTTGAGACGCGCGTGGAAAACTAAGCGCCGTCGACGGATGATAAATGGCGAGAATTTAATTTGTCTCCTTGAAATTCTTGCCTTAAAATGAGTTAAGACTTTTTTTCTTTTACCTCCAATTTATAGAAAGTCAAGTTGTACAGTACGGCCGACGGATCTTGGCGCGTCTGAAGTTAGACCCTGCGAACTTTAGCACTTGAGCACTTGTAAAAAAATAAGTGGTTTGAAAAAATAAATGACAATAGCGGTTGTCATTGCTGTTAACAACTATTATTGGTTTGGGGTTATGAGGAACAGAGAGTAAAGTCCCACATACCTCCGGTAAAAAGGGAGGATCCTCCGACCAGACAGGTGTTATATCTGGTGGGCTACTGCCCGATAAATGAATTCGGGTTTGTTCTATATGTTTCAATCGCGCCGCGAATCTTACATGCGCGATGCAGGATTAGTTCATTTGTGACGACATAGATGTCGCTACATTGGCATTTATTTTTAATAATTATTTATTTGGCGCGCTTATTTTGGGCCCTAAAGTTCGCAGAGCCTAACTTCAGACGCACCAAGATCCATCGGCCGTACTGTACTTTCTTTTCAATGATATTCATTGAGTTTTACATCCCGAAGACAACTCAATTAACCAGTGTTCTTTATAATGTATCCTAGAATCTACTATTACAACTGGTTAATTTAAATCAACTACTGAAAACAGAAACCAATCAGCATTCTAATTGCGCAACACCCTCGCAATGGTATTAACTTCTATTTTGAATGTACAACAATATTCACTGCATTTATCTAATTCTAAGCAAGACAGACATAATTATGCAGCTCACGGTGCAGTGAACAGCTAAATTAAACCTTGAGCGAATGCATATGTGCTTGCTAGGGGTTCTTGATATATGGAAGACACCATCATCAGTCCTATTAGGGAATTATAAGCTTGATGACATGTGTTTTGGCACATATAACCGTCCATCAACATCAACATGTGTTTCTATCCAGTTAGACTACTTGTGCTAGATCGCAAAATAAGTGACATTGCTTTGTTTGTTCAATATACCTCACGAATTTACAGTCAAAATAAAATATAGCTCAATTATTTTGATAGAAATTGAAAACTCGTTTGACATTTGAGAAAGACCCTAGAAAGTAACTTGGAACGAAACTGAAAGAAACAACAAAATGATAATTAATTACGAGCACATAAAGTGTTTTAATGTAATTACATAATGTAATATAGACGGTTACATAACTTAAATAATAAAAACATCAAATGTCAAAACAGGCCTTTTATTTTTTGACAACTTTACAAGTAATCGCCTCGTCCATACAGCGGTGCCTTCGGTTCTATTACGCTCGGAATGGCTCTCTTTGTAATTTGAATTCACACGTACAAAAAAAAACCATTGTTATGTATTACCAGAATACATTTGAGATCTTCGACAATTTTATCTGGCTAAATTTCTCCACATAACTATTATGGTATTTGCTAGGATTTTATACGGTATCAGAGAGCGCCTATCAACCACAGCGCAGTCGCGCATTTTGACCTTCTTCGGCCATATATTTCGTCATTGTAATGACTCCATAAAGCAATTAGTAGTGCAGGGTAAATTTGAAGGTACCAGGTCACGTGATAGACCACCAATGAGATGGATAGACCAGACCAAGGCCGCAACTAAGTACTCGGTTTATGAATATACCCGGAAAACTGCAGTTCACGATGAATGGCGCCGTTTTATCAAGATGATCTTTATCCACAATGATGACCACGATCTCACTGGCAAGAGTTACCGACTAAGAAGGAGAAAAAGGATCTTATTAAACCTTCCTTCAGGAGACGTATGGACCAGATTTTCAAATGGCAGAGATAAATGGCGACAGTTTAAGGAGGCCTTTGTCAATAAATGATATACAGGCAGTAGCAGAATATAAAGCAAAGTCAAGAACTTACATTTTATTATGTCTTAAAATAGTAAAAAAAAAAATATGTATCTATATCATCATTATTATCATCAGCTTTTTAAATGTTCTCACTGCTGGGACACAGGCCTCCTCTCTAGGAGAGGAAAGGGACCGTAATCCACCACGCGGGCCTAGTGCGGGTTGGTGGATGTCACATGTCTTCGAATTTTTGGTTCTAGGACTTGCCGGTTTCCTCACGATGTTTTCCTTCACCGTTTTTTTAGATTTATATATTTGGAATATCGTATCTATATATTTGGAACTAAATTAGACAAATTGTAATACCTACTGTTTGCATAAAAAGCTTATTATTATTAGACTATTCTAGCTGGAATAATAACAAAGGACGAATCACGTAATGATAAAACAACTACAAGTCGTCGACGGCGCATTCTGTGCGCCTCAAGGAGCTGTCAGCACACCGAAGAGGCCCAGCCTGCTAACGGCAGGCAGGCAGGCTCGAAACCTGCTGGGGTCAAGAGCCGTTTTCTGAGAGGAAGGCTCAGCCCCGGCACTATAGGCAACGAAGGAACGGGGTAGGTTTTTAGTCAGTAAGAGTCTGACACTACTTCCCGCTCCGCCCAAGGGCGGGATTTGTCATTGGATGATTTTACCAACCATAAAAAAAAACTACAGGACCTGTCGATGTGATGCTTGGTGAAACCTATGACTAGCAATGGATGTACGTCGATTGAAAATGATAATATTGATTACTTCGTATTAATAATGTTGTAAGTAATTTAATATCTCGGAGGTTTATGTGGGCTTAAGCATATATAATGTCGATTGAATATAATGATGTTTCCGGAAATCTGTATAATTCAGGTATTCTATACAATATCGAATGCGCAGCCGGTAATGTGTGTAAACGACGAGAGCAGGGAAGGAGATGATGTAATTTTAGGGCACTCTGACACGAACAGGTTAGGTAAGAATTATTTTTTTTATCACCACCTGAAAATAAAAGCCTTACTATTTTATGAATTGCCTAGGTATTGTATTGAACACCGGATTATATAGAATGCCGGTAATAATGATATTGATAACTTTGTATTAATAATGTTGAAAGTAATTTAATATTCCATAGGTTTATGTGGGCTTAGTGCGAAATTGATTTCTTTAACACGTAGATCCACAACTACCAAACTTGTTCATACAAAAGTAGACTTTAAACATCGGAATTAAGGCCTATAGTTACGTGGATGTGAGAGGACACCGGTGTCCTCTGAGCTAGGAGAGATTAAGTAAACACCAAGACCAATGAACTGTAGGTAGCTAGTACGCAACGACCGACCACTCCCTACAAGGTCATTGACTCGTTTACTTAAAGAAATTAATTTTGTTCATGCGTATATTAATTCGAGTTTTAGAAAAAAAAAAAATATTTTTTAAATTTATCTTTGTAAGTCGATAGTGTTTCATGTACCGAATCGACCCTCAACGGAATCAAAACGACCAAAATTTAACAGTGTATAGTTATCCTGCGTAAAAGTTGGTTTATATATACATCAAACAAATCTGTCAAGACGTTTCAGAGGAGTTAGGTGACAAACAGGTATAGAGAATATCACTACATAGTAAGAAACAACGTCGCTTCTTGCTCTCTGTCCCTATGTATGCTTAGATCTTTAAAACTACGCAACGGATTTTGATTCGGTTTAATAATAATAGATAGTGTAATTTAAGAGGAAGGTTTTTATGTGTAATACATGCATAATATATGCACCCGTGTGGAGCTGGGGCGGGTCGCTATTATAATATAATTAAAAAATATATAATCCTATATTATATAGGTAGAAAATAATTATATATAAGACTAGCTGCCCCGGCAAACTTCGTACCGCCTAATTGAAATGAAGATGAATTTCCCTATATTTTCTCACCGTTTAAATCTTCCCTGGACTATCACGAATATTTCAAGACCAAAATTAGCCCAATCGGCCCAGCCGTTCTTGAGTTTTAGCAAGACTAACGAACAGCTATTCATTTTTATAAATAAGATTTAGTTTTTAGTAAAAAACAAAACTACTCTATTTTTTTTATATATAATGGCAATTGAGCCTATAAGTATCCCACTGCAACGCAGTTCCAAGTTCAAAGAGTTTTTAAAACGTCATTTTTGACATTTTACTTGAGCAAGTATTTACAAAATTCAAATTAATGACGAGCTTTATGATATTCACACCGAATTTTACAACTTAATTCCACTTGCTTTAATATTTTTGTCACCGCAATGCAGTTAAGTAATTTTCACGCGTACCCGGAAAATTAATTACATTTGGTAATAGTTTTCAACCAAAATGATTAATATAACATTATTTTGAACACATTGGTGCAGCTTTAATAATTTGATCCCAATTTTGTTAGGGACAGCTCCCAATCTAATCAGATGCGGGTTTAAATTGATATTTTACATGGAGAGGCAACATCGATAACAATTTTCTGTTATACACACAACTTCGGACATTCAAAGACGAAATGTGTAATTAAAGTGCTAGTTTGCAAACAGACAAAACAGAAATAAGTAATAATAATAATAATAAATCGTTTATTTGGACCAACAATGTTGTTCATTTCATAAACCCACCAAACTGCGTAACAGTTTGTCGGCGGGATATGAAAGTACAGAACTATATCAGCATCATTATTGGAAAGACGTCCATTGTTAGACATCGACCTCCACAAACGTCGCAACAATGACCAGTCTTGTGCATCTCGCATCCATCGTATTTCCACGACCCACACCAGGTCATCGGCCCATCTTATGGGAGGCCTAAAAAAGCGTCATCTTGTACGCGGTCGCTACTCTAGAACCTTTCGGCCCCATTGACCATCAGTTCTGCTAGCAATGTGCCTGGCTGCTGCCATTTGAGTATTTCGATTCTTTCGGGTATATCGGTAACTTTGATTCTCCTGTGGAATATCGGTATCCCCTAAATACAAACGCATTAAGACTGCTGAATTTCCAATATTGTTAACGCTTATATCGAACGTTATCGATTTAAAAAACTGTCTGTTTTAAAACAAGTGCGAATCGGATTCGAACACAAAGAGTTCGTTAAGTACTACAATAATAAAATTGAGCAAATACCCTCTTTAATTTACTTTGTTTTTATTTGTCGTTGTAGCCGCAATAGAAATACCTACACATTCTTTGAAAATTTCAACTCTCTTCCTCTAAGGTTCCAAGCGACAAAGCCCGCTGACAAACAGACGGATTGCCAGACCGACAGAAAGTGTATCAAATTAAAAATATATTATAAATGTATATTTCCAGATCTCTCTCATCAAGTAAACTATTTCAAGAATGTTTTTGTAGAATTACAGATAAAAACACAACCGATAACCAGCTATAAAAAAAACTGATATAAAGGTCAAACTGCGAAAACAATTATAAAAATGGTTGTTCATAAACATGTCTATGTGCATATCAACCTGTTATCATGTGACCCATGTGATAATTACGGAAACATAAGCTAAGGCATACTGTCCACGGATACGTAGCTTCATATATGCGTATTCGTCATTATACGCTTAGTGGTCGCTTATGTAAAGCTTACATACCATGAAACTGTATCGACTTCGGCAACGATACGACGGCGACGGCACATAGCTGCTTAGGAAACAAAATATCGTCTATAAGACATAATTAGAAAGAATAATGAGACATTTATCTACCAGTATAGTACCGACTTACGAGTTGAAAGTCGCGGGTTCAAACCCAGCCAGGCGCATTACTATGTGTAATTCATTTCATCACCACTGCTCTCAAAACGGTAAAGGAAAACATCGTGAGGAAACCGTCATGTCCTAGAATAAAAAATTCGAATGCTATGCTATGCTGTGCTACCAGTATAATAGCACAGCTTTTAATTTTCGCACTGCTGAGACTCAGGCTTCCTCTGCAGGAAAGGAAATGGGCCGCATTTCAAAATGCGAATCCAACATGGATCGATGAATATCTAGGTCTTCTAATTATTGCTATTAGGACATACCGATTTCCTCGCGATGTTTTTCTTTACCGTTTTGAGAGCTGCATTGGTGAAATAATTTACACAAAGCAACGCGCTTGGCTGAGTGTGAACCCGTGGCCTGCAACTCATAAGTAGGACTTGGCCGTTATCACTAGGTTACCACTACTCATCTACCTACTACTACCTAGTCAATAACTTAATCCTTATAGGATCACTTTTTTTGTTCGTCTGTCTACCTGTCTGACTGTCTGTCAAGACCCTTTATCTCGAGAACGCGTAGAGGTATCGAGTTAAAAATTAAAACCATATACTCAATTCTGTGGTTCCTTGAAGCTCTGAAAAAATCAAACTTCTAAGTTAACGAAGAAAAAAGATACCGTCGTTTATGTCTCAAAAAACGCATATTTCGGCACTCTCAAGAGAAGCAAAATTCATAGGGTACTTCCCGTTGACCTAGAACCCTGAAATTTGACATGAAGCAAATTGTACAGAACAAGTATAGAAATAAATCTGAAAACTTGTTTTCGCATTTTGCATCCATGGACAATAAAAATTGAACGGATGAAATGGAAACTTTCAAGAAGGATATATAGAATGTGAGAGGATTTATAAAATTAATGTGAAACGAGAACAACTCACCCAGTTTTTTCTTAATTTATATGGTAGCACAAGATTTGTCGAGACAGCTAGTAATATTATAAGTGGCTAAATGGTGATTATTTTAAAAGCATAGTAGTCTTTCTTTCTTTCTTTCTTCTTTTCATTTACACTTCATCAGGAATTCTATTTAAACAAAAACACTTTGTCAAAAAAATTCTATAATTTTAAAAGGTACAACGAGAGGCTTTTAAAATAACTAGCTCTGTAAAATATAATTATTTTAACAGTTAAAATAACGAGACCATATTTATTTATCTAGACCCCACAGTTCATACCTCATTATTTTTAAAGAGGTACTTTATCCCCGTAATGGATATGGGTCATAACACAGGGTCTCTGAAAAACCTAATTTTATTCATATCTACTACAAATGACCACATACAGAGTACCTACTCGTATTTCCCAACTTTATGTGGTAAACGTATTTATCTCTAACGTCTGTGTTTTTAGGATGATGAGCGAAAAAAACTTTTTAGGTTATAATATAACCTTATTTTTGCTACACATAAAGTAGCTTTGGTGACCTAGAGGTAACGGCCCCGACTTACGAGTTTCAAAGCCACCCAACTCCCGCGCGCCTCAAGGAGTTGTCAACAAACTGTAGGGGCCCAGCAGGGCTGAAGCCTACTGGGGCCAAAGGTTATGTGAAAATGTCACCCGGGGCCCTGGGATGAAGACAATGAATGGAACAGGGTAGGTTTTTAGCCTGTTATGTAAGAGTCTGACACTATTTCCCGCTCCACCCAAGGGCGGATTTGTTATTGGATGATTTAACCTACCGTAAAAAAAAACCCAGCTGCATTACTTTGTGTATTTTATTTCATCACCACTGATCTCAAAACGGCTAAGGAAGACATCGCGAGGATTTCGGTTATCCTAGAACAAAAAATTCGAAGACATGAAATTCACCAACATGCACCATGCTCACGTGTTGAATTACAGCCCTTTTCCCCTTCCTATGCGGAGGCCTAAGTACCAACAATGGAAACATTATAAGCCTGATAATACTGATGCTTACACTCATAAACCCAAAAATTGCATTTTTGTGTATTCTTAACCTTTCGAAAGAAACTGTTACCTACACAAAAATGACAGATGCAAAGCTTTAAGAAACCATCATTTTTCCAAAACTCCATGTACCTTAATAACATCTTCCTATTAGAGTTAATTATCTAAAATCCTCAAACATTACTCAAACTAATAATAGTTTATATAATCACTAAGTAGGCCGTTAAAGCAAGTTCCTTTTTACTTAAAAAATAATTTTAATGAGCAATCAAGGAAGGCGGACCGGCCAGCCATTACCCGGAATAAGCCCGAAGATATTCCACTTTCCTTAATGAGTAGACTCCTGACGCCGTAGAGTCATTCTGGCTATTTGCATTAATAATATGAGATGAGACATTATATCAAACTAGTTAAAGGAGAGGCAATTAATTAATTGATAGTTAAATTCAGATCATGAAACGATGTGATGTAAATTATGAATATGATTTAGGATATGAATAAATATGATCAAGATCTTCTGATCAGAGCTGATACAGGGTGAAACGAAGACTGTAGCTAAGTGAAGACAATCAGAAATCAACGAATCCCAGACAAGATGAGGGGCTAAATGATATTTATTTTGCAAATAGATTTTTTAAAACACTTTCTGCAACTATTCCCTACACAAAAATGGGAAACTAAGCTTTCCAGAAGAATTGAATAGTTTTGAGTTAAAAGGAGCCTCCTCACGTCCCTTTCCTATTAACTACTTACCAACTTTTACTAAAAAATATGGTTATAGTGCACAGTTTATTATTTTTGAAAGAGCGATATTTACAACCGGCTGCTGACATTTAAGTTTAAATAAAAGTGAAGTGTCGTCTGCAAACAACACTACATCATGGTTAATCTTTCATGAAGTAAAGCAAGTCGTTTAAATAAATAAACGAATAGACGTACGGTAATACACCACCGGTACATGGTGGATATGCCACCCACACGCACAAAACCTTTTGGGAACAAATTAATTGTGGGTAGATACAGTTTCTCGTAATTTGCTTGCTGGAGACTGTGTTTCCTAATAGTTACAACTTGGGAGTATTTAAGTCACGAGTTAATAGGTTACTTTTAGACAAGCTTGCTCCATCGTTGCCACAGTCACTTTGTATCAAGTGAGATGATATTTTTTTTTTTGTGTAGGTAAAATCATCAAATGACAAATCCCGTTCTTCGATGGGGCGGGAGATAGTGTCAGACTTTTACTGACTAAAAACCTACCCTGTTCCATTGCCTTCGATTCGGGGCCCCGGGGTTCATTTTTACCTAACCCTTGGCCCCAGTAAGCTTCGGCCCTACTGGGCGTGTTGTGCTCTCTAGCAACGCCACCTTATATTTTTTTATTACGATATAACCCATTTCTATGTACGGCCAACGTACATGACGTACATGCATTGTTTGTGAATGTACGACTTTTAATTTAAAAGAAAAAAGTAAATTAATGTGGCGTTGCTGCGGAAAATTCTCTGTAGCAACGCCACCTGTAATCAATATTTGTAGATACAATTTCAGCTATTTCTCTGCAGTTATCTATTGTACGAACGCTGTGTATTATGTACACGTGATAAGTATAAAAAATATGTTAATTCTATACTCACAAATTGTATTTTAGCGATTACTTCAGATTGACAGGGAAAACTGATTTCATAAATAGAAGTTAGGTTTACGTCTCTTGTATCTCCACGTACACAATCGGAAACGGCTTTTTAACCGATTTCGAAAAGGAGGGGTTTGGGGGTTTTTTTTTTTGGGGGTTTCTATGTTCGACTGTATGTATTTTTCTCGGACAATTGTAGACCGATTTCCTAGTCCTATAAAAATATATTTTTGATCTGATGATGAACTTTGAAGATATAGAACGAAACTCTTAAAAATTTCTTAGCAGAACTGTCGTTTTTATATGTATGTTCACCGATATCTCGGTCAATTGTGAACCAATTTTGATTTTTTTTATTTTGGTTGAAAAGTTATAGTCCCGAGTTCGTCCCATAAAAATATTGATTTGATTTGGGGGCTTTCTCTCGAGTTTCATTCCGATCGGTCGACATTGGAATTGTGGCGATAGGTACTCTTATCTCTCTCTATAGAACGGACCTCTTCAAAAAATCATAGCAGAACTGTCGTAACAAGTAAAGTTCTTTATTTATCCTTGTTGTCTGTGACTGACTGAAGAAAGAAGCATGATGATTTGATGATGGAACCGAATGGCGGAAGGTATTTATTTAAATTTGGCTGACGGGTACTTTCTACAAGTACTACAACTAAAAAGTGTGAAAGAAAAAACTTAAAAAATAATTATAACCGACTTCAATGTAAAAAAAAAAAGTGCAAAATAACTTTAATTTCGGAAGTCGGTGTTAAGTAACGAGGAGACCAAACTATGTATTATAGAAACACCGACTTACGAAGTTAAAGTTATTTGACACTTTTTTGTGGTTTTTTTTTATATTGAAGTCGGTTATAATTTTTTTTTTTTTTGATATTCAGACTGCGGCGGCCTGCTTCGAAGAGCGGCGAACACTCGGGAAACCGGTAGTTCCGTCTCGTTTTTCACAGTCGCCACTACCACGTACACTTGCGATACTTAACTTTCGTTCATATACAACGGCTAAACTGTTACGTTCCGATATTATTCGATTTCAAAAAAGGAATAAGCCCTGATAATTATATTTTTTTTTATTACACACATTAAAAGATACCATATAGATATCTTTAAAGCTAAGCTTAAAACCGAAATAAAAAAAGAAATATAAATCAGATTCGAGAGTTATTCTACTCTAGGTATAGAGACAGTCGAAATAACTTCTATTAATGAAACTTATTTTGTTTAAATTTTCCTGTCAATTTGAAGTAACCGCTAAAATACAGTAGTTTAATACACTTTATGGGACAATTTGTGAGTTGAGAATTAAACTTTAGAATTAACATATTTTTTCGGGTCCGTAACGATGGGTACCTACTTCGAGAGTCACATGGTCGATTAACGTAAAGTCGACTGAACGTTTGATCGAAAAGAATATATTGTGAAACAACGTTTTATCTCCAAACGCTACTTCGACTGAAAGATTCATTGAATATTTATCAATCGACAGACTGATCTTTCGAATAAGTTTAAGTTGTTATGTAAAATTACTTTTAGTATATGCGAAATCTGAACATAGTTTGTTCAGAATCAGTAGCTGAATCGATTCCAAGAATTTTTACACCAAGCCATATTTTTTCCCAAACAGGTATTTAAAAAAATCAAATAATTAAAAAAAGAAACACGACTGCTATGTCAAATAATTTAACTAAAAATAAAAAATCAGATGTTTCTTAATTTATAGAAAAGTGAATAAAGTAGTCTCTCGTTGATTAAACACGGAATCTCGGAAACTACTTGATCTACAAAACTGTAATTTTCATCGCGGTCGGGGTACTAGTCTAAAATACTTTCTAATAGTATAAAAAGTCCCCAATCTGCTCCGAGTTTCGGTATCTCGGGTCGTTTATCAAAGCACATGGAGAGGTATACCGAGACGTAACACATCGGATCAACTCATGGCGACAAGCCACTGGAACAACTTGTGACCCACGGATGCCCCTCAACTTGAAGGGTAAAATCTACAAGTCCGTTATAAGACCTGTCATACTGTATGGATCAGAATGTTTGGCTGTGAAAAAGACTGACGAAAAAAGAATGCATGTAGCGGATATAAGAATGTTGAGATAGATGTATGGTGTGACAAAAAAGGTTAAAGTGAGGAATGAGTATATTAGAGGAAGTTTAAAGTGGCGCCAGTGACAGAAAAGTTGAAGGGGAATCGTTTGTCTTGGTATGGTCATGTAAAGAGGAGGGATGAAATACATGTTAGTAAAAGGGTCAAGAGTATACATATGGATGGATGGAGAGGGTGCCCAAAGAAAAGATGGATGGATTGTGTGAAGAGTGATATGAAAGAGAAGGAAGTTATTGACAGCATGACGGGTGACAGGGCAGAATGGAAGAAGAAAACGTGTACGCGCCGACCACAAATAACATAGAAAAAAGGCAGGAAGAAGACGAGTCATAAATATAATATATAACACCCAATTTGCTTTGAACCTGCAATGCCGTTTTGGTGGTTGAAATTTAGTTTTAATATACCACAGCAAAAATTCGTCCTACCCCTTCTAGTAAAGAAATTAAAAAAAAACAATTTGCTTACTGGCGTACTGTATGTGTATCGTCACATCAACTGATAGAGCAAATTAAATAGTCACGGTCTCATATAAATGCACATTATCACTTTATAGTGAATATTAGGCTCATCAAAGGCAACAAACGAAAATTACAATATTCATGTAATGTCTAACTGTTTTGGCTTTTCTCGTCACGATCTTTGTACTTGGCTCATCTTTGTTTTTGATATTATTAGTTGGGGTTTCATAATAATAAGGCAAATAAAAACAAAATATTTATATTTTTGAAATCCACTCGTCAAATCCTAGACGATAATCACATGCATAAACAGAATACAAAAAAAAAATGGGTGGGTTTTTCATTTATTTATCTTACCCACCACATTGCATTTTCATATTTTTTCAATGCCACTGTTACTCGGGACGATGCAAGGATTCTAACGATACCTCAAAGACGTCCACTGTTGGACATAGGCCTCCCCCAAGCGTCGCCACAATGGCCGGTCCTGTGCGCCTCGCATCCATCGGACTCCAGCGACCGTGACCAGGTCATCGGTCCACCTTGTGTTGGGAGGCCTTCCAACGCTGCGTCTTCCGGTACGCGGCCGCTACTCAAGAACCTTTCGGCCCCAACGGCCATCTGTTCTGCGTGCAATGTGCCCAGCCCATTGCCACTTAAATTTGGCAAATCTACGTGCTATGTCGGCAACCCTGGTTTTCTTGCGGATATCTTCATTTCTGATTCGATCACGCAAGGAAACTCCGAGCATAGCCCTTTCCATTGCCCTTTGGATGACTTTGAGTCTTCTTATGAGGCCCATTGTAAGCGACCACGTTTCAGAGCCCTATGTCATCACTGGCAATCATCATAGACTTTCGTCTTGAGACACTGTAGTATGATGGACGAGAAGACATCGCGCATCCTCCCGAACGCCGCCCAGCCGAGTCGGATTCGACGATTGACCTCTTTCTCGAAGTTAGACCTACCCAACTGGACACGTACATACATGAACCCTGAAAACATAACAGTCCTTTTTTGGGGCAGTCATTTAAAAAAATATTATATAAGGTTAATAGATTTAGGATCTTTTGTTTTAGTTTAATTTTAATTATTAAACTACTATCACAACTAAAACTCATTCGAAAGAGCAGTCTATCGATTAATAAATATTCGATAAATCGTTTAATCGAAGTACCGTTAAAAGGTTAAAGGCGATAAAAGGTTGTTTCGCAAATATATTGTATTCGATCAAACGTTCAGTCGACTTTCCGTTAATCGACCATGTGACTCTCGAAGTATCGTTACGGACCCTATTTTTTCATACTTATCACGTGTACATAATACACAGCGTTCGTACAATAGATAACTTCAAAGAAATTGCTGAAATTGTATCTACAAATATTGATTACAGGTGGCGTTGCTACAGAGAATTTTCCGCAGCAACGCCACATTAATTTACTTTTTTTCTTTTAAATTAAAAGTCGTACATTCACAAACAATGCATGTACGTCATGTACGTTGGCCGTACATAGAAATGGGTTATATCATAATAAAAAAATATAAGGTGGCGTTGCTAGAGAGCACAACACCTCGGACCGGTTTGTTACCGGGCGGACGGACAGCGAGCTACCCATTGCCCGCCATCTGCGAGCCCGCGTTCAATCAAGTGAGATGATGGGTTTACGTTTTTGAAACATAGATATTAGGTTTGTATCACATGAGTGTTAAAAAAGGTCAGCCATAAGATACTAAGTACGCGACCTACATAACGCGAACGTAACAAGCACAAATCTATACTTAGTGTGAATTAATACAAATAATATCCTGCACGACTTCTCCGCTCCGCTCCGCTCATCTTCGCTTTAATTGCCAAAATACATTTTCAACCCTAATAAAAGAATAAATTACAAAATTATTTAAATAAGCCAACGAAGCGTATCATATAAAAGAGGTTGCTAAAAAAAAACCCTGTGAAATTCCACTTTTTATCCCCTAATCATGTATCCTGAATTCTGAATTCTCAAGTCTGATTTCAATTGGACCGGTCCTTCTCCATAAAAGGATAACGAAGTTACCGTCAGCTCCGATGTGAAAGCCAATCGAATATTAGGTTACAGCCATGGAACCTTCCTAATGGAAACCATCGTGCACTTAGGTCCCATACATAATTGGGATAAAAGGATTTCGCTTCCCAACAATGACTGGTCATGTTATTTATCTGTTGATTGCTAGTTGATTTGACAGACGTTGTTCTGTTATTAAAAAGAATAAACTGGGCAAGTGTGAGTCGGACACTGAGTGTTCTGTACAAACTAACTTGAACGTTTCCTTCTTTTCCTTTTTTACAAATGGAACTATTTAAGTTCAATTTCCATTTGAATTTGTAAAATCTAAATTTGTAGTTACGTCACAAAAAAGTTTTTTTGGTGCAAAAAGTTTTTTTGTGACGTAAGTAACTACATATTTACAGCTTTAGATTTATTCCTATACTTGTGCTACAAAACCTTCCTTCATGCCAAATTTTAGGGCTCTTAACGGGATGAATTTAATCCCTATGAATTTGGTACCATGAAAAGTGTCGAAATGTAAGTTTTTTTTGCTACATATATAGCCATACTTATATTTTTTTTCCTCTTTAACTTGAAGTTTGGTTTTGTCACACCTTAAAGGGACTGCATACTTGAGTATATGGTTTTAATTTAAATTAGAAACCTTCAAGCGTTCCTTAGAAAAAGAGTCGTGACGACAGATAGACAAACAGACAACAAAGTGAGGATCTTTAGCTAGGCACAGTTTGAATTTAATTTTGAAAAATATGTTCTGTACGGATCCCTTTATAATTTTTCCAAATTTCCTTGTCATAAGGAGGACCTTACTGTGATTGAGAGAGTTTAAAAACAAGTTTATCCCAATTAGTTTGTTCATTAGTTAGTTCATTCTCATTTTATTTTATTTGTGTAAACAGCAGCTTAATGCTTAGAAAATTCATATCTTGTGCTTCCTGGTAACAAGGGGTCAAGTCGAATTATTAAACGCTAGTTAACTCCTCTGATTAGTTCAATGAATATATTCTACAGCAAATCTCACTGATCCTGCGATAAACTTGTGGAGCGTCGAAAATTCCCAGAAACTGGAGAGATTGATACCGTTGACCCCTGAAGCAGTAAAAACTTTTTTAAAGTAAAACAAAGATGTTTCAAAACTTTTAGGTTTGATGTTAATTGAGACATTTGATTCGAAATTTTGAATTTCTAATATTTAAGTTGGCCAAGCTAGATCATGACAATGTTCCTTCACGATCAGTATATCTAAAAAGGCCACTTTTTTAGAATCATTTTTATACGGCAATATTTACAAGGAATATGATTCTGAATGCAGTGAATTGAGTATGATTCGACTAATTTGTGCAACCATTTTACGAAAATTGGAAGGATTGCTTATGATCTGCTAGGAATTCGGAATATGATTTACTCTAGATGAACTGCTCATGTGACTTTTTTAGGCCCGCAGTTCCAGTGATGGATACTAATGACTTTATCTCTTCTAACTGCGGTGATCTGAAATTCTAATTGATAGTTGCTCACAAATATACACCTTCTCATTAAAATAGTTGACATTATTTTCATCTGCCTACTCATAGTCATATTTTAGTAGACAAATATATTGGTAATTGTACTTTTTTGTAGACCTAGGTTTGGTCGCAGCCACTTAGCGCGTTGTAAAAAACTATTTACAACGCGCTAAGTGGGGTTATTCATACCGAAATGACAGTAGTGATGTGACGAGGGTGGCTGAACAGGCTGTGTAATATAATACCCTAACACCCCTGGCTTCTGACTTTCCTTAATGATTGACAAAGATCTACTTATGACAGATATGATCAACGTCTTAACGTGCCTTCTGAGCCACGAAAGAATCTCAATATAATAATATTCCACAGCTATCACCAACTAAGCAGAGCTTGTGTTATGAGTACTAGACAACTGATAAAAATACTTACATATTTCTAAATAAATACATATAATAGATAAATTACACCCAAACACAGAACAAAATTAAATGATCATGCTCATCACACCCTCCTCATAGCAGTCAGGGCCACTAACCACCAGACCAACAGGCCAGTCAAAATATATTAAGATAACATCATATGTTAATATGGTCTCTCATCTACAAACCAACGCCAGTCAACATCGACTCGTACTGCTTTTAAGGCATGGGTGATATCACTGCGAAAGCGACCGGCGGCCAAACTGAACGCATGCCAGAGGGTCATGGCCATCCGGATGGTGCGGGGATACCACCGGTTTCCCGCAAAGCGGTGAGCCTCCATGCTGGTCTACCACCATGGGATCTTGATCCAACAGTTCTTGCACATATGCACGATTTGCGCGTTGAGATGCAACGGCGAAGCGAACCTCCGCTACAGCGACAAGTCACGGCATGGTGGATAGAATTTCGGAGAGATCTCATAGTGAAATGGCGACAGCGACAGTCGCAACCCAGTGCTGGCCACGCCACAACTGTGGCGGTAAGTCCCTTTGAGGAAAGACAACACGGCGTTCTCACCTTCCGCATGACGCAGTTTTTCCGAACATAGTGAGTTTCGGGAGGTTCCTGCACCAGATTCGTGCGTAAGAAACACAAGACAGAAAAATACGAGTATAGGTAACAGATTTATCCATAATTTAAATACAATTTTAGAGTAATACAAAATAAAGTATAAAACAAAGAAAATACTTTAACTAACTTAGAAAATCATTCTTATTAAGGTACTCACTTATATAATAATATACCTTCACCATTAAAAAGCTTAGGGTTTTTTTTTTATAAATTGCTTTAAGAAAAAAAAATAAAGTCTCACCCTAGAGCACGAGAAGTCATCAAATAATTTCCCACATAAAAAACTTTCAAAACAAGCAAAATATCATAAATCTCATAAATACAATTATTAATAACGACCCAAATTTTTTCTGTAACCAACATACCTAAACGAACGCGCAAAACCACAGTTTACAGTCTATATAATCTTCCTTCCCTACTTGTAAATATGAACAATATACGAGTACGTGGCTGTATGTATAAAGATACATTTTTAATTAGCTTGCCACATTAATGAGGAGTACGGCCTGTAATCGTATTTGTTGGACCCGTCTATCCGGTTAACGGATGCCCGGCAAACGTATCAGATGAAAAATTAAACAAGTTTTGCGTCCAGCATTTATTATTTAATGAGAGATCTTGTTATAAGAATATTTTTTATTGGAAAGAAGCCTGTAACTAACTTATTACAATTTGCTTGAATTTTAACAAAAGCTATTCTGGCTGATACAAGTTATTATCCTGCTTTTTTTCGTACAGTAGAATAATTGAGTTGTTGAGTTGTTAACGATTCAGACACAATATATTCGGACAGTGTCCGTATTAGCACATATTTGTTTCAATATTTTTATCAATAACGATTTGGACACACATTGTATAGATACAGATAAGTCTGATAAAAATTTATAATATATGGGTAAAAAGGCCAGATACTAAAACTATTTTAGGGTGGATTTAAGGCAGCAATTTCGGGTAATAAATCTATTTTTATTATATTTTAAACCTTTTGTTTATTTGTCTATAGCAAAGAGCTTTAATAAATTTGATGGTATCCGAATTGTCAGTGAAAAAATATAGAAAATAAAATCTGTCGATTCGAACACTGTGTCTGAATATATTGTGTCCGAATCGTCAGCAATTCGAATAATCTGCGTGATGTTCTAGTAACTAGTAAATAAGGAAAAAGTTTTATGATTTTATAGAGCGAATTGGTAGTTAAAAGTTTTTTTTTTAATTTCACAATTAAAATTAAAAACTTTTAACAACCAATAAACCAAAATCTGAGCAAACAATTTTACTCAATTAGTGGTTTATTTCTGTACATTCTTTTCTTAGGGTTCCATACCTCTGTCGTCAAAACAAAACCCTCATTGGATCAGTTTTTTCTCACGAGCATGTGAAGGTATTTAGCTGAAAATTTTACCAAATTATAAAAAAGATAAGGTAGTTTATGCTCCGTTTAAGCGCATATAAGGAACAATCACAACCTATAGGGTACTCCATTGATTTAAAATCCGGAAATTTCGCAAGAAGCATTGCACATTGAAAATGTCTGAAAACTGTAAAATTGTACTTACATGACAAAATAATAAATTTTTGCAGTTCAGAAAAATCTTCGAGACTCGTTTTATAAGTTTATTTTCATTGGTAAGTTGTAAGGAACCCTCGGTGCGCGAGTCTGACTCGCGCTTAACTTTTTACTTTTTTACAAAAAACCAATGAGACGGATATAACCCGATGAATCGCCAAACTTAAGTGGCAATGGACAGGACACATTGATCGCAAAACCGATGGTCGGTGGGACCGAAAAGTTCTGGAGTAGTGACCACGTCCTGAAAGACGAAGCAGTCCTCCTTCTTAGCACAAGGAGGACCAATGACCTGGCGAAAATCCCAGGAATTCGATAGATGCGAGGAGCATAAGAACGTTGTGGTTACTCTTGAGGGAGGCCTATGTCCAACAGAGGTCGTCTTTTGAATGATGATAATGAGTTTCATTTAAAACGTATCAAATAAGAGGCCATAATGTTGGTAATTAAATAACGCAAGCTTTGTATCGACTTAGCTTTTTTATCAGTGGGAAATCATCAAATGACTTCTCCAGGTCTCTTTATTTTTTTTTAATGTTAGGTAAAATCATTCAATGACAAATCCCGCCCTTGGGTGGGGCGGGAAATAGTGTCAGACTCTTACTGACTAAAAACCTACCCTTCCATTCATTGCCTTTGTCCCGCGGCCCGTGGTGACATTCTCACATAACCTTTGGCCCCAGTAGGCTTCGGCCCTGCTGGACCCCTACAGTTTGCTGACAACTCCTTGAGGCGCGCGGGAACAGTGGGCGCCGTAGACGACTTGAGACTTCTCCAGGTCTGGATGGAACGCAAGGGAGTATTAGACTTTTACTGACTACTCACCAGTGTGCCTTCAGCCTTTTTTTCTAGGGTGACGGTAATTGTATGAAACAATCCCGCAGCCCTGGCAAACAGTGGCATGCCAGTATCGCTTCCTTCTATTTATAAACTGTCCTACTATAACCTTCTACTTATAAAGAAATATCCTTTATTAAAAATACCTGCTGGTTTAATATCAGAATTTTAGGTATTTTTATATACGTACGTTGTGGAAAATATGAAGGTATATCAAAATAGAGTCTCTTCAAACAAGTAACATATGTATTGATTATGTTTCATTCCTGGAATTTAATCAGTGAAAACGTTAATAAGCAGGCATCAACACAAACAGGCATCGAACACTGACAGTCACAAAGGTAGCGAGTGTAAATCCCACAGATGAATGCGCTCTAAATATATTTTCTGCTAATTATTGCACAGCCATGAAGTTATGAAAATGTAATACCAAGTATTTTATTGAGGTGGCAGTTTGTGTTTTAAAAATAATTAGGTAAAGACAATAGCCTTGATTTTTAATCGAATTCGAAAAGGAGGACTGTATGTATTTTTTTTTATGTATGTTCACCGATATCTTGGTTAATCGTGGATCGATTTTGAAATTGTTTGTTTTGATTGAACGATTAAACTTCCGAATTGGTCTTATAGAAATATTGTTTTGATCTGATGATGAACTTCGAAGATATAGAACGGAACTCTTCAAAAACCAGACCTGTCGTTTTTATGTGTATGTCCACCGAAATCTCGGTCAATTGTGGACCGATTTTGAATTTTTTTGTTTTGATTGAAAGATCATACATATAACTTCGCAAATATAGAATGGAACTCTTCGAAAAATCATAGCAGAATTGTCGTATCAATTAAATTTGTTTTGTAAAATTACATGTAGTCGGTGACTGACTGAAGGAAGAAGGGGATATGTATCCCCACATAGAACTGATCTAATAATATAGTCGGAAGGTAGGTAAGAACCAGAATCCTGTAATAAATCGTTTAGCGTTTCCTAGCCGTGTTTGGTATTATTAGAATTGTCATAATGATTATTTTGACTATTGAATCTAATGGAACCGAATAGCGGAAGGTACTACAGTTAAAAAGTGTGATATAAAAACTTTTTACAAAAAAAAAATACAACTTAAAAAAAGTACAAATCACTTTAATTTCGGAAGTCGGTGTTTAATAACGAAGATACCAAACTATTATAAAAACACCGACTTCCGAAATTTAAGTTAGTTTGCACTTTTTGGTGTTTTTTTAAGTCGGTTGTACTTTTTTAAAGTTTTTTTTTTTTGGAGTTGGTTGTATTTTTTTTAAATATTTAAAAATATAAAAATAACTTGAAGTACAAACGTTTAGAACCCAAATAATACAAAGCAAACTTTTTTTAGTTGGATGATTGTCAGATAATTTCTCCCGCTGAGGGTAAAGTGAGATAGACTGTTTGTGTTTGCCCTTTACTTTCAAAGGCTTTTTAAGTAGGAAATCATTCAATGACTTCTTCCATTCAGTAACTGCAGCTCAATATAAAGCAAACAAGCCATTAACAAAAATAAAGTTGTACTAATGAGGAATACCCACGTTTTAATTTGTTATTAAAAAAAAAAAAACTGTGCTAGTGCGAGTCGGAGTCGTACACTGAGGTTTCCGTACAAACTAACTTGTGTAAATAGTTAATTTCCAACTGAGTCTCGAAGATTTTTCCACTTCGAAAACAGTTTTTTTTTTTGTAACGTAACTACACATTTTCAGTTTTCAGATTTATTCCTATTTTTGTGCTATAAAACCTTGCTTCATGCCAAACAGGGTTCTAGGTCAACGGAAAGTACCCTATGAATTTTGATTCCCTTGACTCTCAAGTCACAATATGTTTTTTACGATATAAACGGCCCTATCTTTTCTTTTCGTTAACTAAGAAATTTGGTTTTTCACAGTTTTAAAGGACCACAGACTGAGTATATGGTTTTAATTTCAACTCGATACCCCCACGCGGTCACGAGATAAAGAGTCTTGACAAACCGACTGATACACGGACTACAAAGTGATTCTACAAGGGTTCCTTGTTTTTTCTTTTGAGGTAAGTAACCCTAATAATAACAGTAGGTATGTATATATTTAGTTTCAACTGCTAATTTTACGAGTACATTACATTTTCCCATATCCTTTCCTATTGTTTTTTTACTCTATGTCCATGGCCAGGGGCTACCAAATTTATTACTAACCAGTCAAATTTGCCATGAGCGTAAATTTAATAAATGCCAGTATTTAATAGTGCTCATCAAATTGCGTGTGCCAGCTTCAGCATAAAATTATCAGAAAATAATACAACAAGCTCCAGCCTGATGTATTATTTTCTGATTGAGTAACGATTGTCATTGTAGTTGAATTAGTTCATTTAGGATTCCTGTTTGCTGTTGACATGCTCATATGTTTTATTTTGATGGATGAATTTGCAATATGCCAGTGTTAATACAACTGGTATTTGGAGAGTAAATGACTGTTTACGCTTTTGTATGCAGTTTTGATTTTATCAAATGGATATATTATATTTTGAATGTCATTTCACTAGATTTGATTTGATTTGATTTATTTATTTCAAAAACAATTTACATTGTGTGTGAATATAAAAGCTTACAAACTAGGAACACAAGTAGCAGAAACTAATGACGAAAAAAAAAGTTACATTAAAAAATAAACAATAATAAATAAAACAAACAAACAGATTAAATTTGGTTACCATTAAGAATGTCAATAATTAAACATAAAATTTACTAACCACATCAATACATAAAAAAAAACAATTACTACCAATGTCAATTGAAAATTAAATTGATTAAGAATGTCAATAAATAAAAAAGTGAGAAAAAAAAAAGTTAATTACAATGTCAATAGGAAAAAAAAAAACAACAAATTAAATAACAATATTAAAAATTTAATTCTGTATTTTACAAATCATCCATTGAGTAGAGGCATTTCTCCAACAGGAATGCCTTGAGCCTTGCTTTGAACGAGCTTGTATACAAAGTGCTTTTTAATTCAACTGGCAATCTATTAAATATTTTAACGGCCTGGTACAGTGGACTGTGTTTAACAATGTTAAGTATTGGAATGAGTTTGCTATCTAAATCTTTTCTACGTGTTTTTTCCCTTATACTATGTTATTCATCATCATTTCAGCCAAAAGGATTATGGAACACCTCTATTTTGTGTGATTTGAATTTCAGCACGCATGTGCCTAGCTATAAACAGGACAGTATGTCTGCTATGAAAATTTTTAAAGCTCACTAAGCTTCAAAGATTGCCTACTGTGAAGATTCAGCTCCAGCTAATCTTTTTCAGGGTCATCAATAATATTTAGTTTGATAACTTCTCCCACTCGTGATGAAATACTTCTTGCTTATAAGAGTGTCAAACTTTTACTGCCAAAAACTAACTCGTTTTCCTTTCTTTTTCTTTTGCTTTTTAAACTCTCATCTCTATTTTCGCACCATTAATCCCTTAAATATTCGGTACTAAAATACTTTATTAGAAACATAATTTCAAACATGACTTCCTCTACATTAAGGACGTTGACGTCACAACACATTAAGTACAAACTCTGAGTAGATAATTAAGTCGTCCGCAAACGAAATCAGTCCGGAGGAGCTCGTAGCAAATTGCTTAGAATTACCGACGACGACGCCGACTCGACGCAAAAAATGACATAAAATCTACAATATTATCCTACATAGAATATGGAATTAATACACCGCTAAAAAACGGCAGTGGTAAGAAAGTCCATTCTAATTATACGTTCTTTTTTTTAGTGGGAAAATCATTCAATGACTTCTCGGGCTCTTGAGAGCGGGAGATAGTAGCAGACTTTTAATAATTAAAACCCACTCCTGTTTCTTTGTTACTTTTCATACCGGGGCCGAATCTTCCTTTCAGAAACCGACCCTGGCCCCAATAGTCTTCGACCTCGCTGGGCTCCTACGGTTTGCTGACAACTCCTTGAGTCTTATAGCCTAGTTTGGCAATGCTTTCGGCTATGTCTGTAACATTGATTCTCCTGCGGATATCTTCATTCCTGATTGAAACACGAAAGAAAGCTCCTAGCATAACCCACTTTATTCCTTTTTGGGTGACTTAGGATCTTCTGATGAGACCTGTTGTGAACAATCACTTTTTAGAACCACTTTTTTTTTAATTGACATAAACTAGTGCTTGACTGCAATCCCACCTGATGTTAAACAGTGATACAATCGTTGATCGTGCGGCGCACTAGTTTTGTTTACTTTCCAGATTTATCATAATCGGATATATCACTGGCACGGCGACAATCTCTGACACGCTTAGTGTACATGGAATGTTTTGACCAAGCCATTTACTAGTGGCAGGCGAGGTATCACGGTACTTTAGGATCCTACAAAACAAGATAACCTCACAATTAGCCGTTTCACTTAATAAATATTCGACCCACGTCGGCTTATTGCTGTTGCTCAGTTATAATGATTTTATGTTCCATAAATTTATTTGGAACGCGTATTTTTGGACCAAATTGGGTGTAATAAAAAATAATTTAATATACGCTTTTGAAGGAAAAAGCGTCCTTGTGTTATCAGTCGTGATAATTAAGCAATGAAATATCAAAAAATCCTTCGTCCCTTGGTATTTTCATTTTCGGAAACATGTTTCTGAAGAAATCCTATTTTCTGCTGATAAAAATAGTGTGTCAAGCCACACAGACTTGATTTTGAGAAAATAGCGTCTAAAAATTTCGTACAAATTTTAATTAAATTGTTAGAAAAATATCTGCCCAGTTGTATTTTTTATGTTTTTGCAGGATGAATAAAGGATTCAATCAATCAATCAATCAAATCATTTATTTGCTTAATACAGGTGTATGGATGTTACAAATAAATATAGAGAGCACTGTATATTGTACTTATTATTAAAATCTGGATAATTATTAATATTACATTGCAAAATTAGAAAAGAAAATATATGTAAAATTAAATGAATTCATAATACACAAATGTCAAAGTATTAATAATATTGTCAGATGAGTCATAAAACATGTCATAAACTTAACAGTTAAATACATTTAATTAAAATATTGGTCAAATTAAGTTATCATAGCATGTCACATTATTTTTTATTTTTTTATTATCGTATGATTCAAAGTCACTAAATTATCCTTTCTGTAAGTCAATTTCTATATTTTTATCCTGTAAGTAATCTTTCACACTGTAATAACATTTATTCATCAGGAATGTATGCAGCTTTGATTTAAATTGATGGACAGGTAACTTTTTTACATCGTCAGGCAGCTTGTTATAAATCAATGATGACATGCAATCCATTGAAAGTAGTTAGCATTTAGCATCATTAAAAAGAAAAAAGCTTGTAAATTGTCTTAAAATAATATATTTTTGCATATTGCATATATGCAAAAATATATTATTTGAAAAATGATTCATATAATATGTAAAGTACCTTAACTGTGCTATAAGTTTTACCTAAAAATCTTTATTTGTTTACCAATAGTGTGTTATGTTTCATAGTGCGATATAAAATATAGTTTTGCTTTTAGCAATAATGAGTCAAGTGAATATCACTGCTGTTGGCTACAAATAAGTCAACCTGATTGGAACCAGTTACTTTTAACGGCAACCTTATCTCTAGATAAAATTTCTAAAACAAAATCTTAGTATCACAACAACTACAACAGTTTATAAACAAAAGAGATCATTTCAAGTTGTTTTTTAAAGGAAATATTTAGTTTTTGTCCAGACTTTGTTACTTGCCACTGCGACGAATTACTGAATGACATTTCGAAATAAAGTGTCAAGTCTCATAACATCTTTATCGTGATGATAGAAAACGCTACTTTGTATTACAAAAGTGTTGAGGAGCTTGATTGCGTTTAAAAAACGTTGTATGTGTGATTTATTATTTGTTTTATGATAAAAGTAAATTTTTCTAGCACTATTTTATTTATATGACTTGAAATACTTTTGTATATTGTTAAATACGTGACACATAATAAGAATATATCAATATTTCCAAATTTAACTTTTTGTGGGTTTTTTTTTTGTGGGTTACAAACATACTATTGCTATCTGCATCCATTTTTTTTAACGTTATTTGAGAAATCATCAAATACCTCTTCCTTGCTCTGACTGAAGCGAAACTTATTTTGAAACTGGAACGCAAAGGGATATTACTTCTGTATTACATTTGTATTGTTCTATCTTTTTATATTAGACTTTTATTACTCGTTACACTCATTATTTGATGATATCTCACCAAAAAAAAAAAAAAAAAATTACACAGGTAACGGTTCGTTACTCTTTCAGACACATAGGACTGAATAGTTTTTTTTTTATTATTTGCACATGTTTAGACCATGTTCTAGTTTATCCGCACTTTGGATACTTTTTATCCCAAGATTGTTCTCTTATGTTACTTTTTTACTTTTATGCAGGTAAAGCCGGGCGCTGGCAGAAACTGGAGGTACTGAGGATGACATCATTTCTCGAATCGCCCGGGCCCGTGGTACGTTTGCACAGCTGAGACCTGTTTGGCAATCGCGGAAACTGACCCGAAGGGTAAAACTCAAAATCTTCGGGTCCAATGTCAAATCTGTGCTGCTTCACTGGTGCGATACGTGGAAAGTGACAAAGGAGATCTCACGCCAAATTCAGGTTTTCATAAACCGATGTCTTCGTTGGATCCTCGGGATTTAATGGCCCGAGACCATCTCTAACGTAAAGCTGTTGGATAAATGCCACGAAAGCCCGATCGACCACCAGATCAAACGTCGTCACACGATTGGTCACACGCTCCGGAGGGATTCCGATCATATACCTAAGCGTTGGCAGAAGCGACGGCCATCGGACTGACATGGAGCGGGGTGAAGCGTAGAGCACAAGATCGGTCGCAATAGGTGACTGCTGTCGACGCCCTTTGCCTCAGCTAGGGGATATAGCATCTTAAGCAAAGCCGGGCGCTGGCAGAAGCTAGATAATGAATATCTTTAGCAAGATTAAAGATCGCCAGAAGCGATATTCAAGAAGTTTAACTGCTACACTTGCTGAGTACAGAACAAGCTCTTGGAAACTACAGCCAACATGATCGAGTTACTAAGTGAACGCAACGTAAGCTCTGGTACAAGACGAGTATCTTCGTCGTTGGTAGCATCATTAGAACAAAGCCCAGACGACTTTACATGACTTTCACACAGTATTATAGGTATCTTGCAAGAAATTATAAAAACAAAAACCGGGTAAAGGGGTGAGTCAGACTCACACACTGAGGACTCCGTACAGACTTACCTAGGCAAGTTGTTGTCAAGTGTTTGTTATTTTTTTAACGTACTGTTTTCATATTTATTTCTATGCTTGTACCATAAGACTTTACTTTATGCCAAATTTCAGGATTCTGAGTCAATGGGAAGTACCCTGTGAATTTTTATTCCCTTGAGAAAGTCGAAATATACGTTTTTTATGACATATGATTGTATCTTTTTTCGTTTATTCAAAAGTTTGATTTTTTCACAGCTTCGAGGGTCTGCGAAACCTGAGTAGATGTTTTTTTTTTTTTATGGTAGGTAAAATCATCCAATGACAAATCCCGCCCTTGGGCGGAGCGGGAAGTAGTGTCAGACTCTTACTGACTAAAAACCTACCCCGTTCCTTCGTTGCCTATCATGCCGGGGCTGAGCCTTCCTCTCAGAAAACGGCCCTTGACCCCAGTAGGCTTCGACCCTGCCTGCCTGCAGCTAGCAGGCTGGGCCTCTACGGTTTGCTGACAGCTCCTTGAGGCGCGCGGGAACAGCACGCGCTGTCGACGACTTGGGCTCGGTCCGGTCGATTACCGGATGATCGAACAGCGTACTACCCATTGCACGCCGTCCACAAGCCCGCGCCTACGGTAGCCGGATATCGGGATCGGAATCCCGGAGGCGGCTGGAGCAAGCGCCCCGTTGCCTCTGCCTGATGCGGTCGGCCTCCTCCTTTGCTAGCATTACTGTTTCGCAGAAGGAGGGACCATGGCCTGAACCAAGGCCCGGCGAGAGAGATCGCTGCCGCCGATCGCCCTCACGAGGACACGGCGATGCTCCACCCAGGCGGGGCACACCTCTACAGTGTACTCAACCGTGTCCTCCGGGTGTTCCGCACAGTGGTGACACCCGGGCGAATCTTCCGCACGAATCCGAAACAGAAACTTAGCGAACTTGCCGTGTTCAACCTGAGTAGATGGTTTTAATTTTAACTCGACACCTCCTCGCGTTCTCGAGATAAATTGTCTTCATAGACAGACAGAGAAACAACAAAGTGATCCTATTAGGGTTCCGTTTCATTTTGAAGTAAGGAATCCTAAAAACACCGACAGAAATAGATGAAGTGTGGGTAATTAATAATCTTAATTTTTATTATTTTTATTCCATTGCTCCAGGAGAGTAATGATTTTGAGCGTATCTCTTTATGTCTATTTCTATAACATCTCTTAGAGACTAAAAGGCTAAATGGCAGCCATCACATAAGTGGGGTAACAAAATAAAGGACTTGAAAAGGTGGTTCCAAAAAATAACACTCACTATGAAATTATCTCCAGTACAAATTGAACAAAAATGCGTCGTAATTTTCAGAGAAAATAATTCTTCATAAGTGTATTGAAAAACGTCGTTTGATACACGTGTAAATTTGTCACTTCAGCCGTCCGCTCCATACCACACATGCCTACGGTTCGTGCGAATTCTGTATCAGTCACAATGACAAACTTTCTGAACTTGTAACAAAATGTACTATTAGTTGGCTTTTTGAAGTTATTCAATTTGTTTTTCTTTTTTATCTTATTCATATTGGGTACAAATAAACTCATTTTCTTTCGTCCTTTACTCGCAAAAAAATAAATCTTCTATAAAGAAGGAAGATAAAATAACATCGTGTTCCTTCGGAAGCTACCAGCCTCTAGCTAAGGTCAAAGTTGCCTTATGTTAGATAATTGGGTTTTTCTTTTAGGATACTCTTCAGAGACCGATTTTCCTGACCTGAAAAGTTGAGTATATTATGTATACGTCTACGTATTTGTTTTAAAACTCTTTAGTTTATTATATCTAACAAAATGGCCTTGCTAGTGATACGATATAATGTGCCGTGTTATTTTATAGTACTTAATTTTTTTTTTTCTTTTTAGTCATACATTTCTATAGCGCCGCTAAACTTTCTCGCGCCTCCTACCTACCTCGTACATTTTCGGAGGAAAAGCTGGTTTGAAAAGATCAATAAGCGTAAAGTGACATAGCATAGAGTGGGATATTTACTAAGCAATGCTGACGGAAATGTGACAGGCACTTGTAAAACACGATTCGATGTTTTAATTTATGTTCAAGAAAAAACTATTAATTGTAAACAGTCAAATAGACAAAAGATTTGCTTACACAAAGTCGATATCGAGTTTGTTATTTATACCTATTTAAAGTTTATCTAGAGTAGTGATAAAAAAAACTTGAGTATAAAATTATTTAGTTGTTACTTAATCAATGACTTTTAAATTAATGTCAAGAAGTCAGAAAATCAGAAAAATTATACTAATTGCACATTCCAAAGCGTAGATTTGTATGAAAAAAAAATGTGTTAGAAACTCCATGGTCACTCTTTTATGACACTCGATTACGTATTTCTTGTCGCTACAATAATGCAAAAGACAAATAATCTAAATATGTAGCAAAACCCAAAACAAGTTTATTTTTTAATTAGTTTCAAATAGTGTTCAAACACGTTTTTTTCCGTTGAGATACATTTTAGAATAGCTTCAATTTTCTGTCTAATAGACCAGTTTGACAGTTCACAAGACCTGTTTAATTAAAAATAATTGATCCGTAAATGATCAATGGACTCTGTAATGCCGTGTCCTGTGGTAGCAGGACACAGCGCGACTCGAAAGTACTCATAAATAACAAATGTTTACCGTGAACGAAGCAACAATGTGAGCTTTGAAAGGATAGAATTCACAACTAGTTCATCACTGTACCACTTAACCTGGTCAGATTATGATTGAAGCAAATGGTACCTAGTTAATAACAAAGCAGCGCGGTCGCAGCACTGCAGACGCGCTGCCATAGCGCGGCTCTTTGCGGCTAATTTGAAGGCGCCACGGATATCGAGGGATATGCCTTGGGGGCGTGGCACGTGGCGCCTCGATCTGGGCAAACGACCCTTATAATCGAACAACGGCTGTACGCTTCATTCATTCGCTTTGCAATTGCGTACAGGGTACTACTGATACGTAAAAAACCAAAATGCCGAGTTGTGCAGTAATTATATGCAAAAATAGGTCACATATCATCAACCTGAAGACAAATGGCGTATCCTGCCACCGGTAATTAAACAATTAAGTCACTGTTTTATATTTTAAATCAATTTTTAAATATTTCACGAACTCAAGTTCGGAACGACACGAACTAGACCGAACTAGCCCGAATCTTCCCGAACGCAATGACCGCAATGACCGTTCAAGATTTAGAGAGGTGCAATCGAGTGCGTGAGGCTGATTTTATCGATATGCGTATTATTCGCAGTTCAATATATGTTTTTACATTTCTATGAATATTGTCGTATTACATGTATAGTAAGAGTTAAATTAGTTATTGAATGAATGTTGTTTGAACGAAATTAAGGTATTGTTATTTCAATACCCGTGAATTTAAATTGACATTATATCTAAAGATTGAGATGATCAAAAATTATAGTACAATATGATAAGTAGCACGATAAACAAGTATAATTTTATACAGTTATTTATTTTTGGTCAAAAGTTACAATATTTTATGTTCGCTATGCAAAACTATTAAATCATTATTTTTTTAAATCTGGGTATTTGGTGTTTTCGTACGCCCTAGTTGTAGTGGAGCTGGACCAGCATTGATCCAAGCATTTTTATCTTGAATATAATTCTCCAACTTATAATAATATAATTTCTATTCCAACTCCTTCTGTTTTAATGCAGTACGACTGTGTAACTCACTTCCAGCAAAGATTTGTGATGAAAAAAATATCTTTTTTTGCGATTCGGAAAAGTCTTTGAGAAATTTTGGAATTGAACCATTTACATAGGTAAATTTATACGGAATCCTTGGTGCGCGAGTCGGATTCACACTTGACCAGTATTTTTTTGTTAGATGTATTTATTTTGAGTAGTTAGTGTGAGTTATTTCATCATAACGAATTCGATCCTGTCAGCATCAACTACCTACAATTTGTTTAAAATGAAAACAAGTTTGCTAGATGACGCTATTTTGATTCCATAGAAATTTATGTTAACGCTAGCGAGTTTGAATACGTGTATAAAATTTACCTAAATGTTTAAACCAACTCTGAATGTAGGCAGTCACATAAGATTAAAATCATATAGTTAAGATTAAGTAATATATTGTTTAATAATAACAGCATGATATTTAACAGAGAACGTTCCCTTGAACCGGTAATACGATATAAAAAAACTAATTCCTATTTTATTTTATAATCATTACTCACTTTTCGGATAAGTATATAAAAAAGAAATTATTTAAAGAAAATTAGACGAAGTAATTATATTACAAGAATATGCTGAAATTAAATATCGATAACAATTATCGACAATCATTTCAATGCTCTAATTGCATGCGTGTGCATTGAATGTTTCCGTGCTTACAAGCGAATGCCCCGCCCATTCTATTTATGTGTGCTATTAGAAATTAATTTAGTGTAGCTGCTTTCTTCTTAGTGTGCGTGTACAAATTTTGAGTGTGTGTCGTAAATACACTATTTGTGAATGTTGTAATTATTTTGGTGGGAGATAAGTGGTTGCGCAAGGATTTCTTATTACTTTGCAATGAAGGCATATCTCCGGATATCTATGGAAGGCGCCCTAATATAAACGTACCCACATACATATACGTATCATATACGTACGATTACATCCTCCTCTGAGAACAGCGCATAGGACCAGAGACGCGAAATGTGCAGGGAAAGATATCCCACTCCTCCAAATTTCATTTGACTAGCAGAACACCTGTCACCAGGATACGAATTGCAGTGGCCAATCTGGAAATCTCTGAACCGACTATATACATCCCCTCCTTTCCTGCCCCGCTTGCACAACTACCTTCAAGGAACGGGGTAGGAGGCTACGAAGGAACGGTGTAGGTTTTTAGTCAGTAAGAGTCTGACACTACTTCCCACTCCGCCCAAGGGCGGGATTTGTCATTCGATGATTTTACCTACCATAAAAAAAAAACTACCTTCGGCACGCACCTTCCACGAATGATGCGAAGACAACGGCAGAGTGGTCCAAGTGGCTAAATATTGGTCAGGATCGACACGAAAGAATAAGAAGAACGTACATATATATATATTTAATACTAGGTTCTGCTACTGGGTTCACCCGCGTTCAAGAAGAAAATTATCGAAAGGATTTTTCCTTACTCTTGTGACAAAAAGTATTCTACGTACTATTCTAGGACATGGCCATGATGTACTAAATTTCATTCAAATGCCTTCAGTAGTTTCAGCGTGACGAAGTATCAAACACATCTAGTAACATACGAATGTATTGTCTATAGTCTCAGGTAGACTATAGACATCATGATTTATAACTGCATTCGATAATTTTGTCATTGATACAAATACTGTACAAATACAAGGCCAACAACGGTTTTTTTTTTATATCAATGCCAACAACAAAAAGAAAACGTATCTTTCTGAATTTTATTTAAATGTGTACATATATTTTCTTGATTTTTTTTTTAATTTTAAGTAAAGGGCCAAAGTTTACGAAAAATAATAGATTTTCAGAGGTCTTTACTGGATTAGTCTTTCAAGAATATATGATTTGATTTTTTTTTAAAAAAACCTAGATAATATCCACAAGATATCTGTGTTTCCAAAATATCCAGAGACAAATGTGTAATAATAATGTCGCATTAATCTTACTAGTGCCTAATAAAGTGTTAATAAATAAATAAAGTCTTAATCACGAAAGAGCGGCTGTATGAAAATGCACCTCGAGAAAGATGCTCTTAAAGCAGAAAATTATCTCATGGAAACATTACGCCTTAAGGCGGGCGAAGCCGCTAGCTAGGTATAGTATAAAAATAAAATGAATAAACTGCTCAGTAATAAAGGTTGCAACCTCTTGTCTCTCTGGACTAGAAGTTAGTTTTGTAGTCACACAGTCACACTACAAAACTTGGCGGATAATAATTTATTTTTAAAGCGCTATCCACACACGTCCGGGTCAGGGCTATCCGTGTTCCGAGTGGTTCGTATCAGAGTTCCCGTCAGGGACATGCCATCCGTCACCGGTGTTCACACATATCAGGGAAATCGGTGTGTATCAGTGTAAAAAAAAATTAAACTTACTATCACACCTTTATTCTTTTCCTATATTATCCCATATTATATTTTTCTTCCTAGAATTCAAATAATGTGGATAAGAAAGACGGTAAAGTATATTATCCTGTTGTCGTCAACGTACCTAGATAAAAATCGGATAGCACTCACACACAGTCGTGGGTCAGTGCGTCCGTGCGTTCAAGTATGCACCGGGATACTAACGATCCGTATGCCCCTGACACGGAGTTATGTGTGTTCGTACAAATTGTACGTAACCGATTTTCCCCGTCCCTGACGGAACACAGCAGGACCGGTTTCCGGAAATGTGTGGATAGCGCTTAAGACGTTGTTTCACATTACGAATTACTCCCGTATCGTAAGTGCGCTCACTAACATAATATAGACTCACATACACGTGACACCACAGATCAAGTCCGTTTTATTTATCTATGGACGACGCCTAGTTAAGAAAACCTATCTACAAATAGTATTTTACTTGTACGGTTTACAAGCCATACAAGTATTTTTACATACGGGAATTGAACCCGCCACATGTAGCGCAGCAACCAATCACTGCGCCACTGTTAATCATTATTTTTTTATAGTATAAAATGGAAAGAAATATTAAACAACCTTATTTTTAATATATGCGTAACCCAAATCACGTGTCTAGTATTTTTTGTAAAGAATCTATGTACAAACAAAAAGTAATTGAATAATTGTATCATGAAAAATCATAAAGTTATAGGCTAGTTATGCTACTACAAACACATGGTCATCGGGCCATCCGGGCGACTGAGGGGTAGTTTTACTCCCGCACCCAGCTGTGCGCTGGCATCTAATGCCTGCTAAAATATAAAAATATATCATGTAAAAATGATTGGAATCGAATAGGTTACTGATTTTGAACTATCTATATTCAGGTTTCGCATATACCAAAAATGATGTTGTATAATATAAAAAGAAAACAAAGCCTTTTTTAATCCTAAAATAAATAAAAGACATGTTGTAATACAAACGTTTTTAATAATTATTTATATCTGTTGGCTGATACATTTTTAGTTTATTGGTCAGTAAATTTTCATTTCGACGCTACCATTTTATTAGTTCTAGAAGTGGAATGACAAAAATAGTAAAAAAATCTGCTTTTTATTCCTATTTAGAATAAAATTTACAGCTACATTCTCGTTCGTTTAGGTAACTTCGAATATAGCTGGATAAAAGCTATCTTAAGCATTATAATAAAAAGCCATTTGTTTAAGTTCGAATATATGTAGTTGCATAAAAACTATCCTAACCATTAAAATAAAGAGAAACTAGTTGCTTAAACAATTAAGCAAAGCAAGGTTAAGCAACACTTGCTGAGGTCCGTATATGGATGGATAACCATCTTAATAAGAGATTCCTCCGTGCCTTGAAAATTGCAACTTTTTAACCGACTTCGAAAAGGAGAAGGTTTTATCTTTTACAAATCGATAGTGTTTCATGTACCGAATCGACCCTCCAAGGGATTAAAACGACCAAAATTTAACGGTGTATTATTGAAAAAAAAAACCATTGCAGCTGAAAGGTCTGACTGATCATGTCTCCGACGGCGCCTGTTTACGAACATAACTCATGCGCTAGCGCCATTCACCTCAACCATTTAGAGCCCCCTGCAAAACGTTAGAATGAACGTCACTCTCCGAAGTTTGCTTCTATTTACTTATGTTTTTAAAACACAAAACGAAAGCGTTGGTCGATAGTGCTGAAAGGTTCAGGAGTGGCAACCGCGTAACGCAAGACGCAGCGTTGGAAGATCTCCCACAACGTGGGCCGTGGACCTGATAAGGGTGGCGGCACAGATATAGATAGACATAGATAACGCAAGCATCACGATCTGTATGAAAACCAAGCATGCCATTTTTTGACTACCTATTATGACGTCACAAGCACTATTTAGTGAAGACGCCGCCGCGTACGGCGTCCCCCTCGCTCCACCCCCACACCAACAGCACAATTAACCATTTTTATATTTTTAACTGCACCCGACTAGCGCTGTACTCCGATGCAGACTGAGCGCGAAAGTGACCACTTACGATTTTTGTACGTAAGCTAGGCACGCGAAGTAGTTGCTCTTGCGTTATCTAGGTATATCTATATCTGTGGGTGGCGGGAATCCGATGGAGCCGCAGGAAACAACTAGTCTGAAACCGACCTATAATATTATAACATATTTACCTCATAATATTTGATAAACCAAACTGTTATCCGAGATTAAACATCTGTGAAAGTTATTATTAAGAATCCAATTAATTGGTAGCTTAATATTGGGCGGCTATTCTTGATAGGCTTTCCTTTCTTTTTGTGTTAGAGCCCCTTTTGTTCAACCACTAACCGAAAAATAAAGGTCAAATCATGACCTTTTATTATTTTCTACTCAGTTGAACAATAATACGCTTATATACATTTTTTTCCTTTTCACTTTTCGACTTACAACATCTAAAGAACGTAGATATGCTTAAGGTATAATATCTATATACTTTAAGTAATGAACCACCTTTTCTCTGTATGGCAAGATTTATTTTTTATTTTTAACTAGCGACCAGCCCCAGCTTCGCACAGGTGCAATGTGATATTAAATACATTATGCATGTATTATACATATAAAGTTCTTAAAAACTTCATCTTGAATTAAAAAAAAACCGCATCAAAATCCGTTGCGTAGTTTGAAAGATTTAAGCATACATAGGGACAGACAGTGGGAAGCAATTTTGTTTTATAATATGTAGTGATATGTCTATGATATTTAATACATTTTTGGCACACCACAATCGCGGCGGTAAGTCCCCTTTTTGAAGAGTGGCTAGAAAGGCGCCACGGCATCCTCACCTCCCACCTGATGCAAGTCCTCACCAGATACGCCAGTTCGGGAATATAAAATAGAAACATACACAAACTCACGCCATTCTGGTAGATCTCGTACTCAGGAGCTCGGACCGGTCTGTTACCGGACGGACGGACAGCGAGTTACCCATTGCCTACCGTCCGCGAGCCCGCGCCTACGGTGGCCGGAAATCGGGATCGGAATCCCGGCGGCGGCGGCGGCGTGTGCGCCTTTGTCTAATGCGGTCGGCCTCCTCCTTTGCTAGCATTACTGCTTCGCAAAAGGAGGCGACCGCCTGCCACTCCCACCTGTAAATGGTGGACATCTCATCCATAAGCACAAAACGTTTTGGGAACACATTCATCGTGCGTACAACTAAAGAGTGGGATTCCTACCGGAGTCTGCTTCCTGTAATGCTATTCTCTAAGAAAACGCAGTGCTGCCTCAACGACGAACACCCAAATAGGATACATTGGATTGTCAACCTAATGTACCTATACATTGGATTATTAATTCAACGTATCATCTTTGGATATTCGTCGTTGCGGCAGCGATGCGTTTTCTTAGAAAATAGCACCACTGATATCAACTACCAGGAGGTCCATAAGTTCAAAGTGTATAGGTTACTTCTAGCATGCTTCTTCTTCAATCAAATTATGGCTTACTATCAGGTGAAGTAAAATAAATGAATAAGACCTTTTCGAAATGAATCACAAACACTGAATTATTAGTTGCAATTGCGTAGTCAGTAGTTGTAGTTGCGGGAATCAGCTACTACTAATTAAAAAACCATATTGAACATCACTCTATCAGTATATTCGTGTATACATAGACTTCCATCAACGGTCTACTTTCAATTCAATAAGAGCCTTTTAGCTACAGACGCCTGCCTACTTCTTTGCAAATAATATTTCAATCAGCATAAAAGATCAGTGTACCTATATTTAGAATCTAAGTAGGTATAAACTAGGCGGAATATCAGACCATTGAATTCAAATAAGGTCAGCTTCAAAAGGCAGTATTTTAACAAGATTACTCGAAGTTCGTCAAAGATGTAAAATGAATTTGGGTGTGTGGCCATCAGCGCTGAAGTTTCGTCCTCTTGTGAATTTATAAATTGTAAGTAGAACTTGTTCAACCCTTTGATGTTCGTGGAATAGATATTGGTAGACTGCAATCTCAGTGTTTTATCTCAGTGTAACTATATTATTATCACCAGGAATATAGGTCGCGCGGTGGTTTAAGATCGCTTGATGAAACTAGTAAGGGCAATCGGCGCATGTGTACAATCTTTTCATCGTATGCCCCTTCTACTTTTGCCGAGCGATCTTTAATTGTCACGCGACCTGTATGAATTTCAAAATCATGAAACTTTAAACATAAATAAGTAATAGCTAGAAGTTTTTGGTAAGAATATGGAAAACCTTTCAATGACTATTGCCGAGTATATGCCACTTTTATTCTGAAAAATGTAACATTTAATTCTTTTAAATTGGCTACAAATTAAAAGCTAGATTCAAATAATTTAACATCTGCCATGAGGTCCAACCACGAGCTCTTAACGCGATCCATTTGACAACCTAAACGTAACTGTTAAAGAGATGGAACTATATAGAGTGTATAGCTTCCTCTTTCTTGCTCGCACGCTTGACATTTTAATACGACATGTGGTGCTATTCTCTAAGAAAACGCAGCGCTGCCGCAACGACGAACATCCCAATAGGATATATTGAATTAACAATCCAATGTATAGGTTGACAAACCAATGTCTTCTATTTGGGTGTTCGTCGTTGAGGCAGCGCTGCGTTTTCTTAGAGAATAGCACCAATGGTCTCGTCTTGAAGATGAACGAGTTCTCTGAGTGTACTTATGCCCAAATTCTATGTCCTCAGTGATGATAAGTGATGGTTTATTATATAAAAAAGACAACTTCCAAATGAATTATAAAAACATCTTGCTTGCAGACATAACTATTCTGCTCTTGTGTCACCTTGAATTTGATTCATCTCATATAAAATTTTCAGCCGAAGTCCCAGTGAATTTAATACTTATTACTTTCGTGAATTTACCAGTGAGCTCACTAAGTACTCAAAATACATAGACGAACAATGTTGAATACTCGAACGTGTCGAGGCTCATTAGACCTGAATTTGGAAATACCTACACACAAAATGAAAAAATCAGCCATATCCAACAGCTCTTTTTACCCCATTTAAAAAAGGAGGAGATTACATATTCAGCTGTATGTATTTTTGTTTACGTATTGGTAATCTATTTCTCGGTCAATTTTGAACCGATTTTGTTTTTTTTTTTTCTATATTGATAGATTATACTCCCGAATAGGAAATATGCATGAAAAAGTTTACTAATAAATACACAAAAATTTAATACTCTTAAAAACTGGTAGAAAAACAAACGAGATAAAATAATTATAAATAAATAATTGTCTTTCTTGACAAGATGCTGTTTTCTATGGTGGCCGTACGGGCGTGATGTACTTTGACGTCATAGACCATATCAGACTTCTTTTTCTTTAGTAGCTTTGAAGCTTTATAACTTCTTTGTTGATGAAGGTGTTTAAAAACAAAAAATACATATTTGTTTAC
The DNA here is from genome assembly GCA_958295575.1 of Leucania comma. Lineage (NCBI taxonomy): Eukaryota > Metazoa > Arthropoda > Insecta > Lepidoptera > Noctuidae > Leucania > Leucania comma. The sequence continues at coordinate 17,410,204 of OY282466.1, forward strand.
TAGAGCTGAAATTTACTTTGGCAAATAAAATAAGTATCACATAGCATAAAACAAAGTCGCTTCCCGCTGTCTGTCCCTAGGTATGCTTAGATCTTTAAAACTACGCAGCGGATTTTGATGCATATTTTTTAATAGATAGAGAGATTCAAGAGGAAGGTTTATATGTATAATATGTGCATAATATATTTAATATCACCATTGCACCCATGTAAAGTTGGCGCGGGACGTTAATATACATATAAATTCCCTATTGGTGCCATAAAATATTATTATGATCTGATGATGAACTTCTTCTTTGCAACATAAACGAATTTTTGTTTTTTTCAAAGACATAGACAATAGTCAATAGACATTCCCCAAGTTTGGTGTGTCTCTCCCAGCCTAGAATACGTTACAAAGAAAAACCACTTTTTTTGCAATTCGGAAAAATCTTCATGTAAAGTTCAGGAATTAAAATGTTTTCATAGGTAAGTTTATACTGAACCCTCAGTCGGAGTCGGAGTCTGACTCGCATTTGCGCGGTTTTATTCCTTTTGAGTCACGGATCCCTAAAAACATAAAAAAAATAAAAAATAACGTTAAGTTATATCGGAAGTCGGTGTTAAATAACAAAGAAATAATACTATAATAAAATCACCGATTTCCGTAATTTTTATTTTTAATCTAGTTAAAGTTATTTGTCCATATTAGTTTTTTTTTCTTCGCTTCACACGGTTTGTGAATTTAACTAACGTGAAGTTTAGAAAGTATTTACTTTTTAATAACTTTGAGTTTTATTAGAACGCGGATGCAATACATTCTAATGTTCTTGCAGCTGAGAAGACTGACCCAATACATTTGCTGCCAAATGCAAATGTATCAGATCAGCCTTCTCGGCTAACTTTGCTGAGGTAATCTATACCACTTTAATTTTCTCAGCCCATTTTACCGAAATCACGCTTCTTTTAATGATTCCACATGTTATCTAGCTGCTTAGAAACTTGAGATACAAAACTACACCAATTTGGAAAACACAATATCCAGTAGAAATCAATGCACTTTTTTGAAAATTTTCCTTGAAACTATCGCAGTTAGCATTGAAAGTACGTATTCGAATGCAAAATATTCGAAGTACGTTTTGAAGTCACGTTGTCAATGCCTAGGTATGAATTGGCACGTCTGTAACATTTACATAATTGTATTAGTCTGGGGTCGAGAGTCAGCTGGAGCAATTCCTAATTGACAATGACACATGATGATGTGTCCTTTGTTATAGTGAAAATAGCATAGATGACTAAAAAAACATTGTGTGCTTGGTTAAGCACACGGCAAAAATGAAATCTTCATTAAGTTTTTGTAATATCTATGACCGAGCGACAAGAAGAGGTTTTTATACAAGGATGGGCGCTGCCACATACAAAATTACACCTCCATATACACACAGTTGCATCCCTACCAGTCAAATTACAGTACGAATTAAGAGGGCACTTCGGTGACGTCTGGTGGCAGATTTATAGTAATAACTTTATAGTATTTAGATGATTGAGTGAGTACTTATGTATATAAATATATATGTATATATGTGTTTTTTCCCCAATTGCAGGTTACATTGACTTTGCCTGGCAAAAACCAGGAAAAAGGGCAATCACTGCCATTCAAGGAGGATGAATGGCGAAGCCGACTCGGATTGCAAGTACTGGCTGCAAGTAGGCCAGGCACATCAAGTAAGTGATCATAAACGCAAATCGCATGACTAAAAACGGCAATGATAGAATTAAAAGTTTCAAACAATAACTACCGTATCCTTCCTTTGCTTTAAAACAGGTCATAGAAATACGTAGGAACGCAGGTGTTATGGAAGATGACACGTCAGCAAACTCGACGAGGTAGCTGTACGAGACAAACGATACCCTAGATATCCTAACCACCCAGATATATTGTATTTATGTATAAACTCCTTCTATTATATTGAAACATACTTTAATTATTAAGTTATGACCGAAGACTATTTACGGAACACACACACATTACATTAACGAAACGTTTAAATTAGTTAGGTTTAACTTTCGCTATGCATCGATCAAAAGCTGCCGTAAACGTCTTCTAAAGTTATCGTATTTATTGGTCTAATAGGTGGTGGTAGGTTATTCCATATTTTGGATGCCGCGTAACGGAAACTGCCTCTAAATATTACTGTACTAAGGAGCTGCGATGAAAGTTGCTGTGAACATTGCTTTCTTCCGCATTCACGCCTACTAGTGATCCACAGTACAGTAGCTTGTTGTACAGGTAGTCTGGTTTTTGAGATTTAATCACACTGAATAGACTACACTGAACACTGAATAGAGGGAATGCACATTTCTCTCTATTCATGGCACTTCCTGTACACTAAATGAGGGAACACTTCGAGAATGATGTAATGAGGTCTGTCCATCTGGTAAGTGATTAGCCGCGAGAACGTTGGCCCTCATCTCTTCCCTGGTACACTAATCGTTCCAAAGAGCTGTCATACACTGTGTATTATATGTCCAAACATCTTGAAGAAGTTTTGTTTCTCTGTTTGATACGAAGCTCCTTCAGAATGGAAACGTTAGTGCAATGAGATGATTATCCTCAATAGACGCGTCCAGTACCACATCACAAAAGCGTCAATCTTTTTACAGTGCTTTTGTTGGATCATCCATGTCTCAACTCCATACAGGACAATAGCGAATATTAAGCATCTCATTAACCGAACCTTGGTGTTTTTGGTTCTACGGCGATCTTTCCATACCTTTGTGAGCTTTTCTACGGCATATCGTGTTATGGCACATGGTCTCTTGATTTCTTCCTCGCAACTTGCTATACTAAATCTTGTTTGCTACCTAAACCAAATAGATATTTGGACGCGGTATCACTGCGTAATCACTGCTCTCAAAACGGTAAAGGAAACTGGCGTGCCCTAGAATCAAAAATTCGAAGACACGTGACATTCAGCGCCCTACCGACTCTCAGTCCGCCTACTAGCCCATTAAAAAAAATCCTCAAGAGGTGGATTTTTTTTTACAGGCCGCCTCATTATGCATCTGGTACGGGTGGAGAAAAATATCACAAGGAGCAAAATATAGAAGTCGTGTGACACGTTGGCCCAAGGCGGATTAGGAAATTACTATTGAATTTTTATTCTTTCTCCTAAAAAATTTAGACCTGATTTCCAGCAGTGAGAACATTATAAGGTCGATTATGCTTTCCTTGTGATAATGCCATAATAGAGCCAAAAATTATGTTTACTCGCCCCAAAATCGTAACGTTTATACTTTTATCACGCTCATTCTATTCAGGACCGTAACAAAATAAATCCTGTCAGCAGACGCATTGAGTTTTATTATAATCTTTATTACCTCATCCTAATTGGCCCTTAGTTCTTTAAACATCACGATCGTAACTGTTATGGTGTAATAGCATTAATTACCAAAGTTAAAACGTTCACGTGAGATATGGATTTATATTATTGTCTAAGGAAAAGTGGTATTTTAGCACTATAATAGAAAAAATAGTTTTGTGTTTCGCTTGCTTTTTTATGGATATTTAGAAAATAACTACATTGAGTGAAAAATAATACTTAAAATTAAATTATAAATATGAGTACAAAGGAACTACTTCTCCCACTGCGGGATCTACGATACACGACCGAACTTGCTCTTGATAAAGATTGAACAGACTGCTGTTCCAGCGAGAAGTGCCGTTTCACTATTACTAAGATTCCCAATTTTTGCCAGCTAGTTGAACTTTTGCCTCGATGTATGAAACGAAATTGAAGATACATGTCAACATTACGCTAAGTTCGAGATGGACGCTTATCGGCACGATTACAAAGAGGAAACCGGGTGGAATTTTCTTCACTTAGCCTCATCACAGCTCTTCCATGAGATACACAGCCTCATAGCTCTATCATCAGATTTGAGGTAAGCAGTATTTGCACTTTCCTTTCCAGGGCGTCGAGTTCCGTCTGAGTCCATTTAAGTATGCCGAAAGAGTACATCAATATCGGCATGATACAATCGTTGAAGGCGCGCACCTTGTCCCCGCCGGATAAAAGACTATTCAGTACTTTATTCAGGCGGCCAAAGAAACGCTTCCTCTACGATTGTTTCACATACCCAAATACATGTAAGTTTTGTTTGAGCAAAGGGATCTGAGGTATATAGAATCCAAGAGTTAGGTTCCTACGGATTCTATCCCACTCGCTTTACATGCATGACTGCACATTGATTTGTCTACACTAAATTTTATCCTGATGGCACTGAAGGTTTCAATTACCTTCAGTAGCTACATCAGTTGGAAGTTATTGGGGACAAAGAGTTTCAAATCATCCATGTTAAGAAGGTGAGATATGACCTGACCTCCTTTTCTAAAACGGTATTATTATTATTATTTATACGTCTCAGGACTCTGAGATCTTGAACCTTTGAAAGGCGTCTAACCCTTTAGATAATTTTAATGGAACGTGATACCAACCGATGATTATCCCTGTACGCGCAATGCTAGTGCGCCCAAGGAAGGTTGGTGAAAAACTATTGCAAAATATGGAAAACAAAGATAATAGGGCTACAACTTTTGGAGTCTTCTGTGGGCTGGTAACCTGACACTATCTTAAGACTATGGCTCCTGCAGTCCTGCCTGAACGATGAAACGACGAAAGGCAGGGGGGTGAATTTCACTCTCTATAAATGGGCCTCCAGAAACGGTCGCTAGCACGAAGTGACGTAACATCAAGAGGGCAACATATCCTGAGGTGCTTGAGGAGTGGAGAGGTATACCACGGCTATCAGGATAATCAAGATCCCACTAACCAGCACCTTACTGGATTATACATCTTTCTCCCGAGCAAGTTTGCTGTTACAAATCTCCACTCATGCCAGCTAATAAAGGCAAAAGAGAGGTGGGAGCTCTGTTCCTCGTCAGTATTCACAACTGCCTGTCAATAAAGGCAAACCGAAGACTAAGAATAAGATTTATCCTCGGGGATCGGGTCCGTGGGGTCGCTAATGCCCAACAGTTCGTCACAAAACTGCTCTGCGGATTGCATTTCTCTTAGTCTGGCCTCTCACCCTAGGCATATTACGGCAAAGCAAACGTTACCGTAAGTCCCATCACAACGTCAACGTAGAGATACGGCAATAGGTTTTTTATTATTATTCCATTTATTTTCTATTTATACTAATTATTTTCATTTTGTAAATATTTCTTTTAACTTAGAATATTAACATTAATTTCGAAAGTCGATGTTAAATAACGAATACAAAAAACTGTTATTCTTATAGTCCGGTCAATTTAGATATCCGAAGTACAATAATTGATACTAATGGTAAAATATTTTTTATTTATCAATGGAAATAATACTTTTCAATACTCTTACTCGAAAACTGACTCGTATCGCACTACAATTAGGTTCAATATGCCATCTATATCACCCTCGTGTTTTTTTTAATTTATCACAACAAGGGTTTCCATTTCATCACGATCAAAAGTGTTATTTTGTTTTTTAAAGCAGAGTCGAATATTTTTAAGGCCATCAAAATCAAAACTAAAATGTAGGTACGGGATCCTTGAAAATTTTTTTTCAGTTAAAAATTAACAAACATACGTCGTAAATTTCAGGTGTCGGATCGCTGAGGACTTTCTCCTACCAAAATTCTCTCTAACTCCTCTTTTTTAAACTCTTATTTTTATGTCAAATTTCACTGAACTATATGTATAGAAACAACGATTTACGAAATTAAAGTTACTTACTATATAGTGTATTTTTCTCATTAAAGTTAGTTGTGTTTTTTTTTAAGTTTATGAACCCAAAAGTATGTTGACTGGCTGAGAATGCCTATTATACCATCACTGTACATACAATTTAAATAAATAAATAACTTTGCCATCAACACTTAAATTAAAACAATATATAAGTGTATAAAAATAAGTATCGTTAACTCAAAGCCGAAGCAAACTCGAACACCCTCGAAAGCCGACACCTTTTGTCAAGTTATACTTGAAATAATATTCTGTGAAATATAATAAAACTTTGCCCATTCAAAATTCAGAATATCAACATTAAATCAAGCAGTTCCTTCACTTCCTTCCCTGAGTATTTTACGTTTGTTTATTTGGAGGACAAAATGGCCATCTCTCGAAATGTTATCGGAAAGGTTTTTGAAGTGAAAATGATCGTCCGATTTCAGTTACCGAAGAAAATCGGGCTTCCCTCCATGAAAATAAAAAGGTTTGAAAAAAGCAATTTCGATTTCGGATATACTTCTCGACAAATTGTAAGTAATGATGGGAAGTTGATGGTTGGCAAATAAAACAGACTTGTTGTTCTGTAATAAGTTTTGTAAGTTGGTAATAAGTTTCGTAACAAATATTTTTATGGCTTACAAATTGTTTCGGGATCGGGGGTCTTGTGTGTGTGACTTTACATGTTAATGAACACACCGACGATACTGAACTTATTCGTAATATGGGGCAACGTTTTAAAAAAAAAATATAGATATCTCTTCCAGGCTTTGAAAATGTTGTTGGAAATTATATTGTAGACATTAAGTCAATTTCCAAATACCTAATCTTTTATGTTACCGGCAATTTGTATAATTCAGGTATTATATACAATACCGAATGTGCAGCCGGTAATGTGTGTAGAGCAGGGAAGGAAGTGATGTAATTTTAGGGCACTCCGACACGGACAGGTTAGGTAACGGTTATTTTTTTTATCACCATCTGAAAAAAAGCCTTTCTTTAAACCGTATTCTATACATTGTCTAGGTATTGTATAGAATACCGGATTATACACAGTTAAATTCTTGTCGTTTTAATCCCGTAGAGGGTCGACTTGGTACATACTATCGATTTATAAAGATAAAATTAAAAAATAAAGTACTTTTTTTCTAAAACTCGAATTAATATAAGCATGTACGAAATTAATTTCTAAGTAAACTGTCACGAATATTTCAAGACTAAAATAAGCCAAATCGGTCCAGCCAATCTCGAGTTTAGCGAGGCCGAACAGCTATTAATTTTTAACCGACTTCAAACAAAGAAGGAGGTTCTTGATTCGGTGGTTTGTTTTTTTTTAATTTTTTTATGTAAGTTACCTCAGAAATCCGAACTTCAAGTTTTAGCGAGACTAACAAACAGCTATTCATTTTCATAAATAAGAAGATTATAGTGTGCTTAAATAAAAGTATTAAAATCATATACATAGTTAAGTAGGTGTATTGCATTGAATCTGAAATATTTACCGTGTCATAATAGCATAATTTTTTTAAGCGGTTTACGATCAACAGGTACGAAAATTGAGAATTTTCAGGGAGCAAAGATATTTTCCGAAGAAAACCGCTCGTAAGCGGCTTAGAGTCCCGCTGATCCACAGTCCGAGTCCTCTTAACGAATGAAATTGTAAAAACATTACATTTCATGTTCCTACACACTTGTTTACTAGCTTGTATTTATACTAACACACACATATTCGCAGACGTATGAAGTCTGGAAAGATTGAGGCAGACTGCTTTCAGATAATGGCATGAAAACCATCAGTCCTTACCTCAGTAAACCTGCACGTTGATAAAATTATTGCTAAGGCGTTCCAACTTTATCACTTTGTAATGCGATCTTCTTTTAATTTGAACCGACCAACGACTTACCTATACTTGTTTTCCTCTCTGATTCGGCCGCAAATTGAGTATGCCTGTATGATTTGGGATCCTTACTACGCCAAATATAATATCGGAATAAAAAAAATTCAGCGTAAGTTTTTAAGAGCAATACAGTTCAGATGCCGTACACAAAGCATAACTTACGAGTATATTGAATCCTTATTAAAGTTTAAATTGCAAACCTTGGAATCGAGGCGACTGTTACTTCAAGCCTACTTGGTAATGGTAATGATCTGATACACAATAAGATTGATTGTTCAGAATTAATAAATAATATATTTTATGTTGTGCCAAGAACTGTTTTAAGAAGAAGACTTTTTGCTACGTTTAAATGTCTCAGAAAAGCACATAGATTATTTTCATCGTAAAATTTTCTACGCCGGCGAAGCTGCTAACATCTGCTATATAACTGACCAATACGAGTAGAGCAGTAACCGAGGACACGGGTGAAACCACGAGAGACAGTCAGTACCAACATACAAGTACAAAGTTTTATGTAAAGGAGATCCCGGTGCATAAATCAAAGTTGAGATCAAAAGAAAATCTTCAAGCGGACTTGCAAATTTAGATTTGTGAACCCTTTTAGGCAATAGTTGCTTTTGTAAGGGTAAACGGCACAGTAATAATTCAGCAAAGGTGGGTAACATCGGCCGTTCGTCAACGTCGCTGAGCTAATCCACTTACCAAGCGTAGTCCAGTTTGGTTACTGACAACGAAAATTTGGTCAACAGCAGTTTGAACATAAATTTTGGTCACGTCTCCTCAAAATGCAATTTTCCATGAATAAGTCGCACGCATGTAGTGTCAAGCTTTAAAGATTAATAGTGGACTTTGTGTGCGAACAAAAAGCTGTGCTTTTGACACGCTCTTTTGTTTACTGTTTTTTAAACGAGCTGTGCTATAGTGTAACGTTTTTTGGGAGGTGTGAAATCGTTAAATGACTCGTTTTACTCTTGGTGGATCAAGAGAACGTGTCAGATCTCTAATGATTAAAACCATCACAATCAGAAAACCTGGACTCGAAACTCAACACATCTACACTACCCGTAGTTAATAGACAAGGACTAAGGTTAATAGATAAGAGCCAGCGCTTTCGTCCGAGTGAAATAGCGTTAGCCGCTGAATATGTGTGATCGTTGCGACCGATCGTGCCATATAGGCACAATTTCAGGAGTCCACGAGCAAGAGGTGAGACTCCTATCTTCCGCTGTATTGATGTAATCTAAGATGAAAATTCACCTGAGTTTCTTTTTGCCCTAAAGGAGCTTTCTAAGGTCAAGGTAAATTTAAACCAGTAAATACCAGTTTGAGATTACAGTTAAATAATTCTGCAGAATTTATTTTTATAAGTTATTAATACGGGATTTTCCTAAAGAATTACCGTGGCAACGCAAAAGGAAACTAAAGGAATACAGATGGGTTTAAGTCAGTAAAAGTCTGACACCATTGTTGATTTCTTACTAAAAAGAGGACCTTAGCCTAGCATTGCTAGCACTACTAGACAAACGAAGCAATCAGTCAGAAAAAGGAATAAATACGGCGAGGGATTTATTTCCATTCATCTGTTATCCATTAACTCAACTACCTCATACTTAATTGAATTGCATAGTTAACGTAGATATTTATAGTTGTCGTCACAAAAGCCATGCTCTTTCAATTTAATTACCCGTAAAGTGCAGTTTTAAGAGCTCAATAAAATGATAGTTAAAAGGACCGCCCGACTACCTATTACTTAGTTTTTCTTTCTTTATTTACTCAAAAGAAAGGAGGAAAAACAATTTATTTCAGGAAATGCCGAACGCTCAGCATAATGCAGTGGCCACATGCATATTGCGACGAGTCTACAGACGGTGCAAGTTTTACATAACACTAGCAGCTGACCTCGCAAACTTTATACCACCTAATAGTCGATTTTTTTAGTGTTTTTTTTCATATTTTCTCACCATTTAAACCTTCCCTGGAGTATCACGAATATTTCAAGACCAAAATTAGTCAAATCGGTCCAGCCGTTCTCGAGTTTTAGCGAGACTAACGAACAGCTATTCATTTTTATATGTAAGAAGAATAGTTTTACTTTACATTTCTGGATACACTTGTCTAGAATTTTTTTTGTAAAGAATCTATGTACGAAATTACAAAACTATCATAAAAAATTACAAAGTTTTATGCTTGTTATGTTATCTGGTTGGCCGTGCAAATACGTAGTCACTGGGCCATTCGGACAACTAAGGAGTTGCTTGGCACCCGCACCCAGCTGTGCGATGGCTTTAATGCCCGCTATGACCTGCCTTAACCTGTTTTGTACTTAGTGTCGGTGGTGTCCAACTTGTGACCTAATAATTTTTTTTTGGGAAAAAATATGACATGGTGTAAAAATTATTGGAATCGATTCAGTTACTGATTCTGAACATACTATATTTAGGTTTCATATACACTAAAAATAATGTTTTATAGTATAAGAGAAGTAAATATGAAAAATATCCTATGACACAATAGTTTTTTTTTTTGATAGATTCGTACTTGCTATGACTATCTAGCTCACTTGACAGTAAGCAATATTGTGGAAAATTATAGTGCATGCTTGTTTAGAAATTACCTATGCAGTGTGGACGTAAATACTAAATACCCCCAGCAAAGAACTAGACTCCATATATATACTACTTGAGCCGTTTTTAGGGTTTCATACCTCAAAAGGAAAAATACGGAACCCCTAAAGCATCACTTTGTAGTTCGTCTGTCTGTCTGTCAAGAGCCTTTATCTCAGGAACGCGTAGAGGTATTGAGTTGAAATTAAAACTTTATACTCAAGTCTGCGGTCCCTTGAAGCTGAGAAAAAATCAAACTTACGAGGAAAAAAAAAGATACCACCGCAAAAAACTTATACTTCGAAACTCTCAAGGAAATCAAAATTCATAGGGTACTTCCCTTTGATCTAGAAACTTGAAATTTGGAATGAAACAAGGTCTCATAGCACAAGTATACTAAACAATCTAAAAACTTAGTTACGTCACAAAAAAGAAACTTTTTTTGCGATTCGGAAAAATCTTCGTGACTCAATTCGGGAATAGAACTGTTTAAATAGATAGTTTGAACGGAACCCTCAGTGCGCAAGTCCGACTCGCACTTGCCCGGTTTTTTTTAAGTAGATTTTAAATATTTTTATGAGGTCATCAAAACTTAAATCTTTTCAGCCCACCATGGAGTGCAGTGTCCTGGTGGTTCAAAATCAAGATCGTGTAAGGAACACAATACTGCACACCAAATTAAAATCACAGATGTTGATCCGTAAAGCTGATGATCGGGTATTAGATTAGCTGTAGTTTCGAAAACTACTTAAATAAATTTGAATTATACCAAAAGGACTGGCACGCAATAACAAATGATAGACAACACACTCGCAGACGTCCCCTCTCCTTTCACTTGCTCGCCGACACCTTGCGCGTACGCACATATATCGGTTGTCTCAAAATTTGTACCTACTCCTACGTAATATCGATTTCAAGCAGTTTTATTTTAGTCAAGACCACCAGCATCACACCTGGAGCTTGATACTCAACATAGCCATTTGTGGAAAAAGGAGAAAAAAACTTTTTTTTTGTGGACATAATAAGCTTATTTAATCTGGTGATTATAATTTTTAAATTCGACTAGAAAAATCATTAAAGAGGCTTTATTTTCTTTTTGTAGATTACATCGTGATGTAGCCCTAACAAACTTAGCACTATAGCGCCGCAGCAGGAAAAACGCTTTGTAGCCGAAAGTGATATAGACGAGCAGCAAAATAAAAGAAATATATAAGCTTCTGTTCGCAGTTTCACCCGCGTATAGTAATATTCCTTCATAAAAACTTTGCCCTCCTTTTTCACTCCCTTAAAGGTAGAATTTCGAAAACTCCTATCTTGTCGAATGCCTGCATCATACAAACAACATACCCTACAAGTTTTAGTTCTTTACGATCTGCGGTTTAAGCTGTGCGTTGATCTGTTTGTCAGTAATTCAGGACAAAGCATTTTATAAGAATAATTTTTGCCAGCGGCTTTAGCATTGTAAAAGTGGAAGTTTATAATACGAAAACGTATACTGTTATAAAAATATACATAAAAATCTTACATCCATACACAGTCCGAGGTTCATAGATTAGGCATACATTTAAGGAGTTGAATTCTTCGATATAATTCATGTTTATTGATGATAAGTATTAAGTACCTAGAGAACTTTAAATTAACAGTAAATAGGCTACTTCTACTTTAGCTAACTTCATCCAAGTTATCATTTACAATTAGATGAGAAAAAAACTATCGTGTATACCTACTATGAAATTTTTTATACGAATTCATTCAGCCATTTAACATCCACTATTATATTATCTAATATAAGTATCTAGAATTTCCGCGTAACAGTTAACATATTTTTTTCTGTAGCAACAGCTTGCAACTGCGTAAACTGAGATAGCATAATATTGTGCATGTAAATTAATAATTTAAATTGTTTGTGACACACTCGTACAATTTTGTGTTCATTTTGTGATATGAGAATGGAAAGCTTTTAGTTGTAAGTTTTGTCTGGTTAGGACACTAAATTACATATGTGAATTATTCGTTATTGAACTGGCTGCTGCCAGTTGCAGCGGATTTGCATGTGTGGTAATAGTAAATTATTCCAAGAGAATATACTCCCGGAATAAATTGTGTAGCTATTCCAACATAATGGTCTAACCGTATATCAAGTTTCATAGAAATCCATTCAACTGTTCGATCGTTAAGAAGTACTATAAACACCGTTAAATTTTGGTAGTTTTAATCCCGTAGAGGATCGATTAGGTACATGAAACACTATCGATTTGTAAAGAGAAAATTAAAAAATAAAGTACTTTTTTTAAAACTCGAATTAATTTAAGCATTTACAAAATTAACTTCCTTAAGTAAAAGTCAGCTGAGTGAGGCCAATGAACTGTAGGTAGTTAGTACGCAACGACTGACAACCACCTAGGTCATTAACTTGTTTACTTAAAAAAAATAATTTTGTACATGCGTATATTACCTCGACTTTTTAGAAAAAAAGTACTTTATTTTATAATTTTATCTTTACAAATCGATAGTGTTTCATGTAAAGAACCAACCCTACACGGGATTAAAACGACCGAAATTAAACGGTGTATACACACATACATTTTCGCCTTTTTATTGTTAGTGTGATTAGCGTGCGTTTTGGAAACACTTTCATTATGCGTACAGCTAAGGAGAGGAATTCCCTGTCGGAGTTGTGTTTCCTGATGGCTATAACCCGGGAATCAAGTCGGGAGTCAAGAGTGAATAGGTTTTTTCTAGGTAAGCGCGGTCCATCGTCGACCGTATATAGCGTTGACCGTGAGATAGCGGTCAAGCGCGAACCTATCAATAACAAAAAAAAAAGCATCTGCCAACGACAGCTAACTTAAACTTGGTACTGAATCAGTAGTGGACTCTGTGCTATAGCATTCCTTAAAAACCACTTTTATTTTGTTTAGTGGCCAATTTGATTTTTGAATAAATACGTTTTGAAACACGTTACAATTCACATATTAAAATTCTTTTTTTGAAATGGTTTTGACGTTGCAAATCTAAATCTCATTATTCCTTAAGTAACATCCGGTCTCTAGGATATATAAGATCCTTGCACCCATACTACATTAGATCCCTAGAGACAGAATAACTAGCTTTAAGTGAGGGTTGTATGACTTATAAAAGAACATTAAATAAATAAACTTATTTTCAACCGTACACTCTCAATAAGATTCCGTTGAAAACCAGCGTCCTAAAAATACCACGTAGTGGTCTGGCATTTTGCTAAACTAGACCTATTTAGCGCATCCGTGAGAAACACAATGTTAGTTTTCTTTTTATTTTTTAATCTTAAGTGTCTACATGTTGTTTCTACATTGTGTCTATATCTATTGTGTGCCAAATAAAATATTTTTCTTCCTTTCTTTCACTATCGAATAGGTGGTGTACATGGAAGGACACACATCACTAAATATTAAACAATAATATCTGTAAAATAAAATATTAAAATAGTATCCACCTATACTTATTAGACTACTGAAAGAGCTATAACTTTTTTATACTATTAATTTTTCTATATATTTATGTACTGTAAGATGTTGGATTTTTCCACTCTTTGTTTGGAACATACACCGTAAAATTTTGGTCGTTTTAATCCCGCGGAGGGTCGATTCGGTACATGAAACCCTATCGATTTGTAAACATAAAAATGAAAAATAAAGTACTTTTTTTTAAACTTGAATTAATTTACGCATGTACGATATTGATTTCTCTAGGTAAACGTCAGCTGATCGAGGCCAAAGAATTGTAGGTAGTTAGTACGCAACGACCGACAACTCCCAACAAGGTCATTGACTCGTTTAATTTCGTACATGTGTATAATTAATTCGAGTTTTTGAAAAAAAGTACTTTATTTTTTAATTTTTTGTTTACAAATCGATAGTATTTCATGAACCGAATCGACCCTCTGTGGGATTAAAACGACATAAATTTAATGGTGTGTTAATGTACTGTAAAATGTTAGATTTTTTCCACTCTTTAATTTGGAATATTATAGCTCAAAAAGTACGTCATTACTGAGGCCATTCTACTCCATTTTTTTAGTTAATTAACTAAACCACAACTGTAATCAAATATAAAACTTTATACATTTATTTACTCAAAGTTTGCCTCTCGTACAAACATCACCCTTTGTGCAATAAATGTTAATTTTCATTTTTGTTTTTTGTTTTTTAAACCCTTACATTTTCGTGATGGTTAAATTATACTCCTTTGTGAAATAATACTTTTCGTGAGTTGAGTATTAAAGAACCTAAAGAGGGGTGCATAATTTTTTGTACGAAGGTTTTTAAGATCAAGCTCTTACCCAAACTGTAAGTCGGTGGTACACTTTAACATAATCTTTGTGTTTAAAGAAAATTTTTTCTTTTAGAAGACTAAAGTTACATGGGAAACATAAAATACACCGTTAAATTTTAATCGATTTAATCCCGTGGATGGTCAATCTGGTTCATGAAACACAATCGATTTGTAAAGATAAAATTAAAATGGCCTGTAGGTAGTTAGTACGCAACGACCGACAACTACCTACAGGTCATTGAAATCGCCTAGCTGATGTTTCCTCTCTTATATTAATTCGAGTTTTAGAAAAAAAGTACTTAATTTTTTTTTACAAATCGATAGCTTTTCATGTAAATGGTCGGCAGTAAATATTTTCGTATGTAGATATATAGTAGTATATAACTTCGTTTCTATCCTAGGTACCATTAAAAAACTCGGTCGGCGTAATATAATATAATATACATGGTTAATATTCATGGTTTTTTAAGGTGACAAATCATCTAAATTACTTCTTTTACTTCTTCTACATGTGCTTTAGGTTGGAACGGGTGGGCGTGTCAAACTTTTACTGGCTAAACCACACTAAGGGCGCGGGATTTGGATGATTTTACCTACCATAAAAAACCTACATATTCATTTGCGTCCTTGGACCATAGGTCTCCCTTTCAGACGTCGACCCATGGCCCTAGTAGGCTTCGGCCCTGCTGGGCCCCTTCGGTTTTGCTGACTTCTCTTTGAAGCGCGACAAATCAAACCAGCAGAATTTATTCAATAGGTTGGTTAAAGAAATCTACATGTGATTTTTTCAAATGCGAATGCCACTGAAATTTCTCTCATACTAAAGTCTATCTACATGTAAACTATCCAGTCATATCTGATTTTAAAACCAAGTCGAATGAATTACATTAAAAATAAATTCATCACTCTTTTTATATCTACCTAAATAGTATACATTATGTATAGCTTAACAAAAAGCCCAACAAAAGATCAACTTCCGCATTTTTTCAGCTACTTTATATACCTGTTAACTCTATATCTATAGGTGAACTGTCACATTCCCATTGACGTGTTCACAAGGATCTTATATATTCTATGGACAAACTGGATTGCTACGGAACAATATTACACACTCTAAAGTGTACTTTATTTTCATACACATTAGATTCATACCCAAGTAACAAAAGCTTCTATAACCAAGGCTTTTTATCACCAAACAGTGATATAGTGGGCCTATAATGGTAACCATTTTGACTACATGTACTATAAAGGTTTTCAAGAGAGCGTTTTGGTTCTTTAAGATTAAAGAGCATTTAAGTTATATAGTTTAGCTCCTAAAATGCTTATAGGATCATACAAAAGAATGTTTAAAGTGTTGCACTGTAAAAGATATGAAAAAAGCGATATTGGTACTATTTAGTACTATAGACCACCCTACTGACACTTTTATGTACCTATTTTGCACTAATAATGTGTCAAAATAACGGTTACAGTACTAGTATGGTAGAAGTATTGTAAACACTATTACAGCATCAATCTGTGCTATAAAAGTACCTTGCACCACCATTACGTAACCTTTCAGCTCCTTAAAAGCTCCCTCAACATCGCTATGGGGCTAGTTCTGTAAAAGTCATGAAAACTCTTTTATAATACTAAATAGTACCATAGCGACTCCTGGCGCAGTTGTTAAATAACTTAAATTCTAAATAGCTCTATAAATGAGTTTGTGCTTCTGCTACGACACCTAAAGTTTGCCATATTCGTTTTCGATGCAAATATGGCTGCTGTTGTCTACCATGATAGCACATTAGCAGCACAGCTAGAGTCAATATGTACTATAGCAGCCATAGTCGGTACAAGTCCATAATTTATTAATTTTTTTTTTTATTAAAACACCAAAATTATGAAGGTGCATTGTCAAATTTGAAATCAGCGTATTGATTTTACTGATAAAATTATTTTCGCAAGTGCAAGCTATGGTATAGTTATGGTTCATGAATGTTTTATAGTATATCCTTTAGCAACAGTGGCAAATGACATAAAGCATAACTTAAATCAATATATTTTGTGTTCTTAAAGGACACTCAAGATGATACGATAACAACACGGACAAGCGTAATATAAAAGATCACTGGAATCGTATTTGGTGCAAAATAACACTATAAACATGTTTCGGTTACTTTCATAGTGCAAATTTGTGACATAAATGTTACAGACAGCACTATTTTAGTACTAAAAAGCGTTTCTCGACACTTTTAATTTTCAACTGTAGAGCTGATGTATCACCGTGAGAGCCTTTAAGTAATGTTTATAGAATAAATCAGTGATAAAACTAGGGCCTTTTTGGGGTTTTGTAAAAGTTAACAACACTTGTACAGTACTAATCATGAATACTAATTAGCACGTCCTAAATCGTTCTTACCGTTTTTATAGTACCAAATTTTGTTACTTGGGTATATTTCATTGATAAGCAAAAGGGGAAAAACGTTCCTAGCGAAACAACGATAGAGGTGGTGTGTCCCTTTCTTACCCCTATTTTAACTAGGGTAAACATAAATTTACTATTTAAGTAAATTATAGATATTTTTGTCATTGCAACATTATAATATTGATTGATGCTGTAGAATTCTATTGCCACTTTAGTTTGGCAATTCTTTGCGCTATGTCGGCAACTTTGGTTCTCCTGTGGATATCTTCGTTCAATTAATATGCAGTATTTAGTAATTATGTTGATTTGATACGTTCAACTTATTTGCCGCGTACTATAATAACATCTTGAGCTTCTTTAAAATAAGAATTGTCCCGTAGTACGAACTAGTCTGTGGACACACTAATAGAAATGGATAACATACCCTTTTGTATCGTATTCTTCGGAACGTTTTTGAGGTTGTCATGAGCAATCTAGATAGTTTATAAAATCTTTGCATGTTCATTAGAAACCCAACGTCATACAAGTGCACTATGTGAGCTTGACAAAAGGAGGTGCGATTAACGCTTGAGCGAAAAAACTGTATTGCGAATTCACCCTTGTGTGACATACTTACTGAAGTTCAACCTTACTCTAGTGACACCCGGGCACGGACATATTAGGTTAGAAGTCTAAGTATCTCGCCTTCCGCCGTATGCTACGACACGTATTAACTTGGAAAGGGATCGTCACCGGATCAACTGGAGCCGTTCAGTATTATTGGTATGAAACTCCCTACTGAAACGCACACTCGCCTCGCCTCACCGTAATCGCTTTGCCTCTGGACAAGCGCACGAACCACGGTACGGTGCATGGTCGCCTTGCAGTTCCCGCGCTTACGGGTCTCCGTACCCTAGCTTACCTCAACTTAAAAATGTTTGAACTAGTGCCATCTAGCCGTCAACTAGCGGTGGCGAGCCGAAGCGCGGCATCGTCGCCTAGCTGTAGCCGAGTCGACGTGCCGGAGCCTCTGATCCGCTTACGTTACGTAGTATGTTACGTGGACATCTGTTTAACGCCAAGAGGAAAAGCGAGACGGTGACTCTGCTCCTGAGTTGATATGTGTGCTGTGACCCTTAGCCGTGCATGCCTTGTTGCACAAGCGTCAATCGCATGTTGGAGTATAACAAAAACAAATCTATCCTACTTCAACACTGTGGTCTTTCTCTTTCTAACCAATAAATATTGTATTTAATTGTTCTGAGTCCCCTGTCACCACTTGACTGAAATCCCTAATTTGGTTACTGTTACTGTATCCCACTAGCATTGCTTAGGAGCACACGTCTCACGTAATATTACTGAAACACACCTTCCTATATATAAAGAAAAGGATAATAAACAGTTATTATTGAAATCCTTTAATACTGTCTTTACTTTGGCAATTCCTATAACCCCAACATCGCACACCCATTTGTCGAGCTTATCAATCTGTCTGACATATCACTGAAATAGACCTTTTAGTACAGTACTTTTTTATTTTGTAGGGTTCCGTACCTCAAAGGAAAAAAAATGGAACCTTCATGGGATTACTTTGCTGTGAAAAGTTGTGTCCGTCTGTTTGTCTGTCAAAACCCTTTACTTCAAGAACGCGTAAAGGTATCGAGTTAAAATTATATTTATATTACTCATGTCTGCAGTTCCTTGAAGTTGTGAAAAAATCAAACTTCTACGTTAACGGAAAAAAAAGATACGACCGTTTATGTAGCAAAAAACGTATACTTCGACACTCTCAAGAGAATTAAAACTCATAGGGTACTTGCTCTTAACCTAGAACCCTGAAATTTGGCATGAAGCAAGGTCAAGCACAAGTATAGGAATAAATCTCAAATTTTGTAGTTATACGTCACAACAGAAAAAAGATACTTTTTCTATTCGGAAAAATCATCGAGACTCGATTTGGGAATTGAACTATTTACATTCATTTATTTGTACGGAACCATCAGTGTGCTAATCAGACTCGCACTTGCCCAGTTTTTTTAAGTATGTTTTGGTTTTCGTGAGCTGATTTTTTCGAGTGAAGTTCAATATCTAGTTGTTTTAATTATTTGTAATTCATTTTAGAGTGGATAGTGTGATGTAAAATTCATGTAATTGTGTATCTCAAGTGTCTACAGAATAGGACAATATATTGGAAATATTGGAACAATCATTATCTTTCTTGATAAAAATAAAGCTTATTTTAGTTGTGCAGAAGCTACATCCACAAAATGACAATATTCTGTATCAAAAACCAAATACTTTTTAAACCTGACATTATTTGATTGGCTAAATGCTATTATTAAACCCTAACATAAACAAAAAAAATGCGTTTTTCACTTACTGTCCATAAATATTTCACATCAATAAGTAAAATTATACTATCTTTCCGTAGACTAGCATATGTAACTACTATACTGTGTGACCTACCCATTTAGATAGGTACAAAAGCTTTTCAGGCCTAATGATCATAGGCCACTCCTGATTAGATAATTAATTAAGCGATTTGGTGACGTGTTGACAGATTATTATTACCTCATAATGTAACGTATCACAATTATCTACCTAAAGCTATTAATTTTGAATTCCTCATAAATCAGAGTTGAATTCAGAATACCACTATTTCACTGACCCGAAATCGTACAGCTATTATGCGATGGACATAATAAATGTTTTGTTACATACAGGAAATTCATTTAACTTGCAATAAAGTACTAAATCAGCCTAGATTTAGTACTCACCTAAAAGGCAACGGAAAGGGCTATGCTCGAAGTTTCCTTGCGTGATCGCATCAAAAATGATAATATCTGCAGAAGAACCAAGGTCACCGATATAGCTCGGAGAATCGTCAAACTTAAGTGGGAGTGAGCAGGACACATTGCTAGTAAAATGGATGGTCGATATGGCCGAAAGGTTCTAGAGTAGCGACCGCGCAGCGAAAGACGTATCGTCGGAAGGCTCCCACAAGGTGGACCGATGACCAGCGGGGCTATTGCGTAACTCTGTTGAAAGCTCAAGTGAAGATCACTTGCTAGAATGTACATCGTATAACTGTCAAACAGCTAATTTCGTATTGCCTATCTTTAGTGACCAACTGATATGACGTCATTATCCACCGGTGCCTTTGATATCCTCCATGACACGTTTTGACAGATGTTATTGTATCTATACTTTTTAAATTGTGATTGTGAGCTTTAAGCTGAAGATGCGATATTTAACTTAGCTGTATAATAGTCGATAAAAACTAGAGCCGGGACAATATGCACCGATATTTTTTGTTAGCCACTTGATGTCATACGTAATACCAAAGTTATGAAATTGTTAGTTGACAACAAAGTTTAGTGTACATCAAATGCCAGTTGTCAACTGTTTTGAAAAAGTTAGTCAATAACCCTGCTGCAGAAATACGCTGGATATGTGACGCATATGACCGTTCATTGTGCCGACACATGGGCGAGGGTTATCTCCAACAGTGGGCGTCCTTCGGCTGAAATGATGACAATAATGATAATTATAATCTGACAATACGAATTCCAGAAGACCCGTAATATACTAACAAACTATGCTACAGCTAACTGCGGTACACTATGCATCGGTCATTTTTCAATGTCCAAAATAAATTCTCCTATAAGTTATTCGCAACCAATTAACAAACGAGGCACAAAAACCAATACTCGCTATCCACGCTCAGTTGGTTCACAAAATGGCGCGAGGACTATAATTTGAAATTACGCGAATGCTAGTAGCTGTGCAGTGACGGCATGAGTGTCAAATAACGAGACACGAAAGAACACTAGAGTAGCAGTCACTCGCACAGAGCGTGAGCATTTCAATGAGCACTGAGCACTTTCCGAGCGTGTATCTGCTGCTTTAATCATAGGAACATCATGAATATGCTGTTAGGTTACGTGTACATCGATGTGTGAACTTTTTGTAGAAGCGATGTTATGTGGAACGTGACTTTTTCTACTTTTTTGTGCTTGCATTTCTAACCTTTGATGTCTCGTTTGGAGAGATAGTATAAACATATTTCTTCGCATAAGTACCTGGTCTACGTGCCATTTAATAGGCCTAATATAATATCAAACAGTTTAAAACAGGCACTAGGTGGATAAAAAAGTACAACCAAATCCAATAAAAAAAGTCTATATTTAATTAAATTAAAAGAAATGAAAAATTTTTTTTTTTTTTTTTAAATTTTTCACTTTTTAGCTGTGGTTAACCACAGTTAATCCTAAATAGTAAGCTATTTTTAAAGTTAGGTACCAATACTTTACTTATAGAAATTGCAGAATATTTGAATACATACATACATACATTATACATTATATATGTATATTTCAGGCTCAGGCAGGGATAAAATGGTTGACACAAAAACCATTTTTATCGTCAGAGTGAATCTTATCAAAATTCCAATAAACCGCAATTCTCTATTATGTATTATTTTATTCTCTTTCGCTTCTTTATAAAATCAGTTGTATAGTCATCTTTAACTAGAATGCTCTCAAATCTCATTACTACTAATAAGTTGCTTTGACATATTGGTCTATAAAAATAATTGGTCTATTTGAAATTTTGAAATAAACTATTCTGATTCATATCAGGCATGTCTAGGACACATCGTTACGTTTATCATAGGTCGGAACATATCTTGCAGTTACTCCAATTAGCTTGACGCCGACGCAACTTGCTATTTTTTACCATATTTCACCATTTAGCCATTATGTCGGTACTAACCCTACCATTTTAGCTTTACATTTTTTGCACAGCTTACCGATATTGGTACCATTACCCACAAAAATGCAACGAAATAAAGATTAAAATTAAAATGACCAAAGCCAACATTATTACCTATTTTACAGTTTTTTTTTTATGATAGGTAAAATCATCCAATGACAAATCCCGCCCTTGGGCCGGGAGATAGTGTCAAACTCTTACTGACTAAAAACATACCTCGTTCCTTCGTTTCCTATCATACCGGGGCCGAGCCTTTTTTTCAGAAAGCGGTACCTTTTTTACAGTTACATTTTCTGTTTTTTTTTTTTATAATGATAACACTTACTTAACTCACCTGCAATACCTATTAAGTATCGCGTTCAAAGATTCCTATAATTTTTATGATGCTTCATAAATACTGACCCAAGAGCAATCCATAAATATTTTCCACGTAAAATGTTCCGGTAGTTAACTTAATACTTTTAAGCCTCCTTAGACTATCAGGATATTTAATTTAGTAAAAAGATTGAAAAAGTTTAAATTAAAAAATATTAAGAAAATTGTCAATTTAATGGCTAAGTGTAGGAAGGCAATTCAGTTAAGGGTGGAAATAAATTAAAAAGAATTTGACATCCTGTTCAGAAAACTGTGAGGGTTCATTCTTTTGCTAACTTTCAAAAATATAGAATTCAAAATCATTTTGTTTCCTGTTAGCTACAACCTAGGGGTCATCATCAATCACATCATCGCTTATCATCATAGATAGTGGTCAAACGCGAGCCTTTTATAATAATAAAAAATCGCATAGGCCTACATAGACACTTATAAAACTTCAAAAACTTTTGCACTTATTTCACATATAATTCACTAGTATTAACAGTAACATGAGACAGCTAAAGATCAAAACATCCTCGTCTGAACAAGTCCATAATATAACATGTAAGCAACACCATTACAATGAAAACTACTGCTATAACTTTGACATGAAAGTATAATTTACTAACAATAGCCCCCAAACACACTGTAGCAGATAACATTAATACACAGAACAATACACGCAACAATTCATCATGCCCCAACATTGTGCACAAACCCTAACATTAAGATAAAGACAAATATCCTTCACATCACACGCTCCCTTAACTTCGGACGTTTTCGGTTTCAACCCTTACGATTTATAACCTATCCTATTCCAAAAGTCAATAAATGCCCCATTTCTTGGACCGTTAAAGTTCAATTAACGTAGCCTATGGACCGAAGAATGAAATATAAAAATGAAACCATCACACCCAGTCGTAAATTCCTGTGCTGTGTTTTATGTTGTTGTGTCCATTAGTTCAGGGTAGGTGAGGATAAAAGCTATGTACTTGTTGCTGTTCTAGGTATTTGTTTTAACAAAGCTAGTGTTTATTATTATGATAAACTAGCTGGTTTGCCCGTTTCATTTTTCTAAGGTGACATACTTACACACTCACACACATACACACTCGCAAATTTTCGTCTTTATAATTTAAGTGAGATATGAATCGTGTAAACCGTAACAACAAGGCTGCGGAATTGCCCCAGAATTTTTTTGAGGTGGTAATTATCCAATAACTTCTGACTGAAACCCTTCCATATTTTTCTTCCCTATAACTCTAGCAGGCATGACCCCTTCAGTTTTATTAGCATTTCTTTGAGCTGCACTAGGAACACTACACAGCTTTGACTCAAGGATCTACATTAATAGACAGCCGGATGGTGAATAACCCTCTGCTCTTCGTTGGTAAGCCTGTTCCTAAAGTGGCCAGGAATTTGCCTGTGATTCTCGACGTTCAAGCCATCTCCTGCGGTGGATTGTTCCAAAGCTGTTTAGCTGCTGTGATTGTTGTGGAGGAGAACGCTACCGAAAGGACTGTTTGCAGAATAGGCATTTCTTGTGGGTATGGTATGCTGACGTCGCAGGTCTGTGGGGGAAAGTTCAAAAAGGAATTAATAGTCCTAGTCGTAGTCCTAGAATTCAACATAGGTGTGGTTTTAGTCAGTGAAAGTCTGACACGTACTCGCTCCAACCTAGAGCCGGAGAATTCATAAGTGGATTTTCCACCTTAAAAAAAAGTATATGTGAATAACCAACAAACCACAGTCACACTCAAAGCCAACATAACCCATGCCATTGGTCAAATACAGCCTGATTTATGCACCAGAGTCATGGAAAATGGGACATTTTGACCGCGGCAGATATTCGAACGACATTATATTTCATACATAATGGCATTGATAGGCCTTTCAAACACATAAAAAAATTCAGGGATATCACACATACATTTTTTTTAATTTTAATTTAAAGATAGCTGATGCTTAATAAAACACCCTTTAGAATACAGTCATACATACAATATTAATAAATAACATACAAATTTTTTTAGAGGTAACTTTTGAGTACGCCTCAAATATGCGGGATTCTAATGCATTTCACAAACGAACTGATTTAATATAAACGATTTGTCAAAAAAGGAAGCGAAATACATACAAACATTGATATTACATTTTTCAAGTAACTCAAGGACCAATAATGTGTGTTACAAAAGAAATGAATGTGTTTTAACATAAAAGGAGAAAAAAAGATTAAAAAGCATATTTGAAGCCAAAAAATATGTGAGCATTCTGGCCAAAGCAAAACTCTGAAATATGGTCATACTTGCGCAAGTCAAATATAAAGCTGAAAGATTTTTAAGACAAGTTATTATGTTAGTTACTATAAAAACTCGAACGAACGAACCGAATACTGAACCTCGATACCCGTTACGAATACCGAATCAAGTACGCATTTAAGATACCACTAAATCTTACACTAACTAGTGCGCCAGTGTCACTACACTAGGTTCTGCCCGAAGCTTCACTCGAGTTAAATTTAGGGGTTGCATAGGTGTATTTTTACGATCCTATAGTATTTTTTATCAGATATAGGCTAGATTGAATAGACTTTTAATAAACTAGACCAACCATCAAAGATTGCATCACTGCGTAACATCAGGTGGAATCGCATTCAAGCAATAGTTTATATCATTTAAAAAAAGCTGTACAAACTTTGAGAACCTACCTATTTCACCCCTTAAGTGGTGAAATTTTAGAAAATATTAAGATTCGTTTTTCTTTATTTTTAATACTTTGCCTAAAAATATCTTTTTATCCTTCAAGTTTCATAAATAAAAGACTGTAGTATAAACTTATAATCAGAGGTCGGAGTAGGCAGATTGATTTAAGGTCGTTGACGTCAAACGTAGAGGATAATATGGATATGCCTCCAAAATACCGGAACTTCATATTTATTGTGATATTTGAAGGTGAAAAACGTATTATTAATATCAATCTACGCTGCCAGTGTTAGCTAATGGTGAAAGAAATCAGTATTTTATTTTATACAAAAATACCTTGGAATAGTTACACCGTATTTTGTCCCTTACTGTTGAATTAGAAATGACGCTTGACAGTATGACGCTTTATTTTATTTTAGTCCATAATTCCAATCCCGGAACTTTTTCCGGTACTCCCGCACATTATGGATAAAATGGCATGTCCATATTATAATATCTTGACGCAAGTATATAAAATCAATCTACCTACTCCGACCTCTGCTATTAATCGATAATATTCTGCGGATATTAATGCGTATATTAATTCTAGTTTGAAAAAAAGTACTTTATTTTTTTAATTTTATCGTTTCAAATCGATTGTGTTTCATGTACCGTAACAACCCTCCACGGGATTAAACGATCAAAATTTAAAGGTGTATGTTATTTCTATTGGCCGATATTATTGTATTGTTTGTTATCCCTATAAAATAAAACCAACTTTCAATTCCTTTTCATCCAATTATTTTTTGTTGTTCGTAATACGTTCTTATTTCTCGTTATTATCTTAAAAAAAAAACAGCAACTCTGAAAAATATCAGCTTTTTAGATCTAAGTGATTATTTAGACTAGGCATAAATGATTGACTCGTTTAGGCCTAGTCTAAGCTCTCGGAACAGTCAAGCGTTCTCTTTTTATAATTACCTATTCAAAGATACATTTGAATAAACTTCTCAACTCCAAGTTAGTTATACTAGAAGTGCCTTTCAAACTTCCTGTCGCAAATCAGGTCAGTCTGTGCAACCATCTGTAGGTATTGCCACTACGGCAGACCGAACGCAAAGCGAAACGGCACCACCTTTTACTTGATTGAACTTTTACTCAAACGATATTCTCGGCAAATGTAGTTGAAATACAGTACCTGGCTATATTATTAGGGACAGCGCTCAGATTCTTATGTATATTGTCTACTTTTAACTGAATTTAGCAGGCAAGTGGTTAGATGTAGATCCAGCTAGTATATTTTATTTAAAGACTTTATTAATTGAACTTACCAAAACAAAAAAAAAATTGAAAGCAAAATAGTTTATATATTTTAGAAAAAAAAAAAGATACGTAATAAGATGGACGAGTATTCCTAGTATTTTGTGTCAGATTCCATTCGTCGTGGTATGCTCTCTATGCAAGTTCTGGCATTCTGTTGAAGGTTTTTGTTATGATGCCACCCGTTAATAAGAGCAGTAATCAGCTGATGCATAATAATAAATCATTTATTTGCTTACTGGTAATCACTTGCTAAGCGATCGCCTGCTTGATGAGCTCCAAAATGTGTTCAATCAGAAATTACGTATCTGCGAATACTCACCCTAATATTTTGGCCAGGGAAGGTACTTGTGACTTTTAGGTTTTGCTCTATATTTACAACATATTTTTAAAGTATTACAATATCAGTTTGTAAACTGAAATGTTTCTAAATCTATTAACAAATTACTTTAGAGTGTTTTTAATTTCATGCAGAATTCATCACGCATGCGAATTTGCCCCGCATGCGTAACCTCCGCAAAAGTCCTTTTCATACAAATATTTATTGTAATGCGAGCAATCGCGTTCTTTTGCCTTTTGAAATTTTCTGCACGCGGAGCAAATCCACATTATATTAAAACACCCTTAAAGTCGACAAAAAACCTTTTAGAGCGTTTTGTTCAACTTTTCCAAATTCGAGTTGTGCCTATACACATGATGATGTATAACTTATTGCAATTGAATACCAGTATTTTATTTGATTATCTTCACGTTCCTGCTCCCTGCTAAACATTTAATCTTTCTGTCTTTTCTTTTTCTCTGTCCACAACAACTCAGTGCCCCGGCTAACACGAGACCGAGCTGATATCTCCCCGTAACGACTCTCAAAGAAAATTTACAGACAAACTTATTTCCTCAAACATAAACAAGGAATTTTCAACAAATTAAATTTAAAAATATTTAATTTCACATAGGCTTACATATTAAGCATGGTATAAAATTACAACAAACCACCTTCCAGTTCTAGCATCAGGTTCTTGTTATCATGAGAAATGTATAGAACGAGTTAAGACGAATCCCAAACTCGATGGGTTTACTAGTAGTAATTCCAGGGTTACATTACATCAGCCACCTCCCAGTTCTAGCATCACGCATCACGTTATTGTTATCATGAGAAATGTTTAGGTAAAGGCAAATCTAATGATCACAAACTCGATAGCTTTAATCTCTCAAAAAAGGGTGGAGATATTTTTTTATTTAGGTGGGAAATCATACAATACCTTCTCCCGCTCTCAGGCCGTGTTTACGGAGAAGCGGCGCGTTGAGCATTTCGTCGTACATTGCAGTTGCGGGCCGCGTCATCGCTCGCGCAAACACAAACATATGGCAATATACGACGGACCGCCCGACGCGCAGCGCAACGCGCCGCGTCTCCGTAATCGAACACTCAGACGGTGCGAGATGTCAGACTTTCACTGACTAAAACCCACTCCTATATTCTTTCTTTGCCTTCGTTCCAGGGCCCGGAGTCCTCTTTCGCCCGTGTGCCCAATAGGCTTCGACACTCCTGGACCTCTATGGTTTTGCTGACATCTTGAGTCGCGGGTGGAACACTAAGCGCCACCGACGACGGCTATCGGACGGCTAGAAGAGATGAAAGCGAAACCGCCAGATCAAGTTAGTGTTTACACAAAAAGGATCTACTTTTTAAAGGTAACCTCTAACCCTAGGTTACAACCGTAATGTTATCTACGTAACCTTTCCCGCAAGAAACAACAAAAGAACAAAAGCTTCTGATTGCCTAACTTTAGGTTTCACTAAAGCTACGCACGATAAGGCCTAGAATACGTGAGAACCTTTCACACGTTAAATCAGCTAACAAATTCTAAGCCAATTCTAGCACAAAACAAATCCAATACTGACAAAAAAAAACGATTCATTAACAATAGAAACCCAACACACGTAAATCGAACGACTCATAAGTGCTTCATATATCATTTCCATTTGAAACTAACTACTAATAGTCTACTTACGGCTTAGATTTAATGCAAGTCTCCATTTAATGCACGCTCATGTGGCTGTTGAATAGGCAAAGTGGCACGAGAGCCCTTGATTGGGATAATATTGGCAAGCTTAATCTTCTAGATAATGTTTGCCTTTTCAGGTAAGCCGCCATATTCGATCTTGAGTTTCGGCTGGCAGTTTCGGTTTGGTAATTTATGCAACTGTTCGCATAAAGATTAAAATTCATCAGAATCAAAGTTCTCTGCGTTATTTAAACATATAAAACAGACCGAAATCATCTCTCAGGCACTTGCCCAAATCAGATATAACACCCGTCTGATCAGAAAATCCTCTCTATTCAACGGAGGATGGCGGGACTTTACACTCTGTTCGGCATACCTCCAAAGTTATGTGAGAACGATTGATGAAACGCATGTTTCTAAGTGTTATGAGTACAGGTACAAATGGATGGAGAGGTAGGCCTAAGAAAAGATGGATTTATTGTGCGAGGTGTGATATGAATAAAAAGTGAGTTAGTGATAACGTGACGAAGGATAGGACAAACTGGAAAAGAAAACGTGTTATACCGATCCCAAGTAACACGGGGTATGGGCATGTAGATGATAACTTTTTGATGTTCCTTGATTTTAAGCAGACAACGGTTTTCTACGTGGGCTAATATCGACACAAATGTTTTTGTAACAAAAAAATCCAATTACAGGTAAAGGTAAAACCGAAACGTTCGCGCTTACTTAGAAGTAACCTATTTACTATTGACTTAAAGATTCCTCATTTATTTCGAAAATATTATTAAAGGCAATGAACAACAACAACAACAATAAAGAAGGTTTTTCTTTATTGGTTCGTTGCCTTTAATAATGTTTGACAAGACAAATATCAACAAAAATCTTGGACAACATTTGGATCATTATTTCATATATTTTCGAAACTAATTTCTTAGTAGATACAGCACTGACCAGTACCTATAACAAGCTAGAAAAATTCTGCTATTACATTTCCACAATACGACCTCAATATTAATTCAGTCCAGACATAATGATGATAACATGTGAAACACCGATCAATTCCAACGTTCTAGAAAGAGCAGATCTTGTTTTGCTGCCAACTAGAGATGGGCTGGATGTAGACTTGGCCAACTAGTCGCGCAAATGGTCTACTAGTCACTGCATATAAGTGTGCGTGATTAGTTTCCGACTATGAGCATGGCCACATAGTCGTTATAATAAAAGCCGGAGAGTCGAATTTACTATCTATTCGGCGTATAATACCTTTAATTATAATTTTTGTTTGAAAACTTTTAAGATAAGTTGGCCAAATTACAAGTTGTAGTTTAGTAATACAAACTGACCTTGCAAGACAGATTTAATTTTTATCATATTTGAGACGTATAGTAAAGTACAGACCAGCTTTTGTCTTTTATTTCCTATCGTCAACTAGTCGCCGACTAATTTTAAATTGGATAGTCGGTTTTTCCGACTAGTTGGTTCACCTCTACTCTACTGCCGACAAAACAATTGTTGTACAATTTCTAATAAGGGAACAATAAATCACTAGCTTTGCCCGGCTGCTGGAGTCATGTGCTTACAAACTTCTTTCCGGTACTCATTAATCAATTTTTTTGGACCTTTAATTTTAGCTGGCTTCAACATGTTCGTGATTTTTAAAATATTAAAGCTTTTTGACCGCCATTACTGTTAGGTTTCCCACTAAATACTAGGTATTATAATTTTTTATCTGTCTTTAAATTGGTGTCGATAAATGAAATATGTATTTTAGATGAATTCATCAAACTTATGTTTTATCAAAAATTTGCCAAAATCAATGATAACCAATTAAAATCTAAAATACGGTGTCAAAAACTTCATCTGCATCGCTTTGCCAACACTACAGGTTACTGGCGGTGCGTAGCCATATTATATGGCAATGTCTCCTTTGACAACCCAAATTGTATTGATAATGATATTAATTTTGAAAATAGGTTTTTTAAAAACACTTTTACACGTCAATTGATAGCTCCTAACCTATAAATACGAGTTCCTCACTGAAATGTTTTGCAAAAGGCTTCCTTTTATGATATAGGCGAGTACTAAGTAAGGGGATTTGGAAATTCAACCTTAAAGGAAGTGAAAAGGGGAAATTTAGTTTTTATGCAAAATCGCATTCCCTGTGATAATAAACTTGGATGTTAAAACTAAAAAAAGAAAAACAAAAGCGTTTATTTCACATAGGCCTACATGGGCACTTATAAAAATTCAGAAGCAAGCGCAGAAGTTAGAACAAGTACATAATAACATACATAGTAAATAAAAAGGTGGTCATTAATTGTTATAAGAACTTGGATAGACCTCTTCAAAAGCTAGTAAATATGTATATAATTTAAATATATTTTTTAGTTTCTAAAGCGCCTAATGTGGCATAAATAGCAAACCGTTTCAAACGATTTAGCAAACCTTAAGTTTACTTTAGGCGAACTTTTAAAAAGAAACTTAAGAATACAAGTCTACAAAGTTTGGTGCCTAGTCTATGGCCATTATCATAAACAAAAACAAAATTAAGGTTCTTCTTACAACAAAACTTAAATATTTAACAACGAATGCTTGGTTGTTTCTAAAATTTGTGCGTAGAACATACCTAACTGCAGCTATTTAAATAAAAACCGTTAAATTTTAATCGTATTAATCCCGCGGAGGGTCGATTCGGTACATGCAATACTATCCATTCGTAAAGAAAAAATTAAAAAATAAAGTACTGTTTTTCAAAAACTCGAATGTTGAATACGTCGAATGTTGGTCGTTTTATTCCCGCGGAACGTCGATTCGGTACATGAAACCCTATCGATTTGTAAAGATAAAAATGAAAAATAAAGTACTTTTTTTTAAACTCGAATTAATTTACGCATGTACGAAATTGATTTCTTTAAGTAAACGTCAGCTGATCAAGGCCAATGAACTGTAGGTAGTTAGTACGCAACGACCGATAACTCCCTACAAGGTCATTGACTCGTTTACTTAAAGAAATTAATTTCATACTTGCGTTTACCTTAGTTTACCTACAACTCATTAAATCAAGAATACACCCTTATTTTTTAATTAGTGCACAAAAAAATGGGGCGCAATCAGTACCCATAACTGATCATATTTGTGTAGTCAAAAGTACAAAAAACGAAATTCCAAAATTGTCCACGAAAATTTGTCATTATTGGTAAGAATCATTATTCTAACAATTACTACTAGAAAATACTAAGCGCAGTGTTTTTCCATTTTTATTGACATTATTTCATTCATAAACCTGTACAATGTTTCCAGAAATAAAGTGAGATTTTGGGCTATAAACAAACGCTCATAACTTTGCTGTTTATGAATATTATGCATTGAGACTTTACTTAAATAATAACAAGACCTTTTCTAATAAGCCCTTTAAGTATTTGCCATAATTAAAAAATAATGGTGTATAATCCATTTCTTCATTTATTTAATTTTAACTTCCTTAGGCTGATTATTGGTATTCGAAGTAGCGCATACCTGAGAATTCGTCAAATCTTCAAAGCCTCATAACTCGTATATCATAAGAAACACGATGAAAATATTATATTCGTAAGTATATCGAGAACATAGATATGTATAACATACTCAAATATCACTAAAATTGGAAACACCAATTTTTTATTTGTCCGCTTCACGTGAAATGCCCCAATTATATTTTGAACACACTATCTAGAATTTATCCTGAAAAATAACATATATTTTTTGAGGCTGTTAACTGCAATGGTATACTTTTGCACATTATAAAACTCACGGTTAGCTCTTATAGTCCTCTTAAGAAAACTTATTCATCATCATCATTTCAGCCGAAAGACATCCACTATTGGATATAGGCCTCCCCCAAGTGTCGCAACAATGAACGGTCCTGTGCGTCTTGCATCCACCGGATTCCCGCAACCTTTATCAGGTCATCGGTCCACCTTGTAGGAGAAAACTTATTACTAACACGTATTTCATAAATATAGACTACGTGTTTCTAGACAGATGCACGTAGGCATAACAAACTTGTAAACATATTTAATCAGAAAAGACAGCAGTAAGTTTCACAAAGGACAAAGGCGACCTTAAAAATGTTTACACATGAAAATTATGAAACACTCAGCCCAAACCTTAAGTAAGGCGTAATGGAAATTGGGGAAGTGTTCAATTTGAATTGTAGATGATTACAAATAAGTTTATAAAATGGCTACCCTAGTTAATGGAGCTGATTTCCCTGCGTTACCTTTAAAGCCCTTAAGTTAAGGGTCGATGAATTTAATTTTGTTCTTTTTTTTACGTTGGTTGGAGTCATCAAAAGACTCCTGCTCTAAATGGGAGAAGGAGGGTTAGACTATTACTGAGTAAAACTCGCCCCTATTCTTTCAGCTGCCCTTTTCATTCCTAGGCCGCAGTAACTTTCTCGAGCAATCCTGCAACTATAGCTACTGTCCATGCAATGCCATATACACATAATTATGTAGTCATACAAAGTTATACAAATAAGTTTTATTCATTCCACATGACAGCGTGTTGATGAGAATGTAAAAAGAACATTTTACTATGACTGTCTTTGTCTTATTGTAAAAAAATACCATCATGCCGGGGCTATCCTAGTTACTGGCTGTCATTTCAGAACTTACTCCCTTCTATGCTAGACCATATTTCAAATAATCCATACAACTAAAAAAATACGGCACCGTGATTTCGTTTGCGTGGTTGTCGAAAAATAAAATGATATATAATTAATAGAAAAACTCGACTATTTTTAGTACAATAAATTTATGTGTAAAAGTTGGCAACTAAACAATATTGCAAAGTATTTTATAACCCACATGTGTTGATAACTATATTTGTTACCTTTAGGATACAAAACTTGTGTTGGCTACAACTTGATATCTCAATATGTCAAGATTTGAACAGGTCGTTAGGATGGCCATATCTTGACAACTCAATTTGTCATTTTACAATAAGACGAAAAATGAAAATATTATGTCTATAGTTATCAAATAATGAATAATATTTTGGTCACTGAGGGTAAGTTGACGTATGGTTTTATCAACAAAAACACGTCAAAATACTACCACAGTCGATTTCTCCAAAATTAAGATACATATGGACGTGTTTTTTTTTCCTACAAATTGCTAGTGCGTAGAATGCATAGAGCCAATAATAAAACATATAAGTCGACTTGTCAATACACCGTTAAATTTTGGTCGTTTTAATCCCGCGGAGGGTCGATTCGGTACATGAAACCCGAAATTAATTTCTTTAAGTAAACGTCAGCTGATCGAGGTCAATGAACTGTAGATAGTTAGTACGTAATGACCGACAACTCCCTACAAGGTCATTGACTCGTTTACTTAATTTCGTAGATTCATACGCATTTTCGTAGATGCGTATATTAATTCGAGTTTTAGAAAAAAAGTACTTTATTTTTTAATTTTATCTTTATAAATCGATAGTGTTTCATGTACCGAATCGACCCTCCACGGGATTAAAACGACCAAAATTTAACGGTGTATATTCACGCCACCCACGGAAATATAACATCGTACAGACCCTTTATCAATCTTGAGGTACTCTCAAATATTCATATCTGCAAGACTCTTGTGGTACAAGATAAGACAAAGAGAATCTGACTTCGTCAGAACAGATCAAAGAGATTATCTGGAAGATTAAAGATTTCTCAAAGCCCGCACTATTAGGTAGATTAATAATATTCATGAAATGATGACTCCGTTTCGTAAAATTTGTAGTTATGACTAAAAGGCAGCTTTCTGAATTTGGTAATGCACCATTTTCAATACCTGCTGATATTAAAAATTAACAAAGGCAAGAGTATTTGCAGAATTAGAAAACTTTTTACATTTACTACCGACTTAGTATTTAGGTTATTATTTTAATTTAGGTTACTACTTTTTTTATTTGTTTTTGTTTATTTAATCACATAACAAGTCTTAATACATATAACATCTGCGAAACTGCATATTGTAGCAGTTTGTCGGCAGTACGCTTTCGTGAATTTCGCACAGCGTTTACTTTTATGTTAGATCATGATAGGCTCTCAAAAAAAGCAGAACCCGACAAAAACATACAACTATAGATAAACTTAATTACCATTACAAGCAGGTGGGATCGCAGTCAAGCTAACTTCAGAAAAAAAAGGTTTTATTTCTAACTTTTTAAGTGTGGCCCCAACTGCTAAACCTAAATAGAGTGAAAGATCTATAGTATACTTCAAGGATGTAACCATTAAACAATGTACAGCCACAGAGTGCCTCATGACAGTTCCAATAAATCCAAACACTACTTTGTTCAATAGTACTTTTTTCAAGGAAACGCCTATAAAATCGCTTCTCTCTTATTCGCTCGTAGACGCTCTCATAGCACAATACATAATATGAATATAGTACGACGCGAAGCGACAAATGCATCGCCAAATTTTCATTCAGCAACGCTGCGCGCTACACACAAAGAAAAATCTCAAATAAAAATTGTAGGAAGAATAAATCACGTCCAAACCGCTCAGCTATTATTTTCTTTTGACAAACACTCCCAAATTATTTTAATTAGCACTGAAAATAAAAGCGTAATTTGTAAAATTTCTACAAACTTTTTCAAAATAAGGATAGAAGTTGTATTTTTTAAGATATTTTAAGCTATTAATTAGTAACGTCTCAAGTGCACTTATTAAAAAATCCTTTTAAAGCGGCCCATTAATTTTTTCTTTGCCCTGAGCTAAACTTGGAAACACACGAAGTTGAGAAGAAAGTCGTGAAAGACTTTTTGCTCGAGTTTCGTCATCTCACGCTGCTTATTAAAAAGAAGGACAAAATTTTGAGCAGCAAAACTTAATATTACTTTAAATAAGTAATATGTCTTGTATTTCTTCGGGAGAGAATACATCGCATGCGTTATACTTTTGTGGTATAACGCAGTTCCATAAATGCTTTAAAAAGTTGTACGAATTAGTTTTTTATCTTACTATGTGGCCAATATGGCGCAAAGATAAGTATTTTTCTAAATAATATAAAATAGTGCTTGACTACGATCCCACCAGAAGGTAAGCAATGATACAATCGTTAATAGTGAGGTGCACTAGTTTGTTAGGAGTCTATTCACTCTAGCCTTGAAGACACCTAAATTACTCGTATAATCGGACGAGAAAACCACAGCAGGTAAACCTCCCCACGTTCTCAATAAATCAAAAGCAACTAAGCACAAGCACTTTGAAAACAATAAAGCATTAAGTACAATTGCGGATCTAATTCGTGAGCCGAAAATGTCTTCACATTTATATCCGGAGGCGGTGATGAGAAAAACAAAAGTGCACTTAATTCTCAACAAGTCTAGCGGATTTACGAGGGAAGCGCTTAAGTGAAAAATTGCTTTCTTTTATGATATTTTCTGTGAGATCCACGGACGTTTGAAACGCTTTGTTTTCTATTTCACATGACGTGATGTTATGAAGCTACTTCACTCACTTCATCTGTTTTTGCTGTTCTTATTTTGTTTGCAGTGTCATGTTAGCTACTGGCAGCTTATAGATAATTCGAAAATTAAAAATGCGATTTAATTTGATTCTTTTCGTTTTGTTCTTTTCAAACTTAGAATGCTGCGCTGTATAACTCTCTGGCAAAGTCAAAAGCGAAACATTTGTGATTTGGTTAGTGACCTAGGTGACTAGGTGACACATGTCGACGACTTGTGGCGTCGCAGGAAAAAAATATTTGAAAAAATTTGGGCAGGCAGGCAGCAGTGGGACAGTAATGGCTAGAAAAAGAAAAAGATGTTGCATTTTTCATTACCATGCTTTTAACTTTAAAGGCTTGCTATTAAAAAAAAAAAATGATAGTTGACAGATTTTTTTTTTTATTATTTGTGTCGAATAGCGACTTCATTCAAAATTACAAATAGGAAAAAAAAACAAGTAAGTTAAAGTAGTAAGTTAGGGAAATTATTACTACGTTTCCACTCAACTTCATATCAATATTTAAAATGCTAATTGCTGCTTCATTTAATAACCAATTTCCCAGGAATATGTTCCTTTAGTTAGTGAAAAGTGTTGTAGAGATATTCCAATTAATGCCATTTATTATTGGATAGATAAGACGCCTACCAAACTCTTCAGAAAACACAGACCTGAAATTATGATATTGTCTTCCAACTTGGCCCGAGCCTTACGTCTGCCCACTCTCTTTAGCAGAGGGTAAGTCTAAAGATAGAACTACATTGGGCACACGTGGGCCACGTACGCCGATCTGGGGGCGTCGGTCTCTATACATTTTGTATGGCAACTAGACTTGTAGAGCTACATTAGACCCACGCCACGCGACGCGCCGCCACCGCTACGTGCAAATCAGGCTTGACCCACGTGTGTGTAATATTGGTAGTTCTCGCTTAAGGGCTGTTTCTAGTCACTGTATTTTTTGAATGAACTTCGCTCGGGATTATGTCGTCTTCGCGGCCCAAAAACAGCGGTTTTATTTTTATATAAAAAAAAAAAAACAACAACTATTCAAGATTTTTGTTCTTGCGAAGCGCTTTTAAATAACAAGCTTTATTTTTTTTGTTAGTTTCAAATAGTTCCGTAACGTAATCTTGTAGATAAATACGTTTGAAATCGTAAATTAGGGTCAGATTCGCGATTTTTTTTTATCGAGCCAACTAATTTATATCGTGTTTTCATTTTTGCCAAGCCCTTGGCCATAGAGTCAATTTTAATAAAATAAATTTTTATGGTGTTCTCTTTTATATTTTTGGAATTCCATAGGTTTAAAAAAGGTCAAAATGAGTAGAACCGGGCCTTAAATCGCAGCAATTGGACCGTTATATGCTGTAGCTGTAAAGATACAGTTCCAATTTATCCTTGTCATTTAAATCCTAAAGCAATCCCTCTATTCAAACAAACTAAACACATCTAACACATTCGCTTTTAGTCATGACCATCGTAAATAGGTCTGTCGCTATTTCAAAGAGGTCGCACAAATGAATCGCCTAGCCTCGGTTCTCACTAAAGGGTACACTGAACAAATTCAATAAGGTGAGCAGTGTAAATCTCAATTGTGTACCCGACTTTATCAAGATAGTGGACCGGGATCCAGTGAATTGCTACGCTGAATGCAGCCTGTGTTGGTTGACAAAGGTTCTAACTCTTGTTTCTTTATTGGTTCAAATGAACAAAGTATCTTTGTCAATTCTATTTATCTTTAAACACTAATGAAATATACAAAAGACTTGATGTTTTGGGCTTAGAACCACTGATGAAATCCAGGTTATTGAGTGTAAAAGACCTACAACTTGCACAAGTTTCGCCACAGTTTTGACTGTGAAGGCCGGTTTGTTCAAACACCGTGTAAAACTATCTTCTGACCAACCCCACGCATAGCGTTCCGTCCCCGCGCGTGGCCCCGTGTTTCCATAGCGTTGTCATAGCCAATTGGTTAAGGCATCCGCTTGTCATGCTTGAGGTTGACAATAAGAAACCAGGCAAATACCAATGTTATTTTTAGAGTTCCGTACCTCAAAAGGAAAAATATGAAACCCTTATAGGATCACTTTACTGTCTGTCTGTCTGTTAACAGTCTTTAACTTGGGAACGCGTGGAGGTATCGGGTTGAAATTAAAACCATATTATACACAGGTCTGTGGTCCCTTGAAAGTTTATGTCCTTTTTAATTAATAATTTATTAATTACTCGTATTACTGTGACAAGTGTTACATGTTGGTTTATTTATACATAAACTGTGTCTGTTGTGTTGTTTTTGTACAGTTAAAAGTATAAAAACAAATGAAAAATGGCGTCCTAACTTTACAACGCACGATAGTATAGTAACTAGTGATAAACTTAATTTTATAATAACGTTTTCCTTAGTCATACAATTAAACCTAGTAATATTCCTGGAATTATATTTAGGTCGCGTTTTGGATTAAGGGGGATAGAGTTTCCCGTTGACTTAGATCCCTGAAATTTGGCATAAAATAAGGTTTTATATCATAAGTATAGGAATAAATCTGAAAACTGTAAATTTGTGTAAACCTTTTTCGATTCGGAAAATCTTCGAGACTCAATCCGGGAATTGAACTATTTACATAAGTTAGTTTGCATGGAAGACTCAGTGTGCAAGTCCGGCTCGCACTTGCCCAGTTTTTTTTAAGGTGAACAAAACCAAACTTAAAAGTCGTAATAGTTTTGTTGCAATTATAAGCCCATCTCAAAGCAACATCACCTCGGAGAAATGCGACCTCTGGCGGGAGAAGTTCAAACCCCCTGATGATTTTATCGAGCCGTCTGAAAACCTCTCTCCTGGACACGTGCCTTTCTATTATATTTTCTATACACACCACACACACTTTTCTTTATTTACTAAACACACGGTGATACATCTTTTCTTTTTTTCATTTCTCCTTTAATTTTCGTTTCCTACACGTAACGTTCTATTTTGCCGTTTTCTTCTTCTTGTCTTTTATTTTATGTGTGTACATTGGGCCCGCGATAATTATGGCGGTAATTCCCCTCTTTGAGGCGTTGCTGGAAAGACCTCACGGCGTCCTCACCTTCCGCATGACGCAGGTTCTCAGCGAACACGGTCAGTTCGGGAAGTTCCTGTACCGGATTCGTGCGGAAGCGACGCCCGAGTGTCACCACTGTGTAGACCGCCCGGAGGACACTGTGGAGCACACGGTAGAGGTGTGCCCCGATTGGGCAGAACACCGCCGTGTTCCCGTGGAGGCGATCGGTGGCGGCGATCTCTCGCGCTGGACGTTTGTACTGGCCACGGTCCAAAGCGAGAAGGAGTGGTAGATGGTCGCCTCCTGCTGCAAAGCAGTAATGCTAGCAAAGAAGGAGGCCGTAAGCATGAGGCAACGGCGCTCACGACCGCCGGGATTCCGATCCCGATTTCCGGCCACTGTAGGCTCGGGCTTGCAAACGGCGAGCAATGGGTAGCTCGCCGTCTGACCGCACATAGTGCACAAGTCATCAACAGCACATAGTGTTCCACGCGCGCCCCAAGGAGTTGTCAGCAAACCGTAGAGGCCCAGCAGGGTCGGAAGCTACTAGCGCCAGAGTCGGTTTCTAAAAGGTATATTTGGCCCCGTATGAAAGGCAACGAAGGAACAGAAGTGGGTTTTTAGTCAGTAAGAGCCCCTGACACCTCACCCGCCCCGCCCAAGGGCGCGGAGATGTCATTGCATGATTTTCTCACCGAAAAAAAAAATGTGTGTACATGAAAAGTTTAATAAATGAACTTTCGTCATTTCTATTTAACATTATCTAACCAACGCAAAACACTTTTCAACGGCCCTGCGGCGCGGCGCAACGCTTTTAGATACTTTATGAAACATTACAAAAAAAGTTTTTCAATGGTTAAACGTTAGAAAGAACTTTAAAAAGAAAATACTGAACTAGACGTATAAGCGCCTCAAGGAGCTGTCAGCACACCGAAGAGGCCCAGCCTGCTAACTGCAGGCAGGCAGGGTCGAAGCCTACTGGGGTCATGGGTTAACTTCCGAAAGGAATGCTCGGCCCCGGCCCGATAGGCTACGAAGGAACGGGGTAGGTTTTTAGTCAGTAAGAGTCTGACATTACTTCCCGATCCGCCCAAGGGCGGGATTTGTCATTGGATGATTTTACCTAACATAAAAAAAAAACTAGACGTATAAGTAAAACAAATGAATGAGAAAAAACTCAGTACCTATCTATAGTTATATTGTTGGCCATTGTAAATTAAAACTAAATTTAAAAAAGAGATTGCTAAGCCTTGCTGAAAGTTTTAAATTATTGCGTGTTATTTAACTGGGTTTAACTATTTGATTTTAATTGACCACGCTAGCGGAAAAAAAAAGTTTTTTTTTCAGTATTGATTTTATGGTGAAATTGGCAAACTGTATCTATTATTATTAATTAGTAACATGTGGAAACGTAATGGATTGTACATTTGTTTATAGTATACTTGTGTATTTAGATGTTATTTAATAATGTATGATTGTTTGTTTCCCAAATACAATAAAATAAAATAAAAAATTGTAATCCACAGTCCGTAGGTCGTACGTAATCCGCTGAGCTTATTTCTACGACTAGAAACATGGTCTTGTTTATTTCTAATAACATTTCAGAATGTTATTTATATTGTAGATGCTGAGTTTACAAGTTTTTCGAAGAACAAAGGACGATTATGTGCCAACAGTTTGGCCATTATTGCCACACGATTAGGCTAACGGTATTGGTGGCTATAAATTGAGCTATCTTTGTAGACAAACAAATTATTCAAATATATCAATTACTAACTTCTGTCAGCGGCTTTGCTTGCGTGAAAATATATGCCTATGTCACTTAGCAGCATTCCAATGATGAAAGATTTTTTTAAATCGGTCAATTAGTTTTTGAGCTTATTTTTTAATAATAAAAATACAAATCTTTCCTGTATAAATTATAATATAACACTTCGAACATCTTATCTGTTATTTTAATAGGTACCGAAAACAACGCGTGTGATAGTGTATCTCTCCCATCTCAATTGATCACGGGCTGGAAGAAAGAGAACAAAAGAGAAAAATCTACCATGTTGCGTCAGTTAGATTCCATCCACGATTTCTTGAGTGTCAGTCGCTAACATGACGGTGGCGATCGACTCACTTACGGACCACGTACGATTAGTCCTAAATGATTGTTCAAGGGGAATTACAGTGGCTGAAGACCATCGCTGAAAACTCCTGGACGAATTATGGGGTCTGAAAACCGAAAAGAATGCAGCCATCTGACCCTGCAACGCAAACAAGCAACAGAGCTACGTTCCTCGGGCTGGGATAAAATGCTTAGCGAGCAAGAACGCACACACCTCGCCTTCTAGAA
Organism: Leucania comma; assembly: GCA_958295575.1. NCBI lineage: Eukaryota > Metazoa > Arthropoda > Insecta > Lepidoptera > Noctuidae > Leucania > Leucania comma. The sequence continues at coordinate 17,451,152 of OY282466.1, forward strand.
ACTTCAGAGGAAGTTACAATCCACTGAAGAGGCCTCATGTCTGTTCTAATTCGCCCCTGTAAGAGTATCACTTTCGATAACTGTAGGCTGTCGGTTAAGCGAAATACTTAACCGACATCCTACAGTTCCAATGTTCCCCTAGCCCTCGACCAATATACAAAACGCACCTCGACATGAGCTCCTTCTGCGAAGCAGTAATGCTAGTAAAGGAGGAGGCCGACCGCATCAGACTACGGCGCTCACGTCGTAGCCGCCGCTGTAATTCCGATCACAATTTCCGGCCACCGTAGGCGCGGGCTTGCGGACGGCGGCCAATGGGTAGCTCGATGTCCGTCCATCCGGTATCAGACCAGACCGAACCAGTCAATAAGAGTCTGACACCGCTCCGCACAAGGGTGGGGGATGTCATTGGATGATTTTACCTACGTTGAAAAAATAAAAAACCTGGATATAAGAGATGCTAAAGTTGAACGTAGTACTTCCCTCGCATTCATCGAAGATTCTAATGATCCTCCGCCTTCGTCATCCCAGAGGTTATTGAAAATATCATCAAAAGGATTCAGCTCTGGAAAGACTTCGGCTTTGATGGTATCGTCAACAAGGTGTTTAAACTCTTCACATCCCACTCTCAATTATAATCGTCGTCTTTAATGGTGGTTTAAGGAATAACATGTTTCTCCAAACATAGAAACAGGCCACTGATATCGGTATTCCCAAACCATGCAAGCACAACTCAAGTCTGACCCCTCTAGCTACCTTCACACCAGTCTATTTAATGTTCTCGGTAAAGTCTACGAGAGGCTTATTTATATGCGGCGCAGAAATTATGCTAAAATTAAGAGTCTTATTCCCAACGAGTAGTTTAGTTTCCCTAACTATCTAACCTAACCTAAGCGCTGGTTTCCAGCATAGAGCGTCTTGTTCTTTAACTTAGCGAAAGCTACGAAAGGTACGATTGAAAGCCATATGATAAACTGTTATGTCACAATTTGTCAAAAGCTTTCGCTAAGTCAAAGAACAAGACGCCGTTATCGCTTTATGCTGGAAACCAGCGCTTAGGTTAGGTTAGGTTAGATAGATGTTCGATTGGAAAACTAAACTGGTACCTGATTAGTTTAGGAATTTACAATTAAAGCGTTGAGTGTTGGATATACGTATCAGTATTTTTATTTTTTGAAAATCCCAACAAATACAAAAAAAAAGAAACTAAATAACGGAATGAAGACACAACTACTTTACAGACTGGTAGTATTTTTTTTATTTACATTTTTTTTAACTGTTGTTATGCATTCGTAGGATATTTAATTTTTTGCGAACTTATTTCATTGAAAGTCAATATTTTTGTAAATCAAATAAATTTTAGGCTAATGGTCCCACAGCGTTGTTGCCATAATAAAAAATGTTCAAGAAAACCAGTTCTAACAGAATATTTTTTTTTCTTTGATTTCAAATTTAGACCAAAAATGTATGAACCGTGAGTGATGTCCTTTGGTGAATATAATCTTAATTAAGCAAAACTAAATAGAAACAAGTAATTATTGCCTTTTGGAGACACTAAATCTCAATTTTTGTCTGAAAATTTTCAACTTTATTTTCCAAACAAATTATACTAGCTAGCCTGTGGTAATTCTTTATTGAATACGCTCTACCGACTACCGGGGCTCAAATGAAATAAATCCAAAGCGTTCTCACATCCACCCAATTTATCGACTCAAATACCGCGAGTGATTTAGAAAACAGACTCTGGCAGTATCATAAACCAGGTTTTTACTTTTTATGTGTATTCCAATATTCACACTCAATGAGCTTCTTTATTTTCGAGCGTTTAACAGTATAAGTTTTTCTATTCTTAAAATAAGAAAAAAAAATCGGGTTGTTTCGAAGTATTATATCTTTCGATTGACTTGGAATTATAAGATCAAAAGAACTTTATGTTAAAGGTACGTTATTCTTTTTTCGAAATTAGGTATTTATTGTTTTGTTTTGTGTTTTGTATTTTCTGTAATATCGCAGTACTTATTAGCTAATAAAAACAACGGTTTTCATATTATGAGTTCCAACGTAGAAACCATGCATTTCAAAAGGCAAGCAATATCAATGACGTTTATCTCTTTACGACTTTTTTCTAACAAAAAAACTCTGTGCTTTGGTTTAATAGCTTTATTTTTTGGTAATTTTGTCTTGGAGCCGCCCTGAGAAAAAAGTTATTGGTGAGATATAATTTCACCGTGAAAGTGATTGAAACAAAAATAGACATATCATTCATTAGCAGTTTTAAGTCCGTATACATCATTAGGTATTGCCATCGATATATACATATGTACTACGCACGATGGGTATTGCATACCGCTTAAGACACATTGTTTCCACTCATATTAAAAAATAATGCAAGTTTTCTTAGATTTCATACAAAAACCGTTATAAGTACAGCGATAGTAAAGAAACTAATAAATAATCAATTAAAAAAAAGACTAACGTATTTTTCTTTCATATTTATATAGTTTTTTTGAACTTCTAATTCCAAGTCATATTCAAAGATATAACGCTTCAAAGCCACCCGTTTTATAAAACGGCAATTTCATAGGTAAAGAACCTATAATAATCGCCCAATCACTTCAAAACATCAGTGATCTAAAGTGATTGGTTTCTTCAGTCATGACCAAAAATGTGGGTAGATATAAGTACACTCATAAGGAAAAATCATTTGTGTTCAGGTTGAGACCCAACGAGATCTTAAATCTAGCTTTTCTCCATGGTTAATCCCAAAGGATCCACACATATTTTTAGAATAAAAGTAGTTTATCCCCTCGGCCGCCGGTGGGTATTATTATTTCGTAATTGCGTTTTTTAGAAAAGCACACACAAAATGCATTAAAAAAAAATCTTTTTTCTGGTTTTTTCCAGGAAAAAGGTGTAGAAATCAAAATTTTCAGCCGAATGAATTTCATACACCCGTGTGTACAGTTAAGTACTGTCAATTAAGCGTTTTTCAAGGTAATTCAAGTTACAGTACAAACGTGAATGTACAATCGGCGCCCGAGAGGTGTGTCACCTCTCGGGCGCCGATCGTAACTTTATTTTTTAATTCTTCATAATCATATAACAATTCCCATATTAATTTTTACAAACAATTAGCTTTGATATTGACTGAATTATACTGTAACCGTTTAATTTTTTATCTTGCGACATTTTATATCCTATAGTGCGGGATCCAGTGTCCCACTTAATTATTGTAACACATCATGTTAACAAATCAGCTTTACTTGGCATGTAAGGTGCTAACAGTACGTCAATTATTTGTTTTGAATGTAATTTTGTTCCAACACGCTGAACTCTATTTTAACCCAATACCCTCAGATAGGAGAAGAAAAGATTTGGTTTGTGCTAATTCTCGGACTAATCATGCTTTTGCTAAACGATTTTATTTATTTTTAGGACCACACTTACATAACCAGTTTAACAAAGTGCTAAAGATTTATAGTTTAAGTTACAATAGGTGTAAGTTATTGGTTCAGGAATATTTGGCAAAACACAATTATGCAGACACGGAAAAACTTCTAGAAATTGTAAAATAAAGTTTATAGGTATCTTCTCTAATATAAGTCTCTTTTTAACATAATTAATAGTCTCCAGTTTGTATACTTTATTTTTGTTCGTTAATTTATTTAAACATAATATATCGTACTTAAACTATTTTTTTAAATGATTTTACTACTAATAGATTTTTAAGTCATTAAAATATTGTCTTCTTTTTAATTTAGCTTGTATTTTTATTATTATTTTCTTTTGTAAATGGATGGCCTGAAACACAGGTTTTCATTAACCTAGATCAGGCAGGCCTACATTGCATTTAGAATTAAATTTTATCTAGATTGTAATTAATGTAAATTCGTTTTATTAATGTAATTTCACTTTATCCTTGAATAAATGATTATTATTATATTATTATTATTATAAATTAATTGTTAATATTTTTTTTTTCTTCGTGCATTTATTTATCTCAGAACCCTTAGGTGCTGGACCTTTGGAAGGCGAACAAAAAGCCGAAACCAACTCGCAGTGGCCTTTTAGATACTTTAACGTGATAGCAACCGACGATTACCGCATCAGGCAACGGTGCTCATGCCATAGCCGCCGCCGTAATTCCGATCCCGTTTTTCGACCACCGTAAGCACGGGCTTGCAGACGGCGGGCAATAGTTAGCTCGCTGTCCGGTAACAGTCCGGACCGAGCCCAAGTCGTCGACGACATGCACTGTTCCCGCGCGCCTCAAGGAGTTGTCAGCAAACTGTAAGGGCCCAGCAGGGTCGAAGCCTTCTCTGGGGCTTTGGGGAGGGATGAAAATGTATACCAGGGCTCTGGAACTAACTACAAAAAGGGAAGGGTTAAGTTTTTAGTCAGTAAGAGTCTGACACTATTTCCCACTCCGCCCAAGAGCGGGGGATGTCATTTTATGATTTTACCTACAATAAAAAAACAGACGATTATAATTATATAATCGTCTGTTTTTTTTTTTATTATTATATCCCTGTACGCGCTACACTAGTGCACCCAAGGTCAGCCCCTGGTTAGTGAAAACCTATTGAAACATAAGGAAAACAAAGATAATAGGGGTATGGTTTTTGGAGTCTTAAATGGATTAATTACCAGAAACTACGTTAAAACCTCTCCCTGAACAATGTTATTAATATCCTTCGATAAAAGGCAGGGGTTTTTTTTTTATGGTAGGTAAAATCATCTATGACAAATCCCGCCCTTGGGCGGAGCGGGAAGTAGTGTTAGACTCTTACTGACTAAAAACCTACCCTGTTCCTTCGTAGCCTATCGTGCCGGGGCCGGGTATTCCTTTGACATACACACTCAATAAATGGGCCCCCTATAAACGGTCGCCAGTATATTCTTATTATTATTAATTGAACATCTTCACTATTTTGAGTTAACAGTTTCATGATTTTGAAATAATAATTCCTGGTCGAAGATGAGACTGAACCACGGATATCTATGGACTGAACACAGAGATTACAATATACCAATAGTAATTTCATGAACATCAAAGGGTTGAACCAGGTTCTATTTACAATTCATAATTCATAAGAAGACGAAATTTCAGCGCTGATGGCCACAAACCCGAATTCATTTTACATCTTTGACGAGCTTCAAGTAATATTGTTAAAATACTGGCTTTTGAAGCTGACCTTATTTGAATTCTATGGTCTGATATTCAAAATAGTTTTCCCTGCCTACTTTTTTTTTTGGTAGGTAAAATCATCCAATGATAAATCCCGCCCTTGGGTGAGGCGGGAAATAGTGTCAGACTCTTACTGACTAAAAACCTACCCTTCCATTCATTGCCTTTATCCCGGGGCCCGTGGTGAGATTCTCACATAACCTTTGGCCCCAGTAGGCTTCGGCTCTGATGGACCCCTACAGTTTGCTGACAACTCCTTGAGGCGCGCGGTAACAGTGCGCGCTGTAGTTCCCCTGCCTACTTGGATTCTTAATATAGGTACGCTGATATTTAATGGTGATGGAAATATTGTTTGCAATGAAGTAGGTAGCTGAAAGGCTCTGAGTGAATTCAAAGTAGACCGTTGATAGAATAGCCATACATGAATATAAAAACTTCAAAACGATGCTTAATATAATTTTATTAATTAGATTTTCGCGTTCGTAAAACTAGCGTAGCTTTAAAATGTTTTGTGGTTGTGGTAGCCCTTTTTTTTCATTCCATAAGATTTCTTTGTGGTCGTTCGAGGTTCAATTATCTTCATCATTTCAGCTGAAAGACGTCTACTACTGGACGTAGGCCTCCCCTAATGCTTTGATCACACGTACCGAGGAAAAAGGGCGAGATAGTGAAATATTGCTCGGCCGAGACAGTGATGTAAGTGAGTTGTAGAGATAAGCGCTCGGCCGAGCACTGGGCACTATGTTTATACGTACCGAGTGGTCGAGGGCACTGCCTCACCCGCTTGCTCGGTGGTAAAGTTAATGAAGAAGTTTTTCATTGCAACCGTGGCATAAAGCACCGCACCTTGTCTAAAGCTCACGAGTATCGGACGACGTTTTTCAGCAAACTTAGTGCTTGTTAACGGAGACGCGGGGCATTTCGGCGGCGCGTTGGGCGGCGCGGCCCGCACTAAACTCAAACATATGACGCTGTATGAGAGTGTTTATAGAGTTGCGTTTTTGTTGGTGGTGCTCACGGCGGAGCACGTGGCGACGCCCGCGGCGGCGCAAGCGGCATACTCCATTCAAAATAAAACGTACTGCACCGCACCGGTAATCAGCACGCCCCGCGTCTCCGTAAACACGATCATAAAATGCAAAATAGAATATTGAATTTTAACTTTATAACGAGTTTATAAACATTATGGATCATATTGGATTTTGATAGCCAAATACTGGAAAAGAAAAGTGCAATAAATGGGTGATACTTAGGTACAGTGAAGCGAACCTAAAAGTCAATGAGAACTGGATTATAGAAATCCAGTTTTCATTGACTTTTTAATGCGCGTTTACTCAATTTTTTATGCTCTTTTAATGTGAATATTTAAAATTGCACTACAGTGTTATAACTACATTTACTAGCCAACATTTTCATAAAGCTCTCGTATTATTTTCTATTTCTCCATATCTGATGGAACCCTAAACAACGAGACCCTATTATTATGAAGCCTCCGTTTTCTGTTCATCAGTCCATCTGACGGTCCGTTCTTCTGTCAACGGAGATTTCTATGGCTGTATCAACATTGAATAATAATTATTACGTTTTTATCTCGATTTTCATTTTGTAGTGCGGACCCTTCGTATGCAAGTTCAATATGCACTTGGCCAGTTTTGTGCCTTAGAAAAAAGTATGAGATTTACACCCGTAATTATAAAGTAGTATTTACTTGTTACTAGGTAAAATCTTATTAAGTCATTACTTGACGTTCGTAAGCTGCATTCAAAATTCAAATTTGTCTTAACTATAGAATACAAATAGTAGTTACTTTTGCTCAAGTATATAGTTTTACTTGTTTATAAATACGGGTTTTTTTATTTATTTTTTTATGGTAGGTAAAATCATCCAATGACAAATCCCGCCCTTGGGTGGGGCGGGAAATAGTGTCAGACTCTTACTGACTAAAAACCTACCCTTTCATTCATTGCCTTTGTCCCAGGGCCCGTGGTGATATTTTCACATAACCTTTGGCCCCAGTAGGCTTCAGCCCTGCTGGGCCCCTACAGTTTGCTGACAACTCCTTGAGGCGCGCGGCAACAGTGCGCGCCGTAGACGACATGAGCTCGGACCGGTCTGTTACCGGACGGACGGACAGCGAGCTACCCATTGTCCACCGTCCGTATAAATACGGGTGGATAAATACGGCCTTCTTTAGCGGAAAGACTCAATCCAAAGATCTTTAGTTAAATCTCAATTATGTTAAAACAGGGATAATTTATTTGCAATAAGGCTACTTAACATAATCTCAATCAAGATCACCGCAGACAGACACGACGACGCGATGGAGCGAAACCATTCTATAGAATTAATTCTACCTGCATAAACAGTTTTAGAACAATTCACGGACTATCAAAAATTGCTGTTACAGCGTTAACGCTTGCTGGGGCTGCTGGAATGTACGAAAGAATTACTTTGGCCCTAGACGGCGAAGAGTTGAATGAACACAGGTAGGCTAGAGTCGCGAAGACCTTCTGGTAACCGTCCGGACCAAGCCCAAGTCATCCTCGGAGCATTGTGTTCCACGCGCGCCTCAAGGAGATGTCAGCAAACCGTAGATCCTCATCAGAATCGAAGCCTACTGGGGCCACGGGTGTGTGAAAGTGTACCCCGGGGCCTACAAAAGTGGGTTTTTGTCAGTACAATCAGACACGCCCTCCCGCTCCGTCCAAGGGCGGAAGATGTCACTAGATGATTTCCCACCTAAAAAAAGGGCAAGAGCGAGGCGGACTCGCGCACTGAGGGTTCCGTACAAACTTTAAAAACAGTTCAATTGTTTAAAATTTTTAAATAGACCTACCTATAAAAATAATATAACTTACAAAAATAGTTTAAACTATAAAAAACAGTTTAATTCACGAATCGAGTTTCGAAGCGTTAGAGAGAGATTTTTTTTTGTCCTATATGTATTTGTGTTATGCGACCTTACTTCATGCCAAATTCAAGGTCAACGGGAAGTACCCTAAGAATATTGATTCTATAGAGGGGTCGAAACATAATTTTTGGCGACATAAAAAGCTGTATCTTTTTTTAGTTATTTTAGATTTTTTTTATCACAGCTTCAAGAGACCGCAGACTTGTGTATATGGTTTAAATTTCAACTCGATACCTACACGCGTTTCCGAGATAAATGGTCTTGGCAGACAGAAAAACAGACAGACGAACAACAAAGTGATCCTTAGAAGGTTCCGTTTTATCCTTTTGAGGTAGTTTACCACTTAGCCACCACGTCTTTGACTACATGTCTTCGTATTTGATAAAGCTCTAACAGTCAGGACCGTGCCGACCGATATAATATGCTCTCCGCCTGATTCATACGTGTGGTCCGCTAAGATTTATATGCAGACAGGCTCTTATGAATGACCTCCCGAGATTTATCCTGAATAATCCAGATGAACTGACTGGCTGAAAGCATACTGCATCCTAGGGACATGAAATTCGTTTCAGCTGGTATTTTATTGGTGTTTTTAATATCGTGCGTATTTCATCGCGCATGCGGATTGGTCCCGCATGCATAACTTCTGCAAATGTCCTTTTCATATTCGTACTAAGTATTTATTGTAATCCATGCGATACGCACGCTGGACGCATTTTTTGTCTTTTGAAATTTGCTACATGCGGGGGCGATCCCGCATGCGTAATGAAATCAGCACGATTATAAAAAACGCCCAAACGATTTTGTTTAATATCATGCGGGTTTCGCAGATTTGCGGGATTGCCCTGTACCCCCGCATGCGTATTCCTGCATTAAAATAAATACTTGTATGAAAAGGACATGCGGATTTGTTCCGCATGCTTGATGAAATCCACATGATAATAAAAACACCCTTGGATCGATTTTTCGAGTCAATGAAAGAAACTTTTACATAATTTAGCCCTAGTAAGTGAGCCTACAGTATTATTCAAAAGAATCACCACCACCTGGATTAAATAAAAGATGGATTTTCAATAGAAATCTGACATACCCTTTCACTCCGCCCAGAGCGGGAGGAATTATTTAATGAATTCATACCTCAAAAAGCAAAATTAAAAAATAAAGGCCTAGTAGCTAACTACGCATACACATCAACGTCAGTGACGTAATTTGGTTTTCAAAAGTGGAGGTGTAAAAGCTTTTGCATTACTTCTACTTTAGGCATGGGCTTACGGATAACAAGCAGTAAACGTCCCGACCGGAGTCATCGACGGCGGCTAGTATTCTACGCGCGCCTCAAAGAGATGTCAGCAATACCGTAGAGGCCCAGCAGAGCTGATGCCTACTAGGGCCATGAATTTACATCAAAAATGGAAACACGTAGTCCTGGAACACATAGGGCAAAGAAGAAACATAGGTATGATTTTAGTCAGTAAGTCTTAAACGCCCTCGATGCCACTCACGCCCAGATGAATTTCCAACTTTAAAAAAAACATACCAACTTATTTTGGACTTTTGTGCATGCCATAGTTATGGCGGTAAGTCCCTTCTTTGAGGACTGGCTGTAAAGACAACACGGCATCCTCACCTTCCGCATGACGCAGGTTCTCATCGGACATGGTAAGTTCGGGAGGTTCCTGCACCGGATTTGTGAGGGAGGTAAAAAATGCTCTATCGTTTGGTGAAAACCGATCTAAACTATCTCTAAAAATAACGAAGTTACTCTGTGTAAAAGGGTCTAACTGACCCAAACAAAAAACTACACAAGTCGCGTTCAAGTACTTTTGTATTCTTTTAAACGGATTTTTTTTTTTTTGGTTTTTTTAATTTGAATTGAACAACAACACCTAATCCTTAAAAATAGTTTAGTAAGTAATGATATAACTAGACATAGATCCGTTTTCACCTAAATGCATTACTTTTATCATAAAACTAATTCCAAATGCTTATCCTTTTTCACTTGTGTTAATAAACATTTAACTTATGGAATAAAAAATGGTAATTTAAAAATCTAAAAAACCCGACTGCTTTTCTGAGCATTCATGAAAAAGCCCTAAAACAAGAAAGTTGTTGTAGCAGTCGGGACCCATTACATCATAGATCTACTGACTAGACGGCTGACTTTCTAGAATGGGTCCCGACTGCTACAACAACTTTCTTGTTTTAGGGCTTTTTCATGAATGCTCAGAAAAGCAGTCGGGTTTTTTAGTTTTTTAAATTACCATTTTTTATTTTTAACTTTTTTTATTTTATTTTTTTACGATATCACTTTCACAGTAATTACAAATCTAACGACACCTCGCAAACTTGAATTTGGCGCCAAAAATCCGCCATTTTGTTTTTTTAATATTTTGATATACCCAGTGTCACTCTCACAGTAAATACGAATCTAACGACACCTCTCAAGCTAAAATCCATCGAGCCGTTCAGGCTGCAGAGCGTGCCAAACAATTATACATACATACATACATACATACATACATACATACATACATACTCTCGAAAAACATAACCCTCCTTCTGGCGCAGTCGGGTAAAAAGGGGTATAACTTATTTTATATCCTCAAATAATTCAATTTGTGGCTAGTGTAAGTCGCTATCTTAGAAACTATTAACTTTACATAAAAAATATAAAGAGCATAATTTGTTTACCTATAAGAAACGCTCTCCTATCAATCCCCCCCTTCCAAATCCAACTGCCATTAATATATTCACCAAATTAATTTTGTCGTCTAGATTATGTAATTTAATTTTATGAGCATAGCTGGTTTTTCAAAAATTGACTAGATTAGAGCCAAAAATAATTTAATTGCAATAAAACGAATAAGGAAATACACTAAAAAGTTTATCGATAAAAATAACAACAGTACAAAAATAGAATTAATACTCGTACATTCAACGCTACGCCATGATGAGATCCTCAGTGGAATAACACACAAAAATTTGGAAGGACCGTAGAATAACCAGAAATCATTGATGAACTGCTTGGTCTTTCCAATTCTTCTATATCTGAGACGTGGACGCTGAGGATGCGAAATCGTCACAAGATCGACGCACTGGAAATCTGATACTGAAGTCGTATACTTCGGATTCCTTGGACCGCGCACCGAACTAATATTTCGTTCGAACCAGAAAGAATTCAATATAAGAGAGATATTATCGTCATCTGTGCAAATACGAATTCTCAAGTTCTTCGGGCATACCACCCGTAACGAAGATTCAATGGAACGATTGATGGTGCAAGGGAAAGTCGAGGGCAAAAGACGCTCTCCAACATGGTGGACGGACCTCATAAAATTTATGACACACAGCAGCATAAATAACAACTCCCGAACCGCCAAACACAGAGATGCATGGCGTCGGATCGCGGAGGAGGCGGTAGCGCTAGACGGCAAGACTCGGACAAGACATGAATACGACGAATTTTTCAAGAGAGCACGACTAATCGAGCGTATCTTTTACTAACTAAAACCCAGCTAATTTCCTTTCACGTTACAGCCACGGAACCTTTTCAAACGTTCCCGCAGGTCTAACAGACATCAGCCCAGCTGAACCCCTTTAGTTTTGCTGCCATTATTTGAGGCGCACATGGAACATCACGTGCCGTTGACTGGAGCTTACCGGACAGCCGGACGGCGAGCTACCCATTGCTCATCGTTACAAGACCATGCCCACGAGTGCCGGAAATCACCTTGAGGGATTAAAGAAGAATCTTGAGATAACAATTCGTTAATAAATCGATATAGGCGATCGAACGAAAATTGATAACTTATATCAATCACGTTTTATAATCATTTTGCAACATGAACTACTCGTATCTCAATCCTCACCTATCTATACCTAATACATATATTATGTAGTTACAACAAATAAATAATAATAATATAAATAAATAATTTATTCCCAAAAAATAAGTACTAATAACTAAAAGAGCTTATTAAAATTAGTAATCTAAGTATTTTTAAAAGAGCTAATAAAAAGGGCCTCCGACCAATAGTAAACGTCTTTCGGCTGAAATGATGATAATGGATTTAATTAACTAATTTGATTGCATATGTGTAATTTTTAAAACAACTACCTAATAACTACACTATGATGAAATCGAATAGGATTTGCAAATGACAGACTCTTGAGACAATAAAGTCTTCATACCATTTCGGGATTTATCTTTTTACTCCATTGATATATTATAAGGGAAGATAAGTTACGCGCTATCATCACGATCAGAAAACCTGGAGTCGAAATTCTCACATCTGCACTACCTATGTAGATGGACAACTCGCGGACGGCGGGCAATAAATAGCTCGCTGTCCGTCCATCCGGTAACAGACCGATCCGAGGTCAAGTCGTTAACGGCCCGCACGTTGTCACCAAACTGTAGGGGCCCAGCAGGGCCGAAGTCTACTGGGGCCAAAGGTTATGTGAAAATGAAACCCGGAGCCCTGGGACGAAGGCAATGAAAGGAGCAGGGTAGGTTTTTAGTCAGTAAGAGTCTGACACTATCTCCCGCCCCACACAAGGGCGGGATTTGTCATTTGATGATTTTACCTACCATAAAAAAAACAAGGATAAACAAGGACAGAGATAAGAGCCGGCGCTGTCGTGCGAGCGAAAAAGCGTTTGCCGCCTAATGTGTGTGATTGTCGCGACCGATGTAACACCGATTGCGGCTGAGTGAAATTAAGACAAACTATCCTGATTTCAGAGGTCCACGTTCTCTTTTCCGCTGTTTTTATTATATCAATGTTTTACTCTATCAAATATTTACGCAACTACCTGCGAAATTACCTTACAAATTATACTGCTATCTGCAAAATACCTCTAGCCATCTTTCATTACCTAACCTGTTGTAATTTCTGTAATAATCATTAATCAAATCAGCCATACAGCCGGCTTTTCCTGAGTTGCACCATGACAACCTGTCTTCCGGCAGCCTACACTAGATGTTAAGTCGTTGGCCCATTTTACTTTGAGCTTTCAAAGCAGCTGTTCTTTAGGTTCATTTTCCTAGCTGGTTTGATTGAAACTGCAACAACACACTCGTACAGAAATATTGGTGGCCCATTGATAACGGCCGCGACTCACGACTTGTTTATAGTCTGTATTCAAATGTAGACATGCGCTTTATGCGAGAACTACGAGTACATTAAATCGACGCACATGTGTTTTGTATGTAGAATACGCGTGGCGTGGATCTAATGTAGCTCTGCAAGTCTAGTTGCCATTTATAATGTTTGGAGACCGACGCGCCCAGATCGGCGTACCTAGCCCACATGTGTGCAATGCTTTCTACCTTTACTTTGAGCTAGATATTTCATCACCACTACACTCAAAATAATGAAGGAAAACATTGTGAGGAAAGAATTTGAGGATTTGAAGACATATTGTGAGAGTCACAAACCTGCACTGGGCTCTCATGGTGGATCATGTCAATGGAAAAGTAATTTTCTCCTAAAGAGGAGATCTTAATTATCTGCCGGTAAAAGTCTCGTCATAATCGGTCTAGACGTTCTTGAGATAAACCAGAATAAACATACCGACGCACAGATAAAAATATTTTTAAACGGTTTTTTGCTCAAGAGAAAAAAGCTTTTATTTTGACATTACAAGCAGACTGGTCAATTTTATTTATTTGTCATACAGATAAAAAATTTATTTATTTGTATGACAAATAAATAAAATTGACCAGTAAAAAAAAAATGATTTTATTTTTCCTTGAAAGTCCTTAAAGATAAGTGTCTAGATGGAATAAAAAAAACAAGTATTCGCTAAGCAGAACCAGTAGGTTCTGCCTCGGTGAATACTTAGTATTTTATAAGTAAGTAAGTAATTACGTTTGCAAAGCGTAACAGTTGCGTGTCAATGGAACCAAACAGAGCGCGCGCGCAGTCAGGGCCACCCGGCGCCGATTAGCGGACGCACTCACTTCAATGTTCGAATTTTAAAAAACTGTTCTACTTTGTTTACTGTGATTGCAAACAAAACACTGGCTGAAATACTGGATATTTGAATTTGAAATTGGAAGGTTAGTTGATTTTTATTTTTATTTTTTAAGATGTTCATACAAATATTTCATGCGTACTTTGGATTCGCGATAAATAATGTCTTATCAATGTTTTTATCAAGCACATTTGGTAAACAAATTAGAATTTGTGATTAAGAATATATTTAAAATTTTAAATGGCACGCACAATACCGGGTCATAGAGGGGCAAATTAAATAAAACTATAATAAAAAGAACGTCCACCGAGCAAGAAATCATGATACGAATAAAATTAAATGAAAGATTCTTTGTTCTAGTTAATTTGCTCTCATTTCCGCACTATCGCATCGAATGCTATGTTTTAGTTTAATTTGTATTACTAAGAACACAAAATTGCTTTTAAATTAATAAATGCTTATGTATAATGTAGATGCAATTTAATACTCGTATGCACTTAATTGCATTCGAGTAGTAAATTGCAGGTAATTTTAATAGGAGTAAGATTGTTGAATCATTGTTTGTATATCAAGACTACCTATGTATGAAACAATAATTACATTCTTAGTACCTATGCACTTAGAACCTAATTACTACATCATTATTTCAATTATCCCGTCCATTACCGTAAGTCCACATAAAACGCGTGAATACGTAAAGAATAAAATGATTTTTCTTCGCTGTAAAGCAGAAATCTTGTAGTTTTCTTGGATCAGAAAGTATTTTGTGTATTACTCTTAGCGACAGTGTTTTAGTTCTAGAACTAATAACAGATTTGTAACCAGATTAGTAGTTTCAATTCTTCGCCCAAAGTTACAAATTTTACGTCTGAATAATATCAGTGTAACTACACTACAATTGCTATAGGATGGTGTGGGTGACAGCTGTCAGATTCATACAATGTAGCTACCTATCCTTTTCGCTCATCTTAAGGATGCATATTATTGTCACCTTAACCATGTTATGTAAAAAAGACTATAGACAGGCTACGTGGTTGTTTGAAAGGCTTACCGTGACCCTGGAACGCAAAATGCAAATGCAGGAACCGGTAGGCTCTAGCCGGTGAAGTCTGAAGATCCAAAGCTCAGAACGGGAAAAAAATATTTGATTATTTTCCTTCCTCATAAAAAATCTTGAAAGATAGATCTCAATACTGATTAATTGCTACATATGGTATGTACTTATTACATAAGTAAAAAATATCTAACTGAATATAATTATATGAGGACGGATTAAACAAAAGATGAAAAAGCTATAAGAGTTATAAGTATACATGTAGATGGATGGATATGGACATGAAAGAAAAGTTAGCTAGTGATAGCGTGACGGGTTGCAGGAAACAAGAAAGAAAAAACGTGTTGCGCCGGCCTGACATAAAACGGGACAAGGGTGGGAAGATATTTTTTTTTATTTATTTAAACTTCATGTACAGTACCATCGACGGATCTTGGCGCGCCTGAAGTTAGGCTCTGCGAACTTTAGCGCTTGTGCACTCGTAAAAAAATAAATGCTTTGAAAAAATAAATGCCAATAGCAGTTGTTATTGCTATTAACAACTGTTATTGGCATTTATTTTTATAAATCATTTATTTATCGCGCTTATTTTGAACGCTAAAGTTTGCAGAGCCTAACTTCAGACGCGCAAAGATCCGTCGTCCGTGCTGTAGTGGTACAAAGGCGGACTTAATAAAACAATGGACAATTCTTTGGGACTATAGGTTGGATAAGTTCAATTTTTAATGAGCCATGCTTCACCGAGACTATAAACGCGTCGGTGAAGCGTCTGTACATTAAAATCAATCAGTGAGGAAGTTTTTTTTTATGGTAGGTAAAATCATCCAATGACAAATCCCGCCCTTGGGCGGAGCGGGTAGTAGTGTCAGACTCTTACTGACTAAAAACCTACCCCGTTCCTTCGTTGCCTATCGTGCCGGGGCCGGGTATTCCTTTCTGAAGCTGACGCATGGCCCCTGCAGGCTTCGACCCTGCCTGCAGCTAGCAGGCTGGGTCTCTACAGTTTGCTGACAGTGAGGATGGTAGAATATTCCTGATTAATTTCACAGTGCCGTGGACCGAGGATATAAAAACCAGTACCCTAAACTAATACTAGTAATTATTCAAACACCGAGGCTTCCCATGCGTAAGGGTAGGATAGCGTGAGCCCCAGCATGGTCGTATCACTTAGGATCACTTTGTTGTCCATCAGTCTGTCTGTCAAAACTCTTTATCTCAGGAACCCACGTAGGTATCCAGTTGAAATTAAAACCTTTACTCAAGTCTGCGGTCCCTTGAAGCTGTAAAAAATCAAACTTCTAAGTTAAGGAAAAAGAAACACGGCCGTTTATATCGCAAAGAACGTATATTTGGACACTCTTAAGGGAATCGAAATTCATAGGGTACTTCCCGTTGACCTACAATGCTGAAATTTTGCAAGAAGCAATGCCTCATAGCACAAATCTGAAAACTGTAAATTTATAGTTATAATAATAATATTTTTAGTTTAGACGTCATTGCCCACCAAACATAAAGAATACCACAATAAAAACAATACAGGATGTTAGTAACAATTTTAGCTAAAATTTTAAAACTATGTTAGTACGTGGTTGTGCGAATTTGCTGTGGACTGTAGGTTTAAAAAGCGATCTAAGGTTTGTTAACAATATGCAGATACTGTGCCTGGATGGGACGGAAACTAGGAAGGAACACTGACCTTTTGACCTCGAAGGTTCCACGTGGCGCCGGCCGGCGAACCCCGACTTCGTACTTTCAAATCACTGCCAGGTCCTGAATTGCACTACACTGCACTATTGTTGAGTCTTTGAATGGTTGGATCACGAAATAGTCAATTTTCTTGTAATTTCGAGCGGGCGTTGTTAGCGGAGCGGTCACATTCACAATCGATGCACAAACCTCAATGTCATTCCAATTCTTGCGGTCGTGCGGGGGGGGAAACGGAAGGGATAGGATTGCTAGGCCAAAAAAAATAAATTACAAAAAAACAAAATCGCGGAACATAGCAAATTGGCGCAACCATTCCCCCCGGGTTTGAAGGGTTACCTTCAAAGAAAAGAAAAAAAAAACAAAAGCGAAACTAAACCCTATTACTATATCTAAACTATCAATACTAGGTAGCGAAACAACTTATAACTAACTATGCCACTACTACTGATTAGGCAGAGGGCAGAGGCGAATAACCGGCCGCAGGTACGATCCAGTTGCGGTTTTAACCTTTACGACTCGCGTTATTCCGTTCGAACCCGGAAAAACTTCTTCCACTACACCAAGAGGCCAGTGCAGAGGAGGCGCACTCTCAGTCTTCAGTATCACCACAGTACCGACTGTGACTGGATCTGAAGGAGTGTTCCACTTTTAACGCGACTGCAGCGTATGCAGATAATCTGTCCTCCATCGCTTCCAAAAGGACTGAACTAAGCTATCTAGCAGAGCGTGACGCGGGTGAAGCTTAAAGCAGGGCACACATCTGTGCACTCTAGCGCGTATCAAATTGCGAGCGGAAAGTATCCAGTACTTCTGTCGAAGAATGGACATTAATAAATCGGGACCAGCGTGACAATTTACCTTATGGTGATAATCCACCAACAAATCCAAAACGTGATCCTTGCGTGGTAGAACTACTGGATGCATTTGTTCAAACTCTAACTTAGCATTTCGCAGACGGCCACCGACACGAATGAGTCCGTCTTGCAAAAATGGTTTCAAATGTTGAAGTGCGTGACTACAAGGTTTATATGATTCTAAACTACGAAATTCTATTGAAAAATAAAATTTCTGCAACTCTCGAAGTACAACTGATTCAGCTCTATCCAAATCAGCTGCGATTATAGAACCACGCGATGGTAATAATCTCAAAAATCTTAGGACGTAAACTACACAGCGTAATAGTCTCGACCAAGACGAGACTCGATTAGACAACAACAAAACAACTGACTCTTCACGCGAAACTGATACTACAAGCGTATGTTTCTTCTCCTCGGGTGGCTCTGAAACAGTAGCGGGGTTAAACGGAGCATTTGGCCACTCGTTAGGAGTGGTATGAAGCCAGGGAGGGCCACAAAACCAAAGCGGATGATTTAAAATTTGCGCAGGAAGCAAACCACGTGAGAGACAATCAGCTGGGTTTTCTGTTCCAGCGACATGGAATATATTTTCCGGTGACAATTCAGCTTGAGTCTTAGCCACCCTATTTGCGACAAACGTGCCCCATCGATGGGGTGAAGAGTGGGCCCAACATAGAGCAACGGTTGAGTCTGAAAACGCTACAATTCTCTCTATATTAATGCGAGGACGACAAGTTTTGACTATAGATGTAATCAATTGAACCAACATAAGAATAGCGCAGAGTTCGAGACGAGCAAGAGAGACAACCTTACGAGGAGATACCTTTGATTTTGCGCTAATGAGGAAAACTGAAATGTTATCGCCATTTTGTACCTGAAAGTAAACCACTCCCCCGTAAGCCCTCTCACTGGCGTCTGCGAAACCTACCACATTAACAACAGTGTCTGTTACTATACCAACATGGCGAGGAATCTGTATCTGATCGAGCATTGGAAGCTCTTTCCTATAGCGAGCCCACAACTTAGCAACACTGTCAGGAGCGGTGTCGTCCCAATCACAGTTGGAAAGCCAAAGCTCTTTTATAAGCAGCTTT
This sequence comes from Leucania comma, assembly GCA_958295575.1. Classification (NCBI taxonomy): domain Eukaryota; kingdom Metazoa; phylum Arthropoda; class Insecta; order Lepidoptera; family Noctuidae; genus Leucania; species Leucania comma. The sequence goes on from OY282466.1 coordinate 17,469,942, forward strand.
GCATACAAAACGACAGGAGCTACAAAACCCATTATATCCCATATCCGAGCTACACATGCTAGGATAACGCGTTTGGTACAAGTTGGCGGAGTCGAGCTAATTTTAAGACTGAACATATCAGTTGCGGGTGACCAACTTAAACCAAGGATCTTATGCGAATCACTATCATCGAATTCCTTTACCGAAGTCAACCGGTGTGACGGTGGAATCGACTCTAATGTAGCTTGCGAGTTGCTTGTCCATTTCACCAGATCAAATTGACCGGACTTCATGAGGCTGATTACTTGAGCAGCGGTCTCTATAGCCTCTGCTTCACTAGGTACACTGTACACAAAATCGTCCTTGTACAATCCGGTTTCAATAGTGGCCCTTGCTTTAGGGTATGTATGACCCTCGTCAGCGGCCAACTGCTTGATAGTGCGAAGAGCGTGAAAGGGACTAGACTTAAGCCCAAAACAAACACGATTGAATTCGTAAACCTTCAAAGGTTCCTGCGGAGAAAATCTATACAAGAAGCGTTGGAATCTACGGTCACATTCTCTGATTCCAATACTAAGAAACATTTGCCGAATATCAGCAGAGAGCGCAATAGCAAACAAGCGAAAATTTACTATTATTTCAAATAAGTTACCCTGGAGGTTCTGACCACAATACAAGATATCGTTAAGCGATATGCCAGTACTAGTTTTAGCGCTACCATCCATAACCACACGCAGTTTAGTTGTAAGCTTGTCTTCTCTAACAACTCCATGGTGCGGGATGATGTAAAACGGGTAATCACGTGTCTCCTCAGTCTCGGCAGGCGCTGATGAGATATAACCTTTATCTAAATATTCGATCAGCACATCATCATAGGCTTGCTTCAACTTAGGAGACGCCTGCATCTTACGTTCCAAGCATAGAAAGCGTTTTTCTGCGGAGGCACGGGAGCCACCGAGCGAAAAAATATCACCCTTGAAAGGGAGCGCGACAACATAACGACCATCTTTATCACGAGTAGTCGTGCGGGTATAAATCTCCTCAGTGACCTGATCCTCAGGGCTGAGAATAGGCGGGACATTGACCTCTTCAATCTCCCAGAACTTGCGGATGGTAGACTCAAGCGGCGGCTCGACGGTGCAACAGTGCGACACAGTCGAGTAACTATTTAACACTTCGATCCACAACTACCCAACTTGTTCATACAAAAGTAGACTCTAAACATCGGAATTAAGGCCTATAGTGGCGTGGATGTGAGAGGACACCGGTGTCCTCTGAGCTAGGACAGATTAAACAAGCGGGTGCGGAACCAACTATAACAAACCCGAGAACTGTTTCCAGTGCGTGCGGAGCGGGGTACATCGGAAGACCTTGAATTTTACGTGATAACTGGAGATGCGGGAGAATCGAAGCACCGATCAATAGATCGATATCTCCAGGGAAAGCGTAATTTCCGTCGGCTAACTGCAAGTTCTTAAACTCCGTCAGCATGGACGTGTCAACCGGTACCGTGGGCAACCGTTCCGTAATCTTATCTGCGACTAGCGAATCCATTTCAAACGAAATATTACGATTAAAACGTGAACTAAATATTATTTTAATGGAACCGTGAATGGTTGCCTTTAAACCTCCAAAACCTTTCACTTCTGAGCGGGATGACCAATCATTAAAACTAAAACCAAGGCGTTGACAACAATCCCGAGTAATAAAATTACTCTGGGAAGCGCCATCTAGTAGCGCTCGAACGGTGTGCGGTTTGCCAAAGGCATCTACAATGACAACTTGCGCGGTCGCAAGTAAAACGGTAGTGATTTGAGTACCAGCGGCGGAAAGCGAACACAATGTTACGTCGTTTGCACTTGCAGCAGGCCGCGCGTCACAAGCGTCGCGCGTCCGCGCAGGCCGCGGCCGCGATGGCAGCTTACTACTCTCAAAATGTAAGAAGGTATGATGTCTAGCTAGACATTTACGACAGCTAACACCACTGTTACATGACGTAACCAGATGTTTGTCACTTAGACAATTAAAACACAAATTATTAGTGCGGACAAACTTGTAACGATCACTAGGCGATAATCTCTGAAATTCTGAACACTTGTACAGCTGTGTATGGCTACCCTTACACAGAGAACAGTCAGGTGTTGAGGCGGTATTAACTAGCGTATGTGCAGTCTTGACTGACTTCGATGACGCGTCTATACGGCGATCGGAACCTGTCCTATTCGTGACTTCATGACGTGCCGACGTGCGCTGCAATACCTTAATATGGTCGCGAATAAAAGATTCTAAATCTTCGAACTTAGGTATTTCGTTACCGCGCTGAGTCGTTTCAAACAGACGAACAGTTTCAGGATCTAATTTCTTTAAACCGATATACAAAAACAAAAAGTCACAGAGGTCATTGACCTTTAGGTTCTTTACTGCACGAACAGATGATGCGAAAATATTTAAAAACTTCTCTAAATTATGATCGTTACAAACGGAAAAACTTTTCAAATCGAATAATTGATCTAAATATGCGGTGGCTACTAATCGCTTATCTTCGTATTTTGTTTTTAAAGTGTCCAAAACTAAAGTGTAATTTTCAGCGCTAAACGTAATTCCAGCACAGACAGCCTTTGCCTTACCGGTCAATTTTTCTACGAGATAATGCAATCTCTCGTGATCTGTCAGCGATGTGTTCCTATGTATTATATTTTCGAAACTATCTATAAATAAATTCCAATTTCGAATGTCACCATTAAATTCAGGTATTTGAATTGGCGGCAATCGTGGGCGTTCGCGAGGAGGGTTGGATAAACTACTCGCGGGGGGGGGAGTCTCTAAACTCCTAGCAATACGTTTGATACGACAATACAAGTCATCAAAGGACGACAATGCCTGATAACTCACACAGTAATCAGGATTTAACTCCAACTCTAAAATGTTTATATTATTAATTGTAGATTCAAAATCCGCGCGCAAACTATCTAAAGTTTCCAACGAACACAAGAAAGCATCTCTAATCGCCAGATCCGAGGTTTGCAAAGATTTATCACAAATTGATTGAACACGTGAAAACTGTGAGTCCCTTTTAGCGTATAAAAGCTTTAACTGAACCTTTAAATCAGTACTAACCTTATTGCCCTTAAGAGACATCTTGTTTTGATATATTCACACTATACACTCAAACAAACACTTAACGAATTATTAAGTAAGCGATAATTATCAGATAACAATATGGTAATATTGTAAACAACAAAGTGAACGGCGTCGTTCATATGCGTATATAATCTATGGTTTATCCGTTTCCTACAAATATTCACTCAACAATGAACGGGTATTTTTGAAATGCGTCTACCTACATGCAATTTGTAGGACCTCCGAATGAATTTTGTCAAAAAAAAGAATGCGATCGATTTATATCTACGCTGATATTTACGTAGCTAACTATAATTATGCGGTGCGGTTGACGGCGTAGGTACCGTAATTATCAATGGCTCTTTAACTATACGAGCGAAATAACGTTTAGTTGCCTAAATGCCTAGATGCGGGTTTTCTACTATTATATCTAGGTAAACAGGCGCGTTGCGTTTATTCCCTATGGAACAAATACTATATTGCGAAATTACAAGAAAATGATTCACGATCCTGCTCGTAGGACCAAAAGTAATGGTTGTGCGAATTTGCTGTGGACTGTAGGTTTAAAAAGCGATCTAAGGTTTGTTAACAATATGCAGATACTGTGCCTGGATGGGACGGAAACTAGGAAGGAACACTGACCTTTTGACCTCGAAGGTTCCACGTGGCGCCGGCCGGCGAACCCCGACTTCGTACTTTCAAATCACTGCCAGGTCCTGAATTGCACTACACTGCACTATTGTTGAGTCTTTGAATGGTTGGATCACGAAATAGTCAATTTTCTTGTAATTTCGAGCGGGCGTTGTTAGCGGAGCGGTCACATTCACAATCGATGCACAAACCTCAATGTCATTCCAATTCTTGCGGTCGTGCGGGGGGGGGAAACGGAAGGGATAGGATTGCTAGGCCAAAAAAATAAATTACAAAAAAACAAAATCGCGGAACATAGCAAATTGGCGCAACCAGTACGCATAGACTACACTAAGAATGATGTATTTTTAATAAGATGCCTCACTAAGGTTCTCTCATCACGTCATTCAGCAAAAGCGGTTGCCACAGCAAAAAATATATTGCAAAAAATTTTTGCAATTCGAAATTCGAAATCTTTGTAACTCAATTCAACTATTTTTATAGGTAAGTTTGTACGAAACCCTCAGTGCGCGGTTTTTTTCCTTAATATGAGGATATTTAAAATAAATATGTTTATTTGAACAGCAGAAACGCATTAGGTAATACCTATAATTAAAATTTTACATTTTTTACTCAACAAAATCGGGAAAGGAAACTTCCAAAATGAGGAGCCAAAGAGACCAGACTATTGCGTTGAATTTTAAAAGACTCAGTTGTCTGTCATCGCGGGGCAGCTCCAATACAGTTCTGGCAATGATTGCTGGGAGATTAGATTGCCCTTATATCGGACATTGCTGTAGCAGACATTTTTCTGGCCGTGTCCCATTGTATTGTGACGATATTTTTTTTTTTTTTTTTTGTATTATGCTTTATTTTTTTTTTATGGGCTCTATTGATTGCCTGAATTAAATGCTTTTTTTCATTATTTTCTATTTTATTCATTTATTGCAGTCAGGAAAAATGCATTGTACGTAAGGTCCTTTAGGTTTTAATTATAAAGTGCAATTGTATAAGCCACCAGTAATTTTCCTTATAACATTGACTTCTTCTGAGTCAGGTAGTGACCATTCACGTCATGAATGACCTCAATAACCCTTAAAATAAACAAGTTCTTTGTATTACTAATACGAGTTTAATATAAGTTTTTTAATAATAATACGAGTCAAATATGGCCCAGTTTTGAACAAAACACAGAGGTTTGATAGGTGGAAGGGCAGGCTTAATTCTTGCTTTGAATCGCGAGCTTTGCTGATTGAGAGCCACATGAAATTATCAAAAAAACCTGGCCTGTTATAGTCTAAACATCAGCGCATCATTGTTTCCTTTTTTTAAGAAGACAGTCTTAAAAAAAATTACTTAGAGATTTTTACTGAATAAAACAGAACACAGTTGGTGTTCCTTCAGTTGCCGTTTGCGTTCCGTAGGTCCGAAGCCTACTAGAGCCATGGGTCATCAGAAAGATAACCCCGGAGTCCTAGAACGGGAGAAATCATCGATATCTACTACGATTGAGGAAAATCAAAGGTTTATATATTAATCAAGCATTCACATGTGTCATTCTAACTAAACCAAAAAATTTGAAGTTTTATAGTTTCTAGTTTTGGATAATAACATACACAGTAAGTACACACTGTTAAATTTGGTCGTTTTAATCCTGCGGAAGGTCGATTCGGTACATGAAACACTATCGATTTATAAAGAGAAAATTAAAAAAGTATGTACTTTTTTTAAACTCTAATTAATTTGCGCATGTACGAAATTAATAACGTAACTACAAATTTACAGTTTTCAGTTTTTTTTTTTCCTGTACTTGTGCTATGAGACCTTGCTTCATGCCAAACAGGATTCTAGGTCAAAGGGAAGTACCTTATGAATTGTGATTCCCTAGATATTTTTGAAATATAATTTTTTTGCGACATAAAGGGTCATATCTTTTTTCCCCGCTATCTTAGAAGTCTGATTTTATCACAGCTTCAAGGGACCGCAGTCCTGAGTATATGGTTTTAATTTCAACTTGACACCTCCACGCGTTCCTGAGATAAAGGGTCTTGGCAGACAGACAGACGGACAACAAAGTTATCCTATAAGGGTGTCATTTTTCCTTTTGAGATACGGAACCATAAAAATACCTAATTTTGTACACTATAACACTTTATTACCCAGACTTGCTTGTTATACGATTAATAACCGAAGCTGACTCTCTGAACTGGTAAACTACACAGGAAAAAAACTTTTTCCAAAAAAATTAACCGAACACTAAAAGGATTAAAATAAATTTAATTTCGGAAGTCGGTGTTAAATAAGGAACAAACAATACCGAGAAACACCGACTTCAGAAATTAAAGTTATTGTAATCCTTTTAGTATTTTTTTTTTTAATGAAGTCAGTTATTTTTGACTGGCCTGTTGGTCTAGTGGTTAGTGGCCCTGACTGCTATGCCGGAGGTCGTGGGTTCGATTCCCACCCAGGACAAATGTTTGTGTGATGAGCACGATCATTTGTTCTGTCTGGGTGTTATTTATCTATAATATGTATGTATTTAGAAATATATAAGTATGTTTATCAGCTGTCTGGTACCCATAACACAAGCTCTGCTTAGCTTGGGACTAGATGGTCTTGTGTGATAGTTGTGGAAATATTTTTTTTTTTGTAAAAGGTTTTTTATTTCACACTTTTTAGTTGCGATGCTTTTATATCAGAGTGCCTATTTCTCATAACAATACCAATAAACCCAAGTCGCTTCGTGTAGAACACTGGTATTCAGTCGCATCTGGCTATAGTGGAAGCCCACCTCAAGCCAGTTTTTTTTATGGTAGGTAAAATCATCCAATGACAATTCCCGCCCTTGGGTGGAGCGGGAAGTAGTGTCTGACTCTTACTGACTAAAAACCTACCCCGTTCCTTCGTTGCCCATAATGCCGGGGCTGAGCCTTCCTCTCAGAAAACGGCCCTTGACCCCAGCAGGCTTCGACCCTGCCTGCCTGCAGTTAGCAGGCTGGGTCTCTACGACCTCAAGCCAGTTGGGAAAAGCAGTTACAGAAAAGCACGCAAGGCTGAGATGATGACGTGCTAAAAACACCTAAAACAATTCTGACAAAAATGTAACTATCTGAATCATTTGTTTTCATGTTACATAATAAAATCACACCCAGACACAGAACAAATGATCGTGCTCATCACACAAACATTAGTATTGTTTGGAAATCGAACTCACAACCACTAACCACTAGGCCACCAGGACAGTCCAGTTGTTAACGAGCACATAAAACTTTGTATAGTACGCGGAAAATAAGTTGAACCACCCACCACGGCTAAGCTCACCTCGAAAGAGACCCAAAAATCGGTTATAATCCTCGTCACACAAGTTGAACCATCATGGTGGTCGACTTAAACGCCCAGTAACCGATTTTCGGTTCCCAATTAAAATGGGAGCCGCGCACAACCACAGCAAATGATTCGACTTATTACTATACACGTGTATATACTATACACGTGTTTAAAAAAATTGTCTCATTAATCATTGATCAAATTTTATGGAAACTCATTTTATCTAGCGACAGATTTTTATTACTAGGACTAGACGACGTTGTGTGATAATTGTGGAATATATTATTATATTATATTTTTTTAGGTATATCAACGTATTTCTTGTGGTCCGGTAATGGAACGGGTTTGGAGAAAATAATTAAAAAATTGGCCAAGTATGAATCGGACTCACACTCGAAGGGTTCTGTAATACAATATTAAAATCGAACAAAAAAACGCTTACAACATAACGTTTCTTATATGGGAACGCCGTTTAATGTAATACACATTCTTCTCGACCTCTTACGGTTTATGAGATACAGCTCGCTGACAGGCGTACAGACAGACGGACAGCGGTAGCTTAGTAGGTAATAGGGTCCCGTTGGCACTCTTCGGGTATAGAACCCTGAAAAGGCTATGAAGGAAGGTCAATATGTTAGAATCCTTCCCGATCTATCCATTATTAACCTGAGAACCAATACTGGAATATTTTAGAAAATTTCAGAATCGAAAAGTCTTTATTCAGAATTTCGATTAAATGTGCAAAGTTTCTATAAATATATTTTCATTACTTTTTTAATGTATGAGTACAATTATGAAGGGCCAAACTTCATGCAAAATAGCAGATTTTCAGAAGTCTTTACGGGATTAGTTTTACAAATTAAAAAAAAAAGAAACCTGGATAATATCCACATGATATCTGTATACAAAATATCTAGAAAGATATGTGTGACGTGCAGCGGTTGTATGAAAAATAATGAAAATTTATCATGATATGGAGGCTCTTAATAGCAAATCAGCACCTTTTAACAGCTGCTTATCTATAACTAATTACAATTATATTACTAATTTAAAACCTCTCACGCATATTTTAAAAAAATTTAAAACCTCTCACGCATATTTTTAACTTAAGTTTAGAAAATGGAATTTTCCCAGATTGTTGGAAGGTTGCCTGTGTCCGGCCTATTCACAAAAGCGGTCTAAAAGAACTACCCGAGAACTACAGGCCTATTGCTCTATTGTGCATTTTGTCAAAACTTCTCGAAAAAGTTGTGAATAAGCGACTAATAAACTTTTTGGAAGGCAACAACTTGATATCTGATAAACAGTTTGGGTTTAGAAGAGGCAAATCGACCGAGGATGCCGCCATTTTATTGACCAATTCTATAGCTTCTTGTGTGGAAAAGGGTGATCATGTAATGGCAGTTTTCCTTGACCTAGCCAAGGCATTCGATACTATTTCAATAGATCTTCTCCTGTCTAAACTAGAGAGTATAGGAATGCGAGGAAGTGCGCTAGATTGGTTTAAAAGCTATTTATCCAATCGCCGGCAACTGGTAAAAGTAGGTGAGTACTCTAGTGAATTATTGCCAATCAACTTTGGTATTCCTCAGGGCAGCACTCTTGGCCCAACTCTCTTTGTCTTGTATATGAATGACATACTTAAAGCACCGCTTCAAAATGCTGAAATAATCTCATATGCAGACGACACGGCAATTCTATTTCACGGCAAAACATGGGAACAGGTGTACATGTCTGGTGAACATGGCCTGCTTACAATGTCTGAAACCCTTAGTAGAAACTTACTTACTCTTAATGTGAAAAAAACAAAACACATCGCTTTCTCCAAAACCATAGCTTCCAGTCCTTCCCGTCACTTAACACTCAAGTTCCACACATGTAGTAACGATCACAACTCAGTACCCGCAAACTGTTCTTGTACCCCTATAGACCGCGTTCCATCCATTAGATATTTAGGTATTACAATTGATGAACATCTATCATTTAAACCTTACATACACTATCTTGCAGGCCGCGTCAGAAAACTTATCTACGTTATGAAGAAACTTCGAGATTGTACTCCTTTTAAAATACTCCGAACGTTATACCTCGGTCTCTGCCAGTCGGTACTTCAGTATGGAATCTCCGTCTGGGGAGGAGCCGGAAAAAGTTCTTTTATAGAAATAGAAAGAGCTCAAAGAGCTGTAATCAAAGTTATGCTTAAAAAACCCTTCAGGTTCCCGACAGACCAACTATATGAAAAATTTCCAGTTCTCCGTGTCCGGCATTTATTTATCCTTAGTGCCACACTGCATGCACACAAATTCATAAAAAATAGACCAGACTACCAAACCCTGCTTTCAAAACGTGTCTTTCATGTTCCCCTTCCTAACGCAAACAGTCTTCTGGCTAGACGATGCCCCTCTTACTTACATACTCTGATCTACAATAACATTAGCAAGAGTTGTAACATTAAAGACCTTAGCACACACTCATGTAAAAGAATGTTAAAAGACTGGCTTCTATCCCTACCATACAGTGAAACGGAGGAAATTTTAAGTCCAAAACACTTCTACATATAGCGCCTCTACTCTGTAAGCTTCCACCCATTACACACATACACACACACACACCATTACACACATACACCATCACACACTTACACACACATCACACACACTCACACTGACAAACCACAATTCACCAAACCCACACTATGTAACACAATATTTAGAATTATAATTATTTTATTTTTATTTTTTCTGCTATGTTTTGTATTATCTTAGTTCTATTTTATTCATAATTATCTCGGTAGGCTGTTTGCTACGCCTGCATGAGTTAAATGTCCATCTTCAAAATTCTGTATTTAATATTATTATACTGCAAACATGTCTTCGAAAAATGTAAGTAACGCAACTCTGGCCTCCAAGATACAGGCACTGCCTAGTTTGGGGACCACTGTCTTAATGCCTATGTTAATTTTACCTGTTACTGTATAACTACCATAAGTTAAGTATTAAGGAACAATTTGTAGCAATGGACCAATAAATTTTATTATTATTATTATTATTATTATTAATTACAATCATTTTTTATACAATAACATGTAGGTATCTCTGAGATGAAAATTTTATTTTCAGTCGATATCTCTTACAAATGGCTGTCGGTATGCCCAAAGAGATGAAATGTAGTTACCAGATCTACAATGACCCGTGATTTTCACACTATAATATTATAAAGGTGAAATTTGTGGCACACCGTGTTTTGGAATGTAACATATGATACTTGTCATCTGCTGAGTATGTTCTCTTGGGATAATTTTCTACTATCAGGTGGATAAAGTTGCTGGCAGCAGCTTGTAACTTACAACTTAACAACTTGTACTAGTCAGAAATAACCATAGAAATAACGATCTTAACGCGATTCATTTTACAACCTAAACTGAACACTTTAATTTATGGAGCTTTAAAGGATGTATACTGTATAACTACATCCCTATTTCTTGCCCGCATGCCCCTGGGTATTTTTAAATTAGTCTAAAGTTATAAAATTATAATTAATTGGTTTATTTTTACACGTTGCAGATGAATCTCATCAAATGCAAATTTATTCTGCTTTGTTTTTGATATCGCAGAGATCCATATAAAATCCTGAAGCTTTTAAAACTCCGGTCAGAGACCTATTCATAAACTTGGCTCATATCAACGTACAAACAGGTTTCACATCTATAGCTATCTATGGTCGGTAGGTAGACACCTAGAGTTATCTTCCACTGCAAAGCTACGCGAAGCGAAGCTGCACTTCACTTTTTTAGATAGCCATACATATAATTAGAACTTCATTTACTACACAAAAGGTGTCTACATGTTTCATTTACAGAACTTAGTACAATCGAGCAATTCACAAAACATAATATTCGCACCTAATATAATAAATATGCAGAATCAGCTTTGGCAATGTTCCCTCTGCTGGAACTCAGGCCTCTCTAAGAGAGGAAATGAGCTGTAATGAACCACGTTGGTCCAGTGCGAGTTGGTGAATGGTATCATGTCACATGTGTTCGAAATTTTGATTCTGGGACATGACGGTTGCTTTCGTTCACCATTTTGAGAACAGTGATGATGAAAAAAAAATACACAACGTAATACTGTCTGCTGGGGTTTGAACCTATGACGTAAAGCTCGTAAGTCGGGGCCGCTACCACTGGGGCATCCCTAATCTCCATTTAGTACTTAAGAAACAATAATTTGTACTTTTTTGTGTAGTAAATAAAGTTCTATAATATTACATTATCTTGAAAAGTAAGCACAGCTTCGCATCTCGCTCGGTGTGATTTAACGTTAATTTATAATTTGACAACACGTATAAAAATAATATCGACTTTCAATATAAAACTATATGTGGTTGTTTTTGAGGTCATCTCATAAAAAATAGATCAGCAAGATTTCGTGGAATCATTCCAACGACATGGAAAAAACATGGGTAATTCCATCCATATCGTCTAACCTACTAAAAAAAGATATATGGTACTCGCAGTAACCACAACATAATTTCAAACTAAATAATTTGAACTGTATACTTTAATTTTATTCCTCAAATACATTTTAAATTTTGTTTGTTTTTCTTGGCAGTGACAAGCCAAAATGGCGCCCAATACAGAAAAACGCCAGATAAGTTTTCCCGAATTGGAGTACCCAATCCTTAGGGAAGTTACGCCAAAATCTGCTCAAAACTGGCTGAAGAGTAAGAGAATGCAAGATGGCGCCGAAGATTTATGGAGGATACATGACAGCCTGTACGATTTAACGGACTTCGTGTCTGCACATCCTGGAGGATCACATTGGATAACTGTTACTAAGGTACGCTATTTAGTCCCCCTCACGCGCCGATTGTACATACGTTTGTGCATCTTGAATGACCTTGAAAAAACGCTAATTGTCGTACTGTACACAAGGGGTTTGAATTTCATTCGGCCGAAAATTTTGATTTCAATATCTTAGTTTTTTTTTTTTTGAAAAATCCTCAAAAAGTTTATTTTACTTTTTTTATGTGATTTTCTAAAAAGCGCGCAATAACGTAATAATAATACCCCCCTGACCGTCGAGGGGTTAAGAATAGAACAAAGCACGTTATTTTATTTATGTTCTTTTTACATCATTATTTAATTTCCGTCTGACAAGTATTTTCCGTTGTTTAATTGCTTCATAATTAAGCTACTATTTTTTTATTATTTAAGTCCTTGAAATATGTAGTTTTTTAATACCGAGGCGTCAATACCTGCTACCGCTATTTTTTATGGAAGATACTATCACAAGTGGCTTCGCCAGTGTAATAGGCGGGTATCTTTTGAAAAGAATATACTATCAGAAGTCACATGAGCAATTCATCTAGAGCAAATCATGTTCCGAATTCCTAGCAGATCATAAGCAATTCTTCCAATGTTCGTAAATTGGTTGCACAAATTAGTCGAATAATACTCAATTCACTGCATATCAGAATTGTTCATCAGAATCCTTGTAAATATTGCCGTATAAAAAAAATATGATTCATATTATGATTCGACAAAAGTGGCCTTTTTAGCCCCCCAGGATATAGCATCTATTTTGCCATTGAGGCTTCATTATTCACTAACTATTAACATTATTATGTACTTAAAAGTCTTATACTAAATGGGATTATCGTTACAACAGTACGAGCTTTGAACATACCACACCAATTCATATACTTTAGTACAAACAAATCTCTAAATGCTCGCATTCATTCTATTCAAGTAGTACAAACCCGTAAATGATTTCCCTCTTTTATTGGACGATAAAAAATGACCACGACTGCCCGGGCTGGGATCCGATCCAGATAAATGGCGACAAGCTCCATTTCTATCACATTGAGATCTGATACTGTCATTTGCGAGTACGAGTGAACAACAAATAATACTGCTCTGTTACTGTCACAGTGTCATAAGATTCGACTGGTATTATTCAATTTTATTTTTAGAATATTGAATAAAAGCTGCTACTATTTTGTTACTTGTATTTATGATGGTGATAGTCACCGTCCCTTTTCTGCCCTTGTTTTTGTTTAAAAAGTAGGTACAGTATTTATTTTTCAGTATAATCCTGATGAACTTCATGAATGACTATGAATGAGTAGAAGTCATTGAATTTATTACTATGTCATTAAAAAGTTCGTAGTCAATGGTAACGAAGGATTTTCAATAAGTTTTAAGATAAATAATAATATTATATTAACTCAGATTCTAGTACGATCCACTTTCTTAAAACACTTCTAAAACACCAAAATTAGTAACAGGATACAGCTTTAGGCGCGGGCTTGCGGACGGCGTGCATTGGGTAGCACGCTGTCCGATCGTCCGGTAACCAACCGGACCGAGCCCAAGTCGTCGACGGCGCGTTCTGTTCCCGCGCGCCTCAAGGAGCTGTCAGCAAACCGTAGAGGCCCAGCCTGCTAGCTGCAGGCAGGCAGGGTCGAAGCCTGCTGGGGCCAAGGGCCGTTTTCTGAGAGGAAGGCTCAGCCCCGGCACTATAGGCAACGAAGAACGGGGTAGGTTTTTAGTCAATAAGAGTCTGACACTACTTCCCGCTCCGCCCAAGAGCGGGATTTGTCATTGGATGATTTTACCTACCAAAAAAAAAAAAACAGGATACAGCTTAGCTTTCTTTAAATATATATATCATATTAAGTAGTAGTATATAGTGGGATTTAATATAACATGAATATTCTCTAGCAGTCAACTTTTGGGTTAAAAAAGTCAAGGGTCCGGAGAGGAAAGTACGGGTTGCAGCAATGTTCGAAAGATTTACCGTGGCCTTAGATAAAAACTGGGCAAGTGCGAGTCGGACTAGTGCACTGAGAGTTCTGTACAAACTTACCTATGTAAATAAATTGAATCCCGAATTAAGTCTGAAGATTTTTCAGTATTAGAAATTTTGTTTTTTATGACTATTTCAGATTTATTCCTATAACTATACTACAAGACCTTGCTTTATGCCAAATTTCAACGGGAACAAGGGAAGTACCCTATGAATTTTAATTCCTTGAAAGTGTCGAAATATACATTTTTTTCGATAGCAACGGCCATAACTTAGAAGTTTGATTTTTTCATAGCTTCAATGACCGTAGACCTGAATTCGACCGCAGACCGCGTTTCAGAGATAAAGATTCTTGACAAACAGACCGACAGACCCACAGACAGACAGACGGACAATAAAGTGATCCTATAAGGCTTTCGTTTTCTCTTTTGAGGTACGGAACCCTAAAACGGATAACTGAAGAAACACAGATAGGTTTTAGTAAGGAAAAATTACTAACCCTCCCCCTTGAGCAGCAAAAGTTATTGACGATTTCCCACCTCACCAAAAGAAAAGTTAGACGACCACAATAACTAAATAATAATTGTAATAAAATTAAGTATCAATAAGATCTCCTTTGGAAATATTGTTACATAAATAATAACCTTGTCTGTTAGGAGCGAAATCTGTCTAATTTAGATTATGTATATAATCAACCTAATAACAAATCGACGCTAGACAACAATCTTAAGTTCATGCCCATAATTACTTACGAATTTAACAATTGATTTATGTTAATTAGTTATCAATTCCATTTGTATTCGAGTAGGTTAGGAAACCTTGTCATTTGTAAATTAACCGAAACTATTAAACTAATGAGAAATTGAATGTTAGGGGAATTCGGCCTCAATATTGGTTAAATGATTATTTTAAAGACATTAGTAGTCCACCAATAATAAATTTCGTGAAGTATCCCTGTTTCGGTACCGATTTTTTCGGCCCAGATTCGGCACCAAGCTAACATACCAATTGGTGCGGAAAGAGGAATAGCTTGGGTGCCGAAACTTTTCGTGCTGAAAAAATTGGTGCCGAAACAGGAATACTTCAATTTCTTGTTAAAAAGAAAAATAGAATTTCATTTTCTATGTGAAAAGTTTATAGGCAGATAAAATACCTACTTATAAAAGCAAACGTTAAAAGGTCATACTGAAATGTATGTTAATTCTATACAAGGTCGAGAATAGTACTCGTAAACCATTGAATACGACAACATCACTGAAACAATATGCCTAAATTTTAATAAACAAATGGATTGTAATGTTCTTAATAAATCATTAAAAAAGTTTTTATTAACAAATATGCCGAAATTTGTAGAAGCGGCTCAAATAATTATTGAGAAATGTCCAGACTTATTACATAATTTATAATCATATACTACTTTAAGAATATCTGAATGTATTTTAAGTGTTGGTATATCGCCTTGGACGCATCTATAAAGATGTTAATTCAATAAATAAGTAATATTTTTGGTGTTCCTCAGGGCACGGATATTACGGAAGCCTTTGAAACACATCATCTCAAAGGCATTGCTGAAACCCTCCTACCAAATTACTACATAAAGAAAGCAACAAAGCCCAGAAACCATCCATTCACATTCAAAGAAGATGGATTTTACAAGACTTTGAAATTGAAAGTTATGGCCCAACTGCCAGAAATACCGAAGGATATTAGAAAGAAGAGTGACTTCGTTTCTGACGGTTTACTATTGGCTCTCGTTATTTTAAGTCCTATGAGCTGTTGGGGCTGGACTCAGAGCTTCGTTTTAGGTGCTTCTTTGACAATCCTGAACAGTTTTGTCCTTAGTTCCATAATCACTTGTGCACATAATTATTTCCACCGCAGCGATAGTTGGAGAATGTACCTATTTAATTTAGGTGGATTGTCCTACAGGTGAGTTTGTGTCCCATTTATCAATGACGTTACATTTTTCTATTAATCAGACTTTTATTAAATAATTACTCGTTTGATCGTCCATTTTTCTATAACTTTGCATATACATAATATTTGATGAGTCTTACACCTGTATTTATAAACAAGTAAAACTAAATTCTTGGTTAAAAGTAACTACTTATGCAACAATATGTATTCTGTAGTTAAGAAAAAATTGAATTTTGAATGAAGATTTCAAACGTCAAGTAATGACTTAATAAGATTTTACTTAGTAACAAGTTATTACTTCTTTATAAATACGAGCGTAAGTCCTTTGACTACACAATCTTTGTGGATACGGTAGGATCGGTTATTTAGCACACATGTAAAACATGTTTTAAAAAAAGATGGGTTATTCCTTGATGACCCCGATCCCTGAAAGCTCCGTATCAGAAGCACCCGATTTATTTTTATCATAATAAAATCTATTTAGCTTAAAAGTATCATCAGCAGATGTTAAAAAAAGTTTTATTACTAGTTTACTAAAATTATTATACTTTAAAAATTAGGAGAAAATTGTAAGTTTAATTGGTAAATATTTTAATTAGATAATACAGAAAATCAAAATACCTACTCTACGTGTAAAATTTCTTAAAAGTATTTTTTTTACTGTAGCATACTAAATATATACCTAACTTTAAAATAAACTTTAACGTGTAAAATTTGTTTTTTTTTTTACATCAAATGTAAATCAAAAATGCTTATTAAAAGATTATATATCATTTTTTAAGTCTCAAAACATGCAAAAATCAACTGAAAAATAAATAAACAGTAGTAGAATAAAAATAAAAGTTTTCAATCAGTCTTCAAAAAAACATACAAAAATTATATAATAATCAACTTTAAACATAGTGTCAACATTATCTCAAAAAACACTTTTCATGTAGACTGTACAAATTGAAAACAACAGAATAATAATAAAAAAAAAAATGTTATCATATTAATCGCAATCGGGGTCTTCAGTGACGGGGCCTCGGGGATCGGGATCCTCAAGGATTAACCCAAAAATATGAGGCGTAATTACTTAATTTAATAAAATTATATGATGACTCTGCTAATCATTTTCCTTTGACTTTCATAGACATTTTTTTGCATAATTATTTAAAATAAACTAAACATAAACAAACAAGAATCATTACTAACTAAAGAGGAAAAAAACTGATTCGAAGTAAGAAATAAAACCGTTATATGGTACGATCGCCTTGAACTTGAGATATTGACCTCCAACTTGAAACCAGTATAAGAAATAATTTATCAACTAATAGGCCGTGTATCGTAATTACCGACTGTTACAATTTCAAGCCATTGTTACTCTGTTCTATTTTTAGTTAACTGTAGTGATAGATATAAAATCTTGGCAATAATGTTTAACGGCATTGTAATTTTCCGTTGTTATTTCTCGATATTTTACAATCTGACGGCGTTTTCAATTTTCGTGTGAATAAATTGTACCTTTAACTACTATTTTTTCTGTGCTATAAACTTTATAGTAGGTACCATGAATCGCATTATTCTTACAAATGTCATAAACAGCATAATATTTTCTAAGATAATTTTAGTGTGAAGCATAATGAAATATAAAGTGGCCAATATGGCGGTTTATATCTTAAGATGCCTGGCAGTGCAACATAAAGTTGGACAGCAAAGCACGGATATTGCACGCCATAAACTAACATTGCTTGCTTGTTGGCATATGAAAACTATACAAGATGACTTCGCTGTTACTTCAAGCTAACATAAGATGCAGCATTGTACTCGTAAATATGATATCTTTATGTCTTTGGTGTGTATAAAATATTATTTAGAAGTCCGTTTTTGAGTCATTGTAAAAAGTACGAACAAAAAAACGTGACGCGCAGTACTTAAGAAGCTAACTTCAGTAGGTAGTAATTATGAGAATTATCCAACATCGTTAACAAAAAACATATAATATGAATGTAAATTTGGTTGGTTACGTTTTTATTTTTTATTTTTACCATTTTTACTTAATATTACACAGCTTAAGAGTTTGTTTAAGCGTACTAATATCAGGAACTCAATGTTGAATTTTAAAATTATTTTCGTTTTAGACACCACATTTATCAAGGAAATATAGCTATATAACATTATTCTACAACACATGGAAACATTTTAAGAAACCGAAAAAAGTATGCACCATAAAAAGTATGCAATACTATGGCAGGTAGCCAATTTAAAATATTTTATAAATAATTTTCTTTGAACACTTTTGATCCTGGTAGCTTTCTTTTTAGTCATCGATAGCAGGTCATGTATTTGTAAGAACAATAAAAAGTAAAAGATCCTGTTTGTCGTTCATAACGTAGACTTTCATAAGCCTAATTTTGTGTGGATCAGAAATGTGAAAGTAGGACAGACAAACCAACATACTCACTTTCACAATATTCTTTCTTTTGTTTAGAATTTGGGGACTATTATTATTACTTATAAACACTTACACCCGTATTTACAAACAAGTAAAACTAAATACTTGAGTAAAAGTAACTACTAAAGTTATTATTTCCATTCTATATTTAAGAACGTTTTAAATTTTGAATGAAGATTTGGAACGTCAAGTAATGACTTAATAAGATTTTACTTAGTAACAAGTAATTACTTCTTTTATAGATCCTGCCTTCTTTGTTTAAGTATGTATTTCCTTTACAAATACTGGTGTTAGAATCTCCTGTTTTTTCTAATGCATCATTGCATAACTAGCCTTATACTGTTCCCACATCTGGGACTCAGGCATCTTTTCTAAGAGAGGGAACAGGCCGTAAAACAACCGGGCTTATTGCGAGTTGGTAGATGTCACAAGTCTTCGAATTTTAATTTCAAGAAATACTGGTATCTGAGGATACTTTTTGAGGATGTTTTTTTTTCACCGTTTAGAGAGCTGTGATGAATAAATTATAGAAAGTAAAGTGCCTGCCTCAACTTACAACGTACCACTCAAAAGTCGGGGATATTAACACTGCGCTACCACTGCTCTTCAAACTACCATCGCTTTGACGCAAACTGCATTGGTCTTAATTGGGAATCAATTAAGTTTCCGTGTAGTCGAATAGGTCGCGGTAAATACATTTGGTAAAATGGAATCGAAGCTATAGTATACCCAATGCAACTCAAATACAGATTCAATTTGTTTTTTTTTTCACAAATACCCCAAACTAGGAATTACTCCTATATTGTGGGTAAACTCACATACACAATACTTCCAGACCCAGAATACCTATCGGTAGGCCATGCAAATATTTGTTGAGTCCGGAAATCGAACCCGCGACCCGCAGCGCAGCAGCTAATCGCTCAACCACTGCGCCATTCGTGCCGTTAGAATTACAGTCAATGCAAGTCAATGCATACTCTTTTATTTTAAGTGGGCGGAGTGATAAGTGTTAGTATTTTAATAACTAAAATTCACTGGTGATACTTCACTTGCTCTTTGCGTTCAAGGGCCCTATGGCCCTCAAAGAGTTGCTATAACACTTTCGATCAATCCCGCGGCCCTAGCAGACATCAATCCTAGTATATGCATGCATGCGTGCATGTGTAATGTGGGCATTTTGTTGACATTTCTTTGAGGCCGGCGTGACAGCGAGCTGAGAATGTACAATCAAAGACACTTCCGCCTGACTACCGCTAAGTTCATTTTTGCTTGCACTCGAAACGAAAACCTCAAGGAGGTCGGTTTGGCACCGCGCCGCAGAATTTAAGCGAAAATTTTATGTGATCAGGCAGAAATTAACGAGATGATACACTCTATCAATCAAATTGACAGTTATATGTTGACAGTCATTGACAATAACCACTGTTTTTTTATTATTTCATGGCGATTGATTCAATTGATGTGATGGAAGTTTACTTAGACGAACTGAAAGCCACTTGTTGTTTGTCAAATCATGAAAAATATATGAAAATAGAACTAAACCATTACAATATGCCATTTGGTGCAGTAAACATTCTCAATCTCAACCTACGGATTAATACTCTCTCTCCGTTTTTTTTTTGCCTTATAATTGTATTCAAACTGAAGTTTAAGCATTTACCTAATAGTCGTGACTTGAACTGTTACGGGTTTTAATTGAATAATTAATAGTAGGTATTAATTGCTGTGTAGCGTAAAGTATATAATATTGTAAGTATGTAAAATTTTTCACTAAAATTGTAATTATATAATAATTTCATCAGCATATTTTTTTGGCATTCTAGAATGCACTATTTTTTTTTCTTTTTTTTTAAAGATTTATTTTCAAATTACTTTTCCCGCTCTGGGTTAGGCGTGTCTGATTTTTACTGATCAAAATCCACTTGTAGTTGATCCTTCAGTTTCTCTTTGGGTTCAGGGACCGCGGCAACTGTATCGAACAACCCCGCAACCCTGTTGGGATGCTAGTATAAACTCGAATTCATTACTAGAATAAAATAGAATAAAGTTACCGAAAGAATAAAGTTAAGTACACCAAAACACAACACACACATGACATAATTAATATAATTATAATTGCTGTCTTTTTTTAAACTAAACATTTTGACACAATAATTTAAAATGGTACGAGTTGAAATCCATTTACATTAATTTACATAGAAATACATTATTATGTACACAGTGACAAAAATAACTTACTTTAAAAATTTATTAGACTACCTGGGTTATTAATCAAAAACATCCGATCACAATTCTGTAAGAAACTCGTTTCTGCAGAATTTTAAAATACTATACAACAAATCTTAAATGTCATTTAAAAACTGCAAAAAAAAAATCTCAAGGATGAGAATCAGTATAAAAAGAACCTTGATATACACTCAGATTACATTCTACGTAACATCAGATTCTGTTCTTTTATCCATTTTATTTTAGTATTAGGTATATTAGTTATGAATTGTAAATAAATGTAAGAAGTGCACCATGAACTACCTGCGTACCTTTTTCTGATTCTCTGTCAAATTCATCCAAAGATTGTCTGTAAGAGAGCGTTTTTTGCGATAAGACCGCCCATTGTGACACCCTATTAATTTTAAGTTTTAATTTAATTTGATTTCTAATGTAATTTTATTTCTAATGTTATTTTATTTCTAATGTAATTTTATTTCTAATGATATTTTATTTCTAATGTAATTTTATTTCTAATGTAATTTTATTTCTAATGTAATTTTATTTCTAATGTAATTTTATTTTTAATATAATTTTATTTTTGGTTTAAAATAAAGAATACATCAATTTATTTATCTATTTTTATATTCCAGTGACTGGCGGGTCTCCCATGCGATGTCTCATCACCTGCACACGAACACAGCTCAAGATGTTGAGCTGTCCATGATCGAGCCGTTCCTACAGTTTCTACCATACAAGGAGAAGCCCATATGGGCTCAAATGGCCGCCTTTTACTACCCCGTTGTTTATGGATCGTCTTTATTAGTTTTATTATTTACAGAGTAAGTAAAAATCTCATCATCATCATCATTATTTCAGCCAAAAAACGTCCGTAGCTGGACATAGGCGTTCCAAAGAGACCGGTCCTATGCTTCTCGCATCCATCAGATTCCCGCAATTTTCATCAGGTCATCATCCACCTTATGGGAGGCATCTTTCGGTATAGGTTCGCCACTGCAGAGCTTCATCAACCATCTATCCTGCTAGCTATGTGCCACTTAAGTTTGGTAATTCTTCAGAACAAATGTGCTTATTCTGAATTATGGAGGGTTTGTGGGACTCTTTAGACCGAGTCCACGGTCCCAATTTTCACTTATCTTAGCATAGCATAGCATCAGCCTTGTAATTTTCCCACTACTGGGACTCAGGCCTCCTCTCTAGGAGAGGGAATGGGCCTTAATTCACCACGCGAGCCCAGTGCGGATTGATAGATGTCACATGTCTTCGAATTTTTGGTTCTAGAACATGCCGGTTTCCTCACGATGTTTCCCTTCACCGTTTTGAGAGCAATGGTGATGAAATAAATTACACAAAGTAATGCGCCTGGCTGGGCTTGAACCCGTGACCTACAACTCGTAAGTCGAGGCCTGTACCACTCGGCCACTACTGCTCTCACTTATAAAAGTAATGAGTTTTTTTGAGTATTATTTTGGAACCACAAATAAAATAAATAAAGTTTTTTTGGTAGCTGTATCTACTGTAGTGCCTTTTCCCTTGTGGTTTCCAAAATACTATTAAAAAATATCTATATAAGTGTACGTTGGAACCGCGGTCCCGGTCCAAAGAACCCCATGACCCGGAACACGCAGTTGTTTTCTACAAAGTAATTCGTCAATGAAAGTGTCTTATTTCGCTATACCGATGATAACGTGTGTAGGGCAAGGTCCAGTGTTGTTAAAGAGAGAGGTTGTGCGACCACAACGGCGCACGTGGTGGAATTGTCGAGGCAGTCCGCAAGACACTCACTTTTTTGCTCTAGTTATATTAACGATTCTTTATCTCTCTCTATTCAAAGTGACAGAAAACCCATTTTATTAAAAAAAAAAAATACAAACGACTTCAAATTAACTGAAAAGCGCAAAACGACTTTAATTTCGGAAGTCGGTGTTACTGGCTTTGTATTTCATAGTTGTGGTTATAATCCACAGCAACAACTCAATAGTGAGCAAGGTTAGTTATTTTTTTGTGGTGGGAAACCAATAAATGACTCCTTCCCGCTCTGGGGTGGAGTGAGAGGGCAAGTTTAAATGGAACCTTAAAAAAGACGACTTGAGAACCCCTCCTTTTTTGGAAGTCGATTAAAAACAGATAGAATCAAAGGGAAGTGCAATTCGGTGTGACCGTATGTAGCTTAACCCTTAAATGTAACTCAGGATTTATCGACATTTTAAATCTTCTTCTTCTTATCGTATCGATGGTTTTCTTTTCCCTCAAAGTTTTTGGGCCCAGTAGGTTGCCACGTTTACAGCGGCATCAGTGGCATTTTTGAGGTCCTCCAAAGTGCAGGTGTAGGGACACTTTGGGCACTCTAATAAGTGGGCCATCGTTTGGTCAGGAGCACCACACTCGCACTGGACGTTTTAAATGCGGCAATATTACAGCTGCATCGCTTTATTCTTAATCTGTCCTAGCTCAGAGGACACCGGTGTCCTCTCACATCCACGCCACTATAGGCCTTAATTCCGATGTTTAGAGTCTACTTTTGTATGAACAAGTTGGGTAGTTGTGGATCGAAGTGTTAAATAAAATACATAATTGCTAATACTTCAGTCTCTAGTCTCTACATACATTAATAAAATGATTGCTGTTTTCAACTTCTGAATCAGATTTCCAAATTGAAGTATGCACACGTATATTTACCTACAAAGTTCAGAGATGTGCCAAAACGGAACAATTTATAAATGAATTTTGTTCCTAAACAAATAACCAGTTTTAGCGATACTGTCTGAGCATTTCACTCAACTCAAATAGCGAACAAAAGTACCGTAACAAAATGGAAATAAAAAACTAACCTACTCACCATCACGCCTGTAGTTCACAAAGGTTTAGACAGAGGTGTTTCTTTGATACACTCGCATATAAACAAGTCACACATACTCTCACTGGTTATAAACAAGTCACACATACAGAGCAATGACAGGCCTGTTGGTCTAGTGGTTAGTGGCTCAGACTGCTATGCCGGAGGTCGTGGATCATTTATTCTGTGTCTGGATGTAATTTATCTATAATATGTATGTTTATCAGTTATCTAGTACTCATAACACAAGCTCTGCTTAGCTTGGGACTAGACGGCGTTGTGTGATAGATGTGGAATATAAAAAAAAAAAATGGAAGCCAAATGGTAACGGCCCCGACTTACGAGTTGTTGGTCACGGGTTTAAACCCAGCCAGGCATATTACTTTGTGTAATTTATTTCATATTACTGCTCTCAAACCGGTGATGGAAAACATCGTGAGAAAACCGGCATGTCCTAGAACCAAAAATTCGAAGACATGTGACATCCACCAACCCGCACTGGGTCTGTGTGGTGGATTAAGGCCCATTCCCTCTCCCAGAGAGGAGGTCTGAGTCCCAGCAGAGAGACCTTATAAGGCTGATGCTATGCTATGCTATGCACACATATAGACCACATATCTGCCATGGGCAACTGAATGAACACGGGTCAATTTTAATTAGAAAGGAAGGAAGGAAGAAAGAAAGAACATTTTTATTTATCAGTATCACACAGACACACGCAATGAAGAAATAAATATCTATGTAAAAACATGAATCTTCTTACACGTATAAAAAAACTAGCGGCCCGCCCCAGCTTCGCACGGATGCAATGGTGATATTAAATATATTATGCATGTATTATACATATAAACATTCCTCTTGAATCACTCTATCTATTAAAAAAAAACGCATTAAAATCAGTTGCGTAGTTTTAAAGATCTAAGCATACATAGGGACATACAGCGGGAAGTGACTTTGTTTTATACTATGTAGAGATAAATAGCTGTTCTGAGTGCGAGTTGTTTTTACGTTAATGCGATCGAAACTTTTATCGTGTTTGGCTCTCTGATTGGTCAAGACCTTGAAGCGGGCCAATCGGAGCGCGGAACGTCATAAACGTATCTATCGCGTTAACGTAAAACAAACTCGCACTAAGCACTCTGATACTCACTCTCGTACCAATCAGAACGCGAGGAGTTAGGTATTTGATGATTTCTGTCCAAAAAACGAGCGATCGGGGAATAAAACCTAAAATCTCATACCTATACTCCATCTGTAAACGTAAACAATCTTGATATGACTTTTTATTAAAAAAATAAACTTAGTTAATTACCTAACATCAGTTTAGGTAAATAACTAATTGTAAACATTTTATATGTAGACAATTATTAAATAAAAGACGTGAAGATTGTTTAAATTTAGTTAAGTACGTAAACAAATAGAGTATAAGTACGAAGCGCTTGAACTAACGAGTCGAAACGTTAACAAAATCGTAGATATTGGATGAACTGAACGAAATAATCCCGTTTTCACGTAATTTGATTGTATTATACAGGTAATTTAATTGGGTACAACAATATTCGGAAACAAGATAAGTTTTGGTTTTAATTAAATCCGGTCTCCGAGTACGATTCTGGGATTACATTGGTTACAGATAACAGTAAATTTATACAAATACTCGTAGATACGTTGTTTAACAATTTCTACTTATTTACCTTTTGTTATATAGACGATCTTACCCTTTCTACTCATCCCTTTAAGGGATGAATTTTTGGGAATCCTGTGTTAATTCTCGTCGACAGCGATGAACGATGCCAGCCCCCCTAGCCAAGTTACAATCGTTTCGTCTAGCATGAACGCTTGGAGTTGGACACGCCCCTAATTACTTTGTTCTGACGTCATCTCAATGCTCAGTCACATGGTCAGAACAAAATAATTGGGGGCGTGGCCAACTCCAAGCGTTCACGCTAAACAAAACGATTGTAAATTAGCTAGGGGGGCAGGATTTCTATGAAATCTGGGCCTACCTAACAATAAAAATTACTATGGCACAAAGTTCCTAATTTTAGTTCGTTCCAAGTTATTATTTGTTTAACATGTTAATTTTGCATAAAGTGAATTTTATTTATGTTGAATGTACGGTAATCACAAGGAAAGCTTTCAATAGAATCTAAAATTTTAAATCTCCAAATTCCAGGTTAGTTCTCTGCGCAACGAAACACGAAGGCAAGTCTTTAAGCTGGCACAACTTGATACCATTCACAATACCAGCGTGGATGTACCTGATGGGAGGCCTGCCGCTGCACTGGACCATAGTTGTATGGCTGCTGACTTTAATACCAGCCAGCCTGTTTTTCGTGATGTATGGATTGACAGCAGGCCATCATAGTCATAGGAACTTTTTTGAAGGAGATGTGCCGAGGTAAGAGGATTTTGTTACTGGCAATAAAGCAGCAAAAAAAAAGAACAAAAATTAAAACGAAACCATTCTGACAATAGGTACCTAATTCAAAAAAAAATTGAAAGTAGAAAAAAAAGGTAAATTAAAATGTTTCTATCATGTTTTAATTGAACGTCTTGTAATTTTTTTTTTTTATTTTAATGTAGGCAGTTTTATATCTACATATGTAAAATCTTTTGCTTTAAAATGTGGACGGTATAATAATCACACTATTATTATAAGTAAAGGCGACAGTTTATAAAAAATATATCTGTATAATTGTATATGTTGGTTACTCCTTCACCCTCAAACGACTGAATGGATTTCGATGAAACTTGGCACACGGGTAGATAATGTTTCGTATAGAATATAGGATAATTTGTATCTCGGGAGTATGTTTCTTAGGGATAATTTTCGACTTACACGCGAGCGAAGTCGCTAGCAGAAGCTAGTGTGATATCGGTCTAGTAAAGATCAATTATATCTTATTACCTAATAATTTCAATGACCACAAAAAATTTAAATATATAATAGACTTCAACTACGACAAGGAGAATTTTTCTCAATCGTTAATTTTACCATTGTTCTTAAATGTCTTTTGCATTATTTAATATATTTTAAATTAAAAGCGCAAAATTTGATATAATTAAATTATTAACATAAATTACTTTTATAAAGCAAGCAAAAATGTGAATAGCTATTTAAAAAAGTCTGAACATCAGCCCCGTGCACTGAGTAATTAGTATGCAAAGATACGTGTAGCAAAAATATTTATTTTAAAATAAATAAAAAGAACATATATGGTGACTGGTAATTAGTGAACGATACTTAAACACGTTATTGTACTCATGATAACAAACAACTATAACTATGGGACCAAACCTGAAATCGCGATAAAAATCAGCCAAATTCAGTCCATTTTGATATTTTAGACGAACACAAATGTACCGACAAGCAGTTTTATAAATAAATAAATAAATAAAAGTTGCTAAATACTATTTTCATATTTAAAAAACTGGGCAAGTGCGAGTCGAACTCACACACTATGGGTTATGTATAAACTAACTTATGTAAATATTTTAATTCCCGAATCAAGTCTCAAAGATTTTTCCGAATTGAAAAAAGTTTTTGAGAAGCTGTAAAAAAATCAAACTTGTAAGTTAACGGAAAAAAAGATACAGCAGTTTATGTCGTCAAAACATATATTTTGACACTCAAGGGAATCAAAATTCGTAGGCTACTTTTCGTTGACCTAGAACCTTGAAATTTGACATGAAGCAAGGTCTTACAGTACAAAAAAAAAAACTGAAAATTTGTGGTTAGGTCACAAAAAAAAACACTTTTTTCGATCCGGAAAAGTCTTCCGAGACTCGATTTGGGAAATGAACTATTTACATAAGTTAGTTTGTAGTTTTTTTTTTAGTTTGGAAATCATCAAATAGCTCCACGCGCTCTGGGTGGAATGAGACAGAGTGTCAGGCTTTTTCCGCCTTATTCCAAAACGCGATCTAAAATAGTTCCGAAACTATTACTAGGTTTAATCCCGGTTAAACGCTATCTAAATGTAGTTTTAGGGACTATTATTAAGTTTAATGCCAATGAAAACTAGTAATAGTCCCGGAACTATTTTAGATCGCGTTTTGGAATAAGGCGGTTACTGACTAAAGCCTACCCGTGTTCTTTTAAAAAAACAAAAAAAAATAAAAAAAAATAATAAAAATAAATAATTATATTCCTATTCATTATATTACATTATTCTATTATCTTTTAATTAATATTATTTGTTATTTATACCAGAAACCGGATCCATGTTTTTAGTCATCATCATCATCATCATTTCAGCCAAAAGACTTCCACTGTTGGACATAGGCCTCCCCCAAGCGTCGCCACAATGGCCGGTCCTGTGCGTCTCGCATCCATCGGACTCCAGTGACCCTGACCAGGTCATCGGTCCACCTTGTGAGAGGCCTTCCAACGCTGCGTCTTCCGGTACGCGGCCGCCACTCCAGAACCTTTCGGCCCCAACGGCCATCTGTTCTGCGTGCAATGTGCCCAGCCCATTGCCACTTAAGTTTTGCAATTCTACGCGCTATGTCGGCAACCCTGGTTCTCTTGCGGATATCTTCATTTCTGATTCGATCACGCAAGGAAACTCCAAGCATAGCCCTTTCCATTGCCCTTTGGGTGACTGAGTCTTTTTATGAGGCCCATTGTAAGCGACCATCTTTCAGAGCCATATGTCATCACTGGCAACACGCACTGGTCATAGACTTTCGTCTTGAGACACTGTGGTATGTTGGTCGAGAAGACATCGCGCAGTTTCCCGAACGCCGCCCAGCCGAGTTGACTAATACATATGTTTTTAGTAGCAGACTTAAAATTATATTAGTCAATTCTGTGTAGAAGACAAACGTTTATGTGCCCCTTACGCCACAACTTCATTAGAAGACAATATCTAATTTAACATTATTAATGAAATACATTAAAAATAGTTTAATTTTTGTTTCGTGCATAGTTTTAGTATTGCCTAAAACCCTAACCCTAGTTTTTTATTTCAATAGCAATTTATTTCAAGCTTTTGTTTATTTTTAAAACAGCAAAATAATATTCGCTGTACATTTATAGCTTCACATTGAAATACACAATGTGTTCGGCATAGGTAAGAGCTCTAAAGAATAAAGTAACTACTTGTATCCCAATCAAAAATAAACAAAAAAGTTATTGTGCGTCATTCATTGTATTACTGTGGTTAATCGTATACCCAACGATAAAAAATCTGACGTGTATGTAGATTTGGCTGACGCATTCTGTTCAACGTTCTTTTTTGTTTGTTTACTTAAGTATAAAGTTTGGACTGTACATGGCATAACTAAAATTATGAATCTTATTTTTTTTTATATTGTAAATTCTTAATAGTTCATCTATGTTTTCCATACAAATTTTGATTGAGATATCTCCACAACCTGTTTTTTATCCCTTACATCTCGATGTTCATTTATTTATTCATGTACACACAAACACTTAAAAACGAAAAAAACAACATAGATATATACAGATAGAAGCTGCTTATTTCAAAAGGAGAGTTGGAGAGAGGTAGACACAGTGTGTATAAATAATTATGAAAAACAAAAATAGACTATGTTATCTAAATTAAATCAATTAAAAACAGCTAAATAAAAATTACTCATTAAAAAACAGTAAATAAATGTACACATAAATAGATACAATTCATAAATTAAATTATAGTAATACATATTATATCTATAATAAATATAACTTTGCGAACTGGTAGAGAGGTAATGTTCTTTGACTAGCTTTTTGAAGACAGATATATTTTTAACATCACGGATCTTAGCTGAAAGTGAGTTCCACAATCGTACCGCATGAAAAGAGAAGGAGTAGAAATAGAAATGGTTATTATGGGATGGGAAATTGAGATGGTATTTAAGGTTGGATCTGCATGGGGCATTGGCAGGGCCAGTGAACGAAAAACGATCATGCAAGTAGCCAGGATAAGCAAGGTTGAATAAAATGTTGTACAAGAGAAATAATACCCGAGTTTCCCTACGAAGACAGACAGGGAGCCACTTGAGTTCCTTGCAGAACTGAGAGACATGGTCAAAGGCTTAGGCTAAAAACAAAACGAATGCACAAGTTTTGTTAGCGCTCAAGTTTATTTAATAGCTCCTCAGTGGCATCCAGGTAGCCAGGCATCAACATAATATTGATGATCCGCTAAATAAAAGTTTGAGGTAAATAAATTTTGGTTTTAAAGGGCAAAAACCTTTGAAGGGTTTAAGGCTGTGGAAGGAAAAGTGTACCTTACGGCTAAACTCATTTACCTGCGCTCGCCAAGAAAGGTTGCTGTTAATTAAGACACCGAGATTCCTAGCTATGTCAGTGTAAGCAATTGTCGAGCTATTAAGGGATAATGGCGTCAAGCGTATTACGATAGTATCAACTATCTATAGCCTGGGACTTTGAAGGATTAATCTGTAAGCCGTCATACTTGGGCCACTGATCAATAGTCTCCAAGATTCATGGCATTAATCGCTGAATTTGCTTCAGCCAATATAAAGTGACGGTATAGCTGAAAATCGTATGTGTAATGATGGAAGAATGGAAGTGATAACCTTAGTAACAGTATTTATTGAAATAGTGAAAAGAAGAGGAGATAGAATGCCACCCTGAGGAACACCAGCAGTGAGATCACACCAATCAGAGAAAATCTCATCAAGGGGGACACACTGAGAGCTACCCTGAGAATAAGAGTCATACCAGGCTAACGCAGAGGAAGAGAAGTTAATAGACTCAAGAACTCCAAGCAGTATGACAAAATCTACTGAGTTGAATGCACAACTGAAGTCAAGTAGAACTAGTACAGTGAGAGATTAGTTGTCCATAGCCCAGCTGATATTATCAGTGACTTTCAAAAGTGCAGTCACAGTACTATGACCAGAGCGGAAGCCAGATTGATAAGATGAAATACTTTTTTTCATCTTCTTTCTGGCCATATAATTTAAAAACAGACATAGCTATTTAACTATACTCATTTATTTTTTATTGTGTGACATTTGGATATCACTTAACAAAAAAAAAGTTCTATAAATTCAGTCATTTGTATTTCCAGAGAAAGCGCCAATTTTTAAAGAAAGATCTTGAACTTTAGTTGTCGTTCTCAAAAGGCGACAAATTGAACGTTACACTAATTAGTGCAATTAGTTAATAGTTAGTGCTTTGATTCGAAGTTTTATCGTCAGAACCTTCCGGTAAAACCGAGCCAAATTTTGACCAATGAACTTTTACTACAAAACTGTTAAACCGATTCTGTGATTTTTTTCAATCTGTTCACGTATCTATAATTTATTTAATAAAACATTATAAGTATCAACATCCTGGTATTTAATAATTTTTTCTACGTTACATTTACCCGAAATATTTCGGAAAAAAAATATACGAAACAAATATCGAATTTATCAAATTGATATATGGCTTCTATACAGACAATAGAGCCAGCAATATCCAGATAACGTTATGAAAATCTTAAATTCTTCGAGAAGCCTTCGTACGAAAATATTTTTTCTAAATCCTTTCATGTCAATGTCTACTAAAGGCATTGACATGAAAATAATTTATAAGTCGGCACAAAAAATGGCCGATTTAAATTTTCTGAATTAAATAAAAAATACGTCTGTGACTTGCGGTCGGCTTTATGACTGTGTGACCTTCGATTTCGTATCTTTATTTATTGCAAACTTTAACTGATTTATTTTAAGCTATTTGTCTTTTTTCAGAGACGAAAACATTGATTGGGGCCTGCACCAGCTTGATACGATCGTGGAGAGGATCGATTACGCGGGCAACCATTTTAAATCGATTACTCGGTTTGGGGACCATGCCCTCCATCACCTCTTCCCCACACTAGACCACGCAGAATTGAAGTACTTGTACCCTACACTATTTGAACACTGTGAAAAGTTTGAATCACAACTAAAAACTAATACTTTTTATGAAGCCTTAATAAGTGCCAGTAAGCAATTAATAAGAAAACGTCCTTATAATTTTAAGGATGGCAAAATTTTGAAATAATATATAATATCATTTTTTTACAAAAAAAAACTTACTATTTGATGATGAGGATGTTAAAAAAATTGTAGGAATTATTTATTTTAAAAAAATCTACTTCAGATATATGTATCTTATCTATGTTTTATTGAGAAATTAATGTTCAAATTCCTATTATTGTAAGAATTAACTAAATAAATAAGACTATTATTTTAAAGAACATCAATTGTTTTGTAAGTTTTATTAATTGATATGTGTTGAGAATAGTAACTTGGTCAAATTATGACAATATTCAGCAAGTCACCAAATTTTTTACAATTTGGTATTACGGTGAAGGTTTATTTAATTGGTGAATTATGATTTAAACTAAGAATGGCTGTGGATGTGAAACAAATAGACTGCTTTATTTAATGTATATTATTTGTCTTATTTCACACTTTTCTTAAC
Organism: Leucania comma; assembly: GCA_958295575.1. Classification (NCBI taxonomy): domain Eukaryota; kingdom Metazoa; phylum Arthropoda; class Insecta; order Lepidoptera; family Noctuidae; genus Leucania; species Leucania comma. The sequence continues at coordinate 17,501,651 of OY282466.1, forward strand.
TGAAAATACTACATACCGGTGCCGTCGTCGACGTCCACTGCGGAGGAGGTGCTTTGATGATCTGATCATGTTTGCGGGGCAAACTTAGCCAGAGATCGCCATAGCCAGAGAGGAAGAGAGAAGGAGAAAAGAGAGGCCTTTGCTCAATAGTGGGACACAAAATGGGTTACTTACGAGTTGTAGGCCGCGGGTTCAAATGCAGCACGCCGTATTACTTTGTGTAGGTAATTTATTTCATCACCTGCTCTCAAAACGGTGACGGAAAACATCGTGAGGTGGTGTCCTAGCCGGTTTGGCTAGGACATCCGACAACGAAAACTTCGAAGACATGTGATATCCACCAATCTACACCGGGCCCACGTGGTGGATTACGGCTCATTCCCGCTTTTAGAGAGCATTCTTAGGCTGATGCTATGCTATGCTTTGCTGCTAATGCTTTTTTGTACTTTTTTACCTAAAGAGGTGTGTTGTTAATACAGTAAAAGTGTAAAACTATGTTTCTATGTAAGGCCTTGTACTTGCGATCATGAATGAACCCGTCGCAAACTTAAACAGGTCCAGAATAGCTTCAAAATCTCCTTAGATTCTTAAAAAATATGTGTTTTTTTAAAGATAGAAAGCTATTAAATAACTTCTCTCGCTCAGGGTTTTTTTATGGTAGGTAAAATCATTCAATGACAAGTCCCGCCCTTGGGTGGAGCGGGAAGTAGTGTCAGATTCTTACTGACTAAAAACCTACCCCGTTCCTTCGTTGCCTATCATGCCGGGGCTGAGCCTTCCTCTCAGAAAACGGCCCTTAACCCCAGCAGGCTTCGACTCTGCCTGCCTGCAGCTAGCAGGCTGGGCCTCTACGGTTTGCTGACAGCTCCTTGAGACGCGCGGGAACAGAACGCGCCGTCGACGACTTGGGCTCGGTTCGGTATGTTACCGGACGATAGGACAGCGTGCTACCCATTGCACGCCGTCCGCAAGCCCGCGCCTACGGTGGCCGGAAATCGGGATCGGAATCCCGGCGGCGGCTAGGGCGAGCGCCCCGTTGCCTCTGCCTGATGCGGTCGGCCTCCTCCTTTGCTAGCATTACTGCTTCGCAGAAGGAGGCGACCGCCTGCCATTCCTCCTCACTCCGGACCATGGCCTGAACCAAGAGAGATCGCTGCCGCCGATTGCCCCCACGTCTCTCGCTCAGGGTGGAACAAGAGGGAGTGTCAAGGGATTAGCCCTAATTGATGTTGCATAGATGGAGTTTCGGAATGGCCACTTAAGAGGTAACAGGGACCATTCTATGTGCTGTCTGATCACTGGGGTGGGTTTAGTGAAGAAAAAATTCCAAAAATCCCCGGACTTATCACCAAAGTCTAAATACCTTTTGAAGGTTTCCCCTCGAAAACAAAAAAGTGGTTACCATCAAAATTTCTCTGATCAATCTCGCTGCTCTTGCAGGCATCAGCGAACCGAAAATAAATGAACTCCAAAAACTAAATGCCACTAAACTTTAATCTGAGAGTTTTCTAACGTGAAGTAAACTCCCAAATACTTACGGACACAACAAATTCACTTGCACAAGTTGCAACAAATGTTTAATAAATTTTGGGCATCGCACATTACCTAAAAGTCTTGCAGAGTTGTTGACAACACTCGCGCGGTTGACAGGATACACTTGTAACTTGGTACAAGTCTAATTGTACCGATTCTCCTCTTTGGTCGGTGAAGTTTAGAAATTCCTTTACAGGTTCGCTCAAGTTAACTTACATAATGAAAAGTTATCGGTTTGGAGTGGTTACAGTACTATGTACTTACATATGAAAATTGTATTACTTACCAGAGTGTATGCACATAGATATGTATTGTTATGAATTTTTCTCACGAGGATTATGTCGTATACCATATAATAATATGTTGTTTTATTTACAAAAATAATAGGTGTGATAATAGTGAGGTAGGACATATAAACACACAGTCCTCCATCTTTTTATTAAAACTATAGAACTGTAATAACCATGATTTTTGAACTAAATAACATTTAATAAAATAAATAAAAATAAAATAAAAAAAGATAAGAAAAGTAAGTTAAAGGGTTCAAGGTAAGTTAAAAGGTTAGGTTTGATAAAATTAAGAAACTTTGGCATTAAAGTTAGGTTTGACAGGATCTTAACTAAGAATCCAATACATGAACTGGCCCATAGTACAGTACAGCCGACGGATCTTGGCGACTCTGAATTTAGGCTCTACGAAGTTTAGCCTTTGATTATACCAAACCATTTATTTTTACGAGTGTACAAGCGCTAAATTTCACAGAGTCTAACTTCAGACTCGCCAAGCTAACATAATAATTTTACACAGTACAACATAGTTCCAATAATTAAAAAAAACATTCGAACTATAATCTATTCTAAATAAATTAAAAAAATTGATATACTCGTACTTTATTTGTATACCGTATTTTTTTATAAAGACAGCATTGCCCTATAAGTACTACAAATTGCTCTAATATCGTAGGTCCTGTGCGTTCACAAACATGTACAGCAACACAAGAGACGTTTTACAAAACAAATATCATTTATAATCAAATCACACAACCAATTTCGCATTTTTGCACCTTCTATAGTACGGCCGACGGATCTAGATGAGTCTGCCACAGATTGCTTGTCACAGAAATCTTAATAATAAGGTAAGGTTGGCTATTATTTTTATATTTTAAATGTTTTTTTTTTTGTAAGTTTAAAAAAAAATTAAAATGTAATTTGTATTTAAATAAAATGCATAAATGAGGTAAGGTTGGCTTATTATGAAGATTTCTGTGGCCCCCCTAGTCAAGTTACGATCGTTTGGTTTAGCGTGAACGCTTGGAGTTGGCCACGCCCCCAATTCCTTTGTTTTGACGTTATCTCCAAGCTGAGTCTCGTGATCAGAACAAAGGAATACGGGGCGTGGCTAACTCCAAGCTTTCACGCTAAACGATACGATTGTAACTTGGCTAGGAGGGCAGAAGTTAGGCTCTGCGAACTTTAACGCTTGTGCACTTGTAAAAAAAAATGGTTTTAAAAAAATAAATGCCAGCTCTACAAACTCTAAAACGGAACTCAACAGCAATAACAAATGTTATTGGCATTTACTGACTCGCCAAGATCCGTTGACCGCACTGTACCTCTTGTAATATTTTAATCTTGCAACATAAACTTAAGCAAACAAAAATTCAACATAATTAATGTTGCAACTAAAATATTCACGTGAGACGACCTAATAAATGACCAATAAACGTTAAGATAGTGCGGCAGACGGGGCTGTGGCTTGTGGTTCCCCACTCGGAGTAGGGCGACACTTGTACGGGTAGCCACAAGCCTGGGACAACCATCCACTTTAGAAGACCCTCTCGTATGTCTATGGTTAGCAGGTGAATGGATTACCAAAATAATTATGTTGCAAACATTGAGAATCTAATTTTAGCTTGGGTTCAAATCAATTTGATTAGGTGGTTTAGTGAACCTAATTGTCTTGGTAAAATTGATAACTATGCAAGAAAATAGAAAAAATACAAATTCACTGGGTTCACAGTACGTAATTACGATTCTCCACCTTAAGCCTAATTGAAATATATAAATATTTTTTTTACATCACGTCAAGTTTAGTAGTGAAAGGCATTTAGAGATTTTACTTAAAATTATATGAATTAGGAACATAAATTGTTATTCTACATGAAAAAAAATCTTTTATTTTTGGAACGATTGGCTTTCCTCTTATAGTCATTAGTGGCAGTGTCCCTCTGAAGGATCCTACGGTAGTCCACAAGCATGGCTGGCAACCATCTACCTTGATAACGCTTTTTATACCCTGAATTTTTTGATGAAATCTTTCACCGTGTTCATCACTTATTACACCCATGTATCCGGAAAGAAACTTAAATGGGAGTGTAAAAAATGGATTTTCAAAGACATTTTGCATCTTCGCTTATGATACGCATTTGAAAACATGTTAAGTTTTTCATAGAAGTCTCGAAACTTGTGATTCTCAAGGATTTTTTTTGTAATGTCAACAAATTAAACTGACCATGCATTTTTTCAATGGGACTGAGGCTAGATAATAAAGTGGGATCTTTGATTAGTGCTCATTTGCCAGGAGCAATGAAATTGTCATTGATTTTTGCCCCACTTAGTGTTTGAGAATCTAGAGAATTATCTTCATTGCCACTGATGACATATTAGCATACTTCTCTGAAAGTTTCGAGTTTTTGCAAAAGCTTTTACAGTTGTTGTGTAGTTATAGACGTCAACATGATTTTTAGGTTTACAGCACTGCATTAGTCCACCAAAAAGTATCTGTTTTTTTAAATATCACCCATAGGACAACTCGTCAAATATTTATAACATTTTAGACAACATACTGTTAACCCACAATTAGTGGACCTCTCCGTGGTCGTTTGCGGGGACTTCAATGCCTGGAACGAGGCTTGGGGTTCCCGCTACACGAACGGGCGGGGTCGGTCGGTAGAGGCCTGGGCTGAGGAGTCCGGCCTGGCCCTCTTAAACCTGGGCTCTGTTTCCACGTGTGTGCGGATGCGGGGTGAATCAGTGGTGGACCTGTCTTTCGCCAGCCCCGATCTGACACCGCGTGTCGTCGACTGGCGCGTTATGGAGGGGGTGGAGACGTTCTCAGACCACCGGTACATCCGGTTTGACGTCTCCGCCCAAACCTCGACCGCGCCGGTCCAACGGAGCCCTTGTGGTCCGCGATGGTCGCTGAGGCAGATGGACCGGGAGCTTCTCCTGGAAGCCGCGACGGTACAGGCCTGGGTGCAAGCACCGGACAGGCCTGTCGACATCGACGTCGAGGCAGAGTGGTTCCCGGAGGGCATGTCGCAAATATGCGACGCGTCAATGCCCCGAGTCCGTCCAGGACGTGCCAAGCGCCAGGTGTACTGGTGGTCGCCGGAGATTGCGGCATTGCGCAATGCGTGCAACCACGCGCGACGCCGGTACGCCAGGTACTGCAAGCGCCGCAACCGCCCGCCGGATGCGGAGGCTGTTGAGGCGGAGCTGTACGAGGGTTACAGGGTAGCGAAGCGCACCCTCCGAGCGGAGATTAAGCGGTCCAAAATGGAGGCCCGCAACGTCTGGCTGGGGTCTCTGAATGCAGACCCGTGGGGACGCCCATACAAGATGGTACGGGAGAAACTCCGTCCATGGGCTCCCCCACTGACTCAGAGTCTCCGGCCCGAGCTCGTGGAGGGTGTGGTCAGCACTCTGTTCCCTACGCGGGGGGTACACTCCCCCCCGTCTATGGCTCCGCCAACACCGGCAGTACCTGACGCGGACCACGACGACGACGACGATGTTCCAGAGGTGACCGAGGTAGAGATGAGAGTGGCGGTACGAAGGCTGAGTGCCAAGAATACCGCCCCAGGACCTGACGGCCTGCCAGGGAGGGCCTGGGTCCTGGCTATGGAGGCTCTCGGGCCTCGATTGAGGGGGCTCTTTAGCGCATGTTTGGAGAGGGGCCAGTTCCCACTTCGCTGGAAGACGGGGAAACTGGTCCTCATAGCGAAGCCTGGGCGCCCTGCGGACTCTCCGTCCGCGTACCGGCCCATTGTGCTGCTCGACGAGGTGGGCAAGCTCTTTGAAAGAGTCATTGCAAACCGCCTCGTCGCGCGCCTTGCAAGGGTGGGGCCGGACCTGTCGGACGGACAGTTCGGTTTTCGCAGGATGCGCTCCACGGTGGACGCCATCATGCGCGTGCGAGCTCTCACGACGGGGGATGCGGTGTCCCAGGGCAGGTGTGTCGTGGCAGTGTCCTTGGACATTGCCAACGCCTTCAACTCCCTGCCCTGGAGTTGCATTGGAACGGCACTCCGGTACCACCGGGTGCCCGACTACCTCTGTCGTGTGATCGAGGCCTACCTATCGGAGAGGTATATCATCTACCCCGGTCACCAGGGAGAGTGGAAACGTCGAGAGATGTCGTGCGGTGTTCCGCAGGGATCGGTACTTGGACCACCCTTGTGGAACATCGGGTACGACTACGTGCTGCGCGGCGACTTCCCCGACGGGGTCAGCGTGGTCTGCTACGCGGACGACACGTTGGTCCTAGCGCGGGGAGAGTCGTACCGGACGGCGGTCGAATTAGCGACACGCGGGGTTGCGATGGTTGTTGACAGGATCCAGCAGTTGGGACTCGAGGTGGCACTGCACAAGTCCGAGGCCATGTGCTTCCACGGCCCTCGGGGTGCGCCACCACCGCGTTCCCAGCTAACGGTAGGAGGGGTTCACATCAGCGTCGGGTCGACGATGAAGTACCTGGGACTCGTCCTCGACAGCTGGTGGAACTTCAAGGAGCACTTTCGACGTCTGGCTCCCAAACTGAATCGGACTGGGGCTGCTCTCGGGCGGCTCCTGCCCAACCTCAGGGGACCAGACGCCTCCTGCCGGAAGCTCTACGCGGGAATCGTTCGGTCCATGGCTCTCTACGGGGCTCCGGTGTGGGCACCGACGTTGACACAGCAACCGAGGGCCCAGCTGAATGCGTGCCAGAGGGTCATGGCAATACGCATGGTGCGAGGGTACCGAACGATCTCCCGCGAGGCGGCGACCCTCCTTGCTGGCCAACCGCCGTGGGATCTGGAGGCAACAGTCCTTGCACACATGCACGACAAGCGCATGGAGATGCAACGCCGGGGCGAAATTCCGCTGCCACGACAAGTCGAGGCATGGCGGACAGAGCTCCGGCGGGATCTCATGGCGAAATGGCGTCAACGACTATCGCAACCTCGTTCGGGGCGCGCCACAATTGGGGCGATAAGGCCCATCCTTGAGGCGTGGCTGGAAAGACCTCACGGCGTTCTCAACTTCCGCACGACGCAGGTGCTTACCGAACACGGAAAGTTCGCTAAGTACCTGTTCCGGATTCGTGCGGAGGATTCGCCCGGGTGTCGCCACTGTGCGGAACATCCGGAGGACACGGTGGAGCACACTGTAGAGGTGTGCCCCGCCTGGGCGGAGCATCGCCGTGTCCTCGTGGGGGCGATCGGCGGCAGCGATCTCTCTCGCCGGGCCTTGGTTCAGGCCATGGTCCGTAGTGAGGAGGGATGGCAGGCGGTCGCCTCCTTCTGCGAAGCAGTAATGCTAGCAAAGGAGGAGGCCGACCGCATCAGGCAGAGGCAACGGGGCGCTCGCCCCAGCCGCCGCCGGGATTCCGATCCCGATTTCCGGCCACCGTAGGCGCGGGCTTGCGGACGGCGTGCAATGGGTAGCACGCTGTCCGATCGTCCGGTAACCGACCGGACCGAGCCCAAGTCGTCGACGGCGCGTTCTGTTCCCGCGCGCCTCAAGGAGCTGTCAGCACACCGAAGAGGCCCAGCCTGCTAACTGCAGGCAGGCAGGGTCGAAGCCTACTGGGGTCATGGGTTAGTTCCGAAAGGAATGCTCGGCCCCGGCACGATAGGCTACGTAGGAACGGGGTAGGTTTTTAGTCAGTAAGAGTCTGACACTACTTCCCGCTCCGCCCAAGGGCGGGATTTGTCATTGGATGATTTTACCTACCATAAAAAAAAAAAAAAAAAAAAAAAAACCCACAATTAGTGCTAGATTATTGCTTTGTACACATTAATGATCTAATCGAACATGTACGCTCGAACAAATGTTGCACAAAGTAAACAAAGTGAGATTTCGGTTTTGGGATGTGATATCTAAATAGAAATGTGTAGTCTATCGTTTATAAGGTATACTTAATACGAATCACCATCCGGAATATCGGTGATTTTTTCGGTGTTGCATAGATAATCAGAAATGTAAACGGCTTTTATTGTATTAATGTTCCTTTTTTTTTGAAATTTATGGAGTAGGTTAATTCAAACTATATATAGACATCTAATCTAACAAATATTACAACTTAACATGTATACAAACCAAAAATAATAATATATACAAACGGGTAGGAAAAGAGCTCATAGGGGATCAAAAAATTCATCCGCATCGATGTCAATAGGACAAGTGCCCAGAACGCTGGCAGCATTGCCACGTTGGATGGCAATGCTGATTCGTTGACCGAATTAATTCCAGCCGTCTGGTCACGCGAAGAGAAATGGTTAACGAAATTGTTCAATACTTATAATGTAAGTAAAAATCATCAAAGGGGATTTCAATACAGATACTCAATTTTTAGCTAAAAATTATAAAAGAAAAAAAAACGGAACCCTTCTAGGATCACTTTGTTGTCTGTCTGTCAGACCTTTTATCTCCGAAACGCGTGGAGGTATCAAGTTGAAATTAAAACCTTTATGGTTTTAATTTCAACTGTGAGCGTTGCCACATTTTTTAAACCAACTCGGGATTTTGATACTTTTTTAATAAAAAAAAGCGGGATTCTTGCGTCGAAAGCGGGACACAATAAAAAAAGTATATAATCAGGAGTTTTTAATATTTTTTTAGCTGAATTTTAAATTACGTGTACGTGATAATAGATAGCAAAAATAGTCACAGAAAATTTATTTTAATAAAAATACGATAAGTATTTTAAATCAGATTTACTCTATCGGCAGGCGGCCAGTTCACATTGACTGTGCCACCCGGCCGTGCTTCATTAGCAGGCCGCACGCACGGTCGAGTTATCCCCGAAAAGCGGGGCTTAGCCTGTCCCGCGCTGAACATATATAAGCCGAATAAACATAATTTCGATTTAAAAATCGGGAAGTCTCGCCAAAATCGGGACGTCGGGCAACGTTGTGTATAGAGGGGCCTGATGCTTTCAAATAATAATAATAATACACCCACCACACACAAGCTACATTGTCTTGGACATTAGGTACAGTAGCCTACAGAAACAAGAACAATCTTTTATAAATAGAATCAATGAAACAATCAAATTAAATGTAAGCAAAAACAATAAGTAATTAAAATCAAAGTTTATAATTTAATTACTAAAACAAATTACATCTGTAGTCAATAACTGAATAACAAAAGGTTCACTCAATCAACCACCGAAATCTTTAAAAAAGTTAATTAAAAATAAAAATATATATATTTTTTTTAATAATTAAGTTAAATTAATTTCTTTAAGTAAACGAGTCAATGACGTTGTAGGTTGCTGTCGGTCGTTGCGAACTACCTACAGGTCATTGAAACCGCCTAGCTGACGTTTACTCAAAGAAATTAATTTCGTACATGCGTAAATTAATTCGAGTTTAAAAAAAAGAAAACTTTATTTTTTATCTTTACAAATCGTTTATGTTTCATGAACCGAATGGATCCTACACGGGATTAAAACGATCAAAATTAAACGGTGTATATATAAAAGCGAAATACCTTCCCCTCCTTAGTCGTTCACTCTTGACAGAGTGGTCGTGGTTGTCAATGTTGCATTTCCTTGGCGAATGAAGCTCCCGCGATGCGTCTCCACTTATCCCGGCTAACGGAGTCTCGGGAACACTGGACTATGGAAGTTTGTGTTCCAGCTCTGATGGGGTCTGTCCAACACGTAGATGAGCGTCCGCGTGACCGCTTTCCCTCCACTTGTCCCAGCGAAATACCACTCACTGGTAATTCAGTCAAATCTCAGAAACCTAAAGAGTGTAGAGAATTCAGCTAAGAAAGGATTTTACAAAACTCCACCCCTAAGAGGGGTAAAACGGGAGTTGGAAATTTGTATGGAGAAACCAACTTTCACGAGGGCCAAGCTGGCAGACGCTGGTATATTATAAAATTAAGTCCCCCATCGCGTTTGTATAACTCTATCTGTTCGCGATAAACTCAAACACTACAGATCAAATTTTCGTGCGGATGCCTCATGAGGTAGGTTTTTTTTTTATGGTAGGTAAAATCATCCAATGACAAATCCCGCCCTTGGGTGGAGCGGGAAGTAGTGTCAGACTCTTACTGACTAAAAACCTACCCCGTTCCATTCTTTGCCTTGGTCCCAGGGCCCCGGGTGCCATTTTCACATACCCTTTGACCCCAGTAGGCTTCGGCCCTGTTGGGCCCCTACAGTTTGCTGACAACTCCTTGAGGCGCGCGGGAACAGTGCGCGCCGTAATCATGAGGTAGCTAAGGTTTAGGTGTATAATACATGCAGATTATAGTAGAAAAGCCGAGAACTTGAGTCAAGAGTGAATAGGTTTCTTCTAGGAACTCGTGCTCCATCGTCGGCCACAAAATCGCTTACCATCAGGTGAGATAGTAATTAAAAAAAATTGTAACGACCACGCAACGCTGGGGCGGGTCGCCGGTTGAAAGATTAGCCAAGCAAATACGCAGGTTCAGTACAGTGCAAAAGAGTCTGCTGCATAAGCGCACTCTCAGTTCCTTTTCTCTGATAGAACAATGGGACTACAAAACCGGGAAAACATCAGGTGCAGGACCAACCGCTTACCATGCTTTCCGAGACACATCATCATCATCATTTCACCCAAAAGACGTCCACTTGGACATAGGTCTAGGTAGGTTCATCTTGTATGAGGCCTCCCAAAACTGCCTCTTCCAATACGCGGTCGACACTCCACAACTTTTCAGCCCCAACGGCCATCTGTTCTGCGAGCAATGTGGCCGCAGAACAGAAGGCCAGATGGATGTGTTCTGCGAGTGTATGAGATATCCGCAGGAGAACCAAGGTTGCTGACATAGCACGAAGAATCGCCAAACTGAAGTTCCGAGATACGCGACAGCCAATTTTTGAGCTGCTACTGAGAATAGGTAATGGATAAACCCATACTTTATCCGACCCGAATCACAGGTCGTCGACGGCGCGCACTGTTCCCGCGCGCCTCAAAGAGTTGTCAGCAAACCGCAGAGACCCAGCCTGCTAGCTGCAGGCAGGCAGGGTCGAAGACTACTGCGGCCAAGGGTCTGCTTCTGAAAGGAAGGCTCGGCCCTGGTATCTAAGGCAACGAAGGAACGGGGTGGGTTTTTAGTCAGTAAGAGTCCGACACCATCAAAAAAAAACCCGATCCGAATCAAACTCAGAACCTCTTAAGTTTAGTATTCGCAACGATTACACCATTGACGCAGTAACAATAACCAAAGTGCTAACAAAAGGCTTTGTTTCTTGGTATTTAAAATGACTTTCAGTTCACGCATTTCTCTCTGAAATACCGAGAAAACTCAAAGTTATTGTTTCTGCCTAAAATTGAAATGTTAACAATTTTAATATATTTATTGTTTGTGAATTATTATACGTAATTCCATTAAATAAAAAACTAGGCAAGAGCGAGTCGGACTTGCGCAGTGTGGGTTCCGTAAATGCTTACCTACATATCTAAATAAATCAATTCCCGAATGGAGTCTAGAAGATTTTTCGGGATCGCAAAAAAAAGGTTTTTTTTGTGACGTTACAAGAAATTTACTGGTTTCAGATTTATTCCTATACATCGACCTATATTCTTGCGATAGACAAGCACGTTCATATAAACTATTTGTCAAAATACTGAAAAGTTCAAACAATAAATCGCTGCAGCGCTAGATTGCCATTATGTCGTCTAACAAAACTTTTAAAACTTACAGCGCTAAGACAGCTTATAAAGGATACTTTTTCGCGACCAAAAGGTCTAAAGCGCCATGCATTTCCTAGTACTTACGCGTTTCGTTCAACTTAGTGTGATGACATGTCATCTATATAGATTTTTATACCGCAGAAGTGACACAGTTTCTTGCCTACAATACTTCATTACAATAATATTCTATTTCAAAATGTAATTATAGTGTATGTAAAAACGAGATCTCAATAACAGTAAAACAAATAAATAAATCAGTAATCACTAATAAGACTACAAATTTAACTGAACCTAATTCAAATTTAATATTAACCTGCACGTAATATGGTACGTAAATTACCTAAGTGCTAACGAATGACACCATGCTTAACAACAAAACTTACCGATGAAAACTGATACCTCATGATTTGCTGACATTTCGTCGTAATTTATTTAAAAAAAAAACAACATTGTTATTAATTATACAAAAAAAGAAAGAGCGTTAAATAAAATATTTAAAAATTTCAAACAGTATAAAAGACCGTGCGAAGTCTGTATTTGGTAAACTAGCTGTAGGTAAAAACCTAATTCAGCTTTTTGTGGGAGGGAACATCTGCATGTTTTAGTCTATGATTGTAAAATGGGGAAGAGTTTAAATAAAATAATATCTTCTCTAACGTACTATTACGATAGTAGAAGCTATTACATTGCTTGAACAACCAATGGTTTTACTTACTTGACTACAAAATTATTATATATGTCCAAGTTCACTTAAATTTGTATTTATAAGCGTCGCGCTGACACTGCATGAACGTCAAAACTGCACTAATGCCATCAATGTAAAAGTGTTCTGCCTGCAGGTCAATTAAGTGAAGTAAAGTGACTGTACGGCACGCCTCATCTAGTGCGTAGTACATATATATCAATGTTCCTATACCTGTGTATGCCAAATTTCAACATTCCGGGTCAACGGGAAGTACCCTATGAAATTTTTGTTCCCCAGAATGTCGAAATATACGTTACTAGTGTCATATATTTTTTGTTAACTTAGAAGTTTGATTTTTCACGGCTTCAAGAGACCGCAGATCTGAGTATACGGCTTTAATTTCAACTCGATACCTCCACGCGTTCCTAAGATAAAGAGTCTTAACAGACAGATAGAGACAGGCAAAATAGTGATCCTACAAGGTTTAAGTATTTTTCTTTTTGAGATACGGAACCCTAAAAAAAACTCAATTTTAAAATCCTGACAAGATGAAAGAACAAACGAATTTAAAAAAGAAACTCAATTTATTTTAAATTCGCAAAACTAGCAACTCAAATAAAAATTAACATTTTATTTTTGTTCTATCGCTATTCCAAATTGAAATTCGTCTGACGTAGCTACCTAAATCAATGTTCATTATCCTTTCATCCTTACCGACCTTGGTTTGAGATGTTTAGAAGATTACCACGTCACAGTAGGCTGACTTCGTTAAGCAGAATTCAAATAGCCTCAACGGTATCAAGAGACCAGTAGCGTAGCGGAGACCAGTTAGTCTGTATTTACCTTTAAGCCAAGACGGTCCCAGACTGCAGGAGGTGACTCAAACTATCCTTAAACACGATAACACTAGTAGTACTTAATACTCTATTGTACAAGATGACAAATAATAAAAAAAAACTTCTTTTTTTTGTATTTTTTTTTGTTGTAACTTAAAATCAAATCCTATCCAGGTGGAGAGCTAATATGCATAATGCTTTAAACAACTAAAGCTATCAGTGGCGGAGTGCTACAATTTTTAAACTCGCTTCGTTCAGTCAAATAAAACAGTTATTTTTTTTACTGCTATTGCGAAAAATTCACTTTATTTTAACTTAATTATGAGGCCGTCATATCTTTTTCGCCCGAGCTCTAAATCTTTGACTACGCTACTGCAAGTGACCCTGTTTCTGAAGTAATGGAAGAACCAACATATTCTAAGAGAAAATCGAGAGGGTTGAACTTGTGACCGATTAGTTAGAAAAACAAATTGGTTGTATGATCTTGATGTTAACTCCGTTCCGTTTGGTGTAGGTATAAGAAATAAGGAATATTGAAGTGAATGAACTTGCCTACTCGGGTCATGGGTGTCTACTGGGGTCATGGGTCGGCTTCTTTAAGGAAGGCTCGGCCCCGGTACGATAGGCAACGAAGGAACGAGGTAGGTTTTTAGTCAGTAAGAATCCGTCACTATTTCCCACTCCGTCCAGGGGCGGGATTTGTCATTGGATGATTTTACCTACCATAAAAAAAGTGAATAAACTTTTAATTCATTTTTTTGCGATGTTACTCCAGGATTAGACTGCTTAATTGATCAATTGCTGAGTAATGGGGTTTTCCATAAAAAAAAAAATCAAATAATATTTTTTGTGCACACCGGTACAATTTAGGTCCGGGCTCTGGTATGCTATGGTCCGGAACGAAGTGGATAAGCAGGCACTCACGTGAGGGAACGGATATTCTCACGGCCCAGCCGCCTGGACTCCGATCCCGATTTCCATGGCTTTGCCGACGGCGACCGATGTAGCCGTCCGGTAACCGTCCCGGAGCCCGAGTCGTCGAAGGCGCGTAGTGTTCCATGCGCGCCTCAAAGAGATGTCATTAACACTGTAGCGGCCCAGCAGGGCCGAAACCTGCTGGGGTTATGGGTTGACTTACGAAAGGGAAACCCGTGGTCCTAACACACAAAGGCAAAGAAGGAAATAGGTGTGGTTCTAGTCAGTAAAAATCTGACACGCCCTATAGTGGCAGGAGTAATTAGATGATTTCCAACCTTAAAAAAACACAAAACACTTCCGAAAGGAATACCCGGCCCCGGCACGATAGGCTACGAAGGAACGGGGTAGGTTTTTAGTCAGTAAGAGTCTGACACTACTTCCCGCTCCGCCCAAGGGCGGGATTTGTCATTGGATAATTTCACCTACCATAAAAAAAAACTCAAACTCAAAAGCATTTATTTCAAATAAACCATTTACAGGCACTTTTGAAAGGTCAAGGTGTCAGTCTGTCAGAAAAAAAATGATGCTAATTGCACATTCCAAAGGGTAGATCTCTATGGAGAAGAATGTGCAAGAAACTCCATGGACACTCTTTTCAATCATTTTATGTATAACAAATATCTCTGTTACATGTTTCTTGTCGCTGCTATTATGTGAGAACAATGTCAATAAAATAAAGTAAAGACAAAAAAAAAAAAGGCATTCTAAATAAAGATATTAAAATAAACCACTGGCAGCTAAGAGATGACCAGTCTCAACTGACAGCGCCCGTTCACGGACATGACGCGCATATCAGCACCACTCAGCTCAACCATTTTGAAGGGAACCGAATGATCCAACACACGCGCCACCATCAGTGAGACATTTGAGTGAGCATGACAAACTCTCAACCACCATGCTCATTTATGTCAAACAAGACCAATATCCTAAAACCGTAAATTGCTCCATGGTACTCACATTTACAAACTTTGAAAATAAATGCTTCTACATTATACAATAATAATTTAATATTAAATAAAAAGATAAAAAAGTATTTTCCAATCAATTTGTACGCCCTGCTGGTAGTGGAGCTGGACCAGCATTAACCCAAGCATTTTTATCTTGAATATAATCATCCAAGCTATAATATGCCCGTGTACATAGCGTGCGTTTAATACAAGATTTAAATTTTGTTTCATTGAGTTCTAATATGTGAGGAGGTATTTTATTGTAACATTCTAAACAGTACCCCATGAAAGAAGACGCTACTTTAGCCAGTCTGAAACCTGGTTGAACTAAAAGGTCCCTATTCCTTGTAACATAATTATGCCTATCGCCTCTTTTACTAAAAAGGTGAAGATTCTTTCTAACGTACATGATGTTTTCATAGATATATTGACAAGGTACCGTCATGATGTTAATATCTTTAAACAGTTCCCTTAGAGAATCGCACCGGCGGAGATTGTATATGGCTCTGATGGCTCTTTTCTGTAATATAAAAATAGAGTGGATGTCTGCAGCCCGTCCCCATAGTAAGATACCGTATGACATGATACTATGAAAATAACTAAAATAGACTAGTCTAGCGGTATCAACATCCGTAAATTGGCGGATTTTTCTAACAGCATATGCAGCTGAGCTAAGCCGTCCTGCAAGAGATGTTAAATGAGGACCCCACTGTAGCCTTGAGTCAAGCGTTATCCCCAGGAAAACCGTTTTATCGACGAATTCTAGTTTTTCGTTGTTCAATACTATGTCACATTCACTACTTTTGACATTCGGTAAGGAAAATCTTATGCATTTAGTTTTCTTCCCATTTAAAACTAGATTATTAGCAGTGAACCAGTTTTGGACCTGCAGTAGGGCGTTATTTTCGTCGTCAAGATTATTAGTCCTTCTATTTACCTTAAAAATCAAAGAAGTGTCGTCGGCAAACAACACCATATTAAGTTTATTTTGCAACAAATGGGGTAAATCATTAATGTAAACTAAAAATAAAAAAGGACCTAAAATCGAACCTTGGGGTACTCCCATTTTAACATTTAACCCCGACGAATTGACACCGTTTATCTGAACTAATTGCTGTCTATCATTCAAATAAGATTTTAATAAGTTTAACGCTGTTTTGCCTAGTCCGTAATGCTCAAGTTTCAGGAGTAATGTTTCATGAACTACACAATCAAACGCCTTAGACAGGTCGCAGAAGATGCCTATAGCATCTTGTGCCTCTTCCCACGCATTAAAAATGTGTTTTAGTAAGGAGACACCAGCGTCAGTTGTACAACGTCCTTTGGTGAAACCATACTGTTTATCGTGTAAGATGTTATTTGTCTTAAAATGATTAAGCATTTGATCCAACATCACCTTTTCAAATATTTTGCTAAAAACTGGCAACACGGACACTGGCCTATAATTATTAGAGTCTTTACTGTCCCCGGATTTAAAAAGTGGTATAACTTTACTATATTTCATTAGATCCGGAAAGACACCTTGATCTATACACAAATTAAATATTAAAGCTAAGTATGGCGCTATGGTCTCAATAATTGAGGTACAAACTTTGATAGACATACCCCAAAGATCTTCAGTTAATTTAACCTTGATTTGTTTAAATGCTTTTATTACTGTTATGGGGTTTATATGCTTAAAGTTAAATTCAGTGGGGCAGGCTGCAACATTAGCCTGTAATAAACCAAAAGCATGAGATGGTGATGAATTTAGGGCTTCAGTAGTTTTTATTGGTACACTGGTAAAGAAATTAACAAATTCTTCCGCAACTACTTTGCTATCGCTAATAAGACCATGATGAGTCTCTAATATGTAATCATTATTATGTATTTTGTTCCTGTTGGTTTCATTATTTATGATTTTCCAAACCGTTTTTATTTTATTATCTGCTGTTTTAACCTTGTTGCTAATATATAAGGCCTTAGCTGCCTTACAAGTATTTTTAAACATTTTTGAATAGGTAGCAACATACTTATTAAAAGTTTCAGTGTTAATAATAGGCTTAAGGCCATACAGCTCGAAAAGTCTTTCCCTACTTATCCTGATTCCTTTAGTCGCCCAGTCACTAAATCTAAACTTAGGGCAGATACTTTTAGTTTTCTTCTCAAAAGTCTTATTAAATTCGGTTTGGACTATTGAAAAAAAATCGTTAAACAAAATATTACCATTGTTCACTGCAAGGTTCCAATCACCTAACTTGTTAATTAAAGTGTTGTTAAATTTATTCAGTTTACCGGATGTTATTGGTCTGGATTGTATTTGCACTTGTTGTATTGGTATAATGGATTCAAAAGTTACCAACAGGCCGCTATGATCAGAAGGCAGATAATCTACAATGGCCTTTTCTAAATAGTCACAGCAACAAAAAACATTATCAATACATGTAGCAGAAGTAGTGGTAGTTCGAGTTGGTTCTATGAACACATTTGATAAATTAAATGATTTGAAAAGATTTAAAAATCTATTGCTATCTGAATTATTTTCTAAAATATTTATGTTAAAATCTCCACAGATAACTACTAGTTTGTTACCAGTTGCAAGTTTTGCCATAACATCTTCCATGACTGACTCAAAAACAGAGTAGTTTTGATAATTAGGGGGCCTGTAAACGCACACTATGACATGCCTATCCAGCTCAACACAAGACAGTTCAATGGTATGTTCAATGGACAGTGCAGCTATGTCTTTACGGGTTTTAAATTTAATACATTTTTTAATTAGTATGAGTGAACCCCCACGTAACATTGATTTTCTGTTAAAACAACTGCCCACATTATAATTATCATTATTAATTAACATTTCAAAATCCTTTAACCAATGCTCAGTAATACAAATAATATCAAACATTGTTTTTTCTAAAAATAATTCAATTTCTAATTGTTTTGAAGAAAAACCCTGAATGTTCTGAAGGAACAAAGTAAATGACTTCTGCTTGGCCCCTTTAGTTTGTATGCTAGAAGGTACTTTATTGTAAAGTTGTGCTAAATTGCCAATGGTACCTTCTGTTGTCTTCTTAGTCAGTTTAAACTATCGGAGCCAACAGACTTATCATTAGTACTACTACTAATTGTGGGACTAATACATTGATACTTCGACATACTAGCTATGTCTGTGTTAATAACCTTAAAAAAACACAAGCACAGCTGAATAACTGGGGCTATGGTTCGCTTTTGAAAGGAAAACCCGAAGTCCTGGTCCGCAAGGCAATGAAGGAACATAGAAGTGGGTTGTAGTCAGTAAAAGTATGGAAAAGACATTGGATTATTTACCACCCAAGAAAAATTATAATTTAGGTGTCTCTGTGTTCTGCCATAGAAAGGGGCGTTTTACTACATAGTATAAAACAAAGTCGCTTCCCGCAGTCTACCCCAATGTATACTTAGATCTTTAAAACTACGCAACTGATTTTTATGCGTTTTTTTTTTTTAAAGATACAGTGATTCAAGAGGAAGGTTTATATGTATAATAGGTGCATGAATAATATTTTTAATATTACTATTGCACCCGGGTGAAGCTGGGGCGGGTCACTAGTAAGATATAAACCTGCCGCTGACAGAAACTAATTTGATATAAATCAATTCTATATAATTATGCGCGAAAACCAATATTACTCAAGTCTGATGTATAAGTTTGATGTACTTGAATAATATTTGTTTTCGCGCATATATATACTTACATATATATATAAAATTGATTTATTAAAATATATCGAACTATTTTCTGTCACAATTATGAATTTTTAAAAGCGAAATCCTTTCCGGCTTGTATTTATTGTAGATAAAACATGGTCAATAAAGTTTTCAATAAACATCACTCTAATTTGTTACAGATTAGACAATAAATAGACTACAATACTTTCCTTTTAAAAGTTCGAGTGGCGACCAGCGTTGTAAAAACTTCGATACGAAACGAGGAACGCTTTTAGAATGTAAGTGTCTACAGGTACTTAGGTATAGAAATTATTTGCTGCGGCATTGAAGCCATTAGATTTATGTTGCAAATACAGAAACAGAATAAACTTAAATATTAGGTAAATAAGTATTTATGCTAACCCTATGTTCTTAAAAACTATATAGTGTTAGGTTTTGTTCCTGATAATAAATAGTGCCTTATGTTTTTAAAGATAATTGTTAAAATGAGTTAAAATTTTAAGGATTCTTGTTTTATATAATCAATAATGTTTTAAGTAATACCTAAGCTATATTATATAAGTTATTTATTTCTGCTGTTTGGGAATGTTAACCCTTGATCTAATATTGATCGCTAGAATGAATGGCGGGGTAATAACTGACGTAACGATTGGACCACGACCCTGGGATCACCTGATATCGTGGGCCAATGAGAGAGCGGGATGCACGGGGGTTTTTGGCTAAGAACTTGAGCGCGCAAGGGCATTCGTTCCCGGAGGGACGATTGGGAGAGTCGATAGGAATAGTAGCTTTGAGTACTGTAATAATTAAGTATCACATAGTTGTTTGTTCTTAATGTCATTAATAAAATTAAGTGAACAGTTTGAGTTTGTCTTTATACAGTCCTCCCAATTATTGAAATAGTCTTCCCTTAAGAATTGTGACCGCTAAGGCTAACGAGTCCTATACTTCAGAAGTGACAAGTGCACCCAAAACGTAAGTATGCGCCCAAATTTTATATTTTCTTTGTTTGATGTGATTATAATTACGGGTTTTGCCTTTAAATTAACCTGAGTCAGTCTTAAGATAAGTCATACAGTGTGTTAGTTAGGCACCAATAGGATTTAGTTTTTAATCTTGTTTTTTGTAACTAATTTTATTGATACTATATTATATTTGAAATTACTGTTATTTATTTATTGTACACACCTACCACAGTTTTGTCTTTTTAACCCAAAGGTTGACTGGAAGAGAATGCCTTGTTGCATTAAGTCCGCCTATGTACCACTATTGTACATGAAGATTAAATAAATAAATAAATCATTAACACAGAGTAAGTAATAGTACAAGTCCATTAGTACCATAATTGAAAGTTTTCTTGCTAAAAGCTGTAATCACATTTTGTTTAATATTTTTGTAAGACAATATTTTAGCGAGTGATTACCCGTTAACACTATTCCGTGCTCTCACTATGGAAGACGTAATAGCTAGCAAACAATGGAACTCCATGTTCGAATTTCTGTTAGTAACCAAATCGCAAGCTTAAAATCGAATGATTGAGGTGGGTGTCAAGAAACCCTTCTAAACAAAGCTAAAAATATTCAACGATAGAGGTGTTTTGTATTTTTCGTTAGAGAACTTTTTAAGTCTTTACAATAAGGTTGATATTGGGTTATAACGGCGCTTACCTACCAAGAGCGTCACCCGACCCTTCCCACGATAAGTTCGACCGTGGCGAGCGAGGCACTTATGAGGCACTTGACGCTGCATACCGCATCTATCGCTTATTGGACTTAAGCGTTTACATTTGGGACACAGGTACCTATGTTCTATTTTTAGAATAGGACGAATTAAACTTCATTCTTTATTTAAGAAATACCAATCTTGATTCCGAAAATAAAGGCGACTTGCTCAGCACACATGCTCGACTTTTCAATTTTCCAATGGTATTAAAAGAAAGGATAAACAATTTCAGACCATCGGCAATTAGTGACTTCTTATTCACAACTTCATTATACGGCTCTCAAGTTTCTTTACCGTGAGTTTCAGACAATGCTACAGTCAACGGGTCAACGAAGGCTCGTGACTCCGGGTCGCGGAGAGCTGCACTTGGCCACCAAGAGCCGAAGTCGGCTGCGAAGTCGAAGCCCCGTACCAGACATCGAGCTGGGCCGTGAGCGGCTTCGGATGCTGGAGAATGAAGTACGGCGGGAGCGCGACCGTGTACGCGCCGCCGAAGACCTGCACCACGCATCGCGTCGCAGCGACAAGCCGCGAGTGAACAACCGTCTCCGCAGCATCTCCACGGCATCGACACGGCGCCGGGACGCCGAGCCGCGTGCAGAGCAAGGCGCGGAGCGCAGACTACAGAACGAAGTACGGCAGGAGTGCGACCGTGTACGCGCCAACGAAGATCTGCACCACGCATCGCGTCGCAACGACGAGCCCCGAGCGAACAACCGTCCCCGCAGCATCTCCATGGCATCGATACGGCGCCGGGATGCTGAGCCACGTGCAGAGCAACGTGCGGAGCGCGGACCACGGCAGCACAACCGCGTGGAATGGATTGAAAGGTCATGTAGTCTTTCTTTTTCGAAAAGAGATTTGTTTAATATTATTAGGGACTTGAGAAGTGCTCTCACATCTCTACCTGTAAACCAAGACGCAGCCCAACCACTACAGAAAATTAACCACGAAAATATATTGTCGAACTTTGATCCGTCGTCTAAAAACCAGCGAATGGACGTGTGGTTAAGAAAAGTGAATGAGTGCGCTTCGGTATACGGTTGGGATGAAAGCACCACCGCTCATTTTGCAATGCAAAAATTGCAAGGTCTGGCCAAGACGTGGTACGAAAGTCTGCATACCATCCTATTTACTTGGCAAGAATGGCAAGAGAAGTTACTAAGCGCGTTTCCGTGTGAACAGAATTACGGTCAGACCTTGGAAGATATGATTAGGAGAAAGAGCAGATAATTATAACGAATCCATTGAGGTTTATTACTATGAAAAACTTAGTCTAGTGAATCAATGCGATATAGTAGGTACCCGCGCGGCAGAATGCATAATTCAAGGAATAACTGATAAAACACTCAAATCAGGAGCTTTAGCACTGAGTTGTACCCAACCCGATCAGCTGTTACAGTATTTACTCAGCAATAGGGACTATAATCAATCTGGTCCGGACCGTTATTACGCTAATAATGGAAATTTGGATAATCTTCAATTTTCCAAAACAGCGAGCAGTAGTTCTGGTAACCGACCAAGCCACACTAATGGATGTTACAATTACGGGGAAAAGGGACATAGTTTCTTGGACTGCACTAAGCCGTTAACGAAATGTACGCGTTGCAATAAGATTGGCCACATCGCGGAAAAATGTTACAGATAATCAGATGATAGATTGACAAACGTTAGTGGTACAGCGCAGAAAACGATTTTATAAACGACAAAAACGCACATATAGACAATAATCCTGGTTCTAAGTTCATAAAAGAGGTAAAAGTAAATAGTCGTTCGAGTAAGTAGTAGTTAGAGATTTTATAGATTTTAGGAGCGACGTTACTCTGATTAGGGAAACTACTGCCAGCCAACTAGGAGTAACTCGCGATACACTATTAACTAATCTACACTATTGAAAGGATTTGGCAACAACGTAGTCCAGTCGCTAGGAAATCTGACTCTTGACATGATTGTCTATGAGGTGGAGGCTAAAGTTGCTTGTTAAGTAGTGCCCAAATATCTAATAGAGGTCCCTGTACTTATAGTACAATTATTCACAGGGCAATCTTACATAGCAGTCTACAAAGATAGAAGTAAATTGCAATTGTATAATATTAGGGATGAATTGCCTTGTCCCGAACTTGTTGTTAACAGTGATAACATATTGAGGTTTTTGCTGCTAATACAATAGACATATGACCCTGCTGCTGAAATAGAATTACGCACAAATACAATTAGGTTAGGAATCAGTGGAATTGTTCTTCAACGAAAGCAAGACTTCGAGAATTTTCATTCCGTATCATACTATAGTCGGCAGACTTCTCCGGAAGAGAAGAATTTCCACCATTATGAGTTAGAAACCCTAGCAATGGTTTGCTACCTTCATAAGTTTAGATTGTATTAATTCATTATTTCCAAGAGGACGCCGGCGTCCGCACACCTATTGTCTTTCTATTGTGTCTCTAATTACGCTATTCAACAGGTTAATTATGAAATGAGTTCAAAGTTATCACTGATTGCGGCTTTCTGTGTTCTACACTTTCAAAGCGGGACTCGATACCAAGGATAGCACGGTGGTGGCTGACATTACAGGAATTCGACTGTACTGCCGAATAAAGAGCTAGAACTAAAATGAGTCATGTTAGTGCATTGTCTCGAAATCTTGTCAGATCGTCAGAATCACTCGAAGATCAGTTTCCGGTAATAATGACAATTAGTAGTGAAGTTGGCGCGCATATCATACGCTACAGTTACGTGACTCCAAGCTACGTAGGATAACAGACGTTCAAAATAGTTAACTAGGTGAAAAAGGCCTACAGTACATTAGTCAAAATTATATCATTAGGTTACTTCGCTATTTGGATGGTGAGTTAGAGAAGATCAGATGGGTTGTACCAAAACTCGCGAAGATTTACTGCACCCCATCACTAATGTAGAGATTCCATTCCATACGCTTCATGTGGACCACCTTGGACCCTTTGTGAAGCCGAATAAAGGTTTTACTCACCTGTTTGTAGTTGTGGACGGTTTTACAACATTTTGCTTCCTAAGACCCGTTATAAACACGAACACCCAAAATGTAACTAGGATTCCAGAAGACATCTTTAGTACGTTTAGAAACCCTGAACGTCTCATGAGCGCTTGTGGTATTTGTTTTGCCTCGCATACATAGAAGCGATTTGGCCTAAACAAAGGCATAAAACATGTTTTAAATGCGGTAGCCAGCTCCAGGTCAAACAGTCAGGTCGAGCGGTACAATCGCACCATTCTCGATTCATTGAGAGCGTTAAGCATTAATACAATAATAAAGACTGGTTTTAGTAAAAGACGGAAAGAGCAAAAACTTATGCCTTCCTTTGTAGGACCGCACCATGTTAGCAAATTTCTAGACATGGACTGTTATACCCGTATTGTGGCACCAATACCGGGGCTAGTTAGACGTTCGACAACGGTTGCTGCGGATCCCATGAAGCCGTGGTTCCATGTAACCGCTCTAGAGATCGCATCGACAGAAAAGACGTAGATGATAGTTACAATAGTGACGACAATAATGCGGGAGTAATTCCAGTTAGAATACGAGTACCTGACTTATTATGTTGTGTTTTGTTGTTGTTTTTTTTTTAATGTTTTGTTTTAATATAATAGACCATTTATTATTTACAGAATTTTATCCGTTGTTACAGATCAAGTACGCGAGAATCGATCGGTTCGTGACTTGATGTAAAAAGTGGCAAAGCCTTACGGCTGCCATCACGAGCATAAATCGATCGGCTCGTGCGGGCGTCGTTAGGTGATGAATAAAGTGATAAAGCAAGTCCTTCCGGCTGCCATCACGAGCATAAATCGATCGGCTCGTGCGAGCGCCGCGTGGCATCCTGATTAATCGATCGTTCAGGATAGTAGGGCACCCTGATTAATCGATCGTTCAGGGATTTGGTTTGTTCACGACATAAATCGATCGGTCGTGAACTTACTCTTAGATGTTTTGTGACCCAATAAATCGATCGTTTGGGTTCACTTTGTGTTGGGGTTATAATGCCCAACAGTGAGAGTATTGGTTCAAGGTACAGCGTGGCTCGTACAAATTGTTTCGATCCAGCAAATCGATTGCTGGTTGAAATTGTAAATTAAAAAAAAATGTTTGTTAATGTCTCTTTCTACCTATAATGTAAATGTGAGAACACTGTAGACTCCGCAAATTCCTAGATTACTTCTTATCATGACTCACTTTTTTATGACTATTTTTGTTGTGCTTTCTGGTACAATATTGACTGGTCTACATTGTCCTAACATAATTTATTAATGAATACTGTAATATGAAAATATTGTAATATAAACCTTTTTTTAAAAGAGTAACCATGGAGTTTCTTGCCGGTTCTTCTCCATAGGAAACGACCAAT
This sequence comes from Leucania comma, assembly GCA_958295575.1. Taxonomy (NCBI): domain Eukaryota; kingdom Metazoa; phylum Arthropoda; class Insecta; order Lepidoptera; family Noctuidae; genus Leucania; species Leucania comma. The sequence goes on from OY282466.1 coordinate 17,526,358, forward strand.
TTGGAACCGTGCACTAGCTTCTGACGTTTTATAAGTGCCCATGTAGGCCTATATGAAATAAAAACATTTTGACTTTGACATTATTGTATTAAGTTCAAACAACTAGTAATAGATACTAATTATTATTGTTATAAATTCAACAACCAATTAAAAGTCCGATTGTTAGGTTTCCACCTGGAGCCGTGTGCAGGGCCGCACACGATGTCAGGACGGACGATTGTTAGGTTTTGTTCCTGATAATAAATAGTGCCTTATGTTTTTAAAGATAATTGTTAAAATGAGTTAAAATTTTAAGGATTCTTGTTTTATATAATCAATAATGTTTTAAGTAATACCTAAGCTATATTATATAAGTTATTTATTTCTGCTGTTTGGGAATGTTAACCCTTGATCTAATATTGATCGCTAGAATGAATGGCGGGGTAATAACTGACGTAACGATTGGACCACGACCCTGAAAAATAATATTAATTTGTTATGATTATGTATTAATTCCTGTACCTACGCTTGTTAAACGAAAGTGGCTTTCAATAACCAGCTGTGGTCTCTCATAATATAAGAAGACTCACAGAAAATTGTCATTATGGAACAAAAGCTATTATTTTCTTATTCAGAGACTAAACATAATTTCAGTATCCACATACTACGTAACAACGGCTTGATCAACGCGCTGAGTAAATTAAAAAAAAAACAAAACCCAACCGAATAAAAAATGGCATTTTTCATTTCAACAAAACCCAGAATCACGACCTAAACATACAGAATTTACAATCAACGCAGCAAAAGTCGCTTATTATAACTACGTGTCATCGCTCAATTCAATAAAGGTAATTGGAGTAATCACCTCCAGTCTGGAGAGCGCTAATTACAAACTGAACATGAAAGTATGAAATATATTTCTACAGAAGCTCAACTCAATACAACAAGTCAACTTCAACTTCAACTCTTCATTAATGGCCTTTGTGGAAGAGACACCACAATTTTGCCAATAACGCGTACAAATTATTAATATACCATCAAACGCTGGAGAGTATTTAGCGAGAATTAACAGTAAAATTAATATACATACATTTCTAAATTAAAGATCAAAATAAAAGAATTTCTTCGCAGACAGAAACCGTCCGTCAGTCAGTCAATCTTATGACCACAGATTATTACTAAGTAATTTAAAAACAAGACATACTCGAAAGACTGGAATAAAAAGAAAAAAATGAATACAACAAGTCATTGATCACGCACTCATAACAAGTTTTGTGTCCTACAGTGTCAAATACAAAAGAAATTGCGATCGGTATTTATTTGAAGCCATATTCGACACCATATTTTTTTTTTTGACATTTTACTCAAATGAAAGGTATGAAAGAAGGCCTTTACCCAGCAGTGGAACAGTATAGGCTAGATATAATAATAATAGTAATTTACTCAAATCTCATTCTCCAATGGAAATCAGTTATGCAGGCTTGTGGACAGCTAGCAATGGGTGGCCGTTCAGCCGTCCGGTAAGGACTGAGTGTGGGTATTCAAACGGCGCTTAGTATTCCACGTACACGTCAAAGAGATGTCAGCAAAACCGTAGGAGGGCAGAGGGGCTGAAACCTAGGGCCTCGAATCTTTTTTAAAGAGGTAACGTGGTCCTGGAACGAAAAAGGCAACTGATGTGTGATCTTTAGTCAATAAAAATCTGACGCACCTTCTCAAACCAGCCTAGAGCGGGAGACGTCATCAGACGCCATCGACAATCAAATTCACAATAGTTGTGTATAGTGTGATGCTATACAATACACTCACATCCACGCCTTAGTAACTGTTAACCTTCTGTACTTAGTTATATCATGACGACAACACACACGATCGCGAAGCGCAAATCCCAGTTATTAGCAATCAATTTTATACGAAGTTTTCAGCCGCTTTAATACGTTTATTTGAAGAGGATTTGGAAGTCAAAAATGCGTCAAATTGATGCTCCTGTAGAGCTTCGAAAAGTTCTGTGGAACTGGTGATTAGTCAATGCATAAAAAGGGTTGTTTATTTAAAACTTGATAATATGCTCTGATTACTTTGAATTATTAATTTGTTTTGGGGAATAAGTTTGATTATTGATTTGCTTTTTTAATTTTTGCTGTACGTGCAGGTATTGGAATGTTTTGTCAAGTATGTATTTATTTAAACTGGAATGATCCAAGGCATTTTGGGGACTCCCAGTATATAGCCCAATAAATTACAATTTATTCTAAGGACAGTAATCAAACTGTTATTTTTTTTTTAACCTCCTTTAGATATTATTTTAATAATTTTAAAAGTGAAAACTTAAACAAACAATGGATTGTGTCAATTTTATTGTGTGTATAAAAAACATACACATATATAAAATATTTTTATCTGAGTATATTCTGCGACTTAAAGTCGGTACAGTTTTTAGAGCACACAAAAAACTCCCTTAAAATCCTTATAGTCACAATTGGTTCTGTAGAATTCAGCGTTTCGAATATGATTTTTTTTTTACTTTTAAAAATAAGTTACGAATATTAATATACACACTAAAGGCTACTCCTAACTAAAATATGGCGTTAAAAAACTCCTCCGCATCGCTGTCTACTGCATGTGTGCCCAAAAGGCTGACGGCATTGCCGCGTTGTATGGTAATGCTTTATCTCTGACCGAGGTAAAAACCCAGCCCTTGGGTCACGCGAAGTGTCAACTAAGCGTTTGGAAAGGTCTTTAAAAAGCGTATGAGCACTCGGACCCCACGGCCCAAGAGTTTCAACCCAAACGGCTCAAAAAAAAGTAAGTAAAGTAAGTAGTAAGTTGTTTTTGTGTAATGTATATAAGATAGAAATAGGAAGTTGTAAATGTTGCTAAATAAAATGTTTCTGTTACGAATATGCTTTGAAACTTGCTTTGTGGAAAACGTTGTACCTACATAATTATGTTGTACGTACGACGAAGGATTGGCAACGCTCACAGATTGGCAACTCAATTTTGTTTACAGTACCAATGAATACAGTTTCAGGTGTACTCAAAATTCATTGACCCAATATTACATATATATAATTATATTGATAAAGTTCAATTTCGAACCCTTTCATTGTTATTAGCAATAGCAGCAGCACGGTCAATGCCCGTTAGGGACACAAAGGAACTACTAAAAAAACATTTAAATTGGTTAATATTTCAACAACTACGATAACAATCAACTCAGAAAGAATTAAAAATTAAATGTTTAGCAAAAAGTTAAACAACAAAATAACCACAACCCACATGAAAACCATAATGAAACTTCATTCTAACATTCAGGTACGTAGTCAAAGGGGAAATTACGCCGGGAAATAGTGTCCAAAATACATTTAATATTAAAACGCCTGCGAAATAACTTTGAGCAATAAACCAGACGACATCCTTGCCATAAGTAATTTTTAAGTACGCACACACATTTCAACTTTCGTTTAGACACTAAAACCCTTTTACATAAAATGTAGAATGGAATCTTCTTCACACATAAAATTAAAGTATTAGGGAGCAAAGTTGAAACGCGTTCGTGCCACCCTCATTAAGCTGTCTCATAATTTTCAAACGCTAATACAGCATAACCCCGACAAATCACCTGTTATGGCGCACAAAAGGAATTTATTTAGACAACTATAAATTTGGCTAAATGTAGACGTGATGGAGTAAACTTTCAAGGTGTAATAAGTGGGGAGGTTTCATGTGTTCTACATTTGATCAAAATGGATCGTGTCATTGCAACGTGGTTTGTAGTTCATTCACTTCAAAAGGAACACACAGAGTAATTAAGAGTACGTGCCTTTAAAAATCAATGAAATCAGTAAACTCCTTGAGTACGGCCAGTAGAAGGCCAGTCTCTATATGGATGTTTCGAGGCCTATTTTTTTCAGCTATAGAAATCATTCGGAGGACTGTTGTACGAAGTTTAAAAGACTTAACTGATATCCGTTTCCGAGGTTAAGGCCAAAAACGGTCAAGATATTTTTTTTATGTGGCAAAGTCATCAAATGACTTCTCTCGCTTTTGGGCGGAGCGCGAGGATGTGTCAAACTTTTATTGACTGAACACCTATCTACTCCTTTTCCTTCTTTTCCTTAGATGTTATGTAAACAGACTGTCAAGGACTACCAGACATCAAGCTTAGATCCCAGGGGTCTCATATTACAACAGTAAACAAACGAATTTCACTTGAAAACAATTTGCATGCATTGGGTGCCGACGTTTTATTTTGAAAAGCGGCGGGCAGAGCACGACCAATTTAATGGCTTCTACCAATTTTTCAGAACTAGTGCAGTCGGTTACTCACCGTCTTTTTGAAGAAACACCTCGGAAGAACTTCTCAAAGGTTTGAAGCAAATAGTGAAGATGACTACTTTTTGGCATTTCTATTGGATGTCTCTATAGATTCTATTTTTGATTTTTGAGGGTATACTGCGCCTAGAACATGGTGGATAGTACCTTGCATCAACTTCTGACATGATGATAACACCGTGCGTAAGGTAAAACTTATACAGTTTTACACGATATCCCGTGTACAAACCGATTTGCGTAGGCAAAACTGTGATGAAGCTAGTGCGTGTGGTAGTACTTAAGGAGTCTATTTTAGGAAATAAACCTTAGGGCGCTTTCAATTTAGTCGGAAAGTTAACTGTTGTAAAGATGCCGATCGTCATTACTTTTGGATCATCCTCGTAGATAGAACGAGTCTTATAAACCTACACTTCCACCGTCCTCTTCACAGAACACAGGTGAAATAGTATATGTTACAGCTCCGAATTGCACTATCAAAACTTTATGAACAATGTAATCTGCATCGTAGGTACCCTCGCACGTCTGAATATACTTTACCTTCTCCGTATAAATATTCATAGTCTTGAATTCTGGACTGCTCACCTCACGTTCCAAGTCGGAATATCAAATGGGATTGGATTGTGGTGAGTACACAATATATTTCAAGTTCTATGTACTTATGTTAAATTGTTTTATAATAGAAGTGCGGCTGTATTATTAATGTTTGTATTCTTTACTCGGAAATATACGAGTATTTTTCCTTGTTCCGTGTTCTATCGAAACCACTTTTTATTTTATGAAAATTGTCTTCTCTGTGAGTCGATTTTTAGACCATTTAGACTATGAGGTGACATAGTCTAAATTTTCAAAAGTATGACATAGTCTAAAAATATGAGTAACCACGGTACATTATTAGCAACGTCGGTGACAAAGTGACAATTATCCGTTCATACGTCTACAAGAGTAAATGTATAGCTCTTAGCACTCCAGCATACGAGTCGAGGACAGGGGAAATCGAGCTCACAGTGTGTGTGTGTGTTTTTTTTTTGCAAGGGAAATCATCCAATATCTAGGCTCTAGGGTGGAGCGGGAGAACGTGTCAGACTTTTACTGAATAAAACAACACCTAGGATCTTCAGTTGCCATTTGCGTTCTGGGACTACGGGTTTCCCTTTCAGAACATTTCGTGGCCTTAGCGGACATTGGCCTTGCTGCCCGCCCTCCACTAATGGCATTTCTGAAATCTCTTTGAAGCGCGCATGTAACACACACCGTTGACTCGGGCTTCGTCTTTAACGGACGGGTGAACGGCGACCTACACCTCGTCGTTCGTAAGCAAATGCAAGCATTAACATGATTTTGTAAAACCCCATTTTGACATGTCATGTTTAAAGGTATATCTTACGAAACTGGTTGAGTATTACACTATTAATTAACAATAACTTATCAATATAATCCTTCATTATTTTTCTATCAACTAGTTTCTGTAAATTATTGAAACGGCGGACACCATTTAATAAAACATAATTGTGATTAATTTTATTGATGGACCAAATACTCAGCCGTGTGAAATAGACCTTGGTAAATCAGTAAATTCAGGGAATTATGAATAAATCAAATAATACTGTGGTGTGAGCCAACAAGCTTTGAGTGATTGATGTGAATTCAAATGAAATGAGCGATGAAAGCGCTTCAGGAACACACTCCTGCCTCTCTGAAGTCTGATGTATAATTAAATGTTAGGTTAGCATAGTATATGTAAGGATCTACATATTTTGTAATCTTGAAACAATAAGCCAATTTGAAAATCTGTCAGGAAACCCTATTTCGGATATGCATCGGTCATAACTCCATGTTTTTTTTTTGAGCTGGTAAATCATCAAATGGGCTTTCTTTATCACCCTCATCAAGCAGCTCACCAGATTCTCACCGTCAATCTGGTGACGGTCAGCTAATAGTAATTAAATTATTATATTTGATTTATGCTGCTATGCTGAAGGTCGTGGGTTCGATTCCCACCCAGGACAAATGTTTGTGTGATGAGCACGATCATTTGTTCTGTGTCTGAGTGTAATTTATCTAAAATATGTATGTATGTAAAATAGAAATATATAAGTATGTTTATCAGTTGTCTAGTACCCATAATACAAGCTCTGCTTAGCTTGGGACTAGACGACGTTGTGTGATAGTTGTGGAATATTATAATATTATATTATATTATTTAATCTGATTATTCAATTTCTTACATTTTAATTTAATTTTTAATTCAAATTGGATCTATTGACTTTGATTTTAATTTTTTGACCTTGTTTTATTGGTTTTGGTTGGTTTTTATTTCATTGTTATTGTAAGTATGTTTTCCTATATCATTGTGTTATTCGTGTCGTGATATTTGTATATCTATTTATCTCTTCTCTACATAGTATAAAACAAAGTCGCTTCCCGCTGTCTGTCCCTGTGTATGCTTAGATCTTTAAAACCATGCAACGGATTTTCATGTGGTTTTTTTAATAGATAGGGTAATTCAAGAGGAATGTGTATAATACATGCATAATATATTTAATAACACCATTGGACGCGTGTGAAACTGGAGCGGGTCGCTAGATAATAATATTGATAGTTCTCTGGTGATAGCCACTGTAACTAGTACAAAAAAAAAAACAAAAAAATTGATAGTCAGACGCATTCATATTTTCAAGCAAAATTTAAAACAAATAGAAACATAGTACGAGTCATAAAATAGAATAAAAAGAAGCACCAACATCGTTGTACGCAGCGTTGATTACAATATGGTCTGGTGAACCAGCAATCTGCCACGTCTGACGTGATTACTTCCGCCCTTTGAGCGCACCTTGCTATCTACCACTGCTAGGGAAAATACATTTAGGTCCAATTTTTGTTGAACGTGAAGGCCACTACGAATCCTAGCTTGCAAAGACAAAATTTTACAAGGTATTTTGGGCAGTGGTGTGGAGAAGTTTTTCGAAGCCATATTGTAAACTGTTCTTAGTAGTTTTAATTAGTTAAGGGATTTCTTTTGTTTTAGAGATGTACCATCGCGGTCATTTCTGCTTGTTCACTTAAAAAAAAAATCGTTTGAATCCTGCGTCGTGGCGCCAAACCAAACCCTTTGAAGTTTTCATTTTGAGTGCAAGCAAAAATTAACTTAACGGTGGTCAGGCGGAGGTGTCTTTGATGGTAGCGAGCGCCGCGGAAGCACACAAAAACAGGTATGGTCTGTAATACAGGGATAAAATATCACGTTCGCCGGACCTAAACAAACCACAAATACAAATTCATCATCTTCCTGCCCTTGTCCCGTTTTATTTGGGGTCGGTGCAACACGTTTTATTCTCCTATTCCGTCCTGTCACCCATCACGCTATCACTAACTCCTTTTTCTTCTCTCCTCTTTCTCATCTTTTCTTTGGCCGCACTCTCCTTCTTCATCCATCCACATGTATACTCATAACTCTTTTAGTAGCATGCGATTCATCCCTTCTCCTTACATGGCCTCCACTTTACATACCCTTCAACTTGAAGACTCCATGGGTCACAAGTTTGCCTCAAACACAAACTCAACATTTCAACGCATTTCGATCTCAACGCCATCTATCGACCAAAGCCTCAATTACAAAAACTTATGTATCATATGGACTGGTTACGATGAGAATTTTTAACCAGAAAGAGAATATTATAATTACAGTTTCTCAGAGGAAGAGACAAGCCCCGCCATCCGAGCCTAGGGCCGGCTACTTCAGTCACATTAGCAAATTGTTTAAAAAAAATAACATTCCAGTTGGTAATGCTAAGTGTAGTTCTTAATCTTAACTTAATCTTGACTGGCCTGTTGATCTAGTGGTTAGTGGCCCTGACTGCTATGCCGGAGGTCGAGGGTTCGATCCCCACCCTGGACAAAATGTTTGTGTGATGAGTACGATCATTTGTTCTGTGTCTGGGTGTAATTTGTCTATAATGTGTATGTATTTAGAAATATAGAAGTATGTTTATCGGTTGTCTAGTACTCATAACACAAGCTCTGCTTAGCTTGAGACTTCTGTAAAAAAAGAAAAAAGAAAAGAAGTCTTGAGATTATTTTTTTTTAATTGCCACCGCCGCCGCCGGGGCGAATGGGCACGCCATAATTAATTATAGCGGTAAGTCCCATCTTTGAGGCGAGGCTGGAAAGACCTTACGGCGTCCTCACCTTGCGCATGACGCCGGTTCTTACCTGACATGGTAAGTTCGGGATTCACCTGCACCCACCGAAAAATAAATGCTAAAACTAGTTTTCCGCTTGAAAAGGACTACTGTATCGCGTTAATTTTTATATTTCTTAAATCGTAATTGACAAGTGATCCATAGGGGGACACCGCGTTGATAACCAGTAAACGTCGCATGATCAACGAATGGAAATTGCGTTGTCCGCGGTTAGATGAGTAGTTTTTTTTTGCTAGATATACAGGAAGGAGGGAGTGGTGTGGCGCCGACGCATTGCATCGTCATCGCGCGTGAACCACTCGCGGACAGCACGTGATCTATCCGGGACCTGCGCATGAAGGTAGGTTGTAGCGAGAAGGTGCTCGGGTGTCGACTGGCTCTAATGAGCTTATGATCTTTAGATATCACTACAACATGCCTTCTTCATTTTTATTCAATTACAGATATGGCAAACACATTTTTTATAAATTAATATTTCTAAGTAACGTGTCTAGTGCCTTGGATCTCTTGAAGTAGATGAATTCCTGTCATTCGCATTCGTGAGACGCCACCGAAGAAGCATTTAGAATAAGCGACTTATTCTCGCTTACTTTGTGGTTGTAAAAACTTTACTTGGCGTTATGCCAGCTAAATATTTGCTCCAAAATATGATGAAATATTTATGCAATTTTAGAATCTTGTTTTAACTGTAAGAAATGGTGATCTTAGAGGTATAGACCGTATAATTTATACTTGTTACGACAGTTCCGCTTTAATCCTATGAGGAGTTCCGTTCCATATCTTCGAAGTTCATCATCAGATTATGAAAATATTTGTATGGGACCAACTCTATAATTTTCAAAATCGGTTCACAATAAAGCAAGAACTCGGCGAATGTAGATAAAAATAAAAATACATACAGACGATCATATAACATCCTCCTTTTGAAGTCACCGTTTGAGAGCAGTGGTGATGAAATAAATTACACAGAGAGAAGATATTTAATAGATACAAAAATACAAATGTTTTATTTTTCAGATCATAATTCATTATTATTAGTAAAGATACACTCAACTTTTTCAAAAAAGACGTAAAAATAAGCGCGATAGACCAAATAATGGAAAAATATGAAAGGTTGTTTATTACCTAATTTATCTGTTGCAACTAGACATAATTATACTAGTACTAACTTTTGCCCGTGGCTTCGTTCCCACTCTACCCTACTCTACCCTATACCAATAAATGAGCAGGATTTAGATTATTTTATTTTATTTAACGGGATGAAAATTATCCTATGTCTATCTCCTGGTTCTAAGCTACCTTCCTACCAATTTTCAGACAAATTGGTTGAGCCGTTCTTGAGTTATAAATAGTGTAACTAACACGTCTTTCTTTTATATTTATAGTTAGAATTTAATCAAGGTTTAAATATATTAGTTTCAGTGTAGTTAAAGTTAAACAGATAAATTGCAACTCACAACTTACTGGGCAGCGTACTCTATGAGAGCATAATCTAGCAAAATGTGTATGTTAGACAGTTAGAAACAAACATGAACAAACACGCGAGCTCTGTGTTGTGAGTTACCATGACAAGGCACAACTTACGATTCGTAGATGCTTGTGTATTTGTACGAATAAAACTAATTTCAAAGTGTTGCAGCAACTGTAAATAGCGCTGATTCTGTAATTAGGAATAGCTGTAACCATAGATATAAAGCTGAAATCAGGACAGTCTATCCTAAGCTCACTTAGTCGCAATCGGCGAGTAACATAACGAGGGTGTTACACAAAAATATTATTCTTTTGTTTTAAGTGGGATACCGGTTATCAAAATGCCTTCGTGTGCTTTTACAAATTATTCAAATAAAAAAAAAACAAATCACATGGAATTACATTTTACTCGTAAGTACATGAAAATTTAAAATTTCTTATCATATTTATAATTTTGCTTAATAAAACAATAAGTCGGTCAGTAAGGCCGCCATTTTGCGAAACGAGATAGATGGAGCTCACGCCATTCATAATCGTAAACATTCGGCGGTTAACGCGATTTCACTCGCACGAAAGCGCCGGCTCTTATCTCTGTCCTTCTCTATCAGTGAATGTACGTTTGCGACTGTGATGACACTGTTCATAGATGTATGAGTTTCGAATCCAGGGCCTCAAGTCTGCTATTACAATAGTGTCAGAATCGTCTATCATTGATTTCATCATGGTTGATTTTGACAAGTTTGGTAATCTACTAATATCTACTAACTTTCCAACTGTCAATCACTAACACACCATTGAAAGAAATGGTAATCTCGTACATAATGATCATATGATAATCTGCAAAAATTTTGTCAGTTCCTTTGATTAGTGACTTACCATTAGATTTGTCTGAATACGACAAAGTCATTCTACCACCATTCGTTTACGAGACCAATAACCGACCAATGATCGACCATTATGATTTAGCAGATTAAGAACTTTTACCAAAATGGCAATGGCATTGTGTTGGAATCTCGAATTTACAAAAATAGCAGACTTGGGCCTCAGGTGTTCTGCGCGTAACTTATCTTCCCTTATAATATGTATATCAATGGCAATAATAGATGCCTTTTAAGGCTATTGTATTATTCGCAAGAGTTAAACCCTCCTGTTAGGTATTTTTTACATAACATGAGCAGGACGAAAATATGCATCTTTAAGATGAGGAAAAAGGACAGATAGTTACATTGTATGAATCCGATAACTGTCACCCGCACCATCCTATAACAATAGGGTATTTGACAGTATGGAAAATAAGTAGGTACTTATTTATTGCCATCCGCATCGATTAAGGGTTTTAAAAGTGAATTTACAAATATATCTACTACTGATTTTGTCACACCAATGACAGCCCCATTTCTTGTCCAGGCAATTACTGTCCATTCCTTGCCTGTAAGAGATCACATAACGCGATAAGGCCTGCCATTGTATGTATGTGTTTTAATTTTAGTTTCCTTTAGCCTTTCTTCCTTTTAGTCTGTAAATATGTCTGTCATTGACTGCTATTCCTTTGAATAACTATTATACTTCTTCTTCTTCCTGCCCTTGTCCCAATTTTGTTTATTTAATGGTGTGTGACGTAAACGAATACAATTTGAAGCGTATTTTTTTTTTATGGTAAATAAAATCATCCAATGACAAATCTCGCCCTTGGGCGGAGCGGGAAGTAGTGTCAGACTCTAACTGACTAAAAACCTACCCCGTTCCTTCGTAGCCTATCGTGCCGGGGCCGGGCATTCCTTTCGGAAGTTAACCTTGCAGAAAAAGTAAAGTTGAACCTAGTGGGCTTCGACCCTGCCTGCCTGCAGTTAGCAGGCTGGGCCTCTTCGGTGTGCTGACAGCTCCTTGAGGCGCGCGGGAATAGAATTTGACGCGTATTGACAAATATGGCGTTAAGGCGGCTATTTTTTCAATAATACAACTTTATATGTTATTTTTTATGTTAAATTTACAAGAATTGAAATAAGGCACTTTTTATAGACTTTAAAAACAATACTTAATGATATGAAATCAATTTCAAAAATCAGTCAAATAGCCTGTTGTAGTCTAATTAAATGGGGCCAACATTTTCTTTCCACTCAACGTTGAATATTTTCAGGTGCCCGTTGACGCAGGTATCCCAACTTAACAAAGGCAGTCTTTTGTCTATTACCACAGCCTGCAGCTAAAAATAAATCCCGGAAGCTAGGTACCATAAACTTGTAGCAGGTTAATATTAGACAAATTGAGGTTGCAAGCGAATTTATACCGTATGATATGCACATGCAACATTATGGATGGACTGAATGGAAGATGGGCTTTAGTGGGCATCCATTAATTAGGTACCTACTTGACTTAAATCATACATCTTACATATAAATAAAATGGAAGTGTTCGTTTGTAATATCAAACTTACATTTTACTAAATTAATATGACAGTATTTTCGATACCTATATCAAAAAAGCAAATTAAAACTGTCGACGAAATTTTTTTATGAGATTTAAGTCACCCATGACCTACATAAGTCAAGGCCGTTACCACTAAGCCACGGCACAACTCCATATAGATAATCATCATCATCATTATTATTATTATATCAGCCGAAGGACGTCCCCAACAGTGGACGTCTTTCGTCCACAGGCCTCCCCCAAGTGTCGCCATAATGAACGGTCCTGTGCGTCTCGCATCCACCGCATTCCCGCGACTTTCACCAGGTCATTAGTCCACCTTGTGGGAGGCCTTCCAACATTGCATTTTCCGGCGCTCGGTCGCCATTTAAGAACCTTTCGGACTCATTGACCATCCATTCTACGAGCAATATGCCCTGCCGACTGCCACTTTAGTTTGGCGATTCTTTGGGCTATGTCAGCGACCTCTGGTTCTTCTGCGGATGTCCTCATTCCTGATGCGATCACACTAGGAAACTTCGCGTATAGCCCTTTCCATTGCCCTTTGGGTGACTGTAAGTGCTCGATTACGGAGACGCGGCGGGTTGCGCGGCGCGTCGGGCGGTCCGTCGTACATTGCCATGTGTTTGTGTTTGCGCGAGCGATGACACGCCCCGCTGATGCAATGTACGATGAAACGCCCAACGCGCCGCGCAACGCAACGCGTCTCCGTAAACACGGCCTAAGCTTTCTGATGAGGACCATTGTAAGCGACCATGTTTCAGAGCACTCCATGTAATACAATGTATTCAATGCATGGAAACAAAATATACGTAAGTACAAATATAAGCGTACATTTTTACAAAGCAAATAAAAAGCTTAATACAGACGAAAGCTCCCTTCAAATTGGCTAATGCATTTGACGCCGCAGTTCGGTCGCTAAGTGTGTTATCAGCCTAAAGAGAGATGCCACAAGCGTAGATAGTTCGAATATAAACACGAGCCCAAATAAATCTACTGAGCAGTTAAGCTTATCACTCAAAGGCAGAGCAGAAAAATAGTGGAGATGAAGCGATAAACGGCGACTCTTTCTTTTTATGACAGTAACCGTAAAGTTAAGTTGTCTCTTCTAGTTATTGCGAGTTCGCATTTTCGATGTTTTTGGTGGAGAAGTTATCAGGATGTACAGAGATCATATTTTGACTACATTAAACTTAATCTTTATAACTTATTTAACCTGTTGAATATCGTAATTAGAGACACAATAGAAAGACAATAGGTGTGCGGACGCCGGCGTCCTCTCGGGGAATAATGAATTAAAAGGTCAATTAAGTAATGAGATATTTTTATTATCATGGGTTTCAAAGGTTTTTTTATAATATTATAAATAAATAATTAACATTTTCACAAACCTACGTGAAATAACAAGAATAAAAAAGAAGGGTTTTTATTTTATTTTAATCTGTTTTTATTTAGGGGGGTGTTTTTATTAGGGTATTTCAGCCCCATCGTACTCTTTTACACTAGCATAGCATAGCATAGCATCAGCCTTATAATGTTCCCACTGCTGGGACTCAGGCCTCCTCTCTATGGGAGGGACAGGGCCGTTATCCACCACGCGGGCCCAGTGCGGGTTCTTTTACACTGGTTCTACTAAATCCATGTGTAATACTTACAAGATTAATATATAGGTTATCGGTAATCTGTATAATTCAGATATTCTAACACAAAAAGTTTATTAACATCTGCTACTACTGCGGAGCGTGCGCGCCTACTGGCTGTGGGAAATTGGGAGTCAGGTCTTTGGCTTCACGCACTGCCGTCGTCGAATATTGGCACCTTGTTCGACGATACTACTTTCCGCCTAGCTGTTGCCCTACGCCTTGGCGCTCCTTGCTGTTCTCCTCATCGCTGCCACTGTGGCGAAGTTGTCAACAGCCTCGGTCACCACGGCCTGTCATGCTGTCGAAGCGCGGGACGCATACCGCGGCACGCGAATATTAACGACATTATCCGACGAGCCCTTGTCACCGTCGGCGTCCCGGCTGTTTTGGAACCTCATGGCCTGGCACGCGACGATGGTAAGAGACCGGATGGTATGTCTTTATTTCCGTGGAAGATGGGTAGACCTTTAGTGTGGGACGCTACCTGTGTCGACACTCTTGCGCCATCCCATCTTCCTAGCTCATCGTGCTGTGCTGGTGCTGCTGCTGCGGCAGCGGAGAACCTCAAGCGGCGGAAATATAACAACCTCGTCGGCAGTTATATTTTTGAGCCGTTTGGGGTTCAAACTCTTGGGCCGTGGGGTCCGAGTGCACATGCACTTTTTAAAGAACTTTCCAAACGTTTAGTTGACACTTCGCGTGACCCAAGGGCTGGCTTTTACCTCGATCAGAGATTGAGCATTGCCATACAACGTGGCAATGCCGCCAGCCTTTTGGGCACACTTCCAGTCGACAGCGATGCGGAGGAGTTTTTTGACGCTATATTTTAATTAGGAGTAGCCTTTAGTGTTTAGTATTTATGTTTTTGTGTAATGTATATAATCTATTATATTTAGTTAATTTATAATAAATTAGTAGTTAATTAAACTAAAAAAAAAAAAAAAAAAAAAAAAAGTTTATAACTTTGTGATTTTTCATGATTCAGTTATGAAATTTTGTACATAGATTCTTTGCATAAAAATACTAGACATGTGTTTCGAGTTTCGCATTTACTAAATACTCGTATAAGGTTGGATTCATACGATTCACAATGTTAATCATAATCATCATCATTATATTCCTCCAGGGAGGGATTTTACGAGTATTTTCTGGTTTTTTTTGTCCATTCCTAACGACTGGCCTTCCTGCATGTTGACGTAGATAAATAAATAACCTTAGACTTCATTATGAAGCTACACAGTAATAAAGCGTTACAAAGCATTACAATATTTGCAAGGATAACATAAAGTGCAAATAAAATTAAAGATGTCGCCGGTCTTTGTAGCAATTAAGTTCCCGGCGTAATTAGGTCGACGCGTAATTTGGACCCGTTGTCAGTCACGTCTGGCTGAGAAACTTTAGAGTTTTCATGAAAAATCTTGAGTGTTTTCTAAATCTGAGGATACCTACTTATTTATTTATTTGTTTTATTTTATTGGCCAACCAGAAAATTCATACACTGAAATATATTTAAAAAAAAAAACTGTAATCTAGCGTTACAATTTCTTATAGGTTGGCACCACATGTCCCATAAAAGTAATAACTATAATTATGCTACAAGTATCTAATTTAACATAAAATTAATAAACTAAATAGAAACAAAATATTCGAACGTACAATAAAAAATAAAACTGAAATTAAAGTTGTGAACCAAATAAAAAAAAAACAAATGCGTAACAGAAATTGAAATCAAATTCACAATTAAAGTCACAATAGATATCAAAATTGAAATAATAAAAATTTATTTAGGAAGAACACAAAGTAAATTCACAAATACGGGTAGTATTTGTGAATTTACTTACTGGTTTTATTTTTGATATTATAAGATAAAACTTGCACCGTCAGCTCTCAAAAACCGCACTGCACATTTAATCTCTTACATTGGAGGCAATGTCCTCTGTATAGCACCACCACTTCGCTGCAAATATAAACACTCGACAGCAAAGTCACAACATATACTGAAAACTACGTCCAAAAACGTATGTTTCTGTGTTACTAACAATTGGTTGAAGGGAGCTAAACCGTCTTACTTTATCTAAACGGCTTTAAGCCAACCCACTGAGAAGTTAAGCTGTCAGGAACGTTTTACAACATGGACCTCCATATATAATACGGATTTATATTCGAGGAATTGTCCACTGTTGTGGAGATATCTAATATAACTGTCACCGGGACGCTGGGCTTCAAGCGTCCCTCTGTCACCGTGATTAATACTGAATATCTTTCATAAATAGAACCGGAACATACTACAAGGCAACAGATAAACTTACGATAAAGTTTATTGACCTTTTCCTAATATCTGTGCGAAAGTACTCGAAAAATAAACAATAAACTGACTTTTTCAATAAATGTAAAGGATCGCGATAGATTTCGATTCATTCCGTTTTTGAAATTAAGAATGGCAATACGTAGGAGGGTCAATGACTGTTATTTCATATTTATCTGGCGCCTACCTTAGTTAAAAATCATACTGGCCGTTGGAATAACAAAAGGTATATTCAACTTGATACTGGCAGGATAGAAGCAACCGATCCAATGCTTTAAAAAAGAAACAAAAACCTCGATCAGTTTTTGAAAAGTTTTTTCGAGTGAAATTCAGTGGTATTATTAATTATTCGCAAAATGGTTCACAATGGATATTGTGATGTGAAATTGGTGTAGGTTTACTTTGTAAAGTCCTTTAAAAATAAAAGGCTCGTTTTGACATTTAAGAAGGACCCTAGAATGTAACTTGGAAGGAAACTAAAAGAAACAATAATTAATTACATAAAGTATTTTAAAAAAAAAAATTTTTTTGCGCGTTAAATAATATGATGGAATATCTAATATGGAATATATATATTTATGTAATATTCTCGTCGCGATGAGAAATGTCAAAAACGGGCCTTTTACTTTTTGACAACTTTATTAACGAACAATTGCACCTTGTAACAGGTGCGATATTGATATAAAAGGAGCTGAGGTTTTTTTGTGACCTACCATAAACTGTACCTCAATAAAGCTTGTCAGCAAGGCTGACTCGAAAAGTATATTAGAATATGGTACAAGTTGTATTTTAATAGGAAAAAAAATATATCTTTATTTTAGATTTTATTACAAAAATAAAGACCGTAAAGATCTTAGTTACCACGTCAAAAATCCCTAAAAAAGTCTCGATCAATGCTCAAGGGCCGGTTTTTTTTTTCTTTTTGACTTTGCTTAATTTGTTCATAAAAAAAAGTATTTAGTGATACTGAATTTCCATCAGTTTGTCAGCAAATGTCTCGACTTAGCCTTCTCGGTGAGTTTCACTGAGGTAGTAAAAACTACACCTTCACGCGTTCTTGAGATTATGGGTCTTGACAGACAGACAGCCCGATGGACAACAAAGTGACTTTACAAGGGTTCCGTTTTTCCTTTTGAGATACGGAACCTTAAAAACGACAAAAATAACGTTGCATGGGTTGTGTGTTATTACAGCTTGTATATTATAGCGGAAATCAGTCTGTGAAAATTTCAACTGTCTAGCTATCATGGTTCGTGAATTATAGCCTGGTCACAGGCAAATAATAATAATATTTTATTTGCCTGTGACCAGATTATTCAGAGTTCAGTTCAGCCAACCAGCGGTAAATTTTCATACAACCGCTCTTACGCGATTATGATGTGATTACACATCTTTCTCCAGATATTTTGGATACACAGATATCTTGTAGATATTATCTAGGCTTCTGTAGAAAGCAAAACATAAATTTGTGTAAGTAAAACTAACCCTATAAAGAACCTAAGACCCTTGAAAATCTGCTATTTTACGTGAACTTTGGCCTTACATAATGTACTCATATATAAAAATATAAAAAAGTACTTCTATAGAAGCCTTGCACATTTAATCGATATTCTGAGTGACTACAATTTTTCTCAAAAACTATTAAGGGTTTTAAAAAACACGTATTTTTTGGAACAAGTTTTGTGAAATAACGGTGTAAACACGGAATAACTGAATACCAACAGAGTTTTCAGGCGTTATCTCTCTTTTTTCGCGTTACCTATTCATCAAACATCGCGTTGGATTGCGTTAGATGAAGCAACAAGCTATTGAACAATACTCGACAGTGACAACAGACGAGCCGGGAAGGCCCACCTTAAATGTAAACCTATTTGGGTGGTCGCCCCCAATTTACATAAATATTTTCTGGCTATCCATCTTCTATGAAGTTAGATCAAATCAGTTACGAAATTATATGAGGTAAGAAATTAAGGGCAGCGAAATCAGCATTCAACCATACAAAGATTTCATCAAGTTTGATTTCCAGTGGGGCCTTCAAGATTGAGAGACTAAAACCAATATTCTTCAAAATATTATCATGAAAAAAATACTAAGAGCGCCTACATGGAAACAAATAGCTTTATTACGAGTAAACTCATCGAGATGTAGTTTTTTCATGTCTACAGGGCCAGATAAATTTCTGTCATCTTATTTTCTGTACTACATTATTCACAGAGGCATAACTAGGTGACCAAGGACCCTGGGGCAAAATCAAACTGGGGCCCTAAAACTGTAATTTTTTTCTGTATTTTTTTTTAATGAATTGCCTTGTTAAAGTTTTGTTGCAGCCTATTTTTTTGAGGCACTACCCGGCTAGCCCCTTAGTAGTGTCGAACCCTGGTTGCTGCAGGCTCGACTACCGGGATCGACTATATATAAAAAAGACCACTCAGACTTTCTATGTCGATATATTAAAAAAAATACTTCCTTTCACTTCGAACAAATACATAGCACTGACTATAAAACAATAAAATATTCTATTCTTACAAATATTCAAATAAATTCTAGAACATACTAACATCCTTCGAACTACTATTCAACCAGTATGCTAACTTATGAGTATACGCATGAGTCTGCATATAATCTTATGCAAACTCATTACTCAGACGTAACAGTAGCTACGCCACTGATGAGCTATTAGACTGATTACTAAAAAGGTTAAGGATACCAAAAATATTACGGTGTTCTCTTCCTTTTTTATACGTTAGTAATCATCAAATCACTCCTCCCGCTCTGGGTGCAGCGAAAGGGAGTGTCAGGGTTTTACTCACTATAACTCACTTGTGTTTCTTTAGTTTTCATTTGAGTTTTGGGGCCTCTCCCGTTTTTCCCCCTCTTCATAGCTTTTAAATAGTTAAACTGATACTAATGAACTGACCCTTTTATTTGACATCCCACATGGCCATATTTGCAAAAAATCTGATGTTCATTCCCATTTAATATCTTGTAAACGGCTGAACCGATTTAGATCTAACATATCTAAAACCATCATCACTAGAGAACTTATTTTTTTTTAAACCCGCACCCAAATTGGTTTACCCATTTAAGAGCTATAGTGTCACAGACAAATAAACACTCATAGCAGCCTAATTTATAACTCCCCTTTCTTTGCGTCGGGGCTAAAAGTCCAACGCATCCAAACAAAAGAACGCTTCAGTTTCAAGCCCCACTAAATCAACTGAAAAAAAAATCACTCGGATAATAAAGAACGAGTTTCCTGAACACAATTTACCATAGTAAATGGCTTGCAAAGTGAAATGAGAAAAAATAATGGCTCAGCATATGCAATTATCCCTTTTCATTGGGCTGAAGTCATGACATGTTTAGAAGTAATAACATCTCCACCCATGCCATGGACTCGCTGTCCGTCCGTCCGGTAACAGACCGGTCCGAGCTCAGGTCGTCTACGGCGCGCACCGTTCCCGCGCGCCTCAAGGAGTTGTCAGCAAACTGTAGGGGTCCAGCAGGGCCGAAGCCTACTGGGGCCAAAGGTTATGTGAGACTGTCACCAAAGGCCCCAGGATAAAGGCAAGGAATGGAAAGGTAGGTTTTTAGTCAGTAAAAGTCTGACACTGTTTCCCGCCCCACCCAAGGGCGGGATTCGTCATTGGATGATTTTACCTACCCAAAAAAAAAAAAAAAAAAAAAAAAAAAACCCATGCCATGGAAATAAATCCTTAATACGAGTAGCTGGTGGGGTTCTCCGCATTACATTTATGGGCCCATTCTGTTGCGTAAGCGCGTCGAAAGCGCATTTTTTAATGATACGTGTGATAAATATTCTAGAGTAACTGAGCGTTCACATTATTTATTTACGAGAGATACGGTTTTAATAGGCTCTCAGATTTCTTTTGCTGTTCGAAAGTTTTCTTTGCAGAAATATTTTTGAATAAATAGGGTGGCTGGTAAAATTAGTAACCGATACTTAAATATGTGATTGCAGTCATTATATCAAACAACTTTTACTATGGGACCAAACCTGAAATCGTGAAAAATATCAGCAAGTTCAGTACATTTTGACCAGTTAGGCAAAAAAAAAAAAAGAAAATGTTTATTTCATCCACATAAGTTAGTACAATAAACAATATTAGGAACTACCTTTTAAGCAATAAAATATGCTTATGGCAGATAAATCCGAATAAAAATAGGCGAATATAAATGTACTGATCAGTAAATTTTATTTCGCGATTTCAGGTTTGGTCCCATAGTAAAAGTTATTTGTTACAATGACTACAATCACGTCTTTAAGTATCGGTCACTAATTACCAGTCATCCTATATGTAGTGTTTTTCTTTTCCCCGAAATAATGACCTTTAACTATCTCACCCTTTCTCCTGTCTTTCCATTTTTTCCCTTTCACACTCTTCAAGGAAAATTCTCATGTAGTACTTCCGCGTTCCATGCTTGAATTCCAGCGATAGTCGCACCTGGGCACCCCACGGTAGGGCTGAAGGGTCTTGGATCGACTACTGAAAAGATAACCCGTCGAAGGAACATAGGTGTGGTTTAGTCAGTAAAAGTTTTCAGTCAGTCTTTGCATTTAAAACCAATGGTGACTCTTTCGAGCAATCCTCTTCATTAAACTGACATTTCTTAAAGGCGCGCGTGATGCGGCCTAGTCTTTATCGGACGGCGAGCTACCCATTTTTCGACTTCTCCCACCTTATGGTAGAGCGAGAGGGCGCGTCGGAAATTCCCCGACTAAAATACATACCATAACAACTTGCCCTGCCCTTTTCATTCTAAGACCATGGTAACGCTTTCACACATTTCCGAAACATTGGCAAGCTTGATGAAGCTTTATTTATGGACGCCTATTAACCTCAAAATATGACAAATGAATGGTCCTTTTGTGTTGTATAGATTTGGAAAAGAAAAAACATGGCTACATGAAATTAGTACATACATACTTGTTTACTAGATACATAGCTTATAAACATTATAACTGCTGGGACTCAGGCCTCCTCTCTAGGAGAGGAAATGAGCTATAATCCAACACGAGCGCCCAGTGTGAATTGGTGGATGTCACATGACTTCCTATGGTTCTAGGACATGCCGGTTACCTCACAATGTTTTCCTTCACAGTTTGAGAGCAGTGCTGTTGAAATAAATTACACAAAGTAATGTGCCTGGCTAGGTTTGAACCCGCGACCTACCACTTGTAAGTTGGGGCCGTTGCCATTAGGCCACCAGTGGTTTCATTTGTATAGTTATGGTGTAATAAAGTATAGAAAATCTCAGCAGAGTTCCGGGATAGTAAGTTATTGGAAAGTAACATTTACAACATATTGTAGTTTGTAGTCGCAACGGCACGCAAAAACAGACGCGCGTTTTATATTAATATTCATACACACGCTGAGTCTAGAACAAAGCATGCCAATATCTTACTATACATAGTTGAAAATAATAATCTGTGGAAACTTATTTCAATAATGCCATTTAGATGAAGTTTTCTTTTTAACCGACTTCGAAAAGGAGGAGGTTCTATGTTGGGCTGTATGTATTTTTTGTTTTTATGTATGTTCACCGATATCTCGGTGTATTGTGAACAAAATAAAAAAATTTAAAATCGAAATTTTTATTTTGTTTGAAAGATTATATACTCCCAAGTTGTTCCCATAGAAATATTATTTTTATCTGATGATTAACTTCGAAGATATAGAACAGAACTCTTCTAAAATCATAGCAGAACTGTCGTTACAGGTAAAATTGCTTTGTTTATTCATACTAGTATCAGTCGGTGACTGACTGAAGGAAGAAGGGGTGGGAATACTTAGAACTGATCTGATGATGAAGCCGGAAGGTAGGTAAGAACCGGAATTGTCATGATGACTTGATGATGGAGCCGAATGCGGAAGGTAATTATTTAAGTTTGGCAGAGGAGTACTACAACTAAAAAATGGACAAATAAAAAAAAATAAAAAAAATACAACCAACTTCTATGTAAAAAAAAAAACAAAAAAGTGTAAAATAACTTTAATTTCGGAAGTCGGTGTTTAATAATGAAGAGACTAAACTATTACAGAAACACCGATTTCCGAATTTAAAGTTATTTTGCACATTTTTGTGTTTTTTTTACATTAAAGTATTTTTTTTTTTGTATAATTTTTATTTATTGGAATATTCTTATATGTACTACAGAATATAACTACCGTATACTCGTACTTATCTAGACATCTATCTAACTATCCATCTTGAGTACCTACATCTATTTATACAAATAAATAAAATTGAAGGGTGGTTTGTAATATCCAAAAAACAACTTTTTTCACTAAATGTCTTTGAAATTATATTCGATTCCTTTCGATTCTAAAACTACGCAATTTTTAAAATTTTCGTTTGTCTGTAGGTTTATTTCGCCGGATCTCTGAAACGGCCGGACCGATTGTGATGGAGCTTTCACGAGTAGATAGATAATTTTATAAGGCTTCTTTAAAAAAAAAGGATTACGCGTTAAAAAAAAATATGAAAATGGCATTGTGTTCTTGTCTTTACAAGTTTTTATTTATTGTTTATAGAAAGTTTATGTACCTGCTACCTATTGTGTACTATACTATCTATACATATTTGATTAGTATATTTTTTTAGTATTCAGGTTATATTAGGGATTTATTTCATGTAATATAAGTTTAAGTAGTGTTGTACACTTATAGTTGTCATATGCAAAATCTCTATCACAGTAAAGTTTGCTGTAAGAAAACCCAATTGAGGGTTAAGCTCGCCTATGTTTATCACTTGTCCCAATTTACATTATTTTTAAATAATAATAATAACAAATTATTCATTATCTCGCCACAACATTACAAAGCACAGAGTAATAGCAAATACACATACTTTTATCAATCAATATTGGGACTGGTGCCTTGACTAAGCTCAAAGTCTATATTTCAGGACACCAGGATCTCCGCCATTTACACTTGCGTAAAAACTTACTATTTAAAATGCACATACACTGATCACGTGGCAAGAATTAATTTGCATACATCCACAGACTCACTAAAGCTAAGTTAAAGTTTTCTGTACAATAAAGACCTAACGAATTTCTTTATTTAGTTTGCCTGAAATGACAAAACACTGTAACCTCATCAGGAATGAATCGAGTAATTTGTGCCCAAGAATGTTTAGGTCTTGTTTAGGACCGAGGGCACAACCTAATCACAGGCATTAAGTTTTGCGGGCCGACACTTTGCGTGACGAGAGGCCGGAGAGGCTGGGTTAGGTAGTATTAATACAGGCATGTCATGACGCACATTCTGATGTATGGAGGCGTCTGGCTAAGTTAGTATCTCATGTTGGGTTTTATGTAGGCACTTGGAATTACACTTGTATAATGTTAAGGCGTTGTGGGGTGGATTATTTTGTAAAGTTTACCGTTTTTGTAATAGCAACATTCAAAAAATGAGTCAAGTTCGCAACTGAGGGTTCCGTTCAAACTTACCCATGAAAGCAGTTTTCCGAACCAAGTTTCGAAGGTTTATCCGAATCGCAAAAACAGTGTTTTTTTGTGACGTAACTACTTTACAGTTTTTAGATTTTTTCTTATACTTGAGCTATGAGACCTTGTTTCATGCCAGGATTCTAGGTCAACGGGAAGTACTCTATGAATTATGATTCTTTGAGGGGTCGAAATATACGTTTTTTAGCGACATAAACGGCCGTATCAATTTTTTTCGTTATCTTAGAAGTTTGATTTTTTCACAGCTTCAAGGAACCGCCGACTTAAGTATATGGTTTTAGTTTCAACTTGATACTTCCACGCTTACGCAAATTAAAGGGTTGGCAGACAAACAGACTGATGGACAACAAAGTGTTCCGTTTTGTACGGAACCACCCGAACTGACCATATCTGGTGAGAACCTGCGCTATGCTGAAGGTAAGGATGCCGTGAGGTCATTGCAGCCACTCCTCAAAGAAGAACTTACCGGCGTAATTATAGCGTACCCAACGGAGTACATACTAAAGATTTACACAAAGCAAGAAAATTTTAACCAAAAACTACAACAGTTTAAATTAAACATAAAAACAAAATCGTAAAATTATATAGTTAACATTACTACAGATTTGGTGTTTTATTTTTTAATTTACAAATAGAAAGAGGAAACATATCAATGTAATGGAAATACAAATAGCAATAAATTCTATCCAAGCCTGTATAATGTGTTTCGAACTTTTTAGGTTTTTTTTGCAGTTGGGTTTTTTCATCATCATTTCAGCCAAAAGGGGAACCTTATGTCCACTGTTGGACATCAGCCTCCCCTGAGTGTCCATGTCGCCACAACGACCGGTCATGTGCATCTCGCATCTACCGGATTCTTGTGACCCTCACTAGGTCATCAGACCACCTTGTGGGACTATTTCCAACGCTGCGTTTTCCGTTACGTGGTTGCCAAACCAGAACCTTTCTTCTCCATCGACCATCTATTCTGCGGGCAATGTGCCCCCCTCACTGCCACTTACCTAAGTTTGACCATTCTTCGAGCTACGTTGGTAACCTTGGGTCTCCTGCGCATATCTTCATAGCCATTTCCATTGCACTTTGAGTGACTTTCGTCTGGTAACCATCCGGACCAAGCCCAGGTCGTCGATGGCGCGCACAGTTCCCACGCGCCTCAAGGAGTTGTCTGCAAACCGTAGAGACCCAGCCTGCTAGCTGCAGGCAAGGCAGGGTCAAAGCCTACTGGGGCCAAGGGTCTGCTCCTGAACGGAAGGCTCGGCCCTGGTATCTAAGGCAATGAAGGAACGGGGTTTTTAGTCAGTAAGATTCTGACAGTATCTCCCGCTCCGCCCAAGGGCGGAAGATGTCATTGGATGATTTTACCCACCACTAAAAAAAAACCTTCTGATGATGTCCATTGTAAGCGATCACGTTTCGAAGGCATGTGTCATCACTAGCAAAACGCACTGGTCATAGAGTTTTTAACAAATACAAGTGTATTGAAACTACAGTAATACATGGTTTTTGCAGACACGAAAATGTTGAGAAAAAATCCTTTTTTTTAATGTTTTCTCAAATTTAGCAACCGAAAAAGAAAACTAAGTATTCGATTGAGACTCGAAAATCTGTTACTGTGCAATGAAGGACGATCGCCATTTTAATTCAACTTATATGCCGCGTACAATAAAGGAAATCAACACTTCATTTCCCCTGAAATGATTTTTACGCCCTTTGCAGTGGAAAGAGTTGATATAACTCATGCTGACACTGCAAATACAGTTGACCTGAAAAAACAACACAAAAATATGCTTACAAACAGCTCTTTAACAAGTTACAATGTTGGGGGATTAAAACAGTATATAAAGTTTATTCAAATAGTGTTACTAAAAGGTATTTACCTCGAACAGTCTGTAAAAGCAATAAAGCGCTACATAACCCGCAGACGCGTAAAACTTTTTAATCCGGATAACGCTTGAATATAGGTCCATGGGGTTTGTGCCATAGGTTTGCGCACATATTGGAATTTGGAAAAATAAAAGAAAAACTTTTTCAATTTGCTTGCGTGGAACTTGAGTACAGAATTGTTCGGTTTTTAAATATTTTTTCCGAGTACTTCCCTCTCTGTCTCTTTCTTTCTCTGACTCTGTCTTTCAGTAATAGAGTCGGTTTATGAATTGAGATACTTTATTTACTACTTTTTAAGATGGTAAGAGGGTGTATCAGGCTTGTGCTGATTAAAAACAACCTTTTTGAGTGCTTTCAGTTCCCTTTTACGTTCTAGGGTCACCTTTTTTTCGAGCATTCTTTCAGTCCTAGCAGGCATACGCCCTACTGGGTCCCTTTTATTCGTGTCGAACATGGCGCGGTTCCATTAAAGGCCCTAAACTGCACAGTCTTCAGATAAAGTAGACTTATGATTGAGCGTGAGACATTTTATCAGTTATTTTTATGTCCCTTAATTGTACAGGGATCCTGGAATGAAATGAAATGAGAGGGAATGGGCCATAATCCACCACGCGGGCCCACTACGGGATGGTGGATGTCACATATCTTCGAATTTGGTTCCAAGACATGCCGTTTTCCTCACGTTTTCCTTCACCGTTTTGAGAATAGTGGTGATGAAATAAATTACACAAAGTAATGTGCCTGCCTGGGTTTGAAACCGCAACCTACAACTCTGTGGATATACCTCGATAGAGCTCGATAGTAATTACTCTAGTTTCACAAATGACGTACATGCTATTTTATTTATTTACCGAGAAACTCTGCAACTACCAGTAAGATGGCGCTGTCTCCCTTATCTTTATGAAATTGTCCAGAATAGATAAGAATTGAAAAACTTTTGTTCGGGACAAACACAGCACAATGGTTTTAGACACAAAATCAAAAAAAAGAAACATACAGAATGCGTCAAGCGAGCCCGTACCGAAAAGGTTACCACCACAGCATTTGGTGAGCGATTGAAAAAATCATATTGCTATTTTATTTTTGATTTCTTAAATTAATTATCTTTCATATAAACCTTGTCCTGGCAATTACAAGCGCAAAGAATTGGCC
The DNA here is from genome assembly GCA_958295575.1 of Leucania comma. NCBI lineage: Eukaryota > Metazoa > Arthropoda > Insecta > Lepidoptera > Noctuidae > Leucania > Leucania comma. The sequence continues at coordinate 17,553,247 of OY282466.1, forward strand.
AAATTTAAGTGATGCGCTTACAATATACATTGCGCAAATTATTTATATTTCTTCTGTTAATTTATAGGTACCTGTAAATTAATATTTTTGCCGAACTCGGGAAGAGACTGGATCCCATCCTTGGAGTTTCTAGCACGTTCTTCTCCATAGAGATCTACGCTTTGGAACGTGCAATTTAGCTTCACTTTGTTTTTGGACTGACCGATATTTTGACAATTCAAAAGTGCCTGTAATTGGTCTATTTATTGATTTCCCACGATACAAGGTATCTTGGGTTCAAGGGAAATTTGTAAAAAAAACTAACTAACAGTTTTTTGTGTATCGTAAATTTATTGAACCTTGCAAAAATAAACCAGGCAAAGTTTTTATTTATTATTATTTATTTACATATCATATATACAGTATACACTCTATATATCTATACTTATAAAATGCTTTGTCCTGAATGACTGACGGATCAACGCACACCCTAAACTACCGGGACTAGGACCGCGAAATTTTGCATAATGTTTCATTTTATAACGTAGACAAGGATTTTTCAAAATTCATCCCCTAAAGGCATGAAACGACGTTTCAAAGTTAGTATAGAGAAACCTACTTTTACGCGGGCGAAACCATTGGCGGAAGCTAATTAAGTATATTGCTGTCACTGATCAACAGATTCTAAATTCAAACTCTTATAGAGAATTCAAATTCTCTATAAGAGTTTGAATTTAGCTTGAATTTAATTTAGTTTGAATTTATAAGAGTATGAATTTTAATGATGATTCTAAATTCAAACTCTTATAGAGAATTTCAATTATCTATAGAAGTTAGAATTTAGAATCATCATCAACTTTTGTTAGAAAATAAAAGCATGACAATATATCTTTTCAAACTAATACTTACAAATGACAAGCCACATACTTTCACATAAACCATTCTCTTCTGGCTACGAGTACATAGCGTCATAGTTGTGAGTAAGTTCACGTGCCAACGGATTGTCCTCCAACATACAGATCACGTCAGGCGGAAAAGTCAACGGACTATCATATCCTTGTTGTTATTCTGAACCAGATGCTAAACAGAATAAAAAAAAATACGCACATGTATGTGTCAAAGTTATTAAAAACGAAAATTCTTTGGTAAGTAACACGCTTGTTTTTTTTAGGGTTATTAAGTGGTTTCTTAGGGTTCTTAACATTCGAATAAAAACCGTAACCCATTATGGTCTGTGTATCTGTCCGTCTGTCACTGTCAATATGCTTCAAAGTTACGAAGCTGGACCAATCAAGTTGAAATTCAGTACTGCCTACGTATGCGTCAATATTTGGGATGATTAACGTAAATAAACGAACCTGGATTATTTTCCGATCATTTATGTTTTTGTAATTGTGAATAAAAATGATCCAAAAATTAAAAAATATTTTTTTTTCTATTTATTAAATACGAGTAGCATAATTATTGCGAGGGTCTAAAGTCTCTTTAACGTAATTTTAAAAGAAATATAATAAATCTAAAATTATTTAATAAATAGTTTAAGGCTCTTTCCGTTAATCTAGAACCCTGAAATTTGGCTTAAAGGAAGGTGTATACTGGTTCCTTTAAGCCAAATTTCAGTGTAAATTTATAGTTGCGTCGCAAAAAAAGAACTTATTTCGATCCGGAATAATCTTCGGGAGCCGGTTTGGGAATTGGACTATTTACAGTTTATAACTTATTTGGTACGGAGTGTTATATGTCGAGGAGTCCAGTTCACACTTACCCAGTTATATATATCGTAATATTTTTTTTTTTTTTTTTCGGTAGGTAAAATCATCCAATGACAAATCCCGCCCTTGGGTGGAGCGGGAAGTAGTGTCAGACTCTTACTGACTAAAAACCTACCCCGTTCCATTCTTCGCCTTGGTCCCAGGGCCCCGGGTGCCATTTTCACATACCCTTTGACCCCAGTAGGCTTCGGCCCTGTCGGGCCCCTACAGTTTGCTGACAACTCCTTGAGGCGCGCGGGAACAGTGCGCGCCGTAAACGACTTGAGCTCGGACCGGTCTATTACCGGACGGACGGACAGCGAGCTACCCATTGCCCGCCGTCCGCGAGCCCGCGCCTACGGTGGCCGGAAATCGGGATCGGAAACCCGGCGGCGGCGGCGGCGTGTACGCCGTTGCCTGATGCGGTCGGCCTCCTCCTTTGCTAGCATTACTGCTTCGCAGAAGGAGGCGACCGCCTGCCACTCCTCCTCGCTCCGGAGCATGGCTTGAACCAAACCCCGGCGCGAGAGATCGCTGCCGCCGATCGCCCCCACAAGGACACGGCGATGCTCTTCCCAAGCGGGGCACACCTCGACTGTGTGCTCCACCGTGTCCTCCGGATATATCGTAATATTGCATCTTTTACTATTCATTTCTGAATCACGCAAAGGTTAACTGATAAAAATGTTCAAGGCATTAAATCGGGCTCTGTACTTTTTAAATGCATAAAGTGTTAAATAAATAAATCTTCGAAACTTCAAGTACCAAAAACAATTAATTAGTAAGTGATATTCAATTACACTGCACGACCACAAAACCAAAGCCAGCACACATCGCAGCCACGATTTGCAACTGAATGAAGTAATTCCGGACAACCGCCAAGTCTTCTTCAAAACTATTCCCATTCTTGAGAAGTCCCCACGTCTGCGAACTTAAATTAAGTTGCTTTCTACGTACAACATGTGAATACATCGGTCTAAAGGGAAAAACTCTTTAATTTACTGACTCGTTTGCCCTGTGACCCTAAAAACACGTAATTAAGTCTCTCCCAAGAGACTAAACTGAGCCTTCATGAATAAAATGGTATTAGCACGCGTTTCGTGTTTGTGGAATTAACAACATAATTACTGGGAGATACGAAATTTATTTATTATAAAACTCGAACAATGCAAAATCTGAGCCACACATATCAGTAAAATTGTGCTGTATAATAAAAGCTGAAAACGTGTTTACACGCTTTCGTAGTATGCATTTTCATTTCAGATTACATTTTCGTATTTTTCATTAAATCTACCGTCGAAGCTTGCTGAGGTTAAGGGCCGTTTTCTGAGAGGAAGGCTCAGCCCCGGCATGATAGGCAACGAAGAAACGGGGTAGGTTTTTAGTCAGTAAGAGTCTGACACTACTTCCCGCTCCACCCAAGGGCGAGTCGTCATTGGATGATTTAACCTACAATAAAAAAAAACCAGTACCTACCTACACAGATATTTTTTGCTTCTTTGTGAGTACGGAAAAATGCAAAAATTTAAATATCTATTTCAAAGATAAATTTCAGAAGGAGTGCCAAAAATTCCGCATCATTCAAAATAACTAGGTCGATCATACAATACGTTAGTTCACAAAAATGTGTGATCAAAACAACCGAACAAGGAAACACAAACAGTGGTGAAACAATGGAGGACTCGACACGTAACGTTTCCTACTACTAAAGCATATGGGGTTCTACTGATAGCTAAGTTAGAGGTGTAAAATAGACTAATTTTCTCTCCTTTTTCTTCAGCAGAATATAGCAATCCATTACTTGATATAGGCTCTACTAATCGCTCGAAACTTGCCCATTATTATCCAGCTCTATCTGCCAACGTACAAAGATCGTTATTGTTACAAACTGAGGGCGTTCTTTACAAACTATCATATTATTATACTAACAGGACGGGCAGCACACTAATGTGTCCATAACAAAATAATTATAACAATAGCCAAACGTAACACAATTTTTCCTTCTCATGAAGCATCCGTTCAGGTGTGAACGTCCACTCATATCATCATGATATTTAACAGAATAATAATCCAACTAATAGAAGAGGTTTTGATTTATAGTTCACAATGTGTATATCTCTTTCATCACATTAAAATAGTCTCTTAGGCTTGTCGCTATCATTCGCGCCCGTCCGCACTCTCTCACGAAATTAACAGACAATAGTTATGGGTTTTGCAAGTGCCACCAGCTATAATAACTAAAAAAAAACTACGGAATTACACGCACACGTCGTAATCAGACAACATCGTAACTACCAATTCAAATTAAGCAAAAATTATACACTTTCTAAAATCTCCTCGCATACAACTGTCAAGATTAACAATTTTAACATGCCATTTGATGAATCTATAGTTATAATATCAAAGCTAATTCGCATAATAAAAAGATTAGTGAACTTTATTGACACTTAATCAGATGAAAGTAAAGATTAATTGGTATGTAGATGTTGTAACTAGAGAGATGAGAAGTTATATTGACATGTTACGGAAGGTTTACTCAGAATTAACTGCTAAAATGAACCGTATCATGATAGAAATAGAGATGGTTTATATAGCTAGTGGATAGCTATTCTTAGAAGATAAATTAGACTATATAAAGACAGGCTTAGGAAGGACCTTGAACAATGTCTCGGATTTGTAAGGATAAAGAACTGTAATATATTCTTGCCGGTCTTTTAACATAATTATTTTATCCGATTCTTTTACTTGGTTCAACACTAAAAATAAATCATAGTAATTGATATAATAATAAGACTGATGAAGATGAGAAAGAAGTTCTGTCACTAAAAATGGCACACGAATTTGTTAGCTTAAGTATGAGAGATGACGCTGACATAGGTGAAAATTATAAGAAAATGAATTTCTGCGAAAATGTTTCCAACGACTTGAAAATTATTCCTTGTGATGTCTGCATGAAAGGTGAAGCCGTAGGTGGAAAATGTAGTGTTGGAGGCACATGAAGGTTAAAATATATACCTACACGTATATTTTATTCGTCCTAAGAGAGTAAACTAAAGGCGCAGAATAATTTAAGTTATTAATACCTCTTTTTTGTGAGTTTAGAAATTATCGAATGACTTCTGCCGCTCTAGAGTGGAGCAGGAGGGCGTGTCAGACTTTTATTGACTAAAACCCCACCTGTTACCTTCAGTTGTAAATTGCATCCAAACTATCGATTCGTAAAGATAAATTTAATTCGAGTTTTAGAAAAAAAAGTACTTTATTTTTTATTTTATCTTTACAAATCGATAGTGTTTCATGTACCGGATCGACCCTCCACGGGATTAAAACGATTAAAATTTAACGGGTTTGCTTTTCAAAAATTCTCCGTGGCCTTAGAGGGCATCGGCCCTGCTGATCCCTTACAGTTTTGCTGACATCTCTTTAAGGCGCACCGTCGACGAAACGAGCTTCGTCAGGACAGTCGCCAGACGTTCGGACGGCGATCTACCCATTACTCGTCGTCCGCAAGCCTGCACCTACAGTGTCCGGTACTCTGCCGCGGCGGCGGGAGAAGTTTTTACTAGATTATAGTACAATTTACTAGCAATGTTTGTCAAACTATCGCGACTTTACAACATTGAAACTTGCGAACGGCTAACTATTTACATATTCATGATTCTCAACACTTCGTTTTTAAAGACTAGTAAACTGTATAATATGTATGGCTATTTTTACGTGATTTACATCTTTTTATAAGACTTTTTCGTGAAAAATCATAAAATATATTTCTCTCACTCTTGTCAAAGTGAAAGGGAGTGTCAGACATTTACTGACTAAAACCCACCTGTGCTCCTTCAGTTGCCTCTTTCAGTCGCCGTGGCTTTGGAATACAGGTGACTCTTCATTGAGACGCGCGTGAAACACAACACGCCGTAGCCCGGGTCTACGGCGCAGTGTGTTTCACGCGGACCTTATCGGACGGCGAGATACTATTGCTCGCTGACCGCAAACCTATGGTGGCTAAGAATAGCCCTCGAAATGCCCACAACATCTTCTGCTGCGGCTGGGGCGTGAGGATGTCATCAAAATATTTTAGGCTTTAATGCAACCAATTGCCAAAACTTGGAAGAAATTCTTGGAATCTTATTTAAGAGTTATATGTATAATATATATTTGACCCTAAATTGGTCAAAATTTTAGGAACTGCTAACAACACTGGGCCCACGTCTACAGGATTACGGCCCATTCACTCCTTATGAAAGGAGGCCTGCCCCCCTAGCCAAGTTACAATCGTTTCGTTTAGTGAGAACGCTTGGAATTGACCACGCCCCCAATTCCTTTGCTTTGACGTCATCTCAACGCTCCAACTAGGCAACCAACTCCAACTCCAAGCGTTCACGCTAAACGAAACGATTGTAATTTGGCTTAGGGCCCTGAACCCTAACAGTTGGAACATTTTAAGACTGACTATGCTATGCTGTATGCTAATAAACCACCTTTAAATATCATTTCGATAACTATAACAAAACACACATATTAGCAAATTACTACCGACCTGTAGATAACAGTAGATAATATAGACATCTCTTGTTAAAAAAAGAAAATTGCTAATGGATTACGAGCCAGACTAGGCAACCTACGGGCAAAAGTTCCAATGGACTAAATAAAAACCGTTATACCTGGTACAACGAACAAAAACTCAAACAACACTTGAAGTGATTAATGAGCCAATTATTACACAACAAACAAAGTGCTAATTTACCAGAAAATATTCAGGAGACGCGTAATTACTGAAGTTAGTGCATGAACCTTACGTAATCGCGATACAAAATTAACTAATTTGATAGTCCGAAACAAAACTACCGTGACATAATTAGCAAGCTAATCAGAAGGTAAAAGTACTTTTTGGACATTGTAGCCAAACTTCGTAATTAACAAATTGCTGGGTTAACAAACTTCCCTTTTCGTACTTGTGGAATAGACATTTGTTTCCTTGTGTAGGGTCGGTCGGCCTCGACGTTTTGAGTTCAGGAAATCCCTGAAGGCATAAGATCTAAAATTGTACTAGCCTTTAATATTTCAAACTGTAGAACGGACTTGCGGCTTATTTCATTAAAGCTTTACCTACATGATATAATATCTTCATCGCACACTGTTTTCTGTGTATTACGTTGGTAGGAACACGTATAATTATTTCATCAAAATTAATGTTTTGGGAACACATTACTCCCAAATGGTTCTCATATGATTCGACCATTATATGTTTGCTTATGGACTTTAAAAGAGAATTTGACACCTGAGTTAATTTCAGTGTTTGTTCTCAGGGTAGTTTTTTTTTTCTTTCAGCTAGGAAACGCCGACTTCATCTGAACTGAAATCTGAAATCCTATTTGTGAAATAAATATCGTTTATCATTTATTGTACGTACAGCTAAGGAGATGAATGGCTTGCTGAAGTATGTGTTTCCTGAACCTGAGTCAAGAGTGAATAGGTTATATCTAGGCAAGTGTGCGTCATCGTCGACCGTATCATTGTTTTCCGTCAGATGAGATAGCGGACAAACGCGAGCCTATCAAAAAAATGTTGACCATTGCAATCGGCTAGCAATATATACAACATTATTTTTAGTATATGCAAAACCTGAATATAGTTGGTCCAGAATCATTAACTGAATCGATTCCAATAATTTTTACACCATGTTATATTTTTTCCCAAAAATATTTAAAAAAAGTCATAAATGTTGGACACCACTGACACTAAGTACAAGTACGGGTCACGGCATGTCATAGCGGGCATCAGGTGCCAGCGCACAGCTGGGTGCAGGAGCGAAATAACCCCTCAGTTGCCTGGATGGCTTGGTGAACATGTATTTGTGTGTGCAACCAATTAACATAACAAGCAACTTTGTGATTTTTCATGATACAGTTATGAAATTTTGTACATAGATTCTTTGCATAAAAACTCGTGTTTTGGGTTTCACATTTACTAACAATAAGATTGTATATGAGTTCATGAAACCTAGTTGTCACAAAAAAAAAAATAGATTTATGTTTTTTTTATGGTTTGTAATCATCACATAACTTCTTCCGCAGTGTGAGTGGTGGGAGAAGACATATCAGACTTCTACTGACTAAAACTAAAACACAAATAAAATTAAAGGAATACAGTAGTATTCCTTCAATTTTATTTACGTTCCAGGGTAGCGGAAACTCTTCCGAATATTCCCGAAGCGGCACAGTTAGCGCAGTGTTCGGGGGGTTCAATTCTTGCACAGAAAAAATATTTCGTTGTTGAACTACAGTTTCTTTAAGGGTCTGGATGTCTTGTGTACGTGAGTTTAAATTTTACATTATAGTTTATATTTTACACACCCATGATACAGGACTAATTCCTAGTGTGAATATCTCTATGAGAGTGAATGAGCCAAAATTTTACAAATTTTTTTTTGGGACCCTATTGCTAAGATTTCGCTGTCTCTGTCCTTCTGTCTGTCACCAGACTGTACCTCAAGAAACGCGATAGCTAGACGAAATTTTCACAAATGTTGTATTTCTGTTGCTGCTATAACAAAAAATACTAGAAACAGTTGTATGGGGGGCTCCCATACAACAAACGCGTGTTTTTTGCCCGATATGCTACAGAACCCTTCGGCCGGTTTTTTATTTCTTTACAATTAAAAAAAACATTACCTAATGTTTAAAAACAAAATAGGCATGTGAAATCAGATTTTACTTAACACAAACAGAGGCGGGTGAACACCAAATAAATATCAAATAAACCCTTGAAGAAGTAATGAACAAAACACAAAGCTAAAGTTGTAAGTAAACCCGCATAGGGCATTTTTCCTCCGCCACCATTATCCCGGGCTAAGTGGACGGGTCCAATTTATATAAGGATGTGACAGTCCCGTGAATTATGGTGATCGGTTACTGGTTGACGTGATCCCGGGATTCTATAGGCTTTTTAGTCACTATCGAGAGCTTGCAGGTTTGCGCAAAATGTTTTTGTCCGCATCAGGTAGTGACTTACGGCGACAATATGGCAGGTTTAAAAGCGTTTGGTAGGTACTACCATTTTTTGAAGTTAGAAATTTCGTTTAACTCGTCTGTACTTTTTATTTATTTAATGATTTAAATAAAAAATTGTGGTATTTAATTCCGCGAGGGGTCGATTCGGTCCATGAGACACTATCGATTTATAAAGAGAAAATTAAAAAATAAAGTACTTTTTTAAACTCAAATTAATATACGCATGTACGAAATTAATTTCTTTAAGTAAACGAGTCAATGACCTTGTAGGTAGTGGTCAGTCTAGCGTACTAACTACCTATACTTCAATGGCCTCGCTCAGCTGACGTTTACTTTAAGAAATTAATTTCGTACATGCGTATAACATGATTAACCACTCACTGATTAATCAAGAAATCTCAGAAACTATAACACCTTAAAAAAAATTCTTAAAATCGGCTGTTAGGTTCCTTATTGGGTGTAGACATCCGCTAAGAATGAATTAGAAAAAGTACTCTGAGAAATGGATTTTACGAAACTTCACCCCTAAGGGGTAAAACGGGGTTTGGAAGTTTGTATGGAGATACCGACTTTCATGTGGGCGAAGCCGCTAGAAGCTAGTCTATATATACACCGTTAAAATTTAGTCATTTTAATCCCGCGGAGGGTCGATTTGTAAAGAGAAAATTAAAAACTAAAGTTCTTTTTTTTAACTCGAATTAATTTACGCATGTATGAAATTAATTTCTTTAAGGTCGGCCTTCCCCACTCGCCTATCGTCAACTTCGATCATGGTTAACAAGCTTGTTGCTTCATCTAAAGCAATCCAACGCGATGATTGATGGAGAGGCAACGCAAAAAAAGAGAGATAACGCCTGAAAACTCCGTTGGCATCCGGTAGTTCCGTGATTCATTCGAATATTTCACAAAATTAGTTCTAGGAAATACGTGTTTTATTAAAGTTTTAGAGAAAATTTTTCATCACTTAGAATTTTGATTAAATGTACAAGGCTTCTATAAAGCACTTACTACTTAATTACTTACTTAGTAAAAGTACTTTTTTATATTTTTAATATATGAGTACATTATGGAGGGTCAAAGTTCACGTAAAATAGCAGATTTTATTGGATTAGTTTTACATAAATTTATATTTTGATTGATGATGATGTATCCAAAATATTTAAAGCAAGATAGTGTAATAACATCGTAATCACATAAGAGCGGTTGTATGAAAATGTACCTCGGGTTGGCCCCTCTTAAGAAAGATTTAAGTGTATAATACATGTACCTTTGTATATTTGACTGACCTGTTGCTCTTGTAGGTTAGTAGCCCTCACTGCTATGCCGGAGGTCGTGGGTTCGATTCCCACCCAGGACAAATGTTTATGTGATGAGCACGATCATTTGTTCTGAGTCTAGGTGTGATTTATGTATAATATGTATGTATTTAGAAATATGTAACCATGTTTATCAGTTGTCTAGTACTCATAACACAAGCTCTGCTTAGCTTGAAACTAGACGGCGTTGTGTGATAGTTGTGGAATTTATATTATATTATATGTTGTAGTAAACCCAACAACCTATGTCCAACAGTGGACGTTTTTCGGCTGAAATGGTGGTGATTGTAGTAAAAAAATAAGCTGAGAATCCATGTGAAACTGGGGTGGGTTACTAGTCCATACTTCTAGACTAATAAAGAGAAAAGATTTGTATTTTGTTTGTGATGAATAAACTACTGGACCGATTTTAAAAATTTGTTGACTACTACTTTATCACTAAAAGACATACATCTTTACTTTCACGCGAGCGACGCCACTGGCAGAAGTGTAGTAGTGAACAAGTTTGTTCGTTCGTATCATATTAGATTCTTTTCAATTTCGGCAGCCATGTAACTAGTGTTATTCGTTACTGAGGAAACACATCGAAATTGCAGTCCATATCTTACACACTTTATATATTTCTGTCGCCAACACCGCATTAAATGTATACTTTACGAACCCCCACAAAATCTTTATCTTTATATTGCAATTTTTCCCTTTCCCCGCTATTTCGTACAAATGACGTCACCTTTTAAAGTCTTCCCATTCCACCGTGTTAGATCAGTATCGGATCCACACAAGTTGGTTCGACATTCATGGTTGGACCATAAAAAAAGCACTGAACTACGTTTGGTTCGTTATTTGGACCCATCCGGGCCCCTAATCGGGATCAGGGTCCACAATGTAGGTCATTATACTTCCGCATCCCAAGGAAATGAGTGGGTTGGAAAAATTCCGACGTCACATTATTATGAAGATATAAAGTTTCCCCTTTGATTCATGATCACAGCCCAAAGATTTGCTGCAAAACGTTCCTGCGTTGTCGTCAGATAAGGTTTTGTGTTTCAAGATATTTGTAAAGCAAACGAGCCGTGGTATGAAGGAGCTTTTTTATGCCCTAAGACAGGGATCTCAAACCTTTATCGGAGAACGTGCTACTAAAAATATATTTATAAAATAAAAATTGATCATGTCGTGCTGCCAAAGGATCTTGATGTAGTGATTTATTGGACAAAAAACCGGGCAAGTACGAGTTGGACTCGCGCACTGAGGGTTTCGTACAAAGTTACTTATGAAAACATTCAATTGTGGAATTGGGTTACAAAAGTTTTATCGAATTGCAAATAAGTTTTTTTTTTTTGACGTAACTACATATTCACAGTTTTCTAATACGAATACTCATGCTATGAGACCTTATTTCGTGCCAGATTCCAGGATTCTAGGTCAACGGGAAGTACCCTATGAACTTTGAGTCCCCATCAGTGTCGAAATAAACGTTTTTGTGACGTGCCGTATCTCTTATAAATTTGATTTTTTAACAACTACAAGGAATTGCAAGCTTGAGTGTATAGTTTTAATTTCAATTCCCGATACCGCGTTCAAGAGATAAAGGGTCTAGACAGTCAGACAGGCAGACAGGCAGACGGACAACAAAGTGATCCTACGGTACGGAACCCTAAATAAACTGGATGCTGGCAGCAATTTTTAAATTACAACCCCAAATCATATATCGTAATGTTTGTAGCTCCTTATTTCTTTAATTAAATAAAAGAGAAACTTATTGTGATTAAGCTGTTGTTTCAAATGATCTAGTTTTTTTTTATGGATAAGCTTGCTTTTGGCCACTACCTCAACTAAGTGCTTGTTTACGGAGACGCGGCGCGTTGGGCGGTCCGTCGTACATTGTCATATGTTTTAAGCGATGACGCGGCCCGCTGCTGCAATGTACGACGAACGCGCCGCGTCTCTGTAAACATGGCCTAATGGTAAGCAATGATGTGGCCGACGATGGAGCATACTTGCCTAGAAGTAACCTATTCACACTTGACTTAAAGGCCCCAAGGTTGTAGCTATCAAGTAACACAGGCCCCAGCAGTGAATTTTACTCCAGCCTTACGATGATGGAAGTTGCTTGGCTAAGAGAATATTATACATCTTGCCCGAATTATTTTGCAGCGTGCCATAGGTTTGCCATATCTGCCCTAAAATAAATATTATGTTCATCTTCATAAGCAATAGAGGTTATAAGAAAGTTGCCAGAAAATTAAATTGGGAATACTGCTCTGTCATCACTTAAAATATTAATTAATTAACGTACTAATATTAGATGCTAGAGCTCCTTATATTAAGTTACTAATTTGGTTTCTTGTAGAATTTGTCCTCTTCGGATACGGAGAATTTAATTATGTTTGAGTGTAATGAACGTAGGTACACTTCTTAGCTTTTATGAATAGCACCTGTTGTTTAATTTGGACCTTCATTATCATTTAGTTTTATACGTGTGCTGTTTTTTTTTTTTTTCGTCAATAAGTGTTTTCAAGTTTAGTGACATAATTGCAGCTTTTTTAACCATCATGTTAAATAAAATGGAAGCTGGAAAATGGCGATGGTAGGACTTAGAATTTCTTATCACTTTTTGCACTCTCGCTCTATCCTAGAGCGGAAGAAGCTATGGATAATTTCGCACCTAAAAAAGTAGGTATTAGAGATAATCATAATTGAGGTTCATTGTATTGAGTAACAGAGGTGGCATCCGCCTTATAATGTACCCACTGCTGGGACTCAGGCTTCCTCTCTGGGAGGGGGAACAACAGAGAACGGAACATGAGTAACAGAGGTATTTCAAAGCAAAATTATTAAATAGTAGTCAAAAGCAAGGTCCAAGTTACCTAAGTTACCCAAGCTAATCATTTACCAAAAGTCAATAGAATTTGTAATTTGAAAGATTAATTGATACTACTGATTGGAATACATATGTGTGTGTACTATGTTATGCTGACATAAATTTACTGTAACACCTTACGTACCATGTTTTTGTTTTGATTTTGATTAGTATATGTTGGTATTTATTAGAATATATATTATTATACTAGCGACCCGCCTCAGCTTCGCACGGGTGCAATGGTGACATTAAATATATTATGCATGTATTATACATATAAACCTTCCTGTTGTCATCATTATATCTATTAAAAAAAAACGGCATCAAAATCCGTTGCGTAGTTTTAAAGATCTAAGCATACATAGGGGCATACTTACAGCGGGAAGTGACTTTGATTTATACTATGCAGTGATTAGACGTGTTTATGCAGTTTTATATTGTACACTGTCTCTGTCATTGTTGAGTTAAGCTCACTTTTGTACATAAATTGTCAAATCACTGTGTTATTATTAGTTTTTTGTACAATAAAGAATTAAGAACAGATTTTTTTATTTTTTAATGGTCCCTGCAAGTCCAAAATAATTTTGACTGTCCTGTTGGTCTAGTTAGTAACCGTGGCTGCTATGCCGGAGGTCGTGGGTTTGATTGCCACTCAGGATACATGTTTGTGTGTTGAGCACGATCATTTGTTCGGTGTTTGGGTGTAAGTTATCTATAACTAGCGACCCGCCCCAGCTTCGCACGGGTGCAATGGCGATATTCAATATATTATGTATTTATTATACATAAAAACCTTCCTCTTGAATCACTCTATCTATTTAAAAAAAACCGCATCAAAATCCGTTTCGTAGTTTTAAAAATCTAGACCTACATAGGGACAGACAGCGGGAAGTGACTTTGTTTTATACTATGTAGGGATATATTATTATATTAGACGTATTTATGCAGGTTTATATTGTATACACTGTCTCTGTCATTGTTGAGTTAAGCTCACCTTTTTACATGAATTTTGAAATTACTGTGTTTTTATTAGTTTTGTGTACTATAAAGAAATAATAACGATTTATTCTTTCTTTTTTTTATTACCACACCTACCGTTGCTGGTCGTAGTAGCTATTAGCACCTGCTTGCCTTACTCGGCTGGTACATCCTCTAAACTTAACGGTTTTGTGTTTATGGTATCCTTGTGGCATGAGTCGACGGCCTGAATAGTGACGTCACACGCCGGGGAAAGTACCACATTCTTAACCTATTGTCACAATATGTGCCACTTAAAATGCCTCGGATACAGTCATTCATGTTAACTTAGTGCTAGTATAAGTACTGATATAGGAATATAAGTTAAACTAAAATGGCGATCGATCTTGAATGCACAGCAACAGATTTTCGGGTCTCAATCGAAGTGCGGCTACGCGTAACCATAGCAATGGGTTCAACTTATTTGCCGTGTACTATATGAATGTTAAGAATGTGGCAATCAAAGTAGTTTTTTTTTATAGGAACTTTCTGTTAGGCTATACCTTTGTGAAGTGCTAAATAAAACCGGTCAAGTTCTGTACCTAGACAATGTTAGACATTATATTATCATCTATCTTTAAATTTTTAGTATTATTTGTTATAGCAGCAACAAAAATACATCTTCTGTGAAAATTTCAACTGTCTAGCTATCACGGTTCATGAGATACAGCCTGGTGACAGACAGATGGACGAACAGTGGAGTCATGAAGTCTTAGTTCTGTTTCTACCCTTTGGGTACAGAACCCTCAAAAAGAGATTTTATTGAGCTGGAACTTAGTACTTACTTTAATTCAGTTCAAAATTTAATAACAATAAAACATGGATTTGAAAAATTTATGCCTCAAAATAAGGATGATATATCTAGAACTGTTGCATTTGAAAGCCTAAAGCCTGGTTTTCACAGGCCCAGTGGCTCCCAGGCAGCAGTTTGAGCTGTTTGCACTGGTTCCGTGAAAACAGCTGTTAGTACTGGCTCAACTTTATTTTCACGGACCCAGTAGCTAACAGACAGTAGTTCTGATATTTCTATGGTTCTGTCCTTCACTGACGGCCAGCTACTGGAATGTTTGCAACCTAACTCTTTTTTGTGACAGTTGAGAAATATTTGACAGTTTCATTTGTATGTTTATTTTATTAAAAAAGCTGAGGGAAAATGTGACTGCGAACTGTTAGACAGTACGCAATCACATTTTGCTAAAACTTTTATTTCCCTATATTAAAAAAGTTTTTGACATTATTGGCCGTTGAGATAATATTGCGGCTTTCATTCCACCGTCTTTTTTTATTAGCTTTTTTTAAATATCATGTTTGATTGTATGAGTTAAGTCTTTCAAACTAAATTAGAATCACTTTCTATCATTCTTCAGAATGGAATTTTTACATAATGATTCAGTTTCGATGACAATGCATTTTGATTTTAAGCACGACTTGAATCGATATTCATTCAATTAACTTTAGATAAAGGAATTCTTAAACGATTAATATTAAAGCACAGACACGAAATTGTATGCATGCGTTAATAATTAAAACTGGTTTTTACTATTAAGTTATTTTATAAGCGAATGTTGACAGGCTGTCTAAAGAATAGTTAGACAAACGCGTCTCTGCAAGTTTTTTAGGTTAAAAAAAATATATTCTCCTCTGCTAGCATTACTGCTTCGCAGAAGGAGGCGACTGCCTGCCACTCCTCCTCGCTCCGGACCATGACCGGTACCAAGGCCCGGCGCAAGAGATCGCCGCCGACACTGGGCCGTGGTGGAGTATGGACCGCCATACTCTAAGCAATAGAAGCGTTACAAAACTGATTAGGTACGCTATACTTATAAAAAACATGATACTTACTTTAAAAGACTGATACACAGACTGTAGAATATAACATACTTATTTTTAGGGTATTAAATCATCCAATGACTTCTTCCGCTCTATGGCAGAGCGGGGGGCGAGTCAGTCTTTTACTAACTAAAACCACACCTAAGTTCTTTCTTTGCCTAGTATTCTAGAAAATCGGGTTTCCCTTTCGGAAGCCGACTTATATATATACGTCCCGGTACACTTCGACCCAGCTGGGTGTGGGAATATAATTATATGTTACTACTAATAACTTACTTACGAAGTAAATAACAGCACATAGTAGTCTTATTTGAATATGCGGCGGAAAAACAAAGTAATTACAGTTAAATAAATTTTACAGAAGAACGAAAAAAACGGAAAAATCTTTACTTAAAACGTGGTTTTGATCGTTCCATCATTTATTAAATGTAATAATGCGTGGAATAGTTTGCTCTACCTAATGTGTAACAATTTTATGACAAATTTTGTATAATATCTTTCAAATAAAAAAAAAATGTATTTGATAATTATTTTATTTTTACTTTTTTTACATTTACTTTTTTACAATACAACATTCATTAAATAGCGCTGTTTCCTTTCTTTTAAAAAGAATTGTAGTCTCAATAAAATACATTTATACTACTATAAAAAATCCCAGTAATTCAATTTACAATTTAAAAACAAAGTAATTGACATGCTACTTGTATTTTGCTTTGTTTTTAGGTAGACTTTTTTGACGCTTTGTTTTTTTCCTGCAGTTACTTAGTCGATTTTTTTATCTAAAACTTAAGCTTTTTTTATAGATATGAGAATGTAACCATTCCAAAAATGTAAAAACATTGATTTATGAAAAAATGTTAGTTACTTTGTTTTTCCGTAGAGCAGGCGTATGCTTCAATTTACAATATTAGTTACTGCTCACATTTTCAATAAAACAAAATTGTATACACAGGTTTTGTGTATGTTTGGATATTGTTCGTACGTTTTAGCATTGACCTTTTAACTTCAACATTAGATGTAAAAAAGACTTCATAACATTTATTCGTGAAACAATTTCGTAATATAAAATGCATGACTCATATTTATTTACAGTAGGCTACCGTACCGCTCTAAATTCGCTCTTGTTTAAACAATAATTTGTTTATGGTTTTGTGTACTTTTTGTTTTGTATTTTATATTGTACTTCACATTGTATTGATTTTATTTTATAATAAAGGATTTATGCAATAAGTTTCTAGGATACTTATACATTCAAGTTCAAATGTAGGTAATTGTTGAACATTTCCAAAATCAGCTGCTAGGATATTAATTAATTTAAAAGAATTACTATCTAGTAATAATAACTGTTTTTAAAATAGATTCTATATTATTTTTAAATCATTTCGTTTTTTTTAAATTCTAGTCTTCTTTAGTTGTAAGCGTGTGTGAGTATTCCGTTGTCTTTCGCGTAAAGTTGAATATTAAATATATAACCCACAACCGCATAGCTTGTGTTAGTGTGCACGCATAGTAAATGCGCAAGAGTGTGATAGCGAAGCGGGGAAGCGTTGCTGTTCAATTCACCTGTAAAATGTATAGTATTGATCAGAATTATTGTAAGGCGAGTCATGAATGAAAATCAGATTTATAAAAGATAGAAAAAATGTAAAATTAAAATTATAACTAGATAGAATGTTGAAATAAAACAGTCATTTGTGATTTTAATCTTCATGATTTTTTAAGTTCAGTAAATCTCTGAAAAAATCAAATTTCACGTTATTACTGGACTAAAGTAATTTGTCATGTGTATTACTGCTACTGTTTCAAGAAAACTTAATTTTGAAACTATTAAACCCCAATGAAAAGTTATTATGGCTTAGCATAAGTGGGTTGAATAATGGATCTCTTTAAGCTTATTTTATCAAATTTTTCACGATAAGATTTTTACAAAATATCCGGTATACTTTGTAAAAATCTTATCGAAGCACGTCGATACACCAAGTAAACGCACACTGACGTAGCGCTCGTAGCGGTGTGTAGGTAACCGTAGTCTCATTCTTACCTGCGCACGCGCGCCGTCGTCTCGAAGAAAGCCTCAGTGCTGAACTGGCGGCCGTCGCGACCGCACCGGCCCGCCGACATGTGGCAAACCTTGTGACTCAAGTGTAGTGAATTGTGTACAAGCACAGTGGCCGTGCGTTAACCCCAACCCCTGATAGTGCTTAACCGGATTTTTAGTTGGAACGCCCCGCGGCGTGCAAAAGGTGGGTCTTAATCTGTATTATCTTCTCGTATCAGTGCTAGCTCAGTCGAGTGTTAATTTAAGGTAATGTGAAAGTTGTGACGATCGATCGTCGAGTTCGAGGAGTCAGCGATGTTGACACACTTTTAGTTCAGGTGTGGTTGCTAGCAGGTGGGCGCGCCGGCTGTATGTCAGTAATACGTGTCCGACCAAAATTCCAATCTCGAGAGACCGCTTTCGGCCGAACAACTTTCTTCCGGCCGAGGTTTCAGATTCTAACATTCTATGGGGCTATTATGCCGTTGTCAATGAATACGAATGTTGACAGAACTCTGAGGTAACTGCCGAATTGCTCGTGATAATAAAAGCTCGAGATTATGCCATCAAACGGAAGACATCAACGCGCTCCGGTGTGTCTTGTATATCAAGTACTTTACATTGTTAAAGCACATTGTTATCTTAACTATTATCTGGAATAGGATAATCGTGAGAATCAGCATCATTTTGAACTTTAGATACATTCGTTTCCGCTTTTAGATTAACTTTACTTATAATAATACCAAAATTAAAGCAAAAATTTATAAAATTGATTTGTTTAATATTAACACAAAGTAATAAAAAAAATATATGTGTTATACATACAATTTTAGATTGGTACATTAATAAGGCATTAAGATTAACTTTTCTAATAATAAATTATAAAACCAAAAAGCCTCTGGAATGAAAAATATAATAGATATATCAAACACCAAACATACTACTTTTCTTGTGACCAAAAACTTAACAATATGCAACTAATTAAGAAAAAAAAACAAATGAAGTATTTAATGGAAAATCAAAATTATTACACTATAAACATGAAGTGGAGGTAAACGGGGACAGAGCCGTGTATACTAGTGACGAGGTTGAACCGGTCTCCCCCCGCGCCCCTCACTCCGCGGTCCATCCGCGCTCCTCACTCGTCGCCTCGGTAACTCGCGATGCGCCCGAGTGCATCCCTCGCATCTCTATTTTCATTAATTATGACAAACCTCTTACATATTCTCTGTTGATTGTAATTAAGTAGCCTTAACAAAAATTTGCCTCAAACGTAAGAAAGTAAACTTGAATAATAATTTCCTTGGGCTCTGCCAAAATCTCCCTAAGTTTAGAAAACAACAAAAATTCATACTTTAAACAACCTAAAAGGAATAAAAAGAGATCTTATTATTCGGTACTTTTTCAGTAAAACAGAATTCATTGTTGAAACTATGTACCACAGGTTGCCAAATCTTGGCATGATCTAAACAGGTATCTATAATAACTTAATCAAAGAAGACAGCCATGTAAACATAAATAAACCACGCTTATGATCCTACACTTAGTGCCAAAGTACCAAACAGTGCCAAAAGCGGTTCACGTTTGGCACAGCCCAACAGGATCCAGTTCGAATGAATATCTATCTAGCAACCTGACAATTAAAATAAGCTCATCTATAAAGCTTACCTTCCAGGAAAATTTTAAAAGATTAACAAATCTCGATACATTTCTAGAAATTACAAAACGATAAGATATCATTTTAAGTCTATATCTCTTTAACACATCTGCTGAAATCCCTTAAAAACTGCAGCTTAATTTCATTCCAAGAAACAAGAAACAAGAACATATTTCATTTCAGATTCTGTCTTAAGTGGTGTATTTTCTTCATATTTGAAATCACTATCTTTTAATTACTCATAAACAACGTCGAGTAGTAGAAAATTGTCACTTATACCCTAACCATCCCACGAGCTCGTTCATTCTCATTCCTCAGAGACTTTTTATTATATGAAACGGAATCAATTATAATAAAATATTCAATTCCATATCAATCATACTACTAAATTAGGTTTGTGGTACCGATAGGATGTTGCCGCTCTCTGATGAATAAATCATTTTCTGGGAGAAATTCGTATGACTCGACCCAAAGGTTTTTCACAAATATCCTCTTGTGCACAGAAATTGTTATTCTATATAATATGAATCGACAATTCTAGATGAATACCGAAAACATGTAATGAATATTATAACAAAAACCATTTCGTAGATAATGGAAATAACATTGATGACGCAACACAGAGCCATTTTTATGTTCCAGACTATATTTAAAAAAATTAAGTTTTAACGTTTCACCAAAACAATGCGGCTGCTAAATCGGCTAAAGCCCATTCATAAATAAATCTGATGAAGTAAAAAACATGTCAAACCTTCCTAGATGCAGAAAGAACGATAACAATAAGCAGGAACTATACGAAACCAGAAATGCTTCATAATAACGCATTACAAGATGAACTAAACTCCCACGTTAGTAAAAACCTGCACATATTTCATGTTGTACTATAATTATGAACAAAGAGAGCATTATAAGCAACATCTGGCAAAAAAGGGGCAGACAGGTCATTGAGGGCAAAATAAAGCTTTATTTGATCATCGCTTAAGAATCCAAAAAAAGAGGTTCAAGATCGTGCACATTGAATTCGAGATATTCAATAGATAAATTAAGAGGCACATACTTATATTTGACATTTAAAAAATTGAATGATGATGATATGAAATGTGAATTGGTTTTTATATTTTTGCGAGATATTTTACAGTGTTATTGGAATACTGTTTTGAAAATACACAGCTGTAAATTGAAGCGAAGATATAAACATTTAATAAAATATTGCCATGTGAAGAAAACTCATAAGAGCAGCCAAACATGAATAAATCTACTAAGAAAGTGTTTTATTGCTAACAAGTACATGAATTCTGCACTTAATTTCTCACGATTTTTCTACGCTCTCACCTATAAAGATTATCTGCCAAGAAATCCCATCGAAAACTATTTTAATACCGTCTTAAAACCGATCGACGCATTCATACTTAGATGCGGAGGTAACAGTACCTATTGCTTTGAAGAAATTTAGTCAATTACTCGATTCATATATGATTATGATGCTCTAATTGCCTAAACACCATATCTGTAATTATGCTACCAGATTCGTGTGTCAGGAGAAAGTGTTACATACGCCCAAAGATACTTTAATTTTCACTATCCACGCTACAAATCGACCCGTATGGAAAGTGGAGTGCCTGCATTTTGCACCAAATAATACTATGGTTGTTACAAAAACTGTACAAAGTAAAACTGTGTCTAATTGTTGCAAAAAATTCATTGAGAGTGTTAAGCTACATGATCTTTAAATTCTTCACAAAATTTCTTTTGGATTATTCGGTTTCAATCCAAACGTAGTAAAGGAATTTGTTAATGTTTATAAAAACCGGTTACTGATCGATTTTTAACGTCATTTCTAAATATGGTAGAACAGGGGTCTGCAAATTATGTATTGCTTGTTTTCAAGCATATCTAAATACGTATCAAATACAGCAAGAATTTTTGTGGGTTCTTCATTCTGACGACTTTCATTGTCTATTGCTTCTAGTGTGGCCTATATGTGTGGACGATACTCTCAAATATCTCATCATCAATATTCCTTACTTGTTTCTTTGCACATACCTCTTATCTATACAGAAATTCTTATTAATGATCAAATATTGGTTTACCACTCTCGAAATTTTCTAAGGTCTCGCGTCTCCCATGTTGGACCCACAAATTACTCAATAGTTATATAACTCAAGCGACTAATACCGCAAAGCGATACGTCTGGTACTGAAGACGTGAGCCGAGCCAACGGTTACCAGTCCGTTAGTGCTAAGGGGGTCATGCGCGCTCGAGTCGCGTGCGCAACTTTCAACACACCCGACATTACTTACTATTCGACCTGGAATACGCGAATATTTTCTTATAATAGGAAACGTGCTTTACAATGGTAACGAAATCAATTCAGCTGAAACTTTTACTTGAATTTGAGCAATCGGTTAAAAGATCTAAGAGAAATCAGTCTTATGCGCTTAAGTACATGTTATAACTTAACATATTACAACAATTAAGTAATAAAAACGTCAAATACGTAAGATGATATCCGAGGGACGCATTCTTGGAAAGTTTTCAGTAGAAGTGAAAGTTCGGATATGGCATTATGCAGAATAGATGGCGGCCATAACTCGATTATCATAGAAGCTACTTATTCAAAGGGATTTAAATATTACGTTATTGAGAATGAAATACGGTTGGAAAAACCGTTTGAAGGCATTCTTTGTGGAAAAGCAATAACTCGAAAATGGTGCTACTGCATATTTGAAATTCTTAGTTAAAAGATAGAGCCATTACAAGAATTTGTATTTACAAACCGTGACAAGAACTAAGAAGGTACAAAATAATAAACGACGTCATTTCATCTACTTTTATATATGTACTACAATTTACAAGTCAAACAAGTTAATTACATTTCTTCGTTCCATTTTGCTCAAGTATTATCTTATTAAAAGTAATCATCTTTATGAGTCTTTTATGAAAAAAATATAAACATTTATTAAGATAAAGTAATAAAAATGCTTTTAGCGTCAGATATTTTATTAGCGCTTATTTATTAAAAATGTCTTAGTACTTTCTAGGAAGAAATAGTTCATGGAACTATTTTTTCGATTTCTCTTTGTTTATCACAAACCTAGGTATGCAATACAAGCAAAAATATACTAAGATTATTTCTCTTAACAGTAAAAACGAGTTATTTGAATTCAATCACCTTTTGGCTAAAAATATAAGTGTGAACAAGCAACGCACGCACACTACAACTATCTTAAAATAAAGTGCGTGACCAACATACAAATTAAAACAACCTTGTAAAATTGATTTCCAAACCAAAGTTTAGTGTCTTGGGCCAAATTATCTTTTGGCAGTCACGACAAGTCTAATCCGAGCTTAATTTTTGACAATCAGTGTACAAGGTCCTGTGGCGCAACGGATAACGCGTCTGACTACGGATCAGAAGATTCCAGGTTCGAATCCTGGCAGGATCGAAAACTTTTGAAAAAAATGTTTATTTTAGATAAGATTCTATATTTTTCTGTATTTTTTTAAATTGTTTTTTATTTAATATTTTACTTTACAGTTTTTAAATTATTCTGAAATATTTTAACTGAGCAAACAATTCGGTCCATCCACGATTATGATAGCTCAAAGACCGCTAATAAATTCGATTTTCTAGAAAGAATTGGCTTCCGCATACATTTCCGACCATTCAGACAGTTTCCCTTTAAGTGACCATTTGATACAGCTACCGTATTACAAGGGCATAAGGCTGAAAATCAAATGACAAAATAATAACAATTTAGACCGAGTAGAACTAAACAAACGATGTAGCTTATGGCGTTTTGGCACAGAGTTTACAAAGCACCTACTGAATTGGTTCACTGAACTTAGGAGTCTAGAATATAGATATTCAAACTAGACTAATTGTATTTATAAATACATAAAAATCTGTAGGTATTACATATAACAAATTCAGTTAATTACAATAAACGAAATTTAAAAAAAATATTTACATTAAATTCAAGTCTATCTATATTACATAGATTGCACCCTGGATATTATGTCCAGGTATGTTGTTACCTTAAACATGTATGCTATCATCATCATATATATATAAACGATGAGAAACTCATTAATGCAGTAGAATTTGCAAAATACTTACGGAGTCTTTGGTAAAATTAACCTTCCCCAACAATTTTACATTAAAAAGCAGAAACTGGACCTGTTAACTTATTGCAACGCAAGAATCTTTCGGCTAATATAGAAAAGATGATTAGAAATTGACAAATAATAGACCTTATATGCTAATACCAGCTCTAAATACTACAATCCATTGTAACGTACCAAAAATAGTAACATCTGCTGATGATAAGTAATCAAGAACCAACTTACTAAACGACTAAAGCGATAATATATTTTTAATTGCCTTCGACAAACTGGTTTCATTATTAAAATGCCAGTATAAGGTCAAGCTGGCGATTCAACAGTAACAAAAACATTAAAAGTTTTATAAGAACAAAAACTCAAGATTGGGACGAAGAGATCCTGCAAATTAATTACATTTTCATCAGTCAGGTAGTGACATCTGTAGGTTATATCGAAGTAATATACGAAAAGATAAAAGATATATTGGGAGCGCTAATGAACCAAATGTTGAAGTGAATAACCATAAAATGACTTCTAACTATGTAAATGAGGGTAGCATTATATTATCATCAATAAGGACTGAGACTAAGAATATTAAACTGCTCATTTAGTCTAACATTTTATGTGAGAAGTATGAAAGACTCACACAAGTTTATCACAAACATTAATTTCTAGATTAAACTAGTTGCAAAGCACCTTCCTTTTCGAATGCTGTAACTAAAATTAATTTCCTAGAGGAGCTAAGTGCAGTGGGCCAATCTAACGAACTTAATTCTCAAAAGCATTCCGTGAGACATTTCCTGTAAATGTTAATATTTAGTTACCTGATCAACGTTGGTTTAAACAGTTTGTTACTTAATTTAGCTGTAGTTTCGGCATTACTTTTGAAGACTTTCTCAAAGGAATATTTCATATTTTAATCTTATGCTAATCTACGTAACCAGAGAAGTTTATCAAATGAAATAAATAACGGGGTGTTTAATGCACGAACAAATACCAGCGTAGTTCTATGAATATAAAATTAAATCTAATTTGAATGTTAAGCAAACGTTGTAACATTCTTTAACGTATTTTTATCCCTAGTAGACAAGACATACAAAATCTAGCTATACAAGTTGGATGTTTCCACGATTGCTGGTCCACATACAAAACTTGTTAATTTGCATTCGGGCCATCTCGCATTCAAGTGGCATTATTTAGGAAACGCCCAGGAATCTCTGTGTAACGGTTGGCCGACCTGTCGCCGCGCTCGGCGGCCTGTGCTCGTGCTATACTCGGACAGTTACGGATTCGATTTGATCGCTTTTAATTCTGGTTTGATCATTGACGCTGGTTTCGATTATAATTTTACAGGTTTTAAGTTTAGAATTTGCCATTTCTGCTCTCGGGAGTCTATGATTTGTGTTATCAAAAACGTGTGTAAAAAAACCCGTATTATTTTCTTTAAACACTATGCGTATAAACCACTAACCTCAAGACTATATTTTTTAACAATATCGTAACTTAGCTCTACGTGTTTACCTTGATCAAAAGTTTCTCAGACTTTTTTCTTACCATCAACAATAAATTGAGTTCGATAAATATCGTCAAAGTAAAACGATCGTTCTATATTCTATGTTATCCATTGTCATCTATATTTATAGCTAATACAAAAGGCTGATTTAGTAGCAATTCATATCTATATTGAATTTGTAGCTACACTTGTAAAGAAAGCTTATCCTAATGGTGTAAATATAGAACGATCGTGAGCATCGGATGTCGCTAGAGATTATAACTTATTAAATATTTTCTGCGAACTTAGTAACAGACAGCTTTATTTTCTAGATTGTTTGTTTTGCTTGTCTTTATCATAGAGTTTATTGTCTCCTTGTTTTTGATCCAAAGAATCTTTGCTTAAATATAACGAAATTTACATGTCAAGCTAAACATCATGCAATGCCGTACTATATTATCTCGATAAGAGTCAGATGGTGAACCAGTACTGGCACAAAAAAAAAAACAGTATAGTTACATTCAATGCACGTGGGCGTTAATGATAACCTGATCACTACACAGACACTGGTTTACAGATAAAAGCATAGCTGATATAATACGTAGATTTATTTGGCTCACTGCATCAATATACAGGCTATTTATTTACATATTACATTGCAGTGTTAGTCTCCTTGGTTCATTGTAACTTCAAGGGTCGATCAATGCTCAGGTTGAGCAAAAAGTATATTTGGGTTTTTCGTTTTATTCACCTCCTTATATTTCTTGTTAGTCGCGCATCTTATATTCTTGTTGTCGAAAACCAGTTTCGTGGCAGCTGCATACAAATATAAGGAAGTAGGTTCAAATAGCTGAGAAGGTGTTAATATTGGTTCTAGAATGAGCTCGTAGTCTTATCTTAGGGTTGACACGACTAACTGGAAGTGTAGTTTAGGTTTATCCATATTAAAGTCCTACCATCAAGTCATCAACTAACTAACTGAGCAAGAGTAACATTAATTTAAATAAAAAAAAACATTATTGAATTCAATGCTTCTCAATCCTTTTCAATACATTAGCTTTTTCGGCGTTAATCAACCAAACCGTATCAAATTTTCAACTCCAGCTTCAGAATAGTACTACAGCATTAAATGTGGTACAAAAAACTGTAGTAAACATATGGATATTATCTACGGTCGTAATTCTAAATAGAGCGTCGACCCTATTTCAGGTCTCCCTTCACAAATGACCTTGTGTGGTCACAAGGCCTGCTGTCGTTCGCCTCAGAGGAATGCGAACATAATTCCACCATGTTGACGAACCTTAAGATAAATTCCTGCATAGAATACATTTGCCCTACTAGTTATGAAAGGTTATTAGGAAGTCAATGTATAGCTCTTTAGTTAGGGAGTTGATGCCAGCTAAAATAAATAAATATCTGTGCCCTGTGAACTTAGTTAATCATATCGTCAGCAAAATCGATGACCTACAGACGGAAAAAAATGTTGAATGACCTTTGTAAATATTTATATATATAATAATTTTTCTGTACGTGTGTTTATCACCTATCTCCACCTAAACGGTTTTACCGATTTGGATGAAATTGTATGTGCATATTTAAGTGGCGCTGCAATCGAGTTCTCAATTTTTTCTGAACCAGCTTTGGACATAATTTATGAGTTGTTAGTGGAAACAAACAAGCCAGTTGAGCTTGTAACAAAAAAATAAGTACTGTACTATTATTAGAACATAGATTCTATCAATTTTCAGGACAATTGGAACGTAAAGGGTCCCATTGTTTGCGGAACAGCACCAATATAAGCCTTTGTAAGACACTATTGCCAAACATTTTCTCAGAGCTCGTCAAAATGAAATCGTACGCCAACGTGACCTTTCCATCGGCTCTATACAATATTGTTATTATCTCGTTGTGTTATTCAGTCTTGAACTTTAGAATTTAAATTGGAATCTTATATAAATACTAGCTCGATATTTACACCTACTCGTCTTACATCTTGGGTCTAGCTCTTAAACGAGTTTCATAAAAAAAATGGACGTGTGAATGTGTGACTAATGCAAAATTAAAAAGAAATTATGATTCAGCATATTTGAACTAAATATTTTTACTGTGACGGCCATCATAACGGATATCGAAATTAATCCCTTTTATAGAGGTAACGAAATTATTAACTAATGAATTTACAATCGTAGTCGACCTCCATCAGTTATTTTGAACATTGCCAAAGAACCGGTTGCTGTAGGAGTTGAAATAAAGCCTGCTCCTGGCGCAATCCACGTTCAGAGTGCCACTGACTACGATATTATTGTGCCTTGCATTTTAGAATAATTGTGGTACGTACAAATAACAAAGCATTTGACATAACGTGTGTTGGCATGCATTCAATACGTGATAAAACTTAAATAGGTAGATAATCGAACGAGGTATGTCTAGTTTTTATGTGTCCAGTTTCCTCAACAACACTACAATATCGATTATTTCTAAGCATCTGGTTATACAGCCACAATAACATAAACATCGTTTATAAACGAATACAAAGTCAAACTAACCATTACAGAAGTACATGCATTTTAAAGAAGATTCTTATCTCAAAGACAATTCAGCTCATGAATAAAATTACGTTCGTAAACGCTTTCAACGCCTCCAGTGAGAGCACAAAGGTTTTACACAATATGCTGAACAAGACATTATACGACGGAACTGGTTGTCTTGGCTTTGTGTCCCAGAACACAGTAGGTATCAAACCACCGATCCAAGGTAATATTGCCTAAATTTATTCTAAAGCATGTCCACACTTCAATCAACTTGGATTTACAGCGTCTGAGCCGATATTAACCATAATGTATTGTCGTCGGATGGTTTTGGCAACTCTCGCCCAACTATATCACTGTTTTATGGTATTACTTGTCGATTTAATAGGGCCGTGCCGAAGATACCAATGATAAGTTGGACATTTCTCATAATATGGATAGATACGTTCCCATAGATCGTGTTTGCCCCTTTACTCTATCAGAACAATGAATATTTTTATTTAGAAATTCTTTCATTCTCTTCCCGAGATATTAAATTTCGTTTCCCTCAAATTCACTTTGCAGTGTTCGTTGGGTTTGTTTTCACATAAAAGAAAGGAGAAAAACTGACCGTAAAGTCCCGCTTACTCAGAATTCATCGGCCGTGAATATTTCCGTAAAATAAATAAACAAAAACTGTATTCCGTGAACAGGTTCGAACGCTTGTTACGAAATGGATATCGTGAAATCAAATTTCTGGACCTACTTACTTGACAAGTCAACAGACAACTGCCCGTTAAAGTGTACCAATGATAAGCTGCCACTGGTATTTGGTGGCGAAATCATTCACGGTCTTGTTATAAGCGACATCACTTTTATATACCTTTGAAGCTTTTTAAGCGTAAATTTGCCTTTTTTTTAATTGATATAAACTAGTACCTGGCTGCGATCCGACCTGATGGTAAGTAGTGTATTAAGAACCTATTCACTCCAGCCTTGAAGACATCTAAATTATAATCGGACGGGAAGACCGCAGCAAGCAAATTATTCCAGTCCTTTGACATGCACGATATGAAGGACGGGGCGAAACACTTAGTCCGGACCGTAGAGGTTTCAAAAACGTAAAGGGAGGATACCGGAGGTCGCCGGACGTCGGGTTGTCCGATGGTAGAAAGAAGATGGCTAAATCAAGTCATACAATTTCCGCGCACACTCTCCAAAAGGCACCCTGTAAAATACCGAAATCCTGGCTACCCTATGCCTATGCTCCAGGCTTTTTAGATTGGGACTACCATTAATAAAATACTATTAATGTCTTCTGTAATTGCATAATGGAAAATAAAAAAAAACCGTTAAACATCGTACAGTACACCATTCTTGCTGCACTGACTAATTACTGACTCGGTCTCATTCAAATAAAACCTTCGCATAGTCTGCTCGTAACCGCAAGCACTGCAATGGACTCGGAACGCCAGAAAAATAAAATTGAAGCTGTAAATGAGAAAAATCCCTCCATTTTATTTCAAGTGTTCACGTTACTGTAAATTACGTTCCTTAGAATTATTTAATCGAACTCTATCATAATCTACTTATCAAAATGCATATTTGAGCTGCCAAGAATTTGGGTCAGCGTTAATACGCGTATAGTTATTTATAAAGGCGTGTGACCAATATATTGAAATAAAGCTATTACGTAAAACACGTAACGTTTCATTCTACTGATTTCATATTTAGGAAATATTAAACGACTGAATACACGCACTTACACCTACTGTTTCAATTACTTGCAAATAAGTAAGCGAGGTAGCGGATTATACAAATATTCTCACGTATGCCAGTCAATAACCATTCGTGTAGATTACGTGACTGTCAGTTCAGATACGTGTTGTTTTTAAGAAATATACTATTCTCAAACAAATATCTGTAAAGTCGTAATTGACAATTTCTTACTAAATATGAAGTCTGTCATACTGAAGACATGTCAGTTATAGCATTTGTTTGCAAATAAATATAAAAAATCCAATAAACGTTGATATGAAACGTTTACGGAGTTCTTTACAGATTCATATTATGGCAAGTAGACTGGAAGAGTAAAAAAATACTTAAACATTGAACTTGAAACTGTTGCAAATGGAAAAGATGATATTTTTGTAAAACTAACACACTAGAGTCAAATATTTTCTAAGCCTGTTCAAATCTGAGATTGAAGTCATAAAGATGCTTATTATTCTGTGGCCGTCTTGCAGCCACTTCCAGAATAATAAACGTTAACACTACACTGCCATTCGCCAAAGAAACTGACGATATCACCACAGCACTTTCGAACGCCATCAGAATATAAAACAATATGAACCTAGCACAGGTAACAGTTATATCTAAACCTTAAAAGCTAGATAATTGAACCAAATTTATATTGCCGTTGACCTCGATATGACGCCCATTTAGATTTGCAAAACGATTGGACGCTATGGTTATTGATATTCAATATTTCATCATGTTTTGTAGCTAGATTTACCTGACCGGTTATTGTATTTTGAACGTGTATGATATTTCAATTGTAATATGATTAGTAAATATTGCAGGTTTTATGCAATTATTGTATCTTAACTGTTTGACACGCTATCAATTTGGCAAGTGATAGTAACAAATCTAATTCAACATTAATCTCTTTTCATTTTACTAAACACTTAACGGGTTCTAACTAAGTGCTCGATTACGGAGACGCGGCGCGTTGGGTGGTCCGTCGTACATTGCCTTATGTTTGTATTTGCGCGTGCGATGACGCGGCCCGCTGCTGCAATGTACGACGAACGCCTAACGCGCTGCGTCTCCGTAAACAAGACCTTAAAGTTTGCGTGTTCGTAATTACCTTCAGTTTCATGTCTCACTGCAAATATCTACACTGGCCATGTGTTAAAACAAAAACTTAGCCAATCATAATTACTCTGTGAACTTCAAAGATTAGAAAAAACCCGTGGAACTGTTTCAATCCAATTTGTCTTCACAACCGCACTCGGATTGCAGAAGTTTATCAAGGCGCGCCGACCATGCAAGGTTGTCACCGCCACACAATTCTCTCCACTCGTAAAAAATAACAATTATTGTCAATGGTTTTTCATCGGTAATTAACTACATGCAATAACAGTAAGATTTTATACTTTACTGTTGAGCGGGATTACGAAACGGTATTTAAGTAAGCATTGAGAACTGGTATCTTTTGGTTTTTACCATAAAATCATATTCAATCATATAATTTTTTTTTTAACGTTACTAACGTTACCTCATTTTAAAATAGAAATAATTGTAATAACACTTTAGTTCTAATAAGTGATCAAAATGTTAAAACAACATTGTATTGAATAAAACAAAAACTGCTTTTCCAAATTCAATATCATTACAGTTTTACTCGTATTTTTGAGCCGTTTGGGGTTGAAACTCTTAGGCCGTGGGGTTACATCAGTGCTCATACGCTTTTTAAAGAATTATCAAAAGCTTAGTTTTTTTTTTACGCTTAGTTGACACTTCGCTTGACCTAAAGGCTGGCTTCTACCTCGGTCAAAGATTAAGCTTTGCTATACAACGTGGCAATGCCACCAGCCTTTTGGGCTCACTTCCGAGTCGACAGCGAAGCGGACGAGTTATATGACGCCGTATTAAGCTAGGAATAATTGCCTTTAGTGTGTGTAGTTGTTTTTAATTTTCTTGTTTTATATTATTGCATCTTTTAATCGCACTCTTTTTATTTGAATTAACAAACTAGGCTATTTTCGGTAATTCAACAGCCCTAGACTAGTTGGCAACGGTGGGTAAAGGCCGGCCGCACCTCTGCGCCATGCGCCGTGAATGCCTCTCCAGTGACATCTTTAAACTCTTCCACTCCCATCAAAGGCATTGTGCTTTGACAATACGAAACTCCCGCAAACTTTTCCTATTTCTGGTCCCAGCTGTATTTTTCACTAACGACAGATTTTTCTTGTAAATAATGTAGTTAATGGGTAATCAGTCTTCCAGACTTTGTTAGCTTTAGGAAAATTGTGCAACGTGTTTAGCTGGCAGTCAAGAAGTAATTGTGGACTTACGGCAGTCTTGGAGATATCATCAAAACCTTCTAAAGGCACATACAGGTCAAAGACCTGAGTGTAAACGGGGTAAACAAATTAAGTATGTATTAATTTGTCCACGGTTAGCGCTCCTTACTTCTTTTATGGACTAAGTACACAAAAATATTTGGTTTAGTTATGTACATATTCATTGTCCTTACAGCTAAGAAGTGGAATTCCCTAACGGAGTTTTTTTTAAGTGCGAAATTATCCAATGACTTCTCCCGCTCTGGTACGGAGCGGAAGGGCTTGTCAGACTTTTACTGACTACCCACTTCGATGTCCCTTCTTTGCCTTGCGTTCCAGGACCACGGGGT
This sequence comes from Leucania comma, assembly GCA_958295575.1. Taxonomy (NCBI): domain Eukaryota; kingdom Metazoa; phylum Arthropoda; class Insecta; order Lepidoptera; family Noctuidae; genus Leucania; species Leucania comma. The sequence goes on from OY282466.1 coordinate 17,585,228, forward strand.
TTCCCTTTCAGAAGCGAACCCATGGCTCCAGTAGGCTTTGACACTGCTGAGCCCCTTCGGTTTTGCGGACATATTGAAGTGCGCGTAGAACACAATGCACTTTCGACGACTCGGACTCGGTCTGGCCTGACGGAGTCTGTTTCCTAACAGTTGAAACCTAGAACTGGTTTTAAGTCAAAAGTGAATAGGTTTCTTCTAGGTAAGCGTGTTCAACCATCACAATGTCATCGCTTACCATCAGATGAAAAATTGATCAAACGCGAGCCTATCAAAAAATTTAAGAAAAATACATATTTCAAGTTCACCTACAAAGTAGAGGTAATTGTATGGTGACACAACAAAGTTATAATTAGCTTGCAAGGTCGAAAAAAACACTTTCCATAATCCATTTAATTTTACATCGCCATACTTTTTCCTAATATCAGCATCAGCAAAAGGTAGAATGATCAGATTTTCATATCTCGACAGTAACGTTTAAGAGCGCGCATGCAAAACGTGTCAAATGTTCTTTGTGCGGAAAAATAACACGTATTGTATTTGTTTGTGAGAAATGCGCAAACGTTAGCGGAAGGGTGGCGCGATGAAGGTCGCGCGTAAAGCCTGCGTGCGCACTACTCAGCACTTTACACACAACTCTGCCTTAACATCTACGAAAGTAAGACAAACTAATACTTAAATCATTTAATCTCGTGAAGACAAAAGTTTTGTTTGTTTGTGTAAAGTTGACACAAAAACTTCTGGAGGAATCTGGGAGTTTGTGTTAGAGAACTGTCCAAGAAACTCCAGCTTAGTTAGGTATTTATGTACGAGTACTTTTGTTTTTATACTTTCTAAATAATAGAATCTCAATTTGTCTTCGGGCATTCACCTCAATTCGTATTAAAATTGAGCAGCACTGAACTGCAAAATTTTGAGTAAAGAATTAGTCAAGTTTTTTTAGGATTCCGTACTCCAAAAGGAGAAAACAGAACCCTTATAGGAACACTTCGCTGACCATCTGTCTATCAAGAACCTTTGTATCGGGATGCGTGGAAGCATTGAGTTGAAATAAAACCCACATAAAAAATCTTCAAGACTCCATTCGGAACTTTAACTATTTATGTACAGTCAGGGGTAAAAAGTGCAGTTGCACTCTACCGATAATAAAGTATCTAGATTTGTTTTATAGAAGAGGATCAATGGATCATTACTCAGTTCGTTTGTACAGTAGAACCTAAAGAATTAAATAAACCAGTTGTGGCCTAGTGGCCCTCTTTTATAAAGAAATTGTATGTACAGTACAACTGCACTTTTGACCCCTGACCGTACATAAGTAAGTTTGTATGGAACCCTCAGTGCGCGAGTCTGACTCGCTCATGCTCATTTTTTTTTTTATTCGAGCACTTTCAAAACTTCTTTCAATTTGAAGAAAAATACTTCTTGCTCCCAGACATTTTATTTAATTGCACGTTTAATTTAATATGGAGGTTCACGAACGAAGCATCGTCATTATTAATTTAACTCAGTTTTACATGAATAAGAATCAGAGAGGCTACTTAAAGCTCTTTTCCTCATTATGCCAGATTCCCTCTTGTAATGAAGTTGGTCTTTGTTGTAATTAATTAATAATTTAATATGAATGATGATAGAATAATCTAGAAAATTATGAGTGGTTTTAGGAAATGTAGAAATTAGACTATTAATCGAGGCTGTGACTTTATTGGAATTTGTGACTTCATATATCTATGAAACGTGTATTTTCCTTCCATTTTGCACAATATGCTACTTTCTGTTGTTGTGATAAATTCTCTCATTAGGAGTAAAGCCCACCTCTTGACCCTTATCTTGTTTTGCCACTATGTCACCCACTGTTCGATTTGTGAGTCACTGTCATAATTGTGACGTCTTGAGTAGATTTTTATAATCTTAATAAAGGAAGTGAAGAACTTAAACCTTTCAATTCAAAAAACTTATCAGAATTATGATAAACAAAATTCAATAACGATCATAAATCTCATCTGGTTCACGTAGCTCAAATTCCTTGCCGATTTCTTCACCTTATTGATAAAAATCAAGTTTGTCGCCTATCGTTCATTTGTGACTTACTGTGAAAATTGTGTTGTCTGAGTAGATTTTTAGAATCTTTATAAAGGAAATGACGAACTTGAAACTTTCAATTCATAAAACAGCAACTATTAAAATGATGACACGTGTATACTCAATAACGATCATAAATATCATCTGGTTCACGTAGCACAAATTCCTCACCGATTTCTTCACCCGATTGATGAAGATCAAGTTTCAGTGATTGTCTAATGTTTATTCAATGGCTCGTTAATGTATGATGTAAGGATATATTGCAATACGCTTGCTGTGCATCACACCTTGAACTTTTCGCCTCACGAGAGCTCCGCACCGGTTAGGTCATTTCGAAACCAAGTACTGAATAATTCACTGCATATTTTTCATATACTTGTTGCACGATCGTGGAATATTATGAGTTTATTGCTGCGGTACTGTTGCTGTTTTACAGTCGTGGTTTTATAATCACGAAGGAAACAGATGGAGAGTATGATAAATGATTTAGATAATTTTATTTTCCTTCATTATCACGACTAAATTAAAGGCTGATAAGAAATTTTACTCCAACTAATTATTATTAGTTGTTTCCAAAACGCGATCTAAAATAATTTCGGGACTATTAGTAGGTTTAATGCCAATTATACCTACTAATAGTCTCGGAAATATTTAATATCGCGTTTTAGCATAAGGCGGTATAGATTTTGTTAAAACTAAGAGTGGCGTCCCTTAGCTCTTTTATGCAAGTCCATAGCACTTTCTCAGAGTCTAATATTGATAAAAACAATTTTTTCATGTGTCTTATGCATATCACAGCGTTGATCACTATTATACACTAATTTTAATCACTACACCAACTCAAAGGGTTTAGAAAAATATGCATGTATGTTTATTACTATAATGCATTTTTTTTAAATAAACTTCCATAAATTCCACTGAGTTCTTAATTAACTGATTTTAGCACTGTAGTGAAAATATAAATTTTCCCAACAAAGTGTTAGAATTTTGGAAAAAATATCCTCTACCCAAATATTAAACAAACATTCATCAAGGTTAGGCACTAATGCATTATTAAGTTAGTCATAGTCATCATTTGTTTCTTTCATGATCTTTGAGGTGATATCACTTTGCTGTAAGTTTTAAACTATACTGAATGATTCGTTTTTAATATAAAAACGTAAAAAACAATGACAAAGAAGCGCACCCAAGATCGTGACGTAACACAACAAATTCGAAATATGAGGTCGATACAAAAATATTTAAAATCATTAATAAGATTCTGTTGACGTGACTCATGCAGTATCTTGAATAACTTTATATTAGTAATCATAAATATTTATAAGCATATCCTAGCTCTTAGTCATATTATAATCCATACGTTATTTAATTACTTCTAACTTCTACTACTAAATTGATTGTTTATGTCACAATCATTTTGTCATTCACATCTACCTTCCTCTTCTCCTGAACAAGTAATTTAAGTAGAAAATTAAAATTAAGGTCTTGGCTTTAGTCAAATCAAAATATCTTTCAAAACATTACCAGCGTTAATAAGTATATAATTACATTCCATGCCTATTGTCTTACGAAAAAAACTTCTAAGAATCTCATTACATTTACCTTCAAAGTTTGTAATTTTGGAACGGCATATACTCGCACCACTATTTCAACATACTGGCGGGAGAGTAAACAAAAACCAAATGCACAAAGTACAGTTCCATCTCCACGTTTCTCGTCTCCTCCATACTCATTTAACCGCTAATGTGCTTAAAAACGTAGTGCACATCTAAAGGAAGCACTATGGAATTTAACACAAAAGGTGTGCTAAATGTAAAAGATCTTTTCTGGTGCGCCTCACAAAACAGCGGGCATCATTCGACGACTGTCTCGTTAGCCCCATTCAAACACTCAATAGTTCCACGGACTCTACGAACTACCAGACTTTTTGTTGCTCATTCAACTGTTAGCTTTTATTTTTGGATGTCTCACTAGTATTTTAGATGTTCACGTTTGGATCAATATATTGTAAATCTTTGTAGAAGTTGGCAAGTAAGGTTTTGGCGGGATCGATTTTTAAAATTTTGTAGTTTTATATATTTATGCTAGAATCTGACGCATTGATAAAGCGACGGCAGCAAAGATTGATTCATTCAAAATTAAGAATAACCTGATAGGTGAAGGAAAATGTCCAAGGGAAAATCCAAACGATTAAAAGCGGCATATTTTCGATGAGTCCAAAGCCGGTATTTTGAAATGTGGTCGTTAATTTAAAGATAGCGAGGATAATAAAAACCTTTTTGGTGGGTTACCTCAAGTATGCTACTGGGACCGGTTGGCCTTGTGCGTACAAAACCACAGCCACATTATTATCAGTAATCTGCCATTCCAAGAGAAGCGTATGTTGTCTTGGGTTTACGTTGACATGAAGGAGACCTCGAAACGCATCAACATTTTTTATAATTTTCCGAAACTGTTACTGACTAAACTGGAATTTCAGTTCAACGATTTCTCTTAAAGTTGCTTGCGAATATGTTTCGGTTAAACTTTTGTGGCATCGTTGTATAAAAACTACAACGATAGCCATATAAGTTTAACCGAAACATCTTCGCAAGCAACTTAAAAACTAAGAATTTGAAACTAAGAAAAAATTGATATTCTCTTTATTGTAAATGAAACTATAGGTAGAAAAGCTTCAGTTAATCAGCGTGACCTTTTTTATGCTGGAATATAACAATAAGCCGGATACGCGACGACAAAAATGAAGAATAAAAAAAAAAAAACCACCAATTTTTTCATCTAGTCCTACCACGTAAATCCTCATTGAACACGTATCGCCTAGACACGTACGAACAGGTCCCAAACAAATACAAAGAAACAACAATATATTACACAGGAATCGCTTTCATAAAAATGTATCACGAGTTACCTGCGTTAGAGGTCAAAACATCAGAAATCCCACGTCTCAAATAGGCGGGTACGCCGCCCGAATATAAGGATTACGACAAAAGCTTTCTCGGTGACTCAACATCTCAGGTAGGATTTTTTTCAAAAGGCCTTATGTCCGTTCGAAAACTAATACACGGTAATTATAGTAAAAATAGTTTGACTCATTATAGTCTTTTTGGTGAAATTTTGAAGCGTTTGTTAGCTATGCCATAAATTACCTGATGAGACATAAAGTGTAAACCTGTTTTATATTCACTGCGACATACCTCACTTGCGATAAAAGCCAGTTCATTTTCTGACTCACTGGACGTTTTCTTTTGAGTAAATTGCTTTTTTGGTGTTTGTTATTTGTAATACCAAATGACAAACAAAAAACAAAACCATAATAATCTTTACTTAATGTCATAAAGAGGAAAAGTTTGTATTTTTTTTTTTTAAGGAATAAACTCAAAAACTACTAGATCGATTTAAAAAAATCTTTTACCAGTAGACTACTACTTTATCACTGAGCAACATATTTTTTACTTTCAGACGAGCGAAACCGCTGGCAGAAGTTAGATTTTTTTTTACTATGTACGATAGCTTTATTTCGAAAAGTAAAGAGTAGTTAATCATCCTTTTTTGCATCGTTACTAACATAGCGCTCTATAAGTCATTTCTCATGTAGGTATGTGGTAACATAACACATTTATGTGCAGTTATAATATTAGCTGGACCCACACGGTATATAATCACGGAGTATATAAAATCATTATACAAACCAGTCTCACAGTTATTCATATAAAAACTTCTGCTTTGCATGTCCACTGGGTGTCGGTTAATATTCTTACAGACCGGCCACCAGTCCATCCAACATTTATTAGTGCCTCGACGACGACAGCCAACAAGAAACCTAAAATATTACTAAAATATACCTCCCCTTACATTCGGAATAAAAAGTTCTCTTTCAAAATGTCAGTGCTAAAGTTACGTGGCGTTTTATGTAAGTCCCTTTTTCCGAACAAAAGGCCTATTGACACGTAACCCTCCCGAAATTAGATGATAAAATATTTGCTCCACCGTTTTTTCAGGTGGTTTGTTCACTTTATGGGAACCTGTTCGTTGAACTCGACATCAATCTGTCCGCTGGTTAAGCGAATCAACCGTCCGTTTGCATAGCAACCCACGCGGAAGCGAGGGTTTGGACTTGGAACTCATAATCTGGAACGTGGCTCATGTTTTTAACATCGCAAAGTTTCCATGATCAAAGATAACAATTCACATGGAAAACTGTCGTTCACAACGAGAGAAAAATATCTCCAAAAGTGCTTAAGAAAACTAAACGACATTCGTGGATCCAGTCAAACCCGTTTTTGTCGAAATGCGTGAAGAAATTCTTCGTTTCTAGTTTTAGCAAGATCGCAGATACCGTGATGTTTAACGACCAGTGTTATTAACACAAGACACCGGTTGTGAGCAATTAGAAACGTTTTCATAACATAACCCGATAAGTGAAATATAACTTTGCATTAGTACTACATACAAAAAATATGGTACGTCTATATTTAGAATTCTCGATGACAATGCAGAAATGGTAATAATATTTTCTCTATATTGTTCTCCGAAGATAATTTTATGAAATGGTGAAAGTTCCTTTTGTTAAACTGTGAGTTAACCGCATTAATCACGATGGGCAGGGCAAAGGAAGACGAGATGCCTTGCAGCAGTTAACTTTAAATGTCATTCAGCCATTTTGTGGCACCACGTAATCTCGGTTTCACTTTTACCATAAAACAAGACAATTCCGCGACGCCAACACTTCCCCGCAGGAATACAAGATGGCGTCTCAAAAAAAGCGCGAAACCACAAGCGCGGACGCGTTCATAACTGTCTTATTTGAATGTTGTAGACTTGTAGCTTGTAGAGTTGTAGCATTATCTGGATTTTACTTCCAATTGCTATCTTCGTATTACAAGTTTATTAAGTGCGATTGGATCGCGTAATCATAACGCGTTTATACTACACCTGTCACAGTTATTGAGAACGCTTTGGACACTCATCGCATAACCGTTACTGCTTCCTAAGAGAAGCAGTAACCAATTGGCCAATTGTTATTTGTGTCATGTCGTATGGCAGCCGCGAGAACTAAATGCGTAAACGGAGTAACGGTGTCAGTTCAATGAACGGAAAGTGGTACTACTAATAATAATCACCACCTGCTCTGTAAGGGCAGTTCGAGCGATGCCAATGTGCTCGCCATATACAGCCTATCCTTGTGAACGAGGAAGTGAAGTGGAGAGGGGAGAATGTCACTGCGATTATGGCGCTACTTCAATTAATCGAAGTTCGTTTTTGCTAACTATTATTGCCGTACTGCTACTATTTAGTAGGAATGTCCTAATTCCGTCAAATTAATATATTATGTATATAAAAATCAATTGCTGTTCGTCGGTCTCGCTAAAAGCCAACAATTTTTTGGTTTTATTTACCAAGTAAATCTCACAAAAATAGTAGAATAATTCAAAATTAGTAATTTTATATGGGTTTCGTCTTTAAAAGACGGGAAGTACTAAATTCACCAGAGCAAAACCGCGGGCTGCAGCAACGGTATACAATTTTGATCTAGAATCTGATTATTTAAATGATCTCTGCCCGCTATACAAAACTATTTGTAAACTACAACGCCTCGTTAATTCCTTATGCAAGACTACAGCATAAGCAATGACTTTAAGAAGTAAATTAAGATCTTGTGGGGTTGCGTTAATGTACATAATGTCTCCCACCTGACCACGAACTTCCCTTAATACTGATGACTGGGTTTTTGTTCCGACAACCACGTGCTAGTCCAAAAGGCACGACCTGCACGAAACAATCTCCTAAAACACTCATTACATTGTGTACTTTCGTTTATTTCTCCACTTAATACTATTTAAACAAAACTTTCACTTTTTTGGATCATATCTGTCGTGACTCATACGACAATATAAACTTCCTAGATCCGTCTTCAAATAAACGAGTTAAGTAAACTAAAAATACTTTTACTACGATCATATTCGTACAACTAGTTTTCCGACAGTTGGCTTCCCATTTTCTAACGAGATTTTTTCACTCGATAGAAGCGCGCAAGTCGCTCAAGAGTTGGACTTCTTCCGCTCCAGTGCATACTGCAGCGAGTGGAAAAAGCCACTAACATTACGCTCGAACAACTCAAGTTCCTGACCAGTGTTCATTTTTATCCAGTACTCTGATATATGTACTAGTTTTTACAGAAAAAGTGTTTTATAGTCAGGGAGAAAGATAACTGCATTGCTTAACGTCTTTGTAATTACGGTTGTAAAAGACTATTAAAAACTTTGCAAAAGATTCAACATTTCGCCTAATTATCTATCTATACATTTATAAAAATCAATTACTGTTCCTTAATGTCTCTAAAATTTAAACCACGACTTGACCATGAATAATTTTATTTTATTTTTATTCTTTTGAACAGGTGGTTTAAAAGGAAAAAAGTATTTTTTTCTAAAATTCGAATTAATATACGCTTGTACAAAATTAATTTCTTTAAGTAAACGAGTCAATGACCTTGTAGGGAGTTATCGGTCGTTGCGTACTAACTACCTACAGTTCATTGGCCTCGATCAGCTGACGTTTACATAAAGAAATCAATTTCGTACATGCGTAAATTAATTCGAGTTTAAAAAAATATACTTTATTTTTCATTTTTATCTTTACAAATCGATAGGGTTTCATGTACCGAATTGACCCTCATGGGATTAAAACCACCAAAATTTAACGGTGTATAATATGTATTTATTTAAAAGTAATATTAATTTCTGTTAAAATTACGCCCTTATAGGTTTTACAAAAGAACATCGGACTGATATACTCTAAAGAAGTGATCAAAAAGCGAATGTATCAATCAAGAAATTTCACCAGAAACCATTAGAATAGAATAGAAGAACAATTTCAATTCTTTAGTGTCAATAACTTTCCCGCGGTTCACTAATTACGCTCTGTCGCAGCACTCGCGGCCACATTTCACGTACATAATAAGAAGACAAGATAATTGCCCCAGAGCCACTCAGCCAATCACAGGAAGCTTGTAGATGTTAACATGACATACTAACCGACTAAGTCCTTCATTCCCTAGTCTTGTTTATACAAAGATTCCTACTTAGTGTCATGTTTACTTTCTCAAAGCTAATTAGTCAGTGCGGACGGAAAACACCTTCCCTTCATATATCTAAGTACACAGGTTCTTATTTTGAGTTGGGAAGTCATTTAATATCTGCTCCCGCTCTGGGTGAAACGAGAGAGAGTGTCAGATGTTTACTGACTAAGACACACTTGTATTCTTTCAAGGCCGTGGTAATAACCGGCCGGCCATTGTGGCCGTGGTGCTGGTGGTTGTCTGGTAGAATTGCCATGTGCAATAAGACCGCCTATTGTACTTATTTTTTTTATAAATGTTTGTCCTATAAGGTAAGGTGTGCAATAAAGAAATAAATATATATATATAAGGTGCGTTGGGGGTAAGATCGATGTTGGGGTAATAACGTATTGATTAAATATCACACTTAAGTGAGTATATTTAGTTTAGTTAAGCTATATTTTTAATGCTATCCACATTGCGCGCCACGTCATAATGATGTGCCGCCGTACAATGTAGCTAGTATTAAAATATGTAGCCAAATAAGTGAGATATTTGATTTATATATTCTTACCCCAGCGTCGGTCTTACCCCAACACACTACATATAATTCTTTCGAACAATCCAACAGCTAAAGGTATACAGGTATGCAGTGTCATAAGGATAATCACCTAAATGAATCATAGCTTGGATCCGGGCCAACGACGTGTATTTTTCTGAACTGCTCACATAATATAGCAATAAAAATGCATAGATGTCAATGACGACTAATATAAATGCGATAATAACATTGAAAAGTCGAGTGTTCTCAACTTTCAGTGACCGTTCTTAGTAGCTCTTTCACTTTGGCGCATAAATATTGCAGTCGCGTACATCGCCATTTAGGGAGGGGAGGTATAAAAGGTTGTAACTGTTAAACAGTCAATGGACGAGTGACACTGGCAATGAAGAGTTTCGTTCCGTTTCAGGTGTGCGTCACGTATGCGACACCTATCTAGGTACGTGAATCGTTTGCGACCGACCCGACCAGCTTACCTAAGACTTTCCACTGCGTCACACAAAAGTGTTGGAAAAAGTTTTATGCTGTTGTAAAGACTGAATAGATTTCCTTTGTTACTTCTGTACGTAGGTACAGAAATTGGGTAACAGAATACAAAATATAGATTTTGTATTCTGTTGGCCAGTTTGCTAAATTTTTAAAACTGTTGTTTCACCTTATGGTTCTGAAGTGGTGTGCCATAAGGCAGCGTTGGAAGACCTTCCACAAGGAGGAACGATGGCCTGGTGCGGGTCGCGAGAATATGATGGATACAAGGCGCACAGGATCGGTCGTTGTGGCGACACTTGGGGAAGCCTGGGGCCTTACCATGACGTGTTAAAATGTCAAACGTGCGAACGAGAAAGAAGGATGGAGCTATAAAAAAAAATAAAGTACTTTTTCTCTAAAGTCGAATTAATACACGCATGCACGAATTTTTTTTTTAATAATAATAATAATCCCTTTATTATCAGGCAACTAAGGCCCATAACACAAATACACACATAGTCTTACAAAATAATATACTAATACATATAAAATTAACTACCTACAGGTCATCGAACTCGCCCAGCTGACGTTTACTTACGGAAATTAATTTCGTACATGCGTAAAAATCGATTTCACGTACCGAATCGACCCTCCACGGGATTAAAACGATCAAAATTTAACGGTGTATAGTCAAGTGGATCACATAAAGGACTCGTGGTCGGATCTGTCTTTCGGCTGAAATGATGAAGATGTGGTTTCACAGCTAATCAGGCCTTTCCCATGAAACACTATAACAAACATTTTTGAGAAATCAATACCACGCAAATGGATGACGGTAATATGATGTCATCAATGTATAGCTTAATATACTGTTACGTAATACAATTAACTAATGAGTCACTAAGTACCTTGATCCTCGACTACGTTCCTGTAACAAGAATATCTACTTAAATTCTAACGAGTTTATTGTTAATATGTATTGTATTGTTTCGGTCTACGTTGGTAGGTATTTGTAGATAAGCATTGGCTATGAGCAAGTGAAGATATATCATCGTCACAGTACGCTTAGGCGGATCACCACCGTGTCTTCGTGGGAGCGATCGACGGCGGCGACCACTCGCGCCGTGCCCTGTACAGGTCATGGTCTGAAGCGAGGAGGAATAGCACACGGACGCCTCCTTCTGCGAAGCAGTAATGCTAGCGAAGGACACGACCCTGTATTCTAGCCACCGTGGACGTGGGCTTGCGGACGACAAGCAATGAGTAGCTTGCCGTCCGGACATCTGGTAACCGTCAGACCGTCCACGGTGCGTAGTGTTTCACACGCGCGTCAAGGAGATGTCAGCATAAACGTAGGGGCCCAGCAGGGCCGAAGCCTACTGTTGCCTGACTTCCGAAAGGGAAACCTGAGATCCTGGAATGTAGGCAATAAGTCTGATACGTCTTCATACGAGCGAAAAAAAGTACATAAGTTTCAGCCCCACTTCCCCAGAAATAAACTAGTCTATGGTTACGATCAAAATAATTGTAGTTAGGTATATGCAGTTAAAATTGATAACGTGATTATTTGAATGCCTTTCCTCCATATTTAAATGTAGATGCAATGTAATGATATAGCAACTAACTTCCGCGCTGCGGTTCCATGGCGATCGCATTCCGTTACACGCTAGCCCCTACTCAGGTCGCAGCTTGATTAACGAAGCGACAAGTGGTGATAACTTCGAATTGTTTACAAGACAACTGGCAGCAACCTGAAGGAATGACCAACCCAACCAACTAAAACGAAATAAACCACCAACCAACCAACTCAACCAACCAACTAACACGAAATAAACTACCAACCAACCAACAACCATCAACCAGTAACCAATTATCAACCACCAACAACCAAAGCAGGGTCGAAGCCTACTGGGACCAAGAGTCGGCTTCTGAAAAGAAGGCTCGGCCCCGGTATGAAAGGCAACGAAGGAACGGGGTGACACTATCTCCCGTTCCACCCAAGGGCGGGGGATGTCATTGGATAATTTTTACCCACCACATAAAAAAACCACCAACAATCAACGACCAACAACCTATCAACCAACCAGCCAGCTTAAAAAAAATATTTTTTTTCTTTACAAATCATCAATTATATCCATACCTATATTAATTTTATCCAGTCTTCAAACCCAATAAATCATATCTCCAGATCTCTAATCGAAAATCATTACAAGAGAGCCGACTTATTGCTGTATGCAACGATTTGACTTGACTGTAGATACCTTTATTGTACCAGGTTTGCATCCATCTTTTTTACTCCTATTACTAACTAAAGAGAGGAGGTGAAACAAAAAAGTTTGCGTGACTAAACCCAATCCGACATCGCTAGCCAGCTATGAAGCTTTTCATAAACAGTCAATTTTTTCGTCGGACCAAAATATGGCGAAGTATTGACGGCGCGTTGATTGCTCCACCGATTCGAAACGATTGAAACGAGTAAACGATGCTTCGTGCAAAATACTTTTTAATATAGCCGTGTAATTCGATCTGCGTCTTGTGGATTTATCTTGAGTGAATTTCTTTTTTTTACCGTGTTGCAATCAAGCTGGATCAAACTCTCTGCTAAACATCCATTTTGCTTTCGACTTAAAATTTACTTATAAGAAATAAATTATTCAAACATTGTTTTTTTCTTGAATATTGAAGGACGGGAACCATTTTTCTTTCCGTTCATTTATTATAGAATCGAGTGAATAGCCTCTTAATAAGCTATTACGCATCACTATCAACATGAACCATTGCCTGGCCTGTTGGTCTAGTAGTTAAGGCCCTGACTGCTATGTCGAAGGCCGTGGACTCGATTCCCACCTAGAATAAAATTGTTTGTGTGATGAGCACGATCATTTGTTCTGTGTCTGGGTGTAATTTATCTATAATATATATGTATTTAGAAATATATTAGTATGTTTATTAGTTGTCTAGTACTCATAACACAAGCTCTGCTTAACTGCGGACTAGACGGCGTTGTGTGTTAGTTATGGAATATTAATATTATCAACTGCATCACTGGTTATTATTAAGTGGGATCGCAGTCAAACACTAGTTTATATCATTAAAATTCATTATAAATATATTATATATACCTACTTACTCCTGTTCAGAAACTGGCGTTTTGTTAGAAAAAATATTGAGAACCTGTTTGCAGCGCCACTGCGCCACCTACCGGGTTAATTATGGTTTCAAAATTTCCAGGGATTCATAACACATACATATAGACATAAAATTACATGCAAATCGCTCAAGCCATTTCGGAAAAATTAGGTGACATACACACGTAAAGAAAAATTATTAGTACACAAAGATTAAATTGAGATTTTCGACGATGGCCCAAAACTAGAGACCAGAATAGGTTACAATAAAAATTTAAATAAAACGAAGGCTTCAAAAAGTCACATACAACTTCTGCATTCCATATACCTATCACATAAAACCTAACTGATTCAATTAATCAATGGCCACATATTACATCGTTAGCTATATTTCTAAAACATTGCAGTTAGGTACTGTTAAGAGAACTGGGTCACAGACAGTTCCGTACCGTAAAGTGATAACATCTTCGCACAATAAAATGCTGCTATGCGCTTTATCGTTGCAACTTCACGGAGTAAACAGCAGATGGAGTGCTATAGTGACAGTAACAGCTGGTGTTTCATAGAATATTACTAATCAAAAATTTTATTCGCTGGAAAATACTATGTCGCAGCATTATTAACGGTTTACCTACACAGTTTTATGACTTCAAAACTATGCTATTCCAAAATGTCTGACGGAGGTAGTAGAGCAAATTACCTCAATTGCGCGTGATGAGCATTTTGAATTGATCACACAAAATGGTCTTGTTGGTAAAACCTCTCGATGACTACAATTTCAATGGATCTATGAAAAGTTTGCTGTAAACTAAGCTGGATTAAATAACGCAAAATACCCAGTATTCCGCACTACTTACTAGCTTCAGTTTCTATTATAAATCTAGGCTCTTTTGATTTTTTTTGTAATATAAAATCATCAAATGCGGACGTAAGGGACTAATTATTCTGCAAAGCGATAAAAAAATCTTCCTTTCTCTGCAAAAAGGTTTTCTTAACTAATAACCTATTACAAAAGAGTAAGAAGTGACTGGAATCCGAACTAGGAACATCCTGTGTTACGGGCCGCCAAACCTTCACCCCAAATACCATTTTAAAAAATACCTACCAAACAGTCCCTGTCCTGTCAAACTTTTGACTTTTTGTCTCTCAGTTGTCCTTTGCATTTCAGGGCTACAGTAACTCTTTCGGACCTGTAGAATGGCCCTTCCTTTTGCTCCTTACTCCATGTTCCACCACTAGACTGAGCAAGATATCAAGTTTTTATTAGTCATGTTCACTTGTTTCAGTTTTATTTACCCGTATGTTTGTATCAAAGCTTCTGTCAAAGAGAGGATTTTTATCGCTCAGGCACAGTTCGAACACAACTTTGTGTGCAGGACGTATGTTTTGGGAAAGATACTGTTTGTTCAATGTAGCTCGTATACTCGCTCACTCGCCCGGTAAACGAAGGTAAATTGCGTATGTACAACTACCACACCCACACCACACCACCACACACACACACACACTTGACTGGTAGAGAATGCCTTGTTGCATTAAGTCCACCTATGTAGCTCCATTGTACATGAAGATTAAAAATAAATAAACTACAAACTCTAAAATGTTCATTTACTCTCGATATTATCATCAATACTAAAACTAACTACATAAAAAAACACGTCAGTTCTAATGCAGAATTATATGTTTTAAAGTAAAATGATTATAATGATTGTAATTTATGTACACTGCGTGTAAATTAATATTTAAAATTTTGATGGTTCCATAAGAAACTGAACTCCCGGAAACCTAGTATTAAACCTCCACTATCCGTCCGTCTGTCTTTCAGTGGGCTTTATCTCATGAACCATATAAAACGAAGAAATTTTTACAGAGTGTATTGCCGCTATAATTACAAATAATAAAATTTATAAATAAGTGCGATTTTTTCATGTGCGAATTCGTCTCGCACTTCGCCGGTTTATTTAGTTTCATTAGTTCATACAGCAGGGCAAACACCTCAACTATCTTAGTATTTTAGTAATTTTGTGCTATAATTATATAATGGTTTTGTATTTAAGTAGTTAGTTAATGAATCTTGTCAACAATAAGTTATAAATTGAGTTACCACCTTAACTTAACTTCATTAATTTACTTAACAACTTTGCCGACCTCATTCCGCGTTTAATTCGCTATCAAGACACAAGTAAAAGTTTAATATTCTTACAACAGATTTCTATACCGTAGTTTGAAATCGTATTTAATTTTTAATCGTTCTGTTCTCTTTGCAGGTAATTGCCATCTTTTTCGCACCAAAGTGGAATCATTCGAGAGAGTTGACATAAAAACAGGTAACAATCGATTGATTTAGTCAACTTAAAAGTTGTTCTATCATCAACTAGTTGTGGCGGCCTTAAGGGGAGACGAGCAGGGCAATCGCCCGGGGCCTCACGCCACTCGATCAGAAAAAAACTAGATATTATTTGAAATTATTGATTTTGTCCTATCTTTGTTGCTCAAAGACAAATTTATATTAATATAACGCCAAAATAATCGTGCCTGTGGCTGGCACAAAAGTATGCAAGTTACTTGTCCTTGTTACTGACATCCACCAATCAGAACTTGTTATAACTCAGTGACACATGTATATTTTGACCTATAGGACTAAGATCTATTTTCTCGATTTCGACGACACGAGATCGGCCCTTGTTATTCCTTCAAATGAAAACGACGCAGCCCACTTACTAGATTGTTGAAAAGTAGTAAACATCATTTTCAAATCCGTATGAATATCTTTTATGGCATTTAACAAACCTAGGTAGGTATTTCATCATTGCCGTATTTATGATTGTTCATTTTTGTATATCTTCTAAAATAGTGTTTTAAACTCAAAATTCTTGTAGTGCCTTTTTATCATAAATTTTGCATTTTTCATCTGTCATGAAAATACATAGTTTCGAGTCACAGACAAGGGCCTCACAAAGATTTGCCGCCTAGGGCCTCATGACGGTTAAGGCCATCCCTGTCAACACGACAGACATAGACATAGAGACACGCCTTGGGTTTGCACGAGTGCAAATTATTACACGAACTTTCCTAGTGTACTTATTCTATTAGTGAAAATATTATCAAAATTCTTTAAGTGATGTAGGATTACGGTTAGTGGATAAACACACAGACGCCGAAAGCGGCTTCGTTTTATAATATGTAAAGATAAAGATGCAAAAAGGAAATCCTTGTTTGTTAAAGAATTAAGTGGCACAAATAGCACTGAATTTTAAACTCAGCTTTCAATATATTTGACACGAACACCAAACGCAAATAAAGAATTCCATTCATGATTTTTCCCGGACATCTAGAAATGTGATTACGCTATCGGCCGGTCAGCAAGTGCGCAAACAGTTTGAGTAAAGAAAAAGTTACGCCTCTCACTTTCTTCGGAGCATATCTCAAATACAGGCGACCACGTGGTCAGTTGAGAAAGTGAATATATTCGTCGGCAGACAGCACTCTAGTCAGTATTCTCATTTATCATTTATTGCCGGCCAGTTATTGCCATTGATTGTCCGCTGCAAACGACTTTCCTATTAACTTTGGAATTTAAACAATCTGATTATGTAAAGCATTTGTTTGCCAGTTTTCTACCTCGTCTTTAATCTATTGCACACCTGTTCTGCTTAGTAAGCTTTATTTGTTAAGTAAATAGTTTAGTTTTAGTTTCGTCATATCAGGAATGAAGATAAGAGAACCAAGGTTATCGACATAGCTCGAAGAATCGTCAAACTTAAATAGCCCTGGGCAGGGTACATTACACGCAGAACATATGGTCGAGGCCTTAAGTAACGCGGGAATCGAGACACATAGGAAAGTTGGTAGTGGTGACACTTGAGGGAGGTCTATCTCTAGCAGTAACCTTCGTCCAGTTTTGGCTGAAGTGATGAAATCATTTTTTCTCAGTTCATAATTGTACTAGATAAATTGTGTGATATATGTAAAAACCTCAACATAATTCAAGCGCTTAAAAATACCAACAGTACTGGGTACGCCATTCTTGTGGATTTTAGGTAGAATGCAAATTTAGTTGCAGCATTTTTCTCTTAAAACAGCAAGCTGGGTAATTTTTTAGTCAAAATACCGTAGCAGTTCTGTAAATCATTGTCTTAACTACGCTTTTTAAAAACATGCTGTGCTTTATGTTTTTAATGACGAAATTTTTAATCTTCGAAATCGAAACCGTAACAAGCTAGAACTCCACCCAGAACCAACTACGGGAAGAAAAATATTTTATATGAGGGAGCAGTGTTATATAATAAATTACCAGATGATATGATTAATGTAAAAAGTACAAAAATCTTTAAAAAAATGTTAAAAGCTTATGTATCTAAAATTGTATAACTAAACATCTTGCCTATCTAAATTTTTTAAAACACTATATGTACCTACATTTGTTTTTATTTTTCTATATAATCGACTCACGGAGTCACGATGTACTAGTATAACTGCATGTTCTATTTGTAATAATCTCATGTTTAAGTGAACTATTTGTGTTCTTTATGAGAATAAATATCTTTAAACCGAAATTTTTAATCTTCATGTTTATCACCTATAGTAATAGTTCGAAGTGATTTATTAAAATAGATTCAATAATTTATTTCCCAATATCAGGTTTTAATTAGACTCATTTGTGTGCGGTTGTTAGCATTACACAGAGTGGTATTAATTTATTACAGAAACCAATTATGATTAATCAGTAAATTTGACATCAACAGATAATTAATTAATTGTTCTGATTCCATATTATTAGCCGCAAAGATATTTTAAATTTGTGATCCTGAATACAGATATATATTTTTAAAACAAAAGATAAATATTTTCAACTGTAACCACGTCACTAAGTTGGATACTTAAATCCCTGTTTTTTTTTTACTGAACTAAAATGTGGTATTAATTATAAAACAAATAAAAAGACATTGAACTGATCACAAAAAAAAATAACACTAAAAATAATTACTGATTCATTCAATAACATTAATAAATTCAAATATTCATAAATTAACATTATATATTTAAAAAATAAGCGATTAAGTGACACGAAACATTCAGCATTACTAAAAATATAAAACATAATTATAACAGTTTATCAATATGACATTAAACTTCAAGTACATTTTTTTTTTAAACGATGCCCCACACTAGGAATTACTCCTGTATTGTGGATGCGTTCACAAACATGTAAACTCAAATACACAAGACACCCAGACCCGGAACACGTATCTGCAGGTCATACAAATACATATTTGTTCCGTGCGGGAATCGAACCCACGACCCGCAGCGCAGCCGTCAATCGCTCAACCGTGCCGTCAAAATTATCAATTATACACCGTTAAATTTTGGTCGTTTCAATCCCGTGGAGGGTCGATTCGGTACATGAAACACTATCGATTTGTAAAGATAAAATTAAATAATAAAGTACTTTTTTCTAAAAGTCGAGGTAATATACGCATATACGAAATTATTTTTTTTAAGTAAAGGAGTCAATGACCTTGTAGGTAGTTCTCGGTCGTTGCGTACTACCTACAGTTCATGGGCCTCGCTCAGCTGACGTTTACTTAAAGAAATTAATTTCGTATATGCGTAAATTAATTCGAGTTTTATAAATTCTTTATTTTTTTTAATTTTCTCTTCACAAATCGATAGTGTTTCATGTACCTAATCGACAATCCGCGGGATTAAAACGACCAAAATTTAACAGTGTATTATCAATTAATTTTCAAATGTTACCACGTAGATCCACAACTACCAAACTTGTTCATACAAAAGTAGACTCTAAACATCGGAATTAAGGCCTATAGTGGCGTGGATGTGAGAGGACACCGGTGTCCTCTGAGCTAGGACAGAATAATTATTATTTTATTTATATGATTATATCAAATACCAAACGCTTTCATAAAGCTGTACGAGTATGTAACATCTGTCACGTTCAATGAGATCTATTGAACTAACTTGAAACACATTTTCGTTCACCGAGTTTCAATTACAATCGCAATCACTTAACATATTATTCGACGCAAAATAAACGGAATCGACAAACCAAATAAAGTTCACCTGTTAATATAAATTGCTTGTTGGCTGTTAATTGAAATAATTAATTGAATTCGTATTATCGTTACTGCGGGAGACCTAGGATTGATTTTACATATGTATAGTTTTTATTCCTTTTTAGGGTTGTCTACCTCAAAAAGAAAAAACGGAACCCTTATAGGATAATTTTGTTGTCCGTCTGTCTGTCTGTATGTCTGTCAAGACCCTTTATCTTGGGGACGCGTGTAGGTATCGAGTTTAAATTAAAACCATATACTCAAGTACTCAAGTCTGCGGTGCCTACAAGCTGTGAAAAAATTAAACTTCAAAAAAAAGGGCCGTCATGTTGCAAAGAACGTATATTTCGACCTGTACCTCTACCATGAGTTTTAAGCAATAGTATTCGTTGCTACTCGATATCGACGCCGTAAACATTTTGTATGGCAAATTTTGGTTCTGCAAGTGACCGCTAGAGGCACTGCAAAATTTGCCATACAAAATATTTACGGCGTCGATATCGAGTAGCGACGAATACTATCGCTTAAAACTCATGGTAGAGGTACTAATGATTTCGACACTCTCAAGGGAATCAAACCCAGCGCAGTACCCGAAAATCGGTTACTGCGCATTCAAGGTCGACCGTCATGATGGTTTAACTTATGTGACGAGGATTATAACCAATTTTTGGGTCTTAATCGAAGTGGGGGACTGCGCGTAACTATAGCAAATGGTTCAACTTATATGCCGCGTACTATAACTCTTACGATCAATGAATATCGAACGCAGAAGTCCTTTACATTACATTTGAGTCTATTAAACAATGATTCATATTATAGCGGTAAAATATCAGAGCCATCGACAATATTTTACAATAAAATTAATATTCAGGACATATCCGACGACTTTCCTTTTACATAGTCCTTAACATATAACGGGCACTAATCGCTATATTGGCCTTAATTTGTATGTATGTTAAGAACTAGAATTCTTTAGCACTACTTTGTCAAATGACACCCTTGGTTCTAATAGAGTTAACACTAGTTGGTGTTTAAATAAGACCTTGTTTGAGATTGTGACCTTTTTCATTTACCTACTTTTTCTAGAAATGTTGCGTGATACAAAAGAATTTGTTTTTAACACATACTGTTCCAAGGAACCCAACATGCGGGTCACACAATAATTAAAATATCTAAAAAATATACTTAGTTTAGCAACCTTGTTTTGAGTTAGGAAATCGTCAAATAGATCCCGCATTTGTCCTTTCGCGCTCCAGTGCTGCGGTGCCGCGCCCGCGAGGACTTTCTGAAAAGGAAACCCGTGGAACTGAAGGAACATAGGTGTGGTTTTAGTTAGTAAAAGTCTGTCACGGCTTCCCACTACGCCTTAGTCCGTATTGTTCCGCCATGGTCTTGTCTTCTTATTCCAACACTTGTAAATTAAATAAGTAAATGGATAATAACTATCTGAGTTCTTCTACTATTGTACTATTATTGTGCAGCCTGCAGGAAACTAGATCGTAGGCTTAGCGGGTCTCCCGCTGCGTGAAATTTTCTGCATTTGGGGCAAGCTCGCATGCGTGCTGAAATACGCACGATATTAAAAACACCGTAAATCAATGAGATAATTTCCCACCTTAAAAAAGAAAAAATAGGACCTCGGTAACTCTTCCAAACAATTCCACAGATACTGAGTACATTTAGAATTAAACTAGCTAGTCGAGTGCTGATCACAGCTGAGCTGGGTAAAATTTATAAGTCCGTGAAAAGACCTGTCATACTGTATGGATCAGAATGTTGGACAGTGAAAAAGATGGATGAAAAAAGATTGCAAGTAGCGGAGATAAGAATGTTAAGATGGATGTGCGATGTGACGAGAATGGATAAAGTGAGAAATGAGTATATTAAAGGAAGTTTGAAAGCGGCGCTAGTGACTGAAAAGTTGAAAGAAAATCGTTTGTCTTGGTATGGTCATGCGAAGAGGAGGGATGAAACGCATGTTACTAAAAGAGTTCTGAGTTTACACGTAGATGGATGGAGAGGAAGAGGGAGGCCAAAGAAGATATAGATGGATTGTGTGAAGAGTAATATGAAAGAAAAGGGACTTGTAATAGTTTAGTGTGACGGGTGACAGGACGGAGTGGAAGAAAAAAAACATGTTGCGCCGACCCCAAGTAATATGGAATAAAGGCCGGAAGAAGAAGAAATCGAGTGCTGAGCCTGAACACAAGTCATCCATAGAAAGCAGTTTGTGAGCACACGAACAAATTATTTTATGTGATGAATCAGACCAAAAAGTTCAAGTTTACAAATACTATCTATAGAAATTAGGTAGCAATTTTATGAGGTTGAATCACACTAAATTAGTTACGAATTTATTTTAAATACACACATTTGCATAAATATTTTTAATACTTGTTTTTTTTTTATGGTAGGTAAAATCATCCAATGTGTTAGAAATTTATGATGAGATGTTTTTTTTTTTTAATTTTTATAGAATCTAAGTAGGTGGAGTTGTCAGCAAACTGTAGGGGTCCAGCAGGGCCGAAGCCTACTGGGGCCAAAGGTTATGTGAGAATGTCACCACGGGCCCCGGGACAAAGGCAATGAATGGAAGGGTAGGTTTTTAGTCAGTAAAAGTCTGACACTATTTCCCGCCCCACCCAAGGGCGGGATTTGTCATTGGATGATTTTACCTACGTAAAAAAAAAAAGAGAAAGTAGGTGGGTACGAGTATTCATGATAAAATAAATAGACTACACCTGTTACTAAGGCAAATCTAATAAAAAATATATTTATAAGTGTCAGCTGGGAGTTGTGACAGGGGTAAGACCAGAGTGAACGTTTTTGCAAAATATGCCTGTACGGTTTACAAAACTTGTATCTATCACTTACAATGTCACGTCTGTGTGGAACCTAAACATGGTTTTTTACTTACAACAAAATTTTACTACTTATAAACCACTAAATTGATAAATAACGGGGTAGGTATATTGTATAAAAAGTAGGAGCAATAGGTATATATACTTACAAACTAAAAATTGAAATACGTAGCATCGAAAAATTCATCTACATCGTTGTAATTGAGAAAAGTGCCCAAAACGATGGCAGCATGTCTACGTGGAAGATCGTTTTCGAACATGAATTCGTTGGCGGAAGAAAACCTCAGCCTTCAGGGCATATTTTGGCTAAAAAAATAGACGGAGCCCACTACTTGAAATACCTGATAGGGATGGGTGGTGTTCGAAAGAATTTCTGTGGGCTGAAAAAACATACGTAGGTTTTATTCAGTAAAAAACTGACAATCCCTCTTACTCCGCCCAGAGTTTTAATAATAACAATAATTTTATTCAGGTCAAATATACCCATATTCACAAAATATTAAAACGCAAATAGAATAAAATAAAAAACGGTAATTTAAAAAACTAAAAAACCCGACTGCTTTTCTGAGCATTCATGAAAAAGCCCTAAAACAAGGAAGTCGTTGTATCCGATTGCACTTATCTATATAATATTTTAAATACTGGCAGTCGGGACCCATTCTAGAATTGAGAGCACATACCTATATTACATTGCAGATTACTCCAATCTATTGACTAGACGGCTGACTTTCTAGAATGGGTCCCGACTGCCAGTATTTAAAATATTATATAGATAAGTGCAATCGGATACAACGACTTCCTTGTTTTAGGGCTTTTTCATGAATGCTCAGAAAAGCAGTCGGGTTTTTTAGTTTTTTAAATTACCGTTTTTTATTTTTTATTTTTTTAGTTTTATTTTATTACGATATCACTTTCAAAGTAATTACGAATCTAAAGACACCTCTCAAACTAAAATCCATTGAGTCGTTCAGGTCGCAGAGCGTGCCAAACATTTGAATTTGGCGCTAAAATTCCGCCATTTTGTTTTTTTTTGTTTTGGTATACCCAGTGTCACTCTCACAGTAAATACGAATCTAACGACACCTCTCAAGCTAAAATCCATCGAGCCGTTCAGGCTGCAGAGCGTGCCAAACAATTATACATACATACATACATACATACATACATACATACATACTCTCGAAAAACATAACCCTCCTTCTGGCGCAGTCGGGTAAAAACAACTTGAAATCAAAACAATTAAAACCAAGTTAATAAATTAAAAACAAATTAAATAACATTAAATAAAACAAATTAAAATGAAAATAATTTAAAATCAAGTTAATTAAATAATAAGATACCTGCTTGCAAAGTTGAGACCATAAATGTATAGGTAGCATAGAAATTTACCTAGGTATACTAATTTTTGCAATACGGTATGTCACTCAACTGGTTTTGCCAAAACTTCTTAAATAAACCTTAGTCATAACGGACAAGGAGTTAATTAAGTTTAAGCTGTTTTGAATAGAGGATCGTGCTTAGTTTTTCAATACTCATCTGTTTTCTCTTTCGCACTACGAGAAAGCCGTCTTTACCTTGACATACAAACTTGCCAAAAAAAGTTCTCCGAGGTTAAAATGCGCGAATAAGGTCCAAAATAAAACGAATAAAATAAAAATAAACACTACTACTCAGCGATTAGTCTCTTGTTCGTCTATTTCTCAAACGTATCTTCATAAACAGTGTTTCGTATTAATTTAACGTCTTGAGCAATGAGTAAATCGCCGTCCAGCCGTCCGATAACTGCTGGGGCCATGGGTTGGCATCTGAAAGAAAAACCTGGGATCGTAGAACACAAGGCAAGGTAGGAACATACGAGTGAATTTTAGTCAGTAAAAGTCTGACACGCCAGGTCCCGGTCCGCCTTGCAGCGAGAGAATTCATAAAATGATTGCCATCCAAAAAAAAATTTCTAAAAAACCATCTTTAATGAAAGAAGTGACCATGAAAACATTTTGCTGATATTGTAAAAGAAAGTCTAATTACACCATTTACTTACCCATATTTATCGATCATTGTTTGCATAACCGTGTGTACAAACAACCACATAGAGGCGTGAGACGCTATTTCGAAAAACACCTGTGATTACTAAGCCAATAAGCAGGTCAGTTCAACGCAAGATTCCCATTATGACAATGGTCAATTAACTAGGCCATCGGCCTGACTTTACGTGGGAGAACTCCAAATTCCATTTTTGTAATAAAAAGATTATTATCTTTTCACACTAACAAGCTTAGTTTTACTCACAATATTATTTTTTTATGTACCGACTGATGACATACATGCATACTTACATACTGTGCTACATATTACAGTTGTACTGCTGAGCAAACAGTACCTCTACCATGAGTTTTAAGCAATAGTATTCGTCGCTACTCGATATCGACGCCGTAAATATTTTGTATGGCAAATTTTGGTTCTGCAAGTGACCGCTAGAGGCGCTGCAAAATTTGCCATACAAAATATTTACGGCGTCGATATCGAGTAGCGACGAATACTATTGCTTAAAACTCATGGTAGAGGTACAGGCCTCAGGCGTAGTCGTCCGTTGCCAACGTAGGCCTCAGGCCGCAGTCGTTCGTTGCCTAAATAGGCCTCTTAATTAAGACTCTTTATGACTGTTCGGCGTTTTGATTGGTTATGGCAGGGTACAGTTATAAAAGATTATTGAAGCCGTAGTGACTCGTATAAAAAATTGGCAACCATTCATATTCTATTCTACTACATATCGATCGGTTTAGGAAGAACATCGTAAACGCCATTTTGTGTTTTTTGCAGGAAGAATCTTTTTCTGGATTTTTTCAACATATTGCCATTGTTAAGTTTTGTTACGTAATAAGATTATTTACTCTGTTTTTTGTAACCAGGAATATTGTTTAATTTATTTTGTATTTGATTATTCATTGCTTTCAACTAATTTTGCTGGCAATAGCGATACGTATTTGTGATTGTCCGTAGTAACGCTGGCGATGTTATTAAACGATAGCTCTCTTGTTCAGTTGGTGCTCGTTGAGATGGGACGCACCATTTGTCTCTTGCATTATTGCAGCGGTAGTAGCTAAGATATTTTTAACATTGCATGATGCAAAACAGTGTCCATGGAGTTTCTTGCACATTTTTCTCCATACTGATCTACGGTTTGGAAAGCGCAATGACGTCATTTTTCTGATTGATTGACTTCTTGATAATTAAAAAGTCCCTGTAAATGGTTTATTTAAAATAAATATATCGTGTTATATTGAAGTGAGCGGCTTTATTACAATGTAAGTACTTTTTAATTAGGAGAGTAAAAACCTTTTCTGTTATAAATGCAAACTGTCGCTTACATAATTATTTCTATAAAGGCTCGATGTCGTTTTAATTATGATAGTCAAGATTACCTTTTCTTCACTGGAAAATTATAAAATAAATTCTCTTGTTTTTTGTGACCCAGGGCCTCGCACCCAAAGGGGCCTCGCGCAAGAGCTCGCTTCTTTAGGAAAGGGTCTTTTATAATAGAAAGGCTCTCTTTTGCCTACTTTTTCACCTGATGGCAAGTGACGATGTGGTGGATCGCTGGGTTGCAACAAAAGCTGTCTCGTTTTCAAATTTATAAAAGAAAAAGGCCTCGCTGATGCGCCTTCGCCCACGTCTGAATTAGTCCACGCTACGCCTCTGGCCGAGGTAACTTTCTCGAGCAACCCCTCAAGTTTACCCTTAAAATCCGACCTCTTTATAAGTCATAAAAGAAAGGAAACTCTCAATAAACCAGCCCACAAAACTGTATTACATTCATCTATCGCAATAAACACGAACTAATCAAAGTCTAACCTCACTTCCCTATTCCCTTTCATTCGCCAATGATACCAATACATCAAAATAATAATAAAATCAGCAATCATTGGACAAAACAATGGCGGCCCGCATTGTTTAACATACTGTTTTATCGGCTAAATTACCGCGGAGGTGCTCAGCCGAATACAATGGATGTGTCAGTCTAATACACCCTTATCTGTGCCTTGCATGAACCTAAATAATTGGGTTCGGAGAAGAAGAATTACGTATGAAATTTCTCATACGTATAATCTTGGCGGCTTATCTAGTATGTTATTAATAGTTCTTAATCTTCGTTTGTGCTATGTCCTATAATTAGTTTTCTCTGTGTATTTTCTATACGTACAATAAAAAGTATAAATAAAATTTTAATGCCTGTTTGTAATATGAACATAATGCTTTTTTGCTAAATGTATATTCGATACCTATAAATAACAAAGATCCAATTAGTAGTTACTAAAGCTCCAAGCGAACGCACACCTATGGTCTTGCTATTGCGTCTCTAATTACCTACGTTATTCAAATTATTAAAACGTTTGTCTATCTGTTTATCTATTCGTTTCGGCTAATCTCCAAAACGGTTAGACCCATTTTGATGGGACTTTTACTGGTAAGTTGATAACTGGTGTTATTTATAAGATCTAACTTAGACTACCTTTTTTTTCAGAAAAACAATTAGGGTTCTGAGCAAAAAAAAAAATCTTAAAATTGTAACCAATAGGAATTGTACTGTTTTATATGTTTGATGCGGATGAAGTTGTGGGCTCCAGCTAGTTATACAATAAAAGCTAACATTAAACAAATTAATCTAATTATCACTTCCAGTGAGTATATCTCACAAACAAACGATGATACAAATACGAAATGCAAATCATTAATGTGTTTAAGCATGGAAGAACATGTGGTAGTAAAATACAGTTGTTCTTTTCACCATAGATACCTTTAGAGGTTTACAAATATTACAGCAGGGATGCACTGACTTATTGAGATCATGGGCCTTTAGGGCAAATGAAGAACTAACGGCGGGCCACCAGCACAAATTGAAAAAATAAATGGTCTAGTTTGAAGCGTTTTTTTACGTGGGGAATCATCCAATGACTTCTCCCGTCCTGGGATGGAGCAGAAGGGCGTGTCAGACTTTTATCGGCTAAAATTCACCATCCTACGTTTTGTCTGTGCCTTGCGTTCCAGGGCTTTTCTTTCAGAAGTTAACCCATCGCCCCAGTAGGCTTCGACCCTGGGCTTCTACGATTTTACTGACATCTACTTACTTGAGGCGCGCGTGGAACACTAAGCTCTGTCGATAACTTGAGCTCGGTCCGGAAGACGAGCTACTTTTTAACTTTTGGCTATGTATTAATATTTTTGCTGGTGGGCCACTAGGCCGCGGCCCGTGGGCCGTGGTCTGTGCACCCCTAGCTGTAATACCTTCTTCTTCTTTTCGAATCAATGGTAAACTCGCTAAACTGTTTGGGCCCAGTAGGTGGCTACGTTAACTGCAGCATCGGTCACACTGATTAAATTCTCCGTAGTGCAGGTGTATGGGCACTCTAACATGCCAAACATGCCTCATTACAGCCTTAATGAGGTATCATTAAAAGGTATTTTGACAGGCCTGTTAGTCTATTGGCTAGTGGCCCTGACTGCTATGCTGGAGGTCGTGGGTTCGATTCCCATCCATGACAGATGTTTGTGTAATGAGCACGATGTTCTTTGTGTGGGTGTAATTTATCTACAATTTATATGTATATAGAATAATATAAGACTGTTTATCAGTTGTCTAGTATTCATAGAATAAGTTCTGCTAAGTTTAGGACTAAATGGCGTTGTGTGATAGTTGTGAAATCATCGTCATCTTCCTGCCCTTTTCCCACGTTATTTGGAGTCGGCGCAATACGTTTTCTTCTTCGATTCTGCCCTGTCACCCGTCATGCTATCACTAACTTCCTTCTTTTTCATATCACTCTTCACACAATTCATCCATCTTTTCTTTGGCTTCCCTCTCCCTCTCAACATTCATCCATAGTTGTGAAATATTATTAGTTTAGGAGCTACCATGACTTCTTGACATCATACGGTATAAGAAAAGGGATTGCGATATAAAAGCTGTATAACTCCGTCTCCCTTCTACACCGAAATTATGATGATGACTATAAAATTCCATGGTATGTCTCTATTACTTAAAGCTTTGTATACACCGTTAAATTTTGATCGTTTTAATCCCGTGGAGTGTCGATTCGGTACTGTCACTATCGATTTGTAAAGAAAAAATAAAATAATACTTTTTATAAAACTCGAATTAATTTACGCATGTACGAACTTAATTTCTTTAAGTATAAATGCCTGCTGCAGCTGAGTGAGGCCAATGACCTGTAGGTAGTTAGTACGCAACGACCGACAACTACCTACAAGGTCATTGACTCGTTTACTCAAAGGAATTAATTTCGTACATGCGTATATAAATTCGAGTTTTAGAAGAAGTGTTTCATGTACCAGATCGATCCTCTACTGAGTTAAAACGATCAAAATTTAACGGTGTAGATTTCGTTCTTGCAATAATGAATAATAAACAGGAATGCAACGGTACCACACCTACTCGCCCACTTTCGAAGCTCCACTAGTTTACCTATCGCAGCCTAAATAAACATTATTTTACTTACAAAACACAATGCACCCTTAGAACAAAAATCACCTAACTGTAAAATTACAATTTATGGACAATTTGCAAGATTTTTTTCAAAATTCAGTTAAATTTATTTATGAACAATTTACATTGCGTTTGAAACCATAAATAAAATCCGCATACATAATACAACAATTTATAAAAAAAAAAAAAAGAAAAAGGAAGATTTATTTGGCACAGTTAAAGGTTATATGAAAGAGCAATGGTGGCCGAGTGGTAACGGCCCCGACTTACGACTTGTAGATCACGGGTTCAGACCCAGCCTTTGCCAACTTTGTGTCATTTATTTCATCGCCACTGCTCTCAAAACGGTGAAGGAAAATATCGTGAAGAAACCGGCATGTCCTAGAACCAAAAATTCGAAGACATGTGACATCAACAAACCCGCACTGGGCCCGCGTGGTGGATTACGTTCTATTACCTCTCCTAGAGAGAAAGCCTGAGTCCCAACAGTGGGAACATTAAAAGGCTTCAGACGACGAATGTCGCCACAATGAACGGCTCTGTGCGTCTCGCATCCATCGGATTCCCGCAGCCTTTACCAGGTCATCGGTCCACCTTATAGGAGGCCTTACAACGCTGCGTCTTCCGGTACGCGGCCGCCAATCCAGAACCTTTCGGCCCCAACGGCCATCTGTTTTGCGAGTTAAGTCACTTTAACTCAAAAGCTGCGATAAAATTCAAATACAGGCAGATATTCAAATAGATACCATAAATCGTGCATTTTAAATATTCAACAAGTAATAGCAATAAATATTTACTCTCGTAGCGACCACAGATAGCCATTATACAGTATAAAATTTGAATAAATTAAAAAAATAAAATACATACAATCATCATAAAGAACCAGACTCAAATTGGTTGCTTTAACAAAGACTATAAATAATTGACGGTACTGGCAACACTGATTATGTTAACAGTAAAGAGCAACCTGTAACACAAAAAATCCCTAATGATACAACAGAGCAACCCACTTTCGCTTAAATAATAAAATTAATTAGAACGGAACAAAATTGTCTTATCTTTAGATGTAGTGGCATCAAAGCATCAAGCGTCAAAGTAGTCTCACGGTGCAGACGCAACTTCTAAGACAATGGAGGAGGGGAGGTGTCGGCGCGTGAGAACAGGCCACGGGGGCATACGATACATCACGAATTATGAGGAAGTTGTTCCTATTGGTCTTGTTTCCTCGACTCTTGAGGTTTTTTGTACAGTCATCATCATTATTGCAGCCGGAAGATATGCGATGCTGGATGACGACGGTAACTTTAATGTTAGTGGTAGATTTGTAATCCTAGATAGCATTAAGAACTTAATTTGTTACTTAATAGAGCAGGAAATAGCTTATCGTTAATTGTCGAATCAATGACTATTCAACAAACCTGTATTTTTGTCGTACTATCAACATCTTAATTATTCGCAGGTGTGTTTTAATAAGACATCTAACTGACAATTGCAAGTGATTCTCAGCCCGCATAGTTGGTTCTAATCAGTAATCAGCACGCAGTTTACAATAGTGCACGACTTGTTCTTTTAAACAAAACGGGATATTGAACAGAGATAAGATTGAAAACACAATAAAACCTAGACAAAACAAAAAAATCTTTATCTTGATTATAATCCTCTAACATTTGCATTTGGGTCGTTCTTCTTTTTTATCGACAATGACTTGTCTTCTCCGCAAAAAAAAATAATATTTTGCTCATAAATACTAAATTACTTAATTTTTTATACAAAAATACACTTGACAAGGCAATAATTTTAATATCCTCAAAACTAGATTTTATTAATAATTATTTTTTACAAAATCAGTGTGACATAGTATTCAAAAAGCGTGACGGAGGTGTTATACATACAAATAAAGTGTGTCCCTTTATGACTAGTAATGTATACAAACTGCTCTCATAAAAAAAAATCACATTGAAAGTTTCTATCCAAGAACATTTACTGAACTACTTAACTTTTTTTATTACATTAATAAGAAGAAATAATTTTTAATGTTTATATTATTAAATAAAAAAATATTTTATTGGCTGTCTCCCGATGTATATGATTTTAGTTGCTACCTTCTGTCACTCATTTTATGGTACAAAATAGTGTGCTTTAGAAACTTTGACTATGATCACTAGGTTCGAGAATAGTCCCTCTCCACCCCGCACTCGCGCTATACATTCCCACGCCCCGGCAATACCAGTCAGTCACTCGCAAACAGTAAAAGGAGGGGCGTGTGTTTATATGGCGACCGCTCTGTCACGTAAGTTACGACTTTCAAATGTTATTCTAATTTCGGGGTTTTAATATTATTTGATTAATTTATGATAAATATTTCATATATACCCAGTTTTATGTGTAAATTATAATTAAGAAAATGCTGAATATCTCGAACACTACTATTTTACACCTCTGTCACGCAGCCCCTCTGTCACGAAAATGTGTGACGGAGTGGTATAACTCGTGACGGAGTGGTCATTTTTGTATGGAACTTAGAGCCTTAGTTAATATCCATAATAGAAGATTGCTAGTTTTTTTATGTTGGTTATTCTATCGTCAACTATTTTGTTAATTTAAGGTATTACCATCAAGTAAATGAAAAAATGGCATTATCTGCGGCCGAAAGACAGCGACGGTGTCGTGAAAAAGAAAGCTTAACCCTGAACTTGTCGCAGAAGTAAAACGTAAAGATTTAGAAAGATATCATGCTCGCAAAACGTTAGTTAAGGATATGACACCAAAAGAACATAAAAATAAAAAGACAATGGCAGATTGGAAATAAAAAGAGAAGAGAAAGACAGAAAACTTTGCAGAACGTTTTGATTAACACTTCGGCTTCTACACCGCCTCCTTCAAGTCCCAGACTACTTTCATTAAGTCCCAGATCTCGTTCACTGACTCCAGCCTCGTCTGTTGCCAGTAGCAGAGGAAGAAAACAAGTGCGACGAGATAGATCACGCCTTTATAGACAAAATATTCGTACTCATTTCAACCTCGGATATAGAAGAACCACTGACTGATATAACTAATATAATTGGTTCTACTAAGGGATTTTATAAGACTGTGTATACCTCTACTTCAGAAGACGAAGATGACCAGCCTCTTCTTAATTTGAGAAAATCTGTAGATATAAAACCAGGTACATCACACGATCTACTAGTGGATAAGATCCATCCATTATTAATAAAAAATGGAATACATCTTTTAGTCAAAGTACTAAGTGAAAGAAAAATTGAGTACACTTACTTAGGAGTAGCAAAAAGTGGAGTGAATGAAGATGTTCGAGTGATGTTTTATAAATCTGTTGATGATACTGGGAAATTGATTAAATTGGTAGAGACTGATGTGTCAGATGTGATGTATGAAAATTTGTTACAAATTATTCCACGTCCTAAGATAATTAAAAGAGGAAAACGCGTGTTTTACGAATACGATCAACCAATAGAAGTTTTTGAAAAGTAGAGTTAGTGAAAAGATATTGTAAGACTAAATTAATATCTACCAAAGAATGGACACCAATCATCAAGACTTGTATTTTGCATTTTAAGTATATACTATGTTTGTTATTGTTTTCTAAAATTAAAAATTGTTGTAAGGTTAGTTTTGTTCGGCGGACGTAAACATTGTTTACCATTCCGTCACTTCGTTAACCACTCTGTCACAATTTTGTCCCCCTTAAAATTTTAGTTCAAAGTAAGTTATGAACCACATTATTGTTAGTATTTACAAAAATAACGTTTTCTAGTATTATATGCTAAATAATAAAGGTGTTCACTAGATTTTTAAGCGACTTTATTGGGCAACTTCCATAATATTAAAAAGTTTTATGTCTTATGAAGCAAAAATGTGACAGAGTGGTATTGCATAATTTAAAAAAAAATGATTATTTAAAAATTCCGTCCAACGGAGCTAGATAATAGTAAATGTTTATATTCTTGATAAGAAAGTAATAAGAAACTGAAGTTCTGATTTAAAATGAGACATAAAAAAAAAAAATACTTTTGTGACTGAGGTGTTATTTTTTTCATACCATTCCTACGAAATTTGAAATAAAATGAAAATTACATGTAATACTTCTCTGCATTATATGTTTTTGTAATCTACAATAATGAGGCAGTAGTTTAAATCACATTTCACTCAATAAATCACAAGTTTATTTTTTTATCAAATATAAAAATTTGCCGGTCAGATTGTCGATAAAAAAGAAGAACGTCCCATTTAACAAGTGCATTTAACACAAGATTTAAATTTCGTTTCATTGAGATCCAACATGTGGGTTCTTAAGTTGATGAATAACAATGCACAGCCTGCTCATGATTTCTTTGTAGCAAATCAACCCTCGTCAACCAGTAAACGATCAACCAATATGACCCGATCCATCCACATCAATACTACTACAGGAAAACGTATTCATACTCCTAAAAACGAGGGATCGGTATCCAATCTACAGCTAGTGGGCAATCGATACAGCAAATACGATTACGTACAATCCAAAAATATTCATGGAAGGTAGTTTTCCGTGATGTGGGAGTGAAGGAAAATAGGATGTATGCTTGGCTAATCTTTCCGCCCTACTAGCTTTCTCTGAGAAAGGTTATTTGATGCTCGTACGCAATGAACTGGTAACATGTCATTTAATGCACTTGCAGTAGATAAAACAGACATGTTCGTTTTACTTGACTGAGAAGTTTGTAGAATTTTTTCATATTCTGTTATTCTTGGTTTATTTTCTGTATTTATTCTGAATGCCAGTTCTATATTAACTAATATACGTTGGATAAGTAGAGGACTTGGTAACAGACTCAGGAAATAAGGTTAAAACTCTAATATGCTTCGGACCGCTAACCCTCCTGCATATGATGCCTAGAGCAACGCAATTTAGTTTTTCTGTTAGGAATCCTGTTATGATCCGGAATTGGCAGTCACGATATATGACTAGAACTGGTTCTGATTCTACGCATTGTGCCTAATATCTTAACATTAAAATAAAAATATATTTGTATAATAGACTTCTTTGAAGTAAATAATCTGCTCAGACGCCTTCACTTAGAGCTAAGCATAAGACTCATGTCACTTCATCTGTATAATTCCTACTTACAAAATCGTAGTTATTAAATTTCTGACTAGCTAATTGCACGAGAACTAAGTTTCATATCAAACGTTACAGCTGCTCTCTATTTTTTACCTTTTCCTACAACGTAATTGGCTAAATTATAACGAGTTTCTTACTAACTGGCGTATGACTGTTGCAATATCCCCACAGTAATATTACCTCCTGTAATACCGATTTCCTTTCTTGCAAAACTACAATATCCACTTCAAATATTCTTGAATATATGTTCGAACACGTAGTTTTATTGCTAAAATTTGTCAATGTTTCAAAATCACTAGCGTGTGATCTTAAATGTTTAACATTTATTTAGCCTTATCAGCTTTTTAATATTCCCACTGTTGGGAGTCAGGCCTCCTCTCTAGGAGAGGGAATAGCCTGTACACTCGGGCTGGTGCGGATTGGTGAATGTCACATATTTTCGAACTTTTGGTTCTAGGACATGCCGATTTCGTCGCGATGTTTTCCTTCACCGTTTTGAGAGCAGTAGTAATGAAATAAATTACGTAAAGTAATGCGCCTGGCTGGGTTTGAACCCGCGACCTACCATCCGTAAGTCGGGGCCGTTACCACTCGGTCGCCACTGCTCTCTTAAATGTTCACTAATTATTTTTTAAAAAATACATTTTTTTTGTTCATAAGCTACAAATTTTTAACCTGTTGAAAATTTAAAAATATCTAAAACGACCCTACAAACCCTAATTTGTAGGATCTTGACTAGAAGTTTTATTTTTAGGATCTATATTTATACTCACTCACATGTTCTTCATTTTATTCGAACCTTGTCTAAATAAATTCTTCACGGGCTCATTTAAGTAAGCCACCACTAGGTTATTCTACCGTGACATAGCTATATTCAGGTTTGAAATCAGGCGATTGTCTGACCTCTTCAACCCTGCTAGAAACCTGATCTTCGAGTATTATATTATCAATATTCAGGTAGAAACGTAGTTTCTTTACTTACCTACTTTATTTTGAACCTACTTTATAGAGAAAAAAATCTAAATTTGTTTAAATATTGGCAGAAAGGCAATAGAAGTCGACAACATTTTATTGTGTGAATTTAGTAAGCATATAATTATATTTTGGGGCCATAACACTAAGTGATTGGAAATAAATTGTACCCATAGATATTAAATTTCTGTGAAATTGTTACTTTTTTGGTATACAATAAAATTTATTTTATTCTATATTGATATTATTATAATAACTAGCTTGTATATCCTTATTAAGAAATTCCATCAGCGTCTTAAACATAAGTGATCGAAAATCTTGTATGAATACAAATATTAAATTGTTGAACATTCCTCTTTATGTTAATTAATATTGATTGTTAACATCATAATAATACAACCGAAACCGGATACGTGTTATGACATCATCGACAAAGTTAAAGGTCACTGCAAAGTTACTGAGCAACATTATTTTTGAAGGTACACGTAGTCTGTTAATTAATCTGGGCGTGTGATGAAGAAGAATGAAATGCTGGTTATTACTAGTGTTGTAAATAAAAGTGTTGGTTACAAAAAATAAGATGATAAAACAAATTAGGGGATGAAACCAAAAAAACATGGACCTAAGGTGTGTGTGAAAAATGATATGAAATAAAAACAAGTGGATGATGACGACACATTTAATTGGGAGAACGAAAGAAGAGAGGGTGTTATACTGACCTTAAATAATAGAACAAGGACAGAAAAATGATGCGGCCGTTAACTAAATAAAATAGTTTCAACCATCACAGCCATTCCTCGCGTATGTATTTGCAGCCATGTTAACAAAGCAAAATTGAACGTCTCCTACTAAATCCCACTTTACGACTTCAATGAAAAGAAAACCTTGGAAACTCCGGAAAATTCTCATTAAACTTCCTTCGAGAAAATTGTGTCATGATAAACTTCCTTATAAAAGTAGTCCTTGAAACGTTAAGTTTGCAATATAACTAGGATTATTTTCAACTCTCAAGTTGGTATATGAAAGCCAACTTTCATAACTTTTCACATTAAAATGTATCTGAAATGCACACCGATTTGGTCGCCATAAAGTCCAAGTTTAGACATCGATTCTTGTGCGTCACACAAGTGCATAAAATTTTATGTTACAATTTTATGGATTCGGTATTTATATCCCCTATAAAGTTACCTGTTAAGTCCCGTAAGGTTTATGTGATATTTACACCAGCGATTTGTGTTTGTTATTAATATTACTTTCATCAACTCCTGTGTCAAAAGATTTTTAAAATACTTTATTATTTTAATAACTGTTGCCTTTTGAATACCGTAATTAGAGACACAATAGAAAGACAATAGGTGTGCGGACACCGGTGTCCTCTTGGGGCTTAATAGTTTAAAAACACTATAAAAGCTTTAGAGCAACCACAAAATCCTTAATCCAGTATCCCGGTGGTCTATAACCCGAGAGAGCGCAGACTAGTCTGTTATTATGTAATAATCGTATACATTGCGCCACATATGTAAGTACCAATCATTTCTGTTCACCGTTATGAGGAACCCCGCTGTTCCATTAGACTGTTTATTACTATCCGATCTTTTTATACCTAATGACATCAAATCGTGTGTAAGCACAACTTATCTGTTGAATTTATGTTATCTTTAATTTTTTTGTGATTTCATTGTGTTCGTTATATTGAGTAATAGCATTATTACTTAATATAAATTCGTCTTCAAGATTAGATATACACAATAACAGAACTAAAGTAACAGTTTCTATTGTATCATTCTCGTTTTATCAATTATTTATCTGCCCCCTAGCCAAGTTACAATCGTTTCGTTTAGCGTGAACGCTTGGAGTTGGCCACGCCCCCAATTCCATGTTTCTGACCACGTGACTGAGCGTTGAGATGACGTCAAAACCAAGGAATTGGGGGCATGGCGAATTCCTAATGTTAACACTAAACGAAACAATTGTAACTTGGGTAGAGGGGCAGGTTCATCGACTGTGTGACTCTCCTTGTAGCATCTGATTCGTGTACCTAGCGTATAGTTATATTAATTTCCTGTCCAACTCATTTCTATATTCAATGCAACAGCAAATTGATTTCCCGTGCAATCAGAATCAAGACCGTATATATCATTGCCCTTGCTCCACTTACATCTAACGCTAATCAACCGTCCGTACGTATTTTGTCTCTTGGCTCGCCCACGGCGGTATTCGTTGCACTATCGTAATAAAACAGGTTTACACAATCACCTCATTGTGCTTTGACAAAGCTTCGTTATCTTATCTTTTAATTGTAGTGTACAATTCTCATAATTTATACTTACGAAAAAATGTTGCTTCATTCTCACAGTTGAGTCGTGGAGCCAAATTTGTAGCATGAATCGAATACTCGCTTAGGAATTTATTTTTGTCAACTGTAAAGAAATTTTTATTATATTTACTTAATGGTGGCTACTTTAGATGCTTTCAGAGACCACTAGTTAAAACAACAAAACTATTATCTAAATAATCGTATATGTATGTAGTTACTGTATTCGTCTATTTTGCAAATTCGTTAGGTTACTTAAACATATCACCGGATAATTGCAAACACTGTTCTTTATGAATGAAAAATCACGTAAAAATGTATACGCTTTATTTCTAAATTATGTATTTAAGACGTTATTATTTTTACTGCCATTCGAAATTAACTGTTCAAAAAATATCGAAAGTTCATTTGCAAGATTTATTACAATCTTACGGTGTTTGCAGTTGTGGTTTTGAACAAAAGTAATTATTTCTTTTTACTTCTTCTTAATTCTTTATTGTACGCAAAACTTAATATTAATACAATTATCAGACAATTGATGTACAAAGGCGAGCTTAACTCAATAGTGAGTTTTCTGCCAGAAAACCTTTGAGTGACAAAGAGAGATCCCATTCAAGGGTAGGATCCTACATAAATATGTCATATTAAAAAAAAAAACATATATATATAATACATAATAATAAATACCAATATATACTAATATTATGTCAGTTTTGAAAGAAAGTGCTCTTTATTTTTCCTCATA
Source organism: Leucania comma (assembly GCA_958295575.1). Lineage (NCBI taxonomy): Eukaryota > Metazoa > Arthropoda > Insecta > Lepidoptera > Noctuidae > Leucania > Leucania comma. The sequence continues at coordinate 17,623,100 of OY282466.1, forward strand.
AATACATCCAAAGAAGGACTGTTGCGAAAGGAAAGTGGGAGAGAATTCCAGTTTTAATCACTATTCAAAAATCATTTTCATCGTAACTGATTTTAATCTATCTCCCTTGTAGCTACATATATCAATCTACACACCTTTGTTCACGCTGCCAATCATTGTGTCACAAGTTTCGAAAAAACTGATACAGCTACCGGCGAGAATTTACAAAAAAAAACTATTGGATTATGATCGATTCGGCAACGCGCTGACAGAGTGTTGTGCTCTCTGGCAACGCCACCTTATATTTTTTTATCATGATATAATCCATTTCTATGTACGGCCAACGTACATGACGTACATGCATTGTTTGTGAATGTACGACTTTTAATTTAAAAGAAAAAAGTAAATGAATGTGGCGTTGCTACGGAAAATTCTCTGTAGCAACGCCACCTGTAATCAATATTTGTAGATACAATTTCAGCAATTTCTTTGAAGTTATCTATTGTACGAACGCTGTGTATTATGTACACGTGATGAGTATGAAAAAATAGGGTCCATAACGATACTTCGAGAGTCACATGGTCGATTAACGGAAAGTCGACTGAACGTTTGATCGAATACAATATATTTGCGAAACAACCTTTTATCGCCTTTAACCTTTTAACGGTACTTCGATTAAACGATTTATCGAATATTTATTAATCGATAGACTGCTCTTTCGAATGAGTTTTAGTTGTGATAGTAGTTTAATAATTAAAATTAAACTAAAACTAAAGATCCTAAATCTATTAACCTTATATAATATTTTTTTACATGACTGCCCCAAAAAAGGACTGTTATGTTTTCAGGGTTCATGTATGTACGTGTCCAGTTGGGTAGGTCTAACTTCGAGAAAGAGGTCAATCGTCGAATCCGACTCGGCTGGGCGGCGTTCGGGAGGATGCGCGATGTCTTCTCGTCCAACATACTACAGTGTCTCAAGACGAAAGTCTATGATGATTGCCAGTGATGACATAGGGCTCTGAAACGTGGTCGCTTACAATGGGCCTCATAAGAAGACTCAAAGTCATCCAAAGGGCAATGGAAAGGGCTATGCTCGGATTTTCCTTGCGTGTTCGAATCAGAAATGAAGATATCCGCAAGAGAACCAGGGTTGCCGACATAGCACGTAGGTTTGCTAAATTTAAGTGGCAATGGGCTGGGCACAATGCACGCAGAACAGATGGCCGTTGGGGCCGAAAGGTTCTTGAGTAGCGGCCGCGTACCGGAAGACGCAGCGTTGGAAGGCCTCCCACAAGGTGGACCGATGACCTGGTCAGGGTCGCTGGAGTCCGATGGATGCGAGGCGCACAGGACCGGCCATTGTGGCGACGCTTGGGGGAGGCCTATGTCCAACAGTGGACGTCTTTGAGGTATCGTTAGAATCCTTGCATCGTCCCGAGTAACAGTCGCATTGAAAAAATATGGAAATGCAATGTGGTGGGTAAGATAAATAAATGAAAAACCCAACCATTTTTTTTTTTATTCTGTTTATGCATGTGATTATCGTCTAGGATTTGACGAGTGGATTTCAAAAGTATAAATATTTTGTTTTTATTTGCCTTATTATGAAACCCCAACTAATAATATCAAAAACAAAGATGAGCCAAGTACAAAGATCGTGACGAGAAAAGCCAAAACAGTTAGACATTACATGAATATTGTAATTTTCGTTTGTTGCCTTTGATGAGCCTAATATTCACTATAAAGTGATAATGTGCATTTTTAAGAGACCGTGACTATTTAATTTGCTCTATCAGTTGATGTGACGATACACATACAGTACGCCAGTAAGCAAATTGTTTTTTTTTTAATTTCTTTACCAGAAGGGGTAGGACGAATTTTTGCTATGGTATATTAAAACTAAATTTCAACCACCAAAACGGCATTGCAGGTTCAAAGCAAATTGGGTGTTATATATTATATTTATGACTCGTCTTCTTCCTGCCCTTTTTCTATGTTATTTGTGGTCGGCGCTACACGTTTTCTTCTTCCATTCTACCCTGTCACCCGTCATGCTGTCAATAACTTCCTTCTCTTTCATATCACTCTTCACACAATCCATCCATCTTTTCTTTGGGCACCCTCTCCATCCATCCATATGTATACTCTTGACCCTTTTACTAACATGTATTTCATCCCTCCTCTTTACATGACCATACCAAGACAAACGATTCCCCTTCAACTTTTCTGTCACTGGCGCCACTTTCAAACTTCCTCTAATATACTCATTCCTCACTTTAACCTCTTTTGTCACACCATACATCTATCTCAACATTCTTATCTCCGCTACATGCATTCTTTTTTCGTCAGTCTTTTTCACAGCCAAACATTCTGATCCATACAGTATGACAGGTCTTATAACGGACTTGTAGATTTTACCCTTCAACTTGAGGGGCATCCGTGGGTCACAAGTTGTTCCAGTGGCCTGTCGCCATGAGTTGATCCGATGTGTTACGTCTCGGTATACCTCTCCATCTGCTTTGATAAACGACCCGAGATACCGAAAGTCGGAGCAGATTGGGGACTTTTTATACTATTAGAAAGTATTTTAGAGTAGTACCCCGACGGCGATGAAAATTACAGTTTTGTAGATCAAGTAGTTTCCGAGATTCCGTGTTTAATCAACGAGAGACTACTTTATTCACTTTTCTATAAATTAAGAAACATTTGATTTTTTATTTTTAGTTAAATTATTTGACATAGCAGTCGTGTTTCTTTTTTTAATTATTTGATTTTTTTAAATACCTGTTTGGGAAAAAATATGGCTTGGTGTAAAAATTCTTGGAATCGATTCAGCTATTGATTCTGAACAAACTATGTTCAGGTTTCGCATATACTAAAAGTAATTTTACATAACAACTTAAACTTATTCGAAAATCAGTCTGTCGATTGATAAATATTCAATGAATCGTTCAGTCAAAGTAGCGTTTGGAGATAAAACGTTGTTTCACAATATATTCTATTCGATCAAACGTTCAGTCGACTTTACGTTAATCGACCATGTGACTCTCGAAGTAACCCGAAAAAATATGTTAATTCTAAAATTTAATTCTCAACTCACAAATTGTCCCATAAAGTGTATTAAACTACTGTATTTTAGCGGTTACTTCAAATTGACAGGAAAATTTAAACACAATAAGTTTCATAATTAATAGAAGTTATTTCGACTGTCTCTATACCTAGAGTAGAATAACTCTCGAATCTGATTTATATTTCTTCTTTTATTTCGGTTTGAAGCTTAGCTTTAAAGATATCTATATGGTATCTTTTAATGTGTGTAATAAAAAAAAAATATATAATTATCAGGGCTTATTCCTTTTTTGAAATCGAATAATATCGGAACGTAACAGTTTAGCCGTTGTATTTGAACGAAAGTTAAGTATCGCGAGCGTACGTGGTAGTGGCGACTGTGAAAAATGAGACGGAACTACCGGTTTCCCGAGTGTTCGCCGCTCTTCGAAGCAGGCCGCCGCAGTCTGAACATCAAAAAAAATAAAATAAAAATTATAACCGACTTCAATATAAAAAAAAAAAACCACAAAAAAGTGTAAAATAACTTTAACTTCGTAAGTCGGTGTTTCTATAATACATAGTTTGGTCTCCTCGTTACTTAACACCGACTTCCGAAATTAAAGTTATTTTGCACTTTTTTTTTTACATTGATGTGGGTTATAATTTTTTTTTAAGTTTTTTATTTCACACTTTTTAGTTGTAGTACTTGTAGAAAGTACCCGTCAGCCAAATTTAAATAAATAGCTTCCGCCATTCGGTTCCATCATCAAATCATCATGCTTCTTTCTTCAGTCAGTCACCGACAACAAGTATAAATAAAGAACTTTACTTGTTACGACAGTTCTGCTATGATTTTTTGAAGAGGTCCGTTCTATAGAGAGAGATAAGAGTACCTATCGTCACAATTCCAATGTCGACCGATCGGAATTAAACTCGAGAGTAAGCCCCCAGATCAAATCAATATTTTTATGGGACCAACTCGGGACTATAACTTTTCAACCAAAATAAAAAAAAAAACAAAATTGGTTCACAATTAACCGAGATATCGGTGAACATACATATAAAAACGACAGTTCTGCTAAGAAATTTTTAAGAGTTTCGTTCTATATCTTCAAAGTTCATCATCAGATCAAAAATATATTTTTATAGGACTAGGAAATCGGTCTACAATTGTCCGAGAAAAATACATACAGTCGAACATAGAATCCCCCAAAAAAAAAAAACCCCAAACCCCTCCTTTTCGAAATCGGTTAAAAAGCCGTTTCCGATTGTGTACGTGGAGATACAAGAGACGTAAACCTAACTTCTATTTATGAAATCAGTTTTCCCTGTCAATCTGAAGTAATCGCTAAAATACTATTTGTGAGTATAGAATTAACATATTTTTTTATACTTATCACGTGTACATAATACACAGCGTTCGTACAATAGATAACTGCAGAGAAATAGCTGAAATTGTATCTACAAATATTGATTACAGGTGGCGTTGCTACTGAGAATTTTCCGCAGCAACGCCACATTCATTTACTTTTTTCTTTTAAATTAAAAGTCGTACATTCACAAACAATGCATGTACGTCATGTACGTTGGCCGTACATAGAAATGGATTATATCATAATAAAAAAATATAAGGTGGCGTTGCTAGAGAGCACAACACCTGACAGAATACAAATTACAAAGCCTGCCTACAAAACTGTATAGGTTTGAATGTTTCCATCTGTAACTAGATAGATTTGAATGTTCCTCTATCTACGAGTATATATAGGGTGACTGGTAATTAGTGACCGATACTTTGAAAATTCCTCTTTGCAGGTATGCGGAACAGAGAGTAAAGTCCCACATACCTCCATTGAAAAGGGAATATGCAGGATTAGTTCATTTGTGACGATATAGATGTCGCTACACCTCTCTTAGCAGAGGGACGAATTGGAAAAGTTTGTATTGCGAAACCAATTTTCATGCGGGCGATGCCGCTGGCAGAAGCTAGTATGTACGAGTATATGCATCGTAGATACGCATCTGGATATCTACATTGTTTCCAGTGTTGATGTTTGCAAAGTAGAATGCAATTGCAATTGCATTTGCAAGTACAAAACCATCCCGGTATTGCATAAACAGCACAACTTAATACCAACTACGAACTAGTTATTATTTATGTATGGGTTAAACCTAGCTCTCATACCGAGGGTAATCTAGTTACAGAATAACATCCAATATTATCTTGGAATATACACAAGACTAAATTAGTTTTTCATCAAAATTAATACATAGGATTGAAGAATAATTGAATGTTGTTGCGTTACTTATTTCTTTTTTAGATTATAAATATTCTATAACACACTGATATTAAAAATGCAAAAGTTTGTGTGTATATTTGTTACTTCCTCACGCTCGAAAAGCTAAACAGATTGCGTTGAAACTTGGTACACATGTAGAACGTGTCCTGCAATGACACATAAAGATACTTTTTATATCGGGAGTTTGTTGAAACAGATTTGACGCAGTCGAAGCCACACACACAGCAACACACAAAAACAATATTACCGTTGTGACGTCAAGGCATACTATCAAATTGAAGAAATTGGGCAAAATTGAAGAACTCAGAGATGCGCAAAATTAACGAACTGGATTCTAATGAAATTAAACTTTTTTTTTTATTTCGCTCACCCAACTAATTTTTCGATTTGACATTATGACGTACCGTGACATGGCAATCGATCCTATTCTTATTTGGAGCTCATTGTACCTCTCTGTCCACGATTTAAGCCCGAGCGTTGAATACTAGTCAAAAATTAAAAATGGGAGTTCAGCAAAAATAAAATAAGCCAGGATTAAAACCAATGGCGTACTCATTCGAGTATGTAGACAGATTCCAAACTGGCAGATTAATTTAAACGAACATGTGCCGAAAATACCAATATCAATGATTTCAGAATTTCAAACAAAACAAGGTAAAGCTTTTGTGATCAAAAAGTAAACGTGGGAATGAAAAGTTTTCATTTCAGGAACCTCGATTCAATTTGGAAATCTCTATACAAATATGTTCACGTTAATTTCAATTATTACATAAACGGTTTGTGAATGGATTTTTGTTATTCTACATTATACATTTTAATCAGCGCTCGTTGTTGACTACTGGATTATTTAAAGAGTAAATTGTTTTCAAATACATAATTTCCGAGTTCTTTCTCTTCAGGATTAAGCGAGCAAATTTCGCGCCAGCCCCATATAAATTCCTCAAGGAGTTGTCAGAGCAAACTGTAGGGACGTAGCAGGGCCGAAGCCTACTCTGGGTCCTTGGGATAGGGTGAAAATGTATACCAAGACCCTGGAACCAAGGCAAAAACGGTACATGGTAGGTTTTTAGTCAGTAAGAGTCTGACACTATCTCCCGCTCCGCCCAAGGGCGGGGGATGTCATCGGATAATTTTACCAACCATAAAAAAGCCCTATATAAATTAGGGAATGAACAGAAAATTACAATGATTTTGGTAAAATTCTATACGAGTGTGTGTGTATGTTGTGTGTGTTATAAATATCTCTGCGCCACCCTTTTGGAGACTGGTGGAAAACTGCCTAGGGCATTAAAGTCCGCCTGTATACAGTGTTTTATTAATGCAAAAAGTTATAAGTAAATAATCCATTATCCATTAGGATTAACTGTTTCAAGATCTGGTTCTGATTTCAAGATTTATATTACAGCAAGATTTTCATAAAATAAACATGCATTTATACAAACAAAAATGAGAATAATTTATTAAAAGAAAATAAGGGTTATAGTGTGTGTGTAATGCTACAATGTATAGCATTACACGCAAGTTAAATTAAAGCTAGTAAAAAGGACTTTCTCAATTGACAAATAAAGTACCGTCTGGTATCTAACAAAGTGTGTTTAATCACTTCGCCATAAAAACTAGACATTTTCAGAGCATTCTCATAGTCAGTGCAATAAAGCACTCACAAGCTTTCTCTTGCAATTCCAGTTACGATTATTATAAATGTGTACATTAAGGACGAAAGTACACACGGTGAAGGACTAAATAATGCATGCTAAAAATGAACTCATTTGCACTAATGATGACTGCACTGGATTTATAGGACTTACATGCTGTGTTAATACTAGCTGACACGGGAAACGAAGTTTAGTCATATAAATATTATCAAAGAAACAAAATTGTGGAGGGTAAAAAATAATGTATGACTAATTTTCAGACCTACCAAATATTTACAAAAAAAATCATAAAATCGATCAACTGTTTTGGAGGACTTCGATATGACACGAGATTTTTATGTTTTATATACATATTTTAGACTATAAAGACGAAAGATTTGTAGTTTTTGTACTTAATGAATAAACTCAAAAACTACAGGACCAATTTCTTAAATTCTTTCACTAGGAGAATGCTATCACTGTGTGACTGTAGTATTTTATGTAAAACACGCAAAAAGAGTGACTGGTAAAGGCTAATATTAAAAATACAAGTATATTAAGAATTTAAGTAATTGTATCTATCTACCTACCTTTTAAAAACAAAACGTAGTTCCTGCAGTCGATATTTTTTCTTTTCTCTGAAATAAGTGACCTACACACTTATCTCCTTTTTTTACTGTACCATTTGGTACAAAGTTAAGGTACAGTGTTGTTAAAAAAAAACTAAGCATTATTTTGTTTTGTTCACAGATTAACGATGTTGATAAGGTGTCCGGCGACACTATGTGTCGTCGTGTTCCTACTGGCTGCTGTGCGAGCCAGCTCGGAGGTAAGCTTTTACCATTTTCTTTTTTCATTACTAAGCTGTCTGTGTACTTTGTTTAAGGCAATCCCCCGGTTTCTGATTTAAGCATTTGAAGTTGAGAATTACTCCAACTCTACTTTAGCCTGCAAACCTGTCGAAATTTGGCATTTAAGTGCGGTTTAAGACGTTCTTAACTCAAAATACTCAATTCAGAAACCCGCCTTAAGCCGACTATTGTAACATTGTCACTTTATAGTGCCATTTTGATGACGAGATTCGAGGCTCTGTATCAATGATGGCCATTGGTTCCTCACACGTAAGGGTCTTAGCACACCACGTTTTTTAAACGCGCGTCAACGGCGCGCTTTTATCCTATAAAAGATAGAAGTTCTACAGGCTGCGTCTTACTCGCGTGCGTATCGCGTTTGTAGCGCTACAAACGCGCGCCTACGGCACATTTAAAAAACGTGGTGTGCACAGGCCCTAAGCCACCGAAAGAGACGCTCCAGGCGTCTGTAATCGGCCGCAGTACACGAGACGATGGTTTGTGGAGGGCGAGCAATAGAAGGCTCTCTATCTCGTGTTCCACGCGGGTCTAAATGCACCGTCAGCAAAATTAACGAGGATTGGTCGATACAGTTACTGCAGCTGTAGAACGCAAAGGGCAGCTGAAGGAACGTAGGAGGGTTTTAATCAATAAAAGTCTGATACTCTTTTTTATTCACCAAGAACTGTAGGAGTTCTTTGATGATAAGCGGAATTATTCCGTATGCGTAACCTCCGCAAATGTCCTTTCCATACAAGTATTTATTGTAATGCGTGCAATACGCTCGCTGGATGCGTTTTTTTAACTTTTAAAATTTTCTGCATGCGGAGAAAAACCGTATGATATTAAAAAAAAACACCCTTACAGATAGTTGTTACGGGCCTGAGTGTCTTGTGATTTAAAAATTTATGAATGCTGCCACGATACAGGAGTAATTCTTAATTTGAAATATCTATAAAAAAAAAGAATATCTTTCGCAAATTAATATAAATAAAAAACCGCTTACTGATTAATCACGAAATCTCAGAAACTATAACACCTATAAACTTAAAATATGGCTGATAGGTTCCTTATAGGGTGTAGACATACACTAAGAACGGATTTTACAAAACTCCACCCGTAAAGGGGTAAAACGGAGGTTGAAAGTTTGTATGGAGAATCCGACATTCACGCGGGCGCAGCCGTTGGCAGAAGCTAGTATTATTATATTTTTTTTATTTTTAGTTATGTTAGATAATTTTTCTAGCGTCTCAGCAGATTACAATATATGATATTATCATTGTAGAATATAAAATCTCTCATATTTTCTGATAAAACGTTTTACATTACTTTAATCTTCAAAAACGCCACTCGGTTTAGTGGAAATATTCATAATCCAATTTAACTTGTACTTTTACAAAATCAATTTGGATTATTCCGTTTAAAATTACGACATTTTTTTGTTGCGTCGCAGTAATAGTCCAAGCAATTAAATAGATTAGCCTACTAAAGTCGAAACGCCATTAAAATGAGATTGGATTCAATAATAACCTACAAAAGAACAATATAGATTAATTTGAGTTCGTTCCATCATCGGTACACAGTGAACATCCAACCCATACATACAAAGCGTTTTGGGAACACGTTCATTATGCTTACAGCTTAAAAGTGGAATTCCCTGCCGGAGTGTGTGTCTCCTGATAGCTATAACCTAGGGGGTAATTAAGTCAAGAGTGAATAGGTTACTTCTAGGCAAGGCCACATCATCGCTTACCATTACGTGAGATCATCCGTGCGTGAGATAGTGGACAAACGCGATCCTATAATTTAAAAAAAAAATCAATACTGATCAACAAATAAAATTGGATTGTTTGTTACTGGCGGAAGTTTGTACAGCCTTCTCAATCATATTAGCGGAACATCTCATTGTATGCTAAACGAACTGTTTATTTAGACAATGCAACTTCGCAACACTATTGCAAAGTTGATTACTTTTACCGAATTATCTGCAAAGAAAATACTTATTGTTCTCCTATGTTTATATCGGTGTATTGTCATCATCTTCCTGCCCTTGTCCCGTTTTATTTGGGGTCGGCGCAACACGTTTTTTCTTCCATTCTCTCCTGTCACTCGTCACGCTATCACTAACTCGCTCTTTCATATGACCCCTCACACAATCCATCCATCTCTTCTTTGGCCTCCTTCTCCCTCTTTATCCATCCACATGTAAACTCATAACGCTTTTTGTAACATGCGTTTCATCACTCCTTTCTACATGAGGACCATATCAAGACAAACGATTTCCTTTCAACTTTTCGGTCACTGGCGCCACTTTCAAACTTCCTCTAATATACTTATTTCTCACTTTATCCATTCTTGTCACACCACATATCCATCTTACAAAACATTATTCCAATTTATCGTTCTGATATTATTATTAGGCATTGAAGACCGAAACGAACGTGGGATAACCATTCATGAGAATGTGACAAAAAATAATATGAACACACTCGCTTTAGCCAGTGGTTTTGCCCGCGTGACAGTGAAAAATTGCCCTAAGGACACATATTCCCAAGATAAGAAGTGTCCTATGTAGTGATAAATGATGTTATTCTGCTAATAGGCTTTTAAAAAGCACTTCAATTTTTTCGTAATTTACACCTAGCCGACTACCCTGAGAAGAAACACTGAAACAAACTCAGAAGTCAAAGCCTCTTATAAAGTTCATACAGTAAACATTTGTGATGGTCAAATCTTATGAGAACCATAGATTAGTGTCTGTGATGGTCTTTTTCGGAAAGAACCTCATTGATTTCAGTGGACCTATCCAGTCAGTACGAGAATTTGTAGGTAAGCTAAGGAGCTCTACGACTAGACGAACAATATCAAAGATTCTATTTCAGGACACGAGCTACCTGTACGCCAAATGTCGTTAAAATTTGTACAGCCGTTTGGACGTGAAAGAGTAATAGATATGCGCACTCACATACAAACTTATGCGTCTATAATATTAGTGTGATGAGGTAGCCTACTGAATGTTTTCGAACCCGTATTTCAAACATACGAAGTGTCGAATGTTGTGATAATATTTTAGTAAACATTGTAGACATAAAGTACACAATAATCAGTCTATATATCTTTTCCAATCACAGTCATTAATCGTAATCACCGAGTGTACGCCATCCATAGATCACTACCACAATTCCCGAAGCTTGTTAGTTTTGCAGGACCACTAATATTAGTATCATTATCGCAACACCTCTGATTGGAATAATTAATCACCATACCATATGAATACGCGGCCTGTAGTATTAAGCTACAACTATATTAGACCGGCGAACACATGTTAGGGAGAGAACTCACGAAGCGGTTTTCTCCCGCTGCCGCCACGGTAGCGGGCCCGCAGCTTCTGTTGAATGCAAATATATACGTAAAAAATTTAATCAGTTTCAACGAGGCGGTTTACGGCCGCGGTGTGAGCGGTTGTTCGCGGCTGCCGCTGACCGGAGCCGTGGGCACCCGCCGCTGCTTCGGCGAATTGCGGTCGCACGCTCTGCGGTCGATTGGCGGCGACCGCGCCCTATCGGCCGTCGGCATGCGGTCGAAAATTACAGCCGTCGCGGCGGAGGCGGCAGCGAATCAACCTGCAGCCTCCTGAGTTTTGAAATAAAATAGCCGTTTCCTCTGCCGTGGCGGCCGCAAAAAAAACCGCTTCGTGAGTTTTCTCCCTAATACGCCTGATTTGTACGTAGAACGACGTCGCGTACCGTGGATCAAGTGTAGCTCTACAAGTCTAGTTTCATATAAAATATATAGAGACCGACGCGCCCAGGTCGACGTGTGTAGCTTACGTGTTTGCAGTGTAGTAAGGGCAACTAAAGGAAAGGTTTTGTCAGTAAAAATCTGACACTACTTAAGTACTCTATTTAGAGCGAGAGGACATTTTTGATGATTTTTCATTTACATTTTTATGTCAGTTTTATTTTCTTGCGATGTTATTCGAAAGAGTTACCGGAACGCAAAAGGCAACTGAAGAAAATAAAAGTCTGATACTCCTCACTCCGTTCGAACGGGAGAAGTTATAGAGTTGAATAACTTTAATATACACCAAAATCATAACAAGATATCTTTTATTGCTGATAATTTCCCACAAAAAAGTTTTCAAATAATTGATACTCGTAGAATATCAATGATTTTAAATCTTAAAAATTCGATAATTATTCGAAATTCGATAAAGCATGCTATATTATAATTTATATCGACGTAATCATCCATGAACTTTTTAAATTCCCATAATATTGGCTGTAGGCCGTCTCATAACAGAATGATGTTGCGTAACGTAACTTTGTCAGCCGGTTCTGTGCAGTCACTCTAAGAGATCGATTACAAGTTGATTACATCCATTACTCCCAGAAACCATAGACTGTCAGAATATATTAACTTTCGTGTCAGCGAATGTCATGTTAGTATGTTAGCACAGATTGTCGGCTCTGTGATTTTGTAAGTAGTTAGACAAACATTGCGACTGCGAGTTTGCGCATTCAACACATCTGTTTGATTTGGTAAAAGCAGTGACGTATAATTCCAGCACATATTTGAACGCTGTTAAGCGACATTTTATTTACTTAATTAATTCTTTTCAACTAGAATTTAACACCGTTAAAAATGTGTGCAACATTGTGACAGGACCGCAAAATCGAATCGGTAAAATTCTTTGAAATAAAACTTGAGTCATAAATTCTGACATTTTATTTCCTTATCGCATACAAAAGCTTCTAGAGAACTTACTAAGTAAAACTAATATGTCAGTTTTAAAGTGTTGGGGAAGATTGTTGATTGAAATTCATAGATACTACAGTTTACGAGTTGTGGTAACTCCATTGACTGTACTTTCTACGGGTCACTATTTGAATCTGAGTTCTCACCATCAATCAGGCAGCCTTATGTAACAATTAAGTGGAATTCTTCGTCGTTTTATTAATTGTTTTATCCTATAGAAGTTATTGTTCCGTTTATAACTGTTTTGTTCGGTCACGGGTGGCGAGTGTCCTCGCAAACCCACTTTCCCCTGTTTGGCAAGCCACTCGAAATGTTTCATTCTGTCACGACCGCCCGTTATATCAATTTCCGAATGGAAAACTGTGAAACTGACCACATTTCGGATTTGTTTCGATGTGTGCGGTCTAGGAATATCAATCCATTAGTTTTCTGTTGATTTTGATAATATGACTGCCGCTAGCAGTCGAGTGAAACGTGTCAGTTATCATATAATACCTTTATTTAATTCAATAACAGTTCATTGAACATTTATTCATACGAAATTGAAAGGGTTTATTAATACAATTTACCTTTACATGTATTTACAATTGTTGTCTAAATTCAAAATGGATGGAATCGCTTTCAGAAAGTATAGAAACTATTTCGTATTCAACGTTTATTTCGGAACTTTAGTATTAAAATTAATTTAGCGTCCAACCTCAAAATGTATGGCTACACAGAGCCCATAACAGAGATTCATTGCCGTAATGTTGTCGCATACAAGCCAAATTGAGTGGCGGAGTAACGAGATTCCCAAATATGGGCTCAGTAATATGACGGGCGGCCTACACAAAGTTTGCTTTAGTATAAAGGGGGCACGAAGGCTTTACAGGCTTACTAGCCCATATATTAAGATACCAGCTGCCTAAGGTTGCCTAGATAAACGAAGCGGTTCCTATATACAAACAGATACTGGAACATAACAGGTTACACTGCCTGCATTGGAAAGCGCATTACATAGCCCACTTAAGTCAAGAACAGTGGCTCCACTTAATATATTACGTTAATCTCTAATCTTGTACAATAAATAACTTTAAGATTGAGAGCAAGAATTTAATTAGTCAACAGATGATCGTTACAAAATATGCCGAGAGAACTATTTTTAAGATTCTGTCGTTGTTTCTTTAATATTCATGAGATGTCGTGTGATTTCGTGAATTTCATCAAGGCTGAAGTTTCCGTGTACACAAAGAGGTTTTCTGGCTTCGAAAACTGAATGGTATAGACCATTCTTTACTCGCTGAGATCGGAATACGTTCTGTGCAACAGAAAGCATGTATTGACACTTGGGTCCTGGCGCAGAGAGAGTCACACCAGGCGGTGGTCAAAATAGCAATACGCGGGGTTGCGACAGTCGTTGAGAGGATCCGGCAATTTTGACTCAAAGTGGCCCTGCACAAGTTCGAGGCCATATGCTTTCATTGCCGTCGGATCCAGTCACTACTGGGTTCCCAAATAACGGCAGGAGGGGTCACATCGGCTTTAAAAAATAATTTATATCGATGCGGTTAACAAAGGAAGACAGGCGTTATAGATCATCAAAAGCCTGAAGGCCATAAGAGGAATCTAGTAACTATGTTTTGAAGGTCAGACGTCTGAAGTTCAGACGCTTGTCAAATTAAAATTATTTCGCAATAAAAAGTGGTAACAGAGAAAATTATTGCCTATATGCTTTTACATTTTTTTTTTTGAGACTAAGAAATGTTCATATAACTTCTCCCGCTTCTGGTGGTGCGAGAGGGAGTATCAGACTGATATTAACTAAAACCTACCGGCGTTCAACAATCCAGTAGCCCCCTAAACTAATTTCATAATAATGTTGTGCTTACTTTAAAAATAAGTAATTCTTTTCTTCACTAGAGGGTGCCGGAAGAGATCTCCAGGTGAATGAGCAGCTTTGATCATCCTTTCAAATGAGTTGTTATGAATATTTATTTATTTTCCACAATTGAAAACATTATTTTAGCATTTCAAAACTGCAGGATCAAAGTAACGCCGATTTTTGTTTGAAAAAACGCCTGTCAAAAACATTGCATGAAAACTGTTTTTCCGGGTATTTAAAGGAGATCTCTACTAATTTTGTTTTTTTTTGTTCACAGGGAAACCTTTTCACGTGCCCGAATGGTAAGCACAATCTCTTTGTTGTTTAATATCGACTTATTTTATTTCCACATAACTTTTGCCAATACTTCAAATACTCCAGTTGAGTTTCCAACTTTCTATTTAATTAAAATCGGGGCTAGTGCCTTTGGGAAATATAAAACCTGCTAACATTGTTGTTTTAGCGGTTTAATGAACAACATGTACGTGAACTTACATTGTATTACTTTAGATTTGTTTTATACTTAACATTTCTTCTTGTTAAGATTAAGAGCCAATGCTGCGTTAAGCGAGCGCCTGCGCGGTCCCATATAAAAGTGCTTCTTCGCGCCTCGCCGCGCGGGCACACGTCGCAGGCGCCGCAAGGCCACGCCCGTTTTGCTACGTTATAATACATTAAAGTCCTCCATTGACACTACTACATGCACACCGTTCATGTTAAACTAGCGACACTGCGCAGCAGGTAATAATCTAGTTTCAGAGACGGGTGCCAGCGCGGGCGCACGCGCGTGCGCCCGCTTCTCGCGGTGTTGGCCCTTAGTGTCTAGTATTTTTCAATATTTCATAACTCTGTATATCATGAAAAATTACATAGTTATTAGCCCGTTATGTTACCTGTTTGTCCGTAAAAATGTATGGTCATCGGGCCATCCGGGTGACTGAGGGGTTATTTTGCTCCCGCATCCAGCTGTACGCTGGCACCTCATGTCCGCTATGACCTGCCGTGACCTGTGTTGTACTTAGTGTAGGAAGTGTTCAACTTCTATCCTTCTTTAAAAATTTTTTGGGAAAAAGTATATGTATACATGATGTAAATATTATTGGAATCGATTCAGTTACTGATTCTGAACAAACTATATTCAGGTGTCCCATACACCTACTAAAATAATGTTGTATATTTTGCGAAGTAGGTTGAGGTTAACTTAATTTTCGGTTTGTGCGTCTAATCTAAATTAGCATTTTGATATGGTTATCAACATTAAATTAATTTGAACGCGAGCTTGGCGAAAATGACAAATTAATTCTGAATAATAACAAAAGCCTTTGTCCAGTCAAGGCCTCCCTGATTACGCAAAACTTAATTGGAGAAGAATTTAGTAAGCCAGAGATGATCTGCAACTTCCTTATATTGTAATGAAGGGAGATGGCCAGATGGAATGAGACGCTTCATTATACTGAATTAAGCCCACCACTAATGAAGTAGGTACAATCACGTTCATTTCTGCCTGATCACTCAAAAACAATATTCGCTTGAATCCTGCGGCGTGGCGCCAAACCAAACCGTTTGAAATTTTCGTTTCAAGTGCAAGCAAAAATGTACTTAGCGATGGTCAGGTGGAGGTAGCTTCGTTTGTACATCCTTTATTCGCGTGCACTTTGAGTGTTAAACCAATTGCGTAAGTATTTAGCCCTTATGTACATTTATTTGGAAAAAATCCTATTTTTTGTTGCTTATCTAATAATGTAAAAACAGCCATATGACTCTGTAAAAGAATCCCTTGAAGTAAAATAAATATTTAATAAATTAAAATGATTGTGATACCTAATATAATATCTAAAAATGTGATGTAAATTTGTTATAAATTTTAATATCCTAGATTGATATAATAAAAAAATATATTAATAATAACAATAAATTAACATACGGTAATATAAACTGTAACATTTAGTAGGTGTATTTGTTTTTCATTTTAATATATTTATAACCATTTATAATGCACTAGCTCAACAAGTTACTAAGTTCAAAGGAACTTTTTTTGTTGGGAAAATCCGATGACATCTCACGCTCTCGGGCGGAGCGGGAGATAGTGATAGATAGATAGATAGATGTATTCTTTATTGTATACCAAAAAATAAAATTACATAAAGAACTTAAAATACAGACTACAGACTTATACTGACTATAAACCTACTCCTGTTCCTGTATGCCTTCGTTCCAGGGCCCCGGGGTTCACTTTCATATTACCTTCGGCCCCAAAGTTCTAAGAAATAAGTATCTACTGCTAACATCTCCAAACCCTACACGTTAGCAATAAAGAATTTGAAATTTGAAGTAAAAATCGATTTTTAATAAAAATTACTTTCTAGTAAACTACATACAAATATACATATAACAGTTCATTTACGTAAACATTGTGTGATCCTTTCAATTAAACACTATTGCTGTGTTTCTATTATTCAAAATACAATGAAACTGAACTATAGCAGCAGTAATCCTGAATCTAATGTAAACTTCCAATTAATATTCAGACTTTAATATAATGAAGTAAATGGCTCAAGTACGTAAACACTGTGACAATTAATCACGACTATTAACGCATAACGCTATAGTATTTAGGCACTAACTGTAATTAGGGTTCATATTTAGTGATAAGCTGAAGCGGAAATTATAACGAGACTTGTAGATGTACTGGTAGAAAATTGATGATTTTTAAATGACGTTTAAAAATCATTCATGGCATTCGACTTGGACTGCAGGTATGATTTCCAAATTTTAAAACCAAAAAGCTAGACGGGTGAGTGCACGCGCAACCAAAAAGCCTGATTGTACCGTATCTTTTTTTTATGTGGTAAAATCATCCAATGACATCTCCTGCCTTTGGGCGGAGCGAGACGGTGTATCTGATATTTACTGACTAAGAACCCACTCCTATCCTTTCTTTGCCTTCGTTCCAGGGCCCCGGTATACTGTATCTTCATCTTTTTTACTGTGTGCTGTATCCGGACGCCTGGCAACGCGTGCTGCGGGAATGTTTAAAAGAGTAGACCGTGGCCCTGGAACGCAAAGGCCAGCTAATGGAACATAAGTGACTTTTAATCAGTTAAAGTCTCACTTCACTCAAACTTGGAAAATTCCACCTCAAAAAAAAATCGTTTGGCAAAAACATTTGAATGCTATTTAAGCGTCGTAGTCCGCAATTCCTATTCTCAAAATATTTTCTTTTCACTTTTATTTTGGTATATTCCATGTAACAATTCCTTTATAGAATATGACAGTTAAAATTAAACTAAACGACTAGAACCTTGTAAATATAAATAACCATTATAGCAATTGTTCAGTTAAACGTTTTCTTAAACGGTTTTAAATATGCTAGTAAGTCGTTGTAGATCATTTTTAGAAAACTGAAACTGCAGTTTATATTTATTATAAAAAATCGAGGTCTTGTCTGTATAAGCTTTTTAAATAATTTTTGAAAGAAGATTTCTGAATATTGAAAATTTCTAAATAATGTATGAACAGACAGAAAAAAAACAGCCAGAAAATTGAAATGAAATACACAAAAGGTATTTTGAATTTTGTAAATAGATTAATGGAAAGTGACAGCATGATGGGTGACAAGATAAAATACAAGAAGAAAGCGTGTTGTGCCGACCCCAAGCAACATGAGACAAAATACAGTGGACAAAGTGACATTTTTTCACCGATACCATTTTTATAAAGTTCAAAATGAAGAATAATAAATTCGACTTTAAGTGAACTGTCTAATGTGGGTTTTAGAGTGATGGCTTTTTTAGAGTGAAGTTCAGTGTCTGTTTTAATAGTACACAAATTAATTCCTTGTTGATGGTTGATATAGTAATGTTACATAGGTAGTTATTATCTCAAGAGTCTACATAACTGAACCAAAGAAACAGTAAAGTGGAATTAAAGATAGAGGCGTAATATGGGTAAAATGGAGCTGAGATTTTAACTGTAATATCGACTACCTCAGCAAAGCTTGCCGCGAAGGGTGACTTGATACATTTGCTGCCAAATACAGTACGCATATTTCGCATTTTAATGGTAAACAAACTGACTATATTTTGTACCAAACACAAAACACTTTCTTTTTACACTGCAAATGCATTAAACGTGCAAAGTAAAAGAAAACAGTTGAAATTTATAAATACTACTGGAATATCATTTTTCAGCTTTTCAACAATTATTGTTGTTAATAGAATAAATACCACTTCATCTGAAGCCAATTGAAATTATGAGAAAAAAATTGCGCGAGAGAAAACTGTGGTAACGGCTCCACGAGTTCATCATCAGATTCAAACCCAGGCAGGTGCTTTACTTTGTGTAATTTAATATATTAGCATTACTCTTAAAAAGCCTAAGCTCAAGTTGTTTGGGAAAGGTTTAAGAGATGACGATGACCACTAGTCTGAAAATGGTGAAGATAAACACCGTCAGGAAAACGACTTGTCCAAGAACCATAACTTTAAAGACTTGGGACATCCAGCAATCCATACTGAGCACGCGTGGACTATGGCACATCCCTACTATATAATTTGCTATTATATCAAAAGCCTGACGCACACGTCTCAAGTTTTCTGCCCACTCCCGCCCTCTTGTTGTTACTAAAGGTGCAACCTTATCTGGTACTCGTACGTATAGTGAGTGCGTAATTATTAAAGCTGCCTACGTCGCTTAGAACAATGTGTTTCGAAACTGTGACGCAAGCTTGAAGTTAGCTTTCAAAGCAATCTTTTATCAACTGGTTCAATTATAATTAATTGCTTTATATTAACAGGTAGTGAGAAATAAAACGCATTTGAATTCGATATTAGGGCAAGGTAATTAGGTTAATGGCGGGTCTTGGATTTCCCTCTCTTGAGGAACACCTATCACACGTTGTGAGGAAATGTGGCATGTCCTGGAATCAAAAATTCGAAGACATATGAAAGAAGAAAGAAAGAAAAATATTTTATTGGGCATAGAAACACACAATGCTGAAACTACAAATAGACACTTAAAATTTAAAAATATTATTAAAAGAAAACAACAATAGAGAGAACATTGACAACACAACAACAACAAGACAAGAACAACAAGAACAAGACCAACATTGAACAACAATAACAAGACAACAACAACAAGAGTAACATTGTATGTCTCACAATCTTACTTTGGCTGCGCCAAATAGGTCCAGTTCAGCATAAATGCCAGATAACTACGAGGTGGTAGTTGCCTGACGCTGGTTTTCAACTGAACTGACTGACTGACTGTGAATGTCATATGTCGAAGGCGCGTATTGTTCCACGCACGCCTCAAAGAGATGTCAGTCAGCAAAACTGTAGGGGACAAGCAAGGCCTGCTGGGGCTATGGATTTACTTCCGAAATGGAAACCCGGGGACCTTGAACTCAAAGCAAAGAAGAAACAGGTGTGGTTTTAGTCAGTAAAAGCGGGAAAAATAACAAAAAAAAATATCATTGGATGATTGCCCACCATTAAAAGAGGGTACAAAACAGCTCATGATCATCTCGTGAACAAAGCCGCAGGTAAAATTGATGCCAATATTATTGACTGTCTACAACACTAGATGTTCATGCAGTTCGATTTCATAGCGGTTTCTAACGGCCTTGCAACGCATCCGCCTCTCGAGCTAAACAGGCGGTGACTCCATCTTGAGGAATTTCGCGTCGCTTTGACTAACGACTTGAAATACTGACCGAACCACTATATTTGTACATATTATTAGATATAATGTATGTTCTTAGTCGTGTTGTAATGTAACGGGCAAACATAGTCTTATAGTTAGTTATTATGGGTCTAACCCATAATTTTCTCCGTACTCGATCGGGAAATTGTGCCATAACTTTATAGAAGAAATAAATATGTTTATTAAAGTAGTCAAAATTAAAAGCCCGTTTTAAACTTTGTAGTTTGACTACCTATACTCCATCTGTTTAGGCGGTTAACTAAACGTAAACAATCTTGAATGTCTGTATTTTTTTTAAATCGTATAAAAAACATACAAAGATTATTTAAATTTATTTAATTACCTAATAACTAATTGTAAAAAAAAAATATATAATTTTTTTAGACAATTTTTAGATCACATCATCATCATCATCTTCCTACCCTTGTCTCGTTTTATTTGGGGTTATTCGTCACATACATCCATATGAAAATACTTCAGAATCTTGGGATGTTACACACACACACAGTTATGTATTTTAATCAATCAACACAACCTTTAGCAGTCTACTGTTGGACAAACGATCCTCAGTTTTCCAAAATTGATTTGTCGCAGCCACTATAATATCCTTTTTACATATGTATATACAAAAAGGCAAACTGTTGCATAAATAGTAATGTTAGAAAATTGTATTTGATATGCAATAGGTGCAACTAGAAAACTCATTGCGAATAAGAAAAGCGTTTTCTTTTCTCTTTGCGTACGCGGAAAATACGTTAAAGTTATCTAAACTTAACACGTAAAGTAAATAAACATATGTTACTGGGACCGCATCATTAATATAGCTGTTGTATGCCGATTCTACATAGGTCACTCAAATGTCTCGCTGATGGTGGCATGCGTCATGCTCGTGAACGGGCGCCGTCAGTTGGGACTGGTCATCTCTTAACTGCCAGTAGCTTAATTCAATTTCTATTTTTTAATTAGTTTATTTTATTTTCATTACTTATCTACATTGTGCTCACATAGGTAATAGAAGCGACAAGAAAACTGTAACCAAGATTTATGTACTCATAATATGATTTAAAAAGAGTGTCCATGAAGTTTCTAGCACGTTCTTCTCCATAGAGATCTACGCTTTGGAACGTGCAATTTAGCTTCACTTTTTTTATGGACTGACCGATATTTTGACAATTCAAAAGTGCCTGTAATTGGTCTATTTGAAATAAAATATTCTGATCCTGATTCTGATTCACTGACAGAGGCTTTGTCAGAAACTAGTTACAAAAAAATATATAATACTTGTTACTACTATCAGATGCCACTTGGTCTACCCGGGTACCGTGTATCATTCAAATAATGGAAGAAAAAACTGGGCAAGTGCGAGTCGGACTCGCACACTGAGGGTTCCGTACACACTAACTTATGTAAAAAGTTCAATTCCCGAATCGAGTCTCGAAGATTTTTCCCATTTGAAAAGTTTTGGCTTCACTACAAGTGGCTTCACTACTTTTCAGTTTTCAGATTTATTCCTATATTTGTGCTATAAGACCTTGCTTCATGCCAAATTTTAGGATTCTAAGTCCACGGGAAGTACCCCATGAATTTTGATTCCCTTAAGAATGTCAAAACGTACGTTTTTTGGTACATTAACGGCCTTATCTTTTTTTTTTCGTTAAATTAGAAGTTTGATTTTAGGAACTGCAGACCTGGGTATATATGGTTTTAATTTCAACTCAATACCTCCACGTGTTCCCGAGATAAAGGGTCTTGCCAGACAGACAGACAGACGGACAGACGGACAACAAAGTGATCCTATAAGGATCCCGTTTTTTCTTTTTGAGTTACAGAACCCTAAAAACGGTGTTCCGCCAACCCCAAGTAATATTGGACAACTGCACGAAAATAATAATGAATATTAGTGTGAAGTGTGATTTTTTTAAATAGTTTATAGACTCGCGCTTGAACACTATCTCACCCAATGTAAAGCGACGATAGAACACGCTTACACAAAAGTAACCTTTTCACTCTTGACTAAAAGACTCCCAGTTTTTTGTTATCGGCCACATCATCGCTTACCATCAGGTGAGATAGTGGTCAAAGAGCTATCAATAATACCAAAAAATATAATTAAGGAAGAATAAGATCCAACGTCTTCTCCCGCTGCCTTCCTCGATAAATGGGCTATGCAAACTCATTTTTTTTTTAATTCGAACCTGTTATTTCTGAGATTAGCGCGTTCAACAAACAAACACAACACAACAAAACGACAGGCCTGTTGGTCTAGTGGTTAGTGGCCCTAATTGCTATGCCGGAGGTCGTGGATTCGATTCCCACCCAGGACAAATGTTTGTGATGATGAGCACGATCATTTGTTCTGTGTCTACGTGTTATTTATTCATAATATGTATATATTTAGAAATATATAAGTATGTTTATCAGCTGTCTGGTACCCATAACACAAGCTCTGCTTAGCTTGGGACTAGACGGTGTTGTGTTATAGTTGTGGAAAAAAAAACTCGTCTTTTTTTTTTAAATATTAGTATAGATAACATAACAATCAGTCAATCCAATAAGTATCGTGTTGCTCAGTAACTGGGTGGTGAAGGACTGATAGGCAGTCGCTCCACGTAAATCACAGATATTCAGCCAGATCCGGTTATTTCCGGTTTAATCCAGATTTTGACAGCGTTTATTTCATAAAACATTGTACGAAAACGGCACCATCAATTCACAGAAAATTACATTCAATTCAATCACTTTTGCAATTAATTATGAGAGAGTTATGAGGTCCTTTCAGTGCCGTAATTTTATGTCAACCCTTTCAAGCTGTTTGATCAACTGGCGTATTCTATTTCCAATCAAGCCGAATCGTGGGCGAAATGAATTAAATTTGTCACTCCGTCGTCGGTTTATATTCGCCACATAATTAGCCTAGGAAATTGCCTCCAGTTCGCCCGACGCACGTGAACGTTGACAAGCATATGTACGTAATCAAACATGGAGTCCCTGCTTCCTACGTCATCGTCAGCGTGTTAAAATATTAGCTCCGATTGGCTGTCAGATAACGGTTGGTATGACAGGAAGGGAAGGGAAATGAAGACGAAAAATGTGGTGAAATTGGAGAGGTGTTGATATCTAAAAAGTGTTATAAATAACACCTAGCTATTGCTCGTGATTTCGCTCGATTTCAGTTTAAAAACATTAGTCTCCTTTTTTGGGGGCCACCGTGTTTTCAATTTAGGAGATCCCCCCTCTCTCCCTGAATTAAGTAGGTCCTGTTCAAGTTGCCGTTGTTGTAGGAAGAAATCCCGTTTCCATGGAGCAATAAAAAATAGCCTAATTTACACCTAATAACTTCAGTTATCCGTCAGTAAAAGTCCTGTCAAAATCGGTCCAGCTTATTCGGAGATTAGTCGGAACAAACAAACAGACCGACAAAAAAAAATAGTTTTGTTATAGGTAAGTAGATATCGTATATACTTTCATATATGTTAAATACATATATGAAAGTATAAATATGTAAGTAATACATATATGTAATACATATATGTAAGTAAAAAATTATTTATATTCATTGATTGTTAATCAATGTTTATATTATTTTTAATATTATATTTTTTGGCACTTAAGTTTTATTTGTCTTTTTTTCTGTATTCTCAGAAAACATTAAGATTCTACATAAGGTACCTTTTAATAATTAATTGTGTCAGTTTAAAAACGATAATAAAGCAATTAAATTAAGATTTATACATAAGTATCTAATTTAACAGATTCTTAAGAAATATTAACCCAAATTCGTTACATATGGGCTTGATCATCAGTACATTTATTTTTATTAAATGCTCAAGCATCATTAAAAGGCACTTAAGCCCATTGCATTATCTCACCAGTTTCCTTACAACATAACACCTACATATTTTAACATCTAGATTATTCAACAAGAATTCTCTAAGATTCCACGATTACTCTTATACAACATTGCACAAAGACTAAGGAGGTTCTTAGCAGAGGTTATTTACACATTTTAGATCTAAAAATAACACTAGGGTGTAGCCGCAACCTGTTATTTCTGTACCTATAATTAAATAACGCTGGATATTGAAGCAAGACTCGCAAATCGTAAGTTTCCTGCAAACAGATTCAATCGAAACTCATTCCGAGCCGGAATCAACGCAGCTGACTTGTGATTACACGTAATTCGACAGAGTTAAGCTCTGAAAGCTGTTGTTTTACAAAAACATAGATATAAATATAAAGCCTTGACAACTCAAACAGCATTAGACAACAAAGTTTTCTCGAAAATGCTTTTAAGGCGTGTTTTGACACAAAATTACGCCTTGTTAATTACTTAGCGAAACAAATAAAATTTGATTTGATTACAAAAACTTGTATAATACACAACAGCTTGATTTGATTGAGATAATTACAGAAGAAAATTATACAGGAAACTCAGAAGCAAGGCAGAATGGAATAAAATAAAATAATGATGGCCACAATAAAGCCAATAAACTCAAAAAAAGAACACAAAAGAGAATTTTCTTTTGAATAAAGAATCAGGTTTTAAAAAACGAAGGCAACAATAGCTGACGTCACGATATCGATCGAGGCTGTGAGTACATTAATTCGTGCTAACCGGGTTACAAATCTGTTATTTGTATATGAAAGTAAGAGCTACTTAGAACCTTAAGATTTGTGTAATAGTGATAATAACGGGCGTTAATTAGTTATGCTTGAAGATTGCAAACTTTATTATGTAATCATTTAAATCACTCGCAGTACAACCGTAAACTTAAATAAATTCTTCGATAAATTAGATTTAATGGCATCTGCAAAGAAAAAAAGTATTTTCAATCATCCATGCTCTTATTAACTATGTAACCAAAAAAGTTTCTGAGAAAAGTTTCAACTAAGTACACTCAATTTACATAAAAAAGTAATATACAACTCAAATAAATCTAAAAAGATAATTTAAAACTCAGCTCCTCAAATTCTTAAGCCAATAAACGTGAGATGCTTTAGATATATGATAATCCTTATTATTTACACTCTCTGAGATAAAAAGTGAATTATATTATTCATGAAAATATATGATTCTCTCTTAAATTTCAAATATCTCATGCTTTTATCTTTTTACTCGGTTTGACTCCAGATAGCGTAACTAGAAGATCTATGTTATCAAAACTGATTTGTCGGATAATAAAATGGGCAGGTCCATTTATTCCACTACATATAAAGTTGCACAAGTTATTTATTTGTACCAATATTTTAACCACTGAGAAACTATTCATAAAAATACTGGCCATTAGACAAAGACCTTCAAAAATAATTAACAAAAAAATCAAAATTACATTACCATAGAGCACATATAACTTCTATGATTAAAACCAGCCAGTCTCTGCTCTAGCAGTTTCGAACGCGGTTTAAAAAAGGCGGTACGGTACCTACACCCACACGTAATTACGGAGGTCGCCGACATATCTGCATAAATTACCAACAGCTCTCCCTTTTGTTTGTTTTCTGAACCAATTAATGCCAAAGGTCAATTTGTCGCATCAAATCATTTTAGCGAATAACTTTCTATTAAAACAAATAATGAAATGTCTCTTTAGTTCGTTTCTGACGTTTTAATTTAATGTTCGAATTTGAAATCCTGTGTTGAAAATTCGTATAGTCTATGCAGTAGCTTTTCATAACATTTATTCGTAATATTTCCAAGAACAGGACGTATAAAATAAATACCCTTTGTCGCGCAGCATTTTTCCAATTCCCAACAAAACAACTTGAAAAAATGCGTTAAACTGCAGCACAGCTTGCAGTAATTAAAAAGAGTATAAAAAATTTAATTAACTGAAGTATAATAATATGCTTATCCTGCAAGGTGGGACGTATAAGCAATCTCAATTAGTCAATAACCTCGTTTGAATAGCTTCTGTCAATGGAAACACTATCTCTCTGGCTTATAGACAGAACAGTGGTGTTCAACTGTGCCCTATCGAGGCGGCCTGCTGATAAAACATCTAGTTAGTGGACCTAAATTAAATGGTCTGGTAGTGTTGTCGCGGTAATCCGATGCAGAGGCGGACAGGACTGGTCACTTTGGCGACACTTGGGAGAGGCCTGTGTCCAACGGTGGACGTCTTTCGGCTGAAATGGTGATGATAATTTTACCTAATAAAGTTTTCCGTTAAACGTTTCATAACACTTCTTTCGTAGTACAGTTTTAGTTTAGTAGTACGAATTAATGATGTGCCTGATTTCTAAAAGAACATTACATGTACACGTATTTACATATTTATCTATAATTATGCACAACACAAGTAAATATCCTAGACAAATACGGGCATGGTGATAATAAGTATTTACCTACTCCTTAATATCGTTAAACTAACGAAGATTACGTAGATATCTGTCTTGCTAGACTAACGACGATTTCTTTCCTTTCTTAATGGCCTGAGCAACTTGCTATGAATACAAATCGGGCCCAAAAGATTGACTACCAGTGACTACCATCTAGGCGTCTACAGAGACAAATTAATGGTATATTCCTCAGAGACACTGCGAACACTAGAAAGGTGCTTGCCATTGCACTGCATACTAATGGTAACTTGAGTGTATGCCGATCTTATTGACAGTACAGCATGGAACTCTGAACCTATCACCAGAACCAGTTCTAGCGACGCTTTGTTACCGTATTCGGTGAATGTAAATGTAATTATTAGGATGTGGTTAGGAAATTAAGTTAATTATGTACTTTGCACACGAGCAAATGTGAGCTCCTTAATTTAATTTGCTGATCAAGCAATGATATATTCTAGGTAGAGTGTAACTCATTCATAAAGGTAACATAGAATTTGTAATTACGTTGCGACACTGTGAGGCCATAATAATTATTAATTAGATCAGTTCCGGATAATTAGATGAATTTATATGTCAGCCTAGTTTCGCCTTGTCCTTTATACCGCGAACATCGAAGGACTGGAACAATTTGCCGGCTGTAGTCTTCCCGTCCGAT
Source organism: Leucania comma (assembly GCA_958295575.1). Classification (NCBI taxonomy): domain Eukaryota; kingdom Metazoa; phylum Arthropoda; class Insecta; order Lepidoptera; family Noctuidae; genus Leucania; species Leucania comma. The sequence continues at coordinate 17,650,234 of OY282466.1, forward strand.
TCTAATTTAGGTGTTTACAAGGCTAAAGTGAATAGCACTTAATAAACTAGTGCACTTCAACATCAACGATTGCATCACTGCTTACCATCAGGTGCGACTGGGTGCGACCATAGTCATGCACTAAGTTTAAAAACAATATTAAAAAAAGAAATAAACTTTAAGTACACTAATATTATAAAGGTTATTTTAAAGGTTCATGAATTTATGTTTGTTACTTCTTCACGCTCGAACGGCTAAACAGATTTTGATGAAGCTTGTTACACGGGAAGACCTTTTCTTGAAATAGCACATAGGAAACTTTTTATTCCGGTAGTTCTTTTCGGACAATTTTCTACTTTTGCGCAGAGAAAGCAACTGGCAGCAGCTAGTAATAATATAAAATACAAAAAAAAAAATAACGTAAAAAATTCCCGTAGAAAAAAATACCAAAAAAAAGAGAGAGGAATGTGATCTCTCTATATCACTCAAAGGCTTGCTGGCAGAAAACTCATTGCTGAGTTAAGCTCGCCTTTGTACATCAGATGTCAAATAATTGTACTAATATTAAACTTTGTTTACAATAAAGAATTAAGAAAAAAAATACACAAGAAAAAAAGACCAAAGAAAAAAATACCGATATTAAGAAAAATATATACTAGTACCACTGTTACAATAACCTTATGAATATACAGTGTTGTTTGTCATATTCCTTAATGTTGTTAACAATACCACACACTACACGATGTGCAATATATGTCAGCATTGTAATTTACGTTGGTTTATGATTGAGCAACAATCGCGCCTAAGCAACGCCGACGTACTACATCTTGGTGGGCTGTCTTGTAAATCATCGTTGCATTTGAATGCTGTAATTAAACATAAGCTTTGTTGTGATGTGCAAGATGATGTTTTATATTCAACTATTCGGTTGTATAGATAGTGGTGCATAAATTATATTCTATATGAAATAATATTCCATAACTTTTATACAACGCCATCTAGTCCCAAACCAAGCAGAGCCTGTGGTATGAGTACAACTGATAAACATACTTATATAAATTTAAATACATACTAATTATAGATAAACTACCTAACCCGGCGGACTTCGCACAGTCTATGAATATTTTGAGGATTTTTTTTTTCGTGAATTTTTCCATTTTTTACCACCTTTTAAATCTTCCCTGGAGTATCACGAATATTTCAATACCAAAATTGGCCAAATTGGTCCAGCCGTTCTAGACTTTTAGCTAACCAATGAACAGCTATTCATTTTTATGTATAAGAAGATTACACCCAGAAGATTACACAGAACAAACGATCGTGCTCATCACACAAACATTTGTCCTGAGTGGGAATCGAACCCACAACCTCCGGCACAGCATTCAGAGACACTGACTATTAGACCTTGACAGGCCTTTCTGACAGGCCTGTTCAACCTTCTCACATTATTACTTACTTAATTATTTTATTTACTTATTTACTTATTTATTTACTTAATTATTATGCCAGCAGCTTCGCACGCGTCCCTATGTCACTCAGTGTATATCACTGAGTGACAACACTAGCATTTTATTGGTGAAAGAACTTTTTAAATCAGCCAGGAATTTTTATTTATTGTTTATTAAAACTTCATTCATCACAAAGGTACAAAGGGGGACTTAATAATAATAATAATATATTCCACAATTGTCACACAACGCCGCCTAGTCCCGTGCTAAGCAGACCTTATGATGTTATGAGTACTAGACGATTGATAAACATACTTATATATTTCTAAATACATGCCGAGGGTGGCGAAGAGAAAACATGGCGGCTGCATAAAAGAATAAAAGGTTATTAAGAAAATAAGGATACGAATGTATGTATGTATATGTAAAATAAACACACAAATATATTTAATGTTTTTGAGTTTATTCATTACAAATATACAAAAATAAAAATAAATCCTTTTTTTAATTTTAATATTAGTTAGATTTATAATATTAATCCAGATAAAGTACATTTATTAGAAACAAACTTTTGCCCGTTTTCTCAATGCCTGCCTAGCCTTGTCGTCGTGAAATTTAGAAATTGTACTAAAGAACTTTACTTCCAGAATAAAAAGTATAATTTGTCCTCATTCTGATCGTGGTTATAACTTCAAGTTCTATCCAAATCTACATTGTAGGAGTGGGATTGACATTGGTAGTCTAGTCGTTATCATATCAGTTTTAAGTCAATAAATAAACCATGGTTAATGTTGGCGACATAGCACGAAGAATCGTCAAACTTTGCAACAGAATAACACATTGCTCGCAAAACAGACGGCCGTTGGGGTCAAAAACTTCTGGAGTAACACCCGCGTACCGGAACACGCAGCGTTGGAAAGCCTCCTAAAAGGTGGACAGATGACCTGATAACGGCTGCAGGAATCTGATGGATGCGAGACAGTCAGGAACATTTATTGTAGCGACACTTAGGGGAGGCCTATTTCCAACAGTGGACATCTGCGAGCTGAAATAATGATGATGATGAAATAAACAATCAAAAGTAACCAAAAATATAATCAAGCGTCAAACGTCAAACAATTTGACGTCCCCTAAAGAATTTCCAATTAAATTCCCATCACAATTTCTTCAAGCAATAGCCATGACGTTATTGCGATGACAAAGCAAATATTTTAGATTTCATAAGCGAAGAAAATTAACTCAAAATGTTGTTCAATAAGAGACAGGGCGGAATTCCAGCGTTTTCACCGCTGCACCCGAGTTATGAAACGCCAAGATAAATGCAACCGACAGCGCTGTGCACTCTTTACACACTTTATACGATACGACGTGTTTACGATTTTCTCATACTACTTTGCGGTTTATGTTTTTTTCGAGTAAATAACATTCTTGTCTTTAGCCAGCTGGTAACAAAAATGTAAATCAAAGAGTTTTTTGTTTCGCCAAATAATAATGTATTCGCGTTGTTTTCTGTTTAGACGTTTTGCTTGCTATTTAACAATCATATCTACACTATGTAAGTAGAAAATCCAACAACAGATATTTACCATTATATGACTGCTTATGAGCTTTCAACATATCGATGAAAAGGAGTTAGACCGGGAACAGATCATGAAACAAATCAATTTTCTTTATTGAATATAACAAATGTGGCATGGTTCAAGATCAATAATGCGCAAAAGCTTCGGTAGAGTCATTCACAGATCAAAGATTTTTGTATGTTATGTATTCATGTCCTTAAGCAATTCTTAAGCTTTAAAATAGTTATGAGTCGCCAAGCATAAAAGTAACCCTGTGTCACGAATGAATACTATGATATCGATCTTTAGTAATTGCAGCCCCCAGTTTTCTATGCTGGCTGTATCTAGGCGTACCGTTAGATCCTGGCCTACAACTGGGCTAATCATAACCACAGCCTAGCTTCCTACTCAGTACGTTAATATAGCTGACCTTGTTTAATAGGTAGATAGCTTTTGCTTATGACTTGAATAAACGTGGGCTAAGCATGTATCCCTGAGGCATTCTCACAATATATGCTCATTTCTTTGACAGGATATTGTGTTTGTTGGAAGTTTTGCAAGTGAACTTTAGCTTACAATTGGTCTTAGTATTTGATATTGTCTGGATGTTAAATAAAAATATGTAAAAAGACGTAACCCACGTACAAATAAAGTACCATCATCATCATCATCATCATCAAATCAGCCGAAAGACGTCCACTGTGTACATAGGCCTCCCCCAAGTGTCGCCACAATGAACGATCCTGTGCATCTCGCATCCATCCGATTCCCGAAACTCTTGCCAGGTCATCGGTCCACCTTGTAGGAGGCCTTCCAAAACTGCGTCTTACGGTACGCGTCGCTATTCCAGAACCTTTCGGCCCCAACGGCCATTCGTTTTTGCAATTGCAATGTGCCCTGCCCACTGCCACTTAAGTTTGTCGATTCTACGTGCTATGTCGGCAACCCTGGTTCTCTTGCGGATATCTTTAAAGTACCATACATTCATAAATAAGACCGTAGTCGAGCACTTCAAACGTGATGAAAATTCTAACACCCGTATTTATAAACAAGAAAAACTAAATACTTGAGTAAAAGTAACTACTATTCGTATTCTATAGTTAAGAAAAATTTGAATTTTGAATGCAAAGTTTAAACGTCGAGTAATGACTTAATAAGATTTTACTTAGTAACAAGTAAATACTTCTTTATAAATACGGGTGTTAGATGTGTGTTTCATGAGCAAACGAAACAAGAGCGCATCTAAATAAACCTTCAACTTTAAAGAATATAAATATCTCAAGTAGATACTTGAAACAAAGTCAGTGATATGTTTCTAACACAAGTTAATCGCTGTCAATTCTATTGTTGATTCGAGAAAACGCAAGTGTAGTATAGTTTGTTTTGGTTACATCAGAGAATGACGACTTAAGCGAGGTGACCTTAAGTTTCTTCCGTGAGCAATTTATAAAAATAATTTGTTTGAGAAAAAACGTTAAAGTGAACTTGGAACACTAATTTGTTGAATACTAGCGATTTCTATATTTAATTTGATGGTTATTGGTTAAACTTAACGGTTATTTTAGTTTAACAATTTTAAATACTCTTGTAAATTTGCTACCTTGATACCTTGTAGTGATTGTTCCACTTTCATAGATTCGGGAAAGTCTTAAAACCTACAAAATCTACGAAAACTTAAATCAAAGTTGTTACTGAAGATGATAATGAAAGTAGATTTCTTCGGAAAACCTATTCTACCAGAAAGACTTAGTAATAAGTTAAAATTTCTAGAATAAATTTTTCGTTGAGACGAAGATATTTGAAACTCAGGAAATGATTAAGTAGCAGCTGAAACAGTACCTTATATAATCTCAATTTGAACTAAGAAATTTGAAAGAAAAGTCGATTCGAAAAGTGTAAAGGTCGATTTCAGAATTCAGCATTTTGAGTTAAAATCCTTAATTTAGTAATCAGTATTTACAATTGTGTCAATACTTGGATCAAACCGTCAAACGTAGAAACGGTTTATTCCCAAAAACATCCCGCTATTTCTTTTAACGTCAATTTGATTACTTATCTGTCAACTGTCACACTCCCGTCAGTCGCGACAATCATGCTCCGTAAAACTATCAAGTTTATTCTAAACTTGGCACGCATCTGAGCGTCATCTGGAGCATCACAATCTGGGTCAGTTGCTTTGTAAGGCGCACTAGCTACCCGCCTGCGTTCGCTGCCACTAACAATACATCTGATCGTCCAATTACGACCTACAGGATTACTTAGCTACGTAACTATGTTAGGAATTAATTACTTAGTCACAACATCATGCTAGAATCGCCAAACTGAAGTAACTGGCTGGACACATTCATATGAGTCCCGTACTGGAAAAGTTCAGTATTGAAAGATCTCTCACAAGGTGAACCGATGACCTGCTGAGGGTCGCGGAAATCCGACGGATTCGAGACGGACAAAACCGATCGTTGAGACGATTTAGGTGTGACCTATGTCCAACTGTGGACGTCTTTCGACTGAATTAATGATGGTGATGAAAATCAACCTTATTGTTATCAGAGAGTTAAGCTAAAATATGTTTAAGCTAGTTATAGCAGAAAAATCGAAATTGACTAACAACAGATGATATAAATCAATCAACTCGAATAATCTAGTTTACGATTGGTCAATTTAGATTACCAATCAATTACTTTTGATTAATAAAATCATCAACCTACAAGACCTATAAGTGCCCTGGTAATACGATTAATTCTGATATTGCTGCGAAATTTTTTACATCAGGAAGTCCTTCATTTCAAAATTATGGACGAAAAAATAAGAAATTAAAAAGAATTTTAAATTCCGAGCTATCATAAAGTCTTTTTGGAAAATAATAATAAGACACCTTAAAGTTCCTCGATCTTCAATCTTAAATTTTTTTTTCGATATTAATCCAGTTACCAAAATAGCGGCAAAGGTTCAATTTCGAATTCACATGCTATAAACGTATTTCGTAACATCATTGATTGACATTTTTTTATCTAACAAGACAATGTAGGCTTTGTGCTGGTATAGTCAATTGAGCGGCAAACTGGCAGCCTTGGAGGTTCACATTTGTAATGAGTGAAAGGCAGCGCCTCGACCATACATAGTTGGGGCGTGACTCACAGATGACGTTTTATTTACGAATATATCGACCTCTGCACCTTCAACTTTAGAATAGCTATTAATAAGATATATGGTTTGGAAATGTGGAACTCTGGTCAGTCTGACCCCATTTGCAGCTGTACAGAAAACTGCACGGTAAAATTAAGCCACGTAGTCTCTCCATAAAATTAACAAAACCAATAAATTCAGTTTTGTTAATAACTTTAAATTTTATTGTTTACCTATCTACCAAACTCGAAGAGTAATTTTAAATCAGAGAACAAAACAACATGCTAGAGCACCAACAATTAGGAGTAACAATACTATTAAAACAAAGTAATGAAACTTCATTGCGTACAATTGCATTTTTCCCACGAATGCTCCGATTAGATTTACCGATAACAATATAAAAATTAACAGTGCAGTCTATTGCAGCATTTAAAGCTAACGTTCTATTTTCAAATCATTAATCTCGTTATGATTGGCTGGAAAATACAGTTACGGTAGCTACAAGATGGAATCATGTTTGCTAGGCCATAGAGCAGGCGCGTCTCGGCTACTTGGGATCTAAATAGAGCAGCAAGTCAATCTCCGGTGCAGAGGCATATCCGAATATCCTTCAAAGGATTCAGGTTCGCCTCGCTAAGAGGCACTCGACACAATTGATCGGCAGCCACCGTGTCGGCGACCGGTCGACATTGCTCTCCTCCCATCTGGTACAAGCCTTATTGACGCATAACTGTTTTGTATGCATGCATTTTGTAATGTGGGCTTCTGGTATCGTTTGTTGGTTTTAATTATGAGCTGTTTGGAACAGATATGTACTTATTAGAGCCTTTAATTTTATGAGACTTCACGTGGTTTTTCTACAACCAAAACTTATGTGTCCAGTACACAGTTCACCGCCAGAGCTGCAGAATTATTAGAAAGATGTACTGTGGCCGTCGCAAAGGACAACTAAAGGAACCCAATGACTTTTACTCAGCATAAGTCTAACACTCTCCCGTTCCACCAAAATCGAGAGAAGTCATTTGATATATAATTTAAGGCTTAAAAAAAGTCAGTTCATCCCATTTAACTTCTTTTCATTATTAATTTTATCTAGCAATTCGTTAAATGTTTTTGCAATATGACAACGATTATTAATAATTAAATAGATTATGTTATTATGTTGTAAGACTTTATTCGTGAGCACGAAGTCCATCATGAAACTATGTGATATTTTCTCTTAATTATTCGTACATTATTTTGCAATATTAAATGTCAATAATGTCGTAACTCCATCCATAGGTATTACATACACGAACATTAGCGTATCTAACTAATCAAAAATGTGCGTAATCGATTAAAAAACCAGCTTTCTCCAATGAGAGAAGTAGTGAATTGGTATGATCCGCGTTGATTGAAAGCCTCATATCTCGATATTCAACAGTTACAAAGCTCAGTCATCCGAGGCAGTAGACATGGGAAATGAATGCGATCCCTGATGAAACCCATTACCTATGATATACATGATGTAATATCTGGGAAAGTACGTATAAGGTAGAGTAACTGTTGTAGCCGTATACACACTAGTACCTACTGTACTTACAAGAGCAAGCCTCGGACAAGCTACCCGACCTTATCTCATAAATGTACTAATAAAAAGTTATAATATATCCTAACCTATGTTTAATTTTGTTATTTTCTAAAAACTATAAACAGCGCAACTCAATCAGATTTTAATTACGTTTCTAAGAACATTCAATATCCAAAAGAAATTTATGTAGATCTAATAACGTTCCATATTAATTAGCCTTTGATATTCTCTCATGATGATGGCGGATATTGATCTATTGAGATTTTCCGTGGCCGCAATAAGCTACAAGTCAATGGAAGCATTCGCTTTGATCGTTCCTTTATGCTATTCAGTAACACCCAGTGATATATCGCTGTGCGGGATAATTACGGCCAACACACGTAACTATGTGTTACCTGCATATGTATGTCGGTATTCTCTCGCGAATAGTTGCATGAGATACGGACAATATTGTGACGTTTATAGCAATTCTATGAACGAACCGTGGGGCCATATTGTCTCCATATTTCTATTGTAAAATACCGTGTCCGGATTTCCGGAATGAGTCAAAATTTCAAACTCGTCAATTACTCACATCTATGCAGATTCATTCCGCTATAAAAGCTTAAATATTTGTGCTATTGGCTCGTCGAAAACTGCTTCCTCTCGGCTAAATTGCTAAATTGTATGGTCATGTTTCCGGATACGATTTACGAAAAAGGCGGACTATAAAACGCGGGGTTTATGTTTACAGTTTTAGGCAAAAGCGTAGAATATAGTCGTATACTGAGTGATTGCATTTCGCTGCAGTAACATAACTAGCTAAGTGGGTCAAACACATTGCATCGTGTTGCGGGCGCGCGCGGTGAGGCGTGGATACGCCGCGGTCTTCGCGATACCTCGCCTAACTCGCACGCTCTATTTATGCCTATTTACTTTTTTATCTTGTACGTTAATGCGCGGAAATTGAATGAATATTATAATATTATTGGCTTTTTTTGTAGTTTTATTAACACTATCTTTGAACTTGTGAGTGTTATTAAATATCTGACCCCATAATACAATATTACGGAGACAAAACGACATCAACTGAAGACGTTTCACATTAAGAGAAATCATGCAATTACAAAAGTTATAAGCGGAAGAGTGTCACATTGTGCCCATTCATTAAAAACGGTTTAGTCGTGGATAGTTACAGAAGTTGATTACTTTAAGATGTCTGCAACAACTTATCCTTTATTACTTACTTCATAAACCACATCAGATTGAAACGTTAACTTAGTTGTTTAAGTTACCTACAGAATTATATCAAACGTAAAAGTTTGGCAACAATGTTGTTTTCAATAAATTCCTTTTTACAATCAAGTCATTAACGATACTGCAGCTCGTCATCGTAAACGTTTTGGCAAATCGCTGCAGTTTCATCTAAGTATCAGTAACTCAGTTGATGTTTTGAATTATGTACGTAGAGTAGATGTGGCTTCACGTGGCATATACTTGTACAAAGCAGTTAGCTTTTAGAGCTTAAGCTTGTCTTGACGTGCTTAAGCTTAAGAAGGAGCTCTAGGGCACGTTCACAAACCAACACACGAGAACGTCTTAATCTACATAATATATTAACACAAGGAGCTTAAAGCAAATTCTTTTTTTAGTGTGGTGGAAATTTCCCGCTTCCCGCCTTCTCCCGCGCTACCTTTTCCTGATTAAAATCACCTGTTTTCTTTCAGTTGCCCTCAGCTTTTCTGAGTCACTGTAACTATTTCGAATATACCCACAGCCATCTAAGCTTACTGTAACATTTTATCATAATTTGAGTTTAACATCTATTAAAACGTAATGCAAATATAGACAGAGTAAATAATGTTATGAACACGGATTTCTACCTCAGTTTAATATTGCTTTCCAATTCCTTCAAACATAATTAAATACTGCGCTACAAATTGTTCCGTAAATTCCACATTCTCAAATTCAATCTCGAACGAGGTTCATAGGCTAGTTAAGCACACCTGTTGAATCACTAATTCTGAATTAGTAATCGCTTTAAGCTGATTCAACTTCACAATCACCCCCCCCCCCCCCCTAGCCGAGTTACGTTCGTTTTGTCTAGTTTGAACGCTCGGAGTTGGCCACGCCCCCAATTCCTTTGTTCCGACCACGTGACTGAGCGTTGAGATGACGTCATAACAAAGGAATCGGGGGCATGGCAACTCCAAGCGTACTTGTCAAGCTCACTTATCTAAACGATCTTAAATTGGCTAGCGGGGCAGGACACACTGAACTTTTGGCTGCGAAATCAATTTGATCCGTCAGTGAGTGCCCGACTGAGTAATTCGGTGTTCACGAGCCATACCCGCCAAACCACTGTGCGGTTACTTTATTACTTTACGTAAAATTTTCGAGAAATTGTTTCTCGGTACTCAAATAGTTTCAGTACACAAAGGCACACCGTATAACCATGATTTTGTATGTCTTTATTGCGAAATGAAGCTTTCACCCGAAGCCCTTTGAAAGGAGAAAGCCTTCGCTTAAGACCTGTCCACGTTTACACAAAATTTCTAATCTTATTACACTTTGTATTCTTTGCATAAACACGCTAATTGATTTGTAGAATCAACATGTTTCTTTCTAAATAAACTTAGTATGCCTCCTTGATGTTAGACTATTTTTATGGTGGGAATCTTCTCTCGTTCTAGGGGGAGCAAGAGAGAGTATCAGACTTTTACTGAATAGTCCCGCAGCCCAGTTTAAACTTGCGTTATTAAAATCTTGCTTTATCTTTTTCAGGATGGGAGTTGAAAGGCTTACACTGTTACAAATTCTTCAACATCAGGCATTCGTGGGAGAAAGCGGCAGAACTATGTCGAAGGTAGGATGAAACAAGGAATTTAAAGCTACTTTTCTGCTTTTTAATCAAGTAACACGGTCTAACAAAAATAATGTTTCAGGTATGGCAGCGAACTTATGGTTGTAGATAACTATTCTGAGAACAACATGACCGCTAACATGGTGCCAGCCAGCCCCAGTAACAACCACTACTGGCTCGGACTCGCGACGGTCGACGACCTAAGAACGAACACACTCGAATCAGCCGCCGGTGCTCTAGTCTCGCAGTATGCCGGTTTCTGGGACCTGCGACAGCCAAACCCCAAAGCAGGAGAATGTGTCGACGTCCACGTCACATCTGATAGCCAGTCGTGGGAGCTAACTACCTGTGAAACCCTTCTGCCTTTTATGTGCCGAGCTGCCGCCTGCCCTGCCGGTAAGCAACATCAACAACCAATTGTTTACCTATCAACTTTTACATGCTCAATTACAAGCTTAGTCATACAATGTTAAGGTTACAGAAAACAATAAACTCACGCTATTACAATTTGTTTTAGGAACCTTCCATTGTTCTAATGGAAAATGCATCAACGCAGCCTTCAAATGCGACAAGCAAGACGATTGTGGCGATGCTTCCGACGAAATGGACTGTGCTTCCGAATGTCACTTCTATATGGCCAGCAGTGGAGATGTAGTCGAGAGTCCTAACTACCCTCACAAATATCCTCCTTTCAGCGACTGCAAATGGACTCTCGAGGGTCCACAAGGTCAAAATATCGTCTTACAGTTCCAAGATTTTGAAACTGAAAAGTCTTTCGACACTGTTCAAATTTTGGTTGGCGGCAGAACCGAAGATAAATCTGTGAATTTAGCGACACTTTCTGGAAAACAAGATTTATCTAACAAAATTTATGTTTCCGCTTCGAACTTCATGATTATTAAATTCAGTACAGATGGTTCAGTAGAAAGGAAAGGTTTCCGTGCAGCTTGGAAAACCGAGTCATCTAACTGCGGAGGCATGCTTAGAGCCACGCCTCAAGGTCAAGTACTGACCTCGCCTGGTTATCCAAATGGCTATCCTGGTGGCCTAGAATGCGTATATGTTATCGAAGCTCAACCAGGGAGAATAGTCTCATTAGAGATCGAAGATCTAGAATTAGGAATGAACAGGGATTATATTGTCATCAAGGATGGTAATACTCCATCTAGCCCTGTTTTGGCAAGATTAACTGGACCAGGTGAAGAAAATCAAAAGGTTGTAGTATCAACTACGAACCATCTGTACATGTACTTCCGAACGAGTCTTGGCGATTCCAAGAAAGGATTTAACATGAGATACTCTCAAGGCTGCAGAGCAACAATCATTGCAGCTAATGGTACTGTTACATCACCTGCTTACGGACTGGCAAATTACCCGAATAACCAAGAATGTTTATATAGAATAAAGAACCCTAACGGTGGTCCACTGTCGTTGAAATTCGACGAATTTAGCATTCACCCATCAGATGTAGTCCAAGTTTTTGACGGAGCTAGCACAAGTGGTTTAAGATTACATTCTGACAACGGATTTACTGTGAAACCAAGAATAACACTAACTGCATCCAGCAGCGAAATGTTGATACGATTTATGTCTGATGCTTTACATAATGGAATAGGTTGGAAGGCGACGTTCTCGGCAGGTAAAGTATTCACACTACGACGAGAGCAAACGTGGAACAAATAGACGTGTATTCAAATTTTGTTATCTTACAATTTATTTTGCAGATTGCCCTACTCTTAAATCCGGTCTCGGTGCTTTAGCGTCAAACCGAGATACCGCTTTTGGGACAGCTATAACATTCTCATGTCCGATTGGCCAAGAATTCGCAACAGGGAAATCTCGTATCACAACAAAATGTTTAGACGGAGGAAAATGGTCAACTACTTACATTCCTAGCTGTCAAGGCAAGTAACAAACGAGGAATGGTGGCATTGCACAATGCAGTGTTACTGTAGGTTAAATAGGAGTACTTATGTGATTTTATTGTTACTTTACAGAGGTATATTGCGGCCCGGTGCCTCAAATCGATAACGGATTTTCAATTGGCTCTACAAACGTGACTTACCGAGGTGTTGCAACTTATCAATGTTATGCTGGCTTTGCTTTCCCAACTGGACAACCCATTGAAAGAATCTCGTGCTTATCTGATGGGCGATGGGAGAGAACACCTACTTGTTTAGGTAAGTTAACAGAATTTAATTTTTTTCATTGACATTTCACACAAGTTATTGTAGAACATTAACGTCAACACGTCTGAGCCAAAACTGAATCACTCTCGAATTGTCGCTTCGCATCGGTTACGGCAAGGACATATTATTCCAATAAACAACTTTGCTTATCTGACGCGAAAATCTGATTCCCCTAAATATGAGGTGAATAGAAAAAAATAAAAAGTACAGCATGTGTTGGTGGAATGTGTCCGATATAGTATCAAGAGATACTCGTACATTCTTTTAAACTCTAAGTTGTCCGCAATTGATGTAGGAGTGTTCAATGTCATATTAGCGAAACCTAATTGTTAGGCAGCAAAAGTGTTGTATTCATAGAGTGGGCGAGTCAAACTTTTACTGACTAGAAACCATCAATGTTCTGTCATTTTTCCTTTGCATTTTAGGCCCACGATAACTCTTTCAAATGTTACCGCAGCCCTAGTGTAATAGTAGGATATAATTGACATTGTCACACAAACGTACGAATTTTTTTAAGATTTTGTGAACATAAATAAATATTTTATTAATTTAATAAAAAAAAAGAATGATCAACACACCTAAAAACTGTTGTGTTATGTCTAACAATATTGTTTATTTTTGTTTTGTTTTTTCTACAGCATCACAATGCGTTGCCCTTCCGGATGTCCCTCACGCCAACGTTACAATCTTGAACGGTGGAGGCCGAAGCTACGGTACTATAGTTCGTTATGAGTGCGAGCCTGGCTACGTAAGATCTGGACAGCCAGTACTGCTTTGCATGAGTAACGGTACTTGGTCAGGAGACGTGCCAACATGCTCTAAGGCATTGTGCCCTGAATTCCCAGAAATCAAGAATGGGTTTATCGTTGACCAGACTAGAATATACATGTTTGGTGATGAAGCTCGTGTTCAATGTTTCAAAGGTAAATATCTTTTTTGAATTCACTAGCTACAATTTCGGTTTTCCTATAAAAACAAGGTTTTGTTTTTATAGAAAAAGCATACCAACATTCGTACCGACTTTTGCCGATCATATCATAACCGTTAATTTTTCAGGATACAAACTGAATGGACCAAGCGTACTCAAATGTGGACCTAACCAAGAATTCGACCACCCACCGACTTGTGAAGATATCAATGAGTGTGTCAACAGTCAATGTGACTCAGCCTCGACTGAATGTAAGAACACCCAGGGTGGTTTCTACTGCCCCTGCAAAGCTGGTTTCGCACCCAGCTTAGACTGCAGACCAGTTGGTGATTTGGGATTGATCAATGGAGCTATTCCTGACGAATCTATTACTACTTCTGCTCCAGAACCTGGGTATTCCAAAGGAGTAAGTGTTTTTCAAAATTCTTCTTTAGCCACCAGTACTTTCTTTTTACATCAAGTATTAATCTATTATTTCGCTCGACAGATGGTACGTTTAAACAACGGAGGTGGCTGGTGTGGTAACAACTTAGAGGCTGGAGCCAACTGGATTCTTATCGACTTAAGAGCACCCACAATTATCAGAGGATTCAGGACCATGAGCGTGATGCGCGGTGATGGTAACATTGCGTTCACATCTGCCATCAGAATCCAGTACACCAACGACTTGACTGATGTGTTCAAAGACTACACCAATCCCGACGGTACTGCTGTAGAATTCCGTATATTAGAGCCTACTCTATCTGTCCTCAACTTACCAATGCCAATTGAAGCGCAGTACGTCAAATTCAAGATTCAGGACTACGTTGGCGCACCTTGTCTGAAGGTTGAAATCATGGGATGCGCAAGATTAGATTGTATGGACATTAACGAGTGCAGTGAAAATAATGGAGGTTGTGAGCAGAAATGTTTGAACACGTAAGTATTTTCTTTCTTAACAGTTTGATTAAGGATTTTTTTCTGTGCTTGATACACCAAATACCTGACAGCAACGCTTTATTCTTTTTAGACCTGGAAACTTTTCATGCGCCTGCAACATCGGCTACGAACTCTACTCTTCCAACGGTACAGCTGGATTTGCGATCGAAAAGTCGGAAACGGGTGAAAGGGATGGAGACACATACCAAAGAAATAAATCTTGTGTACCAGTCATGTGCCCGCCTCTTGGATCTCCGGAAAACGGAAAATTGCTGTCAACAAAAGACGCTTACCACTTTGGAGATATTGTTCAGTTCCAATGTGATTTCGGATTTGTAATGTCTGGATTCTCGTCACTTCTTTGTACTTCTAGTGGTACCTGGAACGGAACTACACCTTTATGTCAATGTACGTACAAAATATTACCAGATACTTTATATAACAGTAAATTTAAGTCGATTTGATACTATTTTAACCATGTTTGCAGATGCCCGTTGTGTGACACTATCCGATGATAAAAACGATGGCCTAAAGGTGATCAGAGATGACCCTGAAAGCGTCCTGGTTCCATACAGAGACAACGTTACCATTACTTGCACCTCACCCGGGCGACAGTTGAGAAATACTGTATCATCGTCGTTCAGACAGTGTGTCTATGATCCTAAACCGGTGAGTCACATCAAAATTTACCACAGTTTATTTCTCAGAAACAAACATTAGTCTATTAACGTTAGTACTATTCTTAATTAATTTTTACACAACATTGAAATAATGCATTAAATTTTCCAGGGTTTACCCGATTACTGGTTCTCTGGAGCTCAACCGCAATGTCCCAGGAAAGACTGTGGTGTTCCAATGCCAACGCCTGGAGCTGAATACGGCCAGTACCTTGACACCAAATACCAAAGTTCTTTCTTCTTTGGCTGCCAAAACACTTTCAAGCTCGCTGGACAAACAAGCAAACATGATAACGTAGTCAGATGTCAAGCTAACGGCATTTGGGACTTCGGCGACTTGAGATGCGAAGGACCAGTGTGTCAAGATCCAGGCAGGCCAGCCGACGGTTACCAAATTGCAAGAAGCTATGAACAAGGATCTGAAGTTCTATTCGGCTGCTCTAGACCAGGATACATTCTTATCAACCCCAGACCAATAACTTGTATACGCGAACCTGAATGCAAAGTTATTAGACCCCTTGGGCTCGCATCTGGAAGAATACCTGACTCTGCTATCAACGCAACATCTGAAAGGCCTAACTATGAAGCTAGAAACATCAGGCTCAATTCGGTAACAGGATGGTGTGGCAAACAAGAAGCCTTTACTTACGTCAGCGTTGATTTAGGCAAAGTATACAGAGTCAAAGCTATACTCGTAAAGGGTGTCGTTACTTCTGACATCGTGGGCAGACCTACAGAAATCAGATTCTTCTATAAGCAAGCAGAAAATGAAAACTACGTGGTTTACTTCCCTAACTTCAACCTAACAATGAGAGATCCTGGAAACTACGGCGAACTAGCCATGATCACCTTGCCTAAATTCGTACAAGCTAGATTCGTTATTTTGGGTATTGTGAGCTTCATGGATAACGCTTGTCTGAAATTCGAGCTGATGGGTTGTGATGAACCAGCCACAGATCCTTTGTTAGGTTATGATTACGGATACTCTCCCTGTGTTGGTAAGTATATAACTTATATTGTCTGCTTTCTTTATCTTACTACACAAATTTCACGAGTGTAATTAACAACTTCTACCTGTTACAGACAACGAGCCACCTGTATTCCAAAACTGTCCTCAACAACCAATTGTCGTACAAACTGATGTCAACGGAGGTCTTTTACCAGTCAATTTCACTGAGCCTACAGCGACTGACAACTCTGGTGCTATTGCTAGATTAGAAGTCACACCACAGCACTTCAGAACTCCTATCCAAGTATTCCACAATATGGTGGTACGTTACGTGGCATTCGATTTTGATGGAAACGTAGCGATTTGTGAAGTTAACATCACAGTACCAGATTACACTCCTCCAAAACTCAGCTGCCCTCAAAGTTACGTTATTGAACTCGTCGATAAACAAGACAGTTACGCTGTCAACTTTAATGATACCAGAAGACGAATAAATGCAACCGATGCTTCTGGTGAAGTCTCCCTTAGATTCGTTCCGGAAAGAGCCGTCATTCCCATACGCGGCTACGAAAATGTAACTGTCATCGCTACCGACAAATATGGCAACAGAGCTCAGTGCAACTTCCAAGTAAGCATCTTTTCTATATAAACCTATTTAATAATATAAAAATTACCTACATAATTTTTTTTTATATATTTTTCGTTTATTTTTAGGTGTCTGTGCAAGCCACACCTTGTGTAGACTGGGAATTGATGCCACCAGCACATGGTGCTATGAACTGTCTGCCAGGAGATAGAGGAATTCAATGTATTGCTACCTGCAGTCCTGGCTTCCGATTCACTGATGGAGAACCAGTCAAAACATTTGTTTGCGAGACGAAACGTCAATGGGTGCCTTCATCTGTTGTGCCAGATTGTGTTTCAGAAAGTATGTAATCATTCGATATTTGCTACATGACATAATTTCTAAACCACAGAATTGCCTTAAAATAACCATGTCACGCCTTTGTTACAGATACCCAGCAAGCCGCATACCACGTTGTTTCTACCGTTCAATACCGAGCTCTCGGGGCAGTTTCTAACGCTTGCTTACCGCAATATAAAGACTTGGTCGCTCAATATGACAACGTCCTAAACGAAAGACTTAGCCAACGTTGTTCAGCCGTAAATGTCAACATAAACGTTACATTCGTGAACGTAATACCGACACTTCTTGACGAAAATGTAGTGAAAATGGACTTCGTGTTAGCCATCATACCGGCCGTTAGACAAACACAGCTTTACGACCTCTGTGGTTCGACTTTGAACCTTATTTTTGACTTGTCTGTACCATACGCTAGCGCCCTTATTGAACCGGTACTCAATGTATCGTCTATTGGCAATCAATGTCCACCGTTACGGGCTATCAGAAGTTCTATTACTAAAGGATTCACCTGCAGTACCGGAGAGGTATTGAATATGGATACAAATGATGTTCCACGATGCTGTGAGTATTGTTTCTTGCACTGTACCTTTTTTTTAATTTTTTTGATAACCATAATTTACTTATAATGAATGTCTATTTCAGTACACTGCCCTGCTGGAACCTTCGCTGAAGAGAAACAAAAAACTTGTACAATGTGCCCTCGCGGATTTTTCCAAAACCAAGCTCGTCAAGGTTCATGTCTCAAGTGTCCTCAAGGAACATTTACTCGAGAAGAAGGCTCCAAGGATATCAACGACTGTATACCTGTTTGTGGATACGGCACATACTCGCCAACTGGATTAGTTCCTTGCTTGGAATGCCCTAGAAACAGCTACACAAGCGAACCGCCACTAGGAGGATTTAAAGATTGCCAAGCCTGTCCAGTTAACACTTTCACATACCAACCAGCTGCACCTGGAAGGGATAGGTGCAGGGCTAAGTGCGCACCAGGAACTTATTCTCCAACTGGATTGGCTCCGTGCTCTCAATGTCCAAGAAACTTCTACCAAAACCTTATCGGACAAACGTTGTGCATGGAATGTCCGACAAACATGAAAACAGTAGGAACTGGGGCAACAGGCTTAGAAGAATGTCTACCCGTAGAATGCTCAAACAGTGCTTGCCAACATGGCGGTCTATGTGTCCCTAAAGGACATGGAGTTCAATGTTATTGTCCCGCTGGATTCTCTGGGCGCAGATGTGAAGTTGACATTGACGAGTGTGCAAGTCAGCCTTGTTACAACGGTGGTACATGTACCGATCTACCACAAGGATATCGCTGCTCTTGCCCTACGGGATATGGAGGCATCAACTGTCAAGAAGAAAGGTCTGAATGTAGAAATGACACCTGCCCTGAAAGAGCAATGTGCAAAGATGAACCTGGATTCGATAACTACACTTGTCTGTGTAGATCAGGATACACGGGCGTTGATTGTGATATCACGGTAATTGTTGAAAAATAATTTCAATAACGTTTATAAACCATTAGTCCAAAACGTTTATTAATGACATTTATCTTTTTTCAGATTGATCCTTGCTCGGCTAACGGAAACCCTTGCACGAATGGTGCAAGTTGCATTGCACTCCAACAAGGCCGTTACAAATGTGAATGCTTACCAGGCTGGGAAGGACAACTTTGCGAGATCAACACTGACGATTGTATCGAAAAACCTTGTCTTCTCGGTGCACCTTGTACAGATTTAGTTAACGACTTCAGCTGCGCATGTCCACCAGGCTTTACAGGAAAACGTTGCCATGAAAAGATAGACCTCTGCTCAAACGAACCTTGCAAACATGGAATATGTGTCGATAAACTCTTTATTCATCAATGTATCTGCGACCCTGGCTGGAGTGGTCCTTCTTGTGACATTAACATAAACGAATGTGTTAAATCACCTTGTGAAAATGGCGGACAATGTATTGATGGCATTGATGATTTCAACTGTATCTGCGAAGCTGGATACACAGGCAAGACATGCCAGCATACCATCGATGACTGCGCTTCCAACCCGTGCCAGAACGGTGCATCATGCATTGATCAAATAGACGGATTTATCTGCAAATGTCGTCCAGGATACGTAGGACTCCAATGTGAAACAGCTATTAATGAATGTCTGAATGAACCTTGCAATGCCGTGGGTACAGAGCGGTGTATTGATCTTGATAACAAATACCAGTGCATCTGTCGCGAAGGCTTCACAGGAGAGACATGTGAAACTAACATCGACGACTGTGCTTCGGACCCATGCTTCAACGGCGGATCGTGCAAAGATGATATTGGAGACTACAAGTGCGCCTGCCAACCTGGATGGACCGGCAAACGTTGTGAGAAAGACATTGGCAACTGCATGAACATGCCCTGTCAAAATCATGCTAAATGTATCGATCTCTTCCAGGACTTCTTCTGTGTGTAAGTATTTAGTCATAAACAATATACCCAAATAAAAAAGAAATGTGAGTTTTGTAATAATTATTCCGGAAATATTTCAGATGCCCAAGTGGTACCGATGGCAAACAATGTGAGACTGCTCCAGAAAGATGTATCGGGAGCCCGTGCATGCACGGCGGAAAATGCCAAGACTTCGGGTCTGGCCTCAACTGCACATGTTCTCTGGATTACACTGGAATCGGTTGCCAATACGAGTTCGACGCCTGTGAGGCTGGTCTATGTCAAAACGGAGCTACTTGTGTAGACGAGGGCGAAGGTTACAACTGCATCTGCGCTCCTGGCTTCCAAGGAAAGAACTGTGATGAAGACATTGTCGACTGCAAAGAGAACTCTTGCCCACCTTCTGCTTCATGCATTGATTTACCAGGAAGATTCTACTGCCAATGCCCATTCAATCTTACCGGCGACGATTGTAGAAAAAGTAAGAATTTATCATACGCGATTTTCTTGATTATAATAACATCTTCATTTTACGACATGCTAAATACGCAATTATTTTTATTATTCCAGCAATCAGTGTGGATTACGACCTCTACTTCAGTGACCCATTGCGCTCGAGCGCGGCTCAAGTGGTGCCATTCGACACAGCTTCGGCTGATAGTCTGACTATAGCGATGTGGGTCCAATACACACAACAAGATGAAGGCGGAGTCTTCTTTACCGCATACAGCGTTAGGTACGTACTCGTATAACTATTTGTTATATTTCACAAACAAGAATTAAGCTTTGCAATGATTTTTTTTATTAATATTATACTTCCTGATATACTTATTGAAAAATGTTCTTGCATTTCCAGTAACTCCCACATTGCTCTTAATAGAAAGCAAATAATTCAAGCCCATTCGAATGGCGTTCAAGTTTCCCTGTTCCCGGAACTTCAAGATGTTTACCTAAGCTTCGGTGAATTCGCAACGGTAAATGATGGCCAGTGGCACCACGTTGCTTTGGTCTGGGATGGTAACAACGGCGGTCAATTGACACTTATCACTGAAGGTCTGATCGCTAGCAAGATTGAAGGTTACGGCAGCGGACGAACACTACCACAATTGTAAGTTTTTTTGATACAAGCAACAGATTTTATTGTGTCCTTTTATAGAACAATAGACTGCTAGAAAATTTCCTGTAGCATTAAGTCCGGATAGTACCTATATTAAAAAAAACCTATATTAGATAAAGTTTAAAAAAATAGTGTTTTAATATTTTTTTTTCTTTCAGTGTTTGGGTAACACTTGGCAAACCTCAATCTGACAATCCAAAGGGTTACACGGAAGCTGGATTCCAAGGTCATCTGACTAAAGTACAAATATGGAACCGTGCTCTCGACGTCACAAATGAAATTCAGAAACAAGTCCGTGATTGCAGAACTGAGCCAGTTCTTTACAACGGCTTGGGTCTGACTTGGGCTGGATATGACGACTTAGTTGGAGGAGTTGAGAGGATAGTGCCATCTCATTGCGGTCAAAGAGTGTGCCCCAACGGTTATTCCGGTTCCAAATGCCAACAATTGCAAGTAGACAAGGAACCACCACGGGTAGACCGTTGCCCTGGTGACCTCTGGGTAATTGCGAAGAATGGATCTTCAATCGTCAGCTGGGATGTTCCCGTGTTCAGTGACAATGTCGGAGTTGCTAAAGTTGTAGAAAAATCTGGCCATCGCCCTGGACAGAACCTAGCTTGGGGAGCTTATGACATTGCCTACATCGCGTATGATGCAGCTGGTAACGCAGCTACCTGCACTTTCAAGGTTACCGTACTCGGTAGGTTATCAAGATATACAAAAGTACTGACGAAAATTTTGTTTCCTATTATAAGGATGCTAATCATAAACTCCTTTTTCAGCTGAATTCTGTCCACCACTACCTGACCCACTCGGAGGTTACCAATCCTGCCGCGACTGGGGCGCTGGTGGTCAATTCAAGGTCTGCGAGATTGCCTGTCGTGACGGGCTTAGGTTCTCGCAACCCGTACCGCCATTCTACACATGCGGTGCTGAAGGATTCTGGCGACCAACCGCTGATCCTACTCTACCATTAGTTTATCCTGCTTGCTCACGTAAGACTCAATTCATCTACTTTTTTCTCTTATAGTTTTCAATTTTGTTTTTAATTGTGAAATCATTAACATTTCTCCTCCCACTACAGCGGCCTCACCAGCTCAGCGAGTCTTCAAGATATCGATGTTGTTCCCAAGCTCAGTGCTTTGCAATGATGCCGGTCAAGGTGTACTTCGCCAGAAGGTTCGCAGCGCCATCAACCAACTTAACAGAGACTGGAACTTCTGTTCTTATGCTGTTGACGGTAAGCATCCCAACACATCACGATGCTATTGTAACTAACGATTATTTCTTATTGTACTGGTGCCTGTATACTGACCATCAGCTGCACATAGTTCTTCTTATCTTTTGCTAGGTGGCTCGAGTGCCTCTGGAAACTCAGGTCTTCTTGTATTTTCTCCTTAACCAGGTCTTTGGTTTTCGCCCTAACCTGCGATTTCCCATTTGCTTACACGTTGCTATAAGTCTCCTAATAGGTAGTAATGTTGATCCCAGGTACTCGCGAGTGTAAGGAACTAGACATCAATGTGAAATGCGACCACCGCGCCAACAGCAGACAGGCGCGACAAGTATCCACCCCTCCCACAGTAGCTGCTGAAGATACCTACGTACTAGATGCCATCATACCCGTCGAAGAGTAAGTTTTACTCCTTCACTACTTAGAAGACACACAGAACATGGAACCGCTGCACTGGTAGCGATTTAGAGACGGTATTGCTGATAATATTCGTGATGGCGATGGTTACAATCTTTGCCCGTCACATGTATAGTATAAATTGTCATCATCAATCCGTTTTTAGAAGTAAACGGTGATATTCTTGGCATTTGTATAAGAAGTATTGACAAAACCGTCTCTAGTAGCGACCGCTGAGGTGTCTTCATGGTCTGTGAAACAATCCATTTAAAAGTAGGAATCGATAAAAGGTGACGGCGTAGATACACAGATATTACGCAGAACTTGTAAAAAACCTCATCTATGTAGTGCACATAAAGCATGTGTTTATATAACACAGAAAAGCACTTTTGTATCGTAGCAAAATTTTGACGTTTCCAATCAAATATGCACTTTAGGCTTCATACAAATAAAGCATGATGTTCTTCTATCACAACTGCATGTGATTTTGTGGCACTTAGGAATCGAAGCAGTAGGGAGGGTCGTCAGGCCGGCGATACGTACAACGTTGAGATCTCTTTCCCGTCTGTCAAGTAAGTTGGAGCATGGTTTGGAGTAGCACTTTAGCACTTGTTGTAACATAAAATAAAGGTTGTAATTGCTTGATTATAATAGTTAGACTACCCTAACATAAACATGGAACATCGTAATTGTTTTTCTAAATCTCGATGTACCATATTTGCAGTCGTATTTAGTAGATTCGCTTATTAATACCATGAATATAAATTAGTACTTATTAAGTTTTTATGAACCCCTAATCTTAATTAGAATAGCTAATGAAATTTTAAAACTCACAGTGACCCAGTCATCCACAATGGTAACAATGAGCGCTCAACTGTGCAAAAATTGTTGGAGAAACTGATCCTCGAAGATGAACAATTCGACGTGAGGAATATTCTTCCTAATACGGTTCCCGACCCAGCCAGTTTGAGCTTGGTGTCCGACTACGCCTGCCCCACTGGACAAGTTGTTATGGCACCTGATTGCGGTAAGTAGAAATTGTTACTTGTCGCAGCATCGAAAGTCGGTTTTCAATTTCTAAACAATATTTAAAAATACTCATCGTTTACGTCCCCTGGTTAGTTTAGGTCGGCGCAAGACATTTTTCTTTCATTCTATCCAGTCAACCATTACGCCACGCAACGGTATCACTGACTCCCTTTTAAGTCATATCACTCTTCATAGAATCCATTCCGCTCTAGAGCACCAAAGGTAAATTTAAAAAAATGAGGGCAAATGCCCTCTTGCTGCATGGACAGAAGAAGCTATTTTGATTTACTACCTCAAAACAAAATCCATCCAAGGGTTTGTTTCTTTTCTATAAAAATGAAAAAAAAGATAAATTACACCAATTATTATCGATTAAGTATTTGGAGGTAGCGGAACAGAGAGTAAAGTCCCACATACCTCCGTTGAAAAGGGAGGATCCTCCGACCAGACAGGTGTTATATCTGGTGGGCTACTGCCCGATAGATGATTTCGGGTTTGTTCTATATGTTCCAATCGCGCCGCGAATCTTACTTGCGCGATGCAGGATTAGTTCTTTTTGTGAAGACATGGATGTCGCTACATCACTCCCCTCCGGAGATCGAAGATCGATGGTTCTTGATGCTTCTTGAGGCGTCGTGATGCGTGCCAGGCCAATGGAGGTTGGTTCCAGTGAGTCGGAACCGGATTCCGCAGTTCTCGGTGAGTCGGAACTGTCTGCGGTGATGCCCCAGTGAGTCGGGGCGGTGCTATCCCAGTGAGTCGGGATATGATGCTGCAGGCTCCAGTGAGTCGGAGTATTGCGGCTGGCTCCAGTGAGTCGGAGCGGTGCTGTGCGATGTAGGGCTTGACTGCTGTCGTCGACCAGGAGAGGTTCTTCAAGGCTCTTCATGTGACTGGCCGAAGGTGCAGGTGCTTAGCCAAGGTCGCTGATGAGGCTGAGGGTGATGACCAGGTATGACCAAGTAGGCATGCTGGTGGTCAGGATACCCATATAGCCGTGGGTGCTGGCTGTATGGCTCGCTGCTCGAAAGCTTGAGGAAGTGATGATGACGTCACGAAGTAGTTGCTGCACGAAGGCTGCGCTGACGTTCTTTTTGTCGAGGGTCACCAGTTTGGGGGTAGTGGAACAGAGAGTAAAGTCCCACATACCTCCGTTGGAAAGGGAGGATCCTCCGACCAGACAGGTGTTATGTCTGGTGGGCTATTGCCCCATAGATGATTTCGGGTTTGTTCTATATGTTCCAATCGCGCCGCGAATCTTACTTGCGCGATGCAGGATTAGTTCTTTTTGTGAAGACATGGATGTCGCTACAAGTACATGGTAGTGAAAACCGTAGTAACAAATATATTTTAGTCAATTTTAATAACGCGCCTTAGTTTTCGTGCTATCCGACTTTCTGGTGCTGAGAGTATCTTCTTCTATCTTAGAATTAAACCAAACAAAATTTCTACTTCAGTGGCTTGCGCCGTCGGTACATTCCTGGATGCTGCCAGCGACACATGCAAGCCTTGTCCTCAAGGCACTTACCAGTCTGAAGCAGGCCAGGTGCAATGTACTGCTTGCCCCGCCATCGCAGGACAACCTGGCGTCACGCAAGCAACTGGAGCCCGAAGTGCTGCTGACTGCAAAGGTAAGGTTTTTTAAAACTCAGAACCTTACATAACAGAAGAAGAAGACATATGTTTAAAATATATAATACATTTCAAGCTGATTATTTTAATCAAGACACGTATCCACACTCCGTACTGCTATTGAGAAAATCCTGATGGAACTCAATAATACTGCTCAAACTGTCAATTAGGCCCAGGACATGCTCAGTTTGACGGAACCCGTCTAGGCCTATACCCGCAAAAGTTACGAATTCTTCGAAAGAGTTAACCTTGCAAAGCCATATAGCCCTTACAAAGGTCAACTGAAAAAGTGAGTTTTAGTCAGTAAAAATCTCGTTCTAAAACGAGAGAAGCCATTTGATGATTTACTCCATAAAACTGCGTCTTCTATTTTATCCCGTAGCAATTATTCTAGTTCTCATACCTGATTCCTTTTCAGAGAGGTGCGCTGCTGGAAAATACTATGACGCTGAAGCCGATCTCTGCCGTCCTTGCGGCCACGGATCATATCAACCTCGTGAAGGAGCCTTCTCTTGCATGGCCTGTCCTAGGGGACAAACTACGCGAGCTACGGAAGCCGTATCGGCTGCTGAATGCAGGGATGATTGTCCTTCAGGTAACACGATAAACTGTATAACGTATTTTCTGATTTTTATCAGTCTTTTTAGCAAGTGTCAAATGAACCGGGCCTTGGTACAGGCCATGGTCCGGAGCGAGGAGGAGTGGCTGGCGGTCGCTTCCTTCTTCGAAGCAGTAATGCCAACAAAGCCCGGAGGTGCAAGGTTACAGCCTTTACGCCCCACCCGCCAGGATCCCAATCCCCATTTCCAGCCACCGTAGGCCCGGGCTTGCGGACAGTAAGCAATGAGTAGCTCGCCGTCCGATCGTGCGGTAACCGTCCGGACCAGCACAAATCGTTGACGGCGCGTAGTGTTCCACGCGCGCCTCAAGGAGATGTCAGCATAAGCATAGGGGCCCAGCAGGGTCGAAGCCTACTGGGGCCAAGGGTTGTGAGAAAGAGAACCCCGAGGCCCTGGAATGAAGACAAAGCAAGAGCAGTCTGACCCGCCCTCTCGCACAATGAATGATAGAATGAGAATGAATGAATGAGATGTCATTGAATGATATCCACTTTAAAAAAAAAACAATAGCCTATCAAACTAATGGTTTTCTTTCTTTTTTTTAGGTGAACAACTAAGCAGTGACGGCGGCTGTGAGCCTTGCCCTCGTGGAACATGGCGCGCCAATGGATCAGGAGCAGCATGTGCTCCGTGCCCGCCTGGAACCACGACCCCGAACTCCGGAGCTTCATCCGCCGATCAATGCTCCCTACCCGTTTGTCGACCTGGTACTTAACCCTTCCTAAAACTTCAATACAAATACTTTCTCGCCTCTAAACTTTCATTCATACAATTACGAATTGACTTTGAAACAATCCTCTGAAATGTTAAATACTTCGACAAAGGAATTCTGATCTTCTGAACTCTAGGAATCCGGTCTAATCCGATTCTTATTGCTGAATATTGAAGATGAATATTCTAGATACCTATTTATTGTAATTTAAATCTTATTTTATGATAAAAATGTTAAGTATTTGTCATGTAATTTTCAGGCTCATATCTCAACGTCACCTTGAACACGTGTGTACAATGCAGAAAGGGAACCTATCAATCAGAAGCACAACAGACAATCTGTGTTCCTTGTCCAATCAACACCAGTACGAGAGGCCCTGGTGCTGTAAGTAAAACACATTTATCCTTAAAAAGTCTCAAATATATCTTGAGTGGCTTTTTATCATTGTCGAAACGTTTGAGATGACAATAAAAAATAAAAGCGCTCTGGTGGAGATCAAAGCACATGCCAAAGTGCTCAACTTAGGGGTTAATTTGCATGAAGGTTTTTTTATGGTTTATGCCTCTGTGAAATAACAAATCTCAGAGGGACAAATAACTTTTTCATTGTATTATTTTTAGTTTGTAAAGATTACTTCCTTGTAAAATTGTATTCACTTTGAATGTGATAATTACGGTCTCTATCGCATTGCTTCTACAGACATCAGAATCGGAATGCACGAACCCGTGTGAGATGAGTGGCCCGGAGATGCACTGCGATGTCAACGCTTATTGCCTTTTGATACCGGAGACCAGTGAGTTCAAATGCCAGTGCAAGCCAGGTTTCAACGGTACCGGAAAAGTCTGTACAGGTAAGCAAGACCTTTTTATACGAGAAAACCGATATTTGAATCAAGTCTTTCGAAGAACTTTGATCTCAAAATTAAACTTCTATTTAAAAACTTCATTCGTATCTTGATGCCTGTATAATGGACAAAATTTTTATACGGCAGCTAATTTGTATTCATCGTGAGAAGTATTCTGTTGAGTCGCCCAAATTTTCTTATACCTTTTAAAACTCTGGATACTGGAATTGATTTCGAAATCAATTCGGAAAGAATGTTGAATACCTCTTGACTTTCAGAGCTAAGTAAATATTATTACTGAAAATTTTTAATTGAAAATGACACAATTTAGCGAACATCTGTAATTCCTTTTTCCCTTAGGAGAGACTAGGTATATTTATTCCCATTCCTGCTGTTTAACATTTCCATATTATGTATTTACTTTTCAGTTATTCCTTGCCTTTTCATGATCTCGATTATCCCTAGATTCATTCATACTTTGTTCTTTTCGATTATCATCAATTCAATTCTTGTTTAGCACAGCTTAGTAGTTTTAGACTAGTAAATTCCTAGCAGTTTGAGCATGTGACGAGGTCATTCTTGCTTGTGTGCTTACTGGCTTGTTTGCTTCAAAGTTTTCTTGCTAGCTTGCATCCTGATCAAGGCTTTTTGTTATAAGTAGAAAAACTAGATAAGTACCTACATGCAATTAGGAATGTGGAAACTAGGGAAATCAAATGCAGTGAACTCGACAACAAAAGAAGGTCAAGGACAAGTTCTCAAGGTCACAAGGTTTATGGAAATAGGATCAAACATTTAGTGGACCCAGTTTTATGCCTATACCTAAAATTTCTTAACGCTATGAACCCCTTACCATTTATCTCCAGACGTATGCCAAGACTTCTGCGACAACGGAGGCGAGTGTGTTAAGGACGCAAGAGGAGAACCATCTTGTCGCTGTACTGGCTCCTTCACTGGCCGCCATTGCAGGGAGAAGAGCGAGTTTGCGTACATAGCGAGCGGAGTAGCGGGAGGAGTCATCTTTATCATATTCTTAGTGCTGCTTGTATGGATGATTTGTGCGAGGTACGCGTAACTATTTGTTTTTTTTTTTTCTGTTATTTCCCTACATAAAAATTCACTACAAATATAAAACTTCATTTTAAGTAGGTACTGCTAACTACATTTATTTATTTATTTAATCTTCATGCAACACAAAGTACAAATCGTCTATGGTGAATCATAATTAGTAATCTTAAATAAGGTACACGCCAGATTAACTTGGAATAACGGTCAGAAATAAAGACAAACTTGTCTTGAATGAAAAACAGTTCATCGTTTGTTTTTCGGGCACCAATACAGAAATATTAGGTAAAGATCAATGTACTTCATTCCAGATTTATCTGTAGCCCAAACTTCACTAGTGTATATATATCGATATCTATACAATAGTTATCAACACCCACACTACTGAAGTTGCCCTAACTACTTTAGTTAAATTGTGTACGAAATCTACAATAAATCCTGTCAAAAAAACAATCCTTCATTTCCTTTTCTCTTCTTATACCAGATCAACAAAGAAGAAGGAACCAAAGAAGACTTTAACACCAGCTATCGACCAAAACGGCTCCCAAGTGAACTTCTACTATGGAGCACACACGCCGTACGCAGAATCAATAGCACCATCCCACCATTCGACGTACGCGCATTACTATGATGACGAAGAAGATGGCTGGGAGATGCCCAACTTCTACAACGAGACTTATATGAAGGAAAGCCTACACAACGGCATGAATGGAAAGATGAACAGTTTAGCCAGATCAAATGCCAGCATATATGGAACTAAGGAGGATCTCTATGACAGACTCAAGAGGCATGCGTACCCGGGTAAGAAAGGTCAGTAAGTTTGGCACTTAGTTAGTGCGCACTTTCATTATTGAGAATGCAGCTTTTGCACGTCTTGCTTGGTAGTAAAGATAATGCTTTTGCTGATTGACTTTAGTCCTTAAGTTCATTAACACAACATTATATTTTGATTGGCACTTATTCATTCTTTTTCAAGCACCGCCCATTTACCTACTGAAAATCTTCTTGGTTATTTATTATTCCACAATTTCCCATATCACGTCTTAGGTGACTATTTTTGTAGTTCTTCCATCTAGAAAATTATTCTAGCTTTAGACTATATCCTACTCAGCGTCTGTTTCTATTTGGTCCGTTATAATAGAATATAATAATTAGACATTCACATCTTATTGTATCTAGTCTTTTTAAACCCAAAGGTTAACTGGTAGATAATGCCTTATTGCATAAAGTCTGCCTATGTGCCATTATTGTGCATAAAAAATAAATTAATATATAAATGTTCTACATATGAGTAATTATGCGATAACTCATGATTATTCTCATGGTCTACCAATATCATAAAGCTGAAGAGTTGTTTACTTTGTTAATCGCGCTTATGTCAAGAACTACTAGTTCGAATTGAAATATTATTTTAATATTAGATAGCCCATCTAGCAAGGAACGCTATAGACTATAATACCGCGAAACCGCGGGAAACAATGGTGAAAATCACAATGGTGAGAATTACAAAGGTGCCGTCAACATTCCTATAATCACAATAAATGCAAAATAACAACACCCTTTGTTTAAAACAAAAAGCGTAACAAACATGATTAAAACCTGATGTAAATAAACACAAAAATGAACAATTATCATAATAATCGTTTGTCTTACGCGCATACAAAAATTCCACTTGCACAAACAACATTATCGGTCACTGGGACGCACATGCAAAACTGTAAATAAAAATGATGAAATAGTAGGTTAATAAGTGTTATTTTCGTTTACAGATAAGAGTGACAGCGACAGTGAAGGTCAGTAGGCGTAACAAAGGACTGCGTTTTGTCGTATTCTGGTCAATCTTACATAATACTTCGTACTAGTTTCAATTCTCGGTGTACTAGCAGTAATAGCCCATATTATTGCAAAATAAATAGATGGCGAGGAGCCGAGAAATCAGTATGTCAACGTAGAATGTTGTATTCTATTAGCTTTATTAAGAATTATAGTTGTAACATTATGTGTATTAACACACTCACTGTTTAAATCACAGCCCCCACCAAATATACTTTATTTAACAAAAAAAAATCGTCACAAAGTCAAAAGTTTATTGAAGGCGTTGCATTATTTTGAAAACAGTGAATGTGTTGATGTTCTAAAATAATCATCAACGAACAAAATGCTCAAGTACTATAAGGCGAACACTGCCATATCCGAAGCAGGGAGTACTCACAATTTTTCAACGAATATTGTAAAAATTACATTCGAACAACATTCCGATTTATAATCGTGTAAATATAATGTTATAAAATATTTTGTATATTTTTTAGAACACTATTCTTGTAATGTTAGTAATAATTACATCTTTAGAATAATAATTAGCGTACGATTGATTATTACTATCATTAGGGATGGCTAGATAATTAAAATTAACGGTTTATGTTTGTATTATAAACTGGACTGTATTATTATAATTCTGAGTATGAATGAGAGAGTGTTTATGTGACAGTGAAATGTATAGAATGGTATTTTTTTATAATTATCACGTGAATATATGGGACATGTATTATATATACGTTTTGTATTAAAGTATTTTTAAGCTGATATAATTTATAGTAAATACATAATATCTTCCTAACACTGAATATTGGGATAGTACTGGATAATAATTACAAAATATAAAAGACAGTTTTAGACTAGTTCTAGATGACATGTATCCGTTATGTATTGTACCTCAAGAAATGTTAATATTGTAATACTCAAAGAATCTCCGGGTGGTCAATATTCCATCACAATCTATTACCACATTAGTGATTACATAATAAAAATATTTTTTTTACAAAAATTTTAATGAAATAAATTTTAATACGTATATTTATTATGATTTTTATTTTTATTTGCAACTACCCTCCTCAATTCATACAACAGGAATGGTGAATCTGTAGCAAAATGGTTCGAGTTATACACTGTTAAATTTTGGTCGTTTTAATCCCGCGGAAGGTCGATTCGGTACATGAAATACTATCGATTTGTAAGAGAAAATTAAAAAATAAAGTACTTTTTTTAACTCGAATTAATTTACGCATGTACGAAATTAATTTGTTTAGATAAACGTCAGCTGAGCGAGGCCAATGAACTATAGGTAGTTAGTACGCAACAACCGATACCTACCTACAAGTTCATTGACTCGTTTACTTACAGAAATTAATTTCGTATATGCGTATATTAATTCGAGTTTTTGAAAAAAAAACGTACTTCATTTTTTTCTTTACATATCCATAGTATTTCATGTACCGAATCCACCATCTGCGGGATTAAAACGACTAAAATTTAACGGTGTATATTGTATTAACAAACTAACAAACATACATAT
Organism: Leucania comma; assembly: GCA_958295575.1. NCBI lineage: Eukaryota > Metazoa > Arthropoda > Insecta > Lepidoptera > Noctuidae > Leucania > Leucania comma. The sequence goes on from OY282466.1 coordinate 17,681,773, forward strand.
ACGGAATACATTACGATTTACGAATTTCTTTCAAATCTAATCTTTCTTGACGCTGTGGCTAAGCGATTGGCTGTTACACTACGTATTCCAGGTTCGATTACCACACGGAACTAATATTTGTATGTCCTACAAATAGTTGTTGTTACTTATGTTACAATAGTGAAAACTTTTCTTTTTTCATATATTTAGTGGCTATCCCTGCCTAAGATCCCGCAAATCTTTTTGCATCATTCCGGCACAAATTGCTGACCCCTTTTGATAAACAAATAGATACTTTTCTGAGATCCCTGCCCCCCTAGCCAAGTTACAATCGTTTCGTTTTGCGTGAACGCTTGGATTTTGCCACGCCCCAACTCCTTTGTACGAACAAACGAATTAGGGGCGTGGCCAACTCCAAGCGTTCACGCAAAACGAAACGATTGTAACTTGGCTAGGGGGGCTGATAATCAAGATCGAAGCAGTTACTAACGGATGACGCTAGGGGTCATTTACATCAAAGTCTCGACAAAATATAAATAAGGTTCAATAAAAAACTCTACTTATCAATAGTCAATGTCAATAAACCTTGATTACGTAGTTCGACGCGATACTGCTTTCAAGTAATGTCATCGGTGTCAGCTATTGAAACAAACTAGTATAATGTAATCTTTTAGGCTGGCCCCAAATTTACGCTTTTCTGATTATGGATACAAAATCGGAACTCCGTGAGACTAAAGCAAACTTCTTTTTTTTAGTATTACTTTACACGTCCAGTACTTAGGCTGGCCGCGAACGTCCGTTTTCCGAATTCGGTTTCTTGATTACTAGCTTCTGCCCGCGACTTCGTCCGCGGAATTTTTTTTGAACAAAGCCAATGTATGTCGAGTTAGAGCCAAATTCACCAAAAAACTAATCGCGATTCATTCAAACAAAACGAAGTTTGAGCGACTAATTTTAACGAGAATTAACGAGAAATAACGAGATTATAGCTTCATTTTGCGTTTCACCGCGATGAATTGAACCTAGTTTACGCCAAACTCAGTTTCAATTCTTTTGTTGTCGCCCATGTTTACGACATGGGTCTTTAAACTAGATTACTCTGAGCTCAGTTTAGTTGAACTAAGTTTTTATATTGAATGATGAAATCAGCCCTTAGTATGTTAAATCTTAAAACCGCGATTAAGAAAAATGACGTATTTGCAGAACGCCATCTATGGGCAAATGAATAAAACGTCCGCACAAAGCATGATAGATCTAGAGCTCTACGAATTAAAGTTGTGCTAGTGGCATTTTGCGTTTTAGTAATTTTATATTATCTCCGAAACTATATGACCAATTGACATACTGTAAATGGCAAATCTTATGTATGATGTCCTTGTGATATTGAAATAATTTATTGTGACAAGAATTAATATTTCGATGCTCAAATAATCAACCAAACGTAAGTATGCCGAAAATATACTTTTTTAATGCAAATAAAGAAGTATAAAAGATAACATATAAAAGATAGAAATATGGTATTGCGGACTTTTTTGTAGATATAATTAAGACGAATCAGGTTGCCGTACATTGTTTTTAATTTTTGGCAACTCTTTAGCAGCGCACGCAAATAATTCTGTTTTATGAGGTATTTTTTTCCGACTTGCAAGACAAAAATTGTAATAGCTCGGTTAATGTACATGTTATAAAAATAATTTATAGCCTATAGCACTCAGGAATAATGTAGCTTTCTACCAGTGTAAAAATTTTAGAATTGGGTCATGAGTTCCAGAGATTACCCCCTACATACAAACTTACAAATTTTACCTCTTTATAATATTAGTATAGATGAGTCAAAATGTACGCGAACAGTGTTCGGAATGACGTCATTATGTTTTTTTCCGTTCTTATGACACGAACGCACGGCAATATTTTTGAAACAAACGTCAGGTTTTTTTCGTTTAGAAAAATAAGAAAGTGTATGTCACTTTGAACAGTTTATATGTAATCAAAGCATTTAGGTTTCCATATCTAAATTCCTGATCCGAACGTGTGCGACCGGCTTTAGTTTCCAAATTACCACGCAACAATCACATGATGTGTGTTGTCACTGGTGGGTTGTTATCGAACTCCACTGAAATGGCAAGACCGATTTTTATGATTTCTTATTTGGTAGATCTGAGAATAGGTTGTACAATGCATTCCAAAATAAATAAATAAATCCTTTCTTTGACCTCCCTCTTCCTATCCATCTATCCACATATATACTCATAACTCTTTTAACATGCGTTTCATTCCTCTTTACATGACCATATCTAGACAAACGATTCCCCTTTAGCTTTTCAGTCACTGGCGCCACTTACAAACTAACTCATTTCTCACTCACTCGTCACACCACACATCCATCTGAACATTCATCTCCGCTACATGCAATCTTTTTTCATCCGTGCTCTTCACAGTCCAACATTCTGATCATTTATACTGACATTGAAAAGTCAATCAGTCCAATTATTTCCCTATGTATGTTGGAGTCCTTTCAAGTCTACCCACTCGTAGTATTGGGAACACATTTCCTCAGCTGTAGAGTCCTTAGCGGAATATCCTGACGGAGTCGTCAAAGAGTAAATAGGATGCATCTAAGCATGTATGCTCTACCGTCGACCACATCATCGCTTACCATCAGGTGAGGTCAAGCGCTGCAAGTCTATCAAAAATATTTTAAAAAAAATACAGAGAAATATTTATGAAAAATCTTATTCTGGCGCCAGCCTATTCATCAACCACTATAGGAAATATCGAAGTAAAATAACTAAATGATCACTTAAAAAAATATAATTTATTCTTCAAAAATAATTTCAGCACAGCCAATACATTCCCCTTAATTTAATATCCAAACAATATGCGATATTCGCCTTAGAACAAAGCAAATAGTACTTAATGGTATAAAATAAACTTAAATTACTTGGCATGTTTTTTCTGGAACTCTTTCATGTATTTTGTTAGATTTTCTACTTCTTCTACCGTGACAGCATTGTAGATAGATGCCCGGATACCACCGACGTTTCTGAAAAGTAAAATACCAGTAATCAGTGTCATATTCAGCTTTATGGACAAGGGGATTAACACTTCGATCCACAACTACCCAACTTGTTCATACAAAAGTAGACTCTAAACATCGGAATTAAGGCCTATAGTGGCGTGGATGTGAGAGGACACCGGTGTCCTCTGAGCTAGGACAGATTAAGTTTCTTCCACATTATTTTTATCTCTGCTTAGGGATGTGAAATTAGCATCATTTTTAGCCGACTTTGAAAAAGAGGAGGTTCTTTTTTCGGCCGTATGTATTTTTTTTTCAATCGATTCTTTTTTTTTTGTGGACCAATGCCGAAAATTTTTGTTTTTCTGACTGACTTCTCGACAGTTCAAAAGTACCTGTAAACTCCTCAATACCAAATTGCATCAAAATCGGTTCAGTAGTTTAACCGTGAAAGCTCAACAGACAGACAGACCTAGTTACTTTCACATTTATAATATTAATATTATATACTATAGTATGGATAAATAACTGAAGACCGAATATAAATATTGGTGCCGGATATAAAAAAATCCTCCTAAGTGCCACAAAAATTCGAAAAATGCATCGTTTTACGATACAGTCATTAATTCAAGTAGACTGGATTCTTGGTAAACAGGCTATAGGCAAGCAATACAGAAAACGCAGTTGATCAAAAATTAAAACACTTCAAGGCGTTCGTTGTTTTGTCAAGAATGTTCGAAAGAGTTACCAAGGCCATATAATGCAAAAAACATATGAAAGAACAAAGGTGGGTTTTAGGGGCCATTCAAGTATTACGTAAGCACTACAGGAGGGTCTTTGCTTTGCTTAGTTTTTGATAAAATGTGGGATGGGGGTCTGGATGGTGATTACGTCAGCAGTATTTTTTTTAAAACCAATCTCGATGTTCCAAAATCACATGAAAATAGACAGACACATAACACTGAGCAATGTTTACGTAAGCATGTGGAGGCAGGGTTAGATCTTTGCTTAATTTTGCTGACGAGGGGGAGGGGGGGTTAAAATTTGCGAAAAATCTGCTTACGTAATACTTGAACGGCCCCTTAGTCAGTATAAGGCGAGAGGGCGCGACGCTTCACCCAGTGTGGGAGGAGTTTTTTGTTAATTTCCCACATCAAAAAAGGTATTCGTTCAGAACACAGTTTAATCCTTACCCGAAGGTAAAGTGACGGTTAAAATAACCCTCCTTCTGGCGCAGTCGGGTAAAAAGTATTTACTAACACCACTGTGTTCTACTCATCATCATCATCATTTCAGCCGAAAGACGTCCACTGCTATACATAGGCCTCTGTCAAGTGCCGCCACGACGACCGTTCTAGTGGTGCTATTCTCTAAGAAAACGCAGCGCTGCCACAACGACGAACATCCAAATAGGATACATTGAATTAACAATCCACTGTATAGGTACATTAGGTTGACAATCCAATGTATCCTATTTGGGTGTTCGTCGTTGTGGCAGTGCTGCGTTTTCTTTGAGAATAGTACCACTGGACCTTTGGAAGGTTAGGCACTTATCGTATTCCCGCGACCCTCACCAGACTTTGTTGTACAGTATGGCAGTTAATAAACATAAGGTCATATGTACCTGTGTCCTTTTAACTGAATAAGCCCCAACGCCTCAGCACCCTTCAAGAATTCCTTTTCCAAGTCATCATTGGGTGGAGATCCAATTCTGAACGGCACATTCATTTTGCTTCTAGCGTTCTTAGCCACGGGTACGGAATAGAAGCCGTTGGATTGTTCCACTGTTCCGTATATCAGGGCTGCTTTCTGTGAAGCTAGTTGCGCCATGCCTTCGACGCCTCCGTTCCTTTCTACCCATTGTAGAACTCTGCCCATGACGTAAATTCTGAAATAGAAATATTTCGCTATGTTAAAGACTGATGTTTCGATGGCACGTTTGACGCAGTGATGGAGCGATTGCATGCTGCGCTATAGCGGGCGCGATTCCGGCACGTAACAAATATTTGTATGGCCAAAACAGATAGGTGTTCTGGGTCTGATGATCGTCTGGTGGTGTGTGTATTTGTAAACGAACCTACGATATAGTGCTTATTTCTAGGGTCAGGAAACATCTAAAATAAATACTGTAAAATGAACCATTTTCATAAAAATTTCAGCCTTCATTAAACCCTATTTAGGGAATGATTTACTAAAAATCCTCTCATAGTGCTCACCTTCATTCTTTAAAGCAGGGACTGCATACCGAAAAAATATCGGTTATAAGGGTTAACGGTATGACGTCATACTTTTTTATTTAAATACATACCTCAAAATAACGGTACCTAAACCTCTAACATTAAGGTATCCTTTGAAACCCCTACTCCAGCACTTTTTCGTCGTGCCAATCGCAATACACTTGTCGCGATAGCTAGCACGAGAAATAATTTCGGTACCGGAATTATTTCGGTTGAGTAAAGGTTAAATAAAGGTATAGCGGTACCTAAAAAAATTGCGCTATCGTTATTTTATAGCGGTACCTAAAAAAATTGCGCTATCGTTATTTTATACCGGTAGCGTAACCGTATACCTTAACCGAAAACGGTCCCTGCTTTAAAGAAACCATAGACCCAGCAAGTCAGGTTTCGTGTTGTCTTTTATTGAATGAATAAATAAATGAATTTAAGTACCTAATCATATAATTAAATACTTAATCGTTATCGAACTGTCATTACAATGTACTTTAATAAATATAAAATTTTATCGTTGCTATTCGCTTATTTTTCATTAATTTACCTCCTCATATCAACTTTTAATTGCTTTCCACACAAAATACCATGACCAATACCAATGTGACAATTTATAAACGCATCATCGCATGTTTAATAGAAAACAGAACTAACTCATAAAAGAGGGTATTTCAAAATTGGACCTTATAATTGAAACATAATTTTTAATATTCAAATACCTTCTTTTTTGAGTTAGGCCTCTTTTCTATTAAGCATGCGTCATGATGAGCGGTGGGTAAAAACCCATCAAGTATTTACCCGGTAAGGCAGAAGACATGTGACCTTCACCAACCCGCACTGGGCCCGCGTGGTGGATTACGGCCCATTCCCTCTCCTAGAAAGGAGGCCTGAGTCCCAGCAGTGGGAACATTAACAGGCTGATGATGATGATGATGATGAAGGACCCGGAACCCAATTTTTGTAATTGACCTCTGCTGTCCGTCCACGCTTTATACGTTTGTAAATCTATCAACGGGCTATTATATCTCATACACCGTAATAGCTAGACAATTGAAATTTTTAGAGAGAACTATTACTGCTAGCTAAAAACAAATAAAAAGAAATCGTATTCGAGTTAATCTCGCACTTAACCGATTTTATTATAAATATATATAATTCGAGTCAATGATTTTCCATAGAAATTGTTGATCGCAATTTGACGTTCCACATAAATCCTTTAAAAGTGATACTATCTATATTTACCGACATCATGCGACAAATTGATCGAAAAACAAATAAGATAAAATTGTTTTTCAGCTAACTTATCAGAAATAAAAGTACATCGTATTTTACATTATAATATGTAAAGGTGTACACGACACTACAATAACACAAATAGCTCCAGTGATTATTTTATATGATAAAATTGGTTGCTAAGGAAATACATGTGCAAGATAATAACAAAAATATGATAGTTATCTACATACCTAAATTCTATTATTCATACTTATTGGTGTAAATAATAAATACCCTATTGTATTTATCTATTGCTGCTTGATTTTTATAAATATTTATAAATTTATAAATATTGTGTACCTAGTAAATACCCTAATAGAGGAAAGAATTTTAAAAAATCTTATGAACTAATCATATAAAATTATAAAATTGTAGTCCCCCACTCCAACTACGCATCGATGCCAATTATGCACAAAAACCTTCCTCGGTTCTTGCTCTTTCTATTGATGAAAACCACATCAAAATCCCTTACGTAGTTTAGGAGGTGTCAGCCAAAGCCCAAAAAGAATAATAGAAATATAATATAAAGAAGGGATAGGTACTTACGCGAACATAGGAGGTGTATTGAGAATAGAATCGGCCTTGGCATTCGCGGTCCAGTCCAATAGCGACGGGCATATCGGCAGCGCTTGATTCAGTAGATCTTCTCTAACGATTACCAAAGCTACACCAGCTGTGCCAATGTTCTTCTGGGCACCAGCGTAAATTACTCCGTACTGAAAGCAAATGAGTATAATTTTAAATGCTGTTCTCTTATCTGCTACATGGAAGCATATTCCAATAATTGTTATATTAGATTGAATAAATAATCCATACTAATATTATAAATGTGAAAGTAACTGTCTATCATGCTTTCACAGCTAAACTACTGAACCGATTTTGATGAAATTTGGTAGATACGAAGCAAGGTTCAACCCAGTGGCGTAGCTAGTTCCACAAGGGCCCCGTATCAAAAGTCCGCCCCGTATAAAAAAAAATGGTGCTTTTTTACAAATGCTTGTTTTACCCTGCGAGACGGTTGTGGGTAATATGCGAATTTTTGCGTACGCCGGGGCCCCTGTAGCGTGGAGGCCCCGTATAATTGATACGGTAGTTACGGCGGTAGCTACGCTTCTGGTTCAACCCCAGGGAAGAGTATGAGCTTTTTTTTACTATTTTTTATTTGGCTTTGATTTGGCATCGCGTCCACTATAAAGTACATCGCGTCGTAGGCAAAAGCTAGTATTAAAACAGGCCACTGACATTGAGGCAGACCACGAAAGAGATGACGGTTCGTTCCATCATCTCTAGATGATTTCTCCAAAAAAATCGGCCCGAGAAAGTTGCAAGGATTGGAGGGAAGCCTTTACCCAGGAGTGAGATAGAAACGGCTAAAATAGCTAATGAGTACATAATGAGTGTAACGTATCGATACAATCAAGGTTCGCTTGTAAAAAGTCAATTTTGTTATAACTTGTAGCAACTTTGACCGTGGCTGCAACGATCCAAGAACAATGAAAAACCGGTAATGCATGACCCCCAAATGATAAGGTCAACATATATTTATTGTACACCTCTAGTGCTCCTTATCGGACATCAGCAGTTCGTTATCGTATCATTTTTTTAAGTTAAGTACCGTCCCACTGATAATACAGTAAGTCAGGAAACATACCTCCAAAACACGATATAAAGTATAGTACATTTTGCTACCAGTGTAGAAAGTTTGTCATTGCGACCGAGGCAGAATGCGAAGTGCTACATTGAAATATTGTGGCAGAAGAGAGCTCGAGCACCTTTCCGCACAAGTGTAAAAAACAGTCAATTGCTTTTCTGAAAGCGGTAGGAATTTTCATTTGTAGGTGAGAAAATCATCCAATATACATATCCGCGCTCTTAGGCGGGGCGGGAGATAGTGTCAGACTTTTACTGATTAATAAAAAACCCATTCCTTTTCCTTCACCGCCTTTCATACCGAGGCCGAACATTCCTTTCAGACATCGATCCTTGGCCCTGGTAGGCTTCGACCCTGCTGGACCCCTAGGGTTTAAGAGCGAGTTGAACATCCAGAATTAGGAATATTTTGAGCCAAACATTAGACTTAGTTCAATAAAGTAAAATGTCCAATATCCGCGAATATTGGACATTTGATTTGATTGACATAATAATGAACCCATAAAGCTAAAAACCAAATAAACTAAAATTGTTAGCTTTAGCTCTCAAATTTTAGTGCACACCTCGGAAAACACAATCAGCAACAGATCGCACAAGGCGTGATGTCGTGTTCCTTATCAACCTTAGCTATTTAGTTTTATCAAATATAAAATAGTCTTTGATACCATGCTAGGCAACGCCGACTACAATAGAGGGCGGATCATAAAATACAACTATACCTAATCTCTCCAATTAGTTAGAATCTTGTGGTCGTGTAAGTATACTTACACACATCGCACGTTTAAGCGCCATCCACACATTTTCGGCCCTGCCATCTTCCGTCAGGGACGGGGAAAAAATTGGTTACGTACAATTTGTACGACCTCATTCACATAGCTCCGTTTCAGAAGCATCCGGATCATCAGTGTCCCAGAGCACGCTCGGACGCACAGACGCACTAACTGTGCTATTATTTATTATTTTTTTAAACTTCATATACAGTAGTGGTCGATTTGGTTGCTATCAGATTTTTATTTAGGTACGATGACAACAACATGAAAACAGAAATGTTGATAGAACTTGTACCTACGACACAATAATATACTTTGCCATCTTCCTAATCCCCATTATTTGAATTCTAAGAAGAAAAATATAATATGGGATAATATAGGAAAAGATTAAAATGTGATGGTAAGTGTAAACATTTTTACACTGATACCGATTTCCCTGATATGTGTGAACACGGGTGACGGATGGCACGTCCCTGACGAGAACACTGACACAAACAACTCGGAATACGGATAGCCCTGACCCAGAAATGTGTGGATAGCGCTTAAATCACATAGAGCCCTATAACTCAAAAACAAAATTGAATCATAAGACCTATGTTTTATGATTCAATTTTCAAACACCGTTGAGTTATGTTAGCTCTTAAAGATGATTGAGCGTGCGACATGCGCAATTATGCAAACAGTGCCGTAACAAGGGCAGTGCCCAAGCACAAGGTTGCAATCCCTGGTGGGGGGCGGGGGCGCAAAAATGTTATAATCTAGTCCTTTTTTTGTAAGTACTGTACTTTTTTCCAGGGGCAGTTATAGAAGCTCGCACCGGGTGTACAACAGGTTAATTACGGCACTGCATGCACATATACCTACCTATATTTCGTGCGCACGCGTCTTCTACACAGTCGTGGCCCAGCCTCGGCCAATCGCCAATTGTGTTAACGGAGTTTCCCCGTTTACACAATGGATACACAATAGCGATTGCCCGAGGCTGGGCCCACATGTAAGTAAACGTAGCAATAGATTCATGCATTAGTGAGCAATATTTCATCAAGCGAAGAAATTGATAACAAAGATTTCGTAATTAGGTAAACTTAATGTGACCAGCGGTTATCTGGTGTTGGAGCAATTCGCTTCAATTGTTATCAGTTTGAACTAGTTTGCTTCATAAAGTAACTGATTGAGTCATTCATCGGTAAAGGTTTAGTTAGGCATTTACGTTTATCAATACTTATTACGTGGTTTTGCTTTACTAGCATAGCATAGCATCAGCCTTATAATGTTCCCACTGTTGGGACTCAGGCTTCCTCTCTAGGAGGGGGAATGGACCGTAATCCACCACGCGGGCCCAGTGCGGGTTGGTGGATGTCACATGTCTTCGAATGTTTTGGTTCTAAGACATGGCCGGTTTGATGTGATCAGTGGTGATGAAATAAATTACACAAAGTATTGTGCCTGGCTGGGATTGAACCCGCGACCTACAAATCGGGGTCGTTACCACTCGGCCACCACTGCTCTATACAACTTTTGCTTACTATTCAAGTTTATTTAGAAGGTACTTAATGGAACATAATGTCACATGGCCATACCATGATGGGTTAAAATGTCAGTCGTGTGAGCGAGAAAGAGGAAAGGAATTTTACACCATATATTACTTAAACCCAAGTCCTTAGTATTCTATTGCCGATCTGTCTTGCCCAACTAGCAAATCACTGTATGATTGGTCACCTTGGGACAGAATGTGTTTTTTTAGGTGGGAAATCATATGACTTCTCCCGCTCTAGGTTAGAGCGAGAGGGCGTGTTCTACAATGACCCTTTGCGATCTAGGACCACGAGTTTCCTTTTCAGAAATTCCCTGTGGTGTTGTATCAGGTCAGATATCAGTAAAACCGTAGGGGCCCGCCCCCTGGGGTTCTGCTGACATCTCTTTATTTTTTCTTTAAAGCGCACATGGACCATTAAGCGCCTACGAAGACTTGGACACAGTCCTTACCGAAATAGCGGACGGCGAGATACCCATTGCTTGTTGTGGGACAGAACATGTTCAATTTTAATCTACAGCCAGCATTGCAACATTATTAGTGAATTAATACTGTTTATTTCTAACATTTAAAATACAATTCGAAAGTTAGATAAATATTTTTAAATTCTTACCTTAGAAACATCAACTTTCTTAGACATAATATTTGAGGACATATCAGCAACTAGAGGTACTCCCTTTGTGTCAGGAACGAAATCAAACTCAACACCTGAAACATATAGGTTATATTATTATTTGCAAAAACAAACACACATTGAATCATTCAGGCCTTGGGCTCATTGAGATAAATATTATCTCATTAAAACTAATAAAGATTCTCTCTGCTTGTAATTGCAATAACATAATTGGGGTCATTTCAGAGCATTTACAGCAAATTTCACAAACATACAGGAATAATTAAAATGTCAAAAAACAACATACTATTCTTTTCTTTGTCCTCTATACATCGTTAAATTTTAGTCGTTTTAATCCCGTGGAGGATTCGGTACATGAAATACTATCGAATTGTAAAGAAAAAACTTAAACATAAAGTCCTTTTTTTCATTGACCTCGCTCAGCTGACGTTTACTTAAAGAAATTAATTTCGTACATGCGTAAATTGATTAGAGTTTCAAAAAAGTACTTTATTTTTTAATTATACAAACAAATCTACTATACAAATCGATAGTATTTTATGTACCGAATTGACCCTACGTGCGATGAAAACGAACAAAATGTAATGGTGTATAAAAAAAACTGTTCTAAAAGTAAAAGTGTGTTTGTTTGAGCCAATAGTATCTTGATATTACTATTGGCCCAACAGATGTATGTTATCAGTAATTATAATTTTGCATTTGATATGCTTTTTACTGTTAAAGCATTAAGGTAATACCAACTTTTCTCAAATAAATTAAATATTTCCAAATTCAAAATTAAAATAATAAAGATAAAACCATTATGCTAAAATAGATAAATGACAATAAAGTGAGATAGTGAGTGGGTAGTTACCGTGAATAGTTTCATTGGTGCAAATGTGAACATATGATGCGTTAGGATCAAGGTTCCACTTTGATTGATCAGGGATGTCTACGTAGCCATCCGTAGGCGGTAGTACTAAATTGACTTTGCCATATTTCTTAGCTTCCTTTGCTGCCTTTGCAGACCAGTCGCCTAAAAAAGAAGAAAATATTAATCCCTACCAAAGTATGTTAACAGAGACCTAAATCTCTGCAACAAGGAAAATTTTTTAGGTGAAGTAAAACAAAAACTCATTTCTAACATCATCCTCTACCTTTTCAATTAAAAAAGAATTATGAACAAACATTTAAAAAAGAATTATAACATTAAGCAGAATAGAACAGAGCAAAACAGGAGTATACATCAAACAATGTTTGCAAGACCTTAAAACAATTGGTAAATCTACATGTTATGCCATTCATGGCGTGCAAATGCAACATATTTTTGAATAAGAATAAACCATAAAAGATTTGTGTCTACACGGCAAACTATTTATATTAATAATACTTAGGTTAGGACTACGTCTAGAACAAAAAAAAACAGAGAATACATTCAAGAAAGTACTTTGGTATCGTTTTAACAGATTGGGTCCAAGTGAAAATGTAATTACAGGACTCTATTTACTAAATTGCATTCATTTGAAAATTCCAATACCAGCTTATCTCAGTTTTCAGTCTTCAGGACTGCAAGATATTTATAGCCATTATTGAAATCCACCCCTAAGACGCCCCACGGACCCATTATTAAATAAATTAAACACTAGGTACATAATATTGCAAGACTTCCAGTAGACACAAGGAAATTACAATGTATATTTACCAGTTACAACGTAGTCCGCTGTTCCAGTTCTGGAGATCAAGTTAAGAGGAACTGCAGCAAATTCACCAGTTCCACCACCAGCCATGAAGATAATTTTGTAGTTTGCCGGCACATCTCTAAAATATACATTGTGGTCAAAAAGTGACAACAATCCACCGAAATGTCGCAAAAAATTGTTCTCTTACTCTTCAGAAATTACGGTTATGTCATAATACGTGAGAAAACAAGTTAAGGGGTAAGTTAAATTAATATTGAAATTAATTTCGTATTATTTGTTTATTAAATTTGCTGAATTTTTGAATTAAAACAATAACAAAAAATATCAGCTGTCATTTATTTAGAAAATGTCAAAATTTTGTAACAACTACACAATTTCAGTTCATTCATAGTTCCTTTTAAATCATTTTGGACAAGACAAGGATACCAAGAGCCAAGGACGGTAGACCCCACAGAATATTTTTTCTATATAGGTAGTAGACCCACAGATTTAAAAGAGTAGGGTAGACCGCGACTTGTGGTAGGTACAAAATTAAGGGTATAAATAAGGGTATTGTACTGGGCAAGTAAGTGGAACCAGTTGCTATGGTTACTTATTCAAGGTCGATCATCATAATGGTTTTACTTGTGTAACGAAGATTATAACCGATTTTTGGGTCTCAATCAAAGTGGTGGGCTGTCAACATAGCAAATGCGTCAAAGTATTTGTCGGGTACTATAAATTGCTTTTTCAGCTAGTTGACCTCTTAAAATGATGTCTCTCTGCTAAATTACACAATAATGTTCGATTTTTTTTTAATTAAGTGTTTACAAGTAATCAGACCACGCGCATTCCCGCGTAGTTTTCAAATAATATTAGAGCTTAAATCAACCGCTGAGTTTAATTGACTAATTAGCCATTCATACGTACAAGTAACGCATACTTAAGTCATGTGACATTACAATTTTTGTTAGATAATTATTAAATACTCACAGTAATCTTCTCACAACATTTTGAACTTCTAGATTGAACTGCATGTATCCTTTAGTTCGGTGGCTTGTCTCAAGTAAACTTATGCCAGAGTTGTCGAAGTTTGTTAGTTCTTTCCTTATGATATCGTATACCTGACAAATCACGCATAAATATTACAAATAAGATTGTATGCATACCGATGCAAATTACTAATTAGGCATTCAGATTTCATCAATTAAATAAAAAGTTAGTAAACATTGTTAAACGACTTACTTCTTCAGGCATTTTAGCCGGGCCGGCACCAAAGTTATGAATTTTTGCCATGTTTTTGATTAAATTAATTACTCGAGTATTTTTATGACTTATTAAACAACACTGTCTCACAGGGCTCGCGCTGTGCGTCTACTCAAACTGAATCGCTGGGTTATCGCCCTGCCTTTATTATGTGCGCGACGACCGGTTTACTGAGCACATGAACGACATTCATTCGTGTGCAAAACATAGAGATTGGCACGAATCATTGCTGGAGAGCGGAGTTCATAGAGGAAAATAATATATGGCGGAGTTACTCGTAATATTGCACCCGATGTTGTTGAATTTTTCGGCACTAACACTTAATCACACATTATTATCAGTACATAAACTGATAAACTATTTTGGGTATTTTTTTAAAGATTTTCTAGTATTCATTTAAGTTTTTTTTTTTTCTATTTTCTGAATGTTAGGTTGCTACGAACGTAGGTAATTATTTTTTACTTTTACAAGTTTCTGCGTCTCCCACACATATATATTCATTAGTGTGGAAGACGCAGAACCTTGGCGTGACGACACGAAATACTTACTTCAATTCCAATTATGTAGTTCACCTTTTGTTATTGAAGTGACCTAGCCAGGGGTCCGGGCACATGGTTTGCATATAGTAAAAACGCATAAACTACACATAATTTACCGAAACCCATAGGTAGGCATGTAAATCAATGACTTTTTGATCCTACTCAAGTACAGTACGGTCAATGGATCTTGGCGCGTCTGAAGTTAGGCTTTGCGAAATTTACCGCCCAAAATTAGCGCGCCAAATAAATTATTTATAAAAATAAATGCCAATAACAGTTGTTAACAATAATAACAATTGCTATTGGACTTTATCTTTTCAAACCCTTTATTTTTTTACGAGTGCACAAGCGCTCCAAATAAGAATAGGAAAGTCAATAACCTCGATCTGTCAAAACTTTGATAGAAAAGTACGGCCAAGTATGGCTTGCAAAGAAAGTTTAGTTGTGTATCAATACAATAACAGTTTATTTTTTGCTTTGTGTTACTGAGTCTTAGTTAAAT
The DNA here is from genome assembly GCA_958295575.1 of Leucania comma. Lineage (NCBI taxonomy): Eukaryota > Metazoa > Arthropoda > Insecta > Lepidoptera > Noctuidae > Leucania > Leucania comma. Next base: position 17,696,824 of record OY282466.1, read on the forward strand.
CTAAGTGAAATAAAAGCATTGTTAAATCTAAATTAAAAAATTAGTCACAATTACTTAAAAAAAAATATCTTTCTTATATTAATTGATTAATCCATTTGCCACTACTCGGACACTTCACATAGTGACGCAGAGATGAGCAAAATTGAAGAACAGGATTCTGATTAAACTGTTTCGTTCATGAATGATTCGAAATAAATTAAATTTTAAAAGTTTCTTGTTTTGCTTACCCTACTGCATGTTTTTCGATCTAAAAAATGGGGTAAATGACGTAAAAATCGATTCTGTTCTTATTTGGGCGTTCCAAATAAGAACAGAATCGATTTTTGTACTCCTCAAACTATAGGAGAATTAAAACAAGGAACAGAATATACTATAATATACAGAATTCAAGGATAGTTGAAGAAAAAAACAGTACCTATATTGGTAGCTAGTTATTTTCTGCTCGCGTGTCTACCTGGCTCGAGTCTATATTTTTAAAATAACTTCAATTTAAAAAAGTTAAGACTGTAGTCAGTTTGCAGTTCACCATCATCTGCCTAGCAAAAAAATTATATTATTAATTCTAATATCCGCAGACGTCCTGTCCGAAAGGACTCTTAGGTAAGCCAGGTATTGTAATTAACATTGCTTAGCTTAGAAGGAAAATATCTCTTGCAGCTTTGGCCAGCTTTGGCTCATAATACAGGACTAGCTATGAAGCCAAATATACACCGTTAAATTTTGATCGTTTTTTAGTTCCGTGGAGGGTCGATCTGGTACAGAAAGCACTATCGATTTGTAAAGATAAAATAAAAAAATAAAGTACTTTTTCTAAAACTCTATACAAAATTATTATTTTTAAGTAAACTACCTAATGAATTTGTAGGTAGTTGTCGGTCGTTGTAAACTAACTACCTGCAGGTCATTGAACTCACCCAGCTGACGTTTACTTCAAGAAATTAATTTCGTACATGCGTAAATTTATTCGAGTTTAGAAAGAGTGCGTTAGTTTTTAAATTTTATCTTTACAAATCGATAGTGTTTCATGTACCCAATCGACCCTCCAAGGGATTAAAACGATCAAAATTTAACGGTGTATAGTTTTGGAGTCGGGGTAAGAAATTAAAAATGTAAAATATGTAAGTTCGATTATTCTTCAATATTTTTGGTACTCGTTCATAAATTATCTTGGCAATGTTTTAAAAAATAAGTGCCTGTTGCAGAATACACATTTATGAATCTTGAATATGGCAAATAAATAGGTATTAACCATATTTAAGCCCAATTGTTATTTCCTTCGGGTACATTTTACAGAGTACCTGCAAACTCAGAAGGCCACAATGCATATTTTTATTTATCGCACAACAGGAAAGAAAAAAGGTAGGAATTGCCTTCAATCAATGTTGCATCGCACTTGACTAGTTGCAGTTGCCGTGTGCACTTTAATGATTTATTTAAACTGATACAGGTATCACGTAACTCAGGATTGGTGGATTGCTAACTCATTAACTAAGAATACCTCCACATTTTCCTCATTGATTGTGTTAGTAAGTAAAGACAGGGTTTTGCGAATTATCTTTATATAAAATATATAATTATTCTTCTGCACGTGTTTGTCACCTAACTCCACCTAAGCGACTTGACTTATTTGGATGAAATTTGTATTTTTGAGTATACGCAGCAATCAGGTTCGTATTTTTTTTTTTCTTGACGAAATGCCAGCTTTCATGCAGAACATCGTCTTCCAACCAATCCTTGTGGATTACTATCTTGTAATATACTATTCCTATTTTAGTTTTACCTAAAAAAATGCCTTCCCAAATGAATGATTTCAAAACCAGCGGGAAGATTTCCGACAGATAGAATGAACACAGACTGAAAGTATTGAGTAGTTTGTATTGTACGAATCTATGCATTTAGCTCATTCATTGGGTCACACCGTATAAAAAAAATATATGATTTTGTTGTTAGGTTGACGAATCTCACAGCACCGATGAAAAGTTATTTAATTTGAATATTATTATAATGTTTTCAAGCCGCAACCATAAATTCCATGATTTCACAGTGATAGTATTGGCAACCCCGACACACAATAATAACTGGTAACACCACACATCTTCATTCAATTTCATTCGTTCATTTGTGTTTCATTTTAACCATTCGGTCGCTTCGCTTGTCTTCGATTTTCACTTGAAAAGTTGAAAAAGAGAGTAAGGCATTTGCATTACCTATCGTATTTTGTTTTTAATTTACTGTAACGGAAACGTAGTTGTAACAATAAAAAGTTAATAATAAATTGTGCAAAGGATATGCCTCCAGTAAAAGATGAATCGATAAGAGAAACCAACTGTTTAGAAATTATAAACATTGTCGAGAAGAGTCCTGGCAAGAGTACTCTGGTTGATGTGAGGGCTTGCAACAAACCTGCCGCTAAGGTAAGAATTAACCTAAATAAGTAATTAATCGTAGTTATTTGATAAAAGGCATAGTCGTGTAGAAAGTATCGATCTAGATTTTAAGTACGAAGGGATTTCTTTACGAACGCTACTATGGTATTTTCCGTTCGAAATTCAACTTGGTCACCAGTTCCTTTGCTATAATAAAAATAGTATAGAAACAAATGATAATCTTTCACACTTTACACCTGTCGTAATTAATACTACATGCACGAACAACAATAAAAAACACAAATAACAGCAGAATAATAACATGTTATGTAGTTTTTACAACACTTTCTCATTAGTAATTTTACGGTTTGCATTTAATATTTATATTGTGACTTTACACATGCACAAAGTTTTGTTTTAACACTGCAGTACCAAAACATGGTTAGGCACAAAGTTCATAGAATAGCTATTTAAAAAAAAGATTCTTTGTTATCTTATGTGTAGTATTGAAAAGACAGAATTGATTGATTGAACAGAACCATGTGTTGTTTAACCACATATTAAACTACTTACAAAAGTTTGAATGAAAGTGAATAAAAAAAAAAATAGAATAAAAAGTAAATGAACACGAGATTAATGATACGTATTCATATGACGAAAATGCAAATTTTATATTTTAAGAATTATTTCTTTAAAACGAAAAAAAGCAAATAGCTTATATTACTTACCAGTAAATCTGTTAAGACACTGTGTTAATTTTTTAATGAGGTGTTTAAATTCCAAATATCTCTAATTTTTAGGAGAACAAGTACAAACTTTTAATACATTTTACCCTTTATCGACTTATACTGTGTTGGTCCAGTAGTGTTTGTCAGAATGTTTTCACATCCTATGCGGCATGGTTGCGACTGGGTACTCCATCTCGTTTAGGTCTTCATTCCCCGTAGGTGACAGAAGATCTGACAAGATGAGAATATTTGGTCATGCATGTGAAATGTGTTTTTTCGATATATCAGACATAGGCAGTTAGAAATTTAACTGCAGTTACTAAAAAGTATTCTACTGAATTCAATTTCAAAAAAGTAATCAGAATTATCTAAACCAGTATTTAAGGAGGTATAATTGTAAGTAGACAGTTCTTTATCTTTAATTAATAAAACCAATAAGTATCAATAGTATCAGTAGTATAGGTGATGGTGATGGTAACCAAGTCACAGGCAGGAAACCTTGCACATAAAAACAGATGACATTTAAAAAAAAAAAAAAACCATTTAATCACATTTTTAGGGCCGAAGTTTTGATGCCACCAGCATTTATTATGAGGATAATAATGCATATCAACATAAAAAAAAACTATATTGACTATAAACTTGATACATTCATGTTTTCACCATGGCTTTCTCCTTATAATTGGATGATTGATCATGAACAATGTGAGTTAACATTTATTGAGTGGAACATTTGTATCATATTGCTATCAGATTATGTAGTAGACTTGTTTATTTTCAAGCTACATTTTATTTTATTTATTGGGGACCAAACCCAAAAAAAAAACAATCCTTAAAACTGGAAGCACAAACATGTAACACACCTCAATGTCTGATCAGAAGTAAAGGACTGAGCCTTCTGTGATAACTTTATTTAATGTATTACAAAGTAAGTAATTTCCATTTAATTGAATTCAATTAATATTTAAACAAAATTAATCTTACTTCATAATAATCATACTGTAAGCCTGTGTGAAATTAAGATGGCTCTGAAGCAGCTGAAAAATAACAAGGGTGGGGCTCGGGTGAGGACGGAATTACGTCCGAAATCCTGAAGGCGAGTGTAAAACCGGTCCTTAGGGCCTTTTAGAAGCTATTTTATCGAGGGACAAACGCCACAGTTATGGAGCAGAGATTTGGTGGTACTCTTCTAAGGGCGACAATGCCTTGCTTAAGAATAACGGACCCATCTCACGTCTAAGCCATGCTACAAGCTGATTTTCAGAGTCATCACGAGCCGTCTCGAGCGCTGGTTTTACTAGTTCCAGCCTCCCGAACAAGCCGGATTCCGGGAAGGCTTCAGCATCGTGCAAAACATGCATACGCTATGGCAGATTATAAAGAAGACTAAGGAGTATAATCAGCCTCTCTGCTTAGTGTTTGTGGATTACGAAAAAAACTTCGATTTGCTTGAGACTAGGGCTTTACTGCAGTGTTCAATGGTGCCAGATTGCCTATCAATACATCGAAGTGCAAAAGTTTTTGTACAATAACGCCACCATGTCAGTCCGTTTTCAGGACCAGACTTCTAAAACTATTCTCTTGCAGCAGAGTCAAGAGGCAGGGTAAAGTCAATTTTTTAAAACTTCACGACCGCAATGGAGGACGTCTTCAAGTTTCTGGAATGGAAAGGGGGAGGCATTAATGCAATGACCTCAGTATAGCTTCAGAGAGAGTAGGATTTAAAATTAACATAAACAAAAAGCAGTCATGGTAAACATCCACATGTAGCACCCACTCCTATCAAGATCGAGAAAGAGGTCAATTGTCGAATCTGACTCGGCTGGGCAGCTGGAAGTTGCGCGTTATCTTCTCGTCCAATATACCAATGTCTCCAGACGAAAGTCACCCAAAGAGCAAGGGCTATCTATGCTCAGAGTTTCCTTGCGTATTTAAATCAGAAATGAAGATATCCGCAGGAGAACCAAGTTTAGCGACATAGTCTAAAGAATCGCCTAACTTAAGAGGCAGTGGGCAGGGCACATTGCTTGCAGAACAGATGGTCAATGGGGGCGAAAGCTTCTGCAGTAGCGACGATTTACCGGAAGATTCAGCGGAAGGAAGATCACCCACAAGGTGGACCGATGACCTAGTCAGTGTCGCGGGAATCCGATGGATGCGAGACGCACAGGACCGGTCGTTATGGCGACACTTGGAGAGGCCTATGTTAAATAGTGGACATCTTTCATGGAAATGATGATGATGATTAGTAATCATACGAAAAAAAAAGAACTTGTCTTTACTTCTATGGCCCATTAGAACCATGTATTTTTCTTAGTAAAAAAAGTTTATTCCATGACATTCTTCAATAGAGTACCTAAATGTAGTGCTACTGTTTTACTTACTTACTTACTTTACTGTTTACATTCTCTTTGAGAGTAGCTGTATAACAGTGAAAAAATATTTGTAAAATCATGACTAAAAAACAGGACAATTTGTTTTTTTTTTAACTATGGTTTGATTTTCTTTCAAGTGCTTAACGAGTACCTAACGTAGATACTAAATCAGGGATATTAATCCGGTCCATCTGGAGCCATTCATTTATTACGAAAGGGGATTAAAGTGTGGGATGACCTGTCTTAATTTTATTACAAGGAGTTTGGTGGGAAAGAGTCATTATTTCATAATTCTTATGTATTTACGATTAGGTATAATTTGAAGAAGCGCGCATATAGATAAAAGGCAACGGACGCTCATGTTTGCTGCCCTAGAGGTTGTTAAAGCATCCGATTAATTTGTATCTTTTTTTGTGCGACAATCTTAAAACTTAAAAGTTGGGGCCACGGAGGAGAATTCATCTGTTCTGTGGTTGTGGCCCTATTCCTTATGGGTTTTACGAGATACGCTCTTGGGCAGAATTTGTTTAGTATGCTCTAAATAATTTGCGTCGAAAATGGCAGCGCAACTGCACAATAAACAACATGGCTGTATTTCGAATATTGGAAAAAAAAATCTTTATTCATATTCAAGGCGAGACAAGGAAGTTTTATACCGCATCGGGACAGGGAGCTGATGTTGAATGGTTGGACGTTATCGACGTCACCATCCTAAAGGAAGAAACGACACCTATGATCATAGATTGGGCACGCCACAATCGCGGCTGTAAATCCCCTCTTTGGGGAGTGGCTGGAGAGGCGCTACGGCGTCCTCACCTTCTTCATGATGTCGGTCCTCTCAGGACATATTAAGTTCAGGAGGATCCTGTTTCGGACTCAGGCGAATGAAACGCTCTGATGTCATTATTGTGCGCTCGGATGTCACCGCCTGGAAGTGGGGTATGCAATGGGTTTATCACCCACAAAAACATGATTTTCTAATTGCAAAACCCTCACAAAAAGTGATGACCCTAACGAAAATCACTGTTTCAAAACGAGATATTCAATAAAAGGTAGATGTCTCTTTTTTAGGTCAAAAAAACACTTTTGTGTTCCAGCTGCCGCGTTGTGCTTAAAATTTTAAACTCCGTCGCCCTTTTATTCTTATTGTTTAATTGATTTTATAATAAATTGTTAGATATCACAGTCTATGTAGATAATAAACGATAGATCGTAAGTCGACTCACCTTAGCCACCCCTGTCTTACAGGACACCTTTTCATTTTATTACTCTATATTTATATCAGAACATAATACTTGGAAATGTTGTGAAGTCCATAATAAAGGGTGACTCAACAGCTTATCTAATAGTGTTTCCATATAACTCAGATAAAAAGCTTTTATGCTAATCTCTGACAAGGCAACATAACTTTCCCATGTAAAGGTATGATAGAACTTTAGAGATAGTAATTTATTTTTATAAAACAATGTTCAAATTATGTGGGCACCATTCCCAGGCGTCCATCAAGTGTTTCAGTTAAGCATAGTTATGACAGAAAGTAATTAACTTTCTATGTTCATTTAACAGTTAAAGAGTTTTTCAAGGGACTAACACACTTTGGTGAGAATCAGTGCTCAACTGTAGTAATGTATATTATTTTCCTTGCAATAATAGACAATCTTGAACTATACATACACAGAGTATTTTTTTGTCATAACATGGCTCATTCAGTTAGAGCTATCAACAAATAAAGACAAGAAGTTTTGACTTAAGAAATACATTTTGAGCAGATCAAGCATTTGAAATGTTAAAAAAGACAGGAAACAAGTGTATTGATTAACATTGGTTTCCTGTCATGAAACACCATAAAGTTGGACTACTTTGGCCTGGAGAAATAACTTTGGCTAAGGCCTACTATCTACGAATGCATAGCTTCATAGACGTGTTTTCGTCATAATACGCTTGGTGTACGCCTGCGTGTAGCTTAAATACATAACTATAAAGGTAGAACTATACTGCGCACACATGCGCCGATTTGGGCACGTCGGTCTCCATACGTTTTATATGGAAACTAGACTTGTAGAGCTACACTTGATCCACGGCACGCGACTTCGTTCTACGTACAAATCAGGCGAGTTACACGTGTGCGTCGGTCTCATGTCAGTAGTTCTAGCTTGAAACTCTTTCGACGAAGCTTTATTCTGCAACGATACAATGGCACTACGTTGCCGCCATAGTAGTAGGCCTCAAGCTCGTAAAACAAAAGAAACTGTACCCCTGTTCCTATTGGTCAATAAGCTTGAGCCAAAGTTATACTCCGGGTCCAAAGTATGACTTTACTGTATTTAAAATGCTTAATACAGCTGCAATGGGTCTACAAAATTTTACTACCAAGTAGTTATTCAATTACGTTAATTAGTACCATAGTGCTAATTACCCTGTTAAACATTGAGCACAAGTACAAGGTGCGATATTATGTAATTGAAGATTACTCTTAACAACATGGTAACTCCTCTTATAGTAAGGTTTTGATGTGGTGATATCATTACAACATTAGGTGTCTTCAAGGCTAGAGTCAATAAGGCTCTTATAAACCAGTGTGCTTCACCATCAACGATTGCATCACTGCTTACCATCAGGTGGAGTCAAGCACTAAATAATGTCAACACACTGTTTCAATCAATCAACTCGATCTAAAGTCTACTGCTTTGAATGTACAATCTCTTACAATTTTGTTACCTTTTATGAATTGATTAAAATGATTGTATTAATAATCTCTAAAACATACACAACACACTACTATTATTAGATGTGTATGCCTGCACTCTTCCAATGCTGGGCACAGGTCTCCTTGTATTTCTTCCATTACTGACTTTGGTCTACTTCTTGCCAATTCCTTAGGAAGATATCTAAGATCCATTATCTCCTCAGTGGTCTACCAACCCCGACTTCAGGACATTAATTTCGTGTTTTGCATGCCCACTACTCTATCGGCTCACGACAGCCTTCTAAAGCCCAGACCCACCAAAGCTGGGCAAGTAAGCATCTTTCTAAACACACAACAGAGTACTAAACTTTATATCTGCATAAAGGTAGCAATAAAAAGAAAACATCATTAAACATATTTTTACTAAACAGTGATGTCATAAAATCACACTTCAATTCAAACCATGACATAAGTGGTCAGGTAGGCCAGTGGCCACTTCGTTTGCTGTTCACTGTAGTCATTCTTTATGTAGCGCTTCGCTGACTATCATGTAACATCCTTATCTTTCGAATGTACCCAGTCGAAAGTGTTACATTGTTGCTAAATATTTTACTCGTACTGCTTAATTGTACCACTTATTCTGTTTGGCATCGTAAAGCTTTATTATCAATTTAATCGTTTAATTATGTTCTTAAATTTGATATTAGAACGCCATGACATTTGAATTTTTATGTGTGAGAAAAATAATGACATAAAAAATATCGATGATATAACATGTAGATTCTATGAGAAGCCGAGTTTAGCGATGATGTTAAATTAAATACATAATTATATTTATTGTAAACTTTCCTAATTTACATACATCCACATTATGTAACATAGTTGCATCATCGGTCGTATTATTTAATTGATGTTCTATCAACTATAATGAATTTGAATTTCTCTGAGAATCGACGACAACGACTTTGTAACTAATGTCTTTTCACTTTTTTTTTTCTCGCGCCATTCGAGACACGCGCTTCTGCCGTTAACTTCGTACTCAGAGTATCATTTGATAGCGACCTAGCGCGGGTCTACACGACTATAACGAACAGACCAACTCAGTATTTCTATTGCACATTTTGTTTATTTTGTATTATGTTGTTTTAATGCATTCTTTTTGTTTCTTTGGAACTTTCAGTGTTAAGGTACAGTGCATCATGTTGTGGGCAGCTGATTTTTATGTTATTTGTGTAAACAATTATTGTATGTAATGCACAGAACTGTTTAGTTTTGGAGTGTGCCTCTATGTAGTGCATGTGTTGGTATTGCACCAGTAGCGTGGAGACATCATGACTAATTCGCAGGTATTGTTTTTTTCATTGCACATTTTTTATTGTTTGATAGACCATGTATTTAGGCATACATGGAGTGCTTTTTTATGCTGTTTTTGTAATTAAACTGTAGTGTGAATCGTGAGACTTGACTATGGGGAATAGATTGCAACATGGTATTAGCTCTTTATCTACCATTATGTATGCTTTTGATAGTGCTAGGGTTGCCAGGTGTTCGTTATTGGGATCTATATAACGAATACAACCTGTCAGCCCTGTATTTTTTCCACATACCTAACTACATATGTATATGGACCTAATGTTTTTTGTTATAATACTTTGCGGGTTGATGTTTGTATATTCGTATGAGTAACCCAATAAAAGATACGTATATGTCCATGTGCGCAATATATTACATTCAAGTACATAATAATTATGCAGCATATGACACAATGGATCATTATTATTAAATCGCCAGCCGTGAATTATTAATTTATGCGCAATTATCAAAAAATATTACGTGACAAATATATGCTATAAAGGATTTCTCCTTTATTATTATATATATATATTTTTTGCTACTTTACCAAATTAAAGTAAAGGTATCTTTTAAAATAAAGACTTATTTATTAAAAAAAACTGACTGTATATCGAAAATGATTAAAGACCGCGCGATACAATCGCTTAGCGATAAATCAGATGAGTTAATAACATTTAAGGCTCATCGTTCCACTTTTGAATGTGGAGCGTGTGTACAAGACACTTGATATTAATAATCCGTTACGCAATTATGGTTATTACTCTTAATTCCCGGGGCATAGACAAGACTGTTCACAGACAATTTTAATAAAAACATTTTCACTCGACGTTACTACAAATTAAACTGTAGAATAGTAATCACGAAAGCTTTTAAAATACTGAGCATACACCATAATCTTTAATTTCCTTTCTTGATTCTTGTGAAGTCTAAGCATATTTTTTATAATGTAATTGGCTAACGTAACAATCGACCATAAAAGTTGTAGTATAATGAGAGAAATTGATGCATGATAAGTCTTTAATGGGTTTTTAAATCATACATACGTAGTTAATCTGTCAGAGATCAAGAGAAAGTTATAATTTTTTTATTACTATTTTGCACTCGCACTTCCTTCGGCGGTGTAAAAATATGAATAATATTTGTATCTGCACGAAATAAGTTTATTAACGCGTTTTAATCCTAAACTTCCCTTTATCCTCTACAAAAGAAAAAAAGTATAATAGATTCGAATTTACATTTTTATCACAATGGTAAAGATTATATCACTGCATTTTAAATTATTCATGAATTCTGATTTTATTTTATATTTTCTCTTATTGCGTGTCCAATGTCTGACTGTCTGTATCTCTGTAATGGCAACAATTTAGTAAATTTATGTGCCAAACTTAATAAAAAATTCTGTCACTTTCCTTTGTTTAGTAAAGTGTTTTGTTAAAAAAGTTAATTACTTTTAACTCACGTTAACTGCTTCATGTTTTATCTGCATTTTTAATGAACACCCAAAAAAGTATATTTTTTATGAATGAGGCGTTTAAGATAGACGCCCCGTATTATAAATTCAAATTCTTCATAGATCGTTTTTTTATACATATAAGGCTGAACATATTTTAGCGAAATTTATTCGATAGAAATGTATTTGAAAATATGTAATCATTATAATATAATATAATATTTTATAGTCCAAAATATCATAATTTAAAAATGTAAGTAAATGTTTCATAACATGACGATGTGATGATAATAGTAAAAAAAATATATTCACCGTCGTTCATAAATAGATAGTCATGGTCGTTGTTACTCTCACTGGGTGACGAAACCATATATGAGTTCAATATGTGTTGTCATTACATTTTTAAGGTCTCTTTTTATCTGGCAAAAAATCCAAATAAAAAAATATACAATGGAAAAAGAGACAAACAAAAAATACTTTTTTGTACACCAAAATAAAAATAAAACTGTATTTAGTTTTTTTTTTCCGGCAAGCAAAACTCAAACCGCAGTCGTCTTAAGGGTATTACATCGCTCAATGACCTTCAAGAATTTACCTCTATATTAGTAGAGAAGAATTGACCTCTAAACTGGCATTGCAGGGGGTGCTGCGCGCGGGGTGTTAGTACTGATTCGAGTTTTTTCTTGATTACTTATCGATATTCAATGAAATTCGAAAAAAAATCAATACAAGTTATTCAATTTATCGTAACATATATTTTGATATAAATTCAATGTATAAATATAGAGCCGTTTTCGAGAAAATATGGAATTAATGTTCAAAAAAGGCCTATTTATCAGATTTTTTTTCTAGAGTTAGGGTATTTTTTTGAGAAACGTAATCAATACAATTAATTAGTAATGTCCTTAAGTATCCCCTTCATTTTTTATATGGTAATCGTACATAAGGAAACTTCAAACATCCTAGGTGTTTTTTTGGATTTGGGCGATGTAATCCCCTTAAATCCAAAAACAACACTCTTGTTTTTAGGGTTCCGTATTCAATAAGGAATCCTTATAGTTTCGCCATGTCTGTCCGTCCGTCCGTCCGCAGATAATCTCAGTGACCGTTAGTACTAGAAAGCTCAAATTTGTTACCAATATCTATATCAATCACTCCGACAAAGTGGTAAAATAAAAAGAAGTGGAAAAAAATGTTTATTAGCTAGGAAAATTACTTTGAATTTGATGGGTTTAACAGTTTTTAAAAAGTAGTACAAAATAATTTCTGAACTAAGTTCGTAATTCAACCGTATATGCAAGCATTTTTTTAACTTGGTTTACATATTATGATATCCTGAACGTATCATCTTTCAAATAAAAAAAGAATTATTAAAATCGGTTCATCCAATCAAAAATTACCACCGAAAACCCAACATACATAAAACCCGTCTAGTTTGTAACCCAATTTCCCGAGAGATATTAGTCGCAAAGTGATTGAATTACGTCATCTTTCTAGAAGTCGATGTTAAGATTCTCCGAGCTTTCATGACCCTCCTTGATATAATTGTTAATTTGTTTAACTTGTACGGGGAAAAAATTGGTTAATAGTCGTCGTAGTATAAGGATTCTGTTACATTGTGAGAAATTGGGCTTAATTAAATTACATTGTGGGTAAAATTTAACTTCTTGGGGATATTGTTCATATTAATTTGTATGTACGCAGTTATTTCATTACTTGATACGTACAACAGACTAGGGGGCCGACCATAAGCTCTTATAGCAGTATTGTTTTAATCTTACTTATGTTTTTCGTACCATGTGGCCTTCAAAACAATCTTATTACAACATTAAAACAAGAATGTTTTCTTAGCGATTTTGTGACGTCACACGTTATAAACTTCATTCTATTCGTACTATAAGGCGATTTTTGACCGCTAGCAGTGTTGTTTTTACGTCAAATTAGCAGGCTTAAAAAAGTTGCTCGGACGCAGCGGTTTTATTATTGTTTTCCAAATATATACTATTTAAAGTGTTTTTCGTGACATATAAAGTATTTAAAACTTATTTCAATGCCTAAACGTGTCGAGTTAATTGTTTTGAGTACATACGTGGGTTATTAATTTATTATTGTATTCTAGATGGGGAACACATATCAAAATTTTTGAGTTTTTAGAAGCAGATAACACTGAATTCAATAGTGCACGAACAACAAGTTACGTATTTCACTAGAATACACTGTTTAACTTTACCTTGATTCCATGATGTCCATGTACAATAAGTTTCAACCATAGTTCATTATCCGCTACGAACACCAAACACTTAAAAAAAGCTAGATTACTCTAATTTTAAGCACTTGAAAACTATTTTAATTCAAAAATCAAACTTAGTTCGCACTAAACAAATAAACACTGTTAAGAATTTTGTTAATGTAAACAAACGTTCCGAATTCCGAATGTTACGATTCACACTAACATGCAACTAATTGTCGACGTTGTCGCTCGCAGCTTTTTTGGTTTTTCTACTTTATCAATGTAAAATCTTGAAAGTTATTACGTCCTTTTTATAAAAGTTACATAGATCCTTTTAAAAATATATTTTAACAAGGCATCTTTTGAGTTAAATGTATTCTATTACTTCACGATAAACTATAATGTAGCGATTCGAACAACAAACATCTGAAAGAGACAACGCGATACAGATCAGTATAGCGCGTGTCTTTTCTGTTTTAGCAGGGAATAGACAAAATCTTTAGAATCGTTCATTCTTTCCCAGCCCTTAGCAGGAATACAATCATACTGAGCGATTAAGCTTATGGTACAAAATGAAGTAATATTACTTTAAGATTGAAACAAAACTCTCCTGCAATAAGATTGTTTTCTCAAAGTTTATGGTCGGCCCCCAGGTACTAGCTAATTACGATTTGAAGTAGGCTTTGTTAGAATACATAGTGTTGCCTGTACAGTATATAGTTACATTGAACACTTGTGTATAATTACTCGTACTTAATTTCCGGTATTTAACTCTTAAGTGGGGACACTTACGAGTATTGTGATGGACGAGAAACTACGGAACACTACACTGAGCGTGGTCCGAGACGCTCTTGGCCGGTTTTTTTTAAATTAAACTATGACAAAGTACTAGCGATTTCATAACCCGTCACGCGAAATACACTTATGCCAACTTATGTGGCAGCTAGTCAAGTCATTAGGTAATGAGTTAACTTTCGCGTTGTTTAGTATTTGTATTTATAATAATATGTGTATATTTATAGTAGGTGCTAGATAAATTTGTCATAACGTGTATTGACACCCTACATTTATTCCCAAATCGGAAACAAATACATAAAGCTGATCAGAATCGAGACCTATGATAATGATCCTTAGCATTTTATAGTAATCTACTGTCATGGGATCATGAGTTGTCCGAAAGGCAACCCTGGGTTCCTGGGACGCAAGGCACAGAAGGAACATAATATTGGGTTTTAGTCAGTAAAAGTCTGACACCCCCTTTCGCTACGCCCTAGAGCGGGAGATATCATTGGATGATTTCCCACCTTAAAAAAAAGCATTTTCTAGTAATGAAAAATATTCAAAATTTTGTTTCGGGTACGAAGAGATATTACGGAAAAATCAAAAATTTGTCTGGCACCTATCTTAGTAGATAAACTATGTACTATATTCTATGCTTTGGTTTGCAATGATTCTTGCTTTTCTGTTTCCCAACAGCTCACACTGGATAACGTTTTTCAGGTATGGTTCCGTGGCGTGAGAAGCTCAAAATTCCGCCATGTGTACGGCGTCCCTTTCAAGCGGGAGCGTTGCTATGACAACATTAAGATCACTAGGAATGCGCACGATTCTAATTTCTGCGCTGTCAACCCTAAATTCGTTGCCATAGTGACCGAAGTCGCTGGCGGTGGAGCCTTCCTCGTTCTGCCATTGGATAATGTAAGTATTAAACGAAATAATAAAAACTATTTTAAACAAATATGCACCTTGTTACCCTTTCACCAGCTGCCTGGTGCATTTTTAATCACAATTTCCCTTATCCATACAGACATTACCTAGTGAATATCCATTGACCTTTATCATAAACAGCCATCCCACGCGGTTTCTCTCTGGCTATCCAACACTAAAAGGATTTTCCAATACGAGCCAGTACTTCCTGAGGTTAGAGCGTTCAAATAAACTAACAAACTCTTCAGCTCTTTGTATAAATATATGTAGTGTAAATTATAAAGATACTCAAACTTTATAGGTTATAAAGATATTTAAAGAAAAACCACATTAACTGTTGACAGTTTTATTGAGCCGCTGCAAAATAAATTTTACTATAGTAATTTTATGAATAAAAAAAAATAGGCAAACAAATAAAATAGTATTATGAAAGTAAAGCACGAGAATGCAATGAATGCTCCATATCTTCGAATAGAATGGGCCATTTGTTTAGTTCTTCCATTGTCCTGTTATGAAAGGCTGACTGCTGTTATTGACGTAAAAGTTATCCGTTCGTTTATAAACAAGACTGGTTTCACTTAAAGAAGGTAATAACTATATCGTTACTTTCTAAGCTTATTGAATAAGTACCGATGATGGTAAAAGTTTTGCGTTGTCACTGCCTGTGTGTAGAGATGGAACACGGAAGGAAAAAGTAGATGGTTGGTTTGAAATAAAAAAAAATAACTTCCTGATTTTTATTTTATTTTCTTACTCGTACACGAGCTTATCTCAAAATATTTATCACTGACGCTTCGGACACCACCAAAATTGAAGATAAAAAAAGTTTTAAAATACAATAAAAAAAAAATACTGGAAGCTGCCGTCTTAAATCCAGGCTAAAATAACTTTAGTAACGCTTTCTTCCCCATATATTATATTTTAAAACTTTATCTGACTGTATTATACAGTATGTGTCCAAATAGCCAATGAAAAAAAAAATGAAAATGTGTCACTGAGTATATATGAAAATGCAGGGAATATTTGTTATTCAGGATTAGTCCCATAACTTCTTAACAGCTTTTATTACTAGGTTAAACTTGAATCGAAAATCAGCCTGTAAAATTACTGAAGAATTACCTAAAAAATCACGTAATCGCAAAGTGATTGAATTTTTCCAACTAGTGGAATCCTAAATGGCAAACGAAGATAATGAAGATAGGCATTTTCGCCTTATTGTCGGTACCAAATTTAGCCTTCAGGAAAAGTTCCGGGACTGTTCAAAAGAGTTACTATTCGTTTTAGTCTGTTAAAGTCTGACTTACCTTCTCGCTTCACATAGAGTGAAAGAAGTTATTTGACGATTTTCCGCCTAAAAAAAACTTTAGGAAAAGTACGTTACTCTGTTAGACGTCACCGGCTTGCCAAACACCAATATTTGCGTTTCTTTTACGGGTATTGTGTCTGAACCGCCCTAGTTTGTGCCCCCATAAGCGTTGTGTACCCACAGCGTGTTTGTCCAAGGTGTATGCTTAAGCCAGATTAATTAATTTGATTGGTTATCTGACTCAGATTACAAACCCATAGTCTATAGTATTTATCAAGAAACTATTTTTGTTGAAATTTATTTATTCCTTTTTGGTTGTTATGGAGCGCAACCTGGATATCCGAAATAAAGAAATTTCCGTAACCAATATAAAAGTTTGGATAAAAGTCTAATTGACAGGTGACGATAGTTTTTTGTTCGTTTTATGCGGCCAAACAAATCACAATCTAGACTAGAAATAAATAAAAATCAGATCTTGCTATTTTTATTTTACTTTTAATTTTAAAATTCTAATATATCCATATCCGAAACTAGCAGATAATCCGAAATTATTTCATATGCGTAACCGTATTGAGATCCGATATTTTATATCCATAACATCCCTGGTTTGCACCTGTCAATGCACTAGATAATCACACTTTTTAATTCAAATATTAATTTTAGTATAATAGTTTTTCAGTAGATACCCAGGTACCTAACTACGGACTGAACGTCCACTCTGAAACGCATTGGGTCATGATTAGTTCAGTCACCCTTTAAAACACCTGTACAATAATATGTTACTCACCTTGACACTTAGATAATTTACTACTATCCGCCCATACTCCGCCTCAATGCGTCCAAAAGTACCTGCGTTATTGAAACATCCGCTGCGTAATCAAATCGCGGCAATACAACTGAAATGAGCTGAGATTGCTAATAGCGTGAGAAATGTGTATCATTTTTGATGCATTTGTAACAAAACTGCAACGTTGCAACATTTCCTTCAGTTTCGCACGTCTGGCGCAAGTGCTTGCAACGTAATTGTTTGTTAAAGCGGTCACTTTGCCTGAAGAAAAATGATATGTTTATAAAGCGGAACCTATTATATTTCTCAAGCATTCATGATTCAATTTTTAAAGGCTCTTCTTTTGAAACAAAGCACAGTCATGAATCTCGATTTAGGATTAGAGAATTGAGATTAATATCAAATCTGTCAGTTTAAATCGAGATTCATGACTGAGCAAATAGTAACTAGAATATGGGCCAAATGATTTGGTTGGTAAATAGGGACGTTTCTGTATTCGAAATTCAAAATTGTTTGCCTCTTTTTCAGACTGGCCGGTTGGACTTCAACGCAAGCCGAGTGACGGGCCACAAAGGCCCCGTGCTCGACATCAAATGGAATCCTTTCAACGATAACATCATAGCGTCGTGTTCCGATGACTGCACGGTAATTTCGTTTGTGCCAATTTTTTTTTTCTTTTTTATATCCGCAATTTGTTCATGGTAATTGATGCCCATTACTTGGGGATGTTCCGTTTCAACAACTTCTTGCTTTTTGTTGGTATGAAAGCGTGTAGCCTGGTTGTCAATATATTATTACATGTAGCTAACGAGCATCGATTGTATTATCTTATCAAACAGAAGTAGCGATTGTCTCGATTGTTTAGTTTGTTGTCATCATTTGTCTATTGTCGTGTAAATAGGTGATATAATTGGAATAACTGCGGCGGAATTCTGAATTTATTATCATAATGTGTGCAACTGTGCATTTAATGCTATCGTTACGCATTCTGTTAGAAATCCTTGAAGCAATAGTAGCCTTTATATAACAGACTGACGTAAAAATAAATTATTTATTTGTTATTTAAGACTGTGACACCAATTGACTGCCTAATTGGATGTCCCAGTTAATACTTATCTGATATGTTGCTTCCGTTTAATAATAAAAAAAATAATACATACATCACATGTTGCGCAAAAAACAGAAAACGTTGTGAAATTAAAAACAATGATAATTCAATGTAAACTGTTAAAAAAGACAATTTTTTTTTTTCACTTTTTTATTTCGAACACTTTCGGTGTCAAGGACCCATCATATGGGTCGTCCAACAAACGAAAAAATCGAACTACCTATGCTATTACATACTTAGATTTGGATTCGCTATTTGGCTCTGAAAATCGTCATTATGGCGACACTTGGAGGAGGCCTATGCCCAACAGTGTCAGTGTCTTTCGGCTGAAATGATGATTATGATTTTTTTTTTTTTTTTTTGTGGTAGGTAAAATCATCCAATGACGAATCCCGCCCTTGGGTGGGGCGGGAAACAGTGTCAGACTTTTACTGACTAAAAACCTACCTTTCCATTCCTCGCCTTTGTCCCGGGGCCCGTGGTGAATGATGATTATGATAATGATTCGGGTTTGGGCATGAACAGAAGTCAATCAGTGAGGAGTTGTAGAACGAGTAGGAGCAGGCTTGCAGACTACGAGCAATGGGTAGCTCGTCGTTAGCCCATCCAGCAATCCTCCGGACCGAGCCCAAGTCGTCGCTGGCACATAGTGTCATCAGAAATCAATTTTATGATTTCCGCCCATTGTGACACCCTATTAATTTTAAGTTCCTATTGTAATTTTTATTTTAGGTGTACAATAAAAAATATATCTATCTATTGCCCACCTCAAAAAAAAAAAAAATTGAATAACAACAACACGAGGAATTGGGGGACACGAACAATTTATAATACATTCTTGACACTGGAAGTGTAAATGCATAATTAAAAAAAAAATGGAATATAAACCTTTTAACCCATTTTATTCGCTCCTATTATTAGACAAATCTTTTTTATTTTTTGATCTCATCCAACAAATCATTGACTTACATTCTTCTCCTCAGGTAAAACTATGGCACATCCCGGACGGTGGCCTGTCCATGCACCTGACGGACTGGCTGGTGGAGCTCCACGGTCACAAGCGACGCGTCGCCTACATCGAGTGGCATCCCACAGCCGAGAACATACTGCTGAGCGCTGGCTTCGATTATTTGGTTAGTATCCTACCTACTTGTGTACTGTACCAAATTAAAAATCCTTCAGACCAAATTCTAGTCATGGTGTCCTATCTGCCGAGTTTTGAAGGCACCGTTGACGCAGTAATTGAGCGATTGGCTGCTATGCTGCGGATCGCGGCTTCGATTCTCGCAATTTGTATAGCATACATACTCATAGAGGTGTTTCGGGTTTGAGTGTCTTGTGTAGTTTGTGAACATATCCACGATACAGAAGTAATATGGACTGGCCCGTTGGTCTAGTGGTTAGTGGTCCTGACTGCTATGCCGGAGGTCGTAGGTTTTATTCCTACCCAGGGCAAATGATTGTGTGATCAGTACGATCATTTCTTCTGTGTCTGGGTGTAATTTATCTTTAACTAACTACCCGCCCCAGCTTCACATGGGTGCAATAAATGGTGATATTAAATATATTATGCATGTATTATACATATAAACCTTCCTCTTGAATCACTCTATCTAAAATCCGTAGCGTAGTTTGATAGATCTAAGCATACATAGGGACAGACAGCGGGAAGCGACTGTTTTATACTATGTAGTGATATGTATGTATTTAGAAATATATAAGTATGTTTATTAGTTGTCTAGTACCCATAACACAAGCTATCTTTAGCTGGGGACTAGACGACATTGGGTCATCGTAGTGAGGGCAAAGTTTCTTTTAAAAAAAGAAATAAAAAAATCTTATCCGAGATTAGTCAAGTAATCAAGAAATATTATAATTCATTGGTGCCTAAACGTAGGAATGCATCGAGTGTTTACGCACGACACTGGAAGTTTTTCTACATGTTTAATAATTAAATTGTGAAGGCTGAAAAGAAGGAATTGCAGTTTCCATGGTGTGTGACCGTAAGAAAATCTTTAAACTTATAAACCCATCTATTCCTTATTTTTAAAAATAACCTTAAAGCCTTTGAAGCCCATTTGTATGTATTTACTTTGATTCCTAAAATGTTAACCTAAAAGAACAAGAAAGAAAAAATGCCATAACCGGCCATTGTACTGAGAGAAAAACAAATGCAGTCCTTGAGAGTTCTATCTGCCAATGGTGCGATATTTATTCTTATTTATTAATGGTTGCACAATAGGAAAAAAACTATTCAAAACAGCCCATTGTCCTTTGAAAATGAACAACAACCGTAGTAATCTCAAATTGGACCACCATTTATTTATAAAAATAATTGTTTATTGTTCATTAAGAGCGCTTTTACAAAATCACTGACTACAGTTGAACACCGCGCGTCACAGGATTCATATTCATTTTTTTGAGTTGCATACTACAATTATTTAAAAACATTATTGTACTTTTGATTAAACTAACTTTTTTTTGTAGCTTCTTAACAATGTCAACTTAATTATTAAATATTTATTATTTAAATTGGATTATATATTCATAGATAAAAAATATACTTTCATACGGAAAATTATCAATAACTCTCGATTTTACAGAATTATTTTTGGTGTTTTACTGTATGAAACTTAATAAATTGAACATTCTAAAGTAGAAGATACATTTGTACCATGGACATTTTTATAAATGACTAAATTATTGTATCTTCGGTGTACCAAAGTATCAAAAGATATTTTATGAAACTCCCTTTGCAGAGATAAGGATTTTACTTATGTGCGTGCTCAAATTGAAATATTTATTTAGAACACTCCCAAGATAAATTACCATACTTTCTCAGGCATTTTTTGTTTTTTTTTTTTTTGGTGCTGTATCTTAAGCCTAATCACACATCAAAGTTTGCTCAAATTCAAGAAAAATTGTGATAGCCCTCTTAAGACATAACTGAACTTGGACTCAAAATGTGAAACACGCACAAACACATTGTTCTACAAATTGAATCAACATGAATGTTCTTCGATTTTTCGCACAATGTTTTGTTCTGATTTGTGAACACTTTCATACTCGCGATCGCTGATACATACAGAACTTGATATTATTTCCGATCCTCACGCGAACCTCAATGTATACGGCCGTTACGACTCTTTCGTTTTGCGTGTTCCATCGCTATCAAAATAATATCTGAATGTCGTGGACCGTTTGCAGAACAGTTATTTATAAAACTAAAGAGAAGCGATGTTTAAAATTGATAACTGTCATTGCTGTTATTTTTATTTGATGTACAGGTTTTAGAACTGTTAAAGGAAATAGAATTTTTTGGTATCGCAATTTAGTAAAACAATTAGGTACTATCTTCTGTTTATTTATGTAAAAAAAAATCTTTTTATAAAATCACCATCAACATTGGATCAAAAAAAGAACAGTAATAAATATTGGTATGTAGAAGAGTGGTGGGAACATCCCGCTATCTCTTTTGTCCACACACGACAAAATGGCAGTGACGTCACATTTCAGCATATGCATCCTTATTCTGTTACTTGACAGTTTCCCCTTCCGCCATATTTGAAAGGTTTGGACGCAACCAAGACCAATCCACCTTTGTGAAATAATATACTTACTGATATTATGTGCATACTGCCTATGTAACAACGTTATAGAAGTAATTTAAAATAAAACTATTGCTCTTCTATCGTATTTGCCATAACTTCAAAGTAGCGACGTAAACTGCCCAGAATCACCCTCAAAGGCCTCAAATCAACCCTTACCATAATGCTAAAAAGTAGTGAAGCCCGTTCACATCAATCAAGGTCATCCAATCTTCTTCAACAGAATCACTGTGCCGCGTGCGGTCTCGTTAACTTGTTTTTATTTTTATCGTCACCTTGATCTTGTATAGCGTAGCATTATCATTGTGAACACAGCCCGCTCTTACTCAAGGTAAATTATTCATTGTGATTGACTGACGTAGTTAATTACTTGGTTAATAGGTATTGTGAATAAATTCACACACAAATTAAAAGAATAGAATAGAATAAAACTTTATTGTACACCAAAAAGTTACACAAACTGTACATAAATCTAAATGTACGGGTACAATGGCGGTCTATTCGCTGATAGCGATATCTTCCAGACAACCTTAGGATGGATCGTAAGGACTTAAAAAATTACAGGGGGTAGTCTGTGAACTGAACTGGAGCACCTTAACCTCGCTGTTGTCTTAATTTATGAAATGATTTTAATTAATTGTAATAATTATATTTTTAAGTCAATAGTTGCTTAACGTACTCAGGCTAAGTCTAAAATCAGGCTCTTTGGAGATGCGTACCAATGGCTACAAAATTAAACTAGTATTTGCGGACGGCGAGCAATGGGTAGCTCGCCGTCCATTATTTAAACTAGCACTTCATTAACACTTGAAATTTTGTTCGAATAAAATATTATTAACTACCTTCTGATATTCTTGACAGACCTTCTGGTGGGATGATTTTGTTTACCCACCTATAGGTTATCTATTAGTTACACTATTTATAACTCGAGAACGTCTGAACCGATTTGGCTGAAAATTGGTAGGAAGGTAGCTTAGGACCAGAATAAGGATATAGGATATTTATCCCGTTAAATAATAAAAAAAAAATCCAAAATCTGCTCATTTATTGGTATAGGGTAGGGTAGAGTAGGATATGGTAGTCAGTTGACGGGGGCGAAGCCGCGGGCAAAAGCTAGTTATCCAATAAAGTAAACTTCTTTTTGTTTAATTAATCAATAGCTTTTAGTTATTAATCAGATCATTACTTATCGAAAAAGCCCGTTAATGTAACTACCTAATTTATTTAGTATATGGGTCGTACAATAATGGAATATCTTTGATTTCGCTAGTCGGGTCCGGGTTGGCATGAACACTAATCAACAATAGCTACGTATTACAACGACTCAGGAAGCAAGTTGTGGGCAGACGATCGAACTGTTGTATATTCTACGTTCTCCTTTAAATTGAGGCACACTTATTTCCGCCGCCAAGCAGCGTTGATGTGTTCAAGATTGGCGGGAACCGGTAGACTGGTCTAAATTACAGCTACATTGGACGTTTCAACAGCTGCGACGCTTCTGGCATTATAGTTATTTTTTGTTTGTCCTAAACTCGGATCTTCAAGCAATTACATCAGTGGAGCACTAATTTGTTCAGAATCTAGGTGTGTTACAGTAAATAAGTTCTTAAATTAGTAGGCTTCACTTGACGTCAGGTAGGATCGCAGTCACACACTAGCATATACAAAAAAAATCCGCTATTTTCCATCATTATGAGCGCGTTTGAGTGCTAGTTATCAAAAGAGTACCGCGGTGGTAGGTAGGTAGGTCACGTACGTTTGTTTAAGCAGCATTAGACCAGCGATCGTCCAGGATTCCACATGGACTTAATACCATATCGCACTCATTCTTTCACAAAATTATGAACTTTTAGAAATAAATAAAAATTACTTTAATTAAAATAAAATAAAAAGTAGAATATCTTGTAATGTCATCCTGATGTAGACCAGAATATATTAATTTGAAGCGTTGGTGAATAGTCAGTAGATGTGAGTTTTTTTTCACTCTCTGCAATACTCTACCATACTTCTCAATTTATATACCTATTTGGCATTCGGCTAGCCTTCTTCTTTATCTCTTATTGCTAACTGTTCCGGCAAAAGTTATTTTGCCATATAAATAATTATCAAAGAAATCGTATGTAAATATAAATTGAAACAAATATACTAAAACCTTGATAAAAATGGGGGTTTTAAGACCCATTCTTACAGCTATCATAAAAAAAACCCTTCCCGGGGGAATGTATTAGAAGATGATGTTATTCGTCGATATTCCTACTTACCACTCAATAACAATTACTTTTTCTACAGATCTTCGTATGGGACGTAGGCAAAGGCGAGGCAGTAAAGGTGATAGACTGTCACACAGACGTGATCTACTGCATGTCATTCAACCGCGACGGCTCGCTGCTCGCCACCACCAGCAAGGACAAGAAGCTGCGCGTCATCGAGCCGAGGAGGGGCATCGTGCTTTCTGTAAGTCTAATTAGTCAACTTCAGTAGGGTCGGTTAGTAACCTATCTCTTCCAGCAGTAGTGACGGTTATGAAGCCTCTAACTGTGAAGCTATGATGATCCAGAAGGATCTCGCTCGGCGGTCGCCTGAAGTGCCTACATAGTTTGAAACCTGAACAAAATGTGATTGACGAGCTGGGCTCGTAGGCAGGACTGTGATGTCGCGGAAATCCAAAGCCTTAATATAAATAAACATAGCTCATAAATATATCGAAAGTTAACAAGCTGTTTATTTTGATTTTGAAACTATAGTTTATTAGAATTAAACCTAATTAAATGTGTCTCCTAGAGAGGAGGCCAGAGTTCCAGTAGTGGGAACATTATATTGCTGATACAATGCAAAAAAAAAAATGTGGAATTTTGAAAACAGACTACTTTGGTAATATATAAGTTATTTATTAAGCTACTAACACTTTATGGATCTTTGTGTGTCCGAAATAAAATAAATTCTATTCTATTCTAATAAAGAAAAATGATACCAAATAGTCGAAATTGTTCGTACAATGTATAGTCTTACCACGAGCTCTTAATTAATGTGATCCATTTGGTGACCTTAACTGGACTGTTAAAGAGACGGAGCTATATAGGGTGTATACCTCTATCCCTCTTTCTCCTTTAAACGCGTGACATTTTAACATGTCATGGTAAGAGGCCCCAGTTTACCATTTTTTCTACAAGTTTTGACATCTTAGGTCCTAATACCTTTGCTCTCTCATTACAGGAAGGTCCCTGCCATTTAGGCACCAAGGCCTCAAAGTGTACGTTCCTGGGCAGTCAAGGCAAGGTGCTGACGACCGGGTTCTCTCGCTACAGCGACCGTCAGTACGCGGTGTGGGACCAACATGATTTGGACAAGCCTTTAGTCTGCGAGACCATCGATAGCTCTTCAGGAGTTGTGTTCCCGTATTATGATTATGATACTAATATGGTAAGTGGCTATACAGTCTTATTTAATTAGTCTTATTAAGTTAAATGTGCTAGGGTAATTTTTGACAGTACTTTTTGGAATTTGCTGCTCAGTATCACATAGTATGTTAAAAAAAATTGTATTTGCGGTAACTACATAACGCATGTATTTACACAAATATACACAAAGCACGAAAACCAAGCGCGACGCATGAGAACAAATCTACAAACCATTTCTCAAAATATTATAGCTTTTCCTAAAAGTTTTTGAAATTTTATTTATTTTATCGGGCAAGTGTGTTTGAAAACTCTCGTTAGTACAGGTATAGGTTTTTTCATTCATTTGTTAATTGGAGTCTCTCGGCTGCCTGTCGGCTTCAAGATTATGACTCACTTGAACAAAGAACAAGTGCAGTAGCTTTCTGACTCTTTATAAGTGCTCAAGTAGGCCTATCATTACGTAGTAAAAAAGTCGCTTCCCACCGTCTGACCTACGTATGCTTTAAAACTACGCAACGGATTTTGATCTTTTTAATACATAGAGTGATTCAAGGGAAAGGTTTTAAGTAGGTATAATACATCCATAATATATTTAATATCACCATTGCACCCGTAAGAAAGAAATCAAAACCAATATTATTACGTTCAAATTGTCCGACACTACTGTTCCGATACACTATGAGTCTATGAATCGTCAGTTAGTAACTGTTAATTGACCCTCAATTTAGCAATAAAAAAAAAAACTAGTTCATGGTTGTATGAAACCATTAGATAGATGCCATTTACCTGATAAAAAAACATGTATAAGTTCCTCAATGGTACCCTTGGGACAAGGTGCGGCTAGTAATATGCCACTTAGTATGCCCAGTACGACGTTTTTATTGTTTGCTATTCAATTTGTAGTATGTAATAAATATTGTGGAGTGTATAGTAAAGTCACAACCAACGTGCGTGTATGACCAGATATATGAACACGAAAGGAATATGTAAATTAAACTAATTGTGTAGATATTTCGATACCTCCTACATATGAATCGCTAACTGTACGTAACGTTTGGCGCAGTGGTCGAGCGATTGAATGCAGCGCTGCGTGTCGCGGATTCGATTCCCGTACGGAACAAATATTTGTATGGCCTACAAATAGTTCTTCCGGATCTGGGTGTCTTCTGTATGTGAGTTTACATGTTTGTGAACGCACTTACTATACTGGAGTAACAACTAGTGTGAAGAAAAATACTTGAAAAGTTGTACACATTACTTACTAGCTGTTCCCGCAACTTCGTTCGCTTGAACGACGAAACTTATCAATGAGTTTTTTGTGTAAAGTGCTATTTGTGTAGAACGTTATCTATCGAGCATACCGGTATTAATACTTCTGTCCCGGCGCGGGCCCTTGGTGGCTAATTACAATAGAAACGGGTGACGTAACTTACGACATACTTATTATTTGCGGTTGGTACAGTAATCGGGTCTAGGGATCGAACCGCAAAATTAAGTTTGTTTTTTAATGTATATACTTTTCCGGAATAAAAAGTACCCAGTGTGGTGCCTAGGATATCAAAGAATAATTATACCAAGTTTCATCGTAATCGAACCGGTAGTTTTTGCGTGATACCTGAACAAACAGACGGACAGACAGACAAAAAAATTTTTAATCACATTTTTGGGGTCGGTATCGGTCTAGTAACACCCCCTGCCATTTATTTTTTTGATATTTTCAATGTACAGAATTTTTACTTCTACAGATTTATTATAAGTATAGATTAAAAAAAAAAAATACTTTTTATTATTATTATAATGCAAAAACATCGGTTAAAAGTGTTTAACAAACTATTTCAACAATGATAAAACCAGCTCTCCCGAGAAAATGCAGTTTTTGTTTTAAGACCTTATGTATAGGAGGCATCGATTTATTTTAAAAAACAAATACACTTAGTTTATCAAAGTACTCCTCCGCATCATTTTCATTTGAGCACTTCGCCAATATACCTAGAAGACTGACGGTGTTGCTACGTTGAACATTCGGACTACAAGAAGGCCGTGGCTGCACTCCACAGTACGACAAATTCGATGATCCGACATCGCACATGCAAAACGTTTCTCGGATTACCTCGGGTCTACTGTATTTATGATAAAATTTAATTTTCGTCTATTTTTCGTTAAGGTGTACCTGGCTGGCAAGGGTGACGGGAATATCCGATACTATGAAGTGGTGGACGAGGCACCTTACGTGCATTTCCTGAATCAGTTCCTATCTGGTAATCCACAAGTAAGTCACTTTGGCAGTATTACAACTATGCGTAATTTCAACAATAAATGGACGGAAAGTGAATGCAATATTTAACTAACTTTTGAGTTAATTAAGCGCAAGTTTTATTCTCAACTATGACTGAAATAATATTGATTTCAAGAAGTTACCACCAAAGGACAATGGGCTAATTGGCTTGGTTAAATGTCGTTGGATAGGTCTTTTTAACAGGAACAACATTTACTACGACAGCTTTGTTGGATTGTTTGTCCGTTCTGAGTTTTAGGTTAAAAACAAAAGTTAGGTTAGGTAATCATATTGTTCCAGTTATAAGGACCTATCTAACGATATATATGTCATGGCTATTGGAGGGGTGTGTGAAGACTTGTCAGTGAAGCAGTGATGCAATCGTTGATGGATCTTCTTGGAATAATTTTCTACTATCAAGAACCCTCTTGAACGCTCGTGGCAGAAGCTAGTAAAAAAAAAATGGCAAGTTGATGGTATGTTTCGTTTCCAGCGAGGCCTGGGCTTCATGCCGAAGCGCGGCGTGAGCACGGCGGCGTGCGAGGTGTTCCGCTTCTACAAGCTGCACACGTCGCGCGGCCTGTGCGAGCCCATCTCCATGATCGTGCCGCGCAAGTCCGACTGCTTCCAGGTATACTGCCGGAAATCTGTTCACGCTCGATACTCATTTTGGCTCTACTTATATGCCGCGTATTATAAGTCCTATACAGTGGCGTGCGCTTCATAGAGACAGAAAGACACTGCCTACCCTACCTAACTCAGATAAATAGGTAGGTACCTAACTCATCAAATAAGTAATATTATTTTAACTACGAGTAGGTAACAATAAACGTAAATAATAATTCAGTTCCACTTTTCGAGATTCGGGCAACATCGATACCTACAAGCTACCAGCTGTTGTTCGTGGGTACAATGTGTCGACTCGTTACTTCGCATTGCGCCGCTTTAGCCGCCGACGCCGCCGTCGCGCCACCGCTGTGCATCGGGAAAGACACAAACTAATCGCGACTTAGTATTTATTTGTGTGCTCTCGTGATCATGCGGATTTCATGCGTGTGCGTTCGTGTAAACATGTGGCACACAATATCATAAATAACGCACACAATCGCACAGAGTAGACACTGGCTAACACGGCGATTTCCGACACTTGCCGAAGTTTACTGAACCGAAGTTCGCTATGCAACTATTTTAAAAAGTAGAACTGATTTGTTTAACTTTCTCTAAATTATGCACCATTTCTATTTTGACGTATTATTTTATACTGAATCGAGCGCCATTATTATTTTGTTTTGGTTTTGGTTGTGAGCTGTTATCAGATATTTAAGATTTTAACATTGATAATAGTTTGAAGAATGAATAGTATTCACTGTGAAAAATGTTCAGGTGGTGTGTGTGTAGAGAAATTAAAAAATGATGCGTTTACGAAACTATCTTTCTGTAACAAAAACAAGTGATAGTGAAAGGTCGTTGCACACCGGATTTGCAATTAATACAAACCAAAGGTAAAGTAAATCGTAGATTCAATATAAAATAATATGATGCATATAATTGGCTCACAGGTTGCATTCACAGCAATCGGTTGTTTTGTTTTCCATGTTTATTATTTTCGAACTATAAAACCGTTTGGAACGATACCGGTTACGCCGGTATTCATAATTTTCCTACGACTGCAAAAAAACACGGTCAATCTGAAAAACACTTAGAAGCATCCCTTAAATTATATACGATTTTTTCCAAAAGTGTGATACTTTTGGAAAAAATCGTATTGAGACTCGTTTAAATTCCCAAATACAAATCGACATTGATAGGCATAACACAAAAGTCGATCGGAATCGAAATATTTTTCAGCGACTTACTGACATTGTTTGCTTTTTGGGGAAACAAGAGCTCGCTTTTCTGGGCATGACGAATCTGCGTTGTCGGTGAATAAGGGAAATTATTTAGAGATGATTGACTTGATTTCGAAATACGACGGTGTTTTGGAAAACCATTTACAAAATTCCTCTAGCTCATTTACGGGTTTATAAAATAGGATTCAAAATGATTTAATCTCCAGTGTAGCGTCTGTAATGATAGAAACAATAAAAAAACAAATTGCTTCCACTGATTTTGTTGCTGCGATGGTCGATGAAACACCAGACGTATTGTGGAAAAGAGCAACTGGTACCTACTGGTTTTAAGATATTTTCATGAGTCTGAAGTGTTTGATCGTTTTATAAAATTTTAATTACCTACATCATTATTTAATTGCCAAAAATATGAACCAAAACCAACGTTTAGTAAGTATTTTTGGTAAGATAAGATTTTTAAAGTTTTCTGCCTACCCTGGCTAAAAACTCTGAGCACGCCACTGGTCCTATAATACGCGGCTTTAGGGTGGTTAGGTTTTAGGGTGCATCTAGACCACAGATGATCGACGATACTGTGGCATGACATACTTTGATGCGACAGTGGACGACCATCATCTATGATTTGGTTGTAACATGGGTCTTTAAGGTTTGTTAAATCCTCAAAAGAAAAAATTATAGCTATGCGACCTTTCCCTCAACATAATTGTAATGAAAAAAAAAAAAAATAAGTGAAAACCATGGTTGGTACTTAATTAGCAACATGTATATCAGGAGGACTTGTACCCCGACACGGCGGCGCCGCTGCCCGCGCTGTCGGCTAAGGACTGGCTCAGCGGCATGAACACGCCGCCGCTGCTCATCAGTATGAAGACAGGTACGATTCTATTTTTGACATTTTATTAAAGTTTGTCATTATGCTTTCGACATGCACCCTAAACTGTGTGAAGAACGCTTAACATGATACCGGCTCTAAATCACTTAATTATTTAAGACCTTCTTTGCCACGTTTTACGATTCCATTTAACCAAGCGACTCCTCGAATAATGCTAGTTTCTCTAAAATTTCCCGAGTTTTTACTGTGGTACGAGGGCTGCGTTTTAAGTTGTGTCGTTTGAAATAAGTATAGACAATCTAATAGATTATTACCATTTATTGTTTTTCAAAGAATTCTCCGCGATATTTAATACACTTTTGCATGCGTTCAAACCAGTTTTTAAACATTTATTCCACTCCGAAGTGGGGTAGTCAAAATGGCCCATTTGTATGCGTCAACAGCTTCTTCGGGTGAGCTGAAACGTTGACCACGAAGACTTAGCTTAATTTTGGAAATGGTTAGGGCCTAAGTCAGGGCTGTAAGGCGGATGATCTAAAATTTCAACGTTTTGGGTGCTCAAAAACATCTTTGTTTGGCGGCCGGTGTGTGAACTTGCATTGTCATGGTGCACTATCATACAACGTCTTAAATTGTTTTTTCGTAATTCGGTGATGACTTGTGGCAAACAAACAGTGGTATACCAGTCAGCGGTAACCGTCTTGCGATCTTTTAGTACAATAGTGGCGACCACCGTTTGCCACAAACGAGACAACCATTTTTTGTGACTTTGATCGGTTTTGGCTCATCCTGGAAGACCCAAACAGTTGACTGCTTCTTAGGATCTGGATGGTAAGCATATATCCAAAACTCGTCACCACTAACCTTTGATTATATAGACAGGTATATAATCAAAGCCACTAACCATATCATAAACATGCTTTGACTCTCCGCGTGAATCTCTCGCGTCGAATCGCTGCAGAGTTTTGCGACACCAAACTCCAACACGGGCTGTTTTTTGGTAATCGCTAAGCAAATGTGGTATCCAACGAGAGATCAACTTTCTTACGCCAAGTTCTCCGTGCAGGATTTTATGGAAAGTGGTCCCTAAAATGCCCACGGGTGCCTCTATTTCACGGTATGTCACATAACGACCTTCGAGGATTAGTTGCCGCACGGCTTCGATTTTCCCTTGCGTCATGGCGGTTTTTGGACGACCTTCACGTGGCTTGTCACTGAGGCTAGAGTGCCCACGTTGAAATTCTAAATACCAGCGTTCTACAGTCCTAAGACATGGTGCTGCATCACTAAACACAGAAGTGATCTCCTCAAAGCACTGAAGTCGCGATAATCCCCTTTGAAAGTAGTAGGAAATTATCGCACGCAAATTTTCCTTAGATATTTTTTTTTGTTACAACCAACTTGTCACACTTGAATAGACGATACAATAAAACTATTCGACTAATCTGAAAACATTCTTTTGTTTTCGAATTCTAAATTCAAAAAGATGATAATGCCACATGTTTTTTTTTTTTGATAATCGCGGGAGGTTGGCAAACGACACGACTTATGAGGCAGCCCTCGTATAGAACAAATACGCATTCCGCGTTGGACTGTTTATCAGCTAGAATAACTCCTAAATGCACGCAACGGATTTTGATGCAATAAACGAGGAAGGTTGTTGTGTATAACTTGCACATAGTTAGCAATTGGATGTGGCAGGTGTAACAATAACAACGCACAAGCCGCGCACGTGCAACAACGCGCCGGCGCAGCAGCCGCAGGACGCCAACAACCGCAAGAAGTTCGCGTTCCTGGCGCGCGAGACCACGCCCGACTACCGCCCGCTCGCCACCTGGCAGCACCACGACGCAATCAGCAATGACAACGAACAGGTAGATGTATGTCCGCTTTGTCTTCTTGTCTTCAACCTACATTTTTTTAAGAAGCAGCGTTACAAAAAATTACAGATTTACGATTAACTATTAACGATAATAAAGTTAATCTAGATTAACATTAATTTCTGACTTTCTTTTTTAGTATGTGATAAGTTACTATTAAATGCCACCTATCTGAATGCCACTATATATCGTAAATATCTAGGGCTGCGGCAATGTTCAAAAAAAAAAAAAAAATCCTTAGCCCTGCAATACAAGGGCGAGTAAAGGAACACAGATGGATTTTAGTTAGTAAGTCTGTCAGGCCTTATCGCTTCACCTAAGGGCCGAAACTGCGTTAAGCGGACGCCCGCGCGGTCCCATACAAGAGTGCTCCGTTGCGGGGAGCCGGGCCCCGCGCACGTTTTCCTACATAATAATACATTAAGTTCTCTATCGACACGACTACATGCGCAGTGTTAAAGTTGGACTAGCTACACAGCACAGGTAATAATCAGGTTTCAGTGACGTGGACCCGAGCACACGACACACGCGCATAGCGACAGGTTTCCGTCGCGTGCGTCCGCTTAACGTTGTTTCGACCCTAGGAACGGGAGTTATTTGATGAGTTAATCCCACCTCAATCTGTAGATAGAAATATTTATAATTTGCAAAATATTATCCAGGTGCAAGTAAACGAGAAATCTCAAAAAACGAGCGCCAACCAGAACACTAAGTTCCACCAGCTGCAGCGCATGTTCGGCAAGCAGACGGGCGACGCCGAGCCCGTGCCGCTCTACAAGCAGATCAACCAGGGCGACGTCTTCAGCACCGAACATGAGGTATCGCATTGTTCATTTTGATTTTAATGTATGGGCGCTCTATTAAGTCAAGGATATTGTGTTTGCTAAAATTGGACATTCTACTTTATTGATCTTAGTCAAATTATTGCCTCAAAATCCAAAAATACATAACTAATACAGCTTTCGCCATAAATAAGTTAATTAAATTTTTGAATTCTAAGTCAATCCGAAGTTATCATATTTATTTCATACATTTAATCAAATATATATTAATTACCTAGAGGAATTTATAAAATGCAATTCATATTAAAAAAAATTGTTTTTTTTAAATTATGTTTTATATCCGGGTAGTAGCTATGAGCTAGGGTAGGATAATCGAAAGTTTTCGTGTTCTGATTTAGCAAAATGACGTATTTGCTCTTTTTACCCTATTTTTACAATTTTAATTTCCAGCTACGCCTCGCATTCAATCGTCAAGGCGAGGAGCTTCGCATAGTGAAGAGGCAGCTACAAAACAGCCAACAGCGAGTTCGTGAGCTCGAACAATTGGTCGCCGCGCTGCAAGCCAGGCTTCAGCGCGACGGCTCATAAGAACCCTGCCTCAATGCCTTTTGTCTTACCAAGCGAAAACACGCTTCAGAATGGCGGACAGGGATTGTGGTCCCTCGCGCGATACCGTGAGTTCAAGACCACTGGTCGCTTGACAGATGCTCGAGGCTTGGCCTTGAGTATATTTGTGCCACACTAATATTATAAGCTACTGGTTACGTAGAAAAGCGCAAAGGGAAATCGAGTCTTACAGAACTCGAGTCATGTGATTCGGGTATATATGCGACCACTGGTCGAGGACTCAGTTTGCGTAGCGCGAGGTAATCGATTGTTCGTTATTGCTTGTAAAAACGTCGATCAAGCTTTAAGCACTTGATCTGTTCTCTTAGCCTTTTATTCTATTATTTTAAGGTTTAGTTGTCATTCCCTAGTCTAAACCACGTCTTAATGTTGTCACAAGTTAATGTACTAATGTTGAAGTTAAGATAGCGTATGTATAAGGAATGCGTTGATACGCAAGTGATGTAAGGATAAAATATTTAAGAGAGGAAGCAGGTTTTTTTTTGTGGTATTGAATACTACTGCCTGTAGTGCCACTAATCGTCAAACATTCACCGTTCAGTGATTATGTACAGCAACGCCTTATAACAGTCTATTTATAAGAATCTTTGGGTTTTACAGACCCATTTTGTATTGTTAATCTGTACACATTATTGTATTTTTTTATGTGAAACATCTATTGGCAAACCTTGACAGTAAAACCGTTTTGAATGCCCGTGACGTCAAACAGCATGACGGTGTCATGCTGTACTACCCTCACTACGCCACCGCTCTCGGCTTCGTTGTGTGCGCGGGCGTTTACTAACACTTCTATATAAACAGCTTCCGTCAGCGGTGTATATAAACAGCTTCCGCCAATGGCTTCACTCGAGTGAAAATAGGTTTTCCTTAGGGAATGAATTTTCAAAATTCTTACTTATTCTCTGGGAACAATATCAGCGTTCTAGGTCCACGGTTTTGGGCAGGCCGTTGATGAGTCAGTAAATAAGGACTATGTCATTTATTTACACAGATAGATGTTTCACATCTGCCGGGCGTCCGGTGAAAGCGGATTTTATTTTAGAAATCATTTTTTCGAAACTACTTTAGTTCGCAGTTCATGACATTCGCGAATAATAGGTTTCATATAATATGGGATCAAAATTAATCATTCCAAAAATTCCTTTGGGCTTATTCGGCAGCTAAGCTTGACGTATTTGTGATTTATTCGAAAGTATTTTATATTTTAGGCATCTAATATTTAAGGCCTATGAATTTTCTATTGAACAAAAGTCGTGTATTGCTTTATTTAGGAGTTTAAATGTGATAAAACCATGACATTCTACATAAATGTTCATGTCACAAACTATTGTTTTTATTCTAATATTACTTTGTGTATGTGATTTACCTATTTTCTATAAAATTATGTATGCGATCAAAATCAGGGTTATGGTTTCAAGGTTTTTGATGTGATGTGTTATGCTGTGATCAATGATCAACTTGCCTAATCTATTAAAGCATAATATAGTTAGTGTCAGTTTCATTTGTCGACTGAGATTTAAATGAAATATCTATTGTAATAAAATCTTGTTACAAATTAATATTAGGCGGCTGATCTCGTGAAAAGCACTTTTTTATGTAGCACATCATAAATGTTATTCTCAGTTTTATAGTTAAGTTGACATCTTGTTTGTTAGTAATTGTGTTAATAGTCTGATTTATGTAATAGTGTTACCTGTTATTTTAATTGTGTTTTGTATTTCCTATGTATTTTGACTGCATTATTGTTTTATATCATTTTACGACGATCAAGCATTTACTTTCATTACTTATATAAACGCTAGTTGTATTCATATATCGTGATTCCTATGTTGCGAATGAAATTGTACAAAAAAGTTACCTGAACTTTTTTCTGTACATATTATAATTAGACTAGATTTCCGCGCTAGCATCATAAAAGTATTATTACATAGGTGCTAGATGTTTTCAAAAGACTCGAGCTGTTTTGATTTGCACAATTTTAAGCTTAAATTTATTATCATAAAATAGCTAATGGCTAATAAAATTCTATGCATAACTTGTGTATTAATTGGAATGATGCCACATAAAGCCTAAAAAATTATAAACTTAGTGACGTGTTTAAAGTTCAATATATTGAATCTTTTTAACATTTACATTCCATGTTCAGTATAAAACGCATAATGTTAGTGTGGTAAGTGAAAATGAAAGTATTATTGTGCATTAGCTGGATTACTTACTTGGCTAAGTCGGTGTTAATATTTATTATTATGTATTTTTATATCATGCTTGTGTAGCACAAATTTTCAATAAATGTTTTGATAGTATTTTGGTTTTCATTCAGGACCCACGCTGAGTTAAGCCACCCGTCGTGTGACTATGCGCGTGTGTCGTGTGCGCGTTCCTCGTAGCGGAAACCGGATTATTACCTGCGCAGTGTCCCTAGTTCAACTTAAACGTTGTGCATGTAGTCGTGGGGATGGAGAACTTTAATGTATTATTATGTAGTGGCATGGGCGCGGGGCGCGGCAGCCCGCGGCGGTGAACTTTTGAATGCGCGTTTTCGCGTGGCCCTTCCCTGGAACGTTTGGTTTATTCTAGAAATCCCCACAGAAAAATCCTCACGAGTGGGTATTGTTACTTTTAAATAAAATACGCTCAGGGAAAACAAAGTAAGAATCCCCACTGGTGGAATTTCTGGAATAAACCGAACGTTTACGTATACACCTCTCGTTCCACCCAGAAAGGAACGGTTAAAGATAGCAATACTTCTTAAAAATGATCGGATTTTGAATCGATTTAGTGATATATAGTTAATTTTACAGTAGTACAGATGATCTTACAACGCAAATTTTGTTCCACGACGTGGTATCGGGTGTACAACATTCCCAAAAAAAATTGCTTGCGGAAAATACGTGTTTAAACTTAGCCTTTTCTAAGGTAAGATATTTGATGATTTCCCAAAACCAAAGAGGTGGTAATGCCACACTTTCCGAGTTCTTCATCACCCCGTCAAAAAATCTTTCTCCTTGGACGCGAATTGCAGTGGCCTATTTCAAAATGTCAGCCGCTACACACTAATAACTCGCCATATGACAGGCATCTTCGACCTATCCTAAACACAGTGCCAGTGTGGACCCTTTCCCTGAGAGATGCAACGAAACTGCGTTAAGTGGATGCCCGTCGCGTGACAAAGCGTTACCTTCTGCTGCCCATCCTAAGCTACTTACATTTTCCAGAATTTATAATGACAGAGCTGTTCAGGTTACTTAATACTAATGAAAGAAAAATTAATTTGCAGTAGTCTATTCAATGCGACAGCAAATATGAAATAGCATCTCCCGCAGGTAGGTAAGTGTCTAGAATTAAAAACACGGTTAGGGAAATATACCAGAGGCGGACGAGGAAGTGCGTCGGGTAGAGAGATAAAAGCAATGTTTTTATTTAAAAGTTTATTGTACAAATTACAAAGACATCAATATGATCTAGTCAGTCAATGTGTAACAGAAACTAAAATATACAGAGATTCATAAATTTCTAGAGGTAAAAAAATATATAAAAAAAGTAAATACTTTGTTTCTCACACTTATTCTTAAGTAAAATGGAATGTGATGTTGGACGGACCAAATTATAATATACATAAATATTTAGCAATATTGCTCTTACATATAAATAACATACATACATAACAAAATTGTATAAAAATTATGTACATCTAGGTACTACTTCTGTAATTAA
Source organism: Leucania comma (assembly GCA_958295575.1). Classification (NCBI taxonomy): domain Eukaryota; kingdom Metazoa; phylum Arthropoda; class Insecta; order Lepidoptera; family Noctuidae; genus Leucania; species Leucania comma. The sequence goes on from OY282466.1 coordinate 17,733,886, forward strand.
TATATATAGGCACTACTCATTTTGAAGTTGCCTACATCTATAAACTGGTTACTGAATTTATACAATGTTACACTGAAAATGTCACCTGGAATGTACATTTAGTAATGCTATATCTAAAAAGCAGAAATAGCTGTAGGTACATTTTTTTTTTGTTTTGGAATGAATATTAAATCTTATAACACAAAAAATTTGATGAAAAGCAATATCAAAGATAACACTGATGTCTTCAGGATCGTAGCAGAATTGCATCCATCTGAATTACAGGTAAAAATACAAGTCCTGTATTCCAGTTTGTCTCCAGGCTGTTGCACATAGTTGCAGTAGTTCCCTAGATCTAATGATGAACAGTATCTCTTTGTGCTGATGCCACCTGAAACATTAATTGATTATATTATTTGGTGAATTGGTTTTCTTAATTAGACATTCCTGATACAACAGGCACATAATCATTAGACAGGCATGTTTACAAAGACACATTCATTGAGTCCACACCTGATTGTCATTATCTACATAATCAAAGATAATTAACTATAGCAGTCAATTAGTCAGTCAAAGTATAATAAATAAAATAAATAAATCACTCGTTTATATCAATAAAAAAAAATTAGATATTCATAAATTGGGATTTAGGCCGTGTTGACGGACACGCGGCGCGTTGGTGGGCCGTCGTACATTGCCATTATATTTGTGTTTGCACGATCGATGACGCGGCCCGCTGCTGCAATGTACGACGAAAACCCAACGCGCCGTGTCTCCGTAAACACGGCCTTAGAGATCCCATTTCAGGAAAATTGCAGTAAAGAAGTAGGTACTCACCAAATTACATCCATTACCACCAAGTTAGTGAACCATATGTGCCCAGTGCTGTAAAACTCAGTAACCCAGTGTATGAATTAGTGTTAACAAAAACTACATGAATAAATAAATACAGTGAAATATTGCTGAGGCAACTTTAACCTTTCATGTGTTTAAGATGTGATCCACATTCAAAAATCTTTACCTTTTAGTAAACTTTTTAAATGTGATTTTGTAAATTATTATATACTAGTTTTTGCCCGCCGCTTCACTCTCGCTCTACCCTACTTTATGTAATAAATGAGCAGGCATTGGATTCTTTTTTATTTATTTAACAGGATATAAATTCTAAATATAGTCTCCTGCTTCTAAACTACCTTCCCACCGATTTTCAGCCAAATCGGTTCAGCCGTTCTAGAGTTATAAATAGTGTAACTAACATAATTTTCTTTTATATACATAGATTTTATTACACTCTTTGTGTTTGCTTGAACCAAATGAATCTCTCTCGGGCATTCATTAGTGAATAGATCTCATCTTAATAATGACAAGAAAAACAATTTAATTCTAGTGACATGAGCATACAACGGCAATTATTACGAGCAAGGGTCACATGAAAGGTCAAATTAGACTATAGCAATTACTACAACATGACTGTGAAATATGTGTGCACTGTTATGCTTGTTGTTTATCTATTTGCTTATTAAGCATACATTGTTTTCACTAAGTGTATAAAACAAAGTTGCTTTCTGCTGTCTGTCCTATGTATGCATAGATCTTTACAAACATGCAATGAATTTTGATGCAGTTTTTTTTTAATAGATCTCTCATCACAATCCGTATAAACCTTGCTTTTGAATCACTCTTGATTCAAGAGGAAGGTGTATATGTATAATACATGCATAATTATATTTAATATCATGATTGCATCCGTACGAAGCTGTGGTGGGTGGTTAGTAACAAATAAAGCAAATTTTATAGACACTGTCATCAATTGCTTTTCCCAATTTTATGTCCAAATAGCTGAACCGGCAAACTTGTACCGTCTAAATCGATTTTTTTTTTCGGAAGTTTTCCATATTTTCTCACTGTTTAAATCTTCCCTGGACTATTACGAATATTTCAGGGCCAAAATTAGCCAAATCCGTTAAGTTGTTTAATTACTCAAGCCCCAAGCAAACGCCGGCATTCGCACACCTATTGTCTTTCTATTGTGTCTCTAATTACAGTATTCTAAACATTAAGCTAGACTAATGACCAGCTATTCATTTTTATATATCTAAGTATATAAAGATTACGACTGTAATGGCATCCATAGACCAGAACATTTTTGCATAGGTGCTTATACATATTGGTAAGGTGAATACAGTATTTCCATATTTTATTTGTGTTATTTGAACTGCAAGTGTAATGCCAGGGACTTCTGATCTAGTCCTGGCCATGGAGGATTTCTAATAAACATACCAAAGCAGGTTTAAAGACACCGCATAGGTTCATAAGAGAAAATGCTTTAACAGCAGCTGACATTTAAGGTTTTTTGGGATAAGGAGATTGATGTTCATAGGGTATGCAATTTGATAGAGCAGTCTATACATTAGTTGACATGCAAAGCACCATCATATACATAGTTAGTAGACACCTGTAAGTTTAATGCAGTATTGAGCATTGAAAACATGCTCGCAAGACAATGGCTTCAGTATCCCACCATCCAAGGTCATCAGTCCATCACCACACTCCATTGTTGATGAAGAGTTGCACTGATAACACTCTAGCGCTATACCTAGATTTAATATTTGTTACATCTTGTTAGAAGTCTTATAAAGGAAAAACAGAAGCGAAAAAAGTTGTAAAAGTGAAAAAATAAATGCAAGGGCCGACTACTCAATTGATGATGGATTCGTTGCATTGATTGAATTTGATTTGACCCGACTCCGAATAATAGGATTCGGAGAGGCCAAAGTAAAAAAAAAAAAGTACCTAACTGTGGTGTAGTCCTGTATATATCATTTTTTGTACTTCAATTTATCAACTTAATTATTTGCTATAGGAAGAGTTAGTATCACCTTCACCTAATATGAATTAAGTAGAAGTTAGTATTAGTAGGTACTTGTTTTGTAACATCCCAGGTAATTAGTTCCAGCAAGCAATGTTTACATGGACTTGTCAATGTACCCATTAGTAGGGCTCACGCCTTTTATCTCTGAACTCTCACCTTCGTATCTTCCGACGTGCTTGATACAATACTGAGCATTGTGTATCGTCGCACAGTCGATGGGTAACAAATCAACATCATTCTCTAAAAACTCATTACACTGAAACGGATTATTCGAGTCCGTCCCTGAACACTGGTAGCAGTTTATGGAATAAACTAAAAATAAAGATAGAAACTAAAATAACAAAACGAAATTAGAAATAATAACTAGAAACAACGCCCTAAACTCTTACCTGTCTTAAATGTAGCGAAAGATATGCAAAGGCACAGAAATACTTTCTCTTGAAGGCTCATCATTGTTACAAATGGTTTTTATTCATATAATACAGCATGTACATTTAGAAAATAATAAAAAATCAATAAAAACCCAAGCTGACGATCAACACACTGTTGTTTTAACGACTCTGTCAAATTGACAAATAAAGTTGATTTTGTAAAATCATCAATGTTTAGCATAAAAAAAAGAAAGAAGATTAGGCAAGCCGGTTGGCTTGCCTAATCTTCTTTCTTTTTTTGAAGCCAACTTGAGCCAACACACAAGGAAATTTTTTTTTATGTCACGCAAGACAAGGACAGCGCATCATGATTATGTTTAGGTTAGATTTGACACTGGAACGCCTATCTTTTTGATTGACTTTTCTTTTAATTTATTTCTTTGCTTGAATACAAAGGCCTTTAGTAGAAATAATAGAAATTACATGTTTCTAAATATATATATATATATATATATATATAATAGTCAAATTGTTTACTATTAGAATAATATGGATATTATGTGTTTTGCTTGATGTCCAAAGTCCATTATGATAGTTCATCGTTTTTTTTTTCTAAGTTAACTTGCTAGATTTCGCCATTTCCGCTACGTAAATGGATCTTCGTGCCACCCACAGAGTACTTTGTACAGTACGTTCGACGGTTCCTGGCGTACCTGAAGTTAGGCTCTGCGAACTTTAGCGCTCAAAATAAGCGCATTAAATAAATGATTTATAAAAATAAATGCCAATAACAGTTGTTAAAAGCAATAACAACTGCTATTGGCTTTTATTTTTTCAAACCATTTATTTTTTACGAGGGCGCAAGCGCTTAATTTCGCAGAGCCTAACTTCAGGCGCGCCAAGAACCGTCGAACGAACTGTAATATACTCAAAGTGCCACGTGTGGCCGCATCCTGGAACTGATTAACAGCAGAGGGCAGCATCATCGATTCCAAAGAGTATAGTAAAATCTATTCCATTCCTTTATCATGGTTGCCATGGTTGGCTTGCGTCGTTTTTCGTACCGCACGCATGTCGCTATAATCTGAATTAGAAATCATACAAACCTCCATTTTTTTTATTATTAAAATACCTACTTGTTTTAACTTTCGAGATTAAAGTGGAAAGTTGCCGTTTTTATTTTTCCGTTACGTAAAATTATTTCGTTTAATTTTATAATGGACGACCGTTAACAACTCAGTAGTCAAAGGTAGTCAGAATAACAAAAAAAATAATTATAAAAGCAAGGCAGATATATTCTAAAAAAAAGCATTCATCCATACAAAAAAATAGGTAGGTTACAATAAAATTAGTTTTATACATTTATTATTTCTGAGCATAGGTTATTTGGCATATAAATAATAGGCAAGACTAGATAATAGACATCGGAACATACCCACTATTTTATATAAAACAAGGGCTTAGTTAAACGTAGTGCTTATATTCTTTTTGGGCTTAGTTACATTAAGAATGCATTATAATTAACAATATTTTCATTTTTTTTAAACTACAATTTATGGTTCAAGTACATAATAAATCCAACACTTCTTTTGCTAATATAAACTTCCTCTGACACGGAAACTGAATTAAGAAGACAATCAATCCATTCGATCTCATTTAACCAGTCATCGTATTTGGCAAATAGCTTAGCTTTTGACCTCCCCAGTTTCTTCCAATAAGCAGCACACCGTTTACAGATTATAAATTAGAGTTTAGAGATTATAAATTAAATCTCTCAAGCAATCAGTCTTGACTACTAGCATTCCAAACACTTCACGAAATCCATCTGCCTCATTTTCTTTATTCGTCGCAGAGAACCAAATATTAAGAACATCGAGGAAAACATCATCATCAAAAGAAGTCAATCCATGGTCCCAGTAGGCTTCGGCCCTGTTGGGCCCCAACGGTTTTGTTGACATCTCTTTGAATCATGCGTGAAACACTACACGCTGCCGACGTCTCGGGCTCGATCCGGACGGACGCCGAGCTACCCATAGCGCGTCTACCGTGGCTGGTCGTCGGATCTTAAGTTCTTTTTGTATTGGATTAATTTTAATATTTCTATGATAAAACTATAAGTAACTACGGAGTTACTTATAATGTTATCATAGAAATCACGGATGACACCATTTAGGTACTTATATTTTTCTTATTATCATTCCTTGTATCTTCTTCTTACCTTTCACACCGCGACGACCTCTCGCACGCGGCCCTGGTTCAGGCCATTCTCCAGAGCGAGAGGGAATAGACGCTCACCTTCTTCTGCGAACTACGGCTTACCAGGAGTGTGAGTAAAGGAGATGACCACAGTCGTGAGAAACGCAGTGGACATCCTCATCATTAGTTGTACGCATTATATTTTTATGAGGTATGTGGAAGGTACATACATTCATCTGGTAAACATTAGGTGACACACATACACACATTACATACATTATCAGTATTCTCCGTCATTGTAACTGTCAGGAATGCAGCAATTATTTTCTTTCCAGAAGGTACATTTCATATATTATGTTTAACATAATCATTTAACAATAGGTTGGCAGGGATGGGCTGCTCAGCCTTTTGCAGTCTACCGGCTCCGGCCGATGGCCCTATAATTAATGCCAATAGGCTATTGGCATTAATTAATAAAATAAAATTGGTTTCATATATTTTATAAACGTTTATATCTCGGTAATGAGTGAAATGTATAAAAACCAAAAATTGATAAATAAAACAAACTTGTAAGACTTATTCAGAATATTTATTTCCAGATTGTTTTTAATTCACAATAAGTTTATATAAAAAATATTTAAGTTTATTATAATAATAAATGAATACCTATAAATCGTTCTCGTTCCTGTTAAGATACGCCTAATAAAATATTATACAAACTACGGACGTCTTAGAGTCGTTATATTATAAACATTAACTTGCATTCAAATTATTATACACAGACATCTTTACAAACATTCATTCTTCAATTTTTACTAAGACCTAGACGTAATAATCACAATACGCATGAGCTGTACCTTAACTCATGTAGACTTAATTTGTACATTATAATTCTATTTTAAATGCATAACTTAGTTTATATCTAACTATAGGCAGTTTGAAAGTTGAAAATATTATTGTCATTAGATACTTAAAGCTATTATTTTAATATTCTATTCATTGTGGAATGTGTTACATATCAAAATTAGGCATCTAAATATCGAACAAGTAAATATTTTGTTTGATGTAATACTTCTTATGACATAATTAAGTATAAAACAGGTAGGTACATATAGATTTATTGAGTAATTTGTTGGCACTTATAACCACAGAAAAGTATTGGGTACAGAAGTATAGTATATAAGTATTAAAGAGTATAAAAGTACAAGAAAACAGATTTATAAAATAAAGTAAAAGATAGTGTACAAACGCCGATACAATATTTTGTATAGATTTCGATGTCATGTGATCATACATACATAATTATGTATTCAGTTATTTTTCCTAATGTTCATAATTTAAAATTAGAGACGCAACAACACGAAAACAGGTGGGCAATTCTAAGAATAATTAAACTATTCCTTACCGTCACCTCAATTGAATAAATATAGATATAGACATTCGAATCCCGAATAACATTGTGATCGCGGAACCCCTAATTTAGTCACTGCCAATGTATAAACAATACTAAAAAAATAAATAAAAAAAAACTAAGGTACGCTAGTTGGGGTTATACAAATGATAATATTTTTATATGACGCCACTTTTACGTAAGACAACTGTCGAAAATTAAGATAATCGATTATCACTGCTTTACAAGTAAAGAAATGCTTACACAAAATTGGCACGATATCATATTTCACGTATATTAACATTACGTAGTATCTTGCGTATTAGTGGCGCTATCTAGTGTAGGTTTTTTTTTTGTATAGAACTGCCCTGTGACGTATAAGTTCAGTTGCTAAGGTTAGGTCTGAGCGGCAGCGAGCCTTCGACCCAGAAGTTGGGTCGCTGCATCATGGTCTGCCACAGTGTCACCTCTTTGCCCACGCTGTCCATCCAGTTGACGTTGGCACCCATGTAGGTTCCTGGAAGGACAAAAAGTTCTATCATTAGTAATGTAAGGCTTCAAGAATAAATGACGCCTTCAACAGATTTATTTTTAGCCAAAACATTTTTTTTTTAAATAAACAAAAATTGCTATTTACAGATTATCACTGAATCTGATTACAAAATTCTTTCACTGCAAGAAGACTACACTACCGATTTGCTGAATACTTTTTCTGCCTAAAAGTTTTATACCATAGGGACGAACCCACGGTAAAAAGCTAGTGCTCTATGATAAAAAATCGTGACAGTCGCGACCATCAAACATTTGAGTAGGATGTTAAATAATTTCGGGATTTCTAGCTTTATCTTGTTCTCACGTTTTATGATCGCTATGCCATGATCGTAGATGTTTAGTATATTATTGCTACTCGGATCGTTCACAACTAAGACGGCTGGCGATAATATAATACGCGGCAAATAAGTTGAATCATATACTATGGTTATGCGCAGCCCCTCACGTCGATTAAGCTCCGAAAATAGGTTACTGTGAATTCAAGGTAGACCGTGATGATGGTTCAACTTGTGTGACGAGGATTATAATCGATTTTCAGGTTTCGATCGAAGTAGAGGGCTGCGCGTAACCATAGCAAATGGTCTTTTTTTTGCCGCGTACGATAACAATAGGATAAACCTATGATTTTCGGCATCAGAAATGTATAGGAGGTTAAACAGACATGTTGGATCAATAAGGTGATGTACCTGTGCCAAGCGACAGTCGCACTCCGCCCATGAAGTCGTTGGAAGCGAGGCGGTCGCGGTCCCACAGCGACAGCTCCAGCGCGCGCGCGGCCAGGTCGGCGAGCGCGACGCCGCGGTACGTGAACGTGTGCTCCCAGCGCGGCGCCAGCGTGCGGCGCGACACGCCCGTCTTCTGCTTGGCCAGGCGCCCGCGCTCGGGGAGCAGGTAGCTGCGACAGTAAATTACTTGTTGACACAGCTTCAAAATGGTGTCTTAATGTCTGGCTATTACTCTAGCACTTATTGAAGCTTCAGAAATTCTAGACTGAGTGACACTGTCAGCTATAATAATTTAATTTAAAAAAAAGTGGTCACACTAAACCAACTAAAATTCAGTCAGTGATAACGATTGTTTAAATGTAAGGAATGGAGATGGTTCATGATGTCTTCAATATCATATTTAATCAAATGGACCCCGATTGCAGTCTCTCAATGGAGAGTGTCGTCATTTGATCTAAGTGAAATTATTGTAACAAGTGTAACTTATAGATTTGTTAAAATATTTCCTCGATTCCTTCATACTTTCCATAATTATTTTACATACAAATAAAATTTAAACTCCTCCATTGACCACATCATATTTTAGTAGTACTTCTCAATCCATTTCATTTTGATCTTTTTGTCATTCGTGATCGCCGATTGAATGTGACTACACCTCAGATGAATAATTGTGAGGCTAGTTATATCAATCTAGAATCTAAATAAACACACGTTCATACTTGGACGGTACGGTGCTGGGCAGTCATGTCACTTGGAAATACAACTGAAAATAAAATTGAAGTGTGGTGACGGCAGTCGTAATACCAATAACTAACTTGTATTACCGCTAATAACACTGTACCTCTACCATGAGTTTTAAGCAATAGTATTCGTCGCTACTCGATATCAACACCGTAAATATTTTGTATGGCAAATTTTGCAGCGCCTCTAGCGGTCACTTGCAGAACCAAAATTTGCCATACAAAATATTTACGGCGTCGATATAGAGTAGCGACGAATACTATTGCTTAAAACTCATGGTAGAGGTAGAGGTTATTGGTTTTTGCGGACTCTGTTAGGTGAGCTACATTAAAATAGTTATAAAAAACTAATGCTGGCAATTTCCCTAGTCGTTCTTTGCCATCTATTAGTTTTATTATATCACCTGGCCCTTGCTAATAATAAATAAGAATTCAGAGTGGTGCCTGGATAAAAAAAAAGTTAAGAGATAAATGATCTAGATATAGAAAGCAAGGCCGGACCGACTTATCACGTACTAAGGTAAGAGCTGGATTAGTTTACCATTAAGTAAATTGAACATTTTAAAATTATTGACATTCTTGATTTCAAAAACAGAAATAAAGACATGAAGCTTTCTTGAATCAATATCTACTGTGATCCTTTACATTTTCTAGTATTGATACACAGTTCATTGTTTGTTTTACAACAACTACGCAAAGATATCAGAAAAGTCAGTCAGTGTACTTTATGGTTTAATTCAGATAAAACCATAAAGAAAAAGAGCTAAAGCCCTAAATAGTTACCTCTTGCAAAACACATCAGCGAGTCCATTAGGCTTGGTAGCGACCAGGTTCTTGGCTTCCTTGACGAGTACGTGCAGGGTGCCCTTCCCGCGCGCGCCGTCGGCCAGCTCCAGCTTGAGGCCGATGATCAGGTCTCCGCGACTACCTTGCTGCTCGTCGAATTGTTCCGTCTGGAAATAATATTTGTTCTGTTAGATGCTGGAAAAAGAGTTTTAACATATTCCGCTTTTATGAATCTTCGTAGGAGCGGTTTTAGTTTACTATCAGAAATCGAGCTTTATAGTAGTATTACTTTTTTTTTTAAAGTTATTTAAATATGTTAAAGGGTTCTATATATTAATGTTATGTGCGCCAATTTGTGTTCTGAGCGATTGATTCCGGACACATATCATCAAAATATGATATGTGTCATCGTCTTCTTTACATGTACTGCAAACAGGTGATGTTGACTTTATCATCATAAAACCGAATTTATTGAGAGGCATATGACCCGAACGAAGTATTACTTTAAATTGAAAGGCCTAAGCGAGTTCGTGACTCCTTGACAGGGGCGTCGACTCGGGGGGTCGAAGACCCATGAGAAATAATCAGTGGGTGCCGAGCATCCCTGAGAATAGGCATTAAGAAACAGATCAGTAATCGCCTTTTAGGGATGGGTATTTTTTCATTACCCGACGACCCGTTTAGCGTTGTGGTTTATGTAACGGTTACATTTTATATTTTTATTGTTACATGTCGCCATAAGCAAATCTTTAGCGTTGTTAGTCGCCATTTTACTAGAATTGCGGATGACGTCCTCAAACACATCAATTTAACGTACTTGTATATTTTCAATAGCTTCGTCGTTTTGCACACTACAGGAAAGAATAAATTACCATCTTAGAAGAAGGCCTCCTTATTTTTTTCACCTTCATAAATTATTTACCAAATCCATTTATGTAAATCTAGCCGCATCTAGTTTAAATTAACGAACAAAATTACATGTAATCTATTTGCAAAATAATAGTAAATCATGTAAGAAGGGTATAAAACAGTGTCTTAAAGTCGCGAGTAACATGTTTACTTCCGACCGAAAGTTTTAATCCTGAACGCAGAGAGGGATTTACATGATTAACTCCCGAGCACTGCGAATGAGTCAATATAGAAACCAAAGTTAAATGAGCAATTCCAGCCGTCAGAATGGTTTACTTTAGGTGAGGGTTCTCTGACATGTAAAAGGACATTATCAAGAAGGTGGTGTAAAAATATAATTTATCACTCTTTGCTCTTCTCTATCGTTGTGATTAGCTATCCACATTAACAGTTTGACATTGATATCAGCTGACAGAGTGCGGAACAGTGGTACTCACTCTCTCATGCAACTTGTACCACATGGGCGCGGGGTCGTCGAACACGACGTCGGCCAGCGGCAGCGTGACCTCCCCGAGGAAGTCGTTCCGCCCGAACATGTCCGCGTGCCACACGCTGAGCCACAGTGTCCGGGAGGACAGCGAGGCCAGCGGCTGGACGAAGCTCAGGGTCTCCTCGAACACCGGGCTGAGGGTGTTCTTCTTGACCTTCGTCTTCCTCTTGCCAGCTTTGGACTTGTCCGGTAACAAGTACACCTGCAATTAAACGGGATAAAATGTTTATTTATTGGATTACACATATTTAAATCAAACAGTAGGGATGCTGAAGGGGCCAGCTGCGGGATTGTTTGAGAGAGTTATCGCGGTACTGCAATGCAGAAGGCAACTGAAAAAATACAGGTGGGTTTTAGTCAATAAAAGTTTAACACTCCCTTGCCCTTTATCCAGAATGGGAGAAGTAATTTCATGATTTTCTACCAAAAAAGAACCTACTAAACAAGAAGATAGTTTTATTTTATACTAGCTTTCGTCACCGATATCGTCCAAAAAAAAGTGCCTCAAGTAAAAAGAAACACACACTTGATCAGTGCGATACAGTTTGACATTTGATCAGTGGGACACGGTTGTTTTATTTATCAGGAAGTACCTCAGTGATCAAGTGTGTGTTTCTTTTTACTTGAGGTACTTTTTGGGTACAATTTTTTGGTGTAATTATTTTTTATGAGTAATGGATAAACGATAAAATATTAGAGAACACCTGCAATCTTGATGTCAATATGGCGGGTGTACCTTAATTTCGAAATAATTTAGTTCTGAAGGAGGTACAATTTTTTTAAAGCTAGGTACAAAATAGTACATTTTAGGCACATTTTTTCGGTAATAGGTATAATTTGAGTCGCTGTGGTACACCCACCATTTTGACTCTCACTCTTATACCACCCTAAACCTTCCTAATGAATCACTCTGTCTATCGGTGAAAAACACACGAAAATCCGTTTAGTAGTTCTTGAGTTTATCGCGTATATACAGACAGTCTGACGTGGTAGGGGACTTTGTTTTATAACATGGATAAGGATGGACAGTAAGCGAATGTACTGTGACTAACAGTACCTACACTACATATTAAATTATTACGTTACAACATTAATTGGTACGGGTTGCTACCTAGTTAATACATAGGTACTCATAATATATATTATACCTTGTTGGCCTTAAAATTCTAGTTGTGTATTAACATAAAACAACTCTGCCGGCCGTGGCCATCGGATTGGTAAACTAGATTATTTTTAGACAGGTTTATTTATAGTAAGCCATTAATATTTAGCACCTGAGTTTTGTTTCTCTTGAACTGCATAATTATTCTTTGACATTCAATATCTAGTGAACCGTCACCTGCTTCCATAATTTTATCTGGCAATGAAATTAAAATTCACCTGTTTACGAAATTACCGTTAGATGTGATGTTCCATGGTTTCTACCAAAAAAGCATAGATATGGCATATAGCAGTGACTATAAATAATCTGATTACTATCTAGAATTACATTAAAAAGTTGCGGTAAATTTTATTTTGCATGTTTATATGCAGATTTTTACGGTACAAGCCGAGCCTCGCGCTAGAAAATAGGAAATAACTTTGTAACAAAATCTATAATTTGAGATTAAATTCATACATGTTAGTTTTTGTCCAAGGTATTTTCTGGTAATTCCGATTCGACAATAAACATGTTTACATGTTTGTGAACGCACCCGGGAAGGAGTTCTTCGTACTAGCGTAGCATAGCATAGCATCAGCCTTATAATGTTCCCAGTGCTGGGACTCAGGCCTCTTCTCTAGGCTCTCCTAGTGAGGAGGCCTGAGTCCCAGCAGTGAATGGGCCGTAATCCATTACCACTCGTGGTAACGGCCACCACTGCTCTCAATAATAATGTATTTAAAAAATAACACATATCCTACCTTAACGTAAGGATCGGATCTGTTTCTCTTGACGTCCACGGGCGCCAGGTCTCGGCACCGCTTCACGCCCACCTCCAGGGCTCCGAGCCTATAGTTGTACAACAACGAGATCTGCACCTCGCCTCTGATCGTCACGTTAGCTCGAGTGCCCTCGCCAGCGCCAGAGTATACTGATGCCATGGACTCGGAACGGACCTGGAAAGAGACAAAATTGCAAATTAGTTGAAAATATTGTATGATTCAGGATTACACAGGACACGAAAGACTAAAGAAACAAAGGATGTATAGTGTAAATATGTTTAGAAAGGTGGTAAGTACTGACATAATGACTAATAAAGAAGTTTGACGAAAAGGTCATGTTGTACCGTCTTCAAATAAATTGGAATAGGTTCAACATGAATCGAATGTTGATGATAACGATTAACACAATATGGAAGTGACGTACGACATTAATTTACATTAATTAGTACAAAAATATAAACATCGAAAAAAAAAAAAATTGTAAAGAAAAAAAACAAAAGTTATCGTGAATAATCAACAGGAATAAGATAACAGAACAGGATATGATTAAATTGTTAAAAAAAGACTACATCTCTCTAATCTAAACTCTTACCAAAATTTTGCAGTCACTGAAATTATTATTTCGTACAGACATCCTAAATATTAAAAAATGACGACAGCGACACAAATTCCGTTCCGGGAGTAAAAAGTTAACGCGGTTATTCACACGGAATTAGGTCTAATACTATCTATAAATAAAGTAGCGAGGGAACACATTGCACATTTTGCTATGATACCGCGAGCACTACTGAGCCACAATACGGTGAACCGACCAAACGGCATGTTTTTGTTTGCTTGCTTGCATTATCATTCTGTCACTCGATACTACAATTCCTGCGTGAGTATAAGTGTGTGGCATTTGTTTTATACGACCGTTTTTCTTTTACTTCTTATAAAAAAAAATATTGAAGCTTTGCGGAAATCCTAATTAAGAAGGGTTATGATACAAGTTTAGAATTCACATTTAAAAATTAAAATGGAGGCGGTTAAGCCACATGATGAGGGATAAAATAGATAGGTAGCCCAAGGATGTAACCGACTGGTGTCCAAGGCAATATAAAAAAAAAGAAAGGGGGCAACATCGTTGACATTCAAAGTATAGCGAACATTATCTTTGGCAAGCTTTAGGGAAGGCCACACAATCTAAATGAAACTGGTGTCCAGCAATAAAACATAGCATGTAAGAAACATAAAATATATTAATGATTGTTAAATAACGGTTAATAAGTTTAAGAAGATAAGATCCACCTACATGAAAATCTACTAGACAAAAATAACTATAAAATTTAAAAAAAACCCCGACAGTCTTTGTCATCAATATGAAATGTATAAAACTAGTCAAGACGAATCTAATGAGTCCAAACTTGATGGGTTTACTATGTTAATAAGCAATCCAGGGTTCTTACCTTTGAGCTGCAGAATCAGACCAGCTCAATAACACCAGATTGTACACGAGTATTTCAAATATTAGGTAAGTGTTTGAAAACCCTACCGCAGTTAACAAACGAGCTGATGACCTTGAACACTTGCACAGATCTTCATAAATTGTAGCTATGAATCATCTCGATTAAGCCAGCTTTCAAACAAAAAAAAACCGCATCAAAATCGGTCCATTCGTTTGGGCACTACGATGTCACGGACAGACACACAGACAGGGCTCTCTTTTCCATCGGGGTTTAAAAAAATAAGCAACAAATAAAGATATAATGAGGTGGATCTCATTCATAAATCTAGTTACATGAATCAGTACAGAACATGTCAAAGCCTTTGTAGTTTTATCTACAAACGCATCAGACAGTAAAAACAAACAAAAGGACCGTATCATTATAAACATAGATCGTATCTCCTTCCCAATCCCCTTTGTTTTATCATAATTAAGTTTAATTCAATTCCCTTATTCGAAACAATAGATTTGAAAAAATGTAGTCCACTTGGGCCCACGTAAGTCTTGGGAAGTAGTGTTGTGTGGGCGCCAAGCTCATTTTTATACCCTATACAGCCACAGGCATTTATGTCAAGTTACCATAATGAGATCAGGAAATCCATTTATTGTATAACAGACAAAATACGATATGTTATGTTGTAATTTATTAACGTCGGATCTTTGCTATTTATTGGATAACATAGCTGATATCTTTGTTATTTATTGATTTAACTGAGCATGCTAAATATGTCGCAGGGAAATAGGGATATCAGGGATTTCACGAAATCCCTAGGGATATCATAAAATCCCGTTAGATGTCGGATATTCTTAAAGAAATTAATTTCGTACATGCGTAAATTAATTCGAGTTTAAAAGTACTTTATTTTTTAAATTTTCTCTTTACAAATCGAAAGTGTTTCATGTACCGAATCGACCCTCCACGGCATTAAAACAATCAAAATTTTACGGTGTATAACGAAGAGGTGTCTTTTTGTATAGTTTCATATGTTTTATGAGGAAAACTTAGGTATTCGCTAAAATAAGTCGTGATAATATTTGCTGTTCTGAGTATAAACGTACAGAAGGAAGTCTGTGCCATTATTAAACATAAACAGAATATCAAAACATTAATATTTTAGAAAGGTTTTCCTTTTTTTTCTTCTGAGATATTTATCTGTTTGTATCTAAAGAACAATCTAGCTCTAGTACCTTTATATTTTAATATCCTGCACAGATAGCATTTGAATGTCACAGATCTAATTTAGATACAAGTTCATACCATGGAACCAGTACATGATTCTGGACCCCACTAAAAAAAATTAGCGTTTTTTTAATTTAAACGGTATAAAATTGTTATTTTAATATTTTTGGTGAAAAAAAGGAATGAATTACTTCTAAAATTAAAAATGCTGGCGGGGTTGATTAGAATAACGATTTTATCAACCCCTATAACTTTTTAATAAATTAATTTTTAATGTTTTTCTTTCTTTTTTTTTACTGACAATATTATCGAGATTGGTAAGAATAACGATTTGATACAATTTAAATTTGAAAAAGCAGTTTTTTTTTTTTAAATTAGGAAAAAACCGACGAAAAATTCCGCCACTGGGTGTCCGGCGTTTAATTTCGGAAAGATTTGTATTTTTGTTTGTGATGAATTAATTGAAAACTATTGGTCCGACTTTAAACTTCTTGCACCAGAAGAATGCTATTTTATCTATCATTGAGTAACAATGGCTGTGTATTTATCTACGTTCACGCGTGGAAAGCTGTTAGCAGAAGCTATAATATTAATCTATTTTAGTTTTTTATTAACAGTAAAATAGTAAGTAATTGCAGCATAGTTTTCATTCTGAAATATCAATCATTCGCTGAATAAGTGAGTCGGTGCAGTAAGTATCACATGTAATTGTGTGAGTATACGTAAAAATAACGGTAGAAGTATTATCAAAGTAAGTAGGTACGCAAACTTATTTACCCGTTATTTTTATTTGGTATTGAATAGCGTGCTTATCTTATAAAATGTCATATCATGATATTATTTTTATGAGTTCCTGTTAATTTTATTTATTAGCTTCTCCTAAACAAAGGAAAAGCGCACGTGAGAGATAGCACAACACAAATAAACGTTTGTAGTATTTACATAGACGAAAATTTGAATGATGTAGGTACATGATTTTTTGACACCAAATTAGGTGTATGTACACGTTGTAAAGAGATTGAAATTCGTATATATGAATGAGCACTCAGACATGTGAAACGGGCAAAACGGCCACATATGGCATTGAGTAATAATGTTTTATCGTATCTACCCACACTACAACGCTTTATAAGGGATTAATATTACAACATTTCGAGTGTAAATCACGATAGGCCAAGCCCAGACTGAATTCATTTTGTTTGAAACACAAAACTGTGTATATTGCTTTGATAGCTTCCATTTGCAATAATACTGCAATGATTTATGAGGAAAAATGATGAAGTGTGCAATATTTGGGTTTTAATTTAACTTCCCTGATTGATGACTGATCTGGATGAATTTCAAAACCCTCTAAAGGCCAAGTACTTGTATTATCTACCTCAACGTACTAGTGTGTCACATTTATAAGCTACTTATTTCCATTGATCTTGAATTCCATGTTTGACCTGCTGCTTGATATTCTTAAACTGTTTTAGTTACACATGAAGTTATGATTAAAGATTTACTCTATACGTCCGTGCGAACAATTAAAGCGTCAAGTTTACAAGCCCGAGAAGTTGCACGCATTTACACTATTCATCATATGAAATGGTACACTAACCTAATTAAAACAAGAACTGTGGAGACATGTAAAAGAACTTGCTACATCAGGTACCTCTAAACTCTTTGTCTAGCTTGAGTTTATTTACATTCAGGTATTCGTTCAAGTAAACGTTTTGCAAAGCCTCGTTGTCCGCGGTCCGTGTTGCAAAACGAAGTAATATAATACAATGGCCAACGCGGTCATCGAGACAATACTCCTACACTTACTGCATCTACAATACATAAAGGCCCTAAAAGCTCGTACGGAAAGGTCGCTTTTTGCTTGCAAAATAGTTTCTAGAAACACAGAGACGTGGAAACATTTATGCGACACAGTTAATGTAAAAGTAGGTGATTCATGGCTACAGTTGGACCAAAATATTGATTTTGTTGATCTACTGTAATGTTTAAATGATCTTATTGAGAAGTATAAAAATACTGGTCGTAAAACAACTAAAACTAATCACGTAGATACAATCTAAAGACTTCTGAATATGGTTTGATGAAACGTCACCAATTCACATTAACCAACTTGATTGAATTAACGTACGTCGTTTGAATAGTAATTGATTTTGTGACGCAGCGCATATACGGTCCGTTGTTTACGGTGCGCAACAGCTTAGCCATGACGTCAACAAGCCAACGATATTTACCTGTAGCCCGCTCCTGTTGAGAGAGAACCTATCCCTGTCGAGCATATCTCTTTCGTGATGCGGTGAATTCGATCGCCTCGGCAACGTTGCATGGTTGGGTGATACAGAGTCAGACATGTACACCTCATCTGGAAACAATACAAAACAACCGTTATCATCATTGTTACACATAACATAGTACAAAAATAAACATGGTTAAACATTATTAATTTAATATGGCTAATATTGATAAAAGTACAAAAATATACGGCTTTGGTAACGGTGATTCAGATTCAGATATAGAAAGATAGGTTATTTTTTAGCTTTAATAATTTGTATTGCCAAGTCTTTGTCTAGCCATAGGACAGTATAGTAATAACTAGAAGCTGATGTTAGAAAAAATCGTGAGGGTTTTTTCGGAAAATAATTTTATATAGCTTTGTTATAAATTGTATAACACTAAGTTAGTCAGTAGGTACTTCTTCACGTGCTTGACAGAAATATGTGGCGTTATTGGTGCAATAATTATTTGTGTCAGAGAAACAAGGCGTGCCTCAAAAAGTCGAATCCAATTTCGGTACCATCATTTTTCAGTTCTAGCCATTCATCGGGTTTGACTAATCGACACCTTTTGCTCCTCGTCAAAGAATTATCACACCACTCCAAAGACTTTAAGAATGAGTCTCGACACGATAAAATCTCTCGAATGAACGAGACTTTCTCACCCGATTTTAAGGTACTGCAGCGACTGTTGCCGTCAGAATCCTGTGAGGACTCACATGGAGCCGCTACCATTTTTTTGACCGAATAGTTTTGCGCGCCTAAATTGATTTCGCTTGCATTTCGTTCTGAGGCTAGCAAAAGTGTCGTAGTAGAAGTAGAAAACTCATCATCAAGCGGCCTAGTAACAATCAATGCAGGGACACTTGTTTCTTGCACTACACTAGGTTTTGTTGATTCAACGTTAAGAGTGTAACTCCTCCCAGTAGGCCCAACGAGAGCTGAAGATGGATTGTAATTATTAACAGGCGAGTCCACATCTTCATCTGAACTTCCTTTACAACACAAACACCGACACAAAAACGAACCAAAAGTCATTTTTTTATCACTTTTTACGACTGTCCTTCGGTAAATATCAACGTGCTGATATGTGCTTGCAATTATTTCGTCAGGGTTATAACTTTTATTTTCTAGAGATGAATAAGTTGGTTCTGATTTATAACTGACTGAATAAACCATTATTTCAAAGTTTACTCCAACGCGCAACACGACTGCATGTCACTGGACTAAATCACTTTATTTTAATTCCACATAAAATCCGTATTTTATCGTATCCTACATGTCATGGTCGTTTCCTGTTGTTTCATTACACATAAATAGTGTATGTGTACTGGTGTAGCGATACCAGTAGAGATAGAAAGCGGTGCAAAAAACTGATGTAAACGGTCCACGTGGTTCACTATGCGTAGGATAGAATCAAACTCAGACCTCTCAATAATGTAATTTGCTGGTTGTGTCCATAAAGCTGGTCGGACAGTGTGCAGCATTTTTTTTTCTTCCTTATACCTACTATATTGAATCATTGTATGGGATTATTAACACGTCGATCCACAACTACCCAACTTGTTCATACAAAAGTAGACTCTAAACATCGGAATTAAGGCCTATAGTGGCGTGGATGTGAGAGGACACCGGTGTCCTCTGAGCTAGGACAGATTAATAGCAATGAATTATGGATCGTCACCCTAGGTGTTTACATAATATTCATACTTCTGCACATTTTAGCACTTTTATAGGGAAAAACAACGCTGGATTAATGAAAATAATGGTCCAATTATGAATTATCAAAAAACATACACATTTAATTAATTTAAATATCAAAATAACTATAACAGTTATTTTAATAACATACCATCGAATCTTGAGGACCTATGCGGCAATTCAAGTGTACTCCGACGTAAAAAATTCACAGGTTTATGCTCCGTATTAATAGAATCTCCACTTAAAGATTTGCTAGATTTCAAAATGTTTTTTTTCTGTGTTAAGGTAAGCATCGGCAAGAAAGATTTAAAATTTCGAGATTTTCGAGCTTGAGTAAAAGAAGTAGAACCTAAAGATTTGCTACTTGCTGAATTTTTTAATGAATCGATGTCATTTAAATCTCGAGTAGAAGATCCTTCATAACCTGATTCTGAATTATTACAACTGGTGACATCAGTTTTCTCACACTCTGTCACGCTTTCATCCCTCTCAGGAATCGTTATATTTGGAATTGTTTTTATTATCTTCCTTATATCATATTCATTACTTTTTTGTTCTGCTAGTATATCTATTGTAGAAGGGTGCTCACAGACCTTAATATCTTGTGCGTCAATATATGCTTTAGGAGTTGAAGTTTCAATTTTAACTTTGTATTTTATTTCAGTGTCTCTGCTGTGGCTTTGGTCCTGTGCACTTGGAGAATCAAAAGTCATGCTTTGTTCACTATCTGTTTGAGTGATACTTGAAATCTGAAAGTCTTCTTGATCGTCATCAGGCAACGGAATTTCTAAACATTCTAAAGGCACACTGGTATTTTTGTCACTTAAAAAAGAGTCACATTTTGAGTTCTCCAGGTCTTCATCTTGTCTAGATAATGTTTTTTTCTCAGATTCATAAGATACATCTTGGTATACGTTACGATTTTTTATTATTGGAGTCAATTTCGTTTTTGAAGAAGGTTTTGAACATTCGGAAGACATGTTAAATTCTTTATTAGTTTTATTATTCCCGATTGATGTTAAGTTTTCCGAGTCCTTTTTTGATTGTTCAGGCAATGTAATTTTCGAAGATTCATGAGACAGTTTATGTTGCTTTAATAATGGTGAACGTAAAGTTTTTGAAGAAATGTTTGAACATTCTAACGATACGTTAGATTCACCTTGGACTTGCGAATTTTTTATTGATATTAAATTTTCCGAGTCTTCTTTAACTTGGTGAGACAACGTATTTTTAGGAGATTCAAAAGACAGAATATGATGTTTTGCTATTGAAGAAATTTTAGATGATTCAGAAGACACATTAGATTTCTTTTTGATTTCGTAGGAGCAGTCGTGCCCATCAGTATTTAAAGTTTGTAAAGACGGCGAGATATTTCCTTTTGAATCAGTTTCAGTAGATTCAAACTTTACATATTTTGAATCTTCTTCGTCGTCTGAAGATGAAGGCAAGGCAATATTTGCAGCTTCAATTGCTATAATGTGGTCTTTGTCTACTTGAAGACACACATTTTTCTTTTTGTTAGCTTCTATGACTAGTTTGTTTTCTATTTTTTTGCCAACAACAAAATTTTCGTGCACTTTCTGTTTCAATGGAACTGTTTTAGGCATCATCACTTCTGAAGCCAAAATAGAATATAACTTGAACTTTCCCCTATTTTTTTCACGAATTTTTGGTAGCGGGACTTCTATTTCATTGTCTTGTTGATTATCATCTTTATCTTCAATAACTTCATTTTCCACATTGAAACAATTCCAGCACGACACTTCCACTTTTTTTTTCTTTACAATTTGATTACTAACACTGTTTTCAATCATTTTTGTTCGCTCTATTATAACACAATATAATGAATTAGAGCACGTATTATCCCTCGGGGAACATAAGCTAAACTAAACCTTGTCACAGTTGTCGAATGCTTAAATAACCTGATTGTGAGATAGAACCATAATGCATACTAATGATTTTTATAAATTCATTTTAAACAAATATTGCGCAACCGTTGTCCAATGTTCTCGAAGAATATTCCGTCCAGTTTTGAAATGTTATGTAATTAAGTAACCACAGCCTTTAGATAATGTATTCATAAAAACAAGGATATATGATATACTTGATTTAAATAAGAAAAAAAATATTAATAAACAATATCTACAAAAAATAGAGCAAAACACAAAAGTGGCTATACTGGTTTGGTGTACACCCGACAGGCCGCTAATTGTCGTTGACGCGAGGTCACAAGTTCATACAAATTAGTTCCAAGCTTGATTTGTACAACGTAGTAGCGTTTTTTTACTGAATAAATATTATAATGTTTAACTATACAGGTATCTAAATATCAGGAATTTACTGAAAATAGAGTGTTTTTAGTTTTATAAACGTAACAGAATAAATTATGTGCTATGAGTAAACTAATGATTCGTGAAACCAAAGGTATTTTATCCTACTCGTACTCAAAATAATTTAATTTTTTTGTCGTCTTGCCATGATTATAAATAGATAGAAATAGCATAGGCAGAATGATCGTGTTATTTATGTTTTATTTTTATTTTTTTATTATAAAAATTTGATTGGATTCCTCTACCTAAAACATCCATAAGTACTACATAGTTATAGGATATTTTTAAGTCATTTTCATATTAAGAACATAAAAGTTTCATTTTGAACTAGTTTGAACGTTAGCTTTAAAGTTTATTGTACAAACATAATATTTATACTAATTTATATTTAAATTTAAAATAGAATATACCCGTAATACCCGTCGGTGTTCTCATTAGGATTAAATTATTCACTTATTTGATTTGAATTAAAAAAAAAACTGAATTCATAAGTAGGTAATAATATTTTGTGAACGTATTCGATCGTTCGTAATTGGCATTTCAAAAATAAAATAAAATACATAGTCTATTTCTGGATGCTACACTCTCAAAGGGCAGCTGAAGGAGTACAGATGGGTTTTAGTCAGCAAAAGTCTGATACGACCTCTCACTCCACCCATAGTAATAGAAGTTATTTGATGATTTCCTACCACAAATAAAAACCATTTTCATTGTTTTATGGGATAGGAACAGTCTTCTTATTCAACTCAGTTTTTAATCAATCTAGTCGCGCAAATAGTGGTCTGCCTCATTGGCACACTTTTCTGATAGAAAACGCAGGTACCATCTTCGCTTTCATTCAAGAATTTAATCAATGAATTCGTTTTTTCTACAACAGTAAACTACTTTTCAATTTCCAAAATGAGTGCAATACGGTCAAACTTAAGGTTGAGTTTTGAGTGGTGTTGAAAGGAGATCAAAACAAAAGTCATGTCATGAATGTGTGTGGACATTGGACATACTATCTATTGTTCGCATAATGTCCAGTGGCGTGGAGCAGGTCCAAAACGATGTCATTGTCACACAAGTGTGTGTTGCTCTCTCTGACAGACATGTTACCTTTCTAATCATGTTTCTTACTCATACCAAATCATCAATCAAGATCTCATTACAGCATTAAGTATTCAGTAAGACAACTTGTTGTTTCGTAATCTAATGTATGTAGAATAGAAAAAATGTAGGCAACGGTGAGTGATAGATCGTGGCCCTAATATCGTGTACAATGCGGTCCAAATGAGAATAGGATCGATTGCCATGTTGTGACGTCACGTCGAACTGTCAAATTGAAGAAATTGGGTACGGCGAGCAAAACAACCAATTTTTAAAATTTAATTTATTTACGAATCTTGAACAAAAAAAAATTATCAGAATTCGGTTTTTCACTTTTACTCATCTCTGCGTCGTGTGTGTGTAGTGTGTGATAAGTGGCAAACGGAAGAAGGCAAATCGTTCCTAACAATGAAAATAAGAAAGAAAATAGTTTTTATTTTTAACTAATTATAACTTAAAACAATATATTTAGCTAATTTATAATAAACAATAACGTTTTTAATTCACCTAGGCTTAACTAAGACTACGTAATAAAAAGCGAAAAAAAAGCCTTTATTGAAACGCAAATAAGTTTATTTTGCAAACTGTACTTTTCACTCAACATTTGACAGATCGAGGATATTGGCTTTCCTATTCTTATTTGGAACGCATAGTACTGTCATCATGATACATCATCATAGCTTATAGTACTGTGAAATTCTTGTGGGACATTGTAATTGTAGGTTTACGATTTGTATTATACTTAGCCTATAAGTAGCGTGGTCACAAGGATTGCATGAAATGATGATGGTGATGAAACTTTTGATAACATTACCGAAATGTTTAATCAGTATTTATTGTAAAACCAAATAAGGTTGTTATTAATTGACCTGTTGGACTGTTTGTCTATTGGTTAGTGGTCCTGACTGCTATGCTGGAGGTCGTGGTTTCGATTCCCACCCAGGACAAATGTTTGTGTGATGAGCTCGATCATTTGTTTAATGTCTGGGTGTAATTTATCTATAATATGTATGTATTTAGAAATATATAAGTATGTTTATCAGTTGTCTACTACTCATAAATTGGGCTGCATGATTATTATTCGAAAAAGGAACACAAGAGGGTTTTATTCAGTAAACTGTGACACTCCTATTTACTCAACTAACAGCGAAAAAAACAGTTGTTATAATTTACGCGTTTGGTCTTAAATGTTTGACATCCACAGTATTGTAGTGATTCTCACTTAAGGGTATTACATCGCTCAATGACCTTCAAGAATTTACCTCTACACTAGTAGAGAAGAATTGACCTCTAAACAGGCATTGCAGGGGGTGCTGCGCGCGGGGTGTTATTACTGATTCGAGTTTTTTCTTGATTACTTATCGATATTCAATGAAATTCGAAAAAAAATCAATACAAGTTATTCAATTTATCGTAACATATATTTTGGTATAAATTCAATGTATAAATATAGAGCCGTTTTCGAGAAAATATGGAATTAATGTTCAAAAAAGGCCTATTTACCAGATTTTTTTTCTAGAGTTAGGGTATTTTTTTGAGAAACGTAATCAATACAATTTATTAGTAATGTCCTTAAGTATCCCCTTCATTTTTTATATGGTAATCGTACATAAGGAATAATCTATAAACTTCAATCAACCTAGGTGTCCCCACCGCCTGTGTTCCCACGTTGTCGTCGTGGTGGGGCTTGCGTGTCTCCGTGATCTTGAGGGCTAAGCCGGTAGAGCTACTCATGCCGGAAGGCCTCAAGGGAGAGACCAGACCAAGAGGGACACACCCAGGCGGAGTCCAGTTGGACCGCCACGGAGGGTGCGCTGCCCGGGAGTATCAGCACAACCAGCTGTTGGTGCACTTGGGTGGCGATTTGGGAGAAGTGGGTTCGCCTCCGGTACGTGTCTGCTCATCAGACATGACCAGGATGGCGAACGTGTTAATGGGGACCCCACCCCATAAAAAAGGCAAAGCTGAGTAACAGCACAAAATGAACGCGGCTAGAAAAGAAATATTACCCCAGGGGGGTACCACCTGCCTAGCAGGAGGAGAATCCCCCCCCGAGCAGAGCTCGGGCTGCCCCTCGTATTCTGGGGGGGGCAACTACCGCGTCGGGTCTCCGGACCCCGTTCCGTCCATAGAGGACGCATTGAGCCAGGGTGGCTCACCTGCCCGCGTTGCGGAGTCCCTGGGACACGCTCCCAGCACGTCCGCGGCGCCGGCAGGTACAGGACAGGCCGGCAGGACTTTCGGCCTTAGGGAGGTGAGCGGAGACTCGGCATCGGACTCGGATGCCGCGTCTTCGCTCACCTCGGAGACGATGGAGGTTGAAGAATTCGCTCCCAAGAGGAACGAATGCTTCCTAAAGCGCCCAAAGATAGGGGGTGGTCCGGGGTCGTCCTCGGACGAAGCGTCGGCCCGCAAAATCTCCTCCTCCGGGCGGGGGGCGGGCCGCAAGTCGGGAAGGGGAAGGGGGCTCTCTGTCCAGGAGTTAGCCACCCAGCGATCCCTGGAAATTGCCAGGGAGGCGCTACCCCTCGGGGCGACCACCGGCCAAGTCGGTCGCTCGGCGCCTGTGCCGTCTGACAACTTGCCAGACGGCATGAAGGAGGCGCTCGCCAAATTTGGCGAAATAGTCACGGCCACTCTAACGGCCGTGTCTAAAAAACGGAAGTTTGCCTCGAAAGAGACGGCCATCTCCCAGGGGGCCGTCTCCATTTCGGAGGCACTTGCCGTAGTCTTCGAGCCGCTCGAGAAAGACTTCAACAGAAGGATTGAGCGGCTCGAGGCGGACCTGGCCGATCGCCAGGGAGGTGGACCCGTCGCCCCAGAAAGGGGACGCAAGCAGCGGCAGGGCGAGTCCCAGTGCCTGCCCGGGCCGGAGAGCGAGCTGCTGACCCTGCTGCGGCAGGAGCTGGCTGCTTCCCAGCAGCAGAACCAGCAGCAACTGCAGCGGTTCCAGGAGCGGATCCAGCGGCAGCTCTCCGTCCTGGAAGGCGTAGTTCTGCGTCCCCCGCTCGCGGCCTCTGGACCGAAGAGGGCGGTGACGTACGCCGCCGCAGCTGCGGCCACGGCTGCTGCGCCCAAGGCGGGCCCATCTGGGCAAGCCGGGCGCGGGGCCATGGCGGCTAAGCAGCAGCAACGGCGGCAGGGAGGGGCTGTCCCTCCCCCGAAGGGCAAGGCGGCGGCTGTTCCCACCGCCAAACCGGCAAGACGTCCTGCCGGGGCGGTTACCAGGCCGCCTCAACCGCCCGAAGAACCTTCGGCTGGCGCCGAGTGGACGGTGGTCGGCGCCAAGAAGAAGGCGGGCAAGGCGGCCAGGGCGGCCAGAAAGCGCGTGAGGCGGCTGGAGCGCAAGAAGCGCGCCATGGCGGCTAGACTTCGCGCCCCTAAATCCGAGGCTGTAGTGATTACGCTACAGCCTGAAGCGGAGAAAAGGGGCGTGACGTACAAGTCCGTCATGGACAAGGCGAGGCGGGCGGTGCTGCCCCATCTCAAGGAGCTCGGAGCCTCTGAGGGCTTCCGCATGCGGCGCACCGTGACCGGTGCCCAAATGCTGGAGGTCCCTGGCGCGTCCAGTGGCCCAGCGGCAGACGCCCTGGCCAAGAGGCTCAGGGAGTCCCTGGACGCGGAGGAGGCCCGAGTGTCCAGGCCCACGAAGTGCATCGACATGCGCATCATGGGCTTGGACGACTCCGTTGGGGTCGACGAGGTGGTGGCCGCCATTGTTGGTGCGGGAGGGTGCACAGCCGACCAGGTTCGGGCGGGCACCATCCGCACTGATGGCACAGGCATGCGAGCCGTGACGGTCAGCTGCCCCGTGTCGGCGGCCAAAACCATCACTGGGGAGGGCCGAAGGCTTCTGGTGGGCTGGGTCTCCGCCCAGGTCAGACTGTTGGAGCCCAGACCTCTGCGGTGCTACCGCTGCCGCGTGGGACACCACGCGGGGGCCTTTTGCGCCGCGGAGGTGGATCGCAGCGACCGTTGCTTCCGATGTGGTCAGCCTGGTCACAAAGCCGCCGAGTGCCGTGAGTCGCCGCACTGTTACGCATGTGCGGCGGCAGGCAAAAAGGCGGACCACCAGGCTGGTTGCAGGTCCTGCGACCCTCCAACGAAGGTGAAGCACAGGGTTCGGCCCATCCCCGGTGACGTCCTCACCGCCGCAGCCGCGTCCGTAGCCGCCGCCGCTATCGCCGCCACAGCCGCCGCGGCAGGACCCTCACAGAGGGCTCAGGAGGAGATCGTAATGGAATGTCAATAACAGCTCCATTACGTCTCCTCCAGGCGAACATCAACCACTGCGCCCCCGCTCAGGATCTGTTGCTCCAGAGCATGGCGCAGTGGTCGATTAATGTCGCCGTAGTCTCCGAGCCGTACTTTGTCCTGCCCAGTGCAGACTGGGTTTCGGACCTAGACGGCTCGGTGTCTTTAATTAGGTCGACCGCCGCCGGTACCCCGCCCCTCGAGCGCGTCACGAGGGGACGAGGTTGCGTGGCAGCACGGTTCGGGGACATTGCAGTGGTAGGCGTCTACCTGTCCCCGAGCAGATCTCTCGGCGATTTCCACATCTCCCTTATGGAGCTGAAAAACGTCGTCGTTGGGTTTAGGGACCTCCCCGTGGTCGTTTGCGGGGACTTCAATGCCTGGAACGAGGCTTGGGGTTCCCGCTACACGAACGGGCGGGGTCGATCGGTAGAGGCCTGGGCTGAGGAGTCCGGCCTGGCCCTCCTAAACCGGGGCTCTGTTTCCACGTGTGTGCGGATGCGGGGCGAATCAGTGGTGGACCTGTCGTTCGCCAGCCCCGATCTGGCACCACGTGTCGTCGACTGGCGTGTTATGGAGGGGGTGGAGACGTTCTCAGACCACCGGTACATCCGGTTTGACGTCTCCGCCCAAACCTCGACCGCGCCGGTCCAGCGGAGCCCTTGTGGTCCGCGATGGGCGCTGAGGCAGATGGACCGGGAGCTCCTCCTGGAAGCCGCGACGGTACAGGCCTGGGTGCAAGCACCGGACAGGCCTGTCGACATTGACGTCGAGGCAGAGTGGTTCCGGGAGGGCATGTCGCAAATCTGCGACGCGTCAATGCCCCGAGTCCGTCCAGGACGTGCCAAGCGCCAGGTGTACTGGTGGTCGCCGGAGATTGCGGCATTGCGCAATGCGTGCAACCACGCGCGACGCCGGTACGCCAGGTACTGCAAGCGCCGCAACCGCCCGCCGGATGCGGAGGCTGTTGAGGCGGAGCTGTACGAGGGTTACAGGGTAGCGAAGCGCACCCTCCGAGCGGAGATTAAGCGGTCCAAGATGGAGGCCCGCAACGTCTGGCTGGGGTCTCTGAATGCAGACCCGTGGGGACGCCCATACAAGATGGTACGGGAGAAACTCCGTCCATGGGCTCCCCCACTGACTCAGAGTCTCCGGCCCGAGCTCGTGGAGGGTGTGGTCAGCACTCTGTTCCCTACGCGGGGGGTACACTCCCCCCCGTCTATGGCTCCGCCAACACCGGCAGTACCTGACGCGGACCACGACGACGACGACGATGTTCCAGAGGTGACCGAGGTAGAGATGAGAGTGGCGGTACGAAGGCTGAGTGCCAAGAATACCGCCCCAGGACCTGACGGCCTGCCTGGGAGGGCCTGGGTCCTGGCTATGGAGGCTCTCGGGCCTCGATTGAGGGGGCTCTTTAGCGCATGTCTGGAGAGGGGCCAGTTCCCACTTCGCTGGAAGACGGGGAAACTGGTCCTCATAGCGAAGCCTGGGCGCCCTGCGGACTCTCCGTCCGCGTACCGGCCCATTGTGCTGCTCGACGAGGTGGGCAAGCTCTTTGAAAGAGTCATTGCAAACCGCCTCGTCGCGCGCCTTGCAAGGGTGGGGCCGGACCTGTCGGACGGACAGTTCGGTTTTCGCAGGATGCGCTCCACGGTGGACGCCATCATGCGCGTGCGAGCCCTCACGACGGGGGATGCGGTGTCCCAGGGCAGGTGTGTCGTGGCAGTGTCCTTGGACATTGCCAACGCCTTCAACTCCCTGCCCTGGAGTTGCATTGGAACGGCACTCCGGTACCACCGGGTGCCCGACTACCTCTGTCGTGTGATCGAGGCCTACCTATCGGAGAGGTATATCATCTACCCCGGTCACCAGGGAGAGTGGAAACGTCGAGAGATGTCGTGCGGTGTTCCGCAGGGATCGGTACTAGGACCACCCTTGTGGAACATCGGGTACGACTACGTGCTGCGCGGCGACTTCCCCGACGGGGTCAGCGTGGTCTGCTACGCGGACGACACGTTGGTCCTAGCGCGGGGAGAGTCGTACCGGACGGCGGTCGAATTAGCGACACGCGGGGTTGCGATGGTCGTTGACAGGATCCAGCAGTTGGGACTCGAGGTGGCACTGCACAAGTCCGAGGCCATGTGCTTCCACGGCCCTCGGGGTGCGCCACCACCTCGTTCCCAGCTAACGGTAGGAGGGGTTCACATCAGCGTCGGGTCGACGATGAAGTACCTGGGACTCGTCCTCGACAGCTGGTGGAACTTCAGGGAGCACTTCCGACGTCTGGCTCCCAAACTGAATCGGACTGGGGCTGCTCTCGGGCGGCTCCTGCCCAACCTCAGGGGACCAGACGCCTCCTGCCGGAAGCTCTACGCGGGAATCGTTCGGTCCATGGCTCTCTACGGGGCTCCGGTGTGGGCACCGACGTTGCAACAGCAACCGAGGACCCAGCTGAATGCGTGCCAGAGGGTCATGGCAATACGCATGGTGCGAGGGTACCGAACGATCTCCCGCGAGGCGGCGACCCTCCTTGCTGGCCAACCGCCGTGGGATCTGGAGGCAACAGTCCTTGCACACATGCACGACAAGCGCATGGAGATGCAACGCCGGGGCGAAATTCCGCTGCCACGACAAGTCGAGGCATGGCGGACAGAGCTCCGGCGGGATCTCATGGCGAAATGGCGTCAACGACTATCGCAACCTCGTTCGGGGCGCGCCACAATTGGGGCGATAAGGCCCATCCTTGGGGCGTGGCTGGAAAGACCTCACGGCGTTCTCAACTTCCGCACGACGCAGGTGCTTACCGAACACGGAAAGTTCGCTAAGTACCTGTTCCGGATTCGTGCGGAGGATTCGCCCGGGTGTCGCCACTGTGCGGAACATCCGGAGGACACGGTGGAGCACACTGTAGAGGTGTGCCCCGCCTGGGCGGAGCATCGCCGTGTCCTCGTGGGGGCGATCGGCGGCAGCGATCTCTCTCGCCGGGCCTTGGTTCAGGCCATGGTCCGTAGTGAGGAGGGATGGCAGGCGGTCGCCTCCTTCTGCGAAGCAGTAATGCTAGCGAAGGAGGAGGCCGACCGCATCAGGCAGAGGCAACGGGGCGCTCGCCCCAGCCGCCGCCGGGATTCCGATCCCGATTTCCGGCCACCGTAGGCGCGGGCTTGCGGACGGCGTGCAATGGGTAGCACGCTGTCCGATCGTCCGGTAACCGACCGGACCGAGCCCAAGTCGTCGACGGCGCGTTCTGTTCCCGCGCGCCTCAAGGAGCTGTCAGCACACCGAAGAGGCCCAGCCTGCTAACTGCAGGCAGGGTCGAAGCCTACTGGGGTCATGGGTTAGTTCCGAAAGGAATGCTCGACCCCGGCACGATAGGCTACGAAGGAACGGGGTAGGTTTTTAGTCAGTAAGAGTCTGACACTACTTCCCGCTCCGCCCAAGGGCGGGATTTGTCATTGGATGATTTTACCTACCATAAAAAAAAAAAAAAAAAAAAAAAAAAAAACAACCTAGGTGTTTTTTTGGATTTGGGCGATGTAATCCCCTTAAAATAATAGAAAACGGCTGTCAGCTATTAAGCATTGCTAACGAAGTAGAAAAATTTGCAAAACGTGTGAAATCTAAACATAATCTACGTGGCCGTTGGCACAATGTATTTGTTTCTCATGAGAAGGTAACTGAGTATATTCACTTTCCATTATTCGATTACAACATTAGTAAGCAAGAAATAAACCTTGTGATTATTGTGGCGATATGCAAAATCATAGTATTTGTGCAACCTGGTGCATTACCGGGACTCAGTACGGTGATAAGAGTTACGAAGGATATTATTCTTCATTACAACACATTATAAAAAAATAATACCTAGGTGGAACAGATTAAAGCAAGTTATACCTTATACACTGTTAAATTTAGATCGTTTTAATCCCGTGGAGTGTCGATCCGGTACATGAAAAACTATCGACTTTTAAAGATAAAATAAAAAAATTAAAGTACTTTTGTTCTAAAATTCGAATTAATATACGCATGTATGAAATTAATTTCTTTAAGTAAACGAGTCAAAGACCTTGTAGGTAGTTGTCGATCGTTGCGTACTAACTACCTTTAGGTCATTGGACTCGCCCAGGTTCCGTTTACTTAAAGAAATTAATTTACTAAATTAATTCGAGTTTAAAAAAAGTACTTTATTTTTTAATTTTATCTTTACAAATCGATAGTATTTCATGTACCGAATCGACCCTCCGCGGGATTAAAACGACCAAAATTTAACGGTGTATAAATTTGAAGAAGAAAGTTTGTATACAACGTCTTTAGCAGATCTAGATCCGGTTTAGTTCCTCGTCAGTTTGCATAGCGACTGCGACTGTGTAGCAAGTTTCGGAGATTAGCTATTTGATATTATTGTGTGAACAAAAGCTTTTACCCTGTTATGTTCTATTAACTTAAGACAAATTGAGTGTTGAATGTATCAAGTCAAATTATAACGTAACCAATAAATTAATTCACTATGGACAATTGAGTGACTATTGTTGAGAATAAAGATTTTCATTATGCAAAACATTTTGTCAATTCTTAGCTAACAATCAAACACTTACAAAGTTATTAGTAAATGTTTTAGCAATTCTGTATTTGAGATTTTTGTAACAGCAATCGAATGTTATTTCATCAGCTATCACCACGCAAAATGCTAATGTGTTGTTTAAACAACTGTTACTGCTATGGCCATGGCCTGAAATCGTTATTGACCTTAAGTAGACGTAATTACTTCAAATACAATTGTAACCCACTATAAGCTGCTTAGGACACGGTGGAGCACAGTCGAGGTGTGCCCCGCTTGGGAAGAGCATCGCCGTGTCCTTGTGGGGGCGATCGGCGGCAGCGATCTCTCGCGCCGGGGTTTGGTTCAAGCCATGCTCCGGAGCGAGGAGGAGTGGCAGGCGGTCGCCTCCTTCTGCGAAGCAGTGATGCTAGCAAAGGAGGAGGCCGACCGCATCAGGCAACGGCGTACACGCCGCCGCCGCCGCCGGGTTTCCGATCCCGATTTCCGGCCACCGTAGGCGCGGGCTCGCGGACAGCGGGCAATGGGTAGCTCGCTGTCCGTCCGTCCGGTAACAGACCGGTCCGAGCTCAAGTCGTTTACGGCGCGCACTGTTCCCGCGCGCCTCAAGGAGTTGTCAGCAAACTGAAGGGGCCCGATAGGGCCGAAGCCTACTGGGGTCAAAGGGTATGTGAAAATGGCACCCGGGGCCCTGGGACCAAGGCGAAGAATGGAACGGGGTAGGTTTTTAGTCAGTAAGAGTCTGACACTACTTCCCGCTCCACCCAAGGGCGGGATTTGTCATTGGATGATTTTACCTACCGAAAAAAAAAAAAAAAAAAAAAAACTATAAGCTGCTTATAAATAGGAGATAAATATTATTTGATTAGGTGCGTTATGGAAAAATTATTCAACTAAATAGGGTTCAATTAAAGGGAGTGGCCATGATACGGCCAAAGTCGTGGACAAGATTGTTATTTATACTAAAAATAATAATATAATAATCTTAATATTTACTAGAACTAATCGTTAAAATAGTATCACGTCAGTTAATGTTTGCATAGTTAATATTAAACCATAAGTATAGTATACAATAATTAAACAATTAATTCAGTCATCTTATTAAATGTCCACCAGCATTCATACACACTTTGGCCCACAGCCAAAGTGTGTATGAATGCTGGCCCTACAGAAACTCAGGAGATGTGAGAGGAGTATCTCGATGGATATGTCATCATCATCATCATCATTTCAGCCGAAAGCTGTCTGCTACTGCATATTTTAGGCCTCGTACGTCTCGCATCCAACGGATTCCCGTGATCTTTACCTATGGTTTTTTTTTTTTTTTTTTTTTTTTTTGGGTAGGTAAAATCATCCAATGACGAATCCCGCCCTTGGGTGGGGCGGGAAACAGTGTCAGACTTTTACTGACTAAAAACCTACCTTTCCATTCCTTGCCTTTATCCTGGGGCCTTTGGTGACAGTCTCACATAACCTTTGGCCCCAGTAGGCTTCGGCCCTGCTGGACCCCTACAGTTTGCTGACAACTCCTTGAGGCGCGCGGGAACGGTGCGCGCCGTAGACGACCTGAGCTCGGACCGGTCTGTTACCGGACGGACGGACAGCGAGCTACCCATTGCCCACCGTCCGCGAGCCCGCGCCTACGGTGGCCGGAAATTGGGATCGGAAACCCGGCGGCGGCGGCGGCGTGTCCGCCTTTGCCTAAGGCGGTCGGCCTCCTCCTTTACTAGCATTACTGCTTCGCAGAAGGAGGCGACCGCCTGCCACTCCTCCTCGCTCCGGAGCATGGCTTGAACCAAACCCTGGCGCGAGAGATCGCCGCCGATCGCCCCCACGAGGACACGGCGCTGCTCTTCCCAAGCGGGGCACACCTCGACTGTGTGCTCCACCGTGTCCACCGGGCGGTCCGCACAGTGGCGACACCCGGGCGTCGTCTCCGCACGAATCTTGTACAGGTACGGACCGAACTTGCCGTGTTCGGTCAGCACCTGCGCCAACCGGAAGGTGACGACGCCGTGGGGCCTTTCCAGCCACGCCTCAAAGAGGGGCCTTACCGCCTCGATCGTGGCGTGCCCAGCACGAGGTTGCGACAATCGCTCTCGCCATTTCACCATGAGATCCCGCCGGAGCTCTGTCCGCCATGCCGCGACTTGTCGCGGCAGCGGAGTTTCGCCCCGACGTTGCATCTCCACGCGTAACTCATGCATGTGTGCAAGGACTGTTGCCTCCAAATCCCACGGTGGTAGGCCAGCAAGGAGGCTCGCCGCTTCGCAGGACACCGTACGGTATCCGCGGATCATCCGGATGGCCATGACCCTCTGGCAGGCGGTTAGCCGGGCCGCCACTCGCTTCCGTAGCGATGGCGCCCACACCGGCGCACCGTAAAGGGCCATGGACCGAACGATGCCTGCGTAGAGCCTCCGGCAGGAGGCGTCTGGACCCCCTAGGTTCGGCAGGAGCCGCTTGAGCGCAGCCCCAGTCGCATTCAACCTGGGAGCCAGACGTCGGAAGTGCTCCTTGAAGTTCCACCGGCTGTCGAGGACGAGTCCCAGGTACTTCATCGTCGACCCGACGCCGATGTGAACTCCTCCTACCGTTAATTGGGAGCCCGGAGGTGGCGCGCTCCGAGGGCCGTGAAAACACATGGCCTCGGACTTGTGCAATGCCACCTCGAGTCCCAACTGCTGTATCCTCTCCACGACTGTCGCAACCCCGCGCGTCGCTAGTTCGACCGCCGCCTGGTACGACCGTCCCCGCGCCAGGACCAGCGTGTCGTCTGCGTAACAGACCACGCTGACCCCGTCGGGGAGGTCGGCGCGCAGCACGTAGTCGTACCCGATGTTCCACAAGGGCGGCCCTAGTACCGATCCCTGCGGAACACCGCACGACATCTCTCGCCGTTTCAACTCCCCCTGATGACCGGGGTAGATGATGAACCTGTCCGACAGGTAGGCCTCGATCACCCGACAGAGGTAGTCGGGCACCCGGTGGTACCGGAGTGCCCTACCAATGCAACTCCAGGGCAGGGAGTTGAAGGCGTTGGCGATGTCCAAAGACACCGCCAAGACACACCTGCCCCGGGACACCGCATCCCCCGTCGTGAGGGCTCGCACGCGCATGATGGCGTCCACAGTGGAGCGCCTCCTGCGAAAACCGAACTGGCCGTCCGCAAGATCCGGCCCCTTCCGTGCCAGATGCACGACGAGGCGGTCTGCAATTACTCTTTCAAAGAGCTTGCCCACCTCGTCGAGCAGCACAATGGGCCGATACGCGGACGGAGAGTCCGCGGGGCGCCCCGGCTTCGCGATAAGGACCAGTTTCCCCGTCTTCCAGCGAAGCGGGAACTGGCCCCTCTCCATGCATGCGCTGAAGAGCCCTCTCAGTCGAGACCCGAGTTCCTCCATGGCCAGGACCCAGGCTTTTCCAGGCAAGCCATCGGGTCCTGGGGCGGTGTTCTTGGCACTCAGCCTTCGCACCGCCACACTCATCTCCACCTCGGTCACCTCTGGAGCATTGTTGCCGTCGCTGCCGTCGTGGTCCGCATCGGACACCGCTGCTGGTGGCGGAGCCATAGGCGGGGGAGTATGCTCCCCTCGCGTAGGGAACAGAGCGCTCACCACACCCTCCACGAGCTGGGGCCGGAGACTCTGAGTCAGCGGGGGAGCCCATGGGCGGAGTTTCTCCATCACCATTTTGTATGGGCGTCCCCACGGATCGACGTTCAGAGACTCCAGCCACACGTTGCGGGCCTCGGGTTTGGCCCGCTTTATCTCCGCTCGGAGGGTGCGTTTTGCCGCCCTGTATCCCTCATACAGCTCCGCCTCCATGGCCTCCGCACCCGGTGGACGGGTGCGGCGCCTGCATCTTTACCTATGGTGCTATTCTCTAAGAAAACGCAGCGCTGCCTCAACAACGAACACCCAAATAGGATACATTGGATTGTCAACCTAATGTACCTTTACATTGAATTGTTAATTCAATGTATCCTATTTGGATGTTCGTCGTTGCGGCAGCGCCACAGGTCATCGGTCCACCTTATGGGAAGCCTTCCACCACTGCGTCTTCTGGTACACGGTCGCCATTTCAGAATTCCATCGACCATCTATTCTGCAATCAATGTGCCCTTCCTACTGCCACTTATGTTTGACGACGCTTCGGGCTATGTACGTCAACTCCTAGTATAGCCTTCTTCATTCATCTTTAGGTGCCTTTAAGCTTTTTGATCGAAATTTTATGACGATAGATTAATAAATACCAAAATATCGTCAAAAAAGAAAAAGTTTCTTGAACTTATCAAACTTCAAGAAACTATACACCAGCGACTGTTGACCACAGCGTCAAAAGTCGCCGTCGAAAGAATCAACGACTGATAGGATAACGGTCAACCGTTCTTACTAGTAATTATGTAAAACATTAAAATTTGAAATGACATCATTATATAACAATAATAATTAAATATCATCATATCAACAGTATCATTATATCCATTACCTATTGTGACATTTGTGACACCGGAGTTTAGTAAATTATTTAAATTTGATTCTGGATAGATGAAAAGGTCACATTGGAAAAATGCTACGTTTGCATCTGATCTGTACGATCTTGATTCTAGGTAGGTAGGTAATATAAATCTAGATGGGGTACTAAACATACATTATGACATCATTTAAAAGCCTGTTTGTCTCCGGGAGGATCACATAAGCTGTGTGTTTGACATTTTAAGGACACACAATTTATTGACTTAATAGTTGTTTTATGTTGTTTGGTGGTTTGGATAAATCCGTAATGTGAATCATCCATTTGAAGTTTTGCTATTAGTTTTAGTTCAGGGGGTTATAAAGATGTGGTCAATTTCGAAATAACGTCAATTGAAGCAACAGGCCTTTAGTTATAGTATGTTTACAGTAGGCTGTTATAAGTATAATTATATTGGGGAAACCGGCAAGTTATAAAAAGGCATGTGACATCCACCACCTCGCACTGCCTCCGTAGTACATTAAGGTCCATTACCTCTCCTAGAGACGAGGTCAGGAATTCAGAAGTTTAACATTATAAGGCTGATTAAGCTATATTCTATAATCATATTGCAAGAAGCGGTTAAACTACAGTAAGCATTGTTTTTAAGTTCCAGAATAAAAAAGACAAAGCCAGGATGGCGAATGTTCACCAGCTTGGAACGAGGCGTAAAAACTCGCCTAAGTGATTTACGCTTACTTACCAAAACGAGTTTACTGTTAACATATTCATTTTATATATTTTATAACGTACACTATAACTAACGATGTTTTAATGAAAGGTTTTGACACAGACTGTGTGATGTGCGATAAAGCAAAAAATAAATTAAGATATCTAATGGATAATGCTGATAGCACGAGCATGACGAGAATTTATCAGTTAAATTCACTTAAATTGTTTTTTATGAAGTCGATAATGATCAAATAACCTATCCCACTGTGACTGGATATCAGACTTTTACTAACTAAAACCCACCTCTGTTCCTTCAGTTGCCGTTTACGACCAGGGCCAAGTTATCTCTTTCGAAAACTCCCGCAGCTCATTGTGGATATATACCTTTTTTTATTTATTTATTGCTATTATTGTTTTACCAATAGTTCATTGATTGCATTCACCTCTATCAAAATATGAAGGTATTGTCCTATTGATTCGTATCACCTTTGTTCTTTCAAACAGAAGTAATTACCTTGCTGTTACGTATCGAGTTGTGGTGTTCTAATCTAATATCTCTGACGTTATCGAAATGCGTGGAGCGTGCCTTGTACGTGTGTACGACGTCCAACTCGTGAGTGACGTTAGTTCAGGTAGTCACGTTAACCAGCTGCCTTGACCATGAGATGGCATGAAAAATTGTATATTCTTCACTTAGCGAGAGGAAGTTAGCTATATTAACGGACACGTCTAGCTTCTGTACCTCTACCATGAGTTTTAAGCAATAGTATTCGTCGCTACTCGATATCGACGCCGTAAATATTTTGTATGGCAAATTTTGCAGCGCCTCTAGCGGTCACTTGCAGAACCAAAATTTGCCATACAAAATATTTACGGCGTCGATATCGAGTAGCGACGAATACTATTGTTTAAAACTCATGGTAGAGGTACAGGAGGCTCAAGATCTATTACTATTGCTTGAAAAATCAAAACGTCATTCCATTGATGGCTTTTAGACCTTGGTTGTTTAAGGTCAGTAAAAAAGACAAATCAGTCGAAAATAACTATATATTTTTTTAAATGACATGTGCTATGACATGTCTTTCGTTATATTTAACCTGTTGAATACCGTAATTAGAGACACAATAGAAAGACAATAGGTGTGCGGACGCCGGCGTCCTCTTGGGAAATAATGAATGGCGCCTTAGTTCGAATTTGACGTTAGAAAAAACCATCACATCTAGATTTTGAGTTACATCTAGGTAAGCAAAGTTTCTTGAAAGCTAGTCAAGAAAAATACCCTTACATGAATGACGACATTGATAAAAAAGAAACTGTGTTAATTTTTCAATTTTGTTTATTTTAGAAAATTATGTACAGATATAACTGTGTTTATAAGAGTCGTAAGCGTAAAAAAAATGTTTGCTGATATATTTTAATAACGTTACAAGTTATGTATGTACCATCGCGGTCATTTCTGCCTGATCAAAACATTTTCGCTTGAATCCTGTGGAGCGGCGCAAACCAAACCCTTTAAAGTTTTCGTTTCGAGTGCAAGCAAAAATCAACTTAGTGGTGGTCAAGCGGAATTGTCTTTGATAGTACTTACTTTATGCATTTTTAATGATTTTAAAGGTCGAAAATGTCAGATATATTACGTTTCATGGACTTTCCAAATACGGGAGCGTGTTTGGTACGCATTCAAAACTACAACAACCAATCTGTTCCATTTTGGCTATAGACTAATTATTTATTTATTATATACTTTATTGTACAACATTACATAAACAAAAATAAGGAACTAAAACACACATATACAATGGGCGGCCTTATCGCATTCTGCGATCTCTTCCAGGCAACCTGGAATGGATAGTAATTGTCTGGACAAGAAATAATACTAATATTAAACAGAAAACGAATATGGACATTTTATGAATAGCATTGATTATACAGTAAGTGGTGCATAGTTACGATTAATCAGGTAGCGTATCTAATCGTAATCACAAATATTGTGACGTAGAAGATCAAAACGCTTGATATTACTACACCAACGCCTTGTATATCTTAATACGACGGAGCAAAATGTTGGTATTAGCAGAGGAAATTAACCTCTTGTATAGAAAAAAAATGAGAATTAAGAAACAATGTGGCTGAAGAAACGTAAAACTAATTAAAGTAATTAAACAAGTACGATCATTCATGACAGAACTATATATGATGTGAAGCCGTATGTTCTGAAGTGCGAGACCGGAACGCACGTAGCGCAGTACAAGCATCTTAATGCCCATATTTCTACATTAGATACGATTATATGACGTATGTTGGTTGGAGAAGGCGAGTATACGCAGTTTCTCTTTTCTTAGCGCGACTGTTTGTAAATACTCGGTTACAATGCAACAGAACAATGGAGCTATGAAAATGATGTTAGATAAATGGATGATGAACTGCTTATAATCAAGTTAGGTTGTGGATGTCAAAACATGATTCTAATGAATGATCTGTTCAGGAACCAAGTAGGTAAACATGGACGGTGATGCAGCTCTCAGTTCATCGAATTCTGATGCAATAAATGGACTGGAAAAGTACTGAGTTGAGTTCGGTTTGGTTTATCCTAAAACTGTGAGATAAGTTAATGAATTGATTGACCAACAAATTGTAACCTATCGCGATCCTCCTTCATTTGATTTATATGATGATCGGAGGTTTTTTTTTCTGTAAAGTTTCAATTATACACCGCCAAAGTTACAGCGGCGCGGCGGTCTTTAAAGTTAATGTTCCAGTATAAAAATATTCGTGCCATATAGAAGGTTATATGCGTTGATTGCACAGTAGCTGCAATATTGTTTTAAAAAATTTATATCGAACAGTTTACTCACAATTTACAGTTAACGAAATAATTTTAGATCTGCAATAAAATCTGGCTCGGCGATTAATTTAGCAACGCACTGAATTGCATTCTTCTTTAGCGTTTTCTAGATTTTTGTCATGCTGATTTGGTTTAAGGCGTAGGTCGTGCGTTTAGTTTAGATTAAGTGAACGACCGCTTATTGAGGCAAAAATATTCTTGAATATCAATGTTTTTTGCTGGAATTACTGCAACTCAAAAATCAGATGATCATTTTTTACAAGCTACTTCCCGCGGTTTTGCCCGCGTTTTTAGTTACTGCTACGCTTCTGTGCAACCCAGCGTGATGTTACATAGCCGTCATGAACCTGGCTATCTCATACAGAAAGTTTTTTTTTCCAAACCGACTGGAATTTCTAGATATAAGTGTGTTTAAACAAACGAAAATGTCTTCAGCTTTATTATATTAGTATACATGAACACTTGAAAGGCCGACAGACTGATTCTTGCCCCATTACCTTTAGATAAAGGTAAGTTCTACTAGGAAAACGTTTCACTACCTGGTATGTTTAGATAAAAAAATATCTTTTTAATGTTCGTTGTTTGTAGTTCTCAGAAACAAATAGTTTTTTTATTTCACTTTTTACGTCAGTTCTTTGTTCCCAGTGCTTCTTGTTAGTTTTTATGAAAAGACTTTGCTTTAATTGTAATTTATTCATTAATAAAACACCAGGAAGGGAATGAACTCGAAATAAAGAGAACGAATTGTTCGCATGTGCACAGTTAGCAAACTGAATCAGAGTACAGTTTGTAACCCGCGGAGCATGGAGAAGACAAAACTAAATCGTTGGCGAATTTAAAAAAATAAAACAAAAGCCTACAATAGGATGTTGAATGCCGTGTTAGGTACGGTTTTTGAATAAAATTTCATTTGCTCTTGTGTTTATGTATTTATATTGCTCCCTGCCTTCCACAAGGTGGACTGATGACCTGGTCAGTGTCGCTGGAGTCCGACTGATGCGAGACGCACAGGACCGGCCATTGTGTGACGCTTGGGGGAGGCCCATGTCCAACAGTGGACGTCCTTTGACTGAAATGATGATGATGATGATGATGATTGCTTAAGAATCCATTTTGAATATTAAAATAAATATCATAACGCCAAACATTATTTTATAAAATACAAAATATTGTCTCTTTTGTATCTCGTTGAAGTCTTTTGTTAGTAGACGTAATATGTCTGAAGTTTAAGAATGTTTTCGGCTTATCTAGAGTAGTAGTATTATATTATAAATTTATACTTATTTTATAAATAATTGCTAGATCTACCTAGTTAATATTTCAATTGTTCGTTTATTCGAAAGACAAAACATAAAAAACAAAACATTTTTAAAACCTATCTTTACTGGCTGGTAACACAAACTGCGATCGCATAACGAAAAGCCCATAGACAATTTCAAACAATAACGTAACTGGCCGCGATTACTCTGGTTTCTATAACACAAGTTAACACCTCCGTACCTACGCTTCAACGACAAGTACCCAGACATCAGATAGAAAGTAACAGAGACGTAAACATGGATGAATGTAGTTTTCCCATGGCGAGAAAGTAGTCTCACAACAAACCTTTGCCGACATCCATCAACGTCGGCTGTTACAAAAATTATGTTGCTAGTTACATAGACTCATTATTATTCATAGTTTAGTGCTAAGAAAGTAACAGTCTTGTGTTATGATTCACGTAATCTCATGGATGATACCCCCTCTCAATTTTTGCGATGAAATCATCTTCTTGAAACATGTAATTTTTATTTATTACATTGTCTGTCTGTACTGTGATCTATTCTTTTCCTTTGTGAAATAAAATTGCATGTTTTCTAACATAATTTTTGATCGGCGGCGGCGATAGAAAGCTAATCAAGGAATTATATATGTAATTTATTTAATAGCTGTTGGTTAATTGATTTATGTACTATAGACATGCGTAGAAATTTGTGGGAAAAATTATTTGGCGGATATGCATATTTAAAAAACACCTTTAACCTCAACACAACCAAAAATACAGAATACTTTAATTTCAACCTCAATAAAACCAAAACATACTCAAAAATCAATTTTTAAAAAATAGTCTATCTCCAGGGGTCAAAAGTGCACTAGCATTTTTTTATGTAGTAGAAGTTCAATAGCCCGCAACTACTTTATTCTTTAGATAGTTATGTTACAAATTAAATCAGTCACGATTCTTTTACACTCATCCACAAAGTTAGAGATTAGTATTGATAGAGTGCAACTGCTCCTTTTGACCCCTGAATCGACCTACAGCAGGCAAGATAGATATCCTACAGTTTAAGCGATGCATTATCAGATGCAGAACTAGCAGTCGTAGCCAGATGCGAGTCACTCAAAGCTCATAACTGTTTATGAGATAACTGCGAACTATTTATTCGTTGTTAATATTATACGTGTTTCTACTTATTCTGCTTGAAACAATCATTACTAATCATTTCAGATATCCAGTCAAGAGTGTCAACTTTTTATTTAACAATTAATGTATACACACACACACACACATGTATAAAAAAA
This sequence comes from Leucania comma, assembly GCA_958295575.1. Lineage (NCBI taxonomy): Eukaryota > Metazoa > Arthropoda > Insecta > Lepidoptera > Noctuidae > Leucania > Leucania comma. Next base: position 17,776,281 of record OY282466.1, read on the forward strand.
AACAAGAAGGAAATATAACACAGGTACAAGGATTCTTCTAAAGAAATATATTTCAGCATATTTGCGAAAGGTGTTGTTATTATGAATTTCTTTTGCCAACTGGAGCGTCTATGGCTTAAGGATTACTCAAATCTGACCTATTTTAACTATCAAGCTACAAAGAGACCTTAATTTTAAGGATCTAGTTAAGCTGAAGGCTCCTAAGTTTACGTAGTTAAACCTGTTGTACACAAAGTTGCGACAGGCACTATCTCTGATTGTTCTCAGATAGCGCGACGCGTGGGTGGTATAAACATATGTCGTAACCTGCATGTCAACAGACAGCGACTTTTTTCAACAATTAACATACACTCGACATTTGTATGACCACGCATACATATACGTTGTTGCGACGTAATCGAACCATGTACAGTTGTAAGAACTGCTGAGTACCCACCTATGAAGTAAGTCTATTTCTCTGCAATAGGTAATGTAATGTTTAATAACATAACACACTTCCAGATTTAATAACGAAATAGAAAACACAACGTATCGAGTTCTTGTAATACATACGGTGTAATATTCAAATCGATTTTCTACTATCAAGAATTTGTAAATTCAAATCAAGCAGTAATTTAAAATTGTACGTTTCGAAAGTTATTTCCATATTCAGAACTGTGACTTCGAATCAGCGAATTTGTGGGCTAGTAGGTAAACTTGTAGATATTTGTTGTCAATCAATATTAATTTTATGGCCTGTTAGATCTTCAAAATTATTGTTTGAATAAGACCGTAATATGTCTGTAAGAATGTAATAAATAGTTCTAGGAATATATATTTTTTAATAAATCGGTTACAAAAACTTCAACATTAGATACCTGAGGCCCAAGAACTAACTAAAGAGCTGTCACAAAAATACCGAACAATTTATTTGGAGGTGAATACTTTAGAGACCAATTTGAAAAGTTTTATCGATGTTGTGAAGGCTGGTTCAATATAGATTTATTGGTAGAATCTCAGTTAGCGCATTGAAGGAACCAGCTTTATTGTCTTAGAATGAACTCATCCGGAGTCTTGCGTCATTTGGACTTGCAAACCGGTTGGCCTCGCGTCGTTCTACACTTGTATAAATATTTTTCTTCCAGATTAAGGCTGTAGAACTGCTTCAATTAACTTCAATTCTAAAAAATAACTAGTCAACTACAAGATCAACGAGAATGCGACAATTAATCAGTTTATAAAAACGATAATGTAGTTGGTGTAACAACTACTCAACAAGCAATAGTCTACGGTGTTATTACAGTGAACAGTGGACCACGGTCCATGACCACTCCTCTGTAATTTCTCGACAATTTTCTTTTAGAATAATTCCTTCCTGTTGTATTAGTATGCATGAAACCTTAACTAAGCAAAGCCGCTTTGTGATAAACGTTTGCGCACGCTGATGCGTCGCGTACTCGCGTTACTTCATAGTCTGTACTCATTCCTCGTCTTGGTGCCGTGGTCACGACAATACTGGTTATTTGTTAGTTGGTATGCCTGTTTACAATATTACAATAGAGTTATATTACTCGACCTTTCATTGGTTGACTGGCATTTCGGCTATTTTGAAACTCAGATCGTGACAAATCGCGCCTTGATCGATTTTAGAATACTCGTCTCAATAGTCAGTTCTGTTGACGTGTTATACGTTATTCTACGTCTCGATTTTATTGACATTACTTGTTTGTGTTTGCTTAGTATAGTGGGATGTTGCGTATATGTGTAGGTATGTGAGATGTCAAACATAATGTAGTTGTTGATATCGGCATACCGTTGAAAAACTGGTCCGGTAGATAGTGTTATAATCATGATATAGCAGTTAGTTCACTAATAATACCATTTTAAAGCAGAAAACAAGGAAAAACATAAATGGAGTCGATGGTAACATCCAATTTAGACTTTAGAAATTATGTTGTAACATGCTGTAACACGGCTCATTACCAATTACGATCAGCTTATTAATATTTAACCGTAATTAGCGACTTTTTTATCCGCATACTTCGGCACATCGATGGCGCAAGAAATAGACAAAGTGAAAGCATACAGCGTCGATAAAGTCATCGACAACAATTGGTCACATGAAGTCGATAAAGAAATAATGCGGCCGCGCACAATGGTTTCAGAGTTTCATTTCTCTGTGACATGAAATGTTTGTATAATGTACATTTGGGTGACATGGATAGAAATAAAGAGATGCATGTATTATTTCTAAGCGATCAGCTGACTAATGTGTGATAAATCGATGCTTTTTTTATTCTTCATCGATTAGCTTATTCCTTGATTAATCATAAATTAATACGACTACAAACCTATAAAAATATAATCATTAGATATATATAAAAAAATGGTAATTTAAAAAACTAAAAAACCCGACTGCTTTTCTGAGTATTCATGAAAAAGCCCTAAAACAAGAAAGTCGTTGTAGCAGTCGGGACCCATTCTAGAAAGTCAGCCGTCTAGTCAGTAGATCTATGATGTAATGGGTCCCGACTGCTACAACGACTTTCTTGTTTTAGGGCTTTTTCATGAATACTCAGAAAAGCAGTCGGGTTTTTTAGTTTTTTAAATTACCATTTTTTATTTTTTACTTTTTTTGTTTTATTTTTTTACGATATCACTTTCACAGTAATTACAAGTCTAACGACACCTCGCAAACTAAAATCCATCAAGCCGTTCAGGCCACAGAGCGTGCCAAATATTTGAATTTGGCGCCAAAAATCCGACAATTTTTTTTTATTTTTTATTTTGATATACCCAGTGTCACTCTCACAGTAAATACGAATCTAACGACACCTCTCAAGCTAAAATCCATTTAGCCGTTCAGGCTGCAGAGCGTGCCAAACAATTATACATACATACATACATACATACATACATACATACATACATACTCTCGAAAAACATAACCCTCCTTCTGGCGCAGTCGGGTAAAAAGTAAGTTCACTACTGCGTCTTTCTGTCTGTTCGTGATAAACTCAAAAATTACTGATCTGATTTCATGTGGTTTTCACCAATAGACAAGAGTGATTAATGAAGAAGGTTTTGATGTTTATACGCTTAATACACGGTTCAATTTTAGTCGTTTTAATCCCGCGGAGGGTCTATTAGTAAAAATAAAAAATAAAGTACTTTTTTTTAAACTCGAATTAAATTACGCATGTACGAAATTAATTTCTTTAAGTTAACGAGTCAATGACCTTGTAGGGAGTTGTCAGTCGTTGCGTACTAACTTCCTACAGTTTATTGGCCTCGATCAGCTGACGTTCACATAAATAAATCAATTTCTTACATGCGTAAATTAAAACGAATTTAAAAAAATAATTTTTTTTCATTTTTATCTTTACAAATCATTCAATCAGGGTTTCATGTACCGAATTCACCCTCCGTGGGAGTAAAACGACCAAAAATTTAACGGTCTATAGTAGAGATATAATGGAGGGAAAAGCCGAGAATTTCGAAGATTTGTAAAATCAATATGAAGTTGGGGCTATTAAATTAAAACACGTTTTATGCCACTGATATTATCTAAAGATTTATATCCAAGAAATTATAATTGATGTGAAAATGCAGTTATTTTTATTTATTTATCGAACAATCTGCATACCTAAAGACACAATATTCATAAGCGTTTATCTCGAAATAGACACGCGTAGAACTACCTAAATTTATCAAGTTTATGATCGTCATTATCGTGCGACTATTTCAGGATTTGGCTCAAGTGGTAATAAAAAAATAAATAATAACCGGTTGCTTCGGATTGTTCTGACAAGAGTTTTCTTGTCGTATTCGCTAGGGTCTTGTGTTTGCGACTGAGTACTCCATTTCGTTTACCTCTTCAATCCCCATATGTGACAAAAGAGCTGACAAGATGGAGTATTTGGTCTTGGATGTGCGACCCTGGCGGAATAAGTGCGAGAGTATTTGTCGGATATAATAAGATGTAGGCAGTTAAAATCCTTGTCATTTATGGTTGCATACAGAATGGAACCTTATATCCATTGTCCTTGCATAGCTTTTCTGTATTTTTAATTAATTACACTTACGTATGTCTTCGATTGTGCAATGCGTTTATACAAGTACAAGTGAAGGAATATGCAAGAATATTCCAGTGACTTCGCACCCGTGACCTATTCCACAGAAACTGCATTTTTAACTAACGTAAAAAGATGTCGGATCAGTAACATAGCATAATCTGCCTTATGTTCCCACTACTGAAGTAAGGTAATGGACCGTAGCCCACCACACAGACCCAAAGCGGATAAGTGGTTGTGACCAGTCTTCGAATTTTTGGTTCTAGGATAAGCCGGTTTCCTTACGGTGTTATCTTTCACCGTTTTGAGAGCAGTGGTGATGAAATAAATTAGACAAAGTAATGCGCCTGGCTCGGTTTGAACTCGAGAACTTAAACCTAAATCGGGACTTTGATTGGCCATCACTGCTTCCACTAGGCCTGATCAGTACATGCAAACATACCTAAACATGTTTTATTCTTAATACATGTTATGATAATGATGAGTTTGGATCGAGACTTAAACAGTAGCCTACACGAACAATTGTACAAACAAGTGAGCAATGAACATAACAATGTTATGTGACAAACTACAATAACATGTTGGTTATTAATGTTCAAAATCTGTAACTATTTCCGTTATACACACGAAACGAATAGTGTTGTGAAGGTCTTCATTCGGTTTTAATGTGTTTTGGTATTACCTACAATCTAAAATTTAACTTTGACCTTAAATGACACGACACAAATTGCAGAACTTAAAATAATTGGTTTTTCATAATGTAGGTAAGCTCTTGCGCATTTGTCTTCCAAACAGTAAAGTTTATCATTATGCAAAATAATGTTATAAGTCAGTAATACATACAGCGCCCCGCACTAGTAGCTTATTATAACACAGTTAAAATAAAACAATTTTTGTAACTATCTAGCAGGGAATCCCCATCTCCTTTTCTCCAAGGGTCTTAAATCCCACCTTGAATAAAGGAACCTCGTCGGGAGAAAGTGAGGGTAGAAACACAGTTTAACAAAAACCATAACACAATAATAAGTACATGTGTGACTGTGTGTACGTTTGTTACCCGACTGCGCCAGAAGGAGGGTTATTTCTTCATGCTTAGACAGCTGAACGGATTTCTAGAATAACACAGGATGCTTTTTATCTCTTCAGATATTTTTTTACTTTCACGCAGGCGAAACCACTGGCACAAGCTAGTTAATTATATTACCAATTATTAACTAGGTTTACTTGCAAGGCCGGGCACAGATAATCAACGGCCTATGCAATGAATAAAAAACTTGCACACAAAAACCTGCCATGTACAAACAGGGGAAACCGATGCATTGTTTCAAAAGCCAAAGGTATCAATGGATAAAGTGTCGCTGGTGTCCTATGTAACCGGACGAAGCTAAATAGCGGCCAGCCAGCGTGAAACCACCATTGGGTAACCGACCCAACCGGTCAAGATACGCCGTGCGTACTTACTGCCCCAGTCGGCTAGTCCGATCATGAAACTGGACACAATCAATTTCCTATGTCGTAATTTTTATTGTAATAATTGGATTATTTGATTACTATTTCAAATGGGTATCAACAAGTAAATGTTTAGGCTCACCACCATTTAAAAATTATTATGATTATGATACAATTATTTTTGTAACTCAATTTAAAAATGATTGTCTAAAGACAAGATGGCAACCAGCCAGTTTTACTTTAAGGAACGTGAGCACATTCGCATGAAGTTAATATAATCATCAAAGCATTGATTGGCTGAATTTGTTTCTCACAATAACATTGCATAATGAGATGTATGTGATCATTATTGTACTTATTTCTTTTCTATTTATGTTTCTGCACCACCTGACAGAGAATGCATTAAATCCGCCCTTGTACAGTGTGTTTTACTAATGCAGTTTTAATAAATAATTGAAGACAAAATTGATGTTTCCTTTGTATTTTTCCCTGTGAATTAGTTCTCCCACATTTGATACATTTATCTCTAGTGGATTATAATAATTCTCGCTATGATAATTCAGTTTACCATTAAATGTCACTGCGATGTGAAGCTTCAAGGTTAGCCATTCATCAACATGTGGCCTTTTAATATTCTATTCACGATAAACTTAACATACTCAACATTAATACGTCAAAGTTCCTTTTATTTACTTTTGGACGTACCATTGGCTTAAAATATATAAATGATTTATTTTGATCATCTGTGGACTGATTTATAAATTATTTCTATGTATAATTTGGTTTTTATCAAAAATCAAACGCCTAGTCTGAAAAGAAAAACCTAACTAGAATATAGTATGTATAACTACAAAATAACTAAAATAACTGGTTTTTTTTTAAAAACTAATTTGCTTTTTTATGTAATAAACTACAATGACCACACCTATCAACAATATTTTTTTTGTATATCATTGACATAAAGTCAATTAACAAAACAACTTTTATGTCTACCTAGTCCAGATCTGAATACATTTAGCAAAATGTCAAAATAATTAAAACATTAACATAAGTAGTATGTATTATTTTTATTCCGCTTAGGTAATTTTTTTTTTCGTTCAAAGGACACTGGCCGAATAATAAACGAAAAGCTGCAAATTATTTATGTGCACAGTCTCATAGCCTCAGAATGATGACATACAAGATCAAATTGATTCTTTATCAAGATGATAAGGTTGTCAATTCCAATGTTTTTATATTCATACGTATAATAACCATTTTTTTTTATTGACATTAATGTTGCAATGTATGATTTCATTTAACCGCTGTCCAGCTTTTTATTATTGCCATTAGCAATTACCGTTAATGTAATCTAAAAGGTGATGTTTCACGTGAATTCACCCGTGTGTTAGTAGGTTAAAAAATCTCTATATACAAAAATTTATAATCATTTAAATTAGTCACAAATAATTGTGCTATTAATATTCCAATAGCTTATTTTTAAACATTATTCGTATCTTGTATCGATGCTCAATATAAATAGTTCTTAGTAGGTTGGCTTCGAAATAATTTACGTACTACAGTTATGTACTTCAAAACTAAGAAACTGAAAGGCCTTCCAGTAGATTTCTGTGTTTTGCTTTCATGCGCAATCAAAGGTCGTTTCAAAGGCCGCAAACGATAGTTAACCGAACAGGACAGCTAAAGCGCAAACATAGTCAGCTAAATGCTACGTCAACCTTTGATCAGTAGCCACCAAGTACCTACAGAATCAAGCGAGAATTGGACATATAATACATTTGCTGTAAAATTAGGACAAGGCCAACACTTTTCGTTGCTTAAATAGTACTTAGTGCGTAAATGCATCGACCAATGAGTGAATGGCAGCGGTATAGAACTTTGCATTCGCTTGGCACAAAATGATTACGTCCGATAAGCCGGAAATATTGTATTGAACAGGTTTTCGAGCTTTTGAAAGGTGTTACTTAGGTTACGTATGAAGTATCAAAGTTTATGAAACCTATTTTTAATAAGAATAATAATAAGTAGCTAATCGAGTGATATTTTGTTACTTGAGAAGTCAAATTGATATCGTTTATCACTTAGGTACCAGACACTAATTATTACGTATAGAAACGTGCATTCGTCTTTGTTTATCTATTTATAGTATCGTAGGTTTTAATACTTACCAACCTACATGGACAAGCTGGTGCGTAATTACCTACTGGACATTGTTAACAAACAAACAACACAACAATGTGAATAAGCTTTATTTTTGTTTTGTGATTTAAGATTTTGAATTATCCACCTCAAATTACCCTTTTTTTGGGTAGAGCAACCAAGGGAGCGTCTGACTTTTACAGGATAAAACCCATCCGTGTTCCTTTAGTTGCTATTTGCGTTTTAAAGCCACGTGATTCATTCCAACAATCATATAGCCTACTTAAAATGAAACTGCCAATCGGTGGCAATGCATTAAAGTATCGAGACAGCGAAAACGTGAGCAGCGTCTTCCAAAGCCAATATAAAATGTAAGTAGGCAAACACGTAAATGCAAGAAAGACATCACGGGCCTCATGTAACATATGCCGATGCCGACTCGAAATGTCTCTGTGCCGATGAGGAAGCATTAAGGTCAGCTGTTTACCGAGGAATGTAGTCAAGAGCGGAGAAAGACTCTGTCTAAACAGTTAGGCCTACTTTTTAGTAAATCATTCGGTACCGACCGTGACGCTACAGAAACAAAGGCAGCTTATCTAATGACGCGTTCAATTCATCAAGTTCTAAAAACTGAGGAATGCTTTGAAAACAGCTAGGTTTCTATTCTAAATTAAAACTTTGAAGTAGTCACTGAGCTTATTAACAGTTCAATAGTGTTGACAATGAGCCATTGACCATTACATAAATCTACACTAATACAAAGACGTAGTTTGTAAAATTGTTGGTTTGATTGTAAGAAGTAATCTATGGAACTTCTGACCCAATTTTAAAAATTCTTTCACCAATAGAGAGCTGCATTATTCCTGATTAACATGAGATATTTGATTGTGTTCCTCAATATAGATTAAGCAAAAAAAGAAATATAATAGATTCTATGACTAGGTAAAAGAATGCAAACTTTAAAAATAGAAGATAAAGTAAATCTTATGAAAATTGGTGACCATATTGACGATGAAGAGTCAAACATACTGAAATTAGCCAAAACTGAGTTGAAGTATTTAGTAAAAGTAAAAACATGCATACAGCATAATGCAATATTGTAGGTGTAGAACTTATATGTATACACAAAGAAGTTCTTAGAAGCCCTTTAGTATTCCTGGAATCCTTACAAATACCATAAAAGCATTCTGTTGTCCGTCAAGCGCTCAGCTTATGAGTACAATTTGTCTGGAGAGCCGCTTTCTTCAGTCCATTAACCCCTATGTATTCTTCTTCTTCTTCTACGAAAGTTAATTGAAACTAATCATCTAGAGCATAGGATAATCAGTTATGTCATGATAAGGAAGTGAACCACTTCCTTCCTATCGCAAACATTCACTCACTGTTGTTTTCTCTAATCGATTCATACGTAATCGAAATATAGTTGTATGCTATCACAGAAAATTAGTTTAGTGGTAGTGATGTAATCAGCGAATTGATTGATAAATAAGAACAAAATAAATAACAGTAACAACTTTGTATAAGCGTTTCGTCTCCTCGATTTCACTGATAAATTCTAACTTTTTATTGGTTTTCTAACAGTACTGGCAAGGAACAACGACTTGACAGAATGGTAGGTAGGACTTTTAGATGAAACTGTAACTACAAATAAAAACAGTTCAAAGCGCTGATGTTATCTGACCAGTTACATTTTATGACCAAAGCCAAGAGCTCATGCGCAGACACATCAAAGAAATTTCAATTATTACAACCCGGAATTGAACAGATAAAGTTACATCACATTAGTTTCAAGTGTCTAATTCAAATTTTATTAGTCTTACATTACTACTCATAACAATTATTCTCAATTTGTATTGGCACCGTGTGCGCACGTTTCAGATTCTGTACATTTTTTCGTAAACACATCGAAAGGTATGCGGTGCATTGAACGTGACATTAAAGCTAATGACTTGTACATTTCGATGAAATTGCTAACCCATTACGTCACAGTAGTTAATCAGAATGTTAACTGTGCCAATCTTCAGTAATTTACGGAAGTTTGTAGTTTAGATAACCTTACTCGTGGACAAGTTGATGTAAACGATTTACCAGTTCTAACATAATTTACACCATTAGTATTCCCAGATCGTTTAGGTAGAGGTGTTTCTATAGTACGCCCACTTTTTACAAGTTATGTTAAAGTTCCACGGAATAGGGAGTGTTTCTTACCACCGCAGGGCGTAAATCAGACGAAGAATTCTATTTTTTGCCCCTTTAATTAGGTACTACTGAGTTGAGCTATACAAATACTCACAAATGCTTGCACTAACTAGACAGGTTCACTAAAATCTGTGTGGTTCTTTACTCAAAATACCACCTCGGATATTAATCTGCATAGTTATCATATAACTTGACCATTACATGTTTACTGTATAAACTAAAAAAAAGACTGGAACCTCTGAGTTGGTTTCGGTTTTTCTTCTTCAACAGTCAGTCAACTAAGAATTACCGCCCTTATCTAGTCTAAAATGCGGTAACAAAGTGTTATTTATAACGTGTTTGCAAAAAAAAAACCAGTTATTCTGAGCAGCGAGTTCATTTACATCATCATTCATTTATCGTAGGACCAATGACCATGTTGGATCTCTGAGGGACATTAACGAAAGACTTCGAGTTAAGAGAACAAAGCGTTTTATTCAAAAGTACTTTGGAGTTGATGGGAAAACAGTCACGCAATACTGCAAGTGGGCTAAAGAAATACGAATGTAACAATGATACTTTGTTAATGCGAGTGATTTGCTGCGGTCATGGACACTTGCGAGCCATGGGAAATTGAAGAAGGGCACACAGTCGCTTGTGCGAGCAATTTCAGCTCGCTTCCTGACTTGAAGAAATGTAACCTGATGGCATTGAAGTATACGATATTTAAATATTAAATATCGAACCAGTTGTTTTAAAATAACTGTTAACTACCAATGTGTACTTGCATTGTCCCGTGCGCAGGCAAAACATTGAAGGTGCGTATTTTTCATAACAATTCATACGTGTAATGAACTAAAAGAAATTCTTACACATTGTTTTGTTACACAACCTGCCAAGTGTACACATAGTTTAAATTCAAAGTGTCTTCTTCCATAACGTGATGACTTAGTTCAGAGCTAATGAGCTGATTGTCAGAACGTCTCATTCATGTAATTGAGTGTGAGTGAAAATTAGTTTTGAAATTGTTTAGAAAGTATAAAGCACAATTCTTCATCCTATTAACGAAGTTGATAATTAGCTCTTTACGTAACAAGGTGTACTTTAATTAAATTTTTAGCTGTTGGTTACTGTTAAGAACAATCGTGACAATTCATTTGCAGCTCCATTGTCTTTTTGTGGAGTCTACAACATGTTAAATTGTCATAACAAATGAAACTTCCACACATTAAAAGGGTCGTTTTGCGCGGGTCTCAAGAATAAATAAAATACAGTAAATGAGTTGGCAATATTTTCCGTCTATTGCCGTTTCTCACGACCTTACATGTCAGCGAAGTGGGCACACAACGTAATAAACCTCTAGTTTGACTGTTTTTATTAATTGAAATAGGTATAGGACGCGGCAAATAAGTTGAACCATTTGCTATGGTCGGTTACTGCGCATTAGAGGACGACCCTCATGATGGTTCAACTTGTGTGATGAGGATTATAACCGATTTTCGGGTGTTAATCAAAGTGAGGGGCTGCGCGTTATTTTCCACGTACTTTACATGCCTACATAAATAAAAGATAACTTACCCTGCAGGCTAGGCGCAGACGCGGGCGCAGCGGGCGGCGGTTGCAGCGGCGTGGGAGGCGGCCGGCGCCTCCTCGGAGCATGCAGCCCTGGTGCCGAAGCCGCCCGCGTCGCCGTGCGGAACCCGGGCGCTCGGTACCTGGCCGACTTGACCGGACCAGCCGGCACTGTGTTCGTGCCCGTGATGGACGGCAGCCGGGGTAGGGAGCCGGCACGTTGTTCTTCCTCCGACTGGAACGTATGGGTGTGTTAGTTTGTAAGTAGGTTCTTCCTAGTGACAGGGTATGGGTACGTTGATAGCCAGTCTATCAACTGTTATATATAGAGTATGAGGTACTTGGGGACACAAGATTTTTGAAACCGATGATATTTTTTTCCGGTGGGTAAATCTTCCAATGACATCTCCGCGCTCATCGGCGGTGAAACCCATAATGTGTTCTAAAAGCCTTGAATGAATCTAACGTAAGATCTTTAAAATGTGACTATAACTTAGTTCAAATTTATGCAAAGTATAAATAAGTAATTTTCAATTTATCTTATCCCGGGACTTAAGGCGAGTTTCTGAATTGAGTATTTTGAGTTAAGAACGTCTCAAACTATACTTAAATGCCAAATTTCGACAAGTTTACAGGCTAGAGTTTGAGTAATTCTCAACTTCAAATGCTTAAATCAGAAATCGGGGGTTAGTCGTCGTGTGTATGACTCCGGGACAGAACTTATTGTTTACGAAAATAGTAATAATTTCATAGAAACTAGAAAAAGGGGTAGTCTCAAAAATAATTTAAACTAATTTTTTTATAGGAGATTAGAGGACGTTTTTATTTAAATTTCATGTAAAGTAATGGTACATAGGCGGGGTTTAATGCAACAAAGCATTCTTTACCAGTCATGGAGTGTCATTAATGTTATTATACATAAACATATATAATATGCTAAAATTATACGCTAATAAATACTATTATAAACATCAAATCATTATAATTAAGAGAACTAGAAATAATAATTATGACGAAGTTCGAACTAATGTTGAGAAGTATTTAGTAGTTCCGAATTTTACACTTGAAGGAAAATGTACTTTCAGCTATTTTGGTGTCAAGAGGAAGGGGAAGGGGGCAATTATTAACTTTATGTTACTAATTTCCACGAATTCTAGGTACATCTACTTATTCCGATCTGTTAATAAGAGCTATCACTGCCAGAGCTCGTTTAGTTACACTAACTAGCTAGAACTGGAAAGCATGAGATCACTCGTAAAATCTCCCCTCTAGTTATTTTGGCACGTTTCGGTCGCAGTGTTGAGCAAAGTTTTATCACACAAAGATAAGGCTCGTATGGCATGAATTTGCCTGTGATAGTCAGAGCAGTTTTTGAGGAGTGCTTTGCAGAAGCAGGCAACTGCTTCCCATTCCCTCTCGCTCCATACCATGGCCTGAACTAGGGCTTGGAGAGAGAGATAATATAAGTCGTAAAGGCGAAGTAATTGCTATTACGAGTAGTTGAGTCATTTCTAATAATGCAATTTTTAATAATGTTATTACTAATGGTGATTAGATTACCGTATCTGTTAAATGTTAAGTGCTACTTCACTACAATTAGAAGTTCTGTGCAGGTGCCACTTAATCCACCTGTCAATGCCGTAACTGCAATACTGTATGTACGTATACTATTTACTTACTAGATTGGGTACTCTTTGAACAATGTTACATCTTAGAAATATACATTATTTTAAGTATATGCAAAATCCTGAATATAGTTTGTTCAGAATCAGTAACTGAATCGATTCCAATTATTTTTACACCATGTTATATTTTTTCCCAAAAATATATAAAATAAGGTCACAAGTTGGACGCCACCGAGATTAAATAAAATAAAGGACACGACAGGTCACAGCGGGCATTAGACCACAGCGCACAGCTGGATGTGGGAGCAAAACAACCCCTCAGTGGCTCGGATAGCCCGGTGACCATATGTTCGTGTGGACAAGCAGGTAACATAACAAGCTTATAACTTTATGATTTTTCATAATATAGTTATGAAATTTTGTACATAGATTCTTTACATAAAATACTAAACAGGTGTTTCAGGTTTCGCATATACTAAAAATAAGATTGTATACAAGTACCTAACATAATAAACGGACGTACTAAAAGTAGTGTGTTCAGAATCAGCTACATTCAGTTTCAGTTATTTTTAAAATAATTATTTTAGGACAAAATAAAATCTAATTTGATAAATTCTTGATTGCTTCACTAGCATGTGTGAGTGTACATGCGTAGATACCAATACTGATGCGCTACCAATGATGTGCGTCAATTCGCATGTTATTTGTTTGCCTACAATTATGATAATAATTTATTTCTTAAAAAAAACACTACCTACTCGTAGGTGCATTTCAGTGCTTGAATTATGATTATAATTTAATTATCTAATTGGATGTGCATTATTTTAGTTTCAGGTTTGTATATACAATGAATTTAATTAAAATTCTAAGAAAATGACATGCAAGTATATAACTATATCTTGGCACTTGGCAGTGCCGTAACTAGGATAGTGCCAGCGGTGCCCAGGCATAGGGCGCAGACCCTGGAGGGCCGCAGAAATGACGTTATTTTGGGCAAGTTTTGATGATCCAAAGCTTGATAACTTAATAGCATACATACATACAATACCTATTAATTTATTATGTAACTAGCTAATATCACATAACATATTTGCAACCGTTGTAGTTTCTGACGGTATTCAGAGCTTCAGCACCTACAAGAGGTGAATATTGGGTCGTGGTAGAAGACGGTGTGTTTGAAGCACGCTTAAATTTTTATATCTAGTCATTTTTGTTACTTCTTTTTTAATGCAATTATAGAAGTTCGCACCCGACGTATAAAAGGCTTACAGCACTGACCTTGGTCATTGACAAGGACAACGAATTATCTATGTAAAAAGTAATGTCTGATTCAGAAAGCAATACACATTGTGTTAATTTAGTTACCTATTGCTCCAATTTTTGTAAGTGCAGTAACTTAGAAAATAGTACGTGCTTATCAACAATTAATAATAGTATTTTTCGCCCACGTATTGTTTGTAACTGTGTTGAATATTTATTATCACTATGCATAGCTGATGCAATTGGGTACAATATTTTATATTGAACAAAAATAACATTAGAAAGAAATCTTTTTCAGAAAATAGCATCAAAAATGGTTATAAAATAAAAACAATAATCATTTCATATCTCTTTAGTAACGTAACCTAATGGCAGTGGTATCACATTTCAGTGTGTGTGCTTTTAGGGTTCCGTAACCAAAGAGTAAGAACTGGACCCTATTATTAAGACTACGCTATCCGTCCGTCTGTCGGACGCCAGGCTGTATCTTAAGAACCGCGATAGCTAGACAGTTAAAATTTTCACAAATTATGTATTTCTGTTGCCGCTATAGCAACAAATACTAAAAATAGGGGGCTCGCATACAACAAACGCGATTTTTTTGCCCTTTTTTGCTCGTAATCAATAATGGCAACAAGTAGGCATTTGAAGTATTCACAAAATACTCAGTTGTATTTTTACTTTAATAATAAATATAAAATGAATATTTAAGGGGGGATTCCATACAAAAAAAAAAAACTTTTTTTTGCCTCGTTTTGTTCGATACTTTTGTTTACCTAGTCAATGGTACGGAACCTTTCGTGCACAAGTCCGATTCGCACTTGGCCGGTTTTTCTGTTACTGGACAATTCCTTTATCACTTGATTTAAAAGGTTTCAAAGCTTACTTAATTTTAAACCGATTTGAAAAACATTTCTATTGGCCATTTTGGATAGTTATTTAAAAAAAAAAAGGTTTTACTTGACTCATTGTTTTTTACCCAATTGTATATTATAACCTGGGTTCAATTCTAAATAAGTTCAATGTTTACTTAACTGACACGTAGGTAGAAAATTAAGTTACTAACTATAGGGTTGAAAGTAATAATACGTGCGTAAAGTCGCAATAGACTTTCATAATAATACATCATGAGTGGCTTTATTACATGAACCCATTATTATTGGTCTACTTAAATACCTGGTAAGTTAGACTAGTGTTATGTGCCCTTCAGCTAAACCTGGGTTCGCACTTAGAAGTAATCTTATCTTTTGAATAATGGGCATGAGTGGTGTTGATTTGTCGGGAATGGCCAAGGATTGAGTATGTAGCTACAGAAGGCTTTTATTTGCATTTTTTTAACGTATTTTGGCATTTGAGTTACCTACTAATCTTGTGTCGTTTAAATTGAACTTTAGTGAAGAGTTAAAGTTGGCATTTGTGGAAGAGACACCACAACTTTTCCAATAAAAAAAAAATTGTTTATAATAGAAGAATTCGTTCGCAGATGGAAACTCATAAAAGTAAAGCAGAGTGAAAAAAAAAAGATTAAAAGATTACCTTACAAAGAAGCTTGGTGTCAATGTAAACAAGTTTTTACACAAAAGTAGACGTATCAGAGTAGACTAGGAAACTACGAAACAACACTTAAATAAATATTTTCCTGATAATGTCTAGCGGAGACTAGACAGTATCAGTCAAATATTTATTTATTTACAAGCCTACGTTATCTCTTATGTGATACACAAACCATCTTAAGCAATCTTTTATCTACTAACGTGAGTTCTCGAACACAGGCCTCCAACATGACATTGACATTTTCGAAATTCTTACGTTCCAAATAAATAGATATGAAGAAATAGCCTTGAATTAAATAGTTGTCGATAAAGAATCGAATTGAAAAACTTACTTTAAAATACGTGACAAAAAGTGTAAATACACAAATTAATCAGTGTCTACATTTGTTTTGTTGTGTGTACTATGTGCTAATATATGTTTTGTTGCACTTGATGGATGTTAATTGTGATTGCATGTTGTGATCGTTTGTTTTGAATACAAAGTGTATTGTTATTTGTCTTACCTCAGCATCAGGTGCGGAGGCGCGTCGTCTTCCTCGCCACAGCCTATCCTCACTGCCTCCGATCGCTCCACAACTCCGTGAATGTGATTTCTGTGCGGCAAGATCCGCGCCAGCGGGAGAGCGCCGTGATTCACCACCACCACCCAACGTGCCACGAGAATCGGCTGCCAGCAGGGCCGATTCAAAACTACCACGCCACGAAAACCTCTCACAATCACTCGCGACACTACCCCTACTAGCTGTGGGCTCTAGTATGTCATGAGACCGACTCCGCGCTAAGGCCCCCGGCTCGGACGCACTGTCGTCGTCTGTGCTCGGCGACGCACCACCCGACACTTCATGCATTAATGCCACTAATCTGCCACCTATATGCCTCATCACTTTTCCAAACATCGGTGGTGAACCTTCACCAGCACGGCCCAGCGTTTGCGCCAACCTCCGATAAGCTCCGACTGCATCACGCTCCAAAGAACCAGCGTCGTTATTTCCTCGATCGAATTCGTCTATTATTTCGCGACAGCTATCAGATATTTGTTTCCTCAGCGCAGATCTAGTACCAGCTGTATTGCCCTCTAAGTCAGAGCCAGCATAGTCCGACGAATCGTATGAATCACTCCACGTATCCTCACTCGACAAATACTCGACTATTTCACGCACTTCTTCGTCCCGTATACCCGGAACTGTTTTCATTAATCTCGTTAGTTCACTTTCAAAGTACAGAAGTTGAGGCGGCTTCGGGGGACGGGAACTCTCAGTTGAGTTAGAGTTGGTAGACGCTGGAGTTGATGTCCGTACATTGGTAGTGTGTATCATTGTTTTGAAAAATTGTCGCATCTTTGTCATCATTAAATTGGTTTCCTCATCAGATGACCAATTGTTAAAACTATCTTTACGTACTAGTGGACTTTGAGGCGGGCGGGATGACGGTGGAACTTCCACTCGTTCTTCAATATCAGGTCGGATTTCTTCGATAATTTCTTCTAATTCTACTTTAGGTTCATGAGATCGTGTAAAATCAGAACTAGAATCTCCATTTCTTAGTAGGTCATCACAGCTACCGACGAATCCGCTATCCCTACTAGTTTGTTTCTTAGATTCAGATAGTTCAGATCCAAGCGGTGGGAATTCAGGTCGGGGTGATAGTCTACCGTCTTCACCTTCTGAAACCGATCTAGTATCATCACGTGTTTCTTCGGTAAACTCAGCTGATTGTCGGCGTTCGTCGGCGGGTGATCCACGTGGCTTTTTATTTTGTTTTTTCCTCTTTGATTCGCCTTGCATATCGAGCCTTTCAGAGGAGTCATGTCTGTCCTCCCCTTCTGTACTGGAGGCGTCAGAGATTTCCTGATTGTCTTGCGAAGGTTCGTCCCCCGTTAGTAAATTGTCAAGTGAATTTGAATGTGACCTAGGAGTTCCTCGGGCACGAACTAGCCGTTTTCTTCGCTGTTCAGGACTTTGTCTGCCTTCACTATCACTACCAACGCTGCCGGAACCGTCTGAATCACGCCTTTCTTGATTAAATCCCATAAATCCGGAGAGAAAATATTTTTCCAACCGTGACGACACTAGATCATCGCTATCACCGCTACTACGCTTAGGTTGCTCGTTATCAACAATAGATTCACCACCTTCACTACACACACTAGATGTTTCCGACACTGCTTCCTCATCATCGCGAACATTTCTGCCGTCACCCAAACCGAAGAAAAAGTATTTCTCTAACTCCGTTGCGGATATAGGTCGTGGTTTTTTTATTGTTTGTTCCGTTTCGCTTTCTTCGCAACTTTCTTCGACGATGGTGTGTAAAGTGAAGTCTATGGAACGCCTACAATAAGCGAAATCCTCTCCCCGCATGGGGAGCGAAGCTTCATCCCCGGAATCGGTGTCAGAAGGAGAGGTGGCCTCGTCCTCGTTGTGACTGACGTCCTCGACCCACGAGTCATCGTCTGCGAGCCCCTCCTCGAGGCACACGACCGCCGAGAGAGTGTCGGCATTGCTAACAACAGTCACTCCGCCCGAAGGCTGTGGCGTTTCGTCGTCGGATATTCGTTCGTCTGTGTCGTCCTGTTGAGCGTCCGGGCTAGGGTCCGATTCACTCTGTGAATTGGTGTGGTGCACTATAACTTCCCGCATGAGCCGCGTCGTGTCTGACGTGACGACGGAGACGCGGTCGTGCGTTATCATAACGCGGCTAGTGAAGCGCGCGGAACCGTCCGCACAGGCCGTACGCGAGCGGCAAACTGTTGTCGCGGCAGGTGCGCACGCGCTCCCCTCCGCGTCGCTGCAAACCGGCCTGACGCCGTGCATTTTCTCCTCCTCTTGGTCCTCCAATAATTCTTTCTTCAATAGTTCACTGAGAGTGCGTTCAATACCTTTAAACAGGTCTATTTTTTCCGCGGACGATGAACTTGTGTTATCTTGACTGGGCTCCGGTGAAGGTGCTAATTTAGTTAATGAGTCCGGTTGTATTTCTGAAGAAATTATTTCGTTATTATTCTGATTTTGTCTCTCGTTAGTTAATTCTACCGAGAATTTTACTTTCACGTCCGCCAATGAATCGTAGTCGGTGTTTTCGGATATACTTTGATACCGATTAACGTCACTATCTGTGTTATTTTTCTTATCTAGATCATTACTCGAGCTCGAGCTACAACTAGCATTAAAACTGTTAAATCTTTCACACGTTTCACTTTGTAGCATATTTTCGTCACAAAACTTGAAGAAGTTAGATTTTCTGGAACCGTCATGGCTGCTGTCGTCGTCACTATTATTTTCATACGGAATAACGGAATACTCTTCTGTAAAATTAACTGAGTCCAAAAGCACTACGTTTGAGTTTTCAGATCTTGGTGAAAAACTTTCATTTGATTCGGCACTAACATTTGCTTCATTTTGTGCAGCCGCCCCAACCGCAATTATTTCTAAGCTATCGGATTTTTTGTCATAGGAATCATCACAATCTATGCCACTACTGTCAGCGTTATCCTCGAGGTCCGACGATGAGTCAGCCGGGTTAACAACAAACACACGTGAAAACCTGCCGCCGCCACCCCCTGAGTCATCGGAGTCCTCGTCTGTCGTCGCTGGTTCCTCAGGAGCGCCGCTTGTAAGGTCGTAACTTCTTCGAGCTACTCCTTGCTCGGAGTCGCTTGAATTAGCAGACTCGTTCGAGGAAGGGAAAGCTTTCTCCGCTTCCAAATGATCCGGCATAGCATTTGCTGGATCGGATAACAACGATAAAGAGTCCTCCTCGGCTATCACCTTAATTCCAACTGAGGGTTCATTTTCAACTGGTTGTTCGATATCCTTATCATCGTTATCGTTATCGCGGGGCTCCGGCGCTTGTGACGCCTCGGACTGTATTGCTTTATCAGTTCTTTTAACGGTGGTCATCTCGAGTTTAACTGTTTGTGTGGCAGCAGCGGAGGCGGAGGCGGAGGCGGTGGCGGCGGCGGTGACGGCGACGGCTGCGGCCGTGGTAAGCCGAGCAAATGTTGCGGCATCGAGAGGCGCTAAGCCGGGGTAGGTGTTCCAGTGTGGCGTGGGTGGTGTTTGCGAGGGGAAGGCGAGGAGAGCGGGCCAGAGGGCGGCAGGTACAGGAACGGGGACGGGCACTGGGACCGCGACTATTCGGGGCTCGGCGCCGCAGGAGCAAGGTCGCGGGCAAGCCTGGGGCGCGTGCTTGGCAGGTGGTGGGATAGGGTGCGCCGCCGACGCGCCCGGCTCGAAGTAGTCCCAGTCACAGTCGTCGGGCGCGGGCGGCGCGGCGGAGGAGGCCGTGGATGACGAGTCTTCCGTGTCCTCGCGACACGACGAGTCTGAGCTCAGGAACACGAGACGGTAGTCCTCGGGACGCATGCGACCGGCCTCCGGTTCGCTTGCCTCGCCCGGTTCACTGTTGACGCCCCACTCTGAAAATGTTAAAAATAAGTTAATCAACTTGCACTAAGATATATACTGCTGAACATGTGTAGCTAAGGAATGAAGTAGAAATTATGAACATCACAAAACTCTCATTTCGCTTGTCCAGAAAAGATTGCTAGTCGTAATAAAACACGTTATACGGGTAAGTTCAAACCAGTTCTAAAACTTGTATAGAATACACATACTAACCTGTTATTCAAGTGTGTATGTATATATGTATGTATTTATTTTATTATCTATGCAAGTTTTATTTGTACAAGATACGGTGATGAGAAACAATAACGCCTTCAGTAATTTTCCGAGCAAAGACTAGATGCACGGCGAAACGTTATGCACAAATCAAAAGGCGTTTGCGCCTGTAACTTTTCTTTGAGTTGAAACAAATAAAACCTTGTGACAGTAGGTATTGCTATTATTATCACGTGAAAACGATTAGATAAAATGACAAGTGATAATAATAATATTCTAATTGCGTTTATCGCGTAGTAACTTATAGATAAAAGTTAGTATTACAGAGAACTACGTTAGAATAATCTCAGTTTGATTACCTGGATAAAGAAATAAATATACCTAAAAGCTAAAGAATATTGGAAAAGATATACTTATAAAGTACGTTACAGACAGCATTTGATATTTATTCAACTCAAAACCTGAACCAAAAGATTAAGCAGATATCAAACGTCTACCGTAACGAACTCTTATGCAAAGGCCTCGATCGCCTGCTAGTAACAACAATAGAAATGGAACAGTAAGTCCCAGAGGCCGGAATGTCATGTTTGAGATTGCAATCATGCTAATATTGGATCTGTAGAAAGCACAACGGATGGGTGGCCGAGCCGCGCCGGCGCAGCGCAGCGCGTGTCGTGAGTCGAAAGCGACGTGTTACACGAACTTATCTCGAAGAAGTGGGATGTTTTATTTATTGTCTATTTGTAGATATTGTACACAAAAACTTAAAGAAAATTTGGCTTTTCTTGAATCTTTTATATTAAAATGAATAGCTGTTCTTTAGTCTCGCTTAAACTAGAGAACGGCTGGACCGATTTGGCCGATTTTGGTCTTGAAATATTCGTTTTATTCCAGGGAAGATTTAAACGATGTAAAAATATGGAAATATTAGCGGAATAAAAAATTCGAATACAACGACATCTATTATTAAAATGTTAATTTGAAATGAATCTTGCTCGTTCTGGTAATACCCGTAGATGGCGTTATCCTCATTAGGTGGTACGAAGTTTGACGGGTCAGCTAGTAAAGGTATAAATAAAACTAAACAGTTTTATTTATACCTTTACTAGCTGCCTATCAATTACATTTTGGAAGCGAAGGACTCGCATTGTAGGATAAGAAGGCAATTAAATAACAATAATCACTCACACAATAATCAATAGATTATTAAAATTCAGGTGTCTTCAAGGCTAGAGTGAAAAGGCACGTAATAAACTAGTGCGTTTCACCAACAACGATTGCATCACAGCTTACTATCAGGTGGGATCGCAGTTAAAAACTAGTTTATAAAAAAAAAACAAAATCGATATTATCTGTCATTCAAAGGTTTGTTGGGAGGAAACTCATTGCTGAGTTAAGCTCACCTTTATACATGAACTATCAAATCACCTCGCATTATGAAGCATTATGAAAACGGACAAGATAATTTCACATTATTTTATTGTATCGCTTGGGGCTTTGTTGTACAGACTGTAAAATATTTGCATATGTCACCTTCAGATTTCTAGATTTCGAGAGAAACGGCATACCTAATAATATATTATTATAATGACTTTGACGTATTAATGATTCATAATTAATTTTTATTGCCGATAAGAGTAGTATATAAATTAACTTTCTAGGATGATATCAGATAATAAAATGTTAGTTATTTTTTAGTGCCTAATTTCATATTACATGCGTTTAGATAGCTAATTAAGCAATTACTACGTTAATGTTTATGGATATGTCATTAAAATTTGCGATGTTATCGAGAATAATTAATTTATTATTTTTAGAGGTTTTTATAGGACGCAATCTTTGAAGCCTTTATTAATGTGCGATCATTTTGTAACAATGGAATTAGTCTTTGTTGTTTTCTATGTGAGATTTCAATAGGTTGTAAATTAGACTTTACCTACGACTCTCCCCATCATCATAATTCTACAACTTATTCCCCATGGAAGTTTAGTTCCAGTCCTTTTAGTTCTAGTCAACAGAAACCAGCTTTGTTACAGAGGAGGTTTCAGTCAAAACCCTACTTCCTAGATCTCAATGGATTAGTTTTAGACATTCTAGTGCCTATCAGATAATTACACCAAGAGTATATAAGCTCCTCACGTGTGCTATATCTAAGTAGCTAATCTTCGTGTTCCTACACTACCTACTCTATAATTGTTTACGAATACACAACACGCTACTGCCTTTTACAGAACGACATGCACATGATTTGAATGTAATTACTGCTAATGTGAACATGTACTCACGCTATGGTTTTTGTACCACTGCAAATGAGGCTTTTAATTGATTTAATTCACTTTGTAGCAGTGAAACTTGTGTAAGTATGGCTTCAGTACATGATTTTATTGATCTCTGGTCCAGAGCGACAGTAATGCCAGCAAAGGAGATGGCCGCACGAGTGGGGATCAATCAGACGTCCCCAGGTCTCAGCTACAGCGATAGGAGACACCCCGAGAGTCAGACATCGCTGGGCGAACCCCGTCTATCGTAGGAGCGGGTTTGCAGGTGACGTGCAATGGGTAGCTCGCAGTACGGGCGTCCGGTATCTGTTCGGACTGAACCCGTGTCGTCGACAGCGAGTGCGTAGTTTCCACGCGCGCCATATAAAAGATGTCAGCGAAACCTTTGGGACAGCAGGGCCGATGCCCGCTAGGGCTACGGGGAATCCTTTACAGAAGTTAAAACCGTGGTCTTAAAACACAACCGTGTGGTTTTAGTCAGTGAAAGTCTGACACGCACTTCAGAAGTATTAAGACGATTTCCCATTTCAAGAAAAAAAGACGACCTACTTTAAGGTGAATTTCTTTTTCCTAAGTATATGGTAGTCCAATCCAGCTACTGTGAACTAAGTACTCTGTTAATTTTTATTTTTATTTTTTGTGGTTTTACGTTCAATTAAAATTCGTAGAGCAGTGCTGGCCCAGTGGTAATGACCCTGAGTTACGTACTCATAAGTCGTCGTGGGTTAAAACCAAGACAGGCAATTTACTTTGTGTAATTTATTTAATTACCACTGCTCTTAAACGAGTGAAGGAAAACATCGAGTAGTAACCGGCATATCCGTGAGCTAAGAATTCGAAAATAAGTGACAGCCACCAACCTGCATTGGGCCGGCGTGATGCATTATGGCTCATTCCCTGAAATAGAGGGACCTGAATCCTAGTAGTGGAAATTAGCCTACGAAAAAACAATTATGCTGTTAAGCTACGTACATTTTTTGTTAGATATATGATCTCGAGAAGTTAAGTTTAACATTATTAATTTAATTATTTAGGTAAGTACCTTAATTGAAAACTGTCTCTTATGACGTCAATTAGTCCGAACCAGCCTGAAACATTAAACTATATTTACTGTTCAGTTGTGGTTCATACAGATTCGTTAACAAACATCAATTATAATAATTTTATAACACATTGCTTTACAGATCAGCACAATAGATTTTTCTATCAGTTTCTCCAAGGGCCGTAAACTGCAGTTTACGCTTCTGCTGACCTCAAAGCAGAATGAGACCGTGAAGATACATATCTTCGCTTATATTACGTAAACAAAGTAATGGCATGCATTCATAACATTACCCGTGGTTGAGCAAAACGTATTCGATTTTTAAAATGATTTTGTGTATAACGTAGAATACGTTCAAAAATCCTTTTTTTTTTCGGAAAATTATATGCCTGGACAGTATTTTTATTTATTTTATTTATTTGGCTCACCAACAATTGACTACACATATACAAAGATATAAAATACATCAAATAAACTTATAGGCTAGTGTAGCAATTACTTACAGGTAAGCACAACATGCGTAACTTTATTATTAATTGATGCCTAAACTAAATTACCCACCGAGCATATTACTGCTTACTCGTATAAATAAATTATTTGAACTTAGAACTAAGTTAACATACTAGCCCAAACATTGTCTTGATATTAAATTGATTTATATATAACACTTTTAAACCTACTAAGTGAGTCAGAGTGTACATCGATAAGATCACTGCAGCTGTTCAATAATTTGCACAGACGCGGGATGGGAGAATTAGCACCAAGAACGGTTCTACGAAGAGGAGAACGTACGGGGGTTATAGGAGTTCGTGGGCTTTTCGTAGGCACAGGAAATTGGATGCAGCCCAACAATTGGGGACAGTCAATTTTAGACCTTAAGATTTTAAAAGTCAGACACTATCGCCCGCTCCACCCAAGGGCGGGGGATGTCATTGGAAGATTTTTACCCATCGAAAAAAAAAAAGTACGTGTACGTAATTTTAAATACACTTACACTGGAAGGTTACATATATTTTACAACCTAAGAATTTAAAAAAATATTAGCACGTAGCATATTTTTATATTATTAGGCTTCAATCGGCCCACAATCAAGCCTGATGGCAAGGCCCTTGCCAAAACGATAGTAACGTTTGCCTAAAAAAATTGAGGTTACTCCACATTGGGAATAAACACCATCAATGAGATGGCCTCATTGTAATCAAATCAGCATTCAAACGGACAATGAAAGTAAGAGCCGGGCATACGTTGGCGCCGGCTCAAGGCTTGGTTGCTTAACTCGGCGCACGTGGGATGCGAGGAGGTAGCGAGGCCGTACCAGATACAGTTTGTACATGTCCTTAACATTACCGTGTGTTTTTTTTTTTTTTTTTTTATGGTAGGTAAAATCATCCAATGACAAATCCCGCCCTTGGGCGGAGCGGGAAGTAGTGTCAGACTCTTACTGACTAAAAACCTACCCCGTTCCTTCGTAGCCTATCGTGCCGGGGTCGAGCATTCCTTTCGGAACTAACCCATGACCCCAGTAGGCTTCGACCCTGCCTGCCTGCAGTTAGCAGGCTGGGCCTCTTCGGTGTGCTGACAGCTCCTTGAGGCGCGCGGGAACAGAACGCGCCGTCGACGACTTGGGCTCGGTCCGGTCGGTTACCGGACGATCGGACAGCGTGCTACCCATTGCACGCCGTCCGCAAGCCCGCGCCTACGGTGGCCGGAAATCGGGATCGGAATCCCGGCGGCGGCTGGGGCGAGCGCCCCGTTGCCTCTGCCTGATGCGGTCGGCCTCCTCCTTTGCTAGCATTACTGCTTCGCAGAAGGAGGCGACCGCCTGCCATCCCTCCTCACTACGGACCATGGCCTGAACCAAGGCCCGGCGAGAGAGATCGCTGCCGCCGATCGCCCCCACGAGGACACGGCGATGCTCCGCCCAGGCGGGGCACACCTCTACAGTGTGCTCCACCGTGTCCTCCGGATGTTCCGCACAGTGGCGACACCCGGGCGAATCCTCCGCACGAATCCGGAACAGGTACTTAGCGAACTTTCCGTGTTCGGTAAGCACCTGCGTCGTGCGGAAGTTGAGAACGCCGTGAGGTCTTTCCAGCCACGCCCCAAGGATGGGCCTTATCGCCCCAATTGTGGCGCGCCCCGAACGAGGTTGCGATAGTCGTTGACGCCATTTCGCCATGAGATCCCGCCGGAGCTCTGTCCGCCATGCCTCGACTTGTCGTGGCAGCGGAATTTCGCCCCGGCGTTGCATCTCCATGCGCTTGTCGTGCATGTGTGCAAGGACTGTTGCCTCCAGATCCCACGGCGGTTGGCCAGCAAGGAGGGTCGCCGCCTCGCGGGAGATCGTTCGGTACCCTCGCACCATGCGTATTGCCATGACCCTCTGGCACGCATTCAGCTGGGTCCTCGATGCTGTTGCAACGTCGGTGCCCACACCGGAGCCCCGTAGAGAGCCATGGACCGAACGATTCCCGCGTAGAGCTTCCGGCAGGAGGCGTCTGGTCCCCTGAGGTTGGGCAGGAGCCGCCCGAGAGCAGCCCCAGTCCGATTCAGTTTGGGAGCCAGACGTCGGAAGTGCTCCTTGAAGTTCCACCAGCTGTCGAGGACGAGTCCCAGGTACTTCATCGTCGACCCGACGCTGATGTGAACCCCTCCTACCGTTAGCTGGGAACGCGGTGGTGGCGACATTACCGTGTGTTACTTAATTCGAGCACAGCACTAGTTCCAAGTGCTGTAGATAACCTAAATGATATCATAGTTACTTTAAAACACAGCCCTAATTTGGCACCAATCTTGAGTAGTGCAACTTGGAACGCTTTGAGTGTTATTCTGAACGAATCAAATTAAACCCAGTAAGCAAGAAAATATCAATATTTGGTAGGAGATCTGGGTTTAGACCTGAACCTATAATTATTGGCAATGCAAACAACGGTTTACTGAAACTAAAATGTAGTTAAATATTTGAAACGTACGTGGTCCCTCCACGTACGTTTCAAATATTTCCATTCTACATATTTGCTTTTTAATCATTTCGAGATTTTAGAACTCATTGGTCTCTGCACTGTTGGCTGAGATTTCTAAGAATTTGAGGTATTGTTCTTAAATAACTGTAACGAATTACACCCCGAATTAGCATTATGAGATTAAAGAAATTACGTACGCTATTCGATATCTGTAAGCCTTTTAAGGAAAAAGTTTAGTAAGCAGCACACGTGTTAAATTTTTATTATATCCCAAGATGAATCACTTTTTGGAAATTTTCCTTTCTCGATCTACTTGCAACTATCTTTTAGTTTTTGGTAGACAAACACGTTAAAATGTTAACGTGTAACACACTCACGTGTACTTTATACTGTCTTGGATAGTTTCAATATCGCTATATCCACTTACTCAGCTTCGCAGTGATTTGCTCTTTTTTATTGCATTGAGAAATATACACAAATACTTTCACAAATACTTAAAGTATTTACTTCCCTTCAGTACCATACTCGAAACAACCCAAAGAGTATAAATAGTTTAGTTTCAGATCAGTTCACTATTACGAAATTGTTCGCTTAGCTAACCTAGGTTACCTTCGAATATCCTATTGTTTCACATAATGCTGCTGAACACAATATATGTGGATCAGATGTTATCGATAGACTTTCTAGTGTTCGTGGACTGAACTTATCTGGCAATAAACGCTCCGATGCTTCAGATAGTTCTGAACCAGTGGGGTTTTATGGTGCGCCATATTTCAACACTGAGACGCACTAGAAATGTTTTAGGTTGAACTTAGACTGCACTTAAATTAACACGTGCAGAAGGTAAGTATTTCGAATTCGTTACCTATATTTCTATTCTAATATTATGAATTTACGATGAAGAATGATTTTTATTTTTGTTTGTAATGAATAAAATCAAAATCCACAGGACTTATTTTAGAAATTCTGTCACTAGTTCAATGTTACTACTAGGCATTTAGATTCTATTCAAAAGCGGGCGAAGCCGCTGGCAGAAGCTAGTTATTCATTGAAAGAAATAAAGGAAGCGATTACGTTGGCGACAAACCAATAGACAACACTGTAAGGAATAGATTAACCTGCATGCGAAAGGATGACAAAAAGTGGATACAGAAAGAAGTAAGTAAATATCAAGCAAGCTTCATTATGGCAAGCAACTCAATTTAGGTTAATAATTCCTTAACTGTATCAGAAAAAGGAGGAAACGTTACAGTAGATGATGTACCTAATGGGCATAATTTTAGTGTTAGGTATTTTGGATACGACGATGCTAAAGCTGAATTATAGACAATACCAAGTAGGGCCAGATCTTCAGCAATGACGATCACGACCCTTAGTAATGTGGAAAGAGATCAAAATTACACAAGAACACATACTGGAAGTGTTAATATTACGTCCATTACAGTACCTGAACAACGTCTTAATAACAGATATGGGCCACTTGTGGAGGGAAACCCGTATTCTATAGTAAATTACTGATAATAATGATGAGCCTCGGTCTGTCAAACAACTAGTATAAACCGTTTTCCGAATCCCATATCCACTCACTTCATACAACAACACACGTTCATTTCGTTTGCCTTCAACTGCAGCCAAAATAGTATAGTTCACTAATGTTTTAATGAATACGCATTCATACTTTCAATTCAGTCAAGGACCTATTTATTACTTTATCATTACGTATAGTTATGATTTTTAATTCTATATACAACTTTTGCTAAGCCAATTAGTAAGTCAGACTATCATAGATTATAAAACATGTAATGTCAAATTATTTGTGCTTAATGGTCGTCTGATGCCAACCATTTATCGAGCAAGAAATGAATTTCTTTTGTCCATACTAGAAACATCATGAATAAGCAATGGATTGGAAATATCATAATATTTTCCCAAGAATCTGTTTCATGTTGGATCTAACAATAAACAACAAATAGGCGTTTTCTATTGAGTTAGATGACTTTAGTAAGAACAATAAAAGAGAGGAAGATCAGCTAAGAAGAATGACAAGACATGTCAGAAAAATAGAGTAAAAGACAGCGTAACGCTTCATGTTCGGAAATGGGAAAAATTGGCTCAAGAAGCATGGTATAGATAGGGCAATCCATAATCAGTAAAAATACTTGATGTGGCACTAATATTTTCTGTAGTTATATTTTCGAGAATTTGATGTTGAAACTCTTGGACAGTGAGATCCAAGTGCTCACACATTATTCAAAGAACGTCCCAAACGCCCATTTAACAATTCGTGTGACCCAAGGGCTAGTTTTTATCTTGGTCAGAGGATAAGTTGCCATCATTATTTTGGACACACTAGCAGTCAACAGGAACGAGGAGTTTTGCTATGCAATACTGTAGTTTATTTTTAGATTGTATAGAATCACTAAGAATAGAAATAGTTTATTTTACTTTGTACAAAGTTTTGTCCATGTCAATATTTACTTTGAAACAGTCACAAGCCAGCAGTAGTTTGATACAATGACGTAACAATGTGACCATCCACTGGACTTACGAATACTTTGATAGTAGGTAGACGTTTTATTTTCTTTGAGACCATCAAAGCCTTGGTAGTTTGATAGTCTGATGCAACATTATAAGTATTGTGACCGTCCACTGGACTTCCTAACAGACCGTTACAATTAACGGTCACTGAGGGATATTGTTATAAACACCACGCTTGGCAGACATTTTGGGTATCGCTTTTTTGTACTTGTAGAAGATTGTTGTAAATTTTACTGCACATCGCATTCAGTGCTAAGGGCCCGGGAGCCGGGTTTGCCGAGACGTGCACTTTGGCTAGTTTGTAGAATATTAGGCAGGTACACTAGTTAGCAACAGCTACATATAACATCGGCTCGGGAGGTGAGTAGTGGACACTTAGACGAATGATGTTCCAGGTACCTAAAGAGATATTGTTGTTATACGGAATCCGTTAATTAAAATCTAGCTTTCTAGCTAATCTTTTTACAATTCTTTTCATTGCTTCATAAGAAATAGAGCGTTACACAAAAATACGCACGTTTCTCAGATTAGAATTGGCTAAAAGTAACTATGATTGACCAATTACTTGCTTTTGATAATAATTGGTTGATCAATCAATGTTGCGATTTTCTGCTTTTCTCAATGCCTTTCTGCAAGTTACGTTTGATTATTTTGGTTAAGTTTATGACTTAATAACGTTATCTCACGTTTTTGATTAAGGTCGTAAATCTGTTGTCTAATCTCATCACGACAAGATTTGAATTGCAGTTTATCATTTTGTAAATATGCTTTCAATTATGTAGTAGTTTATTTAATGAAAAGTCTACTTAGTCGATACTCAAAATGAATGTGAAATAACGGAATCAAACAATCTGATTCAACGGCCTAGATAATGATCATTATCATTGTATTTTTATGCTCATCATGTGGTATAAGAATTGGTTGTTAAAGTTATTATTTAAAAAAAATCGTGATGTGTACATTTTATGAGGCCTCAATAAATTGAAGAGCTCAGGGATAAAAACTGATGTTGAATGGCTAGACTTTTTATTAAGTCATCGTGACCACCTTGGTATAAAGTTAGAAACAATAACCCGTCTGATGCTAGGCCAGTTTCAAACCTTACGTCATCTGCAGCCCATGCCGAATTGATTCTAAATTTTACTTGTTTGACTTAGCATGAAATAGAACTGTAGTAGCTTGCATGCCGAATGATGGGAAGTATGAAAACTCATTATGTTTAGTACTTACCATTTTTACTACTGGCTTTTGAAACTATGTATAATATCTAAACGAAGCATTTAGAAGTAAAATAAATATAGGTACTTTTGCCATTACAAGATTAGTAAGACGTTGCGCAATTTGATAGTACGTCTAATCCATTTAAACCGCTTTTCAATATCCAATTACTTCCTTCCATACCCTGAGTTACTTACCTTTTTTTGTCAGTGAATTGCTAAGGTTTCCCTGCAAGGTTTCGCGTAAACTTCACAACACGGTCTGTTTTCAAAAACACAGTTTCAACGTTCAGTTAACCGGCAACTTGAAACTTTATTGTTTTAGCAAACTATCATGAAAGTAAAATTTGACGGCACAATCTCGTTCGTTTTTTGAAAATTCGAACACATTGTCACAGATGAAAACACTTATCGGTCGTTTTTTTTTTCGGATTTGTTTTTTTTTGCCTCGTTGGTTAGGGCTCCGGAGTGCGGGCGCGGGGCTGAACGCGCAAGCGGATGTGCGGAGCCGGCCGGGCGACTGCTGCGCTCGACCGACACAGTGTTGCCCCCTACTCGATTGTTTGCACTGTCGAGTTTTTGTCGAGGTAGTTGTTTGTAGAAGGTGTTTATTATGATGTAGGGAGTTTAAGATTGTCTAAAAACTGTTGTTGAATGTAATGCTATATTTATAGCAATAAGTAATAAATAATAGAAGGACGTGTACTACATTACACGGTACATTTTAATCGAAGTAAACTTTAAGTATGGTTATTGAAAAGGTTGCCTGATTTAAAAATATTTAATTATTTTAAACCAGGCAGAATTTATTTAATTCTTTGTTCAAACAAACAGTACTGTGGTGGGTTTAATGCCTTTGGCATTTACAACGTAAATTAATGACAAATCTAATAACGATTAATACATAGTTGCAATTGACTAATAAATAATTTATAACTCTATCTGGTCCTGTTAAATAAATTGCACAACGATGGTTGTTTATAAAATAATTTTTATTGTTTATCGACAATAAATATCGACTTTTACGCGTACTAACAACGTGACTCACCTCGCGTCTCAACGCCAACAACAAAACGTTTGCCAGTAACAAAGTGACGTAAGTGACCGGTAACGAGTCGACAAAAACGCTTTACCTCTGCCGAGGGCCAAACTTTAGTACAAAAAACAGTCGGTAAGCGCCTGGCGTTTACGACCTATGTAAATTAGGTTCGTCCGAACAATGAACTTGCACTGGCGAACTAGACCAAACACCGCGACCACCACTTGTATATGGAACAAGTTCGTTTTGAAAAGAATACTTGTTTGTATGTTCAGGTACGTAGGAGGCTCTACGTACCCACGCACACACACGCAACAGTTAATTGAGTACCCGAAACTAAAACAAAAACATTAACTGTACCAACGCTACGATGTCACAGTTTCCTACCATTCAACAAAGCGTGAACGCTTCAATGTTTTTCAGTCAAAAAAAGACTTATAAAGTTATAATTCAAGAATATTAGTTTTTGTGAACCTTTTTGTCGTGTGTAGAGACGAACCTTGTGGAGTTTGGAGGTCATGAAATCAAATTAATAGTGAACGAAGTTGCAAAAAGTAATATTAAATGCTATTAAATTTATGAAGCAACTAGGTATCATCCGTGTACTAGCAAAATAATTGCGTGTTATTCAAAACCAGAAGCGGAATTTAGTATTAATTGCAAAATAATGAATAATTATGTACGTCCTCATTATCAATAATTATTTGAGACTTTTGTGTACTGGAAACTGTATAATTAATGTTAATATGCAACAGATTGAGGTTATTTCTACGAGAAATATCTTGGATAGCGAGCATCCATACAAAAGACTTCAACGATCCAGATAAACTGCAGTTACGGTTTTAAATGTTTTAATGCTTACTTATTTATTCTATATACATTACGTCAACTAATGAGTACAACACTATTAAGTACGCAAAAAATTCTTGACGACTACATAATGGTAAATTACACTTATCTATCAATACCATTTAAGTTGATATTGTTATCATAATTTGTTGTGATATTGGATCCCCTGGTCGGTTAAATAGTCGAATGGAAACGTGAAAGAGAAAGAAATATGAAAAGGATTTTGGTTGAATTCGTTTAGTTTTTAGGGATCCGGGCGTCTGTATGTCTGTCTAACCAATTTTCTCCGAAACATAAGAACTGTTTTTTATAATTTCAAAACAGTGTTCTTAATTATAAATCGTACGAAACCCTTGGCAAGCCAGTATACGACTCTTGGACAGAAAAAAAAAAATGCAATGGCTTATTTAGTAGGCAAGTATTTTTATCTAGAATATTTTTTATGTTTCGATTTTGTATAGTATCTACCAATGTGGGTTACCAGGTAGAGGACTGTATCTAGTTTTTGTTAAGGACACGAGAACAAGCTGTTACATTTTTTTTTATTAAATTAAATTAACTGTAATATATAGTGTTGGAACATCTAGAAAGAAAAAGGCTACTGAGTAGGCCATAGAAGAATAGAAATGAAAAACATGATTCGAAGTCTCCAAAGTAAATTGGGTAAAAATGATAATTATAATGACAATAAATGTCAAGAATCAGTGCAAGCATTATAATTTTAAATAGTTCATCATGTACCTATTTGTTTCTCCTTCTCTGAGATGCTTTAATTTTATTTTTATCTATGTGTACTGTGTATAACACAAATTTTAAGAAAATATATTTTACTAACAAAGTGAACCATAATGTTATCATCCTTTAAATAATAATCTTAAATAATACCTCTTTACTTTAATCTTACTTTAAATTATTATTTAACAGATTCATTCAAAAGCGTCCAAATTTGCTAAAAAGGAAATGCATGCAAAATAAAAATCTTTGCAGATGTACAAAACCTTCGCTGTCAATAAACGCCTCGTCATCGACAATGATACTTGCGGCATTGACATTAGTTGTTCATTCATTACTATCATTACGTCCTACACTACATGCTACCCACAGCTAGTAACCGAAGGCAGTACTTCCGTTCGTATTGTTTGCCCGAGGCGGAGCATCCTGTCCCATGAGGGGAACCGCACCGACACCGGTGGGATACTTTTTTGGTAGGGGCTTGTTAAGTTACTTTAGTTTTAAATTAATAAAATTACATATGCATCACAGTTCGTATTTTTCTGTTCCTTTTGTCTTATTATATAATTATATTAATTTTTGTGTATATAAATTGTTAAATAAATAAATGATTGGTAAAAGAAAATACGTGGTAATTTCAGGGAAAGTTGTCTTGATTGTACCTTTATGACGTATCCGAAAGTAGAGAGAGAGTACGAGAGATATTTATATGTATAAAATAAATACTTATTTTGATTTAAGGTATACTTATTTCAAATGAATTATATGGGTTTTTTATGGTAGGTAAAATCATCAAATGACCAATCCCGCCTTTGGGTGGGGCGAGAGATAGTGTCAGACTCTTACTGACTAAAAACCTACCCTGCTCCTTTCATTGCCTTCGCCCCAGGGCTTGCTTTTGTCCCACGAAAGCTGGACAATTATATGGGTGACGCTTAAAATCTGTTTTAATTTTCTAATTAGTATATTTTAACACAAATCTGTATAGAGTAAGTACTATTTTATTTATTCCTAATTTATAAAAATCTCCTGTTACAGTGTTTGTTTTCGAGCTTCTCCGAAACGGCTTGATCGATTTTTGTTTTTTTTTTTTGCATAAGTTAGGCCTGAGAAAAAATATGTTGGGTAAAAAATAGATCAATTTATATGGCTTAACAAAGTTTGCTGAGTCAACTATTTTATTAATAAGCTTAATATGTCATTAAAATAATAAAAAAAAAACAATGGGAATCACAAACTAAAAAGCATAGGTACCTAAACTAAAATATTATTACAGTAAGTAATCAATGTAACGACGAAATTCGACGTTAGGCTTTTCATGGTCTGGAATAGGGAATTAAATCCCGCTTCAAAATCGTGATCCCGCACGCTTGCGGGATTGAAGTCAACGACATCGCGAATCCCGCGGGATTTGGGGGATTGGGACGTTTATTCAATATTTTATTTTATTTAAAGCGGGACGCTCAAAGGTAGCTAGTAAAATTCAAATTTAAGAAAACCATTAATCTTAAAAAAAAAGGATTAAGGCGCCTTGATACCTTATTCAGGTCTTCAGTTTTTTACTTATTATAAACCAATTACGTTTTTTCTTCATTATAAACGAAGCTATGTACGCCAAGCGCCATCTATGTTTATGGCCATTCACTAATTATGTGGAGAGGCATGCAATGGGTTGTTAGCTTTTGATGAACGTAGATAGATGGCAGTGCACTCGCGCTTTCAAGTAGCGTTCAAATCGGTAATTTACATTAGATATATTTAATCATAAGATTTTTTAAATTGATTTTTTGTTTTACTTTGATCATTATTAAATTTTCTATCATTATGAAGTTTCCGTAATAAATAGATAGATACCTAGACATTTTGTCCATGTTTTTATTTTGCGCCATCTGTGAATGCGGTTTAGTAAACACATACGTGCACTTCATAGATGACGCTAGGTTCACTTCTTGCGCATAAATTGATTTTTTACAAGCTTTCTATTAGCTTGCACTGTATGTAACTATGTATGTTCGGCTCAAATCTTGCAACTCAATTTTGAAGCAGACAGCTTCAACCTATTGAGCTGAAATTTTACATGCATGTGTAAATCGGGTGACATTGCAACATTATGATGACATGGAGCTGATCTGATGATGGAGCTGGAAGGTAGCCATAGGAACTCAGCAATAAAACCATTCAACCTCATCGAATTTGGGCTCGCTTGATTAGTATTGACGAGTACTTTGATACTGTATGATAGCCAGGGTCTGATGATGGAGCCGGAAGGTGATCATAGGAACTCCGCAGTTAAACGGTACAACCCCATCGAATTTGGGCTCCTTTGATTTGTATTGACGAGTACTTACATCCTATATGGTAACCAAGGTCTGATGATGGAGCTGGAAGGTGGTCACAGGAACTCCGCACTTAAACGACAAAACCCCATCGAATTTGGGCTCGTTTAGTTTGTATTGACGAGTACTTTCATCCTATATGGTAGCCAGGGTCTGATGATGGAGCCGGAAGGTAGTCATAGAAACTCCGCAGTTAAACGATACGACCCCACCGAGTTTGAGCTCGTTTGATTAGTATTGACGAGTACTTTGATCATGTATGGTAGCCAGGGTCTGATGATGGAGTCGGAAGGTGGTCATATGAATTACGCAGTTAAACGATACAACCCCCTCGAATTTGGGCTCGTTTGATTCGTATTGACGAGTACTTGGATTCTATATGGTAACCAAGGTCTGATGATGGAGCTGGAAGGTTGCCATAGGAACTTCGTAAGAAATGGACACAATCGCACCGAGTTCGGGCTCATTTGATTTGTATTGATGAGTACTTGGATCTTATATGGTAACGAGGGTCTGATGATGGAACTAGAAGGTTGCCATAAGAACTCCGCAATTAAACGATATAACCCCATGGACTTTAGGCTCATTTGATTTGTATTGATGAGTACTTGGATCCTATATGGTAACCAGGGTCTGATGATGGAGCTGGAAGGTGGCTACAAGAACTCCGCAATGAAACGACACAACCTTCTCGTCTTTGGTTTCGTTAGATTTGTAATGACGAGTACTTTGATTTGTACTTTGATTAATATGACAGTCGGGATCTGATGATGGAGCTGGAAGGTGGCCGTAGGAGTTCCGCAATAAAACGACACAATCCCATCGAGTTTCGGACCGAATAAAATAAGTTCTAAGTATAAGCGACTTGGACTCGCGCAAATTTACATAAGTCAATAGCTGGTTAGTTTTAATACACTCCTTCAAAATAGGTACCAATTGAAAGGGCTTGCAGAGAGTAACTTGAAAAATAAAGTGACATTACTCTAAATCCAATATTCACCTTTTTCTCAGTCATACTCTTGGTGGAGTGGTAGTGGTCATGGATCGTCTGGCAGGTTGGTTGCGGTTTTTGCGACATTTCTCCATCTCTCTCTATTCATGGCTGTTCGTGTACATTCAGTGAGGGAACACTTCGAAAATGATTTAGTGAGTCCTGTACATCTGGTAGGCGATTGGCCACGAGACGTAGGCCCTCAACTCTTCCCTGTACCACTAAACGTTCCAAAGAGCTTTCATTGCGTATGATATATCCAAACATCTTAAAAATTCGCTGTTGCACAATCGACGAAATTTTTTGTTTTGATGCAAAGCTCTTAAGAATGGAAACGATAGTGCGTTGAGTAGTCTGTTTTATCCTCAGAAGACACATTTCAAGAGTGTCAATCTTTTTACGGTGCTTGAATCTTCTCCGCATTTCCCAGTATTTGTGATTGTAGATCCCAGGTAGATAAACTCTGGACAACTTCACAATTGGCTATTTCATGTGAGTTAGGTTGATTGTTAGTCTTACGATCTACCATCATCATTTTTGTTTCATAAATCCAACCTGGTAGACTTCTCAGGTGGTCGCCTCCTTCTGCGAAGCAGTAATGCTAGCAAAGAAGGAAGCCGACGGCATCAGGCAACGGCGCTCATGCCGCAGCCGCCGCCGTAATTCCGGTCCCGATTTCCTGCCACCGTAGGCGCGGTCTTGCGGACTGCGGGCAATGGGTAGCTCGCTGTCCGTCCGTCGGGTAACAGACCAA
Organism: Leucania comma; assembly: GCA_958295575.1. Classification (NCBI taxonomy): domain Eukaryota; kingdom Metazoa; phylum Arthropoda; class Insecta; order Lepidoptera; family Noctuidae; genus Leucania; species Leucania comma. The sequence continues at coordinate 17,813,465 of OY282466.1, forward strand.
ACCAAGCCCAAGGGCAGAGGATGTGATTGGATAGTTTTACCTACCATAAAAAAATAAAATAAAAAGGAACCTGGCAGACTTCTAAAGATAGTAGACTAAGTTTCTTATGCTTTCCTATAATATGGGTAACAAATGAAAGGATTTGCTGAGAATACAAATGTGATTTAAATAAGGTATAACTAAAAATTAAAAAATAAATTATAAATAAAAAAAAACTTTTAAAAACAAGCTTTCAATTAAATGGGCTAAAAAGAAGGAAATAAACTTTTCCTTTATAACTTTTACTATCAATTTATAACGGCATTACACAATTTATATGATATAAAAGCTTGTCGAGAGATTTAACTGTGTAAATACACAGTAAAATAACTTTATTAATTAAATAACTTCATCTATTGGTTTCAATATTTTAAAAATCTCGCGACAAGCTTTTATATCATATAAATTGTGTAATGCCGTTATAAATTGATAGTAAAAGTTATAAAGGAAAAGTTTATTTCCTTCTTTTTAGCCCATTTAATTGAAAGCTTGTTTTTAAAAGTTTTTTTTTATTTATAATTTATTAGATTTGATTTGAATTTGATCACTTTAAAAATATTTTGAAAGGTTTGGTTAATGATTCCGCTTGCAATGCTTCTAATTAGTGTACCTACATTAAATGTACTTAATTTATGTTTTTTGTGTGAGTGAACTTTTTGACTTTTTATACCTACACTTTCGATCAACCCTAGAGAATCTATTGTTTCTAAGATGAAAGCGAACAAGTTGGGATAGCTAGATTTTATTTATTATATGACAAAAAAATCTGTTTAATAAGTCAATTTAATCAATGTTGCAATACAAGCAATGCACGTACGATGTCATTGTTACATCGTAATGCAACTATGCAAAAATATAATTGCACACAACTATTCATTACAGGGAGTTCTATAATTATGTAAGTAACGCAATCGGTGGTAATCGCATTTTAATAATCTTTATGTAACTTCTAACTATGAACATTTGATTTAGTTTTTTATTATTAATGGATTGGGTTATGTATGTATACAAGATTGCTGCTGGGTGTCACGAAATAATTTAGGTCTTGTACTCACTAATATTTTGAGAAAGTTAAAGTAAATAATGAAGTAAAAATTTCGTTGAAATTAGGCTGAATAAGTAATCTCCAAGGATAACTACTATTTTTTACAGGCGAAGATGATGGAACGAATTAATTCCCACTGTAAAAAGTGGTCAATACTAACCGAAGACACAATGTTATTGTGTCGTAAAGGGAGAAAGGCGTTTGTTCTGCATTGGGGCATTAGAGACTGGTTAGATTAGATTACAGCTAAGGACTGGAATTCCCAAGTCAAGAGTGAATAGGTTACTTCTAGGTAAGCGTGCTCCATCGTTGGCCACATGATCATCGCTTACTATCAGATGGGATACTGGTCAAACGTAAGCCTAGGGTAAAACCCGGATAGTCGCCCCGGGGGTATAGTTGACGTGATTGCAATTACTTACTCCAGTTGCGCAAATGAAACACACATGTGTAAAACAAAAAAACGCACATGTGTAACATTATTTTATTTGTCTATCGAGAGACTGCAACTACAACTAAGTTGACCGTGTTGCATGTCTCTGTGCAATTTCATGGGTCGGCTAGGTGCGATCAAAGTTTTTGCGGGATAAATGTCCTCTTCCTCGACGAGGCATCTATCCTAAATGTAATTAATATGGATTAGGCAACTATCCCTTATATGGGATCGCTGACCCAAAATTTTGAGATCCGCAAAAAACGTCAATACTCTGGAAATATCAAAGATAATGTTTATTCCTTTCATAAATATGAAGATAATAAACCAAAGTACCTACCCATTTTTAGAAATATTGAATCTTGCTTTTTGTACAAAGAGATATAAACTAATTTTAAAAAGTGGGGCAACTATCCCGTAAAAAAAGTGTTCTCAGACAAATGTAACGTTTTGACCATGTTATATATAATGCCATTATCTGACCAAATCATATTTTGAGTTACGCAGAAAAAGCAGCGAGGAATTACGTATAAACTTAAAAGCGATTTTATTAATTTATTTCAGTAACTATTGATATTAGAAAAATACTGCTTAGAGATATTGATATAGATTTTTTAGCATCTAAAAAGGAAAGTCCGCCAGAGGCCAGATAACGGAAATTTAGCTTAAGGACGGCAGTATCGTTTATTAGTCAAATTAAGAGATTGTTTTCAATGTGTAGTGTTAGTAACTAGGCACTGCGAACATCAGATGTCTTGGCAGTGAATTACGAACGACTTCAGAATCTAGGAAGGAAGATTTTTTGTGGCAGCATTGTTATAGCTGTTTTGGTCCTATGTGCGCGGAAGACTAACAAGCGTGACACTGCACCTGATTTTTTATCTCCGTTTTTGTTTACATGGCTTCAAATGATATTATAACTACTAATTTACACCACGCTTAGTCACGTGGAGCAATAACGTGCTAACTTCAGGTAAAGATTATTTTGCATAAATATTAACTCCGTAAAGAACTAATGTTAGCAATATTTGTTGATTTGTTCCATTTAACTTCCTTGAAGTGAATCATAAACTCTCTCTTCATTGGTAAAATAATTGTGCCAACATTTGCAAAATTGAGCAGATACGTCCATTGTTCTGCTCGTAATGGAGTGTTGGATCTAAATTGTTGGCCGCTGGCTTTCGGGGCAAGTACGCCAATTGCGTGGGATGATAAACAGCTAGCGTACTGTTTCAAATACGATAGATACTTATAAATAAATCTTAAAGATCCTCCAATTTCTCGCAAAGAATTTACTTCATAATTTGACCATAAAAATGACAGCATTCTTCCGAAAGCAATACTCAAGTTTATGTATTTTGTCTTTATACTGAGTGACTTTTTGTTATCGGAAGTGGTGGCTTTTATGAATATTTACCGTACATAGACGTAATAAGCCTGAACACAGCAATATGCATAAGTGATTCTATAATGATACTTATTCATTTCCTGCGCCAAGTATTACGCTACAAATAATGTCAATGACAATAAGCAGCACATTTTCTTACTCCAACCTTGGCTGTAGTAATTATATACCATTCTATGTAAACAATTTACATGTTCTAGTATAATATAGGTGTTTATACATACATAATAATTTCACGTGTCGGATGCAAATGAATGACTGTTATTTGTTAGGATGTAGGTCATGAGAGAATAATGAAAACACGAGAATTGCAGTAGTCCCCGGCAGGCTCCATAAGTGCAGTGTGCACATTATGATAGGGATAGGTTGCCTCCAGTTTTATGAAGGAAGGGCGGGAAAGGATGGAATGGTTATGTGGACTAATAGAAAATAGCTCATTACTTTAGCTAACTTAATTTTCGTTATACTTAGTTTATGATATTAGATTCTATCCAACGCAATTTCTTTCAAATAATTAAAAAATATACAGCGACGCATCGTTACACAAACACGCACGTAAGGATGCACTGATCTTATCTTAGTTACGTTATATCTAGTTGGTAATTAAACTTTTTATCAATTACGAAGTCCGTTACGTTATTTTAAAACCTTGAGCAGCTATGAAAGTGATGAAAAATTTCAGTACGAACCTGGGTTTGCTGGCGTCCTGCGTCGCCTCGCAGACGCTCTTCTGACCACCGTCGAAACGAGGGAATCCATCTCACTCCCAGAATCCCACCGCGACCTCTGCGGCGCTGGTCGTGACAGACGTCCATCATCCTCCGTGTCCCTATCACTACTGGTAGGCGGTAGATTAGACTCGTCACTCTCCGGAGGAGGGTCCACTTTAACACTTCTATTGAACACACCGATCATGCTAACATCGCGAATTTCGTCCGAACACGTAAACGGGTGGGTCAAAGTTCGTCGTATGTTACTTTTCCTGTGCTTCACTTTCACTGACCCCTCGGATAGCGAGCGCTTTCCGTTCAGCTTGCTATCCGTTTTTGCGTCTCCCCTAGTGCATTTTAAGTCAGACGGCGATAGGGATTTCTTTCTTGAGTTTCGCCTTTTGTTACATCGTTTTTGCCTGCTTGATTCTCTTGTTGTCTGCATGGTGGTTACATTGATGATTGCTGTAACAAAAAATAGAATATGTTACGCTATGTGATTGATTTAACAGAGTTATGCATCAGAACATTTAGTTATAGAGAAATTACTGCGTAAGAGGACATTTTTTAGAATTTGACATTAAAATAAAACTATACTAAAAAAATAAAGTCCATCTTTGAATAGAATCTGTGTAATACTCTACTTCTTCACATTTTTTCGTTTGTAGCATAACAAGTTTGTAACATCGGGTTCACCAAAGGTGATTAAACAAAAACTGTTATTTTAAAATGGCAAACATTACAGAGTTTGGAATTGAAATCTTATTTGCTAAAGGTCAGCAAAAACTTGATGGAATTGTGAAAATTACTGCAAATACAACACCGGTTTAACGGCTTGGCGCCATTTGCATTTAATGGCAGAATGCAAGTTGTCAATTATTCATAATTCCACTTAATATTATATCATTTTACAAAGTAACTGCAGATTTACGGAAAACGATCAAACGTTATGTTGGTGCCTACAACCTACATATTGGTTGCTTATCAGCCCCTTGACGGTTATCATAAAACAGTAAGCGGAGGGAAAGGTTTAGGTAGTTACATTGTCATCCCTTATCTACTTTGTTAGATAAGCTTGATGTGAAAATGTGAACCTGTAGCCTATTAATATTAGCAAAAACGGTTTTTCATCATTATCATTTCAACCGACAGTTGCACATAGTCCACTGTCGGACATAGGCGTCCCAATAACGACCGTTCTTGCGCGGAAGACGCATCATTGGAAAATGTTTATAATTGTGAAGAATTTTTGATGGCATCATTAACACAGGAGAGATTAGCAGATTGATATTTTGTGCCTGTGAAGGCAAATAAGTAGAGTTTATGTATTTGATAGTTTCGGGATGAACATGGAAGAAGTGGAGGGCGCGTTTACCCAGGATTATGATTAAGCGATTTTTTTTTAACTTTGATATTTTTTCCAAATACTCAAGGAGTAATAAGGTCTCTGATAGATCTCAAGTGCAGGCGCCATAACACTTCTTGACTCGAATTCCTCATTATCAGCCATCGCAGATAATACGCTCACTTGAATACAACTTTAATATTATGAACGTCATACCACATAATTCAAACAAGGTGCCTTCGACTAGCGACTGTTATCTCAAGCGTGGAATCGCGTTTTTTCTGGCCGTAAAATGAAAAACCCGAAGCATTAATTTTATTTTTTTCCTAAAGAGGTTTTCTAACATTCAGTATAAAAATACAACTCAATTGCACGAAGACGAATTCATCTGTCGTAATTAACAATAAATTTTGCACACGGATTTTCCCATGGTTTAAAACAAACACATACCTAGGTTGAGTTTCATTTCCACATAACAGAAATATTAAGATGAATTACTTTATAATATTTAGGTCGAAGTGTGTAATAATTGTCCAAGAGGTAATTACTGGTAAAAATATAAGGTATATCCAATCGCAGGACCTAAGTATATCTACGAGTATATAGTCTTGTACTACGTTTGGATGTGGATTGTTAAATGCCAGATGTTTATTCTTCAAGCAATAATCATATTATAATGAGAACAGGTTAGTAATTAATTTCATGGTTATTATTATAGTAAAGGAAAAATATACAAGGTTTAAGTACAAAGGTTTTATGAAACCAGTCACTGTAAAGAACTTGTCACTTGAAGATTGGATCCAGTTTTTTTTTCTCAGAGGTAATTGGGTGCTTAATAGTCTTTATGATGACAAAAATGTAACGTAAAATATTTCAGAAATAGGTACATAACGATAATATTTTATAGTATGCCAAAATGAAAAATAAAGTAAATCTCACACTGCGTCTACATCTCTCATCCAACTCTCCTGTCACAGGTCTGCTGGAAGAAATTTAGCTAGAAATAAGTACTACCTTTGTACTCTTCTATCTGTATTTGTTCTTTTCGTTTTTAAGTGTTTGTGTGTACTTGACTAGATAAATAAAGTTAATCTAGAGATTAAAAAATAAAGTCCCTGCTGTGTAATTCCAAGAAAAAATAATCTTGGATTAAATTAGTGTTGAAATAAATATATACCTCCAACGGACGCAACCGCAAACCGAGGAAACGTTATCTGCACTGCATAGTTGGTATCACAACTTCGTATTTCACTAAACAAACACACGACCGCACAAAATTATCTGATGCTAAAAAAAAAACAATCACGAATTTACGGCACAGATAAGAACTTTATTGTTGACGTTCGTTTGGCGCGAATACACGTATTGTTTTAAACCGAGCAAAGGCACTGTGCGTATTCAGCCCAGCGGTTTTTGAACGTCACGATTCACTGTCGACTCGCGGCAAAGGCGTCTGCTTCAGACGGTTCTGCAAACCGAACTGCCATTGCTTACTGCTTGCAGGCTCAGGCACACCACACTCAGATCAAAATTGAGCGCGAAAAATTTTTACTACATAAAAATTCCCACAGGTGTGAAGTAGCTAAATTAACATGTGCTTGAAGATCACTAGGTAATTAGTGTATTTCTAAAACGTTAGGTAATCAATAATACATTGCAAATAGAATATAAGATATGAAATGAACGCGATTGTGAAAAATTTAATTAAACGAGCCCCAGTTAAAGTCATTTCGTTGTAATGTTTTTAACTAGCCGAGAGTACGAGTACAAAATATTCTTGAGACGCAAATTAAAATACTAACTTTTTAGTGTGATTTTATTGGTAATTTATTTTATAATTACTTTAATTTTAATTTCAATCTATTTAGAACGAAATTGGGTAATATACAATAATTTTAAGTGCAAAAAGCTACACTAAAATAAAGTGCTTACTGAAACTGAACCAGTTATCTTAACATTACCAGTGGTTTGCCTTGTTGCACGCGAAAAAACCATAAATTATTTCAATTTCTAACAAATCTATGTTCTGATTTACAAGAGTACATATTTTACTATCCTTTCTAGACTATAAATTGAAGACTTGTCGTATTTTTTGTGAATTATTTTCAACACCTAGTTATATAATATTAAAGACTTAAATCCACAGCAGACTGAGCGTGAAATCTGACCTTATGCCTTCGGTGCTGTTTTTACTGCAGCTATAATAATAGTTAGCCTAGGGTGTCTAACCATCTCGTCACGCTTGGAATTACCAAGAGGTCATAGAGATGTACTTTCATAGTTTCTGGACGTAGAAATAAAATATTTGGATTATACTCATTAGTTTAATTATCTTTGTACATAAGTATATACTTAACCTCTTTATAGCTGGAGATATGGGACAAACCTATCGACATTTTATCGGACGTAGTTCCAATTTCAGGCATTATTGGAGACCCAAATTATGGCCGACTTGTTTGGAAGTGCCCCTTGCATCTTTGGTATATCAACAAAAGGTGCAGAATTATCTATGTTGTCCATCTTCATTATATCCTGACTGACTCACTGACTCAACGCCAACGCCTAGAACAAATCCTTGGACGTAGAATGCTGAAGAGAATGATGCAGAGGTTCCTTTTATGATTTATACAAATAATAAGAAGAAAAAAATCCTGAGGTTTGAATAGAGGTTTCAAAGTTTGTATGAAGAAACCTACTTTCACGCGGACGTAGCCGCTAGTATAAGCTAGTAAATATATGATAATGTAGGTCTTTTGTTTAGATACAAGAAAACCTGAAACTTTAGTCCTTATGTCCCCATACTAGTAAGTAATAACATAAAACTGATAAGTCTGTAATAATCAGAGTTTTCGCAGTATTACCGGACCGAGGAGATACGTTGAAGAATTCTTCATAGCAATGCGATGTGATACGATACGGTCGTTACGGCAAGGAAGGCAGCGACAACAGAGAACTTTGTACAGTTACACCGCTTCCCATTTAATACGCATTTCATCGAGAGTCGACTGTTGACCCGAATTACGTGATATTGCGAAACATACACTGTTGGTAATATTGATAAAATCCACAAGGCTGATAACTATTTTCCCAAGAGTTCATACATGGCCTGTTTGTGTCAACTTTGTGTGTATTTTTTAGGTGAAAATGAGTGGCCTGATTTGATTCAATTATCTTTTTACTAGCTTGTATTTGAACTTTACTTTTATTTTTGTTCACCAATATTACGAAGGATGTTGCTGTCTCCTTGGCGCCAATATGCATTTTATTATTATCATTAAACACAAGCATTATCATAAAATAAACATAGATATGGTAAACGTTAGATAAAAGTCAAAATGAACAAAAACATGATAAAAAAAACCAATTCTATTTTTAAAACATCGACTATTGACCCGATTCTAACAATATTGCGAAATATGCGCATTTTATACTGTACAAAAAACACTTGTGCGAGTACATAGAGACAACACAAAAGTAAAGGAGAATGTTCCTCAGAACCAAAACCTTGTATTTAACAACGACGATTACATTGAAGGCTTCCAAGGCAAAATATTCATTGATTTGTGTGCATAAGGTTACAAAAGTGCATTACGAATTTTAGAACCTTTATAGGTATAAGGTCGTCCTACAGAACAGTCTAGCAACTTTATGGGACTTCTTGGTTAAACATAGTCGTTTATAAACACACCAGGGGATCAATTTGAAATTGATCACAGAAATCTTCGTTAAATGCTAAAGCAGACATAAAATTTAAAAGTTAAATCAAAGAGAAAACGGATTTAAACGGGTACCTCACTCTGACGAGGAAGATTTGTATTGCATGCCTGTCTAGGCTGGCTGCTTTACTTTCGGTGAAGTACCTACATTTTCTCATTTTCATCCAACTAGTACAAAAGGAAAACGCATATTTTACCTACAGATCGTTTAATTGAGAGATGGTCGAAAAAAAAAGACTTCACGAAGGGCTTGTGGATAAAAAATTTTCACAGGAACAGGAAAGAATTTTCATAAGGATGGAGATCCACAAGCAAGGTAGACTAAACAAAACCAACGATCATGCCGTAACACACCAGTATTCCAGGTATCATCAAGGAACTTGAGACGTCTAAGCCGCTTTACTTTCATCTAATCCGCAGGGCGGATAGTATAACGGATATACACACAATTTATAGAATCATGTTGGCTAACGGAAGGCTTCAGCTTACCTCATCTGTCATCCATAGCTATCAATATACCGTATGCCGCATAAGGCTGCGTTTGCGCGACCACGGAGCGTGCAGCGAGTTAGAATTGCTCACACAATTTCTATACAAAACCATGTTAACCTGTTAAGATACTGCAGACTTAGTCTGAACAAAGCTAACAGTTAGATACTGGACTCTCGACTATGATAAGAAAGCTTCCCTCGTACAGAACAAATTACCAAGATCCAAGTGCCTACAAAATTCTGGTTCATGTTACACTTCTAAAATCTCATAAGAAATTCCGACAAAAGACAAAAGCGAGCTTTTTTTTTAAAATGTCAAGCTGAATCAAATTTGAAGTTACCTGTGCTATTTAAGGGAAAACCGTACCTCTTTAGATGTAAAGGTCATTCAAGGTTATTCATCAACTTACTGTGATTTACCAGTATTGAAAACAATGATTGCTCTTCCAAATCCCCTAAGGCATTGCATGTGCAATCGGCAAAGATCCAATGAGACATCCGTATTACAAGTCTGTCTCACCAATCTTGGTTAATATGCGTAACGTGGCATGTTATGCGGTACCGCATTACGCAACAAAACTTCATAAAACAAGTTCATTAAACAGTTATGTCGATAATCATGGGGAATGCGCGACAAGTTCAACTTCCCATAGCTAGGTGTGGCGTTCCCATGGCCCCAGAGACAATGGTAATGTAACGTTATCGCGTTATCTGTACTTGCTATCGTTGGTTAGGGCGCGAAGTAACATAAACATACGTGTACCACAGTAGGGTTAGCGAACCTCTAGCATGCCATGGAGGATTTGGCACAGAATGTTCGAGAAAGGAATTTCAGGAAAAATGTGCACAAGGATCACTTTGTCTATGTTAAAGACAGCAAAAACTCTCACTATGGAATCGCTTTGATTCTTGTGCTGTAGAAGAAGCAGGTTTTATTATTGACTGAACACCAGATACATTTACCTACTTAAAATATCACTGTCAAGTCTTAAGTATACGAAAAGAGAAAAAATATAATTAGCATTATGCAAAGAAATAACACTGACGAAAATGTTGGACACATTCCACAACTTTTTTGGTGACTTCTGAATCTTATCACATTCCATGCCACCTACTAATTGACGTCATGTTGAATCTTAATAGAAGGTAAAACATGAAGACTAGTGTTTTACACAAGACTAATCAAGCACAAGAATGTAGAGAATGTCACCTGTCGAGACGAGAGCCGTAATAGTAGTGTTTTTACAAATACTCGTATATTGGCGTAGTATATGGTCAATATTTATTTAACACAGGCCACACAATAGATACCGCTGCTCTCGATTTTTTTTAGAGAAGAAGGTATTAGGGCTCCAGTTTCATTAAGATTACGGGATTATTCGAAAGAGTTACCGGGGCTCTGGAACGAAGGGCAACTACCAAAGAAAAATCTGATACTCCGTCTCGTTCTAGGAAGATACGAGTTATTTGCTGGATTTACACTTAAAAGGTTCATTTAGTTTGATTACTTGCAAATGGCATGTAACGTGCCGAGTTAAAGATTTTGCTACAGTTAACAAAGCTCTTTTTTGTGGTAAAAGATATGCATAACAAAATTCCCTTTTAGCTACTCGTAGCTAAGGTGTTGTAGCGCATCTTAGCCTTGTCTGAATAATGGATTATAATAGGCGGAGTTGATTGATTGACGCTCACTTACCAGTAAATTATACAATCCAAGTAACTTCGGTCGGGAATCTTGTACCTAAGCATACGAGTATAAGGACCATAATGAATTAATCAAGAAAGCCTTATTTGTAACATAACAACAATATGGCTACATAAATTAACAGGTGTCTGTGCATCTTCTTGCAGAAATAAATTGTGATGAAAACTTTCAACGTTTTTTGTTTACATCTCGTTCATCACAGCGACAAATATCTGTCTACACGAACTTTGGAAAAAACTGACCCGAAACCTTCAACATTAAAATAGCGAAGGTTTCTGTGAAAACCACTGGCTTCGATGATATCGAGAATTGACGATTATTAGGGGGTCATTGGGTCATCACAAAGTGACACGCGGTTGATCTCATTTATCACGTAGACTTAGAAGTCTTTTAGCATTAAAAACTTCTACAGTACGTACTAAAATCTAATCACGACATCAAAACTTCACGCACGACTTTTGAGCTATGCCTAACTAGATCGAATAAGCGGCTAATTAATACTGGCGAAGCAATTTATCGTTTACAGAGGATAATTATCAAGCCGTTCGGTCATAAATCTTATCTCGAAACTGCTCCCTTCACATCACTTTATTTATTTATTTATCACTTTACTGTGCTTAAATATTTCAAACTAACTTTTGCCTATGGGAATGTAGGTAATACAGGGATTAAATCAAAGCATCAAAACAGCAGAAATAAGAAACCCAGCTAAAATGGAACCTTGAATCCCTAACAAATGGAAAATTGGATCCTGAACAACAGGAAGCGGCGCCACGGTAGGCTTAGAAAGAAATGGCGTGAGGAGTTGGACTCCTACCGTAAGGATCGGTCAGATGTGGCTGAGGACAAAGAAAAAGGGAAGAATGGAATAGAAACCTTTGCTATGCAGTGGGATAATATTTATTATAAAACCGAAAGTTTGTGCACTTGTTGCTTCTTCATGTTCAAATGGCTGAACAGATCTTCGAATAGAACACAGGAGTTTATTCCCAGGAGTATTTTCCCTTGGGATAATTGTCTACTATCACGCCGGCGAAGCCGCTGGCAGCAGTTAGTAAAATTATAAAAGTATCAAAATTATCACTCAGGTCATGGTCTAACGTGTGCCGAGTTTTGTGCAAATCCATTTAGCATCAATCATATCGCTTAATGAACATCCAAACTTTCACGTTTTAAATGACATTAGTAGGATATGTAAACATTATCGTGTTAGTCCCCTATTTGATCCATTACTATCGAAGCGTAGATAGTTTCACCACATTAGGCTAATCGATATATAAGACCTACTTTCCACTTATCAATATTTTATCTTAAAATCAATAAGTGACTTGGTGAATTCAATACTAAGATGTTTCTTACTTAAGCGGAATTCGTAAACAATGAGTAGGTAGGATACAGATACCTGTTCATTGTTCCAGACTAACACCAGTGATGTAACTAATCTTCATTTAAAAGAATGTATGGCTGATCGTAAGTGCAGCAATCTTCAACTTTGAAAACAATTTTTTATTAAATTCAATCTAGTGATGCCAGTTTTTATACCAGATGCAGACAGTCTTTTAACGGCAATTAATGATTAAGTTTCCAATTGTAACTTGATTAGATGCTTGAAAATCTCGGTATTATAAGTGGTATTGAAAGTAAAGCAGTTATTCAAATGATCGAACATTCACTATTTGATAACATTTTCTTTTGAACTGTGCCCCGTCCAAACAGCTCTCCTACCGGTAAAATTTTGGCCGTTGTAACTGAAGTACGCAGCGTGTCCCAGTTCTTACAAAACGTTCTTAAGATCGACACTCACTTGGACGACTTCGAGCTATGTGGGACAGGCGAACGGACTCGTCGACTACTCAGGTACAGAAAACAGGCTGTTATGAAAATACTTATTAAGAAATAACATATGCACTGAGTGGTTAATTAAATGTATTGCTGCGGATTGCCGTGCCCCTTTGATGCTGAAAGCTGTACATTGCATTTAACTTTGATGTTCTTGATTAAGATTACGTAAACCGGTACAGTTTGTAATCTAAACTCATTTCATAAAAAGTTAGAACTGTTTGTTGGTTGGAGGTAAACTCTGCAAGCACTGTTTACGAAAATCTTACTGATAGCTACACCTATCACTAAGTGACACCGGCCAATTTTTATTCAGATAAATGACACACTCCATTACAGTTTAGGGCACAAAAGCAAAGTCGCGACAAAGAGCTACCACTAATGGCAATTTTTGATGGTCCGTATTTCTTTTTTCATACAATTAGATGTATTATCCAGCACTAAAAATATCTAGCAAGTTATAAGACAAAATTGACAATCACACTAAATTGATAAGTCAAAGATAACGTAGCGTAAAAATTTCAGGTTTCTCTCTTGAATCCTTTTGTTAAGCCTAGTAAATAATTCCATCTCAATTACAACGATTTCATAAAATCGATTTAGGTTTATCGATATAGATCTTTTTGTGGTTGCAGGAAAGTGGAACAAAGTACAAATGATTTTAAAAATGAAACTGTCTTATTTGTAGTCACGAGCGCAGCGTGCTTTGTGTTAGCTTATGCTCTCACTTACCTTTATTTTTAATGTAGTTCTAACTGTTAGTAGGTACAAGTAAATGGACACATTGAAAACATATAGATCATCATCTCAATCAAAATGATCTACTGCTATTCGAATCGACGGTAAACTCGTTAAACTGTTTGGGCCTGGTAGATGTCTACGTTAACTGCAGCTACATTATAAGTAAATGCCACCGATGTAGCATTAACTGCTGTATCACTTGGGGTACTCCAACATAAACTCGAACCAACAATTGTTATGTCCGTGGATCTCATAAAGTTCATGCACTGACTGGATCATAACACTTCTTCTTTGCGTGTTGATGAACTCAAATTAATTTTTTTCTGACCAATATATGGCAACCCGTACCGTTACGTCATTGGCCATAACACTGATAAACATTAAAGTGGCCTCTAAAAACAGATGATCAATGAAATTGAAAATGACATCCTCGCATATTGCCCGACGAACTCTTATATTTTATCTCTCGATATTTTATTCCTTCCAGTTTAAAATGATATATTTACCAAAAGTCATTTCTAACCATTTCTGGAAAGAATACGTCCTATTACCTACAGAAAGAGAAATCTGATAAAATGCATCCGATTTTGATTAAATAACAAAGATGCTTGAGAACAACAAAGGACACGAGTGCACAAATTCTTATAATACATCGTCTCGTGGGAGTCAATTAAAGAAATGGGTTAACGGTTACTCTACAGCCAGTTAATCGTAGGGTTAACATCAGAAACTACTCGATATATCAATACAAATGCAGTTTGTTGTTCTAAAGTACCACGAGAGGAAGAAACGCTTTTAATTTTGAAACGGGAAATTATCAAATAACTCCTCCAGCTCTGCTGTGGAGCGAAAGGGAATATCAAACTTTTACTGACTAAAACGAACGGTGGTCTTTTAGCTGCCTTTTGCGTTCCAGGGCTGAGGTAACTTTTTCTAACTATACCATAACCATACAATAACCGTACTAAAACCGCAAGGATTGCAACAAATTAAAGAAACAGTTAACGATAATAATTCTCACAATATAATCTATTGATACCACCGACATTGAGGCTGTAACGAAGTGTGAAGATCGCGGCATCAGTACAATTACGACTGTTTTATTACTTATAAACTGTTTTTGTTTGTCTCTCGCACGTCACGGCTTGGGGAAATTCACTTCCTACTTGAGAACGTCATGTTTTCTTACTTTTTACAACTATTTTATTAATTTTACCCGCTGCACTTGCACAAAGGCCGACTTGCTAAAACAACTTTCGCATGGTAGGTATGCTAAAGAAAACGGCGTCATGTTGGCCGGTTATTACCCCTGCATACGTCGGTCGGCCAAACGAGATAACCTCTTGATATTTAAATCCACTGCCAACTCGCACTCTCGTAGTTTAATGGTTCACTAATGAGATGGAGCAATGGAATGTTAGCTTGCGTTGAATTTCCAAGCGATATGTTCTATAGGTAACGGATTTTCGTTTTATTATGAAATTAACGTTTCTAAGTTAACTCGTATTTTCACATGATGCAGTCTGTACGTATGCACTTCTTATAAGGTAATTGAACCGTTACAACCAGTCATGATTTTAAATTAAGAGGCTGATGCAACAGTGCATTTATCATTCGTTCATCAAGAAGATCGCAAGAATATCTTAAACTCGTAATTATCACTATCATATTGTGCAAGCAATTATTGACTTTATTGGAAGAAAAGTGAATTTGATTTCTATACTGCTGATGGATATACTCGTACTGTTTATCACGTTTACGTCAGCCTCTATTTTTTTTTGGGTGGGAAGAATGGTGGTGGAAGGCAACAATTAATTTCTCCCGCTCTGGGTGAAGCAAGAGGATATTATCAGATTTTTACGATATCGATTATTTTTATGATATAAGATTTTTACGGACTAAATCCCACCCGTGTTCCTCCAAGGGCCCTTATTACTTACGCTAGCCTGTATTGTTGAAATCTACGATTACCTTTATAAAAAAATAAAAACTTTGTAACTAGCTATAACTACAGTTAGTGGTCCAGCCTTGTGCCAGTAACAGATAAATGACAATTAACGATTTCCTGCGCTCCAAGATACCTGAACGTTGGCCAACGTATGTCACCCGTGCAGTCACCTTTCTATATCTTGAGTCAGGACCGCTAATAACCTGATCATCGGTATTGATTATATTAAGAGATTTGGAAAAGATGATAACGTCTTTATGTCAATGCGAAGTTGGTTTCTGAAGATGGACTAAGTACGTATTATACCAAGTACTTACACACAAGTAGTAACCATCAGTTAATTGATGTTAATCTGTTGATTTGCCCCATGAAAACATACTTTCATCACAATATACAGCCTACACGTAATCCTTTCAGTGATTACAAAGTTAGATATTTACTCAATCGGCAATTTATGTAAAACTAGTCTCAGTCAGGAACAGATATTCAAATGTACCTATCAGATTTACAATTAAGTAAATGGAACTCTCGAGCAGGATATGTCGAACCGCCTATTATATCAAACAGATAATATAAACCCCCTACATTGTGCCAAGTGTCATTTTGGATAAAATAATACAAGTTAGATTGCGCGAGATATTAAATTAAATCTATGTGGGTTTCCTAGCTATTTATAAAACAGGTAGTCCATTAAGTAAGGTGATTATTCATTTTACTAGTGTAGTAATGACTTGAACGACATTTTCAAGATCAGGAAAAGGAGTCGGAAGGAAACGATCATATTGTAGTGTAGGTATTTCTTGTTACATTCTTGAAGATATGTAAGTATATGTGAGTAGCTGCAATGTATTTAATAGCGTGTAGGTTTAGGTATTATATGTATTAAACAGAACGCTGATAGGTAGTTTATGTTACAACATTCGACACTTTTTGTGCAAATTATGTAAATATGCATTATTATTTCACAAAAATCGTTTTAAAATTCTCCCAAAGGTTACAAAAAAGGTATCTATTTACATCTTAGTTGTAGGTACTTAATTTGTTCTTGGTAGGTAAAAAAAATCACCTGTGCAAACATTTTTGTTGAAACAGTTTGCGAAACAATCGGATACTTAATATAATTTTACATAAATCTGCCATAAAGTAAATGATACCTATTACGTTGGAGATACATCATTTAGTATTTTATCGTTCGATCTTCATGAAACAAACTATGCCGATGTAACACATCTATCAGAAATATTAGTAAACGTAATTTCATGGTTACTGCAAACTTTAAATACCGCTCACATGCGAGTTCGTCTCGAGCACCGAGGGTTCCGTAGTCCGTACAGACTGAAATATTTATAAACCATACTAAGGGATAAACTTACCCTTGCCGTTGGAAAACTGTTGTTTCCATACATCGACAATTCAACATAGGTCACGATTAGTTTGCCAACTGCAATTAAGTTTATGCTTGCAAAAAAAAAAAACTTATTTTGTGATGTCTATAAAATTGGGTCGGATTTATTGCCTTACTTGTAAGAAGCAGTGTCATGTACCATGATATCTAGACCAATAGGAAGTCCGCATAATATGTGACATAAACGGAGCATAAGCTTGATATTTTAACGCGTTCCTGACGAAAAGGGTCTTGAATACTTGATAGACGGAGAGACGGACAAAAAAGTAATCGTATAGGTTCCATGTTTGCTTAAAGCAGTGTTAGTGGCGTTTTTTAGGTTCTCCAGAGAGCATTTGTAGGGACATTTTGGACACTCTAATAAGTGGGCCATTGCTTGATCAGGAGCACCGCACTCGCACTGGGTGTCGGAGGAGTCTATAATACCCTATTTTGCCAGGTTGTGTTTGCAACGGCCTACTTAGGTGCGCAGTCTATTGATTGGTTTCCATATAGGCCACTGCAGATCGCATCCGAGTGGCAGATGTTCCTGGGGCTGAACGAAGTCGGGCGGTTGTGTTTTTTTTTTTTATGGTAGGTAAAATCATCCAATGACAAATCCCGCCTTTGGGTGGGGCGGGAGATACTGTCAGACTCTTACTGACTAAAAACCTACCCTGCTCCTTTCATTGCCTTCGTCTCAGGGCCCCAGGTTTCATTTCCACATAACCTTTGGCTCCAGTAGGCTTCGGCCCTGCTGGGCCCCTACAGTTTGCTGATAACTCCTTGAGGCTCGCGGGAACAGTGCGCGCCGTAAACGACTTGAGCTCGGACCGGTCTGTTACCGGACGGACGGACAGCGAGCTACCCATTGCCCACCGTCCTCGAGCCCGCGCCTACGGTGGCCGGAAATCGGGATCGGAATCCCGGCGGCGGCGGCGGCGTGTGCGCCGTTGCCTGATGCGGTCTGCTTCCTCCTTTGCTAACATTACTGCTTCGCAGAAGGAGGCGACCGCCTGCCATTCCTCCTCGCTCCGGAGCATGGCCTGAACCAAGCCCCGGCGCGAGAGATCGCCGCCGCCGATCGCTCCCACAAGGACACGGCGATGTTCTTCCCAAGCGGGGCACACCTCGACTGTGTGCTCCACCGTGTCCTCCGGGCGGTCCGCACAGTGGCGACCCCCGAGCGTCATCTCCGCACGTATCTTGTACAGGTAATTCGCGAACTTGCCATGTTCTATTAGTACCTGCGCCAAGCAGAAGGTGACGACGCCGAGAGGCCTTTCCAGCCACGGGCAGTTGTAAATGGTGGCACTACTATTCATATTTTTACGGAACCCTAAAAATATGAAGAGTAGTGCCTCTGCAGGTCACAATACAATAGATGGGTGTAAGTGAACCCACACTAGCATTGTTCCATCAATGTCACCTTGATCAGCGTCGCCTCTCTAAATACAAGGCGCAAGGTTGCTGCCTCATTAAAAACATTAATAACCTACATGCTTGGCAAACTTGATGGAGTTACTTGCAATTGATATTAAAAGGCATAGATAAAAAATCTATAGATAAACATTGTAACAGGAAGTGACTTAGTTGGCCAGCTCACTTATTGCCTTTAAAACATACAGTAGTCTATGTTAAGCTAGTGACCCGACCCCTGCTTTGCACGTCTCTACTACTTGACAAAACAACAACGATTTTTTTCATTAAATGATATATTTTATGCTCTTTTTTAATTTAAGTTTTACAAATTATGATTTTAAATGTGACTATGTTTTATTTGTTTTTTTCTTTTTATGAGTCTACGATTCTTGAAATAAGTTGTTATTATTATTATATCTAGTTACACGTAACTTTCCGGAATAAAAAAAAAAGCCACGTCGAAAACTGCATCAAAATCCGTTGAGCTGTGTAGATACACAAAAAAAGGTTTTATTTTGTTACACATACATAGAAATTTATAGATGTAGACAATAAAAACCTGGATTAAAATGAAATTTACAGTCATTCGCGTTTGTGTTTTTTTTTAGCTCTATTAAATCAAGGAAGTGAATATTTGTGAAAATCTGGCACTTCGTTATAATGCTATACACTATACAGTCAGGATTTGAATTTAGAGGAAATAATTTGACTAAATTCGACAAATTGGAATATCCGATTTTTTTCAGATATCTTTTCTTTAACTTAATAAATCAAATTGAACGCTAAGTTCAACGCCACACTCGGGCCCCCCACCATTCAAAATACATTATATATTGGATAAAAAAAAAGCAAAATAATTTGCAAAAAGGAAATAGTGGAAATATGTATGTAATGACTTTAAAAGTATCTAAGTACGAGTATTTATAGCCTAACTACGTAAAAGTGAACATATATTAACAAATACAATTAGGTGTCAAAATATTTTTTTACACTGGTACGCCGGAAAAAAGCCGAGAAGAGTGGCAACATTGCCACTTTGTAGAGCAATACTAATTCTTTGGGCAAAGAATGAGCCAGCCCTTTGATCACGCAAATTGCCGATCAGTCGCAGAAAAAAATATCCTTGAGAAGACATGAAATAGTGAATTAACCGTTGAACTTTCAGTTTCATGTTCCATCAAAGGCTTTCTTTGACGTCATTTTGTGACGAAGTTTCGTTTACCTACAAGCACATTCATGGGTTTTATTTTATCGTTTACAATCTGGTATTTATTTAGTAACACTTATCAGTCTCTTGTCTTTATCCCAACAACAATAACAACGGGTTCAGTTCGGAAGAGAAAGATAGATAAAATTTCAATTCAGATAAACCAGCTAGAGATTTCTTAACTTGATGTTAACTCAACTAATCACAATATCACTAACCTTAATTGGATGTCCGGAATTATAACTACAACGCATTACTTACATTAATAAATATTTTCCTGACATTTAATTAATTGCATTTACATTACCTCGAGAAAGTAGGAGCGCTTTCCCTGGTGCAAGAACTTCATGAATGGATATTATAGTATCTGTTTTATCGTAATATGCAAATTGAAATTGCTTACAGGTAGTATATAGAACTACCGAGGTCTTGCTACTTTCATCTATCTTCAATAACTTGCTTATTGACTGTGTATTATTATAAATAAAATGTCAAGACTTGGTAAGAAAAAAAATATGACCCACTGACTTATTATTCAACGCGAAACTTACAAAGCTCTAAAGGTTAAAGCAATTCGATTGTTGGGTGTTTTTTAAGACAAAAAGATTATGGATCAGTACAAGAAAAGAGCGGTCTCTAACTACTCGTAGATATCTATACTCATGGTAATGCTGCATTAGGCGAAGTCGGAGTGTGGATGAGAATGATGAAAAGTATGGCATACGCAACTAATCACATGAACTTAGTTTGCGGGATTGTTCGATACTGTTACCACATCCCGAACGCATAGCGTTACTGAAAGAACACGGGGTTTTCGTCAGTTCTCTACGTTTTCTATAAAACTAGTCGAGTTTTTGCTACACGGATTCTGTATGCTTCTTTTTTGAGGTGGGAAATGGGAGCAAAATAGTATGTATGTCCGACTACAGTAACTCAAGATTCCCGTAGCGTTCAGTGTGCATATCTCTCCTAGAGCTCTGCCAAGAGCGGTAGAAGTCATTGAATGATTTCCCACTTCAAAAAAACCTCATTACAAAACTCTAACCTTTTTATTTTTATCGTCCAGAGATTTTTTTTTTTGTGAGAGCCTCATATAATTTTACAGATTTTTCGAATAGCAACAAGTTATCCTTAAAATAGTAGTCAACTGTGAATTTAGCGTATATAAGCTAATCGTTGTATGTTTCTCAACACACATAAGAGGTATAAATCGAGTTAACATTTTTGTTATGTATGTAGTAGTATGCATGTAATGTGGTACAGCGGTATTATCGTGATTATGTTGGTTATTCCGTAGGTTATCAAATGATGGTAAGGATTGGGCGCCTCTTGGGTGCTTGACTGCGATCCCACCTGATGGTAAGCGGTGAAACACACTAGTTTATGAATTCTCTCATGGTAAAAATAAATACTTTTTGTAGATCATTGTAATCTGTACCCAGTTGATATTTAATACCTACTGTTAATTCTATAATACTCGTATTAATTGCAAAAAATATTCAAATGACTTGTTCGTTGACCTGTCTCAAGAGTCGAAATAGTGGCGCCAACATTCAACGTCGAACCGCGATTGCCATGAGTATCATGTTCCAACAACATTAGTTCACTTACGCCCGAGTTGCTATAGAAATAGGTATTATTATAATATTATAATTATACTTGTCTAACTTGTCTCCAAGGTTATTTGGAGCGCGGTGAGAATGGACCCAAATATAAGGATCCTGTTTTTGAGTGTCGCGAGTGTGCTAATTTGCGGCTATTTGATCTTTTAAATGTTCGGGGTTTTTAAAAGTTAGTGCCTCTGGAGAATCTAAGACACACCCATTGTTACTGCGGTGACATCGTGTGCACAAGTAGTAGGATCACCGCTAAAGTTTACAAGACGATTAATATATAGATGAACATCATCATTTCAGTCAAAAGACGTTCAATATTGGACATAGGTCTCCTCCAAGGGTTGCCACAACGACCGGTTCTGTGCGCATACCTCGAAGATATTCGCAGGAGAACCAAGGTTACCGACATAGCCCGAAGAATCGCCAAACTGTGGCAGTCGGCAGCGCACATTTCTCGCAGAACCGATCGTTGATAGGGTTGAACGATTCTGGAGTGGTTGGTGAACGCATATCAGAAGACACAGCGTTGGAAGGCCCTTCACAAGGTGGACCGATGACCTGGTGAGGGTTGCGGAAATCCGATTGATAAACATAATTGCGAAGTAACCGGAACCACAAAAAATTTTAAGAATTTTGAAATTACTGTCCCTCTGGGAGGTTATTGTGTCGTGACTCTTTGATGGCTATTAATTTAGTTAAGCCATTAAGTTAAATAATTCGTAGTATCTTAAAATAATCACAAACATTGTACTAGGGCGTATCTTCTCGTCATTATCTATGTTAATAGTTGATTGATTGAACGTATTCCTTAAACATTAAGTCGAAATCGTGACGATCAGCACGTTATAAATACCAGGTTAACAGTACACGTAGGCGGTTCGCCTTGCTGTACTTGTCACTTAGAAAGCCTGAGACAAAGGTCTGTCTGCCAGTTCACTTGCGTAACTCGAAATCTGCGTGTCTAATGATCGCTTTCGGGTCTTACGATGATTGATTACACGACAGTTATGCAAAAGAGTTCAGAGTGCAGGCGATTTTATTACGGTCCCATGTATGTTGAACGTGTGAAATTAGCCGTCTAAGTACTGAAAGCTTGTATATTTTAGCTTAACTTTGCAGGTAGATCATGAATCTACATAGTCGTTTCAGTCTGCCATGTGAGTATAATGTCGTATGACACTCAGGCAAGTTGCACAATAAATATTTATTTCCCTGTTCCTTTCACAGAGACGCTAATAGTCTCATTTCGAATAAGCACAGTATGGTACTAGCTCGTAGTGAGTCTTTAATGGATGTAAAAGTGTTGCATATGCATCTGGGTCTGACCTAAATAGTAGAACGGAGCTCAGAATATACACAGTTTGTGGTTACGTATATTCCGTGTTTCCTAGTTTTTTGCTTGTAGAAATATACATTTAGCGTTCTCTTCAGGTCCAACATCAATTAGACTCGTCATCTTACTCCAGCTAGCTATATTATCTTGGCCACAGTTGGTACATCATCATCATTATCTTGTCAATTATTGGGGTCAGAGGAACATGTCTTTTTTCATGGTTTTCCGTTACTCATCATCTCAATGTCCCCTCTTTCTAAACATAATTATCATCTTTTACAGTTCATTCGTCATTTATTTGTTATGTCCCTACTCTTACAACCATCCACATACAAACTAGTACACGAAACTTTCCGCAAGACATTTGCCTCATTACATCCGCAGTCGATACCTCTTGGCAAGATATGCGTATCTAATCCTTTAACATCTAACTCTATGAACTAAATTCTTAGTTGACAGGCTCCTAATTGCTGGCTTATTTTGACGTCACTAATTAACATACATAGCAGCATTATTTGCTAAGATATTTAGCATACATACCAAATGAAGCGGGTGATAATTGTAGCCGTAATTACAGCTAATCATTATAGACTGACGGTGATCACTTTGAACGTGAGACCTAGCTCATAATATAAAGTGATATGTAGATCGCAGTTCGCAATATGTCACAAGCGAATTTATAATGAAGTATCAAAACTTGTAGCACAGGATAAAGGCTGACTTGAGACAAGTTAAAAACTGGAGTGGTTTTACGAGTTTTTTTTGTGTAAGTATGTGGTGTATTTCTGATATATAATAGGTGTTGCTGTTCGTAGATACTAACGAGTGTCTTAATCAATTGCAAGACTGGTACGCAACTTTTATTTGAGTAAAAGTGTGTATCCGGTTTTGGGTTTGGAACACTATCTACCGGGACCGACAAATAAGATTGATCAGTCGAGAGACACACAAAAATAATCCGTACCTATCTATGTCGCTATACGCAAAGGCAAGAAACGCAAAGGGCAACTGAAGGAACACAGATGGGTCTTAGTCAGTAAAAATCTAACGCTTTCTCTCGCTCCACCCAGGAACGGAACTACAAAGGAATTTAAAAAAAACCTATGTAACTGTACTGTTTGAACAGACTTGCCTTTTTTATCCCTTGTTACTTTCAACGAAGATATTAAAAGAAGCTGCCCAATTTATTTACACCTACAGTCGTTGTGGAATATGACGAATCTTCTATGAGTTATATCAAGCCTTTATTAGTATCGGTTATCGACAGACAAAATGGTAGGCGTAAGAAATGATTACACAAGGACGCAAGTAACAAATGTTTTCAGGGGAATACAGCCTGTATAGAGACTCATTAAAGGACGATATTCCTTTGCGTGCAATGGAAAGGAAGGAGTTGTTAGTATGCGCACCGATTTGTAGGAAATAACGGAACGACCAGTTGGTTGACGACCGTCTAAACTTCGCTATCTGCTCTATGTGTAAGTTTAGAACTAGTTGGAAATAAATATTCATGTTAATTATTCTATTTACTTAACATTAAAATGATTAAAGTTTATTTAAGCTCTGGTTTATATACATTGGACCATGCATATTTTTGTAGTCAATGTAGGTAACACAAACCCATCACTATATTATTAAATACTAGTTAGGTGTTTCAATTAGAGTAATTCCCTATATTTTTGATGAAGTATCTACTCACTTGTAAGCCTGGTTATTATTATAAGTATCTGTAAGTATAAGTAGGTATCTCTGATAGACTGCAATATTGTAGTATGATGTACCTAGAGTACCTTCAGTACCTATCGCACCTGACTGTGTTCACATGATAATTATTATCATCAATATAGCATGAGGCACCACATTTTATCATCAGTAAATTAGGTTCTGTGAGAATGTTTCAGACATTTGCTGAAATCGCATCAGAAGTTTAAAAAATCAGTGTCTAAAAATCCGACCGCAACAAACAATTATACTCTATCTGTTTAGGTACTTCACTAAACGTAAACAATCTTGATGTCTTTTTATTTAAAAAAAATCGTTTATAAGACTTACAAAGACTATTTAAATTAAGTCGATTACCTAACATTGAGGACTGGGTCGAGACGGCGCGGGAGGTTTGGAAGGACTTGGGGGAGGTCTTTGCAAAGCAGTGGGACAGTAAGGGCCAATAAACAAAAATCTAGTACTTAGGAAATTGCCACCTCAAGCCCTTTTAGTTTTTTTACACTTAATTTTGATGTACCCTGTTACTTTCACAATCATAACTAGGGAAAATCTGACAACACCTCTCGTACTAAAATGCAACAAGCCATTAAGGTCTGGGGTGTATTAAAGACATATAAATACATACACCTCAAACAAAACCCTCCTCTGGCGCAATTGGGTTTAAAAGATTGGTAGTTATATATCAAAACAACTGGTAGAATTCATTGATAGGCAGATCATTCCTAAAATAATGTAAAATAAAGTAAGACAATGTCTGTTTCTCTGATTTCTTTTTCTAATCATCATATTTATTTTGATATGGTTTTCATTAAGAAAATGACCAATAAAAGGGGAAGTTTGCTATAAATACATATATATAGCAACTGGCTGAAATGCATACTTATTTACAGATAAATTACACCCAGATTCAGAACAAATGATCATACTCATCACACAAACATTTGTCCTGGATGGAAATCGAACCCATGACCTCCGGCATAACAGTCAGGGCCAACTAAACCAACAGGCCTACTTGCTTGAGATTTAACTAGATTTAAATAAGATATTGCAAAACTTCTTTCATTAATTAATTATGGAACTTATTGAACTCTTCTGAGACAATGATTGAAATGATATTTTGTTAGTAGGTTTAAACTAGATGAGGCCGGATTGAAAGCAATGTTGTAAGAGTTAAATTTAGAGTAGTTATAATTTAAATATTAGTTGTAGTGGTTTTTCAGATACACTATTTACAACAGTAGCCTAACACTTTCAATTTAAATTCAAATAAGAAAAGGACTATAGAAACTCAAAATTGTTATTCTTTTGATTGTTTAAAAAGTGTTATGGTTTTGAAGAAAGTGTTAGCCCTATAATGTTGTATAATACTTGAGATAATTATTATTTATTTTGAAAATGTACAGAATATCAATTATGTAACTTGTTAATAAAGATCCATCACAATTTATATTTAAATTTTTAAATACAAACTTAGCTAATAAACATAGTTAATCATTTTTAATTCTATTTTATACCAGAATAAAAAATACTGTAGAGGAATACCCAATGTGGCTCTGTCAATCAATTAAATAGAGAGAAGATTAGGTATGCATATGTACCTTAACAAGCACATACCTACATAGGTATTTTGAATAGCTGAATGGTACATCCCTATCTAGGGTGATCTCTGGCCAAGTTTGCCCCGCAAACATGATCAGATTGTCACACCACCTTCGCCACGATAAACAGAGAAGTTGGACACAGAAAAGGCTTTTAAAAAAAAAGTGGTACTTATTAAGGAACACTAAGTATACAAGTATCTACATAGTAGGTACTTAATAGTCAAATCAAATTTAATTATAAGGAATATATTACCAGAAACTTATTGTAGAGTTGAAACAGCAATTTTAGACAGAACTATAACATGCAGCATGCAAGTTTATTTTATGGTGATGATATTGGTAAAACTGTACTATACTGGACAGCGAAATAAGGGGTTTTTTTTGGGGAGGGGGGGAGGGGGGGTGGCCCCACCCCCCCCCCCCAAACCCCCTCCTGAATCTAGGAAACACATACTTTTGGAGATATTCAAGATTGAAAATTTTGAGGTTAGGAATAAAAAAATCGTAAATTTTATGCATTTTTGGGTCTAACTTGGGGATTTTAGAGGAGGGTGTCACCCTCTACCCCTCGGACCATCCCCCCACAGTAGCAAATGTATACTTTCAGGTATTTAAAAATGAAAAAAGAAAAAAACAATTTTTGTCCGGGAGTGCTCTTCCACTAAATATTTGAGTACTAAAATATAGTTTTCTGGGTGGTTTAAAAAAAAATAACCACGAAGGTGATGGCAGGGTCTGTTCGCTCGCTGCGCTCGCTCACTAGACCCTGCCATCCCCTTCTAACCTAAAT
Organism: Leucania comma; assembly: GCA_958295575.1. NCBI lineage: Eukaryota > Metazoa > Arthropoda > Insecta > Lepidoptera > Noctuidae > Leucania > Leucania comma. The sequence continues at coordinate 17,839,960 of OY282466.1, forward strand.
CTATCCGAGTCGGGGTGCCCTATATTCGTTATGCAAACAAATTGTCTTGAGTACTAAACAGTTTTTTGGGTGGTTTAAAAAAAAATAACCACGAAGGTGATGGCAGGGTCTGTTCGCTCGCTGCACTCGCTCACTAGACCCTGCCATCCCCTTCTAACCTAAATCTATCCGAGTCGGGGTGCCCTATATTCGGTATGCAAACAAATTGTCTTGAGTACTAAACAGTTTTTTGGGTGGTTTAAAAAAAAATAACCACGAAGGTGATGGCAGGGTCTGTTCGCTCGCTTCGCTCGCTCACTAGACCCTGCCATCCCCTTCTAACCTAAATCTATCCGAGTCGGGGTTCCCTAATTATTTGGTACGCAAACAAATTGTCTCATCTCATTTTTATTATTTCTTTCTAAAAACTATTTAATAAGAGGTTGGTAAATGAAACACTAATAAATTCATTATCATAGAAACTACAAATAAAATAAAAAGTGAACAAAACCCATCAAAATGGCGTCAAATAATACGAAAAATTATCGATTTTAATTATTTTTTTTTCTCAAAAACTATATATTTCCTAACATTGAAACTTTGCATAATTACTTTTTAGACATAAACCTTTTCAATAAAAAATTATGAGCTCAAAACTCGCTGTCCAGTATAGTACAGTTTAGCCCGAAAAATTATCGATTTTAATTATTTTTTTTTCTCAAAAACTATATATTTCCTAACATTGAAACTTTGCATAATTACTTTTTAGACATAAACCTTTTCAATAAAAAATTATGAGCTCAAAACTCGCTGTCCAGTATAGTACAGTTTAGCCATGATATTAAATTACGCATACCTCCAGCAATTTCATTCACCTCTTTTAAATAGGTAAACAAACCTGAAATTAAAGAAAACCATCACGTGAGTATGTGGATAGAAAGAAGGAAAACAATATTATATGAAGTAGGTATATAGAAACTATCTATTCCTACCTATTTTTCATGCATCCCATCACAGGATATCATAATAAATATCTCCTTTAAAAAAAAAAACGTAAAATATCTAACTAAGTTCAGATAACTTTTACAATGAAAAAGACATCAATTGCCTATCTATATACGGTACCTGCATTTGAACAACAGCAGTGGCCACTATATTTTAATTTATTTTGTTTGATTTTATTGAGGAAATCGGAAAAACAGAAAACAAAACCAACTTGCGAATTTATTTAAACAGTGCGACGAACTTTACCAATTATTCAAACATTGGATGACAGTTCTCAATCAGTGTTACCAATTTTCGTTTGTTAAAATAAAACAAAAGCCACCTGCTCCATGCGTTTGTTGCGTTGTTTTATTACAACTACTTTTCAACTCTAGTATAGTACGCGGCAAATAAGTTGAACCAATTGCTATGGTTTCGTGCAGCCCCCTACTTCAATGGAGACCTGAAAATCGGTTATTACGCATTCAAGATCGACCGTCATGTAGTTCAAATTGTGTGATAAGGATTATAATTTTCGTGTCTCACTCTCAATAGGAGTGGGGGGCTGCGCGTAAACATAGCAAATGGTTCAACTTATTTGCCGCGTACTATAGTAGGTAAGTGGTATAATCCTTGACACACAAATTGAACCATAATGGCGATCGACCTTGAAGGTGCAGTAAATAACCGATTTCTGAGGTCTCGATCGAGGCATAGCATATTCAGCCTTTTTTTTAATGTTCCCACTGCTGGGATTCGGGCCTCCTCTCTAGGAGAGGGTATGGGCCGTAATCCACCACGCGGGTCCAGTGCGGATTGGCAAATGTTACATATCTTCGAATTTTCGGTTCTAGGCACCGGTTTCCTCACGGTGGCGGTGTTTTCCTTCACCGAGTTTAGAGACTGCTCTCAAAACTGTGAAGTAGGCAATAAATTACACAAAGAAATACGTCTGGCTGGGTTTGAACCCGCGACCTACAACTCGTAAGTTGGGGCCATTACCACTCGGCCATCACTGCAGGGTGCAGGCTCTGCTTTCTCTCAATCGAGGTAGGGGACATTTTATATACACCATCTTTTGAGTTGGGAAATTACCTATCTATTGAAACTTTATGTACAGTAGTGTTATGGGCCCGACAGTTCACAATGTACTGCCTGCAGCTATTTCTGGTGCCCCGACACAACAGCAAGCTTTTTAATTTCTTTTTTGACGAATTTAAGATGTACAGTACGGCCGACGGATCTTAACGCGTCTGAAGTTAGGCGCTGCGAATTTTAGCGCTTGTGCACTCGTAAAAAAATAAATGGTTTGAAAAAATAAATGCCAATAGCAGTTGTTATTACTGTTAACAACTTATTGGAATTTTTTTTTTATAAAAAAAACATTTATTTGGCGCGCTTATTTTGAGCGTTAAATTTCGCAGAGCCTAACTTCAGACGCGCCAAGATCCGTCGGCCAAACTGTAATTGCGTTGACGTAAATATTAATTGGACTGAAAAGGATTGTGACTTCTTTCATTATTTTAATTCGTGTCAAATCACGAATTCTATTTATTTATTTTCTTGTATTTTCTTTAATATTTTTAGATTATTATTATTAGATATTGTAACGTAATTTATTTGTAATTAATTGGTGAATATAATGTAAAGTTATGTTTATGACTTGTAAAAATTTCTCACCAATAATTTACTATGACTATCATCCTATGACTGCTTCAATTTACCGGTCTAGGTTTTATTAACTAAAATCTCATCAGTGTAGTTCAGTTCATCTTTGCGTTATAAGGCCACTTTTCTTCGATTCGCCGTAACCCTACCGGATATCGACCTTGATTGGCCTCTACGGTCTTGCTGATATCTTTTTGAGGTGCGCGCGTATCACTTCGGACCGTCTACAACTTTGGCTTGGTTCTTACCAGGCAGCCGGACGACGGGCTACCCATTGCTCATCGTGCGTGACCATGGCCGGATCAAGAGCCAGGTGCTAAAGGTCACCGCCGCCTATGGCTAAGCGCCCCCAAGAGGACATGGTGGTTCTCCACCCAAGGAGAACACACTACTACTGGATGCTTCACCGGGTCCTCCAGGCGGTCCACATAATGTTAACACCCGGGTGTTGGGCTTGCGGACGGCGTGCAATGGGTAGCACGCTGTCCGATCGTCCGCAGTAACCGACCGGACCGAACCCATGTCTTCGACGGCGCGTTCTCTTCCCGTGCGCCTCAAGGAGCTGTCAGCAAATCGTAGAGGCCCAGCCTGCCTAGCTGCAGGCAGGCAGGGTCGAAGCCTGCTGTGGTCATGGGTCAGCTTCTAAAAAGAATACCCGGCCCCGGCACGATAGGCAACGAAGGAACGGGGTAGGTTTTTAGTCAGTAAGAGTCTGACACTACTTCCCACTCCGCCCAAGGGCAGGATTTGTCATTGGATGATTTTACTTACCATAAAAAAAACACCCGGGTGTTACTTCTGCCTGAATTCGGAACGGGAACATGTCTGGTGAGAGTCCGCGTCATGCGGAAGGTGAGAACACTGTTCAAAATGGGACCTTAACACCCTAAGTTTACTGGTAGAGAATACTTAAGGCAGTAAGTCCATCTTGTACTTTTGTGTTGTATACCTTAAAGAACCTTTTGAATACCATAATTAGAGACATAATAGAAAGAAAATGTGTGTGGCTTCACAGTTAAATAAATCGAAAATTTGCTTTTCAAATATATAGGTTTTTCCCAAATTTTCAAACAGTGATTTATACTACTTTAAACACTGTAATCTGGAAACACTTTACCAACCATGAATTTTTGGCGGGATTTCTTCATTTTCTTCTTTGTGAAGTTCACTTTAGTGGCTGTTTTACATTACTTTGGATATTGCGATTTAAAATTGCTGTAGTTTTATATCTCACGATTTCTCACGTGTTTATATTGAAGCAGGTGCAATTTCGGAAAAATGGAGCTGATAATTTTATTGTGTTTTTTTTTTTTTTTATGGTAGGTAAAATCATCCAATGACAAGTCCCGCCCTTGGGTGGAGCGGGAAGTAGTGTCAGACTCTTACTGACTAAAAACCTACCCCGTTCCATCGTTGCCTATCATGCCGGGGCTGAGCCTTCCTCTCAGAAAACGGCCCTTAACCCCAGCAGGCTTCGACCCTGCCTGCCTGCAGCTAGCAGGCTGGGCCTCTACGGTTTGCTGACAGCTCCTTGAGGCGCGCGGGAACAGAACGCGCCGTCGACGACTTGGGCTCGGTCCCGTATGTTACCGGACGATCGGACAGCGTGCTACCCACTGCACGCCGTCCGCAAGCCCGCGCCTACGGTGGCCGGAAATCGGGTAATTTTATTGTGGTTGTGGTTACCTCAGCGAAGATTACCGAGAAGGCTGACATTAGTTATCCATTATAAATTGGGTGCAATACAAAGTATTTTTAATTGGCAGCCGTCATTATTCTAAGGCTAGCTACCAAATAGAAATACTTTGTACCCGATTTATAACTATTCATACGAAGACAAAGCTCAAAAGACTTAGTATCCAAGTCAAAAACAGTAAAAAAACGTTTTTAAAATTTTCAAATGCGTTTGTTTTTGTTTTCTTTTGCGATTTTTCTTTTTGTTTTCCAATTTTAAAACAAAAATAATTGATTTAGTATTATGTACAATTTGAGAAGGAGAGAGATAAATACAATAAACCTACCTTACCTACTTTAAGTGAGTAATTAATGTTTTATTAATTTATTTTACTTTATAAAAAATTTGCCTGCGCCTGCGGCTTCTCGCATGAAATTTGAAAATGCGCCTAATTTTATTCAAATCCATTCAACCGTTTGAGCGAGAAGGAGTAACAAATACAAACATACAACATACAAACTTTCGCGTCGCGTTAATGGTTTGTAATTCCCATAAACCTTCGATTATTTAGAACATTTACCTATTTTAAGCTCTCTGACACATCACATTATTTTGAAAAATGTACTGTAAAATTTGAATGTCTAAAATACTGGAACAAATGATGAAGTGTTCTTGCTAATTGTCAAGCCTTTGTGATTATGATGCTCATTTGTTGTTACAAATAGCTTCTGACAGTTGCTTCACACACACAAAAGTATAAAATATTTATATAAGTAGTCCATCTGCACTCAGGTTTAGTGCAGCTACTTAAGGTGAAACAATTTTCAAAATTGATTCAGTAGTTTGTAATATTAGTAGCTATAGATTTGCTTTGATTATGCTCAAAATATTTTTGCATTATCTTTTTTAGGTACCTTGGCATTGTTTTATGCAAATAAATATACTTACTAATATCATATACTCATTAGACTTGTGTATTGTTTTCAGGTTTGTGTTATTTTGAAATAGTGCTGAAATGATTGCTTGAAAAGATAATTGCTTATTTATCATCGCTATGAATTAAGTATGCATGCTGATTGGCTTTCTTTAGCAGGAGATTGCACTGCTTTAAGCAACCATGATGAACATCTGATTTGTGAGTTTCTTTTATTTTATTTAATTAATCAAGCCCCAAGCAAAGCTATTGTCTTTGTATTGTCTCTTATTACGGTTTTCAAAGGGTTAAACATAGAGCATTAATTTGGACCACTAATTGTATAATAATAATAATAAAGCGTTTATTTTTCTCCACCACATAATGTAAAATAACAATTCAAAAGTTTAGTACAATACAGTAACAATGAGTACATTTACATTATTGTTGTGGAGACTGAAGCCTGTACTAGGAAAATCCTGTGTTACAGGCCTCCAGACCTCCACCTTACCCAAATTTGTTACAAGCTCTATAAATATTTACAAAAAACGAAAATTTTGGTTCGATGGAAAATAAATAACAGTTTAAAGACATAACTAATTCAATACAAAGTAAAAGTAATGTGTGATTGTGCATCTGAGAGATACAGATCCTTGCTGAAACATCTGAATTATGGTAGATATAATTTGGTAAAATTAAATTTTTGATCATTATAAATCTGATTTAATGGCACGGCTGGCGCAGTAGTTGAGCGATTAACTTCTGTACTGTGTTCCAAATAAATACTTTTATGGCCTATAGTCAGACAGGGGGTCTAGTTATGTATATGAGTCTATATTAAAAAAAAACAACGCAAGTAAGTTTGCCTTCTGCGGTATTCCCATCCGATTATATTTTGGCTAGAGTGAATAGGCTCTTAATAAACTAGTGCACCTTACCATCAACAATTGCTTCACTGGTTACCACCAAATGGAATTGCAGTCAAGCTATAGTTTATATATAAAAAAAGCGTTGCTTGTTTTAGGTAAGTACAGTACGTTCGACGGTTCTTGGCGCGCCTGAAGTTAGGCTCTGCGAACTTTAGCGCTCAAATTATTCGCGTCAAATAAATGATTTATAAAAATAAATGCCAATAACAGTTGTTAACAGCAATAACAACTGCTATTGGCATTTATTTTTTCAAACGATTTATTTTTTTACGAGTGCACAAGCGCTAAAGTTCGCAGAGCCTAACTTGAGGCGCGCCAAGAACCGTCGAACGTACTGTACTTACATTATGAACTTAGCTCTGCATATGTACATAATTTTTTTAAATATTTATATAAGTATTACCTACTAGCTTCTGCCAACGGCTTGGCCCTCGTGAAAGAAGAATTTTATACCAAGGGAAATTACTCTCGGAATAAAAAGTATTCTAGTATGTGCTATTTTACGAATTGGTCTATTCGTATGCTAAATTTTATGCTAATCAATCCAGCCGTTTGAGCGTGATCCCGGGAGTAACTTACACACTTACATACGTTCGTGACTTGCGGACGGCAAGCATTGGGTAGCTCATCTTCCGATACATATGTGTACAAATCAATGTAAGTACATATTTGGATTTCGTCGCTGGGCCAGCGCTGCGCTAAAGGCTGTTTGCTTAGAGAATAGCACTGAAAGAGAAAGCCCGAGTCGACGACATTTGTTCCACGCGCGCAAAGTCAGCATTATAGACAGATAGGGCCTGTTAGTCTAGTGGTTAGTGGGCCTGACTGCTATGCCTGAGGTCGTGAGTTCGATTCCCACCCAGGACAAATAACGAGGAGGAGTGGCAGGAGCGAGGAGGAGTGGCAGGCGGTCGCCTCCTTCTGCGAAGCAGTAATGCTAGCAAAGGAGGAGGCTGACCGTATTAGGCAACGGCGCTCACGCCGCAGCCGCCGCCGTAATTCCGATCCAAATTTCCGGCCACCGTAGGCGCGGGCTTGCGGACGGCGGGCAATGGGTAGCTCGCTGTCCGTTTGTCCGGTAACAGACCGGACCGAGCCCAAGTCGTTTACGGCGCGCACTGTTCCCGTGCGCCTCAAGGAGTTGTCAGCAAACCGTAGGGGCCCAGTAGGGTCGAGGCCTAGTCTGGGGCTCTGGGAAGGTATGAAAATGCATACCAGGGCCCTGGAACCAAGGCAGGGAAGGAACAGGGTAGGTTTTTAGTCAGTAAGAGTCTGACACTATTTCCCGCTCCACCCAAGGGCGGGATTTGTCATTGGATGATTTTACCTACCGTAAAAAAAAAAAACCCAGGACAAATTTTTGTGTGATGAGTACAATCATTTATTCTGTGTCTTGGTGTTATTTATCTATAATATATGTATGTATTTAGAAATAAGTATATAAGTTCGCTTAGCTTAGGATTGAACGGTGTTGTGTGATAGTTGTGGAATATTATTAATATTATTATATACCAAGACTGCGGGATTGTTTCAAAGAGCTACTGCGGCCCTAGAACGCAAAGGGCAACTGAACGACAACAAATGGGTATTAATTAGTAAAAGTCTGATGCTCTCTCTCGCTTCGTTTGATGATTTCTTATCTCAAAAAATAAAAGGATCAATAGTAGCTGCAAATAAGCCCGATGCTATAAATTACTACCGTCACCACAATTACGGTTATAGTTTCAGAGCTGCGGTTATAGATACAAGTGTGTCAAATTATAATATTTATTTATTGTAAGCGTGTGTTGTACGCAACTGCTCGTTGGTTGTACGTGATGGACGGGTATTGTGTCGGCCTCATACTTGATTCAGGTCGAGGGTTCGCGCCAATGTAAATTGAATGACATAAAAATAATTAAAGAGGAAATTCATATTTTAGTGTCAGTGCTTTCCGTTGCACAGCTTCGCTAATTGGTAGAGCCGGTCTATGTTTGGTTGTTCATGGTTTGTTTTGAATTCTGAGAGGGCCTTTCCCCACCCTACGCCTATTGTCAACGTCGAGCATGGTTTAAAAGCTTTTTGCTAAAAACTCTGTTGGCATTCAGTAATTCCGTGATTTACTCGAATATTTCACAAAACTTATTCCAGGAAATAAGGTTTTTTTTAAACGCTTAAGTTTTGAGAAAAATTGTCGTCATTCAGAATCTCAATTAAATGTGCAAGGCTTCTATTTATGTAGTTTTTAATGTTTTTTAATATATAAGTACATGATAGAGGGCCAAATATCACGTAAAATAGCAGATTTTCAGAGGTCTTCACTGGATTAGTTTTACACAAATTTGTGTTTTGATTTCTATAAATAATCAAAGAAAACTATCTGATGAAAAATGTGCACTATCTTCATAATCACGTGAGAGCCCCTGCTGTATGAAAATGTACCTCGGGTTGGCCGCTTATAGCAGTAACTATGGGTATAAATACCATGAATCCAATTATGTTACATCCATGGTCTTGTGGCCCAAGACCTTTGTTGTGCTGTGTTAAGAGCTAGAGCAGAAAAAATCTAAATTACACTAGTCCATCTTATTTCCTGTGCAAAAAAAAAAAGACCAAAAACAAATTACAGAAAACAAGCACCTTCAAGATTTTTTTTTTTTTTTTTTTTTTTTTTATATTTTATAAACTAGCACTTGACTGCAATCCTACCTGATGGTAAGCAGTGATGCAATCGTCGATGGTAAAGCGCACTAGTTTATTAAGAGCCTATTCACTCTAGCCTTGAAGACGCCTAAATTATAATTGGCCGGGAAAACCGCAGCAGGCAAATTGTTCCAGTCCCTCGATGTACGCGGTATAAACGACGAGGCAAAACGCTTAGTCCGGACCGTGGAAGTTTCAACAACGTAAGGGTGGATATTCGCCGTACGCCGGGTTGTTCGATGGTAGAAAGGAGATGGCGGTATCAAGTCATGCAATTCCCGCGCACACTCTCCAAAATGCATCCAGATTTTTAGCTTTATTTGCTTTTTGCAGTCTGTTTTGTAGTAGCTAGTGTAGATTAATCATTGTAGGGTTGATAGAAAGATAATAAGTTATGTTTCCATAAAATCGTATTGGCAACTAGTTTTCAAAACAAGAAACTGGTCAAGCGGGAGATAGGTAGGTGCTGATATATTTCGTTTTGCTTATCTTCCCGCGCAGGTTGTAACTCGTATGTGTCAATCGTGGAAAACGGGTTATTCTGGTGTCCCGTCCATAGAGCCACAAGCCACATACAGCCTAGTTTATATTAATAGATTATGTGGTTTTGTTTTATTGATACCTAGAATAAATATATTGTGAAATAGTTCATTAAACTCATGTTTCCAATCGCTTTGCAAGTAATTACATTAATCGATCAGGTGTATCATGTTTTATTTAAGTAGGTATAGGCTCCAAAAATACGTAGCCCATCTAAAATAATATTTAAATAAATTTTGTTAATAAGAACTAAATTAAGCCAAAACTAAAATTAGGAGGGAGCTGATTCCTGACATAGGTTTGCCTAGTTCGAGAGTCGGAGGCTTCGTAAATTGTATCAACCTTATTTCTATGACTATAAAGACTTAATTAGTGTTATTTATTGTCTAACAAATACTAATACAATATAATATTATTATCTTTTTCCTTACAAATTCAAACATTGACAGACTATATTTGTCCCTGTTTAAAAGTGAACTAGACTGGTTCCTAAAAAAGTCGTGCTAGTTTATTTTGCAAAACGTTTCGCTTACTGACAGATCATGTTTGTCGATGTTTCGATATCTATTGAATTAATTAATCGAACGGAGAAAATAAAAACTGGTTGCTTTTGGACTTTTCCGTCTTTTTTTATCTACCGCTAGAGAGTTTTGGTTTAGTCTAACCTACAAAAGTATTTGTTTGGTTTTTGGTTTCATATACTGGCACTAGTTTAATAAGAAATATAAAGCGTTTTTCAATTGTTCGCTTACATAACATTGGCGGCTAGATGTGAAGTAGAAAAGCGGTTTAGCGAAGTTACTGTTTTATATAACGTAAAAAAAAAAACTGAAAATACATGGAAAGAAAAGAAAACTAGATCAAGAGATAAAAGGTAAAGTTAAAAAAAAAACAGATTAAACGTGATCATCATAAAATAAGAAGGTATAATTTTTAGTGAATGAACATTTGTATTGCTTAAAAAAAAAAACTCTTTCTCTTGATTTAAACTAGATGTGAACCAATAAATTAAAAAATGAGGTAGGTACCCTATTGTGCTTTTGACAGCAATAGATCATTACCTCTTTGTAGATTCTGAGACATCCAATATAGCAATCTAATGACTTTTTATTCCTGGTGGGTATTATAAAATTAAATAGAAAGTGTTAGTCACTTTCACATAACGCATAGAATTTACAGTCGACTTAGCAACAATAACGCGGAAATATGGGATTCCGCATTTAACATACCTACTGGTATTAAGAGTTTTGCATGTCAATTATAATTATTTTTTACGCGTTTGTTTATCTATTGTTTGTTTCATGCTGCATGCACATGTTTTGAACAACCGAACTATGAGTTCGTGACCAAACTGTTCACGGTATCACACCAAAACATTCAGGATCTTAGCAAAGGTGAGACGGTACTTCACGCAACAGCTGCTCAACCTTTATCAAGCGCAAGTTCGATCCTGTATGGAGTACTTTTCTCGATTGTAAAACGTGCTAAAAGGATCATTGATGCACTAATCGAGTTAAAATTCCAAAACGCCGAGTTGCTGTCCTGTCGCTTTTCTATTGTTTACATTTCGAGGGGTGTGCATCGAAATTGAACTGCAGATGTAATTCTGTTTAGCCAGTTCCATCATCGGACCACTAGACGTATTTCCGGCGATGTGCCACCGGTATATGGTGGACATCCCTCGCATACGTACAAAATGATTTGGGAACACTATAATTAAATAATAATAACATTTAATTATTTTCTCCCCCAAGATAAATGCAGCAGAATTTCGTTAAACAAAAGCATTGGTAGGTATTAAAGATTGATTATGGAGGGGATACCCCTGCCTCAGTCTGTGTTTCTTGATAGGATTGGTCTTCCCACCTTTCTTTAGTGTTCGTCGAACCGTTGAGCTACATGAATACTGAGAAACACTTGCACTGATTGGATAGGTCATAATTCCTTAAGAGTCACTCTCAGACACTAATCTGCATGATTCTTACATGATTTGACCTTTACGTGATTACTGAATGAACGTTAAACTAACGACCTCCGAGTTTGATTCGGTGTTTCTTCTCGGGTAGTTCACTACGAAGCACTGGTTTCATCTATTTTAATTTGACGTATAACTAATTTACAAAATAAATAAGATTCTTCATTTCCCCTGCTTTTATAGCTAAAAATAAATATTCATATTCAAATCTTTCCTTATGAAAAAATGTCTCCGCAAGGATAGTAAAAATATATACTCCCTTTCTCTAGCCTGGACAGGGCAACGCTCCCAATAGCACCTTCTCCATATTGTTATATTTAAGCAGTGGTCAAGCACGATCTGTGTCTGTATTCCCAATAAAGGAGGACAGGAAATCTCATTTCCTTGACTTAAACTAGAATGTTAAAGACGCCAATAAAACATTCTAGCCGACAGTAATTAAACGTCACTGTAGTTTTGCCGCTTTTCGCAAGCGTGGATAGGGTATTTGTAACAGATCTATTTAGAGCCTATCAAACGGAAGATTTTCCTTCATCAGCAACAACTGATTGATCAATATTTTATTTTGTAATTCTTTTGTGATTTAATCAAAATTAAGACGTCTAATTATTTAACAAAATCTTCATCCAGATCACATCTCGCTTACAAACACGTCACGGTAATAAACTACATGAAAAGAGGGTTGCGTGACAAGCCAATATTTTGTCAAGAATTTCAACGCACGCGTAGAATTGGAGTTTTATAAATCATCAACAGGCTTTTGTTTGAACCTAGCATGTTATTATTTTTTAACTATGTAGCTTACCGGCTTGTTCCACTATTGTGCTAAAGCCTCTTCCTCTCCTTTTATCGCGAGCTTTATTCGCGAACCTGTGCGTTCTCTTCCTTTTTAATATGATAAGTTAATAAATGAATGCTCGTGTATCTGCCTCTTACGGTCGAATGGTCATAGACGTGTGGCTGTGGAGGGCAGCGTGAGAGGCGAGGCGGGTGCAACGTCCTGCGCGCAAGTCGCTGCTGACTGGCATACGTAATGCGCCCACTACTAAGGGTCTGCGCGACCGTGCCACTTGTGTTCAACTTATGTATTTTGAAGAAGTTTTTTTTGAATACCACTTGCTGCAAAAATACTAATAAAATATATAAAAATCCTTATAATTACTCTGATTGGTCGTCCTTACTGTCTTGCACGGTGTGAAAATAAAATCATCAACAAAAAAATTGTTAACTAAAGCACTAGTAAAAATTAATTTAAAAAATCACTCACCTCCCCTTTTGTTAGAGGCCAATGACAGCTATACGCTAACCGTCGTACATATCTACTATTAAAGGTTCTAAAATATAAACTAATAAATAGCTTATAAAAGTTGATGGAGTTGACTGACCTCTTAATATTATTCTAACGCTTATTACGAAACGCCTGGTTTAAAAACGTACTATCGTTTAGCGGTATAGACTTTTGTAGTAATTCTTAATCTTAAAGAAACTGAAGCAACTATTGACAGTTCACATTGTTCTCGTAGAGATAGTAAATGAGTAGCATATCGAATTCAGAAAATATCGTCTTTATCATTTGCGTTGCTATTGAATCAGTGTTGAAAAAAGATGTACCTTCTCATGCTAATAGCAAGATACGCTTTTTTAAATGAATTTGTTACAGGCCAAATTATGTTTCAAACTAGTCATTAAGTTAAGCAATGGATATCCCATGAATGGATATCGTCGAACGTGTAAGTGTATACTAGATTACAACAACATACCATAAATAGAACCTCCTCCTTTTCGAAGGCGGTTAAAAAAAAGTTACCCTGACAGCATTTAAGAAAAACTTCATTCAAACGCGCAATGTTAGCTGCACTACTGCAAAGTGCAACAGAACAAAACTGAAAGCCACAGTAACCCCCAGAGGATTGTGCGTAGCGTTCATGAAACATGAATATTACCTGAGAGCGTACTTTTTCTGGTACTAATCATAAACATCGTATTGGCGAAGATTGCTTCAAGATTGTCTTTTAATCCAGCATTATTCTGGCATTAAGTAAACGTACTGTTTCGGATTAAAACGATCAAAATTTAACGGTGTATTGATGAATGTTTAGTTTTTCTGTTATTTACTTGATTATATTTTTGTGCATCTGGATTGAGGGCTAAGTGATATTAATTCTTCGAACTTTAAGTAAATCTCTGATCATTACCAATTTCGGAGAGGAAGTTTAATTTAGTTTGATTGAATGTAACTGTTTTGATTTAATTTTTGATATCAGTACTGTATCGTATATAAGTAAATAGTACACCACGAACTATCTGCGTATCTTTTTTTCCTCTGTCAAATCTATCTGAAGGTTGTCTGTAAAAAATCACTTTTAGCTTGCGCGGTCAAGCGTTTGCGCAAAATTTTAAGTTCCTATTTATATAGTTGATTTTTGGAGTATATTATGGAGTACACCCATCTATTTATCGGATATTTGGCTAACCCTATAGCCGAATAGCTAAATATCCGGCCTAATACAATTTATATTAAAGTCTGTATGTTTTAATTTTTGTTAATCAATCACGCCCGACGATTGGGACGTAGTTAACTTACACACAGGTACAAATTGTAATACACCAAAACTTTCTTGTTTATAGGAAGTTTTGTGTCAATTTTATTAATTTATTACTGGGAATAAAACCCATTTAACGCGAGCGAAGCAGCAAGTAATATAATAAGAGATTTCGTTTGTTTTTGATATTTATTTTTCTTAACGACTAGATATTCAGTCAGTATTTTTATTCTAATTAATATAGTTACAACTTGTGATGATGATATACATATTCACAGTGTGTTAATCAGTGGCACATCTAGATTATTACTATACTAGCGAATCACTGCAGTTTCATATGGGTACAATTTGTATAAACAATACTAATTTTCTAGTTTATTACTTTTTTTCCATTATTGAAAACTGTACCAAAATCCGTTGCGTGCTTTAGGAGAAGTTAGCGGATGATCACAAAGTCTGATGCGCAAAGTGACTATGTAGAGATAAAAAAAAAAAATGGTAATCATTTTGATTTCTTCCTTGTCAACTCGTTGTGTTGACAGTCATCTTCGTTTCTTGTTGCACCATCTTGATCTAAGCTTACTTTTACGTTTGGCGTACCGACTTCTTTTAAGTGAAGTCTCAGCAGGTGCCATTTCTTCTGAGGATAGGATTCCTCGGTTCATCCATCCTTAGATCTGTCGTAAAAACTTGAATTCGAATAATATTGGCCTCAACACTTTGTTTGTTGCTCGTTACTTTTATCTATGTTCATACTTCCAACTGGATCTGTTTCATCTGCATCTGTCGGTTCACATTTTATGAATTCTACCGGAACTTCTAATATATTTTCGGGATTAATTTTTATATTAAGGGCTTTTTCAAATAATTCTATCTGTTTTTGTTTCTTATTTGCAGGCAGTTTTACTAGAATTATATCATTTCGCTTCTTTTGACAATCAAACTTGTGCGGAACTACACCATTTTTCAGTTTAAGGAACCCGCCCTTCATTTTATATTGTGTGTAATTTTTCATATCCGTCTCAATCTGTGCGAGAAAAATATTGTTTAATACAAAAAATTTTAGCTATAGTTATTGTAAGTCCTGCATATACAAGTATTATATATATATAAATATAATACATTTGTATAGATATGTTATGTGCCGTCCGAGCTATTTTAATAATAAGCAATATTATTGCAATTTTAATGTGATTCGAATATCAAAACAAAGCAACTTATCTTCATAAAAAACGTGCACAGTAGCTGTAATCAAAATACTTTTTTAAATCATAGTAATACTTACGTCAAAATGATCTTCACAACAGTATCTAACGGTTTTGCCTGACAGAGGAGTTTTATCGTTCCTCTTCATTATTTTGCACCATTCTGCTCTAGTTTTTGCGTCTTTCGGAACTCGAAAAAACAGTTTATTTGGTGCAATTGTTGTTGTATTAACACAATTTGGTACAATACAGTATTTGTATGAGGGCATTACGTGAAAATAAAAGACAATGAAGGTGGATGAAACAAAATAATCACCCGTGTAGCCGAGAGCACTGCGATCAACTGCGTGTAGACGCGACGGTCGACGCGGGCCGGCGCGGTGGGAAGGGGAGAGATGGGGCAGCTCAGTGGGCGACGAAAACGACCGATGACGTAATCCCTGCCAAACTGTGCCGCGTAGTACGCGTGAGTATGTATCGAGTACGTCAGTACATGGCAAAAATTGCTGTATTTTCGTTAATTCTTAATTGAGATTGTCAACCTTTTCCTTAACTACTAGGTATTTCGCATTTTTAAAAGCTTTTATTTTGTTTCATTTGTATCAGTGTTTGTTTGTTTCTGAAATCTTGCGGTATCTGAATATTTGACCCACTTCCCAATGAAATGTTATTATGATTTGGAGCTGATTAGATGATTGATCTGGAAGGTAGCCCTAATAAAGCTGGGAATCTATAATAAATGGCGCAACCCATCCAGTTTGATTGCGTCCATCCATCCCTAAATGAAAATCAGGCTCTGATGATAAGTATAGCCAGAAGGTAGGTAGCTGGAAGCAGCTGAGAACTGGGTAATAAAACGATACTACGCCATCGAGCTTGGGCTCGTATGGTTAAGGTACTTTGATTCTAGGGTATGATGATTTAGTAAAGGTAATAATTGGATTTGATGTGGTTTTTAACATTTAATTATTTATTATTAAAAACAATTTACATTAAAAAAAAATAACCGACTTAAAAGAACACTAAAACTATGCTTATGAAAAACTCCATTAGTACTCTCCTCGGCGAACTATGCGTCCTTTTGAGCTGAATCATTGGACAGTCGACGTATTTTAAATTAATAAGTAGTTGTATGTCTTATTTGAGAAGCGCAGAAAACTATCGATTTTTATTATTGTATTTGCAAGACTACACGATTGCAATAACTCGCTCTTATTTCAAATGCTATTATTATTATCAACAAGATTAAAAATGGTAGTTGTGGTAGGTTGATTGCCGCATTATTTCTAGCTAAGTTTCCGGTCATATCGTTCTCATTCCGGTGACAATCAATGCAAATACTAGCCATCTAGATATTATTTTAATGATGATCATTACATAGTAGCTGCTTGAATAAATATATGAAATTGAAGTAATATTTTGACTTGTGGCGGGCTCGTTTTTTTCGTAATGGTATAACTAAACGCCAAAAAAATGAACTGTGTTGTGTCAAAAGCACTTAAGTCGCAAAAATCGCAAGAACAGGGTATAAGCAGAGTAAGTTTAATAAGCAGTGGTTACTGCGACTGCGCGAACTTACGGTGTGGCGATGCATGATTGGATAATACATTACAAATGAATATGAGCGATGGGTCTAGATACATAAAGGTCAGAACGGTATCGATAGTTTCTAATTGCTTAAGTAGACCTCTATGGATATCACATAAAGTTATTCAGTGTAGTGTAGTGTAATCTTTTAAGTAATAAGTTTAAAAGCATAATATTATCAGTACGAGTCGGTTTTTAAGTTTATATCAATTACGTCTCCCATTCAGTAGCGGAGTTTACAAGGTAGGTAAGTACAGAATTCATTGTTAGTTTAATTTAAAATTTGGATTTGTACTTAAAAAAAAAAGAAAGTTACTGTTCTAAAAAATTCAGTTTGCGACATTTATCCTTTGTTGTTGCAGTATCTAATAATTAACTGTTGTGTAAATTTACGAACCCTTTGCATACCAATAGGGCTGTGAGGTCATACTGCAGTGTTCACTGCTTATTACATCAAGCATTAAATACTTCATGTTAATCTACCAGTAAATAAACCAATGCCCTAAAGACAGAATAACGATCTGGTTAGGGTCATTGAACATCGATTGATTTGCATAAAGTGGGACAATGCACGGCACACAGTTCATTGTAGTAATAGAAGTCATTACCATCATTTGTTATTATCAATAATTGACTATGGCTTTCCATACTTACACAAGCACCTGTAACTTTTGCAGTATTTATATAACTGTGGGCTAATAGCCAACCCTGTATCTACCTGTCGATGGGAGAGCAGACTTTCGCAAGGCTTAGCGATGAAAACGTAACGCACGATCGTCACGATTCGTATCATTTTAAATGGTTGTTGTTTTAAAATTAGCTTTGCAACGGTTGAGGCCGCTTAAGTGCGACCCAGTACGAACTCTTTATAGTTGTTGCAAAATATACAGTTCAGTTCAATGATGTTGCAATAAGTTAGGCTTTTATAGCAGTGTCGGTAACCGGTGAAGCGTAGGTAATCAGATTATAAACGTTCGGACACAGACCCACTCTTCGTATGAGAGATTGGGCCATCCAGACCCAGTGTGCATTTGTTGATGTTACATGTCTATGTTTTAGTTCTATTATATGTTGATTTCCTCACGTTTTCGGTCACCGTTTTCTGAGAGCAATGGTGAGAAATACAAAGAAAGGTGCCTGCTTTCGAGACCACGACGTACAGTTCGTAAGCGCTGTAAGAGCTGTAACCATAAGTCATCTCATCACTCCTCTAAAAACAATACATAGGCCGAAAAGTCACGAAAAGAAATTTGTTGAAGCGAAATACCACTCACTGATTAATCACAATAACATCATCAAACTTAAAATTTGACAGGCAAGTTCTTTATAGGGTGTAGAAGTCCGCTAAGAACGGAATTTACGAAACTCCACCCCTAAAGGTGTATCGCCGTGTCCTTGTGGGGGCGATCGGCGGCGACGATCTTTCACTCGGCGCCTTGGTGCAGGCCATATTCCGGAGCGAGGAGGAGCCGGCGGCAGGCGGCCGGTTTCCTTCTGCGAAGCAGTAATGCTAGCGAAGGAGGAGGCCGACCGCATCAGGCAACGGCGCAGACGCCGCAGCCGCTGCCGGTATTCCGATCCCGATTTCCGGCCACCGTAGGCGCGGGCTTGCGGACGGCGAGCAATGGGTAGCTCGCTGTCCGACCGTCCGGACCGAGCCCAAGCAGTCGTCGACGGTGCGTACTGCTCCCGCGCCCCTCAAGGAGTTGTTAGCAAATTGTAACCCAGTTGGTCGAAGCCTAATCTGGGGCCTTGGGCAAATATGAAAGTATACACTGAAACGGGTATTTCGTTTGATAAATTAATACAAAATTAAAAGAGTAATTTGTAATATATTGGAAGGTGAAAAATTTTACAAGGGAAGTGACAATGACATATGATACAATTGTTTTTTATTCACGCTACACTAAGAAGTTTTAATTATTAACTAAAAGAAGTTCCGCTACATCACCCCCCTCTTGAGACCGTCAAGGGCGATAGTAGTCAGGGAACCGGGCCAGGGCCCTGGTACGAAGGTAATGAAAGAACGGAGTAAGTTTTTAGTCAGTAAGAGTCTGACACTATCTCTAATTTGAGATGTCATTGGATGATTTTACCAACCACCAAAAAAAAAAAAATAGGGTGTAAACCGACTTTCATGGGAGCGAAGCCGCTGGCAGAAGCTAGTGAATCATATAATACTCTAAGTATAAACAGCACGTAAGCTTTGGTGTCTGTGTGTGTTTGCAGTACTACAACGCGGATACTTTGACCATATCCGAACACGGAATCTGCCTTTTAACTTCCATTATTAAAATGCATTGATTCCAAAGTCCATTTTATGGTCAGCCATGACTAATATAAGTACCTACGATGTCTGTGGTCATCGCAGATGTATATCGATATGTGGTCGCATCGCATGTGTAGGTACCTATAGAATCATGTTTGCGTGTTGATTGTTCATTATCCTTCAAGTTCTAACTGCGATGCCAACTCATCGAACGAATTTATTTGAGAATAATAGTGACTTGAAGGCGAAACAATTTAACTCCCTATTTTTTTTCTATGACTAGTTTCTGTGGGCCTCTGTGTGGCAGGTTGCGTTTACGTTGCATTTAATGAAATAAAAATGTCGTTTATATATATTCCTGCAGTCAAGCTTATTGTTGTGATTTGATCTTATTCTCACTAAATTAAAAATTGAGGTATCGGTGGCATTAAACGATACCTTGGTTTATAAAAGACATTCCAAACACGTTTTGTTAATATTGACCTAGAACATTGAGCACAAGTTTGTTTAGAGATTTTGGCAATCATTAAATTGATATTAATTGTTCATAAGCACGAAGAGGACTATGAAAGCGTAGAAGGCAAGAGTTTTTGAGTTCTTCACGCGATCATGATTTTGGTTATCTGCCAAAAGATTTGTTACTTATTTATAACCAATTTTATTCGAAATAAAATAAAATAACGAAACCAGATTGTTTTAAAATTTGTGTTTTTAGTTATTAGGTCATAGGAAATTCTCGTTTTTTTTATGTAATTGTACAATTTTTAACTATACTTAATAACTTTGACAAACAAACACACTGTTCGATCGTTAGGAAGAACTGTGAAGTACCTAATATGTATTTGATGATTACGTATGTATTATTTATGAATAATAAATATCTAATAAGCAATATCTTGCTTACCGTTTGAAATACATTGATTTTGCCTTGAAATTTTAATGAAATGATGAAAACATCATCATCCTTTTTTCAGATTTTTTTTATGGTGGGTAAAATCATCCAATGACAAATCCCGCCCTTGGGCTGAGCGGGAAGTTGTGTCAGACTCTTACTGATTAAAAACCTACTCCGTTCCTTCGTTGCCTATCTATTCATATTTCGGAAGCTGACCCATGACCCCAGCAGGCTTCGACCCTGCCTGCCTGCAGCTTGTGGTTATAAATATGGCGATATAAATGAAAACACAATACTAAAAAAAACAACAAAATAAATAATTTCGAAATAGGAATAAAACGACAAAATAATAAGTTTATTTCAGCTTAAATTACTAGTAAATCCAAAGATATCATCACAGCTCAAAATGATCCGACCGTTTTTAAGACGATAACTTCATAGTTTAAGTCATTGATTGATGTATTAATAAAAACCCAAAGTCCTACTTGTAAATAGTAGATGAACATGGAACAGACATTTCAAATTAAGAGATCCCTGATTGCTGCATAACATTTTGGACACGTCTTCAGAGGACTTGGTACAGTACAAGAATTTTCATTTTAATGACGAAGATATCCACCAATAAATTTAATACCACAATATCTAACATCTAACGGTAATACTTATAGGTAACTTGTGTGAATCATGATACTCATAAATCATATACCGTAAGGAGACGGTTGGCGTCTAAATAAGTACATAGAGTACATGTGTAATGTCGCCATTGTTCGCCAAGTGCGAGTCTTTGTCTGCCTGGCGTTATTCTTGAAGATGAAGGTTATGATACTTGGTGGTTTCTTGCACGTGTGATAAAGTTGTTTTTTAAAATAAGAGACGTACTAAATTAAGTCCGAACGTAATTCGTTAGGATTGATGACACCTATTTACAGATTACCTACTTGAGTAATGTTTTTCCTTTTCTTCTTCAGTTATGCCAACAGCTCTTTGAGGCGCGATTCTTGTCGCCAATTCTTCAACGTAAATGCTCAAAGCATTCCTTCCCATTAAACTAATCCATTGCGTTTTCTGCTGAAATACAAGATAGTGCGCAATAGCAAAATGCAGGGGATGTGGAGGGGTTAAAATAGATTTTCAACATGTAAAGTTGCTTCTAAATTCTAAGTGTCTATAATTGTCACTATTGCCAAATTGATTACTTTTCGCGTAGACTTTTAACCTTATATGATAAAGGGAGACTCGCGCAGTCGTAAATTCTAGTTACTTGTCTCTTCTGTAAATATGTACTTTTTTATGATGGGTGAAAATCATCCAATGACATCTCGGTGTGGTCGGTTACCAGACGGTCGGACAGCGAACTACCCATTGCTCGCCATCCGCAAGCCCGCGCCTACGGTGGCTGGAAATCGGGATCGCAATCCCGGAGGCGGCTAGGGCGTGAGCCCCGTTACCTTTGCCTGATGCGGTCGGCCTCCTCCCTTGCTAGCATTACTGCTTCGCAGAAGGAGGCGGCCGCCTGCCAGCCCTTCTCGCTTCGAACCATGGCCTGTACCAAGAGCCGGCGCGAGAGATCGCTGCCGCCTATTGCGCCCACGAGAAAACGGCGATGGTCTGCCCAGGCGGGGTACACCTCTACCGTGTGCTCCACCGTGTCCTCCGGGCGGTCCACATAGTGGCGACACCCGGGCGTCACCTCCGCACGAATCTTGTACAGGTACTTCCCGAACTTGCCATGTTCGGTTAGTACCTGCGTCATGCGGAAGGTGAGGACGCCGTGAGGTCTTTCCAGCATAGCCTATGTAGGTAGATATCTGTTTACTGTTACCTATATTCTATCTCTTCTTTGTACTATTCTGTTATCCTAATGTGGGGTCATTCAAGTGTTACGTAAGCACTACAGGGGGCCTTTGCTTTGCTTAATTTTGATAACATGGAGGATGGGGGGGGGGGGGGTCTGGATGGTGTTTACGTCCTATATATTTTTTTAGTCTTAGTTATTCAAAATCACACGAAAGCATACTACGTCACTGAGCGGCAAACATCCAATGTCATTGAAAACTTAAAGTCTAAAACTTAAATTCATGTGTTATGGACTGAAGTTGATGTTTTTTCTAATTTCTCTATTTCTAGCCTATTCCTTATTTTTAGACTTCTAATTTTTGCTCATGTAATTAACTGATAACGAAACCGGAGTACATTGAAAAATGCATGTATGTAATGTTGACGTAGGCAGGGTTGGGGGCGGTGATAGCTTTGAACTTATTTACGTAGGTTGTTTACACACACATTACACTGGATTCGACCATCGAAAAATATGATCTCTATTGCTCAAAAGTTTTCAGAGAGAAAACTCATTTCAACAACGAGTTTAAGCTCGCCTTTGTACATGAATTGTCAAATGATTATGTACATGCTTAAGTTATGTGTACAATATAATTAATTAAGTCACACTCGTAAAATCCGCTGCAGTCAAAATATTTTTATGAAGTGGTTTTTATGATAACTAGTCTAGCCAAAGTAGCCCAGTTCAAATTAGAAAATGCACGAATAGTTCCACTTATGATAATGATGTTTCGACCTTTCGATGTTTATTCATATGAGTAGCAAATATCTTGGAACTATTAGTCATACCTAATGTTTTTAGTCGTTCTGGTATTTGGCGATTGAAATATAAAATTGATCAAGGTTGGTATAAACTATATAACCTTTCTCTATTATACGTTCAATAAGTTAGTTGATTTAGTTTTCATTTGATAAATTCCAAAGGAAACAACCTCTCCATAAAATTAAAGGGACAAACTTGTTCGCAATGTTGTCGTTGTTAAAAAGCACGTTCGCCGAAAATGAGTCTTAAGACGTCTACCTGCTGATAAACCCGACCCCTGCGTTACCAAAAAAGTCCAAAAAGACTTCAAAGCGAGATAACATTCTCAGAATAGTACGTATACGTTGCAGTTGTACCTATTTATGAAACTAGCTAGTGACAAAGAAAGAGGAGTATTTATGATATTAAAGCTTAAATACTTAATATTATGAGGAAAATTCATCTTAAATATCAATCGTTTTTTATGTCAGCGCCTTTGTATCACGGCTTATGGCCAATATTACAATCAACATTAGTCAACATGAATGAAAATATAATGAACGTGTTGGAATGCATTGCTGTAAATAACAAAACAAATTGTTATCTAAGTTTTATCGCATAATGGGTTTAAACTTTAATAAAGTTAGCCTTACCTTTAGTGTAAAGTCTGTCTCTCGTTGCTGTCTTGATGTTCAATACAAGATACAGGAATAGGTCGACTAAACAAACAACAGAAAAGCTACTTTCAATACATTGAGGACTTAAAATCTGGTTCCGCGATACCGCTATGCACTTAAGGAGAAGTTTACGAACGCATACCTCGGCTATATTAAAACTGCGCGCACTCTACGGCACTGATAATGTTAAAAAATTGTCTTATGGTTCGTTGTGCTTAGAATACAATATAGTTCGTTTGACGGTGGCGTTCGTTCGATCGTTTTATCGTTGAACCGGTAGGACGGGGCGCGATACCTGCCGCGGACCCGTCGACTAATCGACTGTCTGCGCTGTAGGGCACGTGTTTACATGAGATCCATTTGTGTGTGTGCGTGCGAGAAGGCTTCGCTGCGCGTGCGAGTGTGCGGTGTTACCAGCTAAATAAAACTACCAACTAGCTCGTAGTAACACGGAGCTTTGGGAACTGCTAATTAATTTACGACATTCTTGTAAGGTCCAATAAGTAACATGTCTTCATTTTCATTCGGATATTTAATTGACTTAAGCGAACTCTTTACTGGAGCTGCAGTTTTTTTGGAGCTAATTTTGGTATTTTGGTGCTGTATTTTGCGTATTCTATTTCAGAATACTGGACTTAATTTTGAAAACTGCCCATGGGAAAAGCCATTTCAAACACTTGAAAACGGCACAGCAATTTTCTGTGTAGCGTTTGTTTGTAGTGCGTCTTTAGGTTTTTACGCAACTGTCGAATTTCTCTTTAAATTCCGGTCCGTCTACTGCTACTGTCCACTAGTTTTTTATAGATTCATAGTCGGCTCATCTCTGTTCTTGTCGCATGGTCTGTACTCCCTAAGAGAAGTCGGCAGACAATGTCTAGTGGGATATCCATAAATAAGTCTCTGAAAGTACAGTGACACAGTCTAAAATTTCTACTACTTATTAAGTATGAAAAATAAAACTTTTTAAAGGCGCTTGGCAGTTTTTGTATAAGCTTATGGCAACACCGATAACTTAGGCAGCTACGTATACAAAACTGGAGGAGCTTTAATAAAGCACTGTGAAGTATCCTTCGGGTTTAGTTTTATTTTCGTTTATAAATAGCCCACATACTGGTTTGACTTCTTGCGAATACAACAGTATAATGGTTGGATTTCTCAAAACATTTCACTGTATAAATTTTTATAATTAAATATCTTTTTGAACACCAAACAGGTATATGAGGTCTTTTCTGATGCCATTTGTTTGTTTTTTAATGATTAGTTAACCTTATTACTATTTGTGTGTGTGTGGTGAACATGGCCTTTCTCATAGCCTGCTAAATTACTCTTTCGGGGTGGAGAAACTTGGAGGCATTACTTGAGGAGCTTCGTTTACTTGTGATTATACATGTTATGTGTTTTAAATGTTTCCACTGATTCCTTTTGCAAGTCAGGAAATAGATACCTGGTAATTTTTTGAAGAAGAAAATTTGTATTCTTTTTTTTATGTAGTATTTGCATGTTTCAGTTAAATATTTATTTATAATATTGTCCTTTGTTCAATGAACTTATACAACGATCAATCATGATAAAAAGATAAGTTTCTAATATTAAATCATCTCGATTCTGTGGAAGTTGCTTGCGATTGCAAAATTTATTTTGTACTGTTAGGCATAACTAAATGAAAGTCACACATTATAATTTTTAGATTTATTTTATTTTCAATAACATAAAAATGTTATGTTTTTTCATTTTACACATTTCGAAATGAATTCAGTGGGTACCAACCTGATTACTAAACTTTTCACATAATGTTGAAATGTTAAATACGCTACAGTACAGTTTGGCTTTGCATAAACTTCTGAGTCATGGGTCGCATGTTACCTTATTTAGAATTCTTTTTCACTTATTTCCAAATGCTGCTTATATTTGTACGAGCACAAAATCTACTTCACAGCAGTTCATTATAATATTCAACAAAATATATAATATTGTAATCATTTACTCACTTGGATGAATCATACGATACGATTTTTGCTTTTTTTATAATGTGATATGCTATAAATTTTTTGTGATATTTTCAATTTTTATACAAACAAATTCATTACTTTTAAATTACCTAAAATAGGTAAACATGTAAAAAATTACTATTTGGTCGTACAAAAATCGTTGCGATGATCCACCCAATAGCAATATTCACTACAATAAATAGATCTAGCTAACTGGAATTGAAGGTCCCTTAAAATTATGTAATTTATGCTAAAGCTGTGATCAACTAGACACACAATCAATCAACCACGAACGGACGACAACAAAAACTTGACAACAATTCGTAAATTATTTCTAATTTGTTTGAATAATTGACCACGGCTTTGTATAATACTAATTTTATTGTTTTTCGTAATAGTTTGACTAACTCTAAAGAGGCGTCCATATTCATAGCATGAAGTAAAGATGCGCAAATCATCAATTTACATAAGATAGTGAAAGAATCGACAGTTTTACATACAACTCTAAGTAAGAGATATCTTTCTAAATTCGTATTAAAAATGTTAACCGTAAGTTATGTTTGAAAATTTTACAACATCTAAATGAATTATGGTGTCATGAGTTTCATAATTTATGGGAACTTAATTCCATTTAGAAACGAATGTTGTTGACAATTTGCGCTGCGCGTTACTCTAAATATATAAAAATTAAATAAGTTACAACAAATATAATTTATTTTGCTTGCGCAACATCACTCGAAACATTATAATTGGAACCAAACATTTGAAAATACGTGAAATAAGATTTTGTCAATTCGATGCTCATCGAAATTTTTATTCCTATTTAGTGTATACTTATATATTTTAAAATAACACATTTAACTATTTTTAAATAAAATTTATTTTATCAGCACTTCATTATTATTGCTTTTATGTAAGTATCTGAGGTGGGCAAAACGAAATAAAATTAAGATGAGCACAGATGTAACACATTTTTCTATTAATGTTTATATTGGCGGTTTGCACTTGTAAATAGAGAAACGTTTCAGAGCACAAATACAGTAGTATCAACTAAAACTTGTAGCATGGTCAAAATATTTAAATGAATCGAAGATGTTTATGCATCAGAAATACTGTTAGGTAAATGTTTGCAAATAAAAAAATAATCAAGTATATCTATCTATATACATAATTGAATAAACCTGAAGAGGAACTTTTATCGTACAAAATCAATGCAATACGAAAGGACTAGTTCAATGATACAAGATCTTGAATTAAATTCTAATGGTACTAAATTGGTTCTAGAAGTTGCAATTCTTTACAAAAATAAATTTCTTTTGGTAAATGAAGAGACTCAATAGTTGAAAAGAAGTTGTTAGCTTACTGTACTGGGCTCCAAACGCATAGATTGTATAATAGGTATGGTAATTTTGTATGTACATGTAAAACCATGTGTAGATTTTTTCTTTAATTTAGTAATACTATACTAAACTGGCCGTCATATAAGTATCTGCCATGTTCTTCTCCTATATATAACTAGGTAATATAATATTCTTATCTAGATTCATATTTACAAATAATACAGTTCATTACTATTTATATAGAAATTAAAATATATTTCTATCATTCTTCGATTCACATAACGCAAAATAATTTAACAGAGTTCATTTTTGCACTCACATTTACAATATACTTTTGTAACTAATTTGTTACCATTTATTTGTTGATTTCAAACAACTCATTTAGAATATATCACCCAAAAGCGAGTAGCGTTATACTCACGAATCCTATCATATCTTACCATTTAAAAATGCAGAATATGCGAAAACTTGAAGGAATATGTTTACAGTAAATGGCAATTGAACATTATAGTTCGCTCGCATCCAATAGGAACTATAAGATTCACAATGCCTCCGGACGGGCCAGCCGTGCTCGGCTAGCCTATACGTACAGGAGCTGACCGGCCCCGCCCACAGTACACAAAACAACTAGCACAAATAAAATAACTCCTTTCTTATTTACACCCGGTGAACTATTCACAAATTATGGACACAAATCAAAAAACTCTAATCGATTACAGTTATATCGAATAAGAAGTTGAATTATTAATGAAAATTTGTGTTACAGTTTATGCTAGAGTTTAGAATATTAAAGGAGCTCAGTAGCGCCACCGTGTGTGCGGCGGTGCGAGGAACTATACATGCACAACACCGCAGTGTCTATGGCCGTTTGCCTCCAATACTTTACTTATATACCTAATAAATGTTCTCCAACACCATTGTTTCAACAATCGATGCCTCGGTATGTCGCTGTGTTCAATACGACAGAGTGGTCGGAACTTCTACTAGACGATAACACCTTTTCAAGGTGACAGAGATTCTGAAGACATCTACTGTTCGAACGCTGTGCGATATTCAACCCAGCGACACGTGGAGAAGGAACTAAAATCTAATATCACAATATCGGGCTTCTGGCTTCATTGCGAGTTGAACAAACGCCTAGTTTGACTCTCAGATGAACGAATATCTCAGTGTAACAAGCGAGTAACGTAGACGGTAACAGATGTTAGCAAGAATATTTCCGCTCAATTTTGAGCGGATAAACCATTGAACGGGCGAATCAGAGAGTATCTTTTTTAAGTACAAATTGAGATCTTGAGTTTTTTTGTAGAGATGATATTAATTGACAATCCTATACGTAATCCCGTCTACGTATTTCTCGGCAGGTCACCGTGTGTTCACTCGAACAGTGCCAGGAGGTCGTCGGAGGAAGGCGCTCGCGGTGGATGGCTGCCCGCCGACGATGACGACGACGGCGGCGTCGCTAATAGCTCACCAAGCGCAGGTGCGTCTAAGTACGACAGCAGCTCCATCGGGTCCACACTTGTCTCCGGCAATAACTGGAATAAGAAAATAACTGTCAGGCTTGGCTTCCTTTTACTGGTGTTATATGCTTCTAAGTAATATTATTTTTAAGAAAAACGTAGCAAACGTACTCAATTCAACATGGTAGTATTACTTTAAATCGCCATGTTTTACCAATCTATTTTTAGCAATGACTCGATAATGTGCTAGAAATGATTAAATTGAGGCCAGAATATTCAGAATCAGAATCAGAATAAGAATTTCTGTAATACATTATTGCCTGCATCCAGATACAATTATTTATAAATAAATATTGCCCTGCTTCCTAACAGCTTTCCAATTTTATGACATCTTATTAATTTAAATGCCAAACTTATGAGGTATTTTACAATCAGATTATAAAGATACTCACATTGAGATTATCTGTTCCTTCTCCATCTATGACGGCTGCAGGATCAAAGTTGAGGTCGGCGGGTATGTCGACATCGGTGAGCGAGTGGTGGTCCACGGAGGGTGGGCCCGGTGTGTGTGAGGACCCTGGCGTATGCGCACCACCACCACCCGGAGTATGTGCTGATCCTGGTGTGTGTGGCGTATGCGGTGTGTGCGGCATCTGGATAATATGCGGACTTTAAAGTTACGGATGCAGGTTCACAGGTACGTGGACACTTCAGTTTAAGATTAGCCCCATCATCGTCATCGTAATCATCTCAGCCGAAAGACGTCCACCGCCGGACATAAAAGGTCAAGCCAATTGTTGCCACAAAGACCGGTCCTATGCGTCTCGCATCGGATTTCCGGAAGTCTCACCATGTCATTGGTTCACCCTATCGGTGGCTTTCCTACTGGAAGACGCAGATTAGCCCCGTTTACTTTAATTTGTAGTTAAGTTATGAATAAAGCCAGTTGCATTGCAGACCAAGAGCTAAGTTAGTTATGTTAAGCTTGCATCACTGAAGTAACTTTTCATACTTGTATAGACCGTAAACTATGTGAGTAAATATCGAGGTGTAAGAAAAGTACCACAGTTATAAGAGCTAAAATAAATAAATTTAACTCTTGGTATGTAACCGGCGTAAAGACAGGGTAGACATTTTTTGTCTTACAATTAGCTTTCTATACACCCAGCTCTAGTCGTAGAAGATAAATATGTATAACCATTCTGTAGAAAAGTAGTTTGTGAACTCTGTGTCATCCATAGAAATCATTTGCTAAGATAACTTAGTACTGTTGGTTACTATATCGTATGATTTGAATCGGTTGACTCTTGTGCTCGAGTCCATAATATTGTCGCATAACTACGTTTGATAATTGTGTAATATTTTCTTACCTGATCGTTAAGGCTCTTCTCCATCGCGTTGAGAGGATCTAATGAGTTGACGCTCTCATTCAGATGCGAAAGAGGTCCGTTTCCAGCGTACTCATTACTCCCGGGTCCATTGTTCATCCCAAAGTCGTAATTCTGATTGTTCGAACTTGAATTTCTGTTCTGGCCATTTTGGTTATACGAAGAGATCATTGAGCCGCTGGCGATAGTGTTCATGTCAGGAGGAAGGTATGGCGACAGTGCATTCATGTCCCAGTTGTTCATTGTAGGCATGTTCATTGAACCTGGTGATACTGCTTTACTGCGCTTTCCTACGCTGCCATCGCTACTATCTTCCTCTTGCTACAAAAAGTAAGGTCATGAATTAGAACAATTTTGAAAATATTTTTAAGTTTAAGAGAATGCTTTGTATAAATAAATAATAAAAAGACAGTCTTGTGACAAATACTCACCTTGATGCCAGTATTATTGGCGATTTTAGTTGCTTTCCAGTTAGCACCGCTGTCAATCGTGACTTCGTCTACATCTGAACTGTTCAACGTGTTCAGGATACCCCACATGTATTGGTCAACTTCCAGACCTTCTAATTGTGCTGGTTTACTGTAAAGAAATGATTTCTTAGAACTTTGTTCTATGATATAAAAGTATGATGACGATTGGTATATCGGGAGCAATACTTACTTGCAGACTGGACATCGCCATGACCCTCGTTCGCAGTTCAGCTGTAAATACGACTCTAGATCGAAGCATTGTATATGTTTGCATTCATGGCCACGAGCTGGTAGTGTGATCTTCTTAAACGTGATTGGACATTTTAACGATACTTTTAAAGCTGTTTGTTCAACGCTGTCCCTATCGTTAGCTGTGTTTGATCCATTGCTACCATTCGTTGGCGTCTGGTTGAAGTTCATCTTGATTTTCGCGATACAGTGGTCTGCTGTTAATAGACGCTTTCTTAATAGACCTTGCAGCACACTTCGTACGCTTGGTCGGTGAACTAATTGTAAAACAAACAGGTGCGACTGGAAAAAAAGACGAATATTAGTTGTGTTACTTATAGTTAGCTAGAATGCCGGTTACTTATTGAGTTTAGATCTGACTAATTAGAGGTTATAAGAGATGCTTACACAACAACAGGCGGAAACAGTGATTTGTATCGTATTTCGGCCTGGCTGGCACACTTCTTTCAGGTACAATGGTTTGTGTGATGTTTTGTTCTCTCCTCTATCTATTACTAATGGAGTTGCGTTGACTGACACTTGAACACTCGCTGGCCAGTTTGTGTTCATCTGCCTATCCTCGTGGTGGAAGCATTTTAATTGTAACTCAAGGTCCGATCTGCAAAGAAATAAACAGGTTAAAGTCCTTGTCCACTATTTCACGTTTATTCTTTAAATGTATTATTTTTCTGCAATATTTACCTCCATATTAACGTCGAATGGACCGTGGGTTTTAATTGAAATACATGATTGCTAACTGCTAAATTATGTTCTAATCTAAATGGTGGTAATATAATACCATCTCTTACGGGGAATGTTAACCGGAGCTCGTCATCTGAAAATAATAAGAACTTTTAGTAAACTTGTTTCAATGTATATCCATTTTTGATTTTACAAATATTTCTTGAATATCCTTACTTTGTATGCCCATTGGTGGTTTGAGCTCGTTGAAGTGGGGTTTCACATCACCATTTGGGCTGATGTAAGGCGGCATACTGCTGGCGGGAGTAAGTGGCGGAGTGGGATTGCCAGGAACTGGACTGTGCTGGTAGCTCATGTTAGTGCGCATAGCGACCTCCTGCGCGAACTGTCCTCCGTATTGCCCACCATACTGCGCGTTACTGCTCTGGTGTTGAGGGAACTGGTTTGGCACGCCACCATTAAAATACTGCCCCTGGTTCGAGTAGGGCGGCGTTGATTGCCTCATTGTTCCTCGCATTGCTGCACCAAAGTTACCGCTAGGCCCTA
This sequence comes from Leucania comma, assembly GCA_958295575.1. Lineage (NCBI taxonomy): Eukaryota > Metazoa > Arthropoda > Insecta > Lepidoptera > Noctuidae > Leucania > Leucania comma. The sequence continues at coordinate 17,871,187 of OY282466.1, forward strand.
ATGGTTGTTGCGGTGGGTATTGTCCCTGAAAGCCCGGTCTGCCACCGTACCCCGCTGGGTACTGAGTCGGCCCAAAGCCCGGCTGCCCGCTCATGTACTGCGTCTTCCTCTGACCCATAAGCATGGTGCCCGATGGATACGGCGTATGCCGCCTTTGGTACCCCGGCCCCATCTTCGCTGAACTACTCATTTGTCCTGGCCCCATCTGCGACGGCATCATGTTGGCGTGCATTCCCATGTTGGCCATCTGCGCCATGGGGTTCATACCGTTCATAGCGGCATTTCCCATCTGCCCCATGCTGGTCATTCCGTTCATCCCGCCGTTGCCTCCCATCCCCATTCCGGTCATACCCGGATTATGGCTGCGTTGTTGACCGTAGCCGTTCATCGCGCCATATTGGGGATTTCCCATAGTCATGTTGTTTTGCATCTGCAAAATGAAAATAACGACATTTGTAGAATTGTTTACGTGACTGATTTCACGTTTCATTTGTGATAGCTTTTCAAGTTCGTTTGATTAATATTCAGTGGGGTTTGCTTCGAGTGTAGGCTTAATAATAATTAAAGGCTATGATTTCCTAGGATTTTCAAAATGTATTTAAATCTTTTTAAGATAGAGTTCGAAGACCGCATTATCAACAAAACATGTTGTGATTTGTTTTGTATTCTGCTTCATTAACTGTTGTGAATAGTTTACCTGCGAGAAAGGCTGCGAGTCCTGCATCGCGGCCGTGGTGGCCGCGGCGACCATTGCGGCGGTGGCGCCGAACTGCGCGTTCTCGCCCCCGCCGCTCATCGCGCCCGAACCGCCGGCGCACCCATAGCCGCTAAAACAATATCAAACAATCATTATAGCTATTTAAACAAACATAATTTGATCTGAACTACATAATAAATTGTTAGAGATTTATCTTAAAGCGTTACAGTATTATAATTTTGGTAAAAGATTACAAAGTTGAAGTTACATATAACATATTTTGTAAACGCTCTAACAAATGTAATTACTTCTTGTAAAGTGGATGAATTAGATACACGTGTACATATTAAATGTGAAATCGGTCCAGTTAATATTATTTCACTCACGATACGAGCAGTTTCTATTGCAAGTGGCCTTGCAGAATCGAACATTCCACACGTTAACGCTTCGATTATTAATAAACTCAGACTCAATATTCAACCCAAATTCTATCGACGCAAGATCTTTTTTTAATACGCGCTGAGATTTTATTATTTTACTAACAATGAGAGAAAAAATCAATATGGACGTATAGTGACGCGTTGTAACCCCTGTGTTTCTCTCGGGATGTGTTTGATTTTTTGTACGGCGCCGGAGTGGGAGAACGATTCATGTGAACTGCTTTTGGGGCGAATTCCCGAGCCTTCCCGGAGCCCTTTCTAATAATTCCCATTCGACAAATGCACGACAAACACTCGCACGGGCTACCCATTGTTGCGAGCATCTGTAGTGCAGCAACAATATTGGCCCTTTGTGAACGTGTATGAAATTATTTTAATGAAACATTTACGTGTGTGCGTTTTGTAGGAACAAATACAGTAACTGATTACGTATGTAATTAATTGTGTACTAAAATCTGCCTTTATATAACAATTTCATTCAAAACTCTCTTAAAATAGTTAGATAAGATTACATTGTTATGTCAATTAAATGTCATCTAAATTGATTTGTTTTTTAATAAATTTTGGCGAAGCGGCAACTTCTAAAAAGTATTCTCGTAAATAACTTAACAGACACTTAGTAGCGTCGACAACCAATAAACACACGAGTCAACAGCGCTCATCTCGACATCGTCTCTATTCATCGGCGCTGCAGATGATTTACAAGGGTCCTTCCTTAGGTAAACTGGGCCCGTCTTGCACTTCTTTTTATAGTTTTGTCTGGACCTTTTTCTTTTTGCCGACCGAATGTGTAGTCGACAAAAAATCTGTGTGTTCTGTATCCTGGTACACTTTTTGTAAAAGTGGTACCACATCCGAATAATCACTTACGGTCTGTTCAAAATATTTGGGTTGTTGAATGCGATCGTTCGTCTCAGGCATTCTTTTGGGACAATTCTCGGAACACCTTTATAAAAGACTCGTGTTTCGGCAAATGCGCTTGCACAGACTTGACGACTACTTTTGAAATGGTACTAAGGACTGGTGATTTGTGCAGAGGATATGACATGATCTGTGCGTAGCCGCGATACACCCGTTCTTCGATACACGAAACTTCTAAATAAATCAATATGAATGAGTAGGCAAGCCGCTATTTTGAGAATCTGGAAGGTGTTTGGCATAGTATTGAGAGATGTGCGAGTAACGCGTAGGTATTTTGATACATAGGCTGCAGTTAATTTTAGATTAGTGCGCAGACGTGTCGGATTCCTGGTTAATTGGCAGTCGAGATAATCGTGTATTGAATCCAACTGCTTAAGAATCATTCTTCTACTTTCCGATTTGCAACTAACTATAAAACAGGCATTGAAATGTAATCTGTAGTTACTTGTAGCAGTACTAAAATACAGTTTAAAATTATTTCTAATCATAAAATTTTCTAAGCGTGTATAAATGGATGTTTAATTTTATTTGAAGTGAAGTGTTAAATAAGGCATTAATTGTGAGTCTCGTATAGATTACTATCGCGGTAGCGTGAAGCCGTGGCGTGTACCACCCCTGTGTTTCGACGACAGTTGGTCACCCCCATTTAAATGCCACTTCACATTGTGGCTTGTGCGCACACTGACATAATAAAAAGCGTTAACTAACGTTAATACTATCGGATCGATAAAGTTTTGACGTCTTAAGTAGCTACTACTGCTTTTTTTTTATGAATATTGATTTAAAATGTATTTCGGCTTCTTTCTTTAACACTTCGATCCACAACTACCCAACTTGTTCATACAAAAGTAGACTCTAAACATCGGAATTAAGGCCTATAGTGGCGTGCATGTGAGAGGACACCGGTGTCCTCTGAGCTAGGACAGATTAAAGTAAAAAACACGCACAGGATGAAATGAAATACATATACCTCAAGGACGCGAAAAATATCGAAACCAAAAAAAAAAATCGTTTTAATTACTTAAAATGCTATCTATCTCATTCTCATCAATTGACGCGGGGCCGGAGAATGAATCATGCTTCAAGGAGCGGATTCCGGGGGTTTACAAATGGAGCCGAGCGTTCCGGGGTAAATACGGTACAATGAGCGGGGAAGGGTCGGCTACGTCGCCTAGGGTAAGTGGGGCCGGTCACGTCAATATGGGGCTTTATTACGACGACGCTCCCGATAATAATTTGTTTGGCTGCGATGATATTGAACCAAAAGGAATCACCGATTTAACAACATAGATTCACCACCACTTTTTACTTGGTGAGTAACTTAAAGTAATTTCGTGATTGAAGCATTATAGAAACATTTAAGGTTTCCATTGAGGATCCGTTCAGGCACGGCACGCCGCACGTGGTGTAATGTATGTTGTGTCAGTGCATCCGCCCCCAGACGTCTCGCTCAACTTAAACTGACGTTTTTTCCCACGATCACTTACTAACGGTTACAAATCTCTTTATATGACTGCTCGCTCATAACATTCTTAACACTTAATAATTCAATATTAATTTAAAGAGTAACTTTAGTTCAATTTCCCTACCCTTGAAGTTAGTAGACTTCCTGTGTTATGTTCACACAATCTCGCTGCCGGTCCCCATTTTTATTATTATTTACTTATTGGTTTTGAATAAAGGCAGGCTGCCATCAACAATATGTCGTTTGTAAAGGTGACTACTAAACAAAGCCGTTGAGCGCTTCGACTTAACACCTGCTCAGAATTTTTTTAACATTGTAATTTAGCTCATAATCATGGATCAAAAACGGTTATTCAAACAAACTTTTTTTTTATTTGTTATTGAGAACAGTGACAGTTGAAAATATCTGAGTAGAAAGTAGAAACGTAAAAATACTATTGGAATGAATCTTAACTGTTCGATGCTCTCGGTGTTGCTAGTTTAAATGTTTTGTTTATTTGTGTTTATTGTAAGCGCTAAAGTGCAGTCACCGCGTGCATTCCCATTATGCGCTTGTGTGAGAGTTTCGTGAATGTATGCGTGCGTCTGCATTAGTGTGAGTGCAATGACGTGCGTCTGTGTGTGTGCTGGGTGCCCGAAAGCGTTTGTGCGTGTGAATGGAGGAGCACATTTCATTTTTAATTGCAGTGATGCGCGGTCGACAATGTCACACTTGTGTGTACTTTTAAAGTTATGTTTGGTTTATTAGGGGAAATCTAATGTTCGTTGATTAAAACTAGTTGATTTATATTTTAATGCCCCATATTATACTATTAGTTTTGTAGCAAAAAAAAATCTAATTCAGTTTAACTCATAAATCGCTAGGTAGTTTAAGATATTTACGTAGATGGTGTATTTTTGATTTTATTGCTTGTTAACTACGATAAGGTGGCACAGGTAAGCCGAGTCACGTTTCAGCGTTTTGTTGAAATGTAAACAAACTTGTTCCGGATAAGATAAAAACAGTAAAGGCAACCGAGTAGTACCTACACAAAGCGTCAAGTTTTGGTAACTGATAACAAATTAGAGATCTGCATACTCATATTTTTTCGATTCGTAATTTAATTGCTAGTCAGTCCGAATGGTAGAATCTTATTAAAAGTACTACGTTAACACATAAAAAAAATCATTTTTACGTTGCGAACAAAAATATCCTATTATATGGAGCATCAACATTTTTTCGAATACTATCACCAACTCACTACCTGTTTTGAAGTATTTTTTTATTTACTGACTTCAAAGTTTAATTGGAACATTTGTATTGTAACAATTAAAAAGATTTAAAAACAAATATTTTTGACTTCTAAACAAATATTTTTGACTTCTAAACAAATATTTTCGACCTCAAAATAAACATATTTATTTCAACAAAAATAATGTTTTGGACGTCAAACAAATATTTTTAGACATAAACAATATATTTTGGGACTCACCTAGGGGCGTTGACTCTGTATCCAATGGTCCCTTGTAACGGGTTGTGTTTTCCACTATCGGGAGCTTGTGCTCCCCCGTAGGTGATGATTGAACCCGCGTACCCGGCCGTACTATTGGAGTGCGCCGTCCTGCCGTTCCAAGGCACCCCCTGAAACACGATGCACCTGGTTTGTTGCGATCCAAAAACATCGATGTCAGCTCGAAACTGACATCTTCACCAAGATCTCCACAATATTTCCATCATTGAAAATTCTACTTTTTTCTCCAATATTGTACTCGTGTCAGTCGCGAGCGTGCAGTCGTATTTTCTGTTATCGCATATCGCGCGTAAATTTCGCTCCAACCAGCCGATCGTCGAACGTCAACAATTGACGAAACGTTCATCGTTTACCTTTGTGAAAATTTCAACGCCGTCATCAGTTTATTCTGAATCACTCATCTCGTCCATGATTTTTCCATTTTTTTTTTTTAATTAAACAGCCAATTTTAAGAACTAGCACATAATGCTGCATCACTTAAAATATATAACTCATTTAAGATCACGTTCAGATTTTTCATAGTTCACAAGTTTTCTTTCACATTGTTTCAAACTGCCAACGATGAACGCTTCGTGAATTTATTCCGTCTTCGAATCAGCTGAGGCAAAATCCAGCGTGTACTTTTTACGACAGGTGGTGTGTCATAGCTTTAAACCTTCCACAAGTTTTTAGTTTTTATTTAAATATATTGACTCAAAAAATATTTTTTCTCCATATTTTTAAGTATCCATATCGTTAAGTGTCCAAAATAAATATTTAGAAAACTTGTGAAAAGTATTAAAACCAGTTCAGACAGTTTAGAAAAACACTAGTATTTACTTGAATGCCACTTTCACGTAACACAATTCTTGATTTCACTGCAGAAATATTTAATTCATAATCCAATGTTGACACTTAGAAGAAATCCTTTTTTGGTGATCCACTTCACTGTTTGTTCAAAAATCCAAATAGTCACTTATCACAACTCATCAAAATCCAAATCCAGGGAGTAATGAGATCAAAACTTGTCACTGTGTTCCAGCATTCGATAGCCAATAAGTTATCATTCACTCACGAGTCCGACTTTGAAGTCACCGAAACATCATAGACGTGTTGCACGAGTGTCGACACCGACGTCACTGGCTACGACGGCGAACGACCGCGCATTCGACCGTCAAAGGTAACACTGGATGATGGCGATGGCGAGCCGGCGACGGTGAGTGAGAGGTTGCGGCGCGGGGCGCTCCCACCCCGCGCGACGTTGCCAGCTCGCCGCGATAAGTGGCGCACCCCCGCGTCCCCCGCTCGTAAGTCGTCGTCTCGGCACTCGGCGATCGGCCGTGTTCGGGCGCCATCGTCACCGTATCGGCTCTCTGCCCCCACCCCGCGCGCTCGACGTTTTCACGTAACGGTCCTCAATCGAGCGCGATACTGCCACTGCGATAGTTGCAATGTTCTGCCGTCATTGCGATTTCAATGATTGAAGTAGAGCGATAAACATGATGATGAATGTTTAATAAAATTACCTTATAAACTTGAGACCTTATTAAAAATAATTTAAATAAATCTTTTCGTCTTATTCTCAGGTAGTAGATATTATGTATCTCAGTTTTTGCGCAGCGGCTCGACGCGCTGCGGCGGTCGACAAGCGTCTGCGTTGGGGCATAATAATTAGCAACGATAAACAATGGGCTTGTCGTCCTCTGGCCGCTACCTGCGCATGACGATAGAGGACGACTGACTTGTCCTGAGATGTCCTTGCGGTGTGCCGCCTTGTCGCTGCACGCATTGCGCACACATCTTAAATGATGATCATTCTAATTAGGTACTTACTGATTAATTTCATTTGAGATAGAGTTTTACTCCGTTCATCAAATATTAATGATTAGACACAAGTCATACCCTTGAAATAATCAGTCATGCATTATTATGTATTTCCTTTAAGTTTTATAGTCAACCCAAGAAACATGAAGACGTTTACTGAAGATGAATATTGTTCATTGTTAGTTACCTACAATAAGTATGTAAGTAGGTACTCGTAGTTGCGTGATAAAAAACAAACCTGAAAAAAAATATAAATAGGTATATTTAAGTAAGTAACAATAAATAAATATTTTGCTCTCATCAAAATATTTAATTTTAGTCGTACTCGTGACCATAATTTTCCATGGGACTACAGCTTCCGTGTTTGTCAAATAAGTAGCTACTTACCTATGTTTTCCATAACAATAAACATGAATTTAAAAAATATTTTAAAATAATATACATAAATCTCACGACTAGAAGAGTCAATAAAACAAATTCTAATATTGTGGAAAATGTTAAGGTAAGTAATCTTAACATTTGTAAAATGGTCTACATTAGTTTTGTGCGGCACGCATATCGTTGCGCGGACTGGAAAGTCGGGAAAGCGAACGTATCGGCGCGCGAGTCGACTCGTCCGCGTTCCGATGCGCCCGGGCCGCCCTCTACTCCATTCATAAAAATAATTAACTACCTATCCGCTCCACCGGCTCTAAATATAAATGTTGTGTAAATATAGACATTTTCACATTTATTTCTTTGTTACGACGACCCTATAAGCAACAAGAGCCATTTTCGTCAATTCGTTTTCTTTTCAGTCATAAAAATATAGATTCCTAAATTGATTACAAGTTTTATTTATTTTAAGTAGTTAGTAATATGCTAAATAAATAGGATAAGGATTACTTATGTCTTAAAAATAGAGTTACGTAGACAGTGAGCAGTCATTTATATCAGGTTATAGTCAAACCGATTTCTGAATTAACGATTTGAATTTTGTTTGTCAAGCTTTAACATTAAAGTAGTAATAAAGTAAATACTTCACTCCAAGTTCTCATATCTGAAATCAATTTTAGTCAAGTCGAAGCTCATTTAACACGTCGATCCACAACTACCCAACTTGTTCATACAAAAGTAGACTCTAAACATCGGAATTAAGGCCTATAGTGGCGTGGATGTGAGAGGACACCGGTGTCCTCTGAGCTAGGACAGATTAAGATACTCAATAATTTCCAAGTAAAATAAGAAATAATTTAAAACAGGGAATGATTAAAACGCAGGCGATGTTTTCTTGTATCAATCCAGAGAACACAATCTTTTACGGGGGCTCCGAAGTTACTCACGTCGTCTCCCTCCTGGCACTTTGCTCGGAGACAATTACAAAGTTTAAATTACAAATTAGTTTAAAATATGCACTAGTGTGGCTTGTTCACTATAGATTACTTAAACTTACCAACAAGGAAAGTCACTCGTCTGCCTCAATTCTCGTACTTAAATAAAAAAACGTTAAATTTTAAATTGCAATATTATCTTAGTCTCAATTAATGTCAAAAATTCGTCAAAAATGGACGTTCTTTAAAAATCAAAATAGTTTCCCTCTCAGTTTAAGAATATAGCGTGAAAACTAGATGGGTTTAAAGTTAAATTGTAACCTAAGTACATATTATAAAATATTCTTATCTTGAAGAAAGAAAATTGCGTTTATTTGTATTAAAAAACTGGAAACATCTTAAAATTAAACAAAACGTACACTGAGTAACGGGCCTCAAAGGGCCCAAAAGGGCCTCAGCTCAGCATATATTACAAAATGATAACACAAGGCTACCACTTGACGCTGATTTTCAGGTACAGCCCTTGGGTGCCATATGCTAAAAAAACAGAAAATATGCATCACAAAGTCTAAATAGGTTCTGTGCAGAAACCAACTAAGAGTGAAATGTTGCGATTCTTATTTATAAAACAGTCCAAAAAAGATTTTGACTGAGATATTTAATAATATGGAGTGTAAACAATTAAAAACATAGGTAAATCTTAAAAAGAAAATAAAAAAAAGTATAAAATTGATAAAAATTCAAACGTGTGTATAATGGTCCTTCTTTTTCAGTGGGAAATCATCAAATAACTATTAGGTACCGCTCTGGATGGAGCGAAAAGGAGTGCCTTTTACTAACAAAAACTCTTATAAACAATACCGCAGAATATTTTATTATTCCTGGTCTTTAAATTTTGCAGCAGAATTCAGGATGATATTTGAACCAAACTAAGTCAACTCTTATACAAAATTCCTGAAACCGGAAAATTTAAACCTAACAGTGGCGATTAGTACGTGTTTAGTTACTTTTCTTCCGCAGAACGTTATCAATACAGATAAAGTTCGTGACGTACGACAAAATTGATAAGAAACATATTCCATAAATGTGTACATTAACACACGTAGCATCCATACTTACCTAAGTACTGATATTATGTTATATTCACATTTTTCGGTGCTACGTGACTTTACGAAAGCGAAGGTCAATAAGAAGTATTGGAGGAATCTAATCAGTGTAGATCTATACAATTTGTAAAATAATACGTATACAAAAATAAATTATTTGGAGTTATTTTGATTGTAGAAAATGAATGTTATGTGAAAGGTTTCGTTACCTATTTATTAATTTCTCTCTTAGCCTTGGGCGGGCGGCCGAAATTTTTAGCTTGCCTTAGTTGCCTATTCTACATTCGGGTTACGTAACATAATAAACGTAATGGATTACTTAAAACTGATTTTATTAATTCTGTCTGTGACCATTAATTCCTTAGGTTGGTTAAGTATATGGCATCGTGGGCGGCGAATGAAAACTGGAAGTTACTTTCGATGGATGGTTCGAGGGTACAGACGCAAAAGGGCAACACGAAGGCGGGAAATCATTTTGATTGTAAAGTGTAATTATTTATTTTCCAGAATGAAAATGTTAAAATTTTGAGTCTTGTACCAATCAAATCTATTTATAGTCTTATAGTCTTCAAGAAATTTAAATAAGTTTTCATAAGTACAAATATTTAATGTCTGTAACTAATGTAACTATGTAAATATTATATGTAAATGGTTATAAAAAAGATCAAGGTACATAATTCTTTTAATCATTATATCAGCAACTTGTATTAATTACACGGGTTCCAAAAATATTATCATTATAGCATCGTTTGTATCGTGGCCATTACTTCTGAAACTAAACGACATAGAAAGAGAGCGACTAAGATAATGTGGCATTTACATGCTACGCGTGTTGTTTATTTACTACATACTGATGATTGTTTATGTTTAATTGGCTAGAGGATCAATTCGGACGTTTTCGCTCACGAAAAAATACGAATTTCGTAAATACGTAAGTATATGAAAATCACGCACGAACAAGCATTGTTTTAAGTAATAGTACAAATGAATATGGTGTATCAGAAAACTAGGATATTGTTAGTGAACTAGCTGTAAATCTAGAATTATTCTAGATCATAAACCTGAAATTATAGTTGAAAGCATTGTTAATTTCATCGTATAGAGATAATAATTATTTGTAGAAAGATCACAGATCTGAATAAAAGCCAAAAATAAAACTAGGTTCTAATTTAGTTAACTTGAATATGTATAATGATATTTACAGCAGTGTCATCTATTTTATCAAGTTGATAATGAAGTGAAAATGTCGCAAACCATGGTAGGTACTTTAAATAACACACTATCTACGATACAGATTAGTATTGAGGAGGTCACGTGCGAGCGTGCAATTCCACTCAGTAACACAACAATAGCTCATCATCAAAGCGTTGAAAGCGGAGAATTAAAAAATCAGTTTTTCCTCATATGTTGACAGCAGTTATAAATCACAGTCGCCGTGTTTATTTTATGATCCAGCTATTATCGTCAACTCAGCGGTTTTGCAACGTGGCCGCTGCGCCTCAGAGCTGAAACGCGGCTGTAGGATTGTAGGGTTACCAATACTTCGATTGTTCCATACATTCGGTAAATAATGATATTAATTTATCTTTTTTGAAAGTGCAAGTATAAAAAAAATCTTTGGCGAAGTTTGTCTCCTAGCTTATTTTAAATCAGTATACGAGTACCTAAATATGCCATCCCTACGTTCGTAGAAGTCGTAAAAAACAGATATATTATATTTGTACATGCATCAGCTATTTCTGTATCGCTCTGTACTTCCATTCCTGTGGTGTTTCACATCTTATGGTATTTAATTTTGTGCAGCAATGTTTAAGTCTTACTCAAAATAGGACCTAATTCGTCAATGGGTAAAACTGATGAGTAATGTACACTTCTTTTGTGTTTACTGTAAGATTACCTTTTCCGAGGGTTTTTTTTTTCGGTGTGTAAAAATCATCCAATGACATCTCCCGCCCTTGGGCGGAGCGGAAGCTAGTGTCAGACTTTTACTAACTGAAAAACCCACCCCGTTTCTTCGTTGCTTTTCATACCAGGGCCGAACCTTCTGTTCAGAAGTAGACCCTTGGCCCTAGTGGGCTTCGAATCTGTCTGCGGTTTGTTGACAACTCCTTGAGGCGCGCGGGAACACTGCGCGCCGTTAACGACTTGGACTCAGTCCGGATAGTTACCGGATGGTCGGATACTGAGATACCCATTGCTCGCCGTCCGCAAGCCCGCGCCTACGGTGGCTGGAAATCCGGCGGTCGGAATGTCGGCGGCGGCTGGGGCATGAGCCCTGTCCGCCATGTTGCGACTTGGCAGCCGAGTTTCGCCTCGGCGTTGCATCTCCATGCGCAAATTGTGCATGCATGCAAGGACTGTTGTCTCCAGATCCCATGGTGGCAGACCAGCAAAGAGGCTCGCCGATTCGCGGGAATTTTTGCGCGATTGCTGTATCCCAGCACCATCCGTATTGCCATGACCTTCTGGTATGCGTTTAGCTGGGTCCTTGGTTGCTTTTGTAGCGAAGGCGCCTATACTGGCGGCCATGGCTAGCCATGGACCGAACGATTTCTGTGTAGAGCCTCCGGCAGGACGCGTCTGGACCCCAGGTTGGGCAGGAGCCTCTTGAGGGCAGCCACAATCCGATTCAGTTTTGGAGCTAGATGTCGGAACTGATCCACGAAGTTCCACTGGCTGTCGAGGACTAGTCCCAGGCACTTCATCGTCGAATCGAAGCCGATGTGAACTCCTCCTACAATTAGCTGGGAACCTGGTGGCGGCGCCTTCCAAGGGCCGTGGAAACACACACAGACTTGTGCGGCGCCACCTTGAGTCCCAACTGCTGGATTCTGTCAAACACTATTGCGATTCTCCCTGAGCTTGAACCAGCGTGTCGTCTGCATACCAGACCACGCTGACCTCGTCAGGAAAGTCACCGCGCAACACGTACCCGATGTTCCACCAGGGCGGTTCTAGTACCGATCCCTGCGGAACACCGCTTGACATCTCTCGCCGTTTCCACTCTAGCTAGTGACCTAGGTAGATGATGTACCTGTTGGACAGGTTTACCTATAACGAGATTCGTTTAAATTACAAAATTAAAGACTTCGAACTACTTAGCATAACATCAGCCTTATAATGTTCCCACTGGTGGGACTCAGACCTCCTCTCTAGGAGAGGGAATGGGCCGTAATCCACCACGCGGGCTCAGTGCGGGTCGAACTACTTAACTATAACTATTATACACAAGCATCGTAATGTTCAAAAACATTTTAATTGTTACTCTATATGATTTTGGTTAGGAACAATACCTTATCGCAAATGAGGACAGTGAAAATGATAACGATTTCACGCATTATTATTAGTACAGTGATGTCAAGGTATGTTGCAATTGTTTTGGTCGAATTTGGTTTTTATTGTGATTTGCGAGGAATGCGTCATTATAGACTTAGGTTAATGCTGATTACACAATAATTATTATTGTTGCCTAGTAAAAATAACGAACAACAACGGGCCAAGCATAGGTCCTTGACTAATTCTATTTGTAAAATAAATTTTAATTATTGTGTCTGTCTATTGAATATCCAAAATATATATTAACATCTATGGAGCTGCTATTGATCATAAAATAATTTAATTAAACAAATAAGTCTGTAACAACAATGTTGTCGTAAATTGTTTGTAATTGTGTGTAATGTGTTTCTGTAAAAATAATATTGTCGTAAATTGTAATATAAATTATTTGCTTTTAATTCACTCGAACTACTTATCTTTTTTGTTTTAATGTAAGGAAAGGTAAAATTAATGATAATGATTTAGGCTAGTTTAGTAATCTTTGCAACCTTGGTAAAGGGCAATTGAAGGAACATTGGAGTTGTCAGTGAAAGTCTGACACTCCTTTTTCATTTCACCCAGACCAGGAGTTATTTCTCACATAAAAAAAAAGTATAATTGTGCATATTTCGCGCTGCTACCTACAGGCTACATGATTTTGCAAGTTTAAAACATAAACATTAAAACAGTTACGCATAGCGATACCCAAGGTTGATTATTATATGTTTCAGTTAGAACTTGTTGAAGTTATAGTTCGCGGACAAATTCATAACGGAACTTGCGCTCGGTTTACTTATCACCAGGCTTCAGACGCAGTTTGGCTTCATGTAAGCATTTCTAGTTTGCAATGCACTTTATCTGTGAATAAACATTATTAATTGTTGGTAAATTATAATATTAATGTAATAAAAATATCTATTACTTACGAATGGGCATTATTAATCGATTTGATTGTCAGTAGGTAGCTACATTAATTAAATAGGATTGTTTGTTTAAATTTATTTATGATTTGCAGAAGTATGATTAATTGCGAAGGAAAGTGAATGTTTAATTGCTTTTAACTCATTATTTACTAGAATGTATGAATAGTAAGAAATCGCAAGTTCATTATGTATTGGAATTGTGCTTTATGTTACTGTTTGTGTAGAGCGCCCGCGCATTCATCTCATCGGGGCTTTTATTAGGTATTTAGAAAATTCTTTCTTTCTGTCTACAGTTGCTTTTCTAAAAATAATATATTTTTATTTTATTTTAGGTGTATAAGTGAAATAAATAATACTATTATTCAAGATAAGAAGACAAAATATGCCTCCGTCACACTTTTTTGTACTTATCGATTGTCGGTAGAAAAGAAAGCAGAGTCGGGCATTATTCGGATTATTGGTTATCTAGATAATTATTCGAATTAAAAAAAAAGTATCTACTTCCCGCTAACTTAACAGTTCTAGGGACCGCAAACTTGATTATATGGTTTTATTTTCAACTCAATACCTTAACGCGTTTTTGAGATAAAGGATCTTGACAGACAGACAGACAACAAAGTGATCCTATAAGGGTACCGTTTTTTCTTTTTGAGGTACGAAATCCTAAAAATGCGTTAATCAATTTAATTATATACTTAAAACAATTTATAATGGAATTAATAATAAATCTATATAATTAACTGTATAGGTAACAAGAGAAACTGACTGACTGACATATATGAACGCACAGCTGGAACTGCTGGGGCCGGAAGGTTAATTTTGAACAAGGTTTCCGTTTATGACGTTGGTGATCACTAAGAGAGGATTTTCCAAAATTTACCCCTATCAGAGGATGAAACTGGGGTCCTAAGTTAAAATGATGAAAACTATTTTGAAGCGGACGTAGCCGCTGGCAAAAGCTAGTATTGACATAATATTGATTTAATAATTTAGAAACAACTCCGTCTGGCGGTCATTGTCAGTTACCTGGTAGCTACCCATAACAGAAATTAAAATATGATAATCATCAAAAAAAAAACCTGCGTAATGCATAACACTTGTTAAAAATACAAAAATATCTCTAAAAATATCTAGTAGAGGATAGTACTTCAGTATTAAGCTTAAAGTAGGAAAAGGTACAACATAATAACAGTCGAATAGTTGGAACGTTCGCAAGTGGCACATAACGTGGTATAGCAAGCAGGCGTATTGGCTGCGAGTTACATGCATTTAGGGTCACCATGACAACCGCTGAACATTAGACAAGCCAAGAGGTCCTATTTTTAGATGAAATTAGAAAATTGCATGAAAGGCGCTGTTTAACTAAGCAGAGAACTGAAAGAATCTTGAAACGTTTTGTTGAATCGAACTAGCATCGGAAAGAAAATAAAACGAGCAAATAGAGAAAAACATTTTTTTAATAAACTCTTAAGTGCAAAACGCCTGTAGACTGAAAATTTCGTTAGAAACGCTCTATTTAGCATTTTTTTCGTCATTTCCTAATATTTAATCTTTTTATTAACAGAAAATTAATTTACTTATTGAAAATTCATACAATACAAAGTACAAAGTTGAACGTTGCCGTTAGGATACCTTATTATATTACTATTATAAATAAATAAAAAACTAACCTGCATTTTAGTAAGATACAAAATTCAGGTTAGTTTTATTTTATTTAGGCTTGTAAAAATCAATCGCTTATTGGACGCGTTCGATTTAAAAAGAAATAATATGAAACATTTAGCGGTTAATAAAAATCTGATTGCCTCATTGCTTTGATGTACTGATAACTGACATGAAAGTCGAGAATCTAGTAATGTGGTGACCCTACATTTGCCTCAACGCAAACCAGTTCCGTACTTCGGGAAATATGTCGCCGATCACGCGTGCCCGCTGGCTTGTTCGCTCTTCGTTACACTAATATGCATTACTTTCGCAATTATCATAGTATTGTACTTATTTGGTTATATTCTAAAGGATGATAAAGACTAAGGGTTTGCAGTGGTTAAGTTTTCCATGATAACCTAGCGAATTCGCTAAGTGCGAGAATTAAGGAACCGGTGGACCTTTGGGCGGGTTTATGTCCAGGAATTCATCAACACATAGGCCCCCCCCCCCCCCCTCGAGCGTAGTTACGTCGAGTTTTTCTTATTTCGACTGGCTATCTACAGTTTGTCGCTGTAACTATGTCGGCAGTTTTTCTTTTTGCGTAAGGAAAGTGGAGTATGTCAAATTCATTTTCGCTCTTTTTCCAGTGTTCCTATATTGAATTTTCCTGCATGTAAGTGCTCACTGTTCTGTTTTCATCACAGTTTTTCGGAATTAAGAATCTAAAAACTGGAATGGTTACGTTTCCTATATTGTGATTCATGTAATGGATACTAAATAATTTAGTATTCTTGTCAAGCTGTAGCTCCCGCTCAATCTCTTTATTTGCGCCACACAAAGTGTCGAGTTAGACATAACGCGCGTCTATATTTATTATTTACAGGCGAGCGATGATTTCCATTCTTCGCGCTCGATGTCGCGGCTACGAGACGAGAAAGCCACACAACATGAAAATATCACATTCTTCGCTCTACAAATGCGTACGTTCTAAAAAATCACATTGTTTATTATTCTCTACGTACCTACTCTGTTTAGTTATGTTTGACCTATGGTTTTGACACTCATTTTCCTTTTTCATCAATATCATGCTTCTTTAGTATTTTTCTTACAAAAGTAATGACATTAGTTGTCTCTTAGAATTTGCCCTTGACGTACCTGCTTATGTTAACGTCGTAAACATCAGTTTATTAATTGTCTTGTTATGTACGTCAATTGTGTTTATTGTTCCTACTACGTCTACAACATACGGTATGTTCTCGTACCTACTGAACACAAAATGACTCTAACTTAAGACAACGCGGTGACGAAACAAACTCATACGCCGTTGTTATTTTAATTAAGCACTACAATAATTAACAAGAGCGGAGGTAATGAAACAATGATGCGCGTGAGATGGAGTGTTTTACGAAAATAAAGGCAACAGAACGGGCACAATGACTCAGATGGAATTCAGCTTTGCCCGCCATACTGAGCTTCGTCGGAATCAGAAATACAATCCTAATTATAATCGCACGCATCCGTCCAGCACCTCAATCGGTCGCTAACGTTCCGACTAAACCGCACCGTGCTCCTGGACGCACTCATCTCTGTGGATTGTGTGCAATGAACGTTTAATAATTATTTTCGTAATACACGTCACGTAAAGTTCAAGCGTCGGCAACACTGCGATCTCGAGCCCACACTCGCTTTAATAAGCTCGGACGATAAACATACTATTGATGTCTTGTTAATTCTTTTATTAGTTATGTCACCGTGTAATTGTAAACATTGTTCGTCTATAATGAATCTCGTCAAATTGTCAACTCTATGTTTTCAATTAGACTCGTATACATTCTAAAATTAGAGCAATGGTGGCCGAGTGGTAACGGCCCCGACTTACGAGTTGTGGGTCGCGGGTTCAAACCCAGCCAGGCGCATTACTTTGTGCAGTTTATTTCATCACCACTGCTCTCAAAACGGTGAAGGAAAACACCGTGAGGAAACCGGCATGTCCTAGAACCAAAGATTCGAAGACATGTGATATCCACCACCTGCACTGGGCCCGTGTGGTGGATTTCGGCCCATTCCGTCTCCTAGAGAGGAGGCTTGAGACCCAGCAGTTACATTCTAAAATTATCAAATTGGGATTAGATGTGTTTATAACATAACTATCGAGAGTTGACAGTATTGCAAGATTTATTACAATCTTACGGTGTTTGCAATTATCCGGTGACAGCTACACAATATCGTTGACTTACTACATTAGTGGCAAGAACAACGTTATTAGCGACTTGCCATCCGCTATTATGATGGACCATACATACTCAAACGATTCGCGCTTTAATGCAGACCTTCACCTATTTATTTATATCTGACAAGGTTGTATTAGAAAAAACATGTCGTCTAATGCATGACCTGCCAATTTTTTTAAAGCGATTTAACCTTTTCCGATTTGTTGTTATTATTTTAGATTAATTCGTTATCTCCACATTATGCGTTGTTTATTGCATCTAATATTTTTAGGTACGTTCGT
Source organism: Leucania comma (assembly GCA_958295575.1). Taxonomy (NCBI): domain Eukaryota; kingdom Metazoa; phylum Arthropoda; class Insecta; order Lepidoptera; family Noctuidae; genus Leucania; species Leucania comma. The sequence continues at coordinate 17,888,836 of OY282466.1, forward strand.
TTCAACGATACATTTTATAAATATGTTGCGAGTATTAGCCGACGGAGTGGTTCATAATAACGTATGTGTACATAGGAGCAACATTGCCGCATTGCGGTGAGCCGCCCATATGTCGACATATCACTTCTGCCCTTTACTGGAGTGTGCCATACTCAAATACCTTTCAGATCGGTCCGCGCGAGTATACTAACTTTTTCTTTAGCCACAATCTGTTTGACCGTGTTTGATCGGATTTTGATGTATGCTGTTGCTCATATTTGGTAATTAAGTTAATAACTTTTAATTAAGCAAATTTTTCACACTTTTAATACCTACTAGGTATGTGTCACAAGCTCGTAAGTAAAAAAAGAAAAGTAGAAGCAGCAAAAGGTGAAACTTAAATACAAACTTGATCTTATCCTTTGTCTCTAATATTTAGTAGGATAATAGTTTAATAAATATTAAAATGACAATAGAGTCGTTTCAGTGTCAAATGTGCATATCGAGAACTCGTTTCCGATTCAGGTAGTTTGTTACCAACAATGATTTTGAGCACATTAGCGTTAACCGAATTGTAAAACGCGTTAAGGAATAATAAAATATGTATAAAGTTTTTAGTTTCACGCCTCAGATGCCATGTATCGGGTTTGTAATACATTAGTCGGGCGTTGATTTACACGGCTACATATCGTGGGTGCGTCTATTCATAGTACTAATGTACTATATTTAGTAGCGATTCCCTATTATTTCTCGGGACTGACTCAGTATGTGAGTTGTTCCGCTTTCGAAAATGGGTTTTAAATTAACGTGAGCTTCATTGAATTTTCTGTTGCGAAATACCAATAACCCGGAATTCTGTCTGCTCAAAGATTGAATCTGTTAATTAGGTCACAAAAAGTGACGGTATTTAAAATGTTGAATTTGCGTAAACAATAATAAAATCCACTGCTTTCAATAAACTATCCATTACAATGCTTGGGGATTTTACAGTGTGTATATTAAACTTCATTAAGTATAAACTAATGCATTTAACTTAGACTTAACGCATAGAGTTGTGGTTTCAAGGTCGGTGGGTGTATGTAAATAGCAAATAAGCGCATATGGAGAGGCGCCGATGCAGGTAGAGGCAGCAGCGGCGCGGGCGCGGGAGCGTCGGCTGCGCTTGCGCACATCTGCCGGCGCGCGAGTGGCGCGAGGCGCGTGCCGGCCGCGCCTAGCACCCGTCCCGCCGCGCATCACACGTAAGCCACGAGCGATATACACATACCGACACATGTCCAAACGATAACGTACTAAATTATGTTGTCATATCAATAAGTTTTATTAAGCTGTATTCAACAGTGAAATTCTTAACCGCCTTTAGACAAATAAATTAACATATAACTATTTACGGTTACTGCGAAATGGTTTTCCAAAGACCCAGAAATCTATAATTTAAAATATTTTAGCTGGTATTTTTTGAGCATGTGCGTGCAAGCTGTGCTCTATGTACCATTGCGTGTAAATAACTGCTACGTCGTACATTTGTCATTAACACCTACGTATCATAATTAATCTATTTTTCACAATTTATTATGATGATGGTGTCACTGATGTGTTTACTATATTATCTTGCACGTAGCTGCGAATTATATTATTTGTCTAGTGTCATGAATGTTGTAGAATAAATAAAAACCAGAAAAGATTACTTCGTAACTACATAGTTGATTTGATTTATACAGTGTAGCGAAATCGCTTCCGCTTATGAAATACACCACTTGCTGTAGGTTGGCAGCGCGGCTAATTATAATCTACTAAACATCATCGAGTACTTGTAACTTAGGGTCGTACTTTGTTCATGTATTTTTAAATAGATTTTTCTAGTCGTCCTTTAACGTATGCACCGATTTAGAGGATAGAATTGAAAGAAGTGAAATAAAAAATATGGAATCTGATTCCGCTAATATAGCGAGCTGAAAACGTGAGTATGATATTTATAAATGTAAAAGTTGATATTAAATACATAGGTATTATTACGTTAAAAAGGAATTCCTTAAAATGTTTTACCAACCCTAAACCGGTGTACGGAGGCGGCATGCAGCGCGGCGGCCGGTGCGTGCGACCCGCTCACACATCGCACCTTGTTGAAGACTGCACGATGCCCGCCGTGGCGTATTAGCAACGGCATTACCATTATTTATTTATTGATTTATACACCCTCGCGCTCCACATCAAGTTATGATTATGTTACGTCTGCCCTCTCAATCAACGCGCGCTAAACTTTTACTAATTGCTCCACGGTGACAACATGATAAAGATCTTGTTATTTAAATGCATGAATATTAAACAAAGTCATGTGTCATAATAATTAATCTGCCTACTCGTGCTCTATTTAAAATTATCTTGGGCTTATGCCAGCTATTCTAAATACCATACGTGGTCGCGTTCAAATTTGTCTATAACAATAACGTAGAAATTCACATGAAATAGAAAGGTAATCAAATTCGTGGCAAATTGCATGTATTCGAATGGCTCCGTCGCTGAGACTCGCGAGTCCATTGTTCAGTCCGTAGCGTGAAAATCAAACTTCCGTACTGCTATTAAAGATATTACAAACATTTGTAAATATCTATTGTAGTCTCTGCGATTTTCAACCGATAGGTAGTACCTACGTTAGTTGCTAGAGTGTTTTTATTTTTAGTGTTACATTCGCGATTGTTATTGATGTAGACAGGTATGCCACCTACACTGTTTCGCCAAAAATACAAGGCACGTGATAAATCTAAAGCACAATCGCTGCTTCTAATAAATGACGTCAAAGCTAAAGCACACGAAAATAATTATGCCGGTTTGGTCAAATCAGCGCGGGCGCCCGGCGCGACGTTTGGACGGTACAGATTATCCAGCACCGAAGGAGCGCGGTTTTTAATCTGTCGCGCGTTTCCTTGTAAATCTTAATTCGTATGTTCCGTTACAGTAATTCCAGCGTGAGGGCATGGACGTACATTTTTTTCTCGGGAAACGTATCACCTTGTCGTCGGGTAGCCGGTTACTTACCTACAATTAAAAAGCGAAAAGAGCGCGGATTCCGAGGCGAATTTCGAGAAATATCGACAGGGTCAACGAACCATGTCGACGCATCGTGGCCGCGTCTCTTCACTTGATTTTTTTTTTACATTTTGGTATTATACGGACAATTTAGGAGGAAGTTATTGATGCTTTACTTACAATGTCTTGAACAATCATTGATCATTCAGAAAAATAAATTCTATGAATCTAAGCCTCTGCTTTTTCAACTAGCGTCGGTACTGTTAACCCTATATAGTCTGTTAGGTAGGTACATTACATGTCATATAGGTAGAAGTACATCCGCAAAATAAAACCTTACGCCTTCAACAGGCATATTATCTTTTATAAGTAGTCTAACGATCCTACTTTTTGTTTAAGTGCGCAGACGCTCGTGATTTGGAGTCATCAATTTGGAAACAAAAACGCTACTAATTGTGCAGGTATCGACCGGCAGCCTTTGAAGGGTTAAACGTACACCAAATATTAGGCTGGATCTTTTCGATCTGGCCGGTTTTAACTTGGAGATATGTATTTTTTGCGCGCGTCTCGCAGTAAGCCGTGATCGATTCTCAGTAGCTTACGCGGGATGAGACCCGTACTCGTTGGAATTATATTATCTACCGATTCGCAGATCGCTTTGTTCTTTTAAACTTGTATATAAATTAATGCTGGATATCATTCGGTTGTGAGTTCTCAAATGCTGTATCAAGTCCAAAGTAGTTTATAGAATTATTTGTTACTATTTTTCTTGTTTCAAATAGGTGTTTTATTAGAGACCAAACGTCATGAATGTGTTTCTAGTAAACAATATCTAAAAGCCCCTATGTTTTATTGCACGAATCGCCGTACATGTTTTATTTCGTGCAATTTATTCTGTTAACAATTCCAAGTTGACTGTATGCTATTTTTAGAACGGCATAAATATCGAGAAAAGGCTACCCAGCCTACTTAACATTCCATTAGCACGAGCCGTTGATTGCAATTGCATATCTGTAGCTTTCTATTGAACCTATGTTGTGTAGTAGCTTACTGAACGCTTTAGGATCAATACCACCTCATAATTTATTAATCGTCAAGTCGTTGAGGAATATTTGATCATCCCAGCATCATAGAATGTAATCGTATGTAGACAATTCAGTTGACGAGTGAACATAAAAAAGGTGCACACACGCTCACCGCATTTCATTTGTGACCGCCATCGCTTGCGAAGGCGAACAATAAAAATATCACCGACGTTGAAATAAATAAAAAGAGCAGCCGGTCCAGGTGCCGCAAGGGCAGGTGGAATAATTGGCAATTCTTTGTCTCAAACCATACACCAGCTACGAAAACCCACTTAAATGTCTCAAGCCGATGTCTTATTTTTGAAAAAAACTTACGCATTCTGCATATGACGATTAGATAAAGTCGAGAATTACCCATTAAGTAAATACGGTAGCGTGATCGTCTGTCAACTTCTTGTTTGCCATTGTGTTCAATGATATAAGTAGATAAAGAAAGTTTATCCAAGATGATTCGTGTCGATGTACAGCCAGGTACATTATTTTGGAATATCAATATCTACGAGTACATTGTTGCGATACATGTGCAAGTTGAAAATAGTTAAGTTTTTCATACGCATCAAGAAATCGACGTTGAGCAGATCTTACATTTATATCTAGGTACATATTGTATTAGGTACATAAACTGTGCAAAAATATAGTTCATAAAGGAAGGCATAGCGAAAGGTAGTAAATCTAATAATTAAAGTGACTAAAGATCTATAAATTGACAGTGATGGTGAGGTCGATGAAGACAATATCTAGAGTACTGCTGTACTGGCGACGTCGGTAACCGTAGCAACGGTACGTTTTGACAGATCGTGAAACTGGAACTCAGATGCGCACCAGATTAAGCATCAGTAATGGTTCGCGAGGGAGCCAGCTTAAGATCTGTCCAAGATAAATACGCGGGAATTTCGAAGTTAAATATTGTTTGATACAGTTAAGTACTGATACTTTAACTATAGGCTTATTAAAAATAGGGAACAAAATAATTGAAATTAATTGCAAGTCGTTAATGTAACGAAATAATAGCGTCACAATAATAAATGGTCAGTGATAAATAAAACCACTCGGGAACGTATTTCAAGTAAATTTACTCTAATCGCTTTAGCTGTTTGGCTGCATTGCTAATTTCCATTTAACAACGGCGCAGAATTAATCTGATGGACATCGATAAACACAGTCATTGTATCAGTACATTGCGGCTGTCAACGTGAGTGAAATTCCGGAAGGCAGGAATGTGGGTGAGGTAACCCCATTCGGTTTGTGCACATGCGCCATGTTCGCAGCGATTTCTGTTGTAACCCGACCGAATCGAGAAGCGTGCCAGTAACCGTAGTGAGACGTTTACCAAGTTTTTATTTACAACTTGGTTGGATATTAACCTCATTGTGCGAGTAGGTAGCGCAACCCGGTCACTTAGCTAGTACGCATATTATCTCCATTTGCATAGCGCGGACAAGTAGCGGTGTCGACTTACGCGCCACTGCCGCCTATAATGCTGTTGCCTTCAACTGTATTAGATGTAGAATACAGAATATAATATCATCTATGACACTCAGAACAAACATCACTTATGTCAGCTAAAACAAAAGATTTGTCTAGCAAGTGTTAGAGTCAAACATATACAAATCTTATTTCTTGTGTGTCATTTTTCATTTTTGCTAAGGGCTTCATTGAAAAATGACGCTCAAGGGGTCTTCAGTGAGGCTGCGGATTGAGTTACCACGAGCCTGGAACGCAAAGGGTAACTGAAGCAAAAGCGATGGGGTTTTAGTCAATAAAAGTCTGATACTCCGGTCTGAAGGGAGGAGTTGTCTGATGATAGGTATCCAATAAAAGAAATGTTGAGTACCTAGACTAGGTTCGACTTTCGAACATACTTGTTCGGTTCTGGCTTGGTTTGTTCTTTGCTTTGGTTTTTCTTTTTTTTTTTTTATATATATATATTTTATCTTAATCATATTCTTAAAAAAAAACAAGAGGAAAAATATTAGTTTCCTTTCCTGATAAAACTATAAGCAAACAAATCAAACATAATTTCCACAGCGTAAAGAAGATAATAGTAGATATCTGTAGCACTTACAAAGCGGCGACATTGAACAAAACACGCGATCACAATGGTTATGAATACGTACCCGGATAACGATGTTATTTGTTTTTGCCTTCCGTCATCGAGGATCATTGCCGTAAATAAGGACTAGATGTATTCATATCATTTTTGCTCTTAACTCATTGGATTACAACATCTTAGATTATTTTTTAATGAGATTATTTCAGTTTTTCGTTTGCGTCTTCATCACTGACAGACGTTGCACCGCTGGTCCAGAAGCATTTGCAAGACATTTTTCTTTTGCTACAGTAGTATTGCGAAAAATATACTCCATAAAGAGGTTACATAAATAAGGGATGGTACATTGAATGGAAACTCGTAATTTTTACCGATGGAAAATCCCATCCAGCGCACAGTATGTAACTCATAAGTGACGTTGTTTTTATGATCTTCTACAACTTGATTTTTTTTATTATTGTTAATAGGCTCTGGTTTGAGCACTCACACACCTTTGTTTATAAAATTATTAAGTATAAAAGTTAAAATGTGGACAGGAAATAGGCAGGTTAGGTATACCCAAAAATAAAAACTGACGCATCAGCTCTTGATCAGCGGTACCTAGTAGGAACGACTGATTTTTTTACTGAATGACTTTACTTGTAATTTTAAGTGGACAATATAACGTTAGATAGACGACTACTTTCATGTGTTATGCATAAATTAAAACAGTGAGTCATCAACCCAGGCACTCGTTTGTCACGATATCTGCTATTAATGTACAGATAGTTGGAGATATTTTCATCTTTCTCAATACGATGTTTCGTTGCGTAAAAAACGAAAGACGTAACATTGCATAACTATGATCATTATTTTTGTTGTGTGTGTACATTACTAACACGCTGGTGAATTTACAAAAGGTAATACGAACACTTCACACCAAATCCTATGCATAAGGTAGTAAGGCAAAAACTGATTTTTTTACGCGAGCCGTTTTTTTAATTAATTGTTAGTGATGTAAGTAATTGTAATAAGTTAATCATATAATGATCACCGCACCAGTACCAGATGGTGGATGTAATAAATAATAGGTAATAATATTTATTTTATTTTTCTTTAATACAGTTTTCTCAAAAAATATGTTACGTTTTTTCTACATATTTACCTCCATACAGTTTTCCTGTGAAACTCAACACTATATTTCAAATCTGTATTCGTTTACAATGAAAACTTCTCCTGAATTAACTTGAAGTTAATTGAACTCTAAATCTCCACCAATCTTGCAGTTCCAATAAAATGGAGTCACGCATTTTGAATTGATTACTTTACCTGACAGTTAATATTATCGTATTTAACCGACCAAAGTGTCACAGTAAAGAACGATTAACATTTGGACCTTGGTGCAAAGTCTAAAAGTCACGTGCATTTTAGTAAAGTTCGTTGAATCTCCTATATTTAACCGCCTTTACATAACTGAGCGTAGAGCTTGTTATAACGATATTAATAATTCTGGTAAAAATAAAAACAGAATCGTCAATGACGTCATTCGTCATAACTGCTATGTCCAGGTCGCTTCTTGGTTGTTTAAAACAAAAGGACTACTGCTCGGCTACTCGGTTGTTTAGGTAAATAAAAAAAAAAAATTGTGATTTTGAAAGGTTTTTCATTATTTGCGACTCAATGTCAGATATTATAGTAACAAATATATATATTTGTGGTAACGACATGTGTCTCTTTACACGACTTGCTCATTAAAATCATCATCATAACTCTACCTTAGGAACGAGTTAAAACGTCAAGTTTTTATTAAAATAGCACATTTTAGTTCTTCTCTAAGTTGGAAGGTTATTTTAATGGTTTTAATTAGTATTTTTTTTTATCGTATTAATCGATACTAAACCATAAAATGCAAAAAATATGTAAAATTTTTTTGGGCTGTCCTGGAGCATTTCATTCATTTAATAAATCAAATATTTTATAAAATATACTAATTGATACTGAAAATAACAGATATCCACTTTGTTTTAATGTTTTTTTTTTCCAAACCGAATAGAAAGGTAAATGTCATTGCCATAGTTCGATTTGATAATGGGGAGGTTTTCAAGGTAGCCTTGCAAGGGGTTAGATCGACGTTGCTGATGCGTATGAAACATTTACATAAAAATAAATCAATACTGCTTTGCATCAGAAAGCTTCATATTATTGCGTTTCTTCATCTTTATTTTCATAAATGATTATTTATTCGCTTACCTACTTTATAAAATTACAGTCATCTTGTAAAGATAGTATAACTGTTGACCTTAGCCGATATACAGGTTTTCATTTCATCTTCACGCGCATAGCCTTTTCCATTATGACTGAAGTATTAATGTTTTTAATTAGTTCTTAATCGGGTCAGGTTCACATTGTGTCAATACTATGTGCCTTGAAATTGTCCGCAGTACATACGTGTTTGTTCGTCACACTATTGGCGTCCTTGTTACGCGCGCCGGTGTTTTATGTATGTGTGAGCGACGCCCGCGCCGATTGTTATTGTCAAGTATGTGTAAACAAAACCAAATCATGCGCCGATCTGACAACGACGCGTTATCCACGTTACGTTATAAATCAAATCACAGTCGTATCTTAATATTTTTAATAATAATTTTCCACAACTATCACACAACGCCGTCTAGTCCCAGACAACTGATAAACATACTTATATATTTCTAAATGCATACATATTTAGGGTGACTGTTAATTAGTGGGTGACATTAATACTTACACATGATTGTAGTCATGATAACAAACAACTTTTGTTATGGGACCAATCCTGAAATCGCGAAAAAAATCAGCCAAGTTCAGTACATTTTGACCAGTTAGACAAACACAAATGTACTGACCAGCAGGTTTTTTTTTCGCGATTTCAGGTTTGGTCTTATAGTAGAAGTTGTTCGTTATCATGACTACAATCACGTGTTTAAATATCGTTCACTAATTTACCAGTCACCTTTAGTTAAATTATACCCAGACACAGAACAAATGATTGTGCTCATCACACAAACATTTGTCCTAGGTGGGAATCGAACCCACGACCTCCGGCATAGCTGTCAGGGCCACTAACCACTTGACCAACAGGCCAGTCATAAAATTAATGTTGAGAGATAGTCCCTATTTCGATTATAACAAACAACAATATTGTTAGTAGCTTACTTCAGAATTTAGAGATGACTGAAATTACAAGTCAAAACAAAACGTGAAAATGAAAAGTATCGCTAAATTAGTTTATCCATTTATAATGATGAGTGCCTTTAAGCAAAAACATTGATGCTACCTAAGTGTAGGTAGTTGTATCGGCAGGTACAATTATAGTTCGGTAATCAATACGGGTATTAAACTAAAGATTACTGTATGATATAGGCGACGATATCAAAATAATCAATAAATATAATCAGTTAAATGTGAAAACCTGAATGAATGGTGAGATAGTAAATAGAACGAGAGAGAATCGAGGTCCAAATATAGAAGTACATAGACAGAGCCGACTTTGAAGACAAAAAAAAAAAAACAAAGTTTTGGCGACTTTAGGTGTTTGCTTAGTAATACCTTTATTCTCAAAAACGGCTGTAACCGTATGAGGTCATATGGTTATTTGGAAACATTCTGGTTATCGTGAGTCACAAAATACAAGGTACCGAAACATCAAAGCTGAGCCGTGCACTGTTTTTGCCGCACACGGCCAATAAACACATAATTCGAATTGTGTTATAGATTTTCCCAGTTAATTATGCATTCTTCGGTCGCTTTGACAGAGATCTATGACTTTAGATAATAATTGATTGGCAAAGAAATTATTGATTTCTGCGCATGCTTTGCGTAGATCATCAGAACCTATTAGAACGTTAGTACGTTTTACGTACTACGTCTAAATTTAATAAAAATAATTAACATGTCTATTAATTTACATAAAATACTAGCGTACAAACTTTCTGCCATATAAATTTTATAAAACCGGCCAAATGCGAGTCCACTCGTATACGAAGGGTTCCGTACCATGGACTAGGAAAAAAACAGAACAACAACAAAATAGGCAAAAAATTGCGTTTTTTGTATGGGAAATATTTAAATAAATATTTATTTAATTTTATTATTTATTATTAAAGTAATAATAGTGTCTAATGAATATTTCAATTGCCTACCTATTGCCATTATTGATATCGAGCAAAAACGGGCAAATAAACGCGTTTTTTTGTACCATTTTATATATTTATGTTGTCTTTAGTGTTTGTTGTTATAGCGGCAACAAAAATACATAATTTGTGAAAATTTCTACTGTCTAGCTATCGCGGTTCTTAAGATACAGCCTGACAGACTGCGAAGTCTTAGTAATAAGGACCCGTTTTTATCCTTTGGGTGCAGAACCCTAAAAAAAACATTGAACGTAAATATAAATCGAAACAAAAATACAAAAAATACGATTAAAACATAGGTGTCGAGTGAAAAATGCTTTAAATTATTAAAATCGGTCGCCGTTTCGGAGGAGTGCGTCGTTCAAAAACACCGTGACAAGAGATATTTATCTATATTAGATATTAGAACAATTTATAAAGGTTGACGAATGCTTACGTCAAGCTCTAGGATTTGATGAACAAATAATTTATTTAGAAATTAAAAAAAAAGAACAATACCTGCAGTTTTGAACCTAAGGAGTGATGAATCACGTGCGTAAGCCCTCAATTTTTTAAAATGAGTCTCTTCGAAACCACAAAGATGTAATGAAAGACAATGTTTTGTAACTATGAGTAATGGTTTAAGGAATTGGTATATTAACGCACTTATCGTCATGTCACCAATAGGTAACTAAACATTTTACACCACCACCTTACGTTTCAAATCAAGCTGATTTAAATGTGTAACATTTAGCAAAGGAACGCTACGTATATTTTTATGAGCATTTATGATGACAAGAGCTTCCTTAATTTTTGGCTCGTCCAGAAACTAAATATATATTATATACTGTCTAGCCAAACCATCTGGCTTGTTTAATAAAGCTTGTGATCATTTTTTTTTTATTTGGATGAAATAGCATTTTATGATGCAGAAGCACTTTAAAAAAAAAAATTGTATGTGTAGTACCATGGAGCATTTTTACTAACTTACAACTTGTTTGACATAAACGAGTATGGTAGTAGAGAGTTTGTCATGCTCACTCAAATGCCTGGCTGACGTTGGCTCGTGTTATTGGGTCATTCTGTTCCCTTCAAAATAGTTGAGCAGAGTGTGGCTGAAGCATACGTCATGCTCGTGAACGAGCGCTGTCAGTTGAGACTGGTCATCTCTTAGCTGCCTGTGGCTTAATTCAATTTCTATTTTTCAATTAGGTTTTTTTTTCATTACTTATCTACATTGTGCTCACATAACCAAGATTTATGTTACTCATAATATGATTTAAAAAGAGTGTCTATGGAATTTCTTGCACGTTCTTCCCCGTAGAGATCTTCGCTTTGGAAGTGCTATTTAGCTTCACTATTTTTTGGCTATTTATAAGTATTTAAGAGTTTGCTTATGTCCTAATGCTGGCTAAAAGCCTCCCTCTCCCTTTTCAACACCTGTCTGTCTTCTATTGCCAATGTCAGAGTAACGGGAACATATGGTAGGGTACCAAAGGGTATCTCCTATCTACTAAAGTAAAAATCCTGAAAGTCTAACCCCCAATTTACATTTATCATTCGACTAGTTTCCCATTAGAATAGAAGACACTTGAGTGGTGTACACCAAAACAGTTCCCAACTTTTTTTTACAAACAAATCTATGGGTATAGTTTTTGTACAAATGAAAGGGACAATTGATTGTAGAAAAGAAGCACTGAATGTAACCCACCCGGGGTTGCAGTCAGTAAAAGTCTGACACTCGCTCCTATTCCATCCGTAGCAGGAGAAGTAATTTGACGATTTTCTAATCCAAAAAAGTTTGCCTTCAGTATGCAACCTTAGCAGCTCCTACTTACTACGCAAGTCATAATTTCAGTCTCTGATTTGACGGGCCGCCAAGTGTCTTCTATCAATAATATTGTTTATACTACTTATTCCGAAGTTTGTATTGTTAACTAAACAGTTTATTAACTTCACTGCAAAACGTTCGGGAAATGAGTCATTAGCCGTTGTGTGTTCAATGTTCATAGATTATGAGTATTTATCGTCACTATGTTATCGGTTAATTTTATGTTCGTATTGGTTTATTTTCTTGTTCGGTTTCTAAACTAAGTTAGAAGTAGAATTCAATCAGTCCACCTATCACAGTAAGATTAAGTATAATATTGCTGGACCTAGGCCTCACCTAAACGGCATGCGGCACTACCACAGTCTCACGCGGTCTCCTCTCTAGGATTCGCCTGCGAGATGAAATCTAGCCGAGTTGTTATCCAACTACTAAGTTACTTCTAGGCAAGCATTCTCCACCATCACTTGCCATCATATGAGGTAGTAGTCAACGGCTAACGTATCAACAATTAAAAATTAAAATAAACAGTTGTCTTTTTTGTTCATTACCTGCTCAAATTCAGTGCCAGTTACTTAGATAATATTTAACCGTCATTTAAAAATTAGTGAATTTATTACAAAAAAATTTTATCTACCTACTTTTAAAGCATGTTGACAAGCCGCACTGAACATTAAAAATAATATTAAACAATAGGCAGCATTCGGAATGTCCACGGTGAGAGAAAGAGAGAGATAAATTAACAAAAACAAACAATAAATGGAAAAACCAAATATCTGTTCCCGGTTAGTGACTACTTAGCACTTCGGCGATAAGCAGCGTCCGTTGATATTTATTGGGCATCGTGCCGGGTTTGACTGGGAATGTTCAAACCAGGAAAACCCACGGCCTTAACCTCTGGTAAGAACTTTGTACTTTTAGCATTTTAACTACTAGGCTTTTTGTCTTTGCTGGTGCATTAATAAGAAGCCTGGTAGTTGTGATGAAGTCATCATATAAAGTCAACTTGGTTGAAGCCGTATCCAGTATTTTGTTGATAAGTAAGTTGCAGGATATTTCGGAAAAGTTACCTTGGCCAGTTAAAAGTTGCACTGGAACGCAAACAGCAACTTGGTGAAGGAATAGCAAAGCAAAGGAAAGGTCCTCAACCTATCCTTAGTTAGTCAGATTTTCCATCTCAAAAAATAAGCGGTGTACGCTTATTTTTTGAGATGGAAAATCTCCATCTGAAAGGAAAGCTGTTGTTAACCCAGAATGAGCCAAATTGCTAAAGTAGGTAGGTTTCCTGTCGACTTAATTTTTCGAAACTGAATAGCTTGTTGCAGTACCCGTAATGCTTCTGCGTAGGTACAGTAGGAGAATTTGTTATGTTATCAGTCAATTTTATCTGAACGCCAATTGACTTATTTTTCACTGGACGTTCTGTATGCGTTAGCGCAGTATTAGTTACTTACCTATCTTCTTTTCCTACGAAATATGTCTATATAATGATATGCCTAATTTTGGTCAGATGTCTGATAACAAGTTTACTTATATTTATTCTTGTTTGTTTTAACTTCTTTACTGAAATAACTCAGTTTCTGATGAAATTAGAATTTTCAGTATTGTCTAGATATACCTACTAGCTTATTACCAAAACTTAAAACTTCAGCATATTAAAAGGAAAATAAAGCATATCTTAATACTTCTTGCATTACCGTTCAGTCGTTTGATAAGACGAGAAAGCAACCAAAACACAAAAAAGAAATAGGTTTTGGAAATATTAAATAATTGGTAATACAGTAATTTACATAGGTAACCTTTTCACGGAATTACAAGGCACGTGTAGCCACAGAAAAATACAACGGTATGAAAAAATACAACGGGTTGAAGAAATGAATGTTAACTTATGTGACTTGAAGGAATACACACCTTGATTGTAGTGTTAGGGGCGGAGAATAATTTAATTAAAGATAGTGGTGCATCTAATTATTATCGGGTCTATTCCTAAAAGCATTTTACTTTATGGTATTATTTATATAAAAATTAAATCCACCTAATGGCTTTACAGCTGTCCTAACTAATTCTAACACCTAAGTATTCTATATTTGCATTATCATTAAAAGTATAATTATATTTAGCCAGTTCAGTAAATACGAGCAATAGGTCATGTGATCACAGTACTATGTCACAGTTGTAGTAATCCTTCGATATCGCAGTAGTATGAAGAAGCGCACAATATCCTGCTTCCTACAGATGTCACGTCGATTGTACTCGTTGCATCCTATTACTAAACGAAAAGTTTATAAACTTATAACTAAGTACTAGATGTAAGTACAGCGGGATATCCTTTTAGCTTTCCAATATAAAATTTACATTCATACCTGTTGGTATCCATTTGAATTCAGAATTAGAAATAATTATCAAATTCTAATTTTGACAGTGGCTAAACGTCCAAACCGGGCGACCCTAAAAAAAACTAACGTTGGGTAGAGTTTTTTTTTTATCACAATACACAATGTTAAGTCGATACCACTCAAATTGATGACGATTAATATAAATACAAGTTTTCGTAAAGGAATAAATAACATAAAAATTTGTGGAGTGACAGTAGAAGTTATGCATTTTATGGTAGGTAGATACTACCTCTGCAAACAACTATACTTAGCAAAGGCAAAGGCGTGCCGATTTTCTTGGTTGTATTTGGCAGCACTTTGCAAAAACCATGTAATATGCAAACAACTATACTTAGCAAAGGCAAAGGCGTGCCGATTTTCTTGGTTGTATTTGGCAGCACTTTGCAAAAACCATGTAATATATCGTCTTAATAAAATTAATAGGTAATAATAGATTACGTAACGAGTAGGTTCTCATTTACCTACAATGTTATCATGACATTATAATTCCTGATGCATTTATGTTCACCGCCTTAGAAATGATATCTTCCGACGAGCCGGCGCCATATCCGCTACTATGACCAAGAAAGGTCAACCAAGAGTTCATTGAATTAACGAACATGAATTTTAATTACACTGTTTATGTAGGGCTTATTTCATTTAATGAAATGCAGTGAGTAGGTACATAAATGGAGACACCGCGAAATAAAAATCCCGTGGGTACGATGACCACATTAGTTAAGGTACTATTCAAAGGTGCGGTATGCCAACCAATAGGAAATTAATAGGGAACTTACTAAATAACTTCTCCAGCTCTTTAGTCTTCTACTGACTAAAGCCCACAGTATCTACCTATTCCTTCAGTTATCCTTTTTTGCGGGGATTACGGAAACTCTTTCGAACAATCCGCAGTCCTGGTAGGCGTTGGCCCTGATTCTGTAAGTTTTCCTAAAATCTCTTTGAGGCGTCTGTGGAACACAACGCGCCATCATCAACCCGTTCTTGGTCCTTACCGCACGGCCAGACAGTGAGCTATCCATTGTTTGCCGTCCGCAAGCTCACACCCACGGTCTGAAATCATCCTGCTACTCCCGACGCCCAGGCGTCGCCGGCGGGGGTCGGGGCGTGAGAGTTGTCTCCGCCTTTCAATATAATTAGATTGACCTATATAATCTTTACTTTTAACAAATTGTTTAGGCTCTCTCAAATATCAGTGATTATTGTGAGCATAGATGTTTTACAACCGTTTTTCGTTCTTGAAAAGAACAAAAATAGGACAATTAAAAAAAAGAGAAAGTTTTAACGTTTTTTTTTAGCTTTTGTGTCTTTGGCTGCTAGTAATAGATACTATGAAATAAAAGTGATATACTCGTATATAGACACACACTTACGTATTATAAAACAAAATCCCACCGCAGCTGTCTGTCGATACGAGTATAAACGTGATAATCACAAAAAATACTGAATGGGTTTTCATGTCATTTTCACCAATAGGCAAAGAGATTCATGTGGGACACTTAGAAAGTTTTGAGAAACCAAAAACTAACTTCTGTAGATAAGATATTTTTATTTAATCTTGTCAAAGAACTCTCAACCAGCATGCAGCAGTGTATGCTGATAGCCAAAAGAGGAGGAGAGAGAATAAAAGTCTTTAACGCAAGAGCGCATACGTTACTTCTTGGCAAACGTGCTCCATCGACCACATTATCGCTTACCATCGGTGAGACAAGAGACAGTGTTGGCCACTGTCTGACCCGAACCTATGAATAATAATAAAAAAAAAAACTACCTGCTTAGCCTTGTCGTATTTATCATCATTTGCATTAATTTGGATCAAAATATTTGTTTACGATTTACAAATATCTAGGTGTGAAAACGAAACGTCAGTTTATTATAAAGATTGCGCTACTTAGTATTAAAATATGCACTATAAAAGTCAGAATATGCTAAATGCTGTTCAAAACTGATAAAAGAACGAGATGAATCGTACCGTGTGTTGAGTAGGTATCAGCATGTTCTAATACTTCATTTAAGTGTTCTTTCAAAAAAACGGTATAAAGAAACTGTACTTAAAATGTTAAAGGTGTTGGGGCGAGCGTTCAGCCTAACAGGATGCAGCTGAATGCCAGTATTTTACATGGAGTCTACCTGACTTCCAAAACCCAGTAACTGGGTAACACGATACGGCGATCCCCGTTGACAAGACTAGTGTCAAATTTTATTTTATTTTTATGTATAAAGTCTTACCAGTCCCACGTGGTTTCACTCGCGTCTTTAGTTACAGCTCCACTCCCGTGGGTTGTAGGGACATGTTATATAGCCTGTTATAACCTACCTCGATAATTGGGCTGTCCAACAATAAAATATTTATTTAACTAGAACCAGTAGTTCCTGAGATTAAAGCATTCAAACAAACAAATATAACCTTCAGCTCAATAATAATATTATAAGTACATATGCATAAGCACGTAGAATCGCCAAACTCAAGTGGCAGTGGGCACGGCTCATTGCTCGCAGAACGGATGGCCGTTAGGACCGAAAGGTTCTGGAATGGCGACCGCGTACCGGAGGACGCAATGCTGGAAGGCCTCCTACAAGGTGGAATGATGACCTGACACGAGTTGTGGGAATCCGATGGATGCGAGATGCACAGGACCGTTCATTGTGGCGACACTTGGGGGAGGCCTATGTCCAACAGTGGACGTCTTTCGGCTGATATGATGAAGTACATATGTTGAAGTAGGTATAGATACAATAAAAAAAGTTAAATTATGATTTTAGGTGCATTCTATTAATACTTTCGGTTTTGTTAGTCGACTCTGTTCTAATCATGAGCATGGACCCAACAACACCTCACTAAAACTAATTGAACCATCAATATTAACGTGACAACTCCTACATATGCATAGCAGGAAATTAAACGTAACAGAACTAATTAATGCAACTCCTATCCAATTATCGGTCTATTCATTTAAGCTAGACAATAGAAACCATTGACACCTGAAGGGTGCTTCATCTGATCACCGGTTAATTATATCTACTTACTGCCAGGACTTGCTTTTCGTACGTAATATGAGTTTTTTTTGGATGAGGCTGCTGTGTCCCACTGTGGAACCGAGACCACCCTTCTCTTCTTCCATTTTCTCTGTCTTCACCTACATCTGGTCACTCCTTTGGTAGTTTTTTAGTGTAACTTACCTCAATTCCTACAGGTTTTGAATGACGGCATAGTTGGCAGACTGGTGATTGACTGCAACGCTGGGTGTCTGCAGCTGCAGGTTCGACCCCCGCACTGAAGAAATATCTGTATGGCCTTCAGATATTTTGGGTCTTGGTATCTTGTGTATGTGAGTTTACATGTTTGTGAACTCACCCATGATATAGGAGTAAATCTATATATATAAAAGAAAGTCATGTTAGTTACACTATTTATAACTCAAGAACGGCTAAACCGATTTGGCTGAAAATTGATGGGAAGGTAGCTTAGAACCAGGAGAATTTTTATCCCGTTAAATAAATAAAAATATAAAAAACCTGCTCATTTATTTGTATCCCTATACCACATAGACCATATTGTGTGTACTCTACCCTTAGAGTAGGGCAGAGCGGGAGTGAAGCCGCGGGCAAAAGCTTGCTCTTAATAAGTGGCAAATAAATAAAAAAACACATGCTAAACCATCTAATTTATCACCTTGCTTGTTCAGACTGGCTTTTTTCCTCTTTGTTACGACTACTCTAGTCTAACCAGACGCTGCTGAAGATCAGGATTTTTTACGGTTTGCTGACCATGTGACCTCTTCAACCCGATTAACTAAAGGAGGACAATGAAGGTAGCCGGTTAAACCTGTTTTTAGACTTTCGGGCATCTGAAAACCAAATGCCTACAGCTTCCTGCGTGCTCTCTGGTCCGTAGATAGAATCAGTTGCTTACTTACAGTGAATTAATTTCATAGTACGTTGAATAATCACATTGCGCACACTAAATTCTATGTAGTCGTCACAATACTCACATATGAATGTCTTGTTTGTGCTTTGTAACAGTGGTTACGTGAGCTTAGCAAGTTGCGAAAGCACAGTTCGCACTGAAACGAATTTAGCGCGAGTCGAACAGGAAGCCAAGCGCGCGCACTATTGCCGAGTTATGCTCTTCTAGATGCGGCATACAAATTGTTTACCGTCAGTCAGTATTAAACTCTTGCTTTCTGTATATGTGTGTAGGTTTTTTCGTGGTCTTTAGTCTTAGTTTCCGAAAATTGGTCTGAGGTTAAGAAAGAACCTATCTAAAATAATTTAATTTAACAGAAAATATCCGATTAGCGGATTTTGAATAGCCAATCTTAAGTTGCAATCTACGCAACTGATGCGGCTATTTCAAAACTTGAGATTATATTGAAATCTATTGCTGTGTACCCATCAATGAGCACAGTTTGCTACCCGTCATTTCTAGTCTATATAGCTCTTGGTGCATTTGGTAAGACGCTCAGTGAAAGTGATTGCGCGGATGTCGCGTGCGACGGCGCAGGCGCACCCGCCGACCTTGCCATATAGGCGGCGCGCGCGACGCATCGTAGTGCGTAGCTACCGGTTGTACATCGTGCGAGGCTAAGCAGGGATTCAGGGTCTTTTCAAGACCGGTAGCGAAAATTTCGAGGGTCAAAACAAATATAGCAATTACATATGGCTATTTAAGGGTCAAACGTGCATGAAAATTGTTAAAATCTGGTGTGGTCAAATGTTAGATGCAATGGTTATTTTGTGCACAGTTCATAAAGTGCTGTTACTACTAAATGAAAGGTGCAATATACAAGGGCGTATCCATAAAGGCGGCTCATATTTCCCCACATCTGTTCTGCATAGATTTCGTGCTGATTTGGCTCGATTCGAGATTAGGAACCTTTCCGATATGTAATGTTACTAAAGGTACTTACTATACTCGTACCTATTTACAACAATAGGATCGCTTACCGAACAAATTTTAAGGTTATTATGTTAGATGAAGGGTTTGTTGAAAACGTGCAACATGCAAGCTTCCTTCCAACGATTAAATACTTCTCCCTCTCCACTTCCAATATTTACGTTCTTCATACTTTAAGAATCTGCGTTCTTCCAACAATCTTCTCTTACTCTGTCCTCCTCATACTTCTGATTTTGTTTATTCGTCTTCTGGAAACTAGGATGGCCACTTGTCGGTACACATTTATTCGGAAATGGCGGGTTTTTCAAAATCAATAAACAGACTTTGATTTTTGGTTTAACATATTTTATGTTACTTAATTACGGTATAAGTATATTTAGAAATATAGGTATTATAATTATAATATCTATACTAATGCTATAAAGAGGTCAAATTAGTAAGTTTGTATGTAGGTTGTAATTTCGGAAACTAGTGTAACCATTCTGAAAATTTTTTCACCAGTAACATTATTATCACTGAGTGACATAGGGTTTAAATTATATCCTTTCATGTGGGTGAGGCCGCTGGTTGAAGCTAGTATTAAAAATATAAGTATTAACATAGAAAGTTACGA
This sequence comes from Leucania comma, assembly GCA_958295575.1. Taxonomy (NCBI): domain Eukaryota; kingdom Metazoa; phylum Arthropoda; class Insecta; order Lepidoptera; family Noctuidae; genus Leucania; species Leucania comma. The sequence continues at coordinate 17,908,835 of OY282466.1, forward strand.
TATATTAACCGCCACTGCTGGGACTCAGAAATCAGTCTTTTTGAAATGTTCCCATGAACATTAAAAAAGGCTGATCATGCTTAAGTTATGCCAACAGATTTAACGATGAACCTGCTATAATTTAATTGCCAACCTTAACTCGTAGAAAATGCCTAAGGCATTAAGTTCACCTTGGTATAGTTTTTTATGATTTTAAAAATAAATATTTTAATAAATAAAAAACATCCTACTAATGTCTTAATCAAGTCTAGTATTGTAATAGACTGAAAATTGATCCAAAATAAAGAAACTGTAAAGGGCCGAAACAATTTCAGGTCGACCAGTGTGATAAAGGTTTTAGTATGAATAATTCTGTGGTGCACACGGTTGATTTCCCTCACTCAGATTTCTCTAACAATCGTAAATAACAGTCTTTACGAGCTTGAACTTAGATAAACACACTCAGTTTTGCAATTACAATAGTAAAATAAATACTGAAAGGTTTACCTCACCGCTTGAGAGTACCGGGTGACATATTTTTCCGTGACTTCAGCAATTACGCGTAGAGACACGCTTGATACGATCAGGTAGTTTTATGTTCCGGTATACTATTAATATTTATAAATATTATACAATAACTGTCGCGTTCAAAGTGACGTGTCGGCCTGAATCCTGGCCACTCGTAACTTTATATGCACAGAGCTGCACCACTTACCTTGAAACTGTTTTTGCTTCTTTTTCCATAATCAATATGTCAGTTGTCGTGTTGGCTCAGCCCGGTGCAACGCGACCGGCCACACATGAGCACCACCCGTTATTAATTTCCTTTTGAAATTACGTTAGTAGAACTAAGCACTAAACGGTTCATTTTAATGTAGGTTAGTCGAGTAGTTTTTCAGGCGAATAGATTATAAAACCTAATGCAATTGCAAATAAATATTCAAATAGTCTTGATAAGGCGACAATAGAACTACTTGTGTGTAAACACCGTTATTTTTACCATCCACCGCGGTTTTATCCGCCTCTTTGGTTACTACTTTGCTACTATTTGTCGTAGTGTTTACACTACGACACTAAAATTATTTTTCAATCTGAACCAGCACCTAGCTCCTGAAATTAGCGCTTTCAACGAAACAAAAAATCTCTTCAGTTGTATTATATGTATTAGTATAGATTTTAGTAAAAACTTCACGGTTTCCGTGCTAATCACGTGTTGTATATTCACATTGTTCACGTCGCGTTTAGTTTTAATTGTCGGTAAGGAAGTTTTTTCCTATGTTGTCTTATTTTCTTTGTCAGCCCAGAACCACCTTGACCTTAATGCCGAAGTCCATTTGAGTGCTATCACAAATCAAAAGTATTGGCAATATCAACTCAGGTGTGAATGTATTGTGGACTTGTGTCAACAGATTTAATTAGTATCGAGCAGGATGATGCACATGTTAGTTTGCGCATGTGCTCTGCTGGTCGTTATTGTTATAATTGTTCACGCGGTCACGTGCGCCTTCGAGGACACCCACTTCCATGAAAAGTGTATTCGTTTCATTATTAAACCTTAGTTCTACATACCTCACTATGAAACTAGTTAGGAACTAACTTGCATCCAGAGCTAGTTTTCACTTAACCGAAATAACTGGGCATATATTTTGTGCACTATCGTAAATTCTAGCGATAATGACGTAATTCAGTTTTGTCTAAAGCATTTCGGCAGTTAACCTTAAATGTAGCTTGTAATAAAGGTCCAACAGTGAAATATTTCAACAAATCAGATTAGGAGTGTTGTAACACATTACTATAATGCATTAGGTTAATTCATCGAGTAGATACAGAGACACAGTATTGAGATGGACGCGTATTGGCAAATAAGTGCGCGTTTGTTTGGGGGCCGCCGTGTTAGAACGGGCGACCTCTCGCCTCCGCGGCCCGCGTTCTCCTTACAACTACTAGCATTGAGGCATTTACCTTTCTTAGGTCGGACTTGTCCTCAATACAGGCTAGAAGCGTTGATTTATTACGATGTACGGTATGCCGGCTCAATTTAGAGACAAATTTTGTGCAATATGCGCCCAATCCGCACTGTGTTTACATTCTAGTCCTCGTGTGGCGTCAACATTAGCCCCGTTGGCCTGATATGTCGGTTGGTAAATATTCTCCGGTATAAATCGGTTGCAAGTAAATGCTTTTATTTATAATGACTAATTTTACAAGGCCGTTTACGGATAAATTGCTACTACTTAAACATAAGAATCTGATAGATATATATATAGCTATAGCTTCATTGTCATTCATTCTGGTTTTAGGCACCACTTCATTTGATTTGATTACGTACTCAAACTTTTCATTTTGCCCTAATTCGGTCATTTTTGCTCTGTAACGTTACCAGTTCGCCCACGTTGCATGTATTGTTCAAAAATATGTCCAAGGTTGTACATAAAAGACCCTGGACAGTATTTAAGTAACTTTCAGCTCAACAAAGATGTGTGATAAGGTCTAAGTAATGAAGTATGGTTAATTAGCACATTTTTTAACAGACGAGTTTTGTGGAATTCGAGCACAACAATTAAGTGGCTACGAAATTATTTCTACTTATTAGTAATGTGTTGTTACTTGTTTAATAACTTAATAAAATTACACAGTTTGAACGCTAAGGCAGGAACCACATTTAGCTACTTATTTTAGTAAGTATATATAGTTATACTTAGGTACTATTAACCGTTTATTACTTCACTTATTCTAGCTTCTGCCAGCTACTTCATTCGTATAAATGTCAGACGCGAAATCGAAGGCAAATAAAAAATATCCTATGTCCTTCCTTAGGGTTCTAGATTACCTACTCCATATTTCATCAAAATCGGCTCAGTAGTTTAAACGTGAAAGCGTAACAGACACACATACTAAATTTTGCATTTATAATATTAATATAGATACTTTAACAGTTTGCTTACGCGCTCATAAAACAAGGGACATCTCTAGATTTTCCAAACAATTACGTAAACGAGTCTAAAATACTCGTTGTATAAAAAGTGCATTTTACGTCAAAGCTACGAAATCATGGATGTTTAAAGTCAAGGTTGTGCGATATCGGTGAAGCATCGGTATTGTTATCAGCCTAAGTGACTATTTACTGTAAACAGATTGTATCAGAGGAAGCGATCTTTGTCCTCTTTGAGGCAGTACCTTGTAAACGCGTTGCCGCCTTCCTGTGGTGCTAGTTATAAGCTGAAACGATTTCTAGACGAACTCCGTAAATATCGAAATAAGCTTTAATGATTAGCAGAACAAAGTATTAGTATCGTAAAACATTAATCGTATACTGGAGATACCTACATTTTATCTAACTCTTCGACGTTTTTTGTATTTCTAGTAGATACCTATGCAAGATATTTTCGTGATATAATCGAATTATTTAAAATATGTAATTTAAGTATAGCTTAGAGATCGATCACAATCAAAAGCTTCAAATACTAGAAAATCAACATTCCTTTGCAAGATATTGGAATCTAAATACAAGTCTAAAAATGAAGACACTGTTACGCAAGACGATGGCAACGTTAAAAATATGTAAATGCTTACTATTATACTCGTAGATCATAATATCGCATGACTGCTATTTACTATTGGTAAGTTCGCGCTTGACCATTATCTCTCCATGCAAAGCGAAGATTTGGTCGACGATTGAGCAAACTTGCTTAGAGGTTACCTATTCCTGGTTGTAGCTATCAGGAAACGCTTCGGCAGGGAATACCACTCCTTAGCTGTACGCACAATGAATGTTTTCTCAAAATGTTTTGTGTGTATGGATTCTAGAGCGCTTGGCAATGGGAATGGTGATAATAGACTGGGTAGTCCGGTTTCTGATATCGTTTCTAACCAAGAGCACTCTGAATTCAGATGGCTCAGGATGAAGGATACTTATATATTTATTATTTAAAGCAATTTTTTTTTGGTTATCTCACTTTACCTTGTTGTGTTTGGATTCTTTTTCCGCTCCATCTCGAACTAGTCCACAAAGTACACTTTCAAACTAACTCGCCCATCTTGCTGGTCTGGACTCAGCTACGCCTTTCATCTCATGGAACCCATTAGTCGGAAAATGCTTTATTATTGATAGTAGTTGGCAAACCAAAGCTATCTCGCGACTTCTCTTGCCTTGCATAAGCAGTGACGCAGGTGACATTGAACGCTCGACCCGATTAAGCATAAGCAGACGATTCGCGAGGTCACGTCGCCAATGTCCACAGTTCCACACTGTCCACTGCCCTCCTCTAAAGTTTTATTGTTCCATCATTCTCACACCTAATTACCTACAGCAGTATAATCATTGTTCTTCTTCAGAATTTTTCCTATGTAGGTAATTGTGTCGATGAATAACTTTTATATCGTAATTGTAGTATCTTGTTGAATTTGTTAACATTATAAAAGTCAATATTTTGATTTTTATACCAATGTTTTAAATTAATAGCAATTTTAATATAATGTTTATGAGACGAAATTTTATTTTCCAATAGAAACAGTACTTATTTTCAAGAGTCTCTCTCAAAGCAGGCAGGGATATAGTTTGAACGTTAGGTAGAGAAGTATATACAAGTTAGCCATTAAGCAGTTGTAGAGCTTCTAGTTCAATTAACGGCACATGACTGTTAAGATAGCGATCTAAGTATACTTATATATTGTCCAGTATTGAGGTGTAAAGGGTGAGTCGCACGCGACCGACCAGAACCTGCGACACCGGTTGTGCTCGGACCATTTCTGATGGGCTCATTGTCGGTCACTCAGTGTGCAAGATGCCGAGTTATTTATACATTGCTTGTAATAGTTTTTTGAAAGGTGAAAAATAAAACACAAGCACAAAGGGCAGATAAGCTGTTTATTGATAGGTGTAGGTTGAATTATTGTAATTGGGAGCATCAATAAACTAATTCCAGTAAATAACGTAGCAGTAAGCAGCTGAAAACCGAATACTTCCCATACAAGTAACAATAAATGTTATTTTGTAAAAATATACAGTGCAGAATATATATATTTTAATATTTTTCAAGTAATTCTTTTCCTAATGAAGGTACAGAAGTAGATAATCGGAAAGTATTTTATTGATAATTAATTTTCAATCTTTACAAAATTCTATTCTGTCACACATAAATTGTTTATCACATGCATAAATCGGTATCTAAATTCATAATTCCTGTGATTAGCAAAAACCTTTAAGAAAAATCCTGTTTGAAGAATCGAAACATTCGAAAAAATAAAATAAACCTTGTAAATGAAAAGTCTTACTTCAACGTTTATAAAGATTTCTGTCCCAATATTTCAGTTTCAATGTTAAAGGTACATCGTAACACAGACTAGAAAGAGGTCAAACGACGCCTCGAACAACTTAATTTACGATGTCTACTTTGTCTTGGCCAAATAATTTCAATCTAAAATCAACAAAATTATAATAACATTCAAATAAACAAACGTTCGGCCGTTTGCTGCCAGAAAGTCTCATTTATGTGCGAAATTTATGGATTTTTTCATTCTTATAATTTGGCAATGTCATTTACAAGAAAGGACGAATTAGTATTCATACACGTACGTCTAGTCACATAAAAATATCAAATATTATAGTTAAGTACCTACTTAGTCGTATGTTTCAATACAACTGTTACTGACTATTACGCCATTTGTTTTGCAATTTGCTGAACACAATGCTTGTGGTTGGTGGAACGTCTGCTGGATTAGTTCATAGCCACAATGTTACATTTTCAAATTATCTCCACGTTATAGGCATGATAAAGCCTCTTCGGATTTCAATTACATTCTATTTTAAAGAATAATTCATATAGCATTTTGGTAGGGCTGTATCATCTAAATAAAATTGTATTGAGATTAACACTCTAACTGCTATGTATTTACGACCTTATCTCAAGATCCTTCGATGAAGTTTATTGTCAAGAAACGTAATGCCATGTATGCAAGTGCAATGCAAACTAATCAGCGTGTTCTTTCTCGGTGCAATTTCCACTAGTAACGGAAAAATAACCGCAAAACTGATTATAATTGTAATCCGTTATACACTATTGATTTACGAAGCAAACAGTCAAGAGTTTCTAATTTGGATACGTTTGAGGAATTGACGTGTGCGGCCAATTATTTGTTAGCACATTGAAATAGTAACAAGAGTATAATATAGTGCTTGTAAATCAATATAACGATAATGTAAATCGTCTTGATTGTGATCTCGGCTGTCGCGAGCATGATGTCACTTGCCCGTGCGCAGCGGCAAGGCCTCGAGACTGCCTCCTTAGTTTGAGCTACACAGGTAGACACATGAATTTATAATGTGATGTATTTACATATTTCTGTCTATAACATTCATGTTAAATATTCGATTTTCTGTTTTTGGTATACCAATAGTAGAAAATTGGCACTGCTTTGATATATCCTCTAACTTAACGTAACAAGATAATATACATTATTTACCTTATATAGTATCAACATAAGTTTCGTAGTTATCTGCATTGTACCTACTCACTAGATAACGCAGTCATACCATTTTCAACGTCATTCTTCTAGAATTTTCTCGATTTTCCCATATGGTTTTGGTTTTTTAAATATTCGGCAATATTTGAACACAGCTTATTTAAGAAAATGTAATTTAAAAAAGGTAATTTAAGATCTCTATTATATTCTTACGAATCATTCTTCTCTTTAATCTTAAATTACCTTTCTCCTAGCCATTACTATCACACTGCTGGGCAAAGACCTCTTCCAAGTTCTTCCAGACACTTTTCTCGATGGTACGCATCTGGAACATCTCGCCACCTCTTTATAAAATAGCGTCATATCCTTAGGTTACTTACAAATGAAAAGTTAAATCGATTCAAACGCTTTTCTTGTATACCAACATCGTGGGAAACATTATGATTTATGTTGATCAGTTGCACGACAGTCGGTTTCATCGATATGACATATTATTCTAATATATAAATAACAACTACATTAGCATACTAGTTTGACGCCATCAGACCCAACTTACAGTACATCCACACATTCTGACCATATTGAGCGTAACAACTTAATTTAGAAATTTGTGTGCTCAAGGCAATTTGTGTTTAATTTTTAAGCGGATCTCTACGTATTGAGAGGTGGCTGCCAACCTGATGTCATAATCATGCCTCGTTATTATATAACGACTGGTTTCAAGCATTTTTTGTGTTCTCATTTTGCTTTGTTACGCGTTTATGTCAAATTGTTTGACGGCCAGCCCCCTATTTGTTGCGAACTGGAAACTTCTGTAAAGCATTCCGCGAAAATAAATGAAACAGTTTATTTTTTTATAGTTTCTCAAGAGAATTTGGTAATTATTGCTAGCAGTGTTGCTTAATTTTCAGTTGACTCTACTGAATCGTTATTTCGTTAAAAATAATTCAAGGATTTTAACAAATGTCCTGTATTTATTCATTAACTGATAACTCACAGCCTCTGGGCCTTGAAGCATCAAAAAAATTCTTGATAGGATTTACAACGAAAGTGAGAACTACGTAACTAAGAATTTTTGAAAGTTTATTCCTCAAAGGGGTCAAATACTCCACGAAAGTCGCTTTGTTCGTCAATAAATGTTATTTTATAAAGACATAATTTCTTAAAGTAGGTATTCTAGATTTTATTCATGCGGTGTTGTCAAACTCGTCTTTTTAACAGGTTTATTGTGTATATTAACATTGTAATCTGTCGATTATTATGATTTAAGACTCTATTATGCATGGCAAAGCGATGAGCTCAGAAATATCCAAACTCAATTCATAAACTAGTAAGAAATTATGATTTGTAGTATTTTTAGCCACGCACATTTATTTTATTTTATACATTTTATACGTAATTACAAAATTATTTGAAGCAAAAATATTATTTTCATGTCGGACGATAAAGTGAGACATCTATATCGTGCTTTTTTGTTAGTTTTTTTTTTAAGGTGGGAAATCATCAAATGACTGTTCCCGCTCTAGGGTGGAGTGAGAAGGCGTCTCAGACTTTTACTGACCCTTTCAGTTGCCAATTTTATTCTAGGGCCGTGATTACTCTTTCAAACTTTTCCGGAGAATCATATAGGTACTCTTAGTTAAGATAGTTTAGCGACGTCATCATTCCTTCAAATTGTACGGTCAGGGGTCAAAAGTGCAGTTGCACTCTACCAATGCTTAAGTGAATGAAATTTATTTGTACAAGAGGGCCAATGGGCCAAAACTCGTTATTTAATTCTTAAGGTTCCTTCTATGAAACAAACGAACTGAGTGATGATCCATTGATCCTCTTCTATAAAAAATTCTAGAGACTTTAATATAGGTAGAGTGCATCTGCACTTTTGAACCCTGACTGTACATAGTGTTTCTAAAAAACGCTACGTAATGGGTGGTTGTAGGGTACTTTGCGTACAACTACGGTTAGGGAGGCACCACCTTGTGTTGGTGAGACATTACCTTTGTTATCAAGTTGAAAAATAGCAAATCATCAAAGATTATGAATATTCAAAACAATTCTTGTAAAGCAATAAACGTGTTGGTCGCTAATATGACATTACAGCGCATTGTCACCACAATACCCCTTAATTTTACAGCGGCAGAAGCTCATAATTGACTACAAGGTAGCTTAAGTATAGTATATCTAGGACTAAATGAGGAGTTAGGTTGCTTATTAGTATCAATTGGCGCCTCATTAATGGAAATGTACTGAGTGAACATTAGTTTAGTCTGACATTTAGAGCTGGGTTGAAATTCTACTTAGATTTGGGGATTTTTACTGTATTTATAAAATGTTAGCCCGAAATATCCTTTAATAAACATAGGATACCTCATGTTATGATTAAGCCTCATCGGTTTTTATATCAACTATTTTCTGTAACTAATAGTGTAACTTAATCCCTTGGGTTCAAATAATTGAGCTCTATTAAAATAAGGTAATGTACCTAGTGTTTTTCATTCGGCTTCTGAAACACCAATAGTAACCTACTTGAACAGTTTTTTTTAGGAAAAAATAACGTTCTTAACGTTTTTATTCATTCCGCAAGAACGGTGTAGGTACATATATTATACAGATAAAAATAGTGGAGCGGAAATAATATTGTGAGGCCTTTTGACAATAAAATGGATTTCAAAATTGGATCGATCAGTATGTACTTCCAGAATAAGTCTCACACCTGCAAACAAATACTTTTAGATAAAATACCACGGTAAATAAATCAATAATTTGTTAAACAAAATTCATTTAAGAGATGCGAAATGCATTTCAGCACATAACGTGTACGTATAATCTCAACGCGAATGATATTTTGGTTCGCATCGGAATTTTTACGTAAAATGATGAACCTTAGGAATGGTGTACTGTTCCAGACCCAGCCAGCTAGCTACAGGCAGGCAGGGTCGAAGCCTGCTGCGGTCAAGGGCCGCTTTTTGAGAGGAAGGCTCAGCCCCGGTATGATAGCCAGCAATTTTTAGTCAGTAAGAGTCTGACACTATTTCCCGCTCCGCGTAAGGGCAAGATCGGTCATAGGATGATTTTACCTACCATAAAAAAAAATCCCTTAGGAATGGTCAAAATTACAATGTCATGGTTACCTACACTTTATTACTTGTTTTGTTTTATGATTATTTAGAAGTCAAATCATACATTAATTTATTTATGGTTTTTACATTAATTATGGTATCTAAAGGTTATCACCTGAATGTACTGAGTAACTTATTCAGTCATTTCTTTTTGAAAAGCCTGTTACGTTGAAAGAAAAACTGTATGAGGTAATGAAGACTTAACGAAATTACTTTTTTATTGACGGCCAACATCATGGAACCCACTGTATACATTCATACATTGTATAACTGACATGTTTATGTTATTTGCCGTTCCAACTAAGGTTTCTTGGGTTCAAGCCCAAAACCCGCCTCCTGGGCACAACCTCGGTTAGTTGTAAACATAACTACGTTACAGGCAGCTTCTCGAGTTAATTCGTTGTATTGCGGGGCGTTTCCCGCCAACGCCTCAAAACACTTGTGTGATCATGTAGCACTCCCCGTATAGCTTCTGAAGCAGCCCTGACCTCTCGTACTCGACCATTTAAATTAATCCGAGGATATATGATCCGAGTCAGCAATAATAACTGAGCAATTATGCCAGTAATGTGTCTGTTTTGTCTGGAAACTTGTTATTTTGTTAATTGTTTTGCTATCTGCCTTAATGTCTTTATAGAATTGTGATATCTTAGTGTTAATGTACTGTTTTTATAACAAGTCGCGAGTGCCTGAACTCTTACTTTGTATGCACGGTTTTCTATTTATCACTGACTTGTACACACTTAAAAGTTTAACGGTCGTGTGGGTGTTATGGACATGATTAGTAATTAATTCAAGTATATCACAGACTTTGGTATGTGGGTGTTGGTATTCTGTAATAAAAATGGCGTCCATTTGATGTTACTATTAACATCCCGTTCGGTGTTGCATCAAGTGAAGTGTCACGGAGTTACTAAAATATTTGGGTACTTATATACTGTCGTAGATTTTGAAATAAATATTTGAAACATTGGGTCCCTTTTAAGAACTCCTCCAACAGTACAGTGTACATGTACTATTATCCTATCCTATAAAGGAGATTTATTAATTAGATGGTTGTTTGGCTACATATTGCTGCGGGGCCTTTTGCCTTTTTTTATATTACTGAGTGCAATTATATTTTTAAAGAGTTTCAATTGCTCTCATTGGTGTCCTGCGTAAGTGGTTACACAAAAGATATTGGTTGGAAAACAGTGTTCTAAACTTGATTATGCACTCAAGTCTAATGTCATATGCCGTATCCAAAAGTCAGTGGTTAGCAACCTACGGTGGGAACTTGTTGTGTAGGTGGGCGTGCTCGGTCTACTAAGTACAAATAGCCGGCGCAAGCGCGTCGGTCAACGCGTGTAGATACACCACCGAATGATCTCGCGACTCGCGCTCCTACCAATGCTATGTACATTATAATCTCTAGAAAGCACCCACTGACTCGTGTTCATTTGCTTAAACTTTCAATTTGATATGAATTTATGAACGAGTCTCTGTTTTCTCTCGATACTTTCTTAGTTTTACGCTTTACTCTACCAACCAGCATTTACAAGATTAATTAATTTTAAAAAGTGGCCGCGTATGCTATCTTGATATACTAATATTTATCGGAGCACTGATTGGCAGTTATTGTTGCTTCACATGTTAATATCCATGTTTTTTTGTTTAAAAATAATGGTGTCTCGGTGTGTAGGTGTATATTTACATATTATTATACATTAAATACTGAATCAATTTGGCGTTTTCGCAAATTGACTGAAGGAAAATTAGACAGGTCAAATAATTTTTTTAAATCTTGTTTTCTTTTTCTTTCTTGGTTTTCTAAGATCATTAATTCCTTATATGGAAACAGGTGCTGCACGCGCCCGACCGAGTAAAACTATGTGATATCTCAATCTCCTGTTTACAGACAAGATGCCAGACCACTTCCTTAATCTTAAGCTGCGGTAACATTTACCAAAGATAAAATAAATTAATGATAATCTCATACAGAAGTGTTTGCTTTTTAAAACGCTACAAAACTGTAAATTACAATGGAGCGCGATGAAGAGTGTGTATAAATTTCGCTGGCATTCCCACACACTAACGTCACCCGGCCGCGTACCTACGCAGATGTCCTGTGCGCCAGTGTGAGTGCACGTAGCGTAAATACACCTCCCTTGATTGACTAACCTAACATCCATTCGACTTTATTACAACGCAGCAAAGCTCATTTTACTTTGCCTTTAATTTAACAGGTACATGAATAAGGTTGTATTACTGTACCGTATTGTTTCACGTTTACGCGTCTCTGTGTGGCGAGGTTAAGTAGAGCGGCGTTATCTTAGAACAGAGATTCCGTGGAGTCTGGATTAACGATAAAACAATATGTTGATGTTACATTTGGTTTTAATTGCATGCATTTAATTGTTTATTTTTGATTAATTTTGATAGATTATTTCAATTAACGATAAAAAAATAATGCAAAATGCATGCATACGCGACACAGGAGTAATAAATCAGGTAAGTGCCAATGAAAATAATTGTTCTTGAGTTTATAAACGGTTTATTTATACGCAGATACTAATATATATTAAAATACAAGAGCGTTCCATAAAAATCGTGATGATTGCACTTGATTAAAAAGTTACATCACACCATATACCTGCTACACAAATAATTACGTTTCATAATTACCGAGGGTTTAGAGCATTGTCCGTCCAGTCTAAATGTCATCGAACGGGGTTTCGCAAGAGCGTCAATCACAGGCGGTCACCTACTTTCGCGATCGACTCGAGGCGATTAGTCGACTACATTCACCGAGGCCTCGGATCACCTCTACGCAACAATTGTTTCTGTAGGAATCTTTTATTTATGGCAGCGTGGAGCTGCGTCTGTGTGAGTGGGCCGTAAGCGACCGTGCCCGTGTTTTACCTGTATGATAAAAATCAAAATTAATCTCGACCATATTTGTATTGATATAGAGTCTGAATTCTGTTGCACAGAACAGACACAGAAATGTCCTACCGGCAATAAGTCAACGCTCGAACTCGCCTGTTTGACAAGATTCCAACCGCGTCTGTCCTGTTTGTTTATTGTAATCGGTTTGACAATGAGCTTAAGGTGCGGTTTCGAGTGATCTCCTGGCTCGCGCTCTCTTGTGATTGTTCTCGGCTACTCGGTGCGAGACTGTGTTTGTGTTTGTATTATACGTCATGTATACCGGCTTACTGTAGATTCGCCTCTTAGCATTCATAATTGCTTGGCGACCGAGCGGCTTTTAAAGCTTGCCGTTGATTGGGTTTTATTCGCGGTTTGAATTTAGTTTTTATTTATCCGTAATTATCCAAATCGTTACAATGAGTTATATGCCTTATATGCGTTGATATTTAATGTGAAAAGGTGAGGTTTCAGTTGAAAAGCCAACAAAAAGCGTTTGATAAGTCGAAGACAATCCTAGTGCAGATAACGGAAGGTCAATGAGGGATACGTCAGACGATTGAAATGGCGCGCTTCGGCAGTTGGTTTGATGTTGCGTTGCGTCTTGTGTCGCGCGCGGCGCGTCGTGCAGGAGCGGGAGGCGCGCGTCGCGGCGCATAGCGGCGTCTCTGTCGCGCGCTCCAGCGACCTCCTTGGATGTGCGGCCTGCAAGGTCGGCCGCCTTAATTAATAAACTCACCGTAAAGTATTTGAGGTCGATCGGAGAAGCGTCTACAATCTTACTCGAACCTTTGTCTAGTTATTGACCCGTACGCGTCGAACGATGAAGGCTTTTTATTGCTCAGTTCTATGTAGTGTGGGACTAAAAATATATGGTGAGCTAATTAAATATTTTATTCAAACATTTGTTTATACACGCTGGTTATTTACGCTCAACTCGTGCAGTCTGTTTTCTTATTGTGTAATGAAAGTACACATAATTTTGTTTTATTACAATTGTGAGATTAAAGTGAACGATATCACTTTAATAAACGTGCTTGTCGTTTATAAAAGGTATTAAATAGTCATAACAATGCACAATCTATGCAAATTGTATATCGCATAGAGTTCCCAATGATACTGATAATGGTGAAATAAAAAAATGAAAGTTTTTTTTTCACTTACCCTCCGGTAGTGAATTAAGACGTTTCGTCACATCCGTGTTTGATTAAATCTTTAATGCATTGCTCTGTCGCAACTAAATATTTATTAACTGGCTACAACCGTTCTTACTATCACTTACATGTTTTTATTAAACGTCAAGTGATAATAAGTAGCCATCATTTTGAATTTACGTTTCTTTTGAAATTATGGTGATACGATTTGTAATTTTGAGTCTCATAAAAATGGTTTTATGTCTAACAAAACCGCTACTAATTTACTCATGGAGTCGTATTAAAACAGTAATGAAATAACACGGTTATACCGTGTTTAATATCTCACATAAAATAATATCAACCTGTAATCATCGCACAGGCCTTTGGGCCTCGACTCGTACATTAGAAAGAACGAAAACATAATTGAAAACATTCTAATTATACCTCGATAACATTACTACGACGCACATCGAGAAACTTAGTGACATTATGGCGTTATTCAATCATTTCAGCTAGATAAAGGTAGATACTTCACCCTTACCAATTCTAGATAGTAGAACTAGTAGTACTTACCACTATGAAGATAAATGAAGACTATTATCTAAACCAGACGTCAGCACGCTGTGCAAAGGTTTGAAAGATCTGAGGTCACCAAATTGCCTGCTAAGAATGGGTCTTATGATGCCAAAGACAAAAACCGTTAAAACTGTGGGAAATCCTAAGACCAGAAACCAGGTTTTTACAAGCTTTTATTAGGTCCCACTTGGTAAGTAATACTTGGATGTAGTTTTTGCATGCAAATTATGGATAACATCCTCTTGGTCCATCAAATTAATTTTATTTTTAAAGTTTTATGATGTTTCAGTTTCATAATACCTAGGATTGAAAAAATCTGTAGGTATGTGTTTCTGTCACTGCTTAGTAAGCCGCAAGTGAAGGAAATGGCTCATTGTGCTTACGACTCTGTCGGCAAGACTTTATTTATGCACTATTGTGACGTATGGGCTCAACGGCTTATTGCACATGGCTTTGAAAGGTGCCGCCGTTGTAGCTATTAGGTCTCGTTTCCATTACGCACACCGGCCAACTTGGTGACATGTGGTATAGTATAACTTATAATGCTTAAATTTAAATAGAGCTGGATTTAAATCTGGTTGTATAACTATGTTCCGGTTCTAAACAACCGGTTTGTATGAATGGAAAGAGGCTTTGGCCCCCGAAATTTTAGCGGCACATCATAAGGACAAAACGTATGGTGTCGTATGTGCCAATGTAAGGTTTTCCCGTTGGACTTCAGGAATGTTTGAAATAGTTAAAAGACCGTGACCCTGGAACGCAAGAAGCAACAGAAGGATCACAGGTGGGTTTTAGTCAGTAAAAGCATAACATCGGCCACATTTCTTGCTCCACCTGGTGCGTGAAAAGTTACTTCATGTTTTCTAATTAAACAAAAACTTTTAACAGTATACATATAATTTCAAGCTCCTGAATACGAGTATATAAACTGTAGGGGTCTCTCTTTTGTCTGTTTTGGGATAATAAATTAAACGATTTCCACGGATAAAAAGTCTATTTCTTTCACACACGATTATACAATACCGCGACCTGGCAAGGACTGAGGGGCCGTGCGAGTCGTATCTTAGTTCTCATATTGCATCTTGCTTACCTAAGCACTGGCCCCACATAAAACAAAAACTGCTTTAAATGTGTTAGTAGCATTTGTATCGAGTCAACATTCTCAAAGTTATTTTATTTAAGTAAAGTTTTTAACTATGTAGTTAGTTAGCATGTCAATTGAATTGGCAATAGCACTTCCGGCTCTATGGAAGGGACGGCTAACAGTTAGGCCGTCATAATGGGAACGAGGCCTTGTGTATTACGTACCTACAGCTCTCAGTTTTACTAGGTAAGTGTAGCTAGCTAAAAGGAAATCAAGGTATAGAATAATGTAATATTTGTTATCATTACGAAATACGTCATTCATTAGGAATACATAAAATTATATCAGTTGTAGTGATATATTTTATTGCCTTGATAAGAATGTTTTTATTTGACTAGGTACCAGCTTCGTACAAAATTTAATTTGACTTTGAAATTGTTGCAGATTAGATTATATACAAATTTTGGATATCTTCACTTCCTTGACATCTTTATAGAGTTTTCCTCGTATTTATTTTGGAATCAGAATATAACGTGATTGATCTACGACTGTGCCTAGTATCTTGCTTATGGGATTGCTATAAATAGCGGTTTTGCAAATAACTGGACTGACGCGAGAACCATGGCCGTGTCGAGACGTGTATTCTGTATAATTCCCATAGATTGCTGCGCAGATACGACTTTAGGCATAATAGTTTTCACCGTTTGGATAAGTGGATGACCAGACCAAGTGATTTTATTAATACGGTACTTCATCCGGTCTTTAATTGTTTTTAAATGGATAATCGTTTATGAATTCCTTACATCTAGGGACTTCATTGATATTCATATGTGACTAAGTGACTAAGATGTGTTTCTAATGTCTTGTGTTACAGTTAAGTGATTTCTGTATTTCCGTCAATAACTTAACATCAAGTCACAAAAACAGGTCTAGAATATTCTGAGGTCGCTTTCTGTAATTAAACTTTTTTTTTTATAACAGAACTTTTCTAATATGGCGTCACCTGTCTGCGTTAACAAATCATTATAATCTATGCGTAGCGTTCGGCGTTCGGCGCGGGCACATTGTTGCCTGCTTATGTAAGTCGGAACGTCTTCCACTTTCGAATCAAGTTTATTGACACGGCAAGCTCGACAAACGCAGACGCTTCACAGTTACATCGGCATCGCTTTGATTCTCCGACTTACCTGTCCCGGACGCACCAATACTCCGTATTCATAATTTCGAGCTACAATTATGATACGATGAAATATTCGACGCTAATTATTAGTTCCAAATTTCAGTGTACTTAGCACAGACCATAACTCATATGGGCGGTAAACACAAGCTGTTAATAAATTAATTCGCTTACAATTTATATACTTTTATTAAGATGTTTTATGTTAATTTTATGTATGGTCCGCCCCCAACTGTATTAATTCTAAAGAATTTAGCCGAAGCGCACTCATTAAGTTTTTTATTAGCAATAAATCTAATAGTGTAAATAGTTTTGTCGCTTCACAATCGCACTTGCTAAATGCTGACTAATCGCTGCTTAAATCGCTAAGCTGCTTTCATCAGCGCCAGCATCGGCGTGCGGCTTACCTGGGACGAACACGGCCACCATACAAGCAGACATGTTTTTCAGTCAAAAAGTAAGTAGGTACCTAGGTACATGTTTAAGGCATGTACTGTAATAAAAAAAAAAAAATTGCAATTGCAATCACAAAATTCGCTATACCTGATCGATTTTAAATAAAATTTACTATAATAAAAAGCGTTGACAAAATTAATTAAGTGCAATGAACGTCACTGTCCTTTTGCAGTTCGTTGTATGTGAGTCGCAATTCTAAATAACTGAGCATGTTTTGGTGAACTATGCTAACCGCAAAGTGTGCTCAGCGTAGCACTTGAACACAACTCGGGTGTTATGATAAATAAAAAATGTTAGGTCATCCGTATCATACGTTGTTTGGATGACTAGGAGTGTGCTTATTGCTTAGCACCTGCTTAAACTGGATACCGACCTCTACATGTATGGAAATGATTGTTTGATCTAACATCAATTCAGACTGAATTCCTCGATTATAAAAATAGGTAATAATTTACCTATTTACTTTAATTAAACTGTAAATGAATACCACCGTTAACATATTGCAAATATTTCAAGGATCATTTACTTACATTCGATTCAATCAGTTGATTAAGCTGTCGTTTAATACCCTCTGCACACAACAGCCGGTGAGTATTCGTGAATCAAATAGAGGATAATATGAAAATCAATGGCCGAATACCATCGTGTATTATGGATACCATTCATGGATTTTATGACATTTAACCACGAAAACGTTTTGCAATATAATCTAATGCTGGCTGCTGACATTTTCTGATATCACATTACTGTGTTGGAACATAAATATTCAGTGTAACAGTAGAGCAAAGGCTGGTAGCTCGGAGGATGTAGATCGACAGATTATAATGACCGGCTGCCGAGTAGCGTCCTGTTAATATCCGCCCCTTTAATAGAGGTTACACCAACTAATATATCACGATGACTTACATTCCAGTATCTTAGGTTAACTACACTGCCTGTGAAGGTCATATTGAACCCACTTTGTGTATAATACTGATACTTAATCGCATCTGGTTAAACAGTCGACCCCAAAAAGAAGAAACACTTAGGGCCGTACCTCATTGGGACGCCATGGCGACGTAGCCAAAAAAATTTATGGACTGCGTGACTAATAGTAGCTAGGTGAGGTACACCCCACAGATCAGCATGCAAATTCTTGGATGCACGAACTGGTCAGCATCACCATGGCGTCAAAGTGAGACATAATCTTAACATGTAACCCTACGTATGTATACCTACATACGTAGGGTTATTTAGGTTCAAGTATAATAGTTGATAGCCGCACTATCGCATTTGGTCGAGGTCTGTAAAGAGGATAAATAAATAAACTTGAAAAAAATATAATACAAATTCAACTTTTACTGAGTAAACAAAAACTTAATGAATCTCCTCTTGAATATTAATTAGCATGTGATTTTACACATGAGGTAAATAAAAATACTTTCCCATGATTTATGGTCTAAGTAGAAGTACCACGCAAATACGCTATGCCGTAGTGTAGGTCAACGACCTACGCGTGCCCGAGGAAATAGTTTCAGTTACTACGAATGCGATTGATACACTATTATTAAAAGAAATTGCTATCAAAATCGTTTATTTTCCTATTACATAGAATATAAAAGTCACTTTATGTAGGGCACAAAAACTGGGAACGTATATTATTATATCTTTTCACGCTTAATGCTCTTTTCTAAGCGGAATTCTCAGAAAGTAAAAAGACGTGATTCTACGTAGCTTGGTCTGTTGACATGATACAAATATCAAAGACTTGGGGAGCGGATTATGTGATTGTATCACTGAATTTAAGTAGAACCATGCCATTTGGCCAGACAGATTTTATTCATTCCGTTAAAATATTTAGGATACCTATACGTCATCCAAATATTAATGTTGTGTATATTAATATTTGCAATTAATTAGGTAAGTATATAATATTATAATTGATACATGTTCGAAATTATCGTAAGGCCAAAGATCAGAGTGGCGATTTTCATTTCAAATATAATACAACAATTAGTAGTATTATACTAAAAATATTAGATTGGAATGATAATAACAAGAAATCGGTATATAAGTTCTAAAAAAAATGTTTAATTGTGGCTCACAACACAAATGATTGGAGCTCGGGTGAGTGAATCCGCGTATCTTTCACACATAGGTACACACACGTACGTTTGTTTAGGTATACGTGTATACATATAGGTATATACAATAGTCTGCGGTGGAAGCGTGTTTGTAAAGTAGACTGTAATCGTTAGTCACTGACATCGAAACGCATAGCCGAGGCAAATCTTATAGATGTGACAACTTTGTGCGACGTGTGTTACGTACATTACTGCCTATCTTTTATCAGGTTTAAACCCAGGAATGTTATGGATCTGGATTTCGGATTTAGGAATAATATTATACCGTTTCGGACACTATTACGGATGTGAAATTATTTCGGTTTTTTTTTTGGATTGCTACTCGCTAGTTTCGGTTACGGGTACATGAATTTTTATTTTTTTGGCCAGGCAACACATAGAAGAACCTGTCGTAACCTGTCATTTAGTTTTTGCCTTTATCCGAAACTATCTGAAGCTTTTATATCGGTTTGGATATTTTTTATTTCGAATACCTATCCGATAGTTTTGGTTATAATTGTGGAACTCTATAACATCCCTGGTTTAAACCTATTTTCAAGAGTTTCCAATTTATTTAATACCACATGAGTCAGCAGCCGATTGTCAAAATCTAAGACTAAACCGGACTAATCACAATAAATAATGTTGTACCTATGTTGAAATCTTCAAATTTCATATTTATAGGTTTAGGTCAACCAATCAGTCAATTATACTAGGTCAAAATGTAAATGAAAACAATTTGAATTTCAAATAAGTAACGAAATCAACAAAACACTCGTTTAGTTAATTATTTGATTGCATTGAGCGCTTTATCGTTAAAGCAATGAATGTCAATTCTGCGTCCGCGTCATCTTTGATATCATCTGAAAGCGTACCGAGCGTGTAGGCATTTACATAGATCGCGCCCACTCGGCTTCATCCACCGCGATTTTTACCGAGATACAAACAACTATTACACGGCCGAGTTGTTATGTTAATAGAATATGAGACAATGTACGGAGCGCGGGGGCTCCTTAACTCGCGAGTGTTTGATTTCACCCGTTGGGACAGGTTTGCGTCCGGAATGCGCGCCGTGCCGTACGCCAGAGGTTAATAAAGCGCGCACTTGCTCGCTACTTTATTGCTTTTTGTGGTCATAAATAAAAACGCTTTCGAGAAATAAACAATTTATGCATTATCGAGTCTGTCAATTTCGGTGCCCGGAACGTTGGATATTTATATGGAGTAAAGCATTACGAGTGTCCCTAATTAATTGAGTATTCAGTTAAAAAATATTTAATCATTCTGTATGGACTACTTGACTGTGTTTCTTTATAAAAAAATAATGAGATGTACATTACACACGAGACATTTCTCCCAGTGTATTTACTTATAACCTTACACGGAATATTTTCTCGTACAAAGAACTTGATAGCCGTAAAATGTATATGAAAATTGTGAAAGTCAAATTGAATAGTTATGGTTTTCATGTAGCATGCCTACGCAGTCTCGTAGCGGTCGTAGGCGCGCGCGTCACCGTGACGTCACGGCCCTACGAATGCTACGAGCGCTACGCGGCCCACGCGACACACCCTCTGCTTCTACCTACGACCTAAACAGTACAAGTGGTAATATTCGTACCACCCATTTTAATGAAAGTTATTTTTAACCCCTAAGAATAAGCCTTCTCTTTTTCACCTGGGTGTCGGAGGAGATAGGTTCTTTCCGTTAAGCAGTAATGATTTTGTGTTGGATAGATTTAAGGTAATACTTACTCGTACTCATTATTCTTGCCTCCTTTATAAGTAAGAGTCTAGATTCTGTTTCCAGTTAAAGCAAAGTGGAAATAGATTATTCAAACTTATTACCATAAAATCATGTTCGTATTTCTATAAGTTAGGTAGGGGGTGTGATAGAACAAAGCCTATTTCCATTACCTAGCCACTTAAAATACACAGGCTGCTATCGATAATAATTCCATATTATAGCGAATGTGTCATTACACACATTCGCTGGTATAGCGAATGCGTCATTACACACATTCGCTGGTATAGCGAATGTGTCATTAGTTTTTCGACAATCGAACACACAATCGAACGAGAATCAAACACAGGACCCCACGTTCAGAAATCTCGCTTCTGACCACTAATTTCGCAATGTTACCGCCTATCACATGGGATGTAACCTACTTAATAGTTTGACAGCTCCAGTGGCGGCGCGAACAGATTTTACTACGATGTTGATGGTTCCAGGGTTGATGCCCGTGCCAAACCCATATGATTTAATGATAAAGAATCAGACTCATACTTAGGTTGGTCGTTGTTGGTGCATTCCAAAATGTGGCGGTAAATGTAGAAGCCTAGCGGTAAATGTTGCATTATGGACTATTTATTGTAAACAAGATGTTGGCGCAATGGCTAAAAGGCTACGAGTCATAGGTTCAATTCCCAGAAGGGACTTCTTAAAAGTATTAGGTAGTACTGTGAGGGGTTTACTGAATTTATAGAGCCACATAAATTAGGTAGGTATTAAGGGCGTCGCCAGCGGATGATCAAGCTACTATAGAGAATATTAAAAAAAAAGTTTATTTTTTAAATAATAATAAAAGTTTATTTTTTCCACAATATAACTCCTAATTGCTAGCCTTATATCTACAGTAACATATATATATATAGTAACATATATATAGAATGGGCATTATATTGTGGGAGACTGGTGCCTAAACTAGGCTCTGAAGTTGTAAAGGAAGCCTCTACGGGGGGGGGGGCGTAGCCCCCCCTGCCCTCCTTGGCGACGCCCTTAGTAGGTATACCTAATTTATGTGGCTAATTTATATACAAGTACTTTATTTTTAATAAAAGTGCGAAATAATACCTACATATTAAAACAGCACTCAAAATACCTGATGATATTTGTATTAATTTGTTTTAAACCTTATTCAGATTAATTACGATACTTAAGTAGTATATTATTGGGCATTCTATTCCACTATCGGCAAGTGCTCGGGCGAGTGCGCCTCGCTGCCGATAGTGGTATAGAATGCCCAATAATCGACAATCGACTCGACTCTCCACTCGAACGAGACAGTTTGATGGACCGTGTATTAGGAACGATTAACTCGACCAATAACTAGTTACCTGCTTCTTAACACTATCTTCCGTACGGCTGGCTAGTATGCCGCGTTTAGGAGCACGATGAAAAATCAACCATCAACTCGATTCTCCGTTTACTTACTCTCTAGTGCATTACTGTACACGACCAATGATCTTGCGAGCTCGCTATCGCTCTGAAGGGTGGTACAGAATGCTCAATAATGAACAATCGACTCGATCAATGACCAGGAACCCAAAAGAGGTAAGTTTATAAATGTTAACGTTCTATATACATTCACTCATTTTCAATCGGTTCATTTCCGACAGTAATCATGAAATTTGTAAAACAACCGCAATCGCTGCATGTTAATACAGTCTGCGATGATATTTGTAAGACTAGTTTTCGTCATGGAGAATTATTGCCTAACACAGTACGATGTATCATTTGCGGTCCGTCCAACTGCGGAAAAACCAATTTATTAATTGGTCTTCTTATACACGAAAACGGATTAAGATTTGAAAATGTTTATGTTTATTCAAAAACTCTGCACCAACCCAAGTACATTTTTTTAGAAAGAGTTTTGCAACGGGTGCCTGGTATTTCCCTCCAGAAATATCAGGGAAATGAGGAGGTACTAAGCGTTCAGGACGCAAAACCCAACTCCGTGATTATTTTTGATGATGTTGCTTGTGAAAATCAAAGTAACATGCGTGATTATTTTGCGATGGGAAGACACAAATGCATTGATTGTTTTTATCTAAACCAAACATACAGTAAAATCCCTAAGCAGTTAGTAAGAGACAATGCGAACTTAATCATACTTTTTAAACAAGATGAAATTAATTTACGACATATTTATGAAGAACATGTCAACACTGATATGTCATGGATTGAATTTCGTGAAATGTGTTCAAAAATATGGAGTGAACCCTTCAATTATGTAGTAATTAATAAGGATTGCTCCAAAAATAAAGGATGTTACAGAAATAAATTTGACACTTTTGTTGTCTTTGATTAAAAATATTAATATTTAAGACCTGTACCCTCGCTATATTATTATTCTTCTTCAGACAACGCATAATCAATCACGAACTTTTTTTGTTATTATGGAAAAATCACTGAAAAGACAAATAGTTGAGGCTGCAGAAGCTGTTAAGAAGAAAGTACGAAAGATGAGAGATGTTGAGATTAACAATCAGCAAGTGCTGGAATCAGTTTTCAAGCCGGTAACAGAACCACTCAACCTAATTGCTAATGTCAGTAAGCAGGCTCCTCTCCTGCATAATATAGAAAATGAAGAAACCGAAGTTCCATTTATCGATAAAACTTTACATAAAGAAGTTCCAATTAGTAAAGGAAACAATGAAGACGATTTTGAATCTGATATCGAAAGTGACTCTTCGTATAAATCATTAGTTGAAAACAAGCAGGGATGTGATACGTCGTCCTGGTCAGTGTCCTCAGAAGCACTGTCAGATATTCCGTTTGGTGTTAGAGTAGAAGGCGGCAAATTGATGTTAGGTTCTGCTCGTATAACGATCAGCGATGAGTATATCATCGTGGCTGGACGCAAATACCGAAATACGCCTGGTTTAAAACAGTTGCTGTTGAAAAAGAACGTAGATTTAAGCTTGGTTACAGAGAGTGATATGAAACATTATAAGTCGATGCTACTAGACACAAATGCACATCGACGAGACTATGAGCCTGGTAAACCAATAAAAAGTAATAAAGGACAAAAATATTTGCAAATTATTAAGCCTCTATTCCAACTACGAAGTACAATTCAAGAGCACCAATCGCAGGGAAAAGGACTACCCTTAACAAAAATGTGGAAGAAAAACGTAGATTTTGTATATTGGGACGATCCCAATGAACTGGTGGATAGATTAAAATTATTGATTGCATCTCGAGATGCTGGTAACACAGGATTAGATAATGAAATTATATCTATCATTGAAGAATTGCGTGAAAGTAAAGTTATAAATAAATAAATATTTTAAAATGTGTTTATTTTATTACCAGCTTCTCGATACAATACACCTAGACATGAACGTAGACAAATTCGGACACTACATTCACAAAAGAATGCGTTTTTCGGAGTTATTTGAGTTTAATGAGAATGCATTGTTAAAATTAGAAAACGGAGATTTTGATTTAAAAACATCAAGACTGAGAGGAATTCGGTATCCGGTAGAATCAGACGATGCTGTGAACAAGGATTATGTGGATCATTTAAATGCTAACATGTTAAAAGAATTTAATAATATGATTGGTTTATTGCGTTCTCAAATCATGAAAGACGCTAAGGGTACAGTTCAGGCTACTTTAAAAGCAAAGATACCTGAGATTTTAACTCATTTGCAAGATAAGTTTTATACTAAGGCAGAGGTAGATAAATTACTTCAAAAACCTTCGTAATGGCAAAGCAGCAAATTGTAAATGAAATACACAAAGCAGCACGAAGAAATTTTCTTAGGCGTCCTGTCATTCTAAAGGGAGTCGATGACTTATGGCAAGCTGATCTGATGGACATGCAAAACCTAAAGAAATATAATAAAGGTTACAATTACATTTTAGTAGTGATTGACTGCTTCTCAAAGTATGCTTGGACGGAGCCATTAAAAACAAAAAATAAACTTGATGTTACTCATGCATTCAAAAAAATATTAATTAATAGCAAACGCAAACCTGATAATTTACAAACAGATATGGGAACAGAGTTTTATAACAACTCATTTCAGATGCTTATGAAGTCATACAATATTAACCATTACTCATCATTTTCTACCAAAAAAGCTTCTATTGTTGAGCGACTAATTAAAACTATTAAAAATAAATTATATAAATATTTTAGTCTGAACGGAAACTATAAATGGTTAGATTTACCGTTACAAGATATATTAAAGACATATAACAATACAAAACATCGAACAATTAGAGTTAAGCCAATCGAAGTGAATAAAGCTAATATGTCCATTATAGCAGAAAATATAAGAAAATCATTTAAACATTCCTCTATTTGTAGAAAAACTAAGTTCAAAGTGGGTGATTTTGTTCGGATCAGTAAATACAAACACCAGTTTGAGAAAGGTTATACACCTAATTGGTCAACTGAAATATTTACCATAAAAAAGATTAATTTTACCATACCTGTTACATATCATTTAGAAGATCAGCGAAAGCAAGCTATATTGGGAACTTTTTACGAGCAAGAACTTCAAAAATCCAACTTTCCTGGTGTTTATTTGATAGAAAGAGTTTTAAAAAGAAAAGGATCAAAAATTTTCGTAAAATGGTTGGGTCTAAACAATGAAGAAAACAGTTGGATTGACAAAACTGCAATCGTAGGATAAAATAATATTAATATAAACATTATTTTTGCACTATTTTCATCATTACAATTCGGACAATGCAAGGAGGTGAACTAGTTAATACATTAATTAATAATTTACCGTTTGAACTTCATTTGCCTGGTTACAATTATTGCGGACCAGGAACCAAACTCCAGAAACGATTACAACGAGGTGATCGAGGTGTAAATAAGCTAGACGAAGCTTGTATGCATCACGACATTGCTTATGCAAACCATACAGACTTAACCAATCGCCACAAAGCCGATTTACAACTATTAAATATGGCTAAACAAAGACTTAAGTCCAAAGATGCTGGAAAAGGAGAAAAACTGAGTTCATGGATAGTAAGCAAAGTTATGAAAGCCAAATTGAAATCTGGTGCCGGCGTTAAAACGTTTAAGAACTTCGTGTCAAAAATAAAATCAACGATCAAGAAACTGAATCCAAAGGATAGCAAAACATTAATCAACGTTGCTTACGCAGCGGCAAAAAAAATATTTCCAAAAATCTCAAAGATTCGAATACCGCGAGTGATACC
This sequence comes from Leucania comma, assembly GCA_958295575.1. NCBI lineage: Eukaryota > Metazoa > Arthropoda > Insecta > Lepidoptera > Noctuidae > Leucania > Leucania comma. The sequence continues at coordinate 17,934,799 of OY282466.1, forward strand.
GTTACCAAAAACTGGAGGAATTCTACCTTTGATTCCAATTTTTGCTGGTTTATCGGCTTTAGGTACTTTAGCTGGTGGTGCGGCGGGTATTGCAAAAACTGTTAACGATTACAAAGCTAGTCAGCAAAATTTGCAAGAAACAGTAAGACACAATAAGGCTATGGAGTCTTTAAAGTTAGGCAAGGGTTTATACATTAAGTCACATAAAAATGGTAAAGGTTTATTTATAAAATGTTCAAAAAACTAAGAAATAAGCTACCTAATCGTCCTCTAACTAATGTAGATATACAAAAGTATGCACGTGACATCCCCTACTTTCGAGGAGTTTACATGAAGGATCAATTACCAAGGGTGCCAAAACGGATTGAATGCGGTGTCGTTAACTTGGATAATTATAAGAATGTTGGGACACATTGGGTAGCTTATGTTAAAATTAACCACTATTGTGAATATTTTGATAGCTTTGGGGATTTGAAACCTCCATTGGAACTAATGCGATATTTTAAGAAATGTAATGTTTTTTATAACTATACTAGATATCAGAAATTTAACACAGAAAACTGTGGGCACTTATGTTTAGAATATCTAAGGACTTTTTGGAATAAAAACGTATAAAAATTATAATTTTCTTTTATTTCAATCATTTGCAAGATGTCATTCACATTGTCAATAACTGGAAACTCGTCAACTTTATCTACGTACTATCCTAACACATTGCAACTAAATGAACAGTATGAGTGTGCCTTATTGCATTTCTCAACATTTAATTCTATTCCAAACATCGACAAAACGAATAATAAGTTTTATTATGACTCTAACAAAGTTATTGAAATACCAGAAGGCACCTACGAATTGCAAGATATTAATGATTACTTAAAATCTAAAATTAAAGATGCATCAATCAAACTGCAGTGCAATAACAATACGTTAAAAACTACTGTATTCTGTACAAAAAACATAAATTTTAATAAAGAGAATACTATCAGAAATTTATTAGGTTTTGATAAGCAGATCTTGGAACCAAATAAATGGCACGTGTCACAGTTTCCAGTCAACATTTTACCTACGACAGTGATCAGGATCGAATGTGATATTGTAAGCGGCTCGTACACAAACGGAAAACCGAGTCACATAATTCACGAATTTGCACTTAACGTACCTCCTGGTTATAGAATTATAGAAATTCCAAAAAACGCAATATACTTTCCAGTCAACCAAAACAACATAAGCTGCATACATATCCGATTGATTGATATAAATAACCGCTTAATAAATTTACGGGGTGAAGAAGTGCAACTGTATTTGCACCTGAGAAGCAAAAAATGATTGACTACAATAAATATGCGCATCAACAAATTCAAAATATCAGTCCCCCTCAAGCATCCACCCAAATAAGAGCTCGCTGTAAGAAAATAAAATTAACTAAAGACAACAAAGCATTTCTCAAAGTGATTGGTTTGCTAAAATGAATATCTTAGACGTTTTATCCGCTCCGACTTCTGATAATACGGTTGAAGGAATTGAATTTCATTCTTACAAGCCCTATGTAACTAGTTTTAATAGAAATGACGAAATTCGTATACCTATTAACCAACAGGACTTGTACATTCTTCCATCAGCGAGTACCTTGTATTTAGAAGGAACCATTATCGTAAGCAAAAAGGATATGAAAGATAAAGTCACTAGTGTTCATTTCACGAATAATGCTCTACTCTACTTGTTTCAAGATATAAGGTACGAGCTGAATGGAGTAGAAATTGATAGAATAAAAAATGCTGGCGTAACTACCACCATGAAATCGTTGATATCAATGAATGAGAACGAATCAAAGACATCTAATTCATGGGGCTGGAATATTGATGGTACAAAAAACATTAATGGTGGTAATTTTTCTGCTTCTATACCACTCTGTAACATCATCGGTTTCGCAGAGGATTTCAAGAAAGTCGTGATCAATTGTAGGCACGAACTGATATTGCTACGAAGCAACACTAACCTGAATGCTGTAAAACTTAACACCGGTGAAATTGTAGAAGACGTTCAGATAAATAAAATCATTTGGCGCGTACCGCACGTTAAAGTGTCTGACAAAGAAAAAATAAGTTTGCTGAAACTATTAGAAAAAGATCGACCACTCCAGATGATATTCAGAAATTGGGATCTGTACGAATATCCGGCTTTACCTAAAACTACTAAACATACCTGGTCAATCAAAACATCCTCGCAAATAGAGAAACCAAGATACATTATTATGGGACTACAGACAAATAGAAAAAACAATAGCAGTTCTGATATGTCTCAGTTCGATCATTGTCACGTTCGTGATGTAAAAGTGTACCTTAATTCTACTTACTTTCCATATGAAAACCTAAATGTGAGTTTCGCAAATAACAGAATCGCTTTATTATACGAGCAATACGTCAGATTTCAGCAGTCTTATTATGGGCGTCGACCGGAGCCTTTACTAAGTGAAAAACAATTTAAAGATTTGGCGCCACTATTTGTCATCGATTGCTCTAGACAAGCTGATAATATAAAGTCAGGCCCTGTTGTAGACGTAAGAGTGGAAATTGAGAGTGATTCGGAAATACCAGATCAGACTTCAGCGTATTGTCTTATATTGAACGACTGTATTATTGAATATAAACCTTTAAGTAATACAGTCAGGAAAATATCATGAATCCGAATACTGTCATATTAGATGTTCAAGGGTTTAAAGACCTGTACAATAATTTTATAATAAAAGAGTTAGCTTTTGCTACCCGTGATTATACCCAAACATTTTTAATAAAACCACCATATTTGTTTAAATACTTAACAAGTGACGAAAAACGGCAAGTTAAGTGGCTAGAAAGAAACAGAGGTATTTATTGGAACGAAGGGTATATCGACTATAAAGAATTTCGTCGTATAATCGTTCCCTATCTAGAAAATAAGGAAATCGTTGTTAATGGTTTGGAGAAAGTTAAGTGGGTTAAGGAACTTTGTGAGTACTGTAAAGTATCAGACCTTGGTACTGAAGGATGTCCTAATTTCTTTATTTTACATAAAAAATACTGTGAAGGAAGAACTAATTTAAATTGTGTAAAACATTTAAAGCATTGTGCTCTTAAAAATGTGTTATGTATAAGAAAGTGGTTAGAGTTATAAATGTGTACCTACTTAGGTTATTGTTTTCTTAAATAAAAAACCATTTGTATTGTAAAACTTCTTTTATTTTGATAAACACCCAACACTTCTTTATATAAAATAATCTACGAGTACTTTAAAATTAAATAAAACAAATTTATAAGGACTAAATATTTGCCTAATCAACTTAATACGCAAACAGATAAGTACTAAAAATCACTATCTATTAAAGATTTAGAAATTTTTTTAACTAGAGATTCAGTTTCGTCCATAACATTGTCGATAGCGTCTTTAACAATGTATTGCGCACTTATAATGACGTTCTCACTGTCACTGTCACTGTCACTGGTTTGCGGATTGTTATTGCTTAAATCTATGACTGATATTTTAATTAGTTTGATGCCTCGTCGCTGTAGTCGACTCATTACAAAAGATTTAGTTGAATTGTGCTTCTTCGACTTGTCCCTGCAACGTTGTTTTGATTTCTTTTCTTTCATCACTTTTTTGCTGTACTCGGGTTCGTTGTGAAGCGTTTCGGAGAATACTTCATAAGGATTTTGAGCATACTGGCTAAACATAATTTCTGATTCTGTATTCTGGAATAAAAATAGACATTCATTAAGTTTAAACTAAAACGTAGACGTTGATATAGCGATGCATAAACGAACTGTCAGCGGGTTACAACATTCATAGCAGATCCACTAGTTACTAAACAATATAAAAATAAATTGAGAAACTTACCGATGACATGTTCGAGGTAAGCACAGCGCTGCTTAGTACAAGTACTAAAGACGAGTTTTATTTCGCAAATGGTCAAAAAAAGAAAAAAATACTATCGAAACAATTCCTAATTGAGATTAAAGTGTTAACTATGCATTTATGAGGGTAATGCACTGTTACGTATTGTATGATCAGCGTTATGATTGAATTGACGCAAACATGGCTCTTCGAAATTTGTATAATCAGTCTTATTGTAATACGTACAAAATTCATTTTACATCTGAAAAATGAACGATTCAAGTTTCGACATGCACTTCATGTTTGCAAATTGAATCTTAGTCAGGTTTCATTTTATTTAACCAACTACAAAAAAGGAAGATGATGTTTCAAAACATAAATTAAACAAGTAGTCATAATAAATCACATTTTATTTATATATTCATATTAACTTAGGTTTTTACAACTAAGAATTATTATTTATCATACATTAAACAGTTACCTAGGTATATTTTTAAGAACTAATATTAAGATTATATTACACTGGTTACATAATTCGAACTCTATTACTAATTAGCTTAATCTTGAAATACATTTTCGCTCTTTAAAATAAGTGAGTGACCCCAGGCTCGCGTTGATATTCCATCTACAGATATTGAGCGTTTATCATCATTTCGAGATAAGGCAATTTTGTTGACACTCTTAGTAAATATTTCGTGCTTTATAGATTTAAACATAATATTTTTTCTACGAATAATTCCACCATTTAATAAAATATTTTCATAATCTGTTATAGTTAAGTCTCTTATTACACTTGATTTTACTCCTTTTGCTTTTTTAATGACTTTATCGACTGTTTTTATTGAGTAAAGCTTCGATCTCAAACCAACAAAATCTGAGATATATTTTCCTCCCATTTCGTCTTTGAACAAACCTGGAACTTTTTTGTTTATAATTGGTATGTCAAAATCATTTTTATCATTATAGTTACTGGTGTCGAAATATTGCAAAAAATTATACTTCAAGTCCTGATAAAAGTCAAACGTGAATATTTTATAAACAAACGAATCGGTATCTGTGTAACACAACTGCACTCGATCTTCATAAAAAGGTTTTACAATATTATAATGAAAGTCATACATATGTGTCTTAGAAAGTTCTAATACAGTGAACCCAATATAAATAGGTTTATCTAAAATAATTTGGTCAGGTTTCATTTGTATTGCAACTAAGTTTTCAGTTAGAATAGAAGCGCTATGGAAGTAGGGATTGGCTACAAGTCTCTCGGAGGATATAAATTTCTTAGTTCGATTAGATTGATCGCACCATTGATTAACTAAATGAACGGTTACTCTATTTTCAGTATTTTCTAATGTTTTGCCAAAAACACTATTGTTTAACAACTTAAAAAAGTCTTGTTCAAAAGAACTTTTTGCCTTTTGTCTTAATCGAGTGTTTAATTCTATATACTGTTTTAAATAAGAACTTTGTCTAAAAGTAATAGCTTTATGAACTTTACGTAATATTAAACCATGTTCTAAACACTTTTTTAAATGAACATAATGTATTACGTAGTTGTATTTATTATGCAAATTTGCAACTAATTTCTTCGTTTTACCTCCTGGAGGTATACATTTCTCAGGGCAAAATGGTAAATCATTGTGGTGTTTGTGTAAATGTTCAGGATAAAAAAGATCGACTTCTAATATAAAGCCCCACTCAGAGTTATTCTCGATATTTTCTACCCGAAAATTAGTTAATTCGTTTTCATCAAGAAATCTAAAACTAGAATACGGTAAATACTGACACATGCTAAAGTCGTATAGGTTATTACAGTCTAGATATACTATAAAACTCTGAGGCTGTGATGCATCATGTTCTGGCATGTATTTGTGATTTGCTTTTGCATACCGATGGGAACACATGCACAAGCCCCCTCGTATACCGCTTTGAATCATTCTGACGATAGCTAAATCCGAAATCAGTTCTAACTGAACACCTGTTTTTAGTAACATTGCATCGAAAGATAAACTGGGTGCAGTTATGTAAAAGGCAGGATCGAGTTTGTAATATTGTTTACATGTTTTCCGAAAATTTTGAAATATGTCTGTCAACAAAAGCACATCTGTTTTTAAGTATAGATCTGTATACTCGCCTAGGTCAGAAATATTGAAAACAGCCCAAACATTCTGAGCATGATTATAATCTTCATCGCTAATACCTTCGTTAGTCAAATAATTATGGAAATAATATTTAGATGGTAATGACTTTTGTTCGTAACATTTCCAGTCTTTCATATAGTCATACGGGTACACACCTTTACGAATCAGCAAACTAAATTGCGCTTCATCGGGAAAAATTGATTTAAGGTTAACAAAATCGTCAACTTGCAAAGTTTTAGCAAGTTTGTCTAAACTAGTTCCTAGAAAGTTGAAGGAATCTAAAAACCTTATTTGTATAAACTCATTATCAGCAAGAGGAATAAACTTTGTAAACGATATATATTTTTCCTTAGTCTTGGGTATTATTTTAATTTGTCCTGGAATTTCACCTAACTTTTTAATAAATAAATGACAGTCGTACCCGGACAGGTTATGAAAAAATATTGGGATGAATTTTGGTACTTTATTTTGTAGGTTGCAGTGTCGGTGTGCTGCACCTCGGTACCGGCCTGTAATATGACAGTGATCCCTTACTCTATCTGTCAACAGTAAATTATCACAAAGGTAGCACTTAACAGCGCGTTTGAAATCTAGAGCATCTATTTCTGTGAATATCATAGGCTCGCTTTTAGTTAGAATTCTGTGTATTGCTTTAGCATCTTCAGTCAGTAAATGTATAAATTTTGAAACACAATCTTTTCCACGATAACTTCTATAGCCGCCAACCCTATCGTTAAATGATGACACTACATTATACGCGAATGCGGCCGGAATGTGTCGATGTGAGTATGACGTTTTAGCGGTGTTGAAATCATCGCCGGAAATCGGTTCGAGTATCGTTTCGAAATCAGCATATATGACGAAAGGAATGTTTTGTTTTCTATCATAATTTTTGAATTTTAAAAATGTTCCTTTTTCTGGTAATACCGTAGCAATTCCTCCACACAGGTGTGATTCAATTTGGATGCGTGTCGGAAAAAACAATAAGCACGTTTCGCAGAAGTACAGTTTACCATGATGTTTAGTTATCTGATTTCTGACTAGACGAGATAAATCATTGATAAGACAATAATGAGTATTAGTATTATTTTCTAAAAACAATAGATGGATGCTCTTATATTTTTGATTAGATGTTGAATACAAAGGTCCAACGATAGTCTTATTATTTTTTAAACCATACACGTAAATATTCAAAAACGGATTATTTTTCTCAAATACAGCTATATCCGAAAATGTTATCGGAAATGTTAAACCATCAACATTCAAAACATCCCGGAAGTAGGGATAAGATGAAACTCTGTCGGGATGTTTGTTAGCGGGGTACAGAGCTGCCACTACGCACCATAAAAAGCAAAACTCATCATTGTTACGAATATTCAAACAAGCTTTTTTATTTTTTATACATTTTGGTAAAATTATAAATTTAGATCCACCGAGAGGCTGATATTTATTAATATTTAATTCTACATGGGAATTGCTCAAAAATGACCAACCACTATCTCTCTCCTGAAACTCTTCAATTTTCTTTAACAGTAAATCAACCGTTGCTTTATAAATTGAATCAAAATCATAATTAAAATTAATAATAATGTTTTTTGTGGCGAACGATTTCATTTCCTTTTGATCATTTTTAAACATAAGAAAAAAAGAAAAAAGTTCAAAATTTATTTTCAGAGCTGTATGTTTCAATAATGATCGGTTTATTAGAGTTTTAACTTGTTCACTAATATTATTAAGAAAAATTTCAGGAAAATTATTTATTTGTTCGCCAGTTGCGATGATCTTGTAACTAACGATTCGTTTTTTAAACGCAGAATTAATAATTGCGACATTGTCAAAAACAGTGGTCGCACCATTACTTTTATGAATATTACTACGTAAATGACCAGACCATCGACGATTATCTACAAATAAATTGCAAACCAAACAGTGGGGCATTATTTTACTATTTGATATTAACTATTATCCCATTTAAACTCGAAACGATCTTACCCACGTATAACGACTAATAAACAATCGAAGTTAGTGTAGTGTGACAGAATTATTAAATTTTTGAATCTGGAGCAAGTCTGCATACGCCTTTTGGTTTGATGATCACTAATTGTTCTTCAAGCATTGCATCTGATAAGGTATCAAGGTATTTCTGAAAAAAATAAAGATCGGTTAGTACCTATTTTTAGTAAAAAATAACAACATTTTAAACAAAAATACGAAACATATTCTTTAATTACCTTTTTGCATTACTTTATTGATTTTTTTAATCTGGAGCAAGTCTGCATACGCCTATTGGTTTGATGATCACTTATTCTTCAGGCAGTGCATCTGATTAGGTATCAACGTATTTCTGAAAAAAAGAAAGATCGGTTAGTGCCTATTTTTAGTAAAAAATAACACAATTTTAAATAAAAATACGAAACGTATTCAATAATTACCTTTTTTGAAAATTATTTAATGTTGTACATAAATGTTCCAATTTTATGTACGTGTGTGTGTTTTCAGATCGCAATATTAAACGTCAGGTACAGCTTCGCGAGATTATAAAACTAGTTATTTCGACATTCGCTGTAAATCTATATATTTTTTAAATGATTAAACGATTTACACCCCGTCACGCGTCGTAGCTTTGAGATAATGTCAAATTATTTTTCGACATTACTAATTAACGGAGTATTCGTTACTGATTACCTAGTCAATAACGAATACTCCATTAATTAGTAAATTTATAAAATATTTGATTGAAATAATTGTTATTGCGTAAAACATTACACGTGTAACCTTGTTTCTTTCTTTTCGTCAGCTTAGTTGCATTCGCAACAGTAAGCTGTTTTAGTCAAGGTTGGCACGCATACATATTAAAGTATGGATAAGTATCAGAAACTACATAGGAACACTATCACAAAATACAAGTAGAATAAAATGTCGAATACCAGGTCAGAAACCTATAGGTTTCTAACCGAAGAGAAAATTCATTTAAAATTTGTTACTGTTACAAGTCAACTTATTTCCTGTACTTACTTTACTCAAGCATAAAAGTATCACAAGTAAAACTTGGATATATAACATGATAAATACTAATCTTATGATTGTCTCTAGATTGCTAAATAATTAAATTACTTGCTAGAATATTCCTTAATACCGTTGTTGCTATTCTATCTACTGGTAAACGTTTTGACAGCCCTAAGTCGTTTCGCTGTCTTGTCATTCGGTGCTAGCTAAAAGAACCTTAGTGTTCACTTTTTGAACAAGTATAATACGTCTAAGGAAAAATGTTGTTTTACGCAACATTATAATGAACAGTTGCAGTCATTTTTAATATAGCGAATTATCGTTCGTTTTCCGATTTATAAGCTACATGTTTTCGAAGTACTCGGTACAAACCAACTGAAGTCTACAAGTGTGGAAGTAATCTTCAAGAAGTGCTCTGCGATCTTGCTGAGTTATCCTATCAATGTTGATATCTAACCGCTGCCTGCTGCCAACAGTCACTACGCCTGCTATCATCAGCCTGGTATATCAAACGGACATAAGTGGAAAATGTAAGTATAAAATATTTCCGATCAGGTCATAGCTTAGAGATCTGACCCATTGTAGGTGATTGTAATAATTTGATTTGTGTTTGATTATTATTTTGTTTTATCTTTATATTTTCAGGTCTGACTCTGAGTGCGAGTACCTTCAACAAGCTCCGATCCCAGACCAGAGAACGACTCCCAGCCGCAAGCTGTCTGCAGATAATAGGAAACGCAAGTCGCACCCATCATCAACGAATTTAATTCGTAAGAGGTAAACAAACTATTCAATAATTTAGTTCACCATACCAATTAAAAACTAAGTGTGTATTTTTTTTTCTGCGTGTATCTAAACGTTAAATGTACCCTGTAAGTGTATGATAAACTAATAAAACTTTCGTCGTTGTTTCAGTAAAAAAACCAATACAGATAATGATGTATTCGGTATCAGTAACAACTACGGGACTGACACCGTGCCAAAAGACGATTCATCGAGTACATGTCTATCATCATTCTTCGTTAACCGAGTCGCCAAAGGCTGCGAGCGGCGAGCAGCGAGCATCAACGGAGAGTACTACGTCGACTGCAAGGTGTACAAGGCTGACGACGCGCGCCACACCGACTCCCAGGAGCTGTGGAAGAAGGCGCTTGTGCGACTCAAGTTCCAGACCGACGCGAATTCATCTCAGTGGCAGAAACTACAAGAGTTCGTGCGTTCGGTAGATACAATTTTCCGAGAAAAACCAATGTTTTACGAAAAATAAACCTAATATATAATTTGTACCTTGTTTATTATGCAGATCCAGAAAGCAGTGCGTTAACAAGTTGTTTCTAATATTGAAACGCATTTCACAAAGACCAAGTCGTTTCGACCCACGAAACGCATTACAAAAACCAACAAGTCGTTTCTAATATTGAAGCGCATTTCACAAACACCAAGTCGTTTCGACCCCACGAAACGCATTACAAAAACTAACAAGTCGTTTCTAATATTGAAGCGCATTTCACAAACACCAAGTCGTTTCGACCCACGAAACGCATTACAAAAACCAACAAGTCGTTTCTAATATTGAAGCGCATTTCACAAACACCAAGTCGTTTCGACCCACGAAATGCATTACAAAAACCAACAAGTCGTTTCTAATACTGAAATGCATGACCAAATCACTAGTCGTTTCCACCTTTGAAGCGCATTCTAAAAACCAACAAGTCGTTTCTAACCACGAAACGCATGTCAAAATGAATAAGTTAAATTTTAATCATTGATCATGTCGATATTTGTCACTACTGTCCGAAGCGAAGCAAACTCGCCTAGCTACTGGCAGGCAGTCGTATAACTCGCACGATCTTTGTATGAGTAGAATGATACCAATCGATTCTAATACTGAAATAAGTACCAAATTCATCAAGTCGTTTCCATGCTGAAGCGCATTACAAAACCCAACAAGTCGTTTCCACCATATGAAGCGCATATCAGAATCATCAAGTAGTTTCTAAAAACGAAACGCCTGCTAATATGATCCATACCATCGTCCGCAGCACGGAGAACTTGCCTACCTACTGGCAGCCAGTGGTACAACTCATATAATCTTCAGGCGAGTACAGTAATATGCTACACAGTCGAGTCGATCGTTCATTATTGGGCTTTCTATACCACTATCGGCAGCGAGGCGCACTCGCCCGAGCACTTGCCGATAGTGGTATAGAATGCCCAATAATATACTACTTACTTACGTATTTTAATATTAATAATATAAATTATTCAATCTACTTTTTCAACGTGTACCATAAACATTCGTGACAGACATTTAATGAAAATGTCAGTTTATTGACATCAAACGTAAAAATATCGAACCATTAAAAATCTCGTATAAAAACAATTTTATGAATAATTAAATAAAAAATTAACACTACATAATAATTTACGTTTATCATCATTGAACAACATCGCGCAGTGAACGCGATACTAAGAATTAAACACCTCACCCCGCGCTTACACCCGCTGCGGCGGCCCGCGCGCGATTCGCGCCATACCGCTATCCGCCGTACGAGGGAAGAGGGGAGCGGGGACGTCAGCCGGCATCCCCGCGACCCGCAACTCAGTCCCCCGCACATTGTCACAATCGCAGCACGTATTTATTTGAGCAATTTCAATAATCGTTTTACCTTCTAAATATGTCGCCGACGTTGGCTTCGGATTGGATAAACGACGACAAAGAATTCATCGAAATGCTTAAACACTTTGAAGAAACTAACGCTTTCAGCAAGGGCTACTCAAAAGAGAATCCAGTCTGGCAAGATATTTCGGCCAGAGCAAATTTGACACGTATGTTTGTAACAATTTTTGTTTGTTTATTGTTTTTAACCTAAGTAATAATATTTTGCTGCTCGCTTTCACGTTTGGTATAATTTTGCTTTAAGCTAAAAAAATTAAGTGTTCTGTGGGTGTGGATATATAATTTGTGTAGTTCTAAATGGTGGCGTTACGGAGATTGATCTGTCAAATAAAAGTAGCCGTTTCGTCTAGTGTTGTACATGTATCTTGTTCTAAATATTTTATAACTATGCACATTTTTTTTTTGCTTTCCATTATTAGGACAAAATTACAAGGAGACAGTTAAACATACACATGGATGGGTTCTTATAAGGGATTCGTTTTTTATTTAGGATTTGCAGAGTCCTTAAAGAAGGTTATTATGATAGAAAAACCTTAAAGGCTTCCCTCAAATATCGTAACAAAGACCAGTCCTGTGCGTCTTGCATCTATTGAACTCGCGCGATACTCACTAGACCGTCAGGTCACTGGTGGGAAGCCCTCCAACCCTGGGTCCCAGTACGTGTTTGACATTTCAGAGCGTTTTGACCCCATGAACCATCTGTTGTTGCTGCTATTTAAGTTTGGAGATTTCTTAAATATTTATTTTATTTTATTGTTAGCAACAAATAGTTGCTATAGCGGCGACAGAAATACATAATTTGTGAAAATTTCAGCTGTCTAGCTATCGCGGTTCTTGAGATACAGCCTGGTGACAGACAGACTGACAGACAGCAAAATCTTAGTAATAGGATCCCGTTTTTACCCTTTGGGTATGGAACCCTAAAAAGCGGCACACTTTAGTTGAACCTTCATAATAAGTATGAGACTTATATGGAATCAATTAACTTTATTATATCTTTTACCATATCTTTTCAGCGGTTTATTGCAGGAAAAAGTGGCTTGCTATAAAATATACCTATTTGAAGTTAAAACACATGATCAGGATTGGAAGAGTGACGGAGGATAGGGTGCGGATGAATAAAAGAACATCAAGGTATGTGGATGGAAGGCTCGATTTTCTTGACCGATTTCTCTCGGAAATACCAGATACAGCAATACCTAACTCTGTTCATTATTTCTTTGCTTCATTGTTTGGAGACGAAACAGATATATCCACCCAGAGTGCTGATGCGGTGAAATTAATAAAATTAAATAAAGAAGGTAGCGTCATACAAGTAATTCAGGATTACGAACAGGAAACCGGAGCGGAGCCAACGTGTATTCTGCCAAATACCGAGCAGGAAATAAAAGAGGAATATCCAAATGATGAAGATTCCAATGGCGTAGAGCTCGTGGTACCTACACCAGTTCATCAGTTTATTTTACCACCTATGCAATTGGATCAGGACGATCCAGCCGGAAATATGGCGAACTTTCAGTATGTCATTACTAGCAACATACAACCAAAAAAAAAAGATCCAATCGGGGATAAGGCGAAAGTCCAGTACAGGAAAATACAACCAAAAAAAGATGAAGAACCAAATCTTAAAAGAAAAAGAACAGGTAAACCAACAAAAAATGAAGATAATTGTAATTTAGCTCGCTTTTTAGTAAAATACACAAATACAAACATAGAAACAGAAAAAACAGGTGACTTAAAAGAGTATATGGACGATTTGGCAGAAGTGTTGTGCAACCGACTGGCACCTTGCAAACGCAAGTATTTTTTAAGTCAAATTGATTTAATTGTAAGTGAAATGTTGGAGGGATAGTCGTGTTAATTTTTTTATTAATTATTTTTTTAGTAGGTACTCATTAAGTGTACGTTCAAAAAAATTGTGTTTCACCAGTTGTGCCTTTTAAATGTGTAATTTGTTTTTTTTTTTGTTTTTGTTTCAATGGAACAGTTTTTAACCTGAATATTAGACGTTTTTTAATGTAAAAAATATGACATTTATGACTGGGGATAGTTATAAATTTTTTTTTTTTAGTTTTGGATAATATTGCAGATTTGATTAATGTATCTAGGTAATTACAGAACGCAGAGTAGGTATCTGTTGCATTATAGATAAGTAGTTTATTTTTTACAATTAATTAGATTTAATGGTCAAAGTGTTCAACAACCTACATTTCTTAAACTACCTATAATTCCTAGGTTTCTTAGAGGTATGTTTGTGTTAATTTTAAAGAATTGACTGTTGATTTAATGTTATTACTTATTAAAGCTTCTTTGAATTTTAATTGTTAATTTATAGGAAGACATTTTGATGGGGAACATGGAAAAATAAAAAAAGATATTCGAAAACAAAACGTGTTTTCTTTTTGTTTTAGTTTTAAATACGAGATTAAGTACCTACCTAAGCACAGGGTCGAAGCCTGCTGGGGTTAAGGGCCGTTTTCTGAGAGGAAGGCTCTGCCCCGGCATGATAGGCAACGAAGGAACGGGGTAGGTTTTTAGTCAGTAAGAGTCTGACACTACTTCCTGCTCCACCCAAGGGCGGGACTTGTCATTGGATGATTTTACCTACCATAAAAAAAAACCTACCTAAGCAGTATTTTTTTTTTAGCCCTTACTGTCCCACTGCTGGGCAAAGGCCTCCCCCAAGTCCTTCCAAACCTTCTTCTCCCGCGCCGTCTCAAACCAGTCCTCGCGGTACGCGTAAGCAGTATAAAACATATTTAAATTATTCTTGTAAATCGATATAATTTAACAAACATTCTATTTATTAGCTAAATAGATAATACCTTTGCAGGTTCTACTCTTTTTACACTGTGCATAAAAAAGAGTGTGCGATGTCGAAATATAAGATGTTGTTTGTTAGAGGAGGCACAGAATGCGGTGCTCGGCGCTCACAAGCACCGTGACGGATTGGTCGCCGTGTCTTTCAAATCGCCGTTTCAATTGTTGTGAACTGGTTGTGGCTTAATATTTGTGTTACCAAATTTCTCTGCCCACGAACGAGCCGTATGTACCGTAAGTGGTATGGTTCACCGAGATACAATCAAATGGACTTATGCTTACTACAATGAACTTTCTAAAGCATATTTTCTACCTACTAAATGCTTCTTTAATTTTACATTAATTTAACTCTGTTTTTGCATTATCAAAGATTACCATTAATTATTTATTTAATTGAGAGCTGACTACAATTAATTTTGAAAGTTTTATCAAAAAGTGGTCAACTTGTTGTGAAAACGATAAAGCGCGCCCAATCTCCCCTAAATTGTGTGTGGCACAAGATAACACTAGGTAGGTAAATATTTCCCGTGATAAATGCTTTACTTACCTGTCGCGACCGCAGCGCGCGTTTCAATAATAACCGTGATATTGCGATGATACGGACTGGAAAAACTCGTTCGGCGGATGTCGATATCCTTAACGCGCACAAATCGACCACTGATTCCTACATGCACGAGCTTTTTATTTCATACATAGCGGGCTGGACAGAAAGTGTGTGTGGAAAGAGGAGAGAATAACGCGCATTGTATGCCTGGTGTATCGAAGGGGTCGCTGTTTATTTGGCGTGTGGCGGGGTCGGGATGATCATAGTGTGCTCGCAGTGAGCGGCTTTCATTCATGCCGCCTCGGGCCACGTTCCACGAGATCTCATCTCCCAATTACCAACTTTGCTCGAGTGTTCTGTCCACGATTTTTGTCATATTTGCCCAATTGAATGTTGCATATTTTTTTTTTGGATTTTTGTCGAGTATACTTTAATTTTAGGCATATTTAATTGGTATTCTTTAGTGTTTGAATCTTCGTAATTTGACGTCCTGGGAATCGGTAACTTAAAACTGATCCACTTTCTGGGATGATTACCTAGAAAGTTTTTACTTCGTCAAAATTGAGAACCTCACTTCTGAAGCAGAAGTTCCTACTGATTGACGTTAGTTATTGAAGGCTTGTTTCACCACAGGTGAACATTGTCGAGGGCCAGCTGATTTGGTGGAGCATTGTGCCGGTGTATTACACAAACAGTACTGAGCGCAATCGCTCAGCGTTTCACAATCGCGGGTTCGCCGACCGACACCAATACCTAAATTAATTTTCTTTTCGGTCCCGCGTCGCCGACGTTCATTGTTCAATTTGTGACTCCGATTTTGGAGCGCCAGTGTACTATTTGGTGACACAGAATTCGTCTAGAAAGTAATCTCCAAAATTGTTGACGTCAAACATTCTCCTTCTGTAACTGATTTTTAAATATATGAATTTAAATTTAACGGATTAAATCATCGAGTTGATACAGACACATCACGTGCTCTCACATTTTTTGTTTACGATAGCACTAACCAGTTCGGGTTGCTCAAACACGAGCATGACATTTTATAACTGTAACAAGGTCATTTACCGTTCATATTGGGGAATTACTATATTATAACGTAGACCTCAGTATTGTACACGGTCGAAACGAGAATCTCTGATGAATTCGAATGTCACAGTGAAGGTCTGTGTACATTTTTGTATCCGCTTTGAATGTGCATGTCATTAAAATATTGAAAAAAATTCGCTCGTTTGAATGTTCATTAATATCGATAGTCTCAAAGTTGTACTACATATTTAAATTAAACAAGTCTCAAATTTTTGCTTGGTTTTATATAAGTACCTTACCCAAATAATTGCGACATTTGCGACAGCATTTGGATGCAGGGATCGAAACTATATTTACAACGAGGTGAATTGGACATCGGAGCTGCATACTTCAGATTCCCGTGTGATTGGCGGAATTATGGTGCTTTCCCAGCGATTTGTCGGTTGCGTCGGTCGCAAGGAGCGCGCCTACGTGAGCTGCGCTTGCGACATTTTGACAATCTGCCATTACGTAACGGTGTTGAGTCTTTTGCGTGATTTCATTATTGCAATGTTTTATTGAGTTTGGTTCCGGGGTGGGTTTCTTGTACTTAATAAAACATGAAATAGTCAATAATTTTGCTAGCATATTTCTTTTGTAGTTAATTTTTGAAGTAGTTTTATTTTACTATTTTCAGCAGATTTTAGATCTCAGCAGTCTTAATATGCACTAACCTACGCAACAAGGCACCTATTGTTCAATGTTTCGCAAACGTGTCAACAGAAAATTTACCTTCCTGTATAAAATATTATAATTAGCATAACATCTTGAAGAGTTAGTCGAGTGTCTTTTGTATAACTGTTAATGAGTAATTTAACATATTTTATGATCTACCGATGCAAGGCACTCATTTATTGTTTCTGGTTATTACCCAATGAGCGTTAGAATTACTTATTGAAACGAAAACTTGTTTATAATGCACGTGAACATTAGTTAATATGTCTGTATATGGTTTATGCAATGTTCGTGTTCCTGTTACGAAGAGTACTAGTGTCACTAGTCTGCACGCGCGGCGCTGTCCGCCATCGCGAGCGCTCGCCGACACAGCTCGTATCAAAACAAACGGAGAAAGTCACGCCATATTATTTATACGTGCGCTTCGCACTATTTCCTACTTCCCCATGAAGCAAATAATTGTAATAGAGAATAGAAAATTAACAATAGATGTTCAAACTGCACAGTTCTAACACGCAGCGTATGAAATTACACGATGTTTTCACTTACGAATGTTCAATGTTCACATACGTATTTCTTCCTAGTTGCTCGACTTGACTACGATGTACTAAGATGACTGAGATTGACTAAAATTAAAAAGCTTTTTCACTTTGAAGCCTTGGTTGTGGTGGAAAAGGGGAGAACGTATCTCCTACAGGGTCACTCATGTGCTGACGAGGTAGGGTGATTCGGAGAGTACCTGGTTAAGGTTTGGGTAAGAAGCCACTTCAAAGTGCCACCTTTACGACGACTTTTATTCTGCGCACTACACGCACGAGGATTGTCGTGTGTAGGCACTCCTCGTCCACGACCTAACTTGTAGCTCAGAGGAGTGACAGGTCTGAGATCCTGATTGCCATAATCAGGCTAGATCTCTCTCTGCTAGCTTTGTTGGCGGAGATTACGAAACCGCCGAACGGGGACGTGATGGGGCTGATCCAACTTGGAGAAGAAAGCGTTTGGAAGGCAACAGCCGCGACGCCTAATACGTTGAAAGCTCACCTGCATCATTTAATGTGGGCGGGGATATTGGAATCACCTACCGAGTGATTCCAGGAAAGACGGTGGCACAGTGATCACCTGCTGCCATACACAGTGAGAATAGACTACAATTATTCTTTATTGTAGGTATACAAAACGAAGTAAAATAGAGAAGCTGTCGCTCGGTAGTTGAATAAATCGAGATATGATGTTGATTAATCTAATATCCAGAGAGCGATTTACTGATTCTTTCTTCTATTCTGATTAATGTCGGTGCAGCAGACGAACTCTTTTCTGGTGGTCACCAGAAAAGAGTTCGTCTACTGGCTTTAAAGAATTGCAGTGTTTGGGAACAGTTTTGTGGGATTGTATTTAAAAAAAAAAAACAAAGCGATAAGATCATTTTCATTAGTCATCCTGATACGTTTTTATTTTTGTTCTTCTGTCAAAATTTATAAAAATTATACAAACAGCGGGCTCACAGGTGATTAGCTGTTTAGTTTCGGAACAACATTGTGTAATGCTGGCACGATTAGATTACCTTCCACTGAGACGTTTCATAAAACGATTGTTACTTTCATTTCACTTGCCAGTGCAATTGTCAATTACCACTACCATTGTAGTACCTATCGGTGCTTACAGTTCAGTTATATTTTTTGGATACAGTTATAATAATTTAATCTACACTGTGAATAACTAGTGAGCTCGCCCCAGCTTTGCACGAGTGTTACAAATCTTTGAAATTCTCTGCTTTTCTCAACTATAATATGCATGAACCACTCTGTTTATTGTTAAAAAATCGCATGAAAATCCATTCAGTAGTTTTTGAGTTTATCACAAAGGTAGGATTGATGAGGGACTTCTTTGTATAATAATATGTATGGTAAGTACATACGAGTATATATGTAAATATTATACATATATTCATGTAAAGAGGTGAAATCATTTGTTCATTTGTAGCAGAAAATCTCTGGAAATACATACTGATCCAATACAAAATTTATTTTCCTGATACCATAGACGGATGAAATAGATACGTTTTACGCCTGAAAAACAAAGAATTCCTGTTGGTGGTGTGCCTGTACGTATCGAAGCATTAATATAATTTGTAAGTTTACCCAGTAATTGGAAATTTTGAAATGTTAATAATGGTTGATATTAAACATGAATTTTAACGTTAGTTGATCTTTATCTATAACGTTTAAATAAGAAAATTATGACGACGACTTTGTTTTCGCACAAATTTTGTTATTGAGGTGTAATAGCGATATCTATGATTAAAATTCAAGGAGATCTTGCTTCTGCAGTTTGCTATTTACGATTTGTTTGGCCTTAAAATGGTCTTCCTCGAAAAATTACTTTAGATAATAACAAACAACAACCTAGGTTTTTATTTATATTTTAGTGTTTAGTTTGATGTCGGTGCTTTTAAAAAGTAACTAATGTAAAAGTAATGAAGTATGGGACTGGAAACATATGTCTTCTACTACTAAAGTCGCTGCAGTCCAGCAACCACTTTTTTTTAAGTGGGAAATCTTCCATTGAGTACTCCCGTTTTAGGATGGAGCGGGAGGGCATTTCATACTGCTAACTAAAACCACACTAGTGTGTGTTTTGTATTCAGTCGCTTTCTGAGTTCTTCGACCACGGGTTTCCTTTTCAGAAAATCCTGGTGGTCCTAGCGGACATCAGCTCTGCTGGGTCCCTACGATTTTGTTCCGACATCTCTTCGAGGCGCACTCGCACACAAGCAACAATTGTATTTTTGCTTGTCAATAACTGTGTAATGGTGTCCACTAGAATTCCATGCCATGGAATATAGAATATAGAAAATATTGAAAACATATATCGGATAACCACACTCACGCTAAACCTCGTAATGGTAAGGGCAAGTCAAACTGTCAGCCACATATCGACTTTGTATATGTGTCTACCTGCCTACAGCTCAATTATTGTTTATAAATTCGTCAGTCATTCGTCACGGTTGCCAATACCGAGGACGGCTTATATATATTTGTGTTCGAATGGCTTTCTTCAAGGCCAGTTACAAATAAATCATTCGATTTACGCGTTTCTATATTCATATGACGCGCAATTATCTAAATTATTTTAAGAAAATTTTGTGAGCATATCTCAACTTAGTTTGACTTAAGTAGTTACACGAGTATGTTGTTATAAATAAATCTGTATTATTTTTGCGTAAAAAAAGGTTTTTTTTTATAATTTTCTTGATACACTTAAATTCTCGTGTCACTGCGAGTTGTATAAATATGAGTTCTTTAGGTGGTGCATATGGTGGGCATCCACCCATACGCACCAAAAAAAATTGAGAACAGATTCATTGTGCGTAGGAGTGGAATTCCCTGTCTGAGTTTATATCCTGATGGCTACAACCTAGAGGTCTTTAAGTCAAGACTAATTAGGTTATTACTAGGCAAGTGTGACCACATCATCATTTATCGTCAGGTGCGATATCTAGGAGTCAAACGCGAGCCTATCAATAATACTTAAAAAAAAAAATGTTACTTTGAGAATTTTAGGCAAATACCTTTTTAATGATGAGTAAAGTTCCACCAATACTTGCTAAAGATTACGTGTGACAAAACGGCTATTATATAAAATAAAATGACAAAGGCCAACTTATATAATAACATACACTTACCTACATGTACGCATTCGCAATATGTTTTTTTGTCAACTCTCACACTGCGACCTTAGGTTGCAAGGAAGTTCGATGGCAGTAGATATTTCCCTTCTAAAGTGGGCTACAACTGGCAATAGACGTAGTTAAAAGAGAAAACAGTAGTGTCACTGAAAATCTTTAGAATTGGTTCGGCGCAAGCACATAAGCTGCCGCCAGTAGTCGACAGCTAAGTTATTTTAGTCCTAAATCAATAAAAATTAAGCTAATTATCTACTTATAATATTTATCATGAGGTGAATTCCTATTCCTGATATTATCAGCAGCTGACGACTGGAATTTTAAAACATTTGAAATAGGTACTTGCCTAAATTGAGAGCATTGGTGACCGAGTGGTAACGGTCCCGACTTACGAGTTGTAAGTCGCGGGTTCAAGCCCAGCCAGGCGCATTACTTTGTGTAATTTATTTAATCATCACTGCTCTCAAAACGGTAAAGGAAAACATCGTGAGGAAACCGGCATGTCTTAGAACCAAAAATTCGAAGACATGTGACATCCACCAACCCGCACTGGGCCCGCGTGGTGGATTACGGCCTGTGTCCCAGCAGTGGGAACGTTAAAAGGCTGATGATGATGATGACTTACCTAAATTTATTTTAGGAATTTTAATTTTAGGTTACTATACATATGCTGAGGTAGGTGGTGCCTTTTTTTGGTCTCGTGAAGATTTTAGGTCAATTGTTTTTTTTATTTGGTTTTAATAAGTTTTGTATATGAGGTAAGTGCAAATACTTTTTTTCCAGAAAGTGGAGTTCTATTTTCGATCTTCAGTTAGAATTTGAACAGTTTCAAGAACACGCCGCAGTTGTGCTACTGTTCACAGGTGACTGCGCTACAAGTAAGCGTTAGCCTGCGAATGGTTGGGCTATTAGTCACTGAAAGCATTCCTTGCGAGCCGATGGTCTGGCCCGATCGGTTTTGCCGGAGGGACGAACTGAGAAACGAGGGGAACGGCCAAAGAAATGCAGCTCTTTGTTCGCTTTAACAGCAGCGCTGTATTTCCCGCAAATGTTCTAAGTTGATTTGTTTATGTTCGTGCTAATGCTTAGTGCTCGCTGTCATTATTTTGGGCTTAGACAAGGCGTATGTTATTTTACTTCCCTTCCCTTCTGCTTCTTTAAATACTTACATAGCAATAAATTCAACCGTAAGTGCTTTTTTGAGGTAGGAAATCATTAAATTTCGTCTCCCGAAGAGTAGAGCGAGGAGAAATGTCTGATTTTAACTGACTTTAACTCAACAATGTTCCTTCAGTTACCTTTTGCCTTCTGGGGCCACGGCAACTTTTTCCAACATTTCCACAGCAAACCAGTTACTGGTTTGCTGTGGAAATGCAATCAATGCAAATCAATGCTTGCTTATGCTTTTATTAAGATTAAATCTGGCATGCCTCTTACTTAGCTTTTAATTTTTTTTGCTTGTATAAGAGAAATCTTGAGTAAAATCACCTATCCAACTTCACTATACAAAATTTGTTCTACATTTCTTTCCAACTCGTCTGCTACTATAATAAAGTATCGCACTAACTTAATAAGCCAAACAAAGCAATTGCTTCTAATGTTTATCTGACGAAAGGCGTCAGGAAGCAGCGGCCCGTGAAGGTGGTGACACACTGTGGCGGTTACTCAACGTCAGCGGCGCGAATCGCGGTGCGCTGCGCTAGCGCACTGCCGCAGAGCGCATACTGCCTGTCCCCCTATTATTAGTTATAGAACCAATAGGAATACTAGTTCTTTCATTACGTGGAAATTAATTCACGATTGTGGTAGATGAGTATGTTGATAATTTAAAAAAGGTGGCTGGAACAGATTGGATGCGTCAGGAGGAAGGTTAAGTATATGTTGTAGCGCAGTTTGGGAGAGTTAAGTGTGGTTTAGTCTTTAGAGGCATCACTTAAATCCTCAATTTAGTTGGCATCTGACTCGTCAAACCCAGTAAATACAATAATATATCGTGTTAACATTTGTTATTGATTTCCTAGGCTTTTTAATTCTTATCCAATACAACCGTAAGCTACAACAAACGTTTAGTCACTTTATTAGCAAAGTCAAAAACCTTACCTAACACCACAAACAACAGGTCCAGGTAAATCACAGCGCGATTCAAGCCAACAAGCTGTAGATAAACGTTGAACGTGCACCGCCGGCATCTGCATAACTGAGTCGCTCCGTTCTCATTAGCCGGCGCCCGTTAGCCCGACCCAACTCCCGCGCACAACGGGACCGCCCGACCTCGTCGGTGCGCTGGCTGCCATTAGTGTGTTTACTACACTTTACAATCATAGAAACATACTTTAATGTTGCTGTTTTTAAATGAGAATTATTGAGGTAAGTTTTATGGTGTTATTGAAGGAAGGTTGCAATTTTCGGGTCGCTATTTGCTATAAGAAAGTTAACAAAAAATTATAAGGATAAACTGCACAGTTTCCGATGTGTCAAGTTCAAGGTAACGTCACAACAACGAAGAATTGTGACATCTTCGTTTCTTTTCAATTACGACGAGTGGAGGTGCTGTTAAAATGTCAATTTATAAATAGAAGGATGCACGACCGTGGCACGGGCCCACAGAAGTGCCACAAATACTGCATCGTAGTAAACAAGCCCTGTGGAGGTGCAGGTCAAAGGCTTTCTCCGTGGGCAGTTAGGTACCATAGGAGGGGGAGGGGCAATAAAGAGGGGGCAGAAGCACGCGCGAATAGAAAGTCTTTTACTCATTGTTTTCTTCATTACGACATTTATCAGTCGTCAATCCACGTTCGCTTATTGCATTTTATATGCAAATTAATTTGAGCTGGGCTTGATTAAAGCTGAAAATTTTCGACCTTATTGTAATTGGTAATTAAGTGAATTGACGTCTGTTTATGTCGGATTTCTATAATATTTTTTTGCAAGTAAAGGACTCAAATTAATCTGTGCATTAAGATCATGAATCTACATAAACATGAAAGTGTTCACAAAAATAACAACAATTATTTTTATCATCTATTAAAATAAACGTAATTGTTTAGATAGTAAGTTGAACTCGCACACAAGCTAGGAGCGTTCTCGAAGGACGGCCACGGACCGGAAGGCGAGGCGTGGGACGCTGCTCGGTGTTCCACTAGCTACTAGCTGGACTGACGACCTGGGAAGGTCGCGGGGAGCTGTTGTCGCATCTCAAAACCTATCGATATGGAACTATGTATATGACTTCATTTGATATTAGGTATTAACGTGCCAAGGTTCTTAAAGTGAACGAAAATAAATAACAAGTGTTCGATAAAGCAATAGATGCTTAGTTCATAACACAGCCGGCACTAATCACATAACACTATTAATATATATATACATAATAAAGGAAGCCGTACCTACTAACGTATAAAGTTTTATAATCAGTAGAAACTACATAAGCGTTTCATTAAAGCGAAGACACGGTTGCGTAAAACGAAACGTTAATTACGAAAATAAAATCGACGAATGGATTGCTCACATTGTTCGGGAGCCGACTCGATCAGGGTCGTGAGAGACGATTTCGAGAATAAAAAAGGTCATCGTCTAACATAGAATTTAAATCTCAATTCGTTGTCTGTCGCATGCGAGGAGGCAGACCGTGACCATAGGATTTCGGGTAACACATCATTTGTAGTTGCCAAACAGATTGGGTCATTCTTTTGTCCGCGTGGGAATGATGCAAATGAGCCGCTTCGCTATTTCTTTGTTTGATTTCGTGAAAGTTTACACGATCGACGAGGAAACGCGGTCGACGACGGCCTGATGTGAACGCCATTTTTATGTAATTGTTACGTCGTGATGTACGCCAGGCGTAAGTTAGTAGCGCGCAGCGTGAAATCAGCTCACACGCACATCTGTGCCTGATATTTGAGAGGTAGATATTGTTGAATGTTTGAACACTGTTTTTGACTTAACGCATTATTGCTTAGTTGAGCTATCTACAAGTTCTAATTAATTTTAACATTTTGGGATCCAACGATTTTTTACCTTCCTACTCTCAGACCAGTGCGACTGGTATAGTGGACATGGTAACATTGAGAGGTTGATGTCTATACATATTCTTAGGTAGCAAAACTAGTTAGCTACTTAAATCATGGCAAATATCTGATTGTTTTGAACACACCGCACACAATAGCAATAACACATCACATGCATATTTAACAATGGACTTCTTTCTATTCTGTACTAGCGCTAAGTCCCAATTATCATCGCCTAATCATTATTTAAAAACCAATATAAAATTCGCTTTACTCTTGTTACCTACAATACCGCGCGCTGCGGAGGGGAACGCCCTTTATGAAATCAGCTGCACTCGGTCAAGCAGACGGATTTTCGTGCTTTAGGGAATCAAATAATATACCTGTTATTACGTCTCATTGTTTATGGACAGCCAACAACATCATTTCTTATGGAACTCTCCATTGAATGCAGAAACAGTTATCTGATCATCATTTTTGATGCTTTTCACAGAACCCACGATTGTTGTGTTTTGTTATCAAATTGGTGGTAATGTTAACAAACATCATGTTTTTCTTCAAACGGCAGTTTAACAATAAAAGCTCGATTTTGTAGTGTCTATGGCAGGTAAGTATAACTATAATAATAATGAAAATCTGTGACTTTCCAAAAAGAAAACGACATTACAACTTTCTTTTTACTAATAATAACAAGAGGTACCTTTCTAAGTTTCTAATAAAGTAATACCTAATCTATATTAATAGACCAATAGAAATCACGGATTAGCGATACAAAAATGATGTTTAGGCCCACCGCTATTTATTTTGGCATCATAATCTAATGAGGTAATTTACCGCAAGTTAATTTGCGTTCCAATTATTGTAAAAGTAGGTCTGTAACACCATCTCCACTTTTTCTCAGAACTCCAGAAACAGGTTCAGTCATCTCGTATTGAATATTACATATGGTTCATTACGTATCACGTGACATTACACCAGCATGATCTTTAAACACAAAAACTAAACGAACTGCATTCCCAAGCTGAAGCTTAAAAACTGGCTGTTTCTTAACCGTGTCTCACCTCTAGTACTTGTAATGACACACTGTTTGTTTTCTCAACTCTAAAGACTCACTTAAACCTATCTGCCAAGAAAATGGAGCATGCAATTAATCGAGCATCTTACGGTTACGAAATGATCGCCAAGACGCCATTCCGCACTACATTGAGCAGTTTTTAAACAATTTACATCGGAGTACGATCCATTACTCGGCGGAGACTATGAACTCTGCTTCAAGCGACGTCAGTGTGCAATCTATGCGAAGTTTTAGTAATAATGTCGTTGGCACCAGGTTACCCTTCCGTGCTTGCATAGAAAAATCTACGAAACGGTATGTCACGCGTTTATCCACTCACTATTTGTAGCGTAATTTTCTTGACTTATACCTAGGTACTTGATTTTCGCAACAGACTGTTCCTTATCTCGCTGTAGTTTTAATAATTGATAGTTAAAGGGAAAAACCAAACGGTTTTGTAACAACGATCAGTTCCTTGAAATAAAGGCTATTGGTTCTTAAACTTTGGTTTTGGCAGAGTTGTTTTCAACTGGACTATATAGGTACACAGATAAACTTGTAGGAACGACTTAGTTATATTGATCAAGGTTGTTCTAATGCCCCATACTGTCAAGATCATGGTCAGTGGAGCTCTTGCTTTATAAGTAGGTATACACTTATGCAAAGCTAAATTATAACAACGATGTCTTTTGGGACTGCTAATTGGAATGAAACGAGTGATCATCAAGTTAAGCTATTCTAGAATAATCTAAAAATCAGTCTTATCACCTGAGCCCACTTGTAGCACATATGAACGAGCTACATAATAAAACGACGCTTACCTATAATTAAACAATTTACAACAATGTCAACGATTGTATGCATTTGCCTTATCATATGGACCACGCTTCAACCTTGGATCGAACTAGCACACGCTGTGATTACCTGCCAGTGCCGACTCCCTGACCTAATTCCCTATTTGTTGCTAGAGAATATCATTCTGTGACATGTAGAATGTTAGAAAACGTAATCGCCTACATTCATACCTATGTAGATAAAAAAAAGGCAGCGTAATAATCATCCCCGTGTTTTTATAAAGATGATCGCGATATGTTATCGCTTGGGCACTAAATGACAAATAATTTATCCACAATGTAATGTTTATGAACGATAGTCTCGTGGTCGCAAGAGCGACTGTTAGCAGTCGGATAAGATGCTCACAGCCAATTTTTTCAGTAGGTAGCAGCCCCGGAGTCTACATTTGTGTCCGGTTGCTGGCGAAGATCAAGAATCCTCTGGGTAATGAAATATAATAGGACATGAACTGGCGAAATGAAGGTAGTAAGTATATTTCCACGAAACACTGTCAGCAAATATGGCAAATACGGAGAAATATTTTGTTTAAAAATTATGCACAATTTTTTAAATAAAATAACCATCAACACCATCGCCATCATTACCATCATTTGGTTGATCTGACTGTCGAAAACGCACAGCGCAGCCCAAAAGTTATTAACTATATCTATATTTGCAAGACTCTAGAACAGAAATCTAGACATTCACAGTAACAAAAATAACAAAACCACAAAGGAGTAATGATGGCAATTTGTTAAAATAATATCTTCATACATATTCGGGCATAAAAGCAAAACATAAGTTCATGTGAGGTCATGGGCTTTCCCCGTAGCGCAAGAACATACTTTTGTTTGAAGAGCGCTATTATCTGATAGAGGTTATATCGACCGATAAATTGATTAAAGAAATCAAAGATTATGCAACACCTAATAAAAGAGGCAGACAAAGGGACACTAAGATCTTGAAACTTTTTATGTGTACCTATTGGAATTTTAAAGAAATATACCTAAGTTTTCAAGACTAATATGTAGAATTTCTTAGACTTTTCCTTATTTTTTTTTTAATTTACCTACATAGACACAAGGACTTATAATCTGCTTCAATTTTCAGTTAATAATAGTAATACACCACCGCAATATCTCTATGTTGTCGTCGTGGTGGGGCTTTCTTACCCAATGGACCCTAGGTCTGTGTCGCAAATTTTTTCCTACCTAAAATGTGACGCCAAACCAAGAAAGGTGCAATCCGTAGGTCAGTTCTGTGACTGCACTGTTGGGTAGTATCGACGTCAGGGACCCGATCTTGCGGGAGAATTTTTGTTCCTTATCTAGGTAAGCCGAACTTACCTATATTGACCACCCGTAAACACTGACGAGTAACAGCACTTTTAACTGTCTCTTGCCTTTATCAGCTGGCTTAAATAGAGATTCGCGAGAGTGGGAAAAGGATATACCTACTTATAATCCAGTAAGATGCTGGTAGGGATCTTGACCGTACTTCTAGGGTTGTCCTGATAGCTGTCATGTGGTATACTTACCTCTTCGCTTCTCAAGCAACTCAGGATATTTTGTCTCCTTGTTGCTACGTCATTTTGTGCCACCGACCGTTTTTAAGGACCCATGTATTGAGTGTGTTAGTCACCCTTTTGTATCGATGTATACCATTTACATAATTTATGGTAACCAGTCCACTTCAGCCTCCCGAAACCATAGCCCCTTGATCTTTGGTTTTCATATGTTTCAACAGTTTCCCGCCAAACGAGGGTAGTACTTGGGTGTGCGTTGTATTTTTTTTTAGTTTTCTGTTGAAATATGTATTTAAAAATATAGCATGACTAAATAAACGAAATAATAGTCTTTCATTATTACTCAACGAAAGCCCATATAGGTACACTAAAAATCTTCAACAATTATAATAAAAATAACCTTCACAGCTTCAAGTTGGCTTTGTAATGTTGGACAGTTGATGAGATATTGCCACAATAACTATGCCTGGCCAAAAGTATTATTGATAATTACAGTGAGTTCTGAAATGATTGCTCACATGAAAGTATTCGCTTTGTGAATAGAGCAATAAATAGGAAATCTAACATATTGTTTTCTAAAACGGAAATAACGATGCAAATATGGTGATAGTAATCTTAGGAATTATTCCGTACAGTATTATATTAGCTGATATCAAAGCACATTATCGCCACAACAGTGATATCGATAGGTTAGGAACGTTGCACACGATGTCCCGATTGCGATTACAGATTTTTTTTTTCACTTTTTTGTACACGTCATGTGAACAGGATAATCATTTACAAAAACAGGTTTACAATGGGCGATCATAGCGATCATCTCTTACAGACAACTTCTTCTTTTCGAATCAATGGTAAACTTTAAAATGCTAGCAGTCCGTCAGTCCATTCTCTGTAAGACTCTGGAACGTGTAATCAATAGGTACTAAGCTCCTGGCATACCTAGAAACTAATGACATAGATGTCATTGTGACCATCACTACGGCTTTCGCTGAAATCGGTCAACTGGTGATCTTCTAGCGTATGCCATCCAAATCTGGAGTGAGGCCATCGAGAAGCATTGGGAAGCGCTTGCCGTCTCTCTCGACATCTTGAAGGCTTACGATAGGATCTGACACGAAAGCTTTATTAGTAAGCTTCCTTTTTTCAGTTTACCTGCTGGATTGTTGGCTTGGACTGCAGACTGCCTGAGGGACCAGTCCATCCGAGTGGTCATCGATGGCTGCTCGTCCAGTCCAACGGCTTTCGGGACAGGCTCATGTTCTGAATAGGGGTACCGCACTGACATTAGGTGTCTGAAAGGTCTATAAAACCCCATTTCATCAAGTTGTGTTTAAAGCACACACGTTTGCGCCGTTTTATTACTAATTAGATTTTTTTTTATATAGATAAATTCAGATGATGATTTTACTACAACTTGATTCTTATGAGTACTAACAAATATAAAATTGAGAAAGGAGAATTTAAAAAATATAGTATAGTGCTCCTTCACGATTAATTTTTTAAGCATTTGTTCTAAACGGTTTTAAACCATGTAGAGATCATCTACAGGTGAAGTTTTGTAGTTTTGACCTTCAAAAAGATAATACCTAAATGATAATTGTACAATGAAATAAAAACCTAGTACCAATCGTAATAATTAGTATTTTACGCACTAACTGATAGATAGATTAACCCTTGAATATTGTACATGGTTGCGCCAATTTGCTATGATCCGCGACTTTGTTTTTTGTAATTTATTTTTTTGGCCTAGCAATCCTATCCCTTCGGTTTCCATTCCCGCACGACCTCTAGAATTGGAATGACATTGACGTTTGTGCATCGATTGTGAATGTGACCGCTCCGCTAACATCGCCCGCTCGAAATTACAAGAAAATTGACTATTTCGTGATCCAACCATTCAAAGACTCAACAATAGTGCAGTGTAGTGCAATACAGGACCTGGCAGTGGTTAAATGTGCGAAGTCGAGGTTCGCCGGCCGGCGCCACGTGGAACCTTCGAGGTCAAAAGGTCAGTGTTCCTTCCTAATACATTTATCCCATTAATAAACGCCAGGCATAGTAACTGCATATTGTTAACAAACCTTAGATCGCTTTTCAAACCTACAGTCCACATCAAGCTTATTTGCGCAACCATTACCTTTTGGTCCTTCGAGCCGGATCGTGAATCATTTTCTTGTAATTTCGCAATATAGTATTTGTTCCATAGGGAATAAACGCAACGCGCCTGTTTACCTAGATATAATAGTAGAAAACCCGCATCTAGGCATTTAGGCAACTGGTTGCGCCAATTTGCTATGATCCGCGACTTTGTTTTTTGTAATTTGTTTTTTTGGCCTGGCAATCCTATCCCTTCCGTTTTCCGCCCGCACGACCGCAAGAAAGGATTTGACATTGACGTTTTGTGCATTGTGAATGTGACCGCACCGCTAACACGCCCGCTCGAAATTACAAGAAAATTGACTATTTTCGTGATCCAATCATTCAGAGACTCCACAATAGTGCTGTGTTAGTGCAATACAGGACCTGGCAGTGATTTAAATGTGCGAAGACGAGGATCGGCCGGTGCCACGTGCAATCTTCGAAGTGCCACGTGCAACCAACGAAGTCTAAAGGTCAGTCTAAAGGTCAGTGCTCCTTCCCAATACATTTATTCCATGCCAGGCGCAGTATCTGCATATTGTTAACAAACCTTAGATCGCTTTTCAAACATACAGTCCATTAAAACATCAAGCAAATTCGCGCAACCATTACTTTTTGGTCCTTACGAGCAGGATCGTGAATCATTTTCTTGTAATTTCGCAATATAGTATTTGTTCCATAGGGAATAAACGCAACGCGCCTATTTACCTAGACATAATAGTAGAAAACCCGCATCTAGGCATTTAGGCAACTATACGTTATTTCGCTCGTATAGTTAAAGAGTCATTGATAATTACGGTACCTACGCCGTCAACCGCACCGCATAATTATAGTTAGCTACGTAAATATCAGCGTAGATATAAATCGATCGCATTCTTTTTCTTGACAAAATTCATTCGACCATCCTACAAATTGCATGTAGGTAGACGCATTTCAAAAATACCCGTTCATTGTTGAGTGAATATTTGTAGGAAACGGATAAACCATAGATTATATAGACAGGTTATTCCGTTCGTTCGCCGTTCGCTTTGTTGTTTACAATACTACCATATTGTTATCTGATAATTATCGCTTACTTAATAATTCGTTAAGTGTTTGTTTGAGTGTATAGTGTGAATATATCAAGACAAGATGTCTCTTAAGGGAACCAAGGTTAGTACTGATTTAAAGGTTCAGTTAAAGCTTTTATACGCTGAAAGGGACTCACAGTTTTTACGTGTTCAATCAATTTGTGATAAATCTTTGCAAACCTCGGATCTGGCGATTAGAGATGCTTTCTTGTGTTCGTTGGAAACTTTAGATAGTTTGCGCGCGGATTTTAAATCTACAATTAAGGATATAAACATTTTAGAGTTGGAGTTAAATCCTGATTACTGTGTGAGTTATCAGGCATTGTCGTCCTTTGATGACTTGTATTGTCGTATCAAACGTATTGCTAGGAGTTTAGAGACTCCCCCCCCCGCGAGTGGTTTATCCAACCCTCCTCGCGAACGCCCACGATTGCCGCCAATTCAAATACCTGAATTTGATGGTGACATTCGAAATTGGAATTTATTTATAGATAGTTTCGAAAATATAATACATAGGAACACATCGCTGACAGATCACGAGAGATTGCATTATCTCGTAGAAAAATTGACCGGTAAGGCAAAGGCTGTCTGTGCTGGAATTACGTTTAGCGCTGAAAATTACAATTTAGTTTTGAACACTTTAAAAACAAAATACGAAGATAAGCGATTAGTAGCCACCGCATATTTAGATCAATTATTCGATTTGAAAAGTTTTTCCGTTTGTAACGATCATAATTTAGAGAAGTTTTTAAATATTTTCGCATCATCTGTTCGTGCAGTAAAGAACCTAAAGGTCAATGACCTCTGTGACTTTTTGTTTTTGTATATCGGTTTAAAGAAATTAGATCCTGAAACTGTTCGTCTGTTTGAAACGACTCAGCGCGGTAAAGAAATACCTAAGTTCGAAGATTTAGAATCTTTTATTCGCGACCATATTAAGGTATTGCAGCGCACGTCGACACGTCATGAAGTCACGAATAGGACAGGTTCCGATCGCCGTATAGACGCGTCATCGAAGTCAGTCAAGACTGCACATACGCTAGTCAATACCGCCTCAACACCTGACTGTTCTCTGTGTAAGGGTAGCCATACACAGCTGTACAAGTGTTCGGAATTTCAGAGATTATCGCCTAGTGATCGTTACAAGTTTGTCCGCACTAATAATTTGTGTTTTAATTGTCTAAGTGACAAACATCTGGTTACGTCATGTAAAAGTGGTGTTAGCTGTCGTAAATGTCCAGCTAGACATCATACCTTCTTACATTTTGAGAGTAGTAAGCTGCCATCGCAGCAGCAGCCTGCGCAGACGCGCGACGCTTGTGACGCGCGGCCTGCTGCAAGTGCAAACGACGTAACATTGTGTTCGCTTTCCGCCGCTGGTACTCAAGTCACTACCGTTTTACTTGCGACCGCGCAAGTTGTCATTGTAGATGCCTTTGGCAAACCGCACACCGTTCGAGCGCTACTAGATGGCGCTTCCCAGAGTAATTTTATTACTCGGGATTGTTGTCAACGCCTTGGTTTTAGTTTTAATAATTGGTCATCCCGTTCAGAAGTGAAAGGTTTTGGAGGTTTAAAGGCAACCATTCACGGTTCCATTAAAATAATATTTAGTTCACGTTTTAATCGTAATATTTCGTTTGAAATGGATTCGCTAGTCGCAGATAAGATTACGGAACGGTTGCCCACGGTACCGGTTGACACGTCCATGCTGACGGAGTTTAAGAACTTGCAGTTAGCCGACGGAAATTACGCTTTCCCTGGAGATATCGATCTATTGATCGGTGCTTCGATTCTCCCGCATCTCCAGTTATCACGTAAAATTCAGGGTCTTCCGATGTACCCCGCTCCGCACGCACTGGAAACAGTTCTCGGGTTTGTTATAGTTGGTTCCGCACCCGCTTATTTAAATAGTTACTCGACTGTGTCGCACTGTTGCACCGTCGAGCCGCCGCTTGAGTCTACCATCCGCAAGTTCTGGGAGATTGAAGAGGTCAATGTCCCGCCTATTCTCAGCCCTGAGGATCAGGTCACTGAGGAGATTTATACCCGCACGACTACTCGTGATAAAGATGGTCGTTATGTTGTCGCGCTCCCTTTCAAGGGTGATATTTTTTCGCTCGGTGGCTCCCGTGCCTCCGCAGAGGAAAATATGTTCCATGTCGCTGGAACAGAAAACCCAGCTGATTGTCTCTCACGTGGTTTGCTTCCCGCGCAAATTTTAAATCATCCGCTTTGGTTTTGTGGCCCTCCCTGGCTGCATACCACTCCTAACGAGTGGCCAAATGCTCCGTTTAACCCCGCTACTGTTTCAGAACCACCCGAGGAGAAGAAACATACGCTTGTAGTATCAGTTCCGCGTGAAGAGTCAGTTGTTTTGTTGTTGTCTAATCGAGTCTCGTCTTGGTCGAGACTATTACGCTGTGTAGTTTACGTCCTAAGATTTTTGAGATTATTACCATCGCGTGGTTCTATAATCGCAGCTGATTTGGATAGAGCTGAATCAGTTGTACTTCGAGAGTTGCAGAAATTTTATTTTTCAATAGAATTTCGTAGTTTAGAATCACGTAAACCTTGTAGTCGCGCACTTCAACATTTGAAACCATTTTTGCAAGACGGACTCATTCGTGTCGGTGGCCGTCTGCGAAATGCTAAGTTAGAGTTTGAACAAATGCATCCAGTAGTTCTACCACGCAGGGATCACGTTTTGGATTTGTTGGTGGATTATCACCATAAGGTGAATTGTCACGCTGGTCCCGATTTATTAATGTCCATTCTTCGACAGAAGTACTGGATACTTTCCGCTCGCAATTTGATACGCGCTAGAGTGCACAGATGTGTGCCCTGCTTTAAGCTCCGCCCGCGTTTCAACGCGCCGGAAATGGCCGACCATCGTTCTTGTCGTGTTGTACAGACGGTGAAGCCTTTCATACATACTGGGACGGACTATGCTGGACCGTTTAAAGTCACTATTGCCCGTGGTCGTGGTATACGTTCCACAAAGGCATACATTTGCCTATTCGTTTGTATGACAACTCGTGCGGTTCACATAGAGTTAACCAGTGATTTGAGTACGCAGGGTTTTATGTCTGCATTTAAACGATTTTTATCTCGCCGTGGTCCCGTTAAGCGCTTATACTCTGACAACGGCACAAATTATGTTGGAGCGCGACGCAATATTTCGGAATTACATACATTCTTACGCTCCAAGTACTACCAAAGTGAATTCGCCCATGTCTTAGCTGAGAATCGCATTGATTGGTGTTTTAATACGCCAGCGGCTAGTCATTTTGGTGGCAATTGGGAGGCGAATATTAAAAGCCTTAAGTCGCACCTGTTTCGGGTCATAGGCGAACAGATTCTCTCGTACGAGGAGTTGAGCACCGTACTCGCTCAGGTAGAGGCGTTGATGAATACGCGTCCGTTGTGTCGGACTTTGTCTAGTGATCCATCGGAGCCACTAGCGTTGACGCCGGCTCACTTCTTGACGACGACTCCTCTTAAATATTTGCCCGCTTTAGATGTCGAGACTGACAAACTGCAGCTTCACCCGCGTCACGCTCTGCTAGATAGCTTAGTTCAGTCCTTTTGGAAGCGATGGAGGACAGATTATCTGCATACGCTGCAGTCGCGTCAAAAGTGGAACACTCCTTCAGATCCAGTCACAGTCGGTACTGTGGTGATACTGAAGACTGAGAGTGCGCCTCCTCTGCACTGGCCTCTTGGTGTAGTGGAAGAAGTTTTTCCGGGTTCGAACGGAATAACGCGAGTCGTAAAAGTTAAAACCGCAACTGGATCGTACCTGCGTCCGGTTATTCGCCTCTGCCCTCTGCCTAATCAGTAGTAGTGGCATAGTTAGTTATAAGTTGTTTCGCTACCTAGTATTGATAGTTTAGATTAGTAATAGGGTTTAGTTTCGCTTTTGTTTTTTTTTCTTTTCTTTGAAGGTAACCCTTCAAACCCGGGGGGAATGGTTGCGCCAATTTGCTATGATCCGCGACTTTGTTTTTTGTAATTTGTTTTTTTGGCCTGGCAATCCTATCCCTTCCGTTTTCCGCCCGCACGACCGCAAGAAAGGATTTGACATTGACGTTTTGTGCATTGTGAATGTGACCGCACCGCTAACACGCCCGCTCGAAATTACAAGAAAATTGACTATTTTCGTGATCCAATCATTCAGAGACTCCACAATAGTGCTGTGTTAGTGCAATACAGGACCTGGCAGTGATTTAAATGTGCGAAGACGAGGATCGGCCGGTGCCACGTGCAATCTTCGAAGTGCCACGTGCAACCAACGAAGTCTAAAGGTCAGTCTAAAGGTCAGTGCTCCTTCCCAATACATTTATTCCATGCCAGGCGCAGTATCTGCATATTGTTAACAAACCTTAGATCGCTTTTCAAACATACAGTCCATTAAAACATCAAGCAAATTCGCGCAACCATTACTTTTTGGTCCTTACGAGCAGGATCGTGAATCATTTTCTTGTAATTTCGCAATATAGTATTTGTTCCATAGGGAATAAACGCAACGCGCCTATTTACCTAGACATAATAGTAGAAAACCCGCATCTAGGCATTTAGGCAACTATACGTTATTTCGCTCGTATAGTTAAAGAGTCATTGATAATTACGGTACCTACGCCGTCAACCGCACCGCATAATTATAGTTAGCTACGTAAATATCAGCGTAGATATAAATCGATCGCATTCTTTTTCTTGACAAAATTCATTCGGAAGTCCTACAAATTGCATGTAGGTAGACGCATTTCAAAAATACCCGTTCATTGTTGAGTGAATATTTGTAGGAAACGGATAAACCATAGATTATATACGCATATGAACGACGTGAATGATTTAATCGAGAAATTGGGTAATATTCACTCATTGATTCAGGTTATTCCGTTCGTTCGCCGTTCACTTTGTTGTTTACAATATTACCATATTGTAATCTGTTAATTATCGCTTACTTAATAATTCGTTAAGTGTTTGTTTGAGTGTATAGTGTGAGTATATCAAAACAAGATGTCTCTTAAGGGAACCAAGGTTAGTACTGATTTAAAGGTTCAGTTAAAGCTTTTATACGCTGAAAGGGACTCACAGTTTTCACGTGTTCAATCAATTTGTGATAAATCTTTGCAAATCTCGGATCTGACGATTAGAGATGCTTTCTTGTGTTCGTTGGAAACTTTAGATAGTTTGCGCGCGGATTTTAAATCTACAATTAAGAATATAAACATTTTAGAGTTGGAGTTAAATCCTGATTACTGTGTGAGTTATCAGGCATTGTCGTCCTTTGATGACTTGTATTGTCGTATCAAACGTATTGCTAGGAGTTTAGAGACTCCCCCCCCCGCGAGTGGTTTATCCAACCCTCCTCGCGAACGCCCACGATTGCCGCCAATTCAAATACCTGAATTTAATGGTGACATTCGAAATTGGAATTTATTTATAGATAGTTTCGAAAATATAATACATAGGAACACATCGCTGACAGATCACGAGAGATTGCATTATCTCGTAGAAAAATTGACCGGTAAGGCAAAGGCTGTCTGTGCTGGAATTACGTTTAGCGCTGAAAATTACAATTTAGTTTTGAACACTTTAAAAACAAAATACGAAGATAAGCGATTAGTAGCCACCGCATATTTAGATCAATTATTCGATTTGAAAAGTTTTTCCGTTTGTAACGATCATAATTTAGAGAAGTTTTTAAATATTTTCGCATCATCTGTTCGTGCAGTAAAGAACCTAAAGGTCAATGACCTCTGTGACTTTTTGTTTTTGTATATCGGTTTAAATAAATTAGATCCTGAAACTGTTCGTCTGTTTGAAACGACTCGGCGCGGTAACGAAATACCTAAGTTCGAAGATTTAGAATCTTTTATTCGCGACCATATTAAGGTATTGCAGCGCACGTCGGCACGTCATGAAGTCACGAATAGGACAGGTTCCGATCGCCGTATAGACGCGTCATCGAAGTCAGTCAAGACTGCACATACGCTAGTTAATACCGCCTCAACACCTGACTGTTCTCTGTGTAAGGGTAGCCATACACAGCTGTACAAGTGTTCAGAATTTCAGAGATTATCGCCTAGTGATCGTTACAAGTTTGTCCGCACTAATAATTTGTGTTTTAATTGTCTAAGTGACAAACATCTGGTTACGTCATGTAACAGTGGTGTTAGCTGTCGTAAATGTCTAGCTAGACATCATACCTTCTTACATTTTGAGAGTAGTAAGCTGCCATCGCAGCCGCAGCCTGCGCAGACGCGCGACGCTTGTGACGCGCGGCCTGCTGCAAGTGCAAACGACGTAACATTGTGTTCGCTTTCCGCCGCTGGTACTCAAATCACTACCGTTTTACTTGCGACCGCGCAAGTTGTCATTGTAGATGCCTTTGGCAAACCGCACACCGTTCGAGCGCTACTAGATGGCGCTTCCCAGAGTAATTTTATTACTCGGGATTGTTGTCAACGCCTTGGTTTTAGTTTTAATAATTGGTCATCCCGCTCAGAAGTGAAAGGTTTTGGAGGTTTAAAGGCAACCATTCACGGTTCCATTAAAATAATATTTAGTTCACGTTTTAATCGTAATATTTCGTTTGAAATGGATTCGCTAGTCGCAGATAAGATTACGGAACGGTTGCCCACGGTACCGGTTGACACGTCCATGCTGACGGAGTTTAAGAACTTGCAGTTAGCCGACGGAAATTACGCTTTCCCTGGAGATATCGATCTATTGATCGGTGCTTCGATTCTCCCGCATCTCCAGTTATCACGTAAAATTCAAGGTCTTCCGATGTACCCCGCTCCG
The DNA here is from genome assembly GCA_958295575.1 of Leucania comma. Classification (NCBI taxonomy): domain Eukaryota; kingdom Metazoa; phylum Arthropoda; class Insecta; order Lepidoptera; family Noctuidae; genus Leucania; species Leucania comma. Next base: position 17,972,721 of record OY282466.1, read on the forward strand.
CACGCACTGGAAACAGTTCTCGGGTTTGTTATAGTTGGTTCCGCACCCGCTTGTTTAGATAGTTACTCGACTGTGTCGCACTGTTGCACCGTCGAGCCGCCGCTTGAGTCTACCATCCGCAAGTTCTGGGAGATTGAAGAGGTCAATGTCCCGCCTATTCTCAGCCCTGAGGATCAGGTCACTGAGGAGATTTATACCCGCACGACTACTCGTGATAAAGATGGTCGTTATGTTGTCGCGCTCCCTTTCAAGGGTGATATTTTTTCGCTCGGTGGCTCCCGTGCCTCCGCAGAAAAACGCTTTCTATGCTTGGAACGTAAGATGCAGGCGTCTCCTAAGTTGAAGCAAGCCTATGATGATGTGCTGATCGAATATTTAGATAAAGGTTATATCTCATCAGCGCCTGCCGAGACTGAGGAGACACGTGATTACCCGTTTTACATCATCCCGCACCATGGAGTTGTTAGAGAAGACAAGCTTACAACTAAACTGCGTGTGGTTATGGATGGTAGCGCTAAAACTAGTACTGGCATATCGCTTAACGATATCTTGTATTGTGGTCAGAACCTCCAGGGTAACTTATTTGAAATAATAGTAAATTTTCGCTTGTTTGCTATTGCGCTCTCTGCCGATATTCGGCAAATGTTTCTTAGTATTGGAATCAGAGAATGTGACCGTAGATTCCAACGCTTCTTGTATAGATTTTCTCCGCAGGAACCTTTGAAGGTTTACGAATTCAATCGTGTTTGTTTTGGGCTTAAGTCTAGTCCCTTTCACGCTCTTCGCACTATCAAGCAGTTGGCCGCTGACGAGGGTGATACATACCCGAAAGCAAGGGCCACTATTGAAACCGGATTGTACATGGACGATTTTGTGTACAGTGTACCTAGTGAAGCAGAGGCTATAGAGACCGCTGCTCAAGTAATCAGCCTCATGAAGTCCGGTCAATTTGATCTGGTGAAATGGACAAGCAACTCGCAAGCTACATTAGAGTCGATTCCACCGTCACACCGGTTGACTTCGGTAAAGGAATTCGATGATAGTGATTCGCATAAGATCCTTGGTTTAAGTTGGTCACCCGCAACTGATATGTTCAGTCTTAAAATTAGCTCGACTCCGCCAACTTGTACCAAACGCGTTATCCTAGCATGTGTAGCTCGGATATGGGATATAATGGGTTTTGTAGCTCCTGTCGTTTTGTATGCAAAGCTGCTTATAAAAGAGCTTTGGCTTTCCAACTGTGATTGGGACGACACCGCTCCTGACAGTGTTGCTAAGTTGTGGGCTCGCTATAGGAGGGAGCTTCCAATGCTCGATCAGATACAGATTCCTCGCCATGTTGGTATAGTACCAGACACTGTTGTTAATGTGGTAGGTTTCGCAGACGCCAGTGAGAGGGCTTACGGGGGAGTGGTTTACTTTCAGGTCCAAAATGGCGATAACATTTCAGTTTTCCTCATTAGCGCAAAATCAAAGGTATCTCCTCGTAAGGTTGTCTCTCTTGCTCGTCTCGAACTCTGCGCTATTCTTATGTTGGTTCAATTGATTACATCTATAGTCAAAACTTGTCGTCCTCGCATTAATATAGAGAGAATTGTAGCGTTTTCAGACTCAACCGTTGCTCTATGTTGGGCCCACTCTTCACCCCATCGATGGGGCACGTTTGTCGCAAATAGGGTGGCTAAGATTCAAGCTGAATTGTCACCGGAAAATATATTCCATGTCGCTGGAACAGAAAACCCAGCTGATTGTCTCTCACGTGGTTTGCTTCCTGCGCAAATTTTAAATCATCCGCTTTGGTTTTGTGGCCCTCCCTGGCTTCATACCACTCCTAACGAGTGGCCAAATGCTCCGTTTAACCCCGCTACTGTTTCAGAGCCACCCGAGGAGAAGAAACATACGCTTGTAGTATCAGTTCCGCGTGAAGAGTCAGTTGTTTTGTTGTTGTCTAATCGAGTCTCGTCTTGGTCGAGACTATTACGCTGTGTAGTTTACGTCCTAAGATTTTTGAGATTATTACCATCGCGTGGTTCTATAATCGCAGCTGATTTGGATAGAGCTGAATCAGTTGTACTTCGAGAGTTGCAGAAATTTTATTTTTCAATAGAATTTCGTAGTTTAGAATCACATAAACCTTGTAGTCCCGCACTTCAACATTTGAAACCATTTTTGCAAGACGGACTCATTCGTGTCGGTGGCCGTCTGCGAAATGCTAAGTTAGAGTTTGAACAAATGCATCCAGTAGTTCTACCACGCAGGGATCACGTTTTGGATTTGTTGGTGGATTATCACCATAAGGTGAATTGTCACGCTGGTCCCGATTTATTAATGTCCATTCTTCGACAGAAGTACTGGATACTTTCCGCTCGCAATTTGATACGCGCTAGAGTGCACAGATGTGTGCCCTGCTTTAAGCTCCGCCCGCGTTTCAACGCGCCGGAAATGGCCGACCATCGTTCTTGTCGTGTTGTACAGACGGTGAAACCTTTCATACATACTGGGACGGACTATGCTGGACCGTTTAAAGTCACTATTGCCCGTGGTCGTGGTATACGTTCCACAAAGGCATACATTTGCCTATTCGTTTGTATGACAACTCGTGCAGTTCACATAGAGTTAACCAGTGATTTGAGTACGCAGGGTTTTATGTCTGCATTTAAACGATTTTTATCTCGCCGTGGTCCCGTTAAGCGCTTATACTCTGACAACGGCACAAATTATGTTGGAGCGCGACGCAATATTTCGGAATTACATACATTCTTACGCTCCAAGTACTACCAAAGTGAATTCGCCCATGTCTTAGCTGAGAATCGCATTGATTGGTGTTTTAATACGCCAGCGGCTAGTCATTTTGGTGGCAATTGGGAGGCGAATATTAAAAGCCTTAAGTCGCACCTGTTTCGGGTCATAGGCGAACAGATTCTCTCGTACGAGGAGTTGAGCACCGTACTCGCTCAGGTAGAGGCGTTGATGAATACGCGTCCGTTGTGTCGGACTTTGTCTAGTGATCCATCGGAGCCACTAGCGTTGACGCCGGCTCACTTCTTGACGACGACTCCTCTTAAATATTTGCCCGCTTTAGATGTCGAGACTGACAAACTGCAGCTTCACCCGCGTCACGCTCTGCTAGATAGCTTAGTTCAGTCCTTTTGGAAGCGATGGAGGACAGATTATCTGCATACGCTGCAGTCGCGTCAAAAGTGGAACACTCCTTCAGATCCAGTCACAGTCGGTACTGTGGTGATACTGAAGACTGAGAGTGCGCCTCCTCTGCACTGGCCTCTTGGTGTAGTGGAAGAAGTTTTTCCGGGTTCGAACGGAATAACGCGAGTCGTAAAGGTTAAAACCGCAACTGGATCGTACCTGCGTCCGGTTATTCGCCTCTGCCCTCTGCCTAATCAGCAGTAGTGGCATAGTTAGTTATAAGTTGTTTCGCTACCTAGTATTGATAGTTTAGATATAGTAATAGGGTTTAGTTTCGCTTTTGTTTTTTTTCTTTTCTTTGAAGGTAACCCTTCAAACCCGGGGGGAATGGTTGCGCCAATTTGCTATGATCCGCGACTTTGTTTTTTGTAATTTATTTTTTTGGCCTAGCAATCCTATCCCTTCCGTTTCCATTCCCGCACGACCTCTAGAATTGGAATGACATTGACGTTTGTGCATCGATTGTGAATGTGACCGCTCCGCTAACATCGCCCGCTCGAAATTACAAGAAAATTGACTATTTCGTGATCCAACCATTCAAAGACTCAACAATAGTGCAGTGTAGTGCAATACAGGACCTGGCAGTGGTTAAATGTGCGAAGTCGAGGTTCGCCGGCCGGCGCCACGTGGAACCTTCGAGGTCAAAAGGTCAGTGTTCCTTCCTAATACATTTATCCCATTAATAAACGCCAGGCATAGTAACTGCATATTGTTAACAAACCTTAGATCGCTTTTCAAACCTACAGTCCACATCAAGCTTATTTGCGCAACCAGTACACGTTAATAGGCTTAAAGGATTTACTTTTGTCTGTTTTAGATTTCTGTTCTAGTTAATGTAGTTGAATTATGCATTATTTACAAGCCGTCAAGGTGCCTCGATAGTGAGAGATAATTGAGAGCAAGAAAATTTGAATTTCTGCGTAAAGCCCGACTTCAGTCTGCAAGTGAAAGTAACATTGGTTTTGTTGCTAAATATTCGATAATTTATTCAAATTAAGCGCTCATTCAAGTTGTTGACTGATAAGTTTGCCACGCGAATTATTTTATTTTCGCAGTGGAATTAAAGTTTAAGCATGGAATTTTAGAGCATTTACTGTTGATGGTAATACATTAAAAAGCACGAGTGCCGTGCTAGTAGTGGACTATTGAGAAAAAAACAAAATTTTATTTTGCAGTCGTATCAAGGGCCAATTACCTAAATTCATCTACATATTTTTTTATCTCAAAAATAAATTATCTTAAGATCAAAACTTTAGGGCAGCTGTGAAATGCGCTCGGCGGCAGCGACCTTTGGCGCCGGACCCTGGTTCAGGTAATGGTCCGGAGCGAGGAGGAATGACAAGCGGTCGCTTCCTTTCCCGAAGCAGTGATGCTAGCGAAGGAAGAGACTGTACGCTTGAGGGAACGCAACTTCCTCACGCCCTAACCGCCAGGATTCCGATTCCACGGTGGACGCGGGCTTGCGGACGTTGAGCAATGGGTAATGAGCCAGTCGTCAACAGCACATAGTGATCCACGCGCTCCTCAAAGAAACATCAGCCAATCGTAGGGGTCCAGCAGAACCGATGGTAACTAGCTGGGACCACGGGTAATTTCTGAAGGAGAAACCCGTAGTCCTAGAATGCAAAAAGGAACTGAAGGACTATGTGTGGTTTTAGACAGTAAAAGTTTGACACGCCCTCGCGCTCCACCCAAGGGCGGGACAAGTCCGAGGCCATGTGCTTTCACGGCCCTCGGGGCGCGCCACCACCGGGTTCCCAGCTAACGGTAGGAGGAGTTCACATCAGCGTCGGGTCGACGATGAAGTACCTGGGACTCGTCCTCGACAGCTGGTGGAACTTCAAGGAGCACTTTCGACGTCTGGCTCCCAAACTGAATAGGACTGGGGCTGCTCTCGGGCGGCTCCTGCCCAACCTCAGGGGACCAGACGCCTCCTGCCGGAAGCTCTACGCGGGAATCGTTCGGTCCATGGCCCTCTACGGGGCCCCGGTGTGGGCACCGACGTTGACACAGCAACCGAGGGCCCAGCTGAATGCGTGCCAGAGGGTCATGGCAATACGCATGGTGCGAGGGTACCGAACGATCTCCCGCGAGGCGGCGACCCTCCTTGCTGGCCAACCGCCGTGGGATCTGGAGGCAACAGTCCTTGCACACATGCACGACAAGCGCATGGAGATGCAACGCCGGGGTGAAATTCCACTGCCACGACAAGTCGAGGCATGGCGGACAGAGCTCCGGCGGGATCTCATGGCGAAATGGCGTCAGCGACTATCGCAACCTCGTTCGGGGCGCGCCACAATTGGGGCGATAAGGCCCATCCTTGAGGCGTGGCTGGAAAGACCTCACGGCGTTCTCAACTTCCGCACGACGCAGGTGCTTACCGAACACGGAAAGTTCGCTAAGTACCTGTTCCGGATTCGTGCGGAGGATTCGCCCGGGTGTCGCCATTGTGCGGAACACCCGGAGGACACGGTGGAGCACACTGTAGAGGTGTGCCCCGCCTGGGCGGAGCATCGCCGTGTCCTCGTGGAGGTGATCGGCGGCAGCGATCTCTCTCGCCGGGCCTTGGTTCAGGCCATGGTCCGTAGTGAGGAGGGATGGCAGGCGGTCGCCTCCTTCTGCGAAGCAGTAATGCTAGCAAAGGAGGAGGCCGACCGCATCAGGCAGAGGCAACGGGGCGCTCGCCCCAGCCGCCGCCGGGATTCCGATCCCGATTTCCGGCCACCGTAGGCGCGGGCTTGCGGACGGCGTGCAATGGGTAGCACGCTGTCCGATTGTCTGGTAACCGACCGGACCGAGCCCAAGTCGTCGACGGCGCGTTCTGTTCCCGCGCGCCTCAAGGAGCTGTCAGCACACCGAAGAGGCCCAGCCTGCTAACTGCAAGCAGGCAGGGTCGAAGCCTGCTGGGGTCAAGGGCCGTTTTCTGAGAGGAAGGCTCAGCCCCGGCACTATAGGCAACGAAGGAACGGGGTAGGTTTTTAGTCAGTAAGAGTCTGACACTACTTCCCGCTCCACCCAAGGGCGGGATTTGTCATTGGATGATTTTACCTACCATAAAAAAAAAAAAAAAAAAAAAACCCAAGGGCGGGAGATGTCATTGGATAATTTCAACCCATAAAAAATCCTTAACTCTGTTGTCACATGCTTTGATAAGTGGATAGGTGAGCAACGACTTGCCTCGTATTGAAAGCAGCCAACTTTACATAGAGTTCTATTTACTTTGCGTTCAACAAATTTTTCGTTAACACAAATTCGCAACCTCTGTCTGTAGCAACACGCAAAATCGCAAAATCCCATCAGGCAATGTCGCATATCTAATCGTTCTTCGTATCTATTGTAGCCAGCCTAAAACTGCATCGATTATTTGATAAATCGTATTGTTATCGGTACATAATGGCGGTCGGAGCACGTGCACACGTGAACTTAAGCCTATCACTCATATCATACGTTATCGCTCTGTCGGCCACACGGGATGAGCTTGTGGGACAAAGATTTGCATGTTTGAATAGGTTGTCTTAGGATTTAATGCAATTGCTATGACTTTCTTGCCGTGTTTTCACATTTACCGATAGCCCGTACACCTAGTTTCTGACGTTTCATAAAAACCCCTGGTTTATGCGAAATACAATGTTTTGAATTTGTTCCTGTATAAAGACGAAACGTCGTGAGAAGATTTCTACAATCTTTAAGAACTAGAGTAGTTTTTCACGAAAACGCTCGGCGCTAAAATCAAAGATAAGATCAAAGAGGGTAAGAAATAAATATAAATCGTAGCCCTTTCAGTAAGCACAAGTACCTAAAGGATTTGTTTTATCCCGTGGGTGTCCTTGAGAGTCCATCTGAAATAATTTATTTCCTTCCTTTTTTTTTCCTTCTACTCTTTTGAAAATTGCGTAGGTACAGCGGGTTTGCTGAAAATTGGTATCAGATAAAACTGAAAACAATTTCATTAGCCATGACACAATTTTGAGACCTTAAAGTTTTAGTTTCCTGTCAAGGATTGACAATTTACCATCGTCATTTTAGCCAAAAGACATCAGCTGGTGGGTATGGGGCTTTAAGCGCCACCACATCCACATACATTAAGGGTGCTTTTCACCAGAGATGCGCTATGCAGCTATGCTGCGAGGATATAAAAGTTAAGCTACGAACCATAGATACTAGTCGCGCGGTGAGAATGATGTGATATGAAGATGCGTCGCGGTCCGTCATTACGAGGTAGCTCTTCTGGGCTTTCGGTGACAAAAAATACGCAACAGTTTTTTTATAGAAATTATATACCGTTAAATTTTGGTGGTTTTAATCCCGCGGAGGGTCGATTCGGTACATGAAACACTATCGATTTGTAAAGATAAAAATTAAAAATAAGGTTTTTTAACTCGAATTAATTTACGCATATTCGAAATTGATTTCTTTAAGTAAACGTCAGCTGATCGAGGCCAATGAACTTTAGGTAGTTAGTACGCAACGACTGACAACTCCCTACAAGGTCTTTGATTCGTTTACTTAGAAAGAAGATATTCATTTCGTACATGCGTATATTAATTCGAGTTTTAGAAAAAAAAAACTTTAATTTTGAATTTTATCTTTACAAATCGAGTGTTTCATGTACCGAATCGATTCTCCTGGGATCAAAACAACCAAAATTTAACGGTGTAGACATCGACCGATCCTGTGATTGTCGCATCCAGCGGCTTCCCATGGCCTCCACTTCGTCGTCTATCCACCTTGTGGTCTGCCAGCGGTACACTGTCCTACTAAAAACTACCAATTATGTTTAAAACGAACTCGTAAAGTAATTACTTAGGAGGAACCTAATTATTTTCTGTCCTTCGGTAATCTTGTGGAGCCATGGTTATCCTACGCTAGTATCACCGCATGCCACTATCTCAAGTGCTGGCAGTCGAATTTTATTGAATGTGAATACTGTGAAATGGGTGCCATTGTTATTTATCAGTTATTGATTTTCTGCCTGCTTTCTTTTACAGATGTGCCATATTTCATAATGCAAAGTAACCTGTATAACAAAATAATCGTATTTGCCTTCAGTTTGTTATGAGATCGTTATTCAATAACATTATTTTGAACGGAAATAAGGAAATAAGAGTATTTTAGAACAGATGATAGTTCACGACCAACGGTATAGGTAGGTATATTACCTAATTTATCAATTCCGTACATCGTTATCAATCTATTTCCGTGCGGACTAATAAGGAAGTAGAAACTCGGCCACTCAAACGTTTTTAAACGGCACAAATTAATAAATCTAACACAGAATAGTTCGTATAGATTATAAACTACAGTAGAACAGCACAGGAGTGACGACGGATGACTCTATACCGCTCACTGCACACTAAAGTAAATTTTAAGGAAATCGTTATCTATCGAACGTTTTATAAGCAAAAATGATCAATTAATTTATTAGGTACATTGTTATCTGTTACAAATAGAACGGATCTTTAAATTTTGATATTTTTGTTTGTAATGAATAAACTCGAAAACTACTAGACCGATTTTAAAAATTCTTTCACTATACTATGATTTTTTATTAGACGAAGTAAAGTGACAGCAGTGGACAATGCCCAACTGTCAAACAACCATTGTTATAGCTGTCACTTCGTCTAATAAAAAATCATAGTATAGAAGAATGCTATTTATTTTCTACTTTCACGCGGTGAAGCCACAGTATTCTTGAGAATTATTAAAAAAAAGAATGTCCCATGTTACCAATTAGGTATATTTAACGTATTAATAGAAGTGCGAGCGTATTGTCGTCAACCGGGCACAAACCCAAGTGCTACTATGCATTTATACAAGGAATAACCAATGACACCTAACCGGAAATCGAAACCGATTGTTCGAAATTGCGGTATTATTCGAAAGAGTTACCGTGGCCCTCGCAAAAGGGCAACTGAAGGAACATATGACAGATTGGTTTTAGTAAGTAAAAGTCAGACATGCCTTCTCGCTCGACCCAGAGCGGGAGAAGTCATTTGATGATTTCCCACCCGAAAAAAAAAGCAAAAAAATTTTTCGATATTATGTCACTTTTTGGTCCTACATGAAAATATTTGCTTCAATTTATATTTACGTATAAAGTGTGTAAAATAAATATGCGTGGCTAAAAAAACTACAATTCATAATTTCTCTCTCTAACTCCAAATTGGTACTGTCTGATAAATTTCACGAAAAAAATCTATGAAAACAACATTTTTATCTCATTTTGGTCATTTAGCAGGTTTGTTTGTTTGTTTTCTTGCGAAGCTACCGTCCTTTTGGCATATAGATACCTAAGTCAATCTCTGAATAAAATATCATCTGGATCAAGATATGAATTACGTACCTTAATCTAAAAACTGTAAACTCGGTCACAATTCACATACAGAATTATCGAATACAAACACTGAACACAGTACCAAATAAAAAAAATAGTACAAAAGTCAGTTGCAAGTACGTGGGAAACAGCGTTTTAACGCGTGAAGATCATCGGAATTATTAGCAACCAAGGTGGCGCGTGCGCTCGGCAACCTTGCGAATTAGTACGAATCTACAGTCAACCGCAGTTAGGAGTAACAGACGAACTGTAAACACTACCCTAACTGCAAAGAAATAAGGGCACAGTCGACGTAAAACTGTTACAATTAAGGAAGGTTGACTGTCCGAGCTAGACACTACATATCATTGTTATGACGAATGGATGACCACAGCGTTTAATATGTAGGTATGGACATAATAATATACAAGGTGTTACAGTAATTGTATGGTACGAGATTGAATGATGCATCTGATTCTGATTGTGTGTTGAAAATGTGATGAATAAGGTGGTCGTCACACGTGTATTGCCGGTAAGTGAGCATTTATATCTATTATTTACTACCTATCTACACAATTTCATGGGAGGAGTGCCAGGCGTTCGCCTTCTTCTGCGAAGCAGTAATGCTAGCAAAGGAGATGAGGCCGACCGCATGAGGCAACGGCGCTCACGCCGCGGCCGCCGCCGGAATCCTGATCCCGATTACCGGCCACCGCAGGCGCGAGCAGCGAGTAATGGGTAGCTCGCTGTCCGTTCGTCCGGTAACCGTCCGGACCGAGCCCAAGTCGTTGACGGCGCATACTGTTCCCGCGCACCTCAAGGAGTTGTCAGCAAACTGTAGGGGCCCAGCAGGGTCGAAGCCTACTCTCTGAGGCCTTAGGTAAATGTGAAAGTGAATGCCAAGGCCCAGGTACGAAGGCAATGGAGGAACAGGGTAGGTTTTTTTAGTCAGTAAAAGTCTGAGCACAAGTTTTGAATACTTTCTATATTTGACACTCCTGTTAGGTACAGTCATGAGACAAAAATGCAGTTGCATTGCACTATTATTATATCAATGCCACACTATCTAAAATTTCATTGTGAATGGATCATAATTTAATTTATAGCATAGAGGTAGAAACAACAAAATTTTTAGGGCTCTTCATTGATAAAAAACTGAATTGGGAAACCCATATTGAAATCGTATGCAAGAAAATCAGTAAATCTGCTTATGCCCTGCACACATTGTCGTCTATAATAAGTGTGGAGGCATTACTTACAGCCTGCTATGGTTTAACAGAATCTCATCTACCCTAGAGTGCAATTGTATGTAGTTTTAACCTCTGACTCTACTTTGAAAACTGACTTTAAACCCTTTAAATTATATTCGTCCGACCGTTCCGCATGTTAAAAAGTTACAGTTCTTAAACTTTCCTTCGACATTGCAATACTACCGAACTTCGCTATTTGCGTGCAAAACAACTCCCATGAGACCTCTTGTTTGATAGTTCCATTTGTTACACGAGTCAGCATTCAATCAAAATCTATCAGCCTCTTTGATATTTTAATGACCTCGGCTTACCTTCCTTTTTTACACTTTTCCTTTATCCGATACTCGAATATTTAAATTGTTTTCGAAAATTCTTATCCTTGACCGCGACTGCTGAGTTATTTCCTCAAAGTTCAAAGTATCTTTTGCCTTCTAAAACTTAGCTGCTTCAATATTTAATATCAGGCTAAATTATCACTTATTACATACACCGTTAAATATAATCGTTTTATTCCCGTGGAGGATTGGGTACATGAAACCCTATTAATTTGTAAAGATAAAATTAAAAAATAAAGTACTTTGTTTCTAAACTCGAATTAATTTACGCATGTACGAAATTAATTTCTTTAAGTAAATATCTGCTGGGCGAGTTCAATGACCTGTAGGTAGTTAGTACGCAACGACTGACAACTACCTACAAGGTCATTGAACTCGTCCAGCTGACGTTTACTTAAAGAAACTAATTTCGTACATGTGTATATTAATTCGAGTTTTAGAGAAAAAGTACTTTTTCTGTACAAATCGAAAGTGTTTCATGCATCGGATCGCCCCTCCAGGGGATTAAAACGGTTAAAATTTAACGGTGTATTAATTATCTAGGTATTGCTGGCAAACAAGGGGATTATCTGCCATGACATCTTTCATTTTAGGGCCATGGTAAAGGGTTAGGCGAAAGTGAACCCGGGGACCTGGACCGAAAGCAATCCTTCATTGCCTTCGGTCCAGGGCAGGGTAAGTTTTTAGTCAGTAAGAGTCTGACACTATCTCCCGCCCCACCCATGGGTGGGATTTCTCATTTGATGATTTTACCTACCATAAAAAATGGTAACATTACCATAGTTTTAAGGACACAGCGGGAACAAAACCAATTGCCAAAGCGTCACTGACTGAAGTCTGAAACTGAAAATACACGTGAACTTTATCACGTGTATTTCCAAATAGAGGTCAGTTAATTGGTCGCGATATTTTTAGCTGATTACAAGATTAATTGGGATCAATATGGACATTTGGACTACCTTGATATTTATTCAAGGGTAAACGAGAGCATCTAGTGATGTTGTTATTGTTGCACAGAATGTTTCCGTTTTGTAGAAGAGTATTTTTATATTAACCTATTATGGTAATTAAGGAAGTTTGCCTAATTGGTATCACATCTATGCATATAGATAAAGTTAAAGCGTCTTTTTCAAACAGACATTTTAAAATATATTTTTTTATATGAAAGTATTTTTGATACCTAAGTAGGTATACCAAAGGCGCAATTAAAATTCTGTTGTTCTGTCTGTCTGTTTGTTCTGGCTAATCTTCGAAAGGACTGGACTAATTAATGGTAAGTACCTACTTCTAGCTGCAGGCAGGCAGAGTCGAAGCCTACTGGGGTCAAGGGCCGTTTTATGAGAGGAAGGCTCAGCCCCGGTATGAAAGGCAACGAAGGAACGGGGTAGGTTTTTAGTCAATAAGAGTCTGACACTATCTCCCGTTCCATCCAAGGGTATATAAGGGTAATATAATATAATAATAAAAGTAGCGTAAGTTATAAGAATAAATTGGCTGCTTTTATTCATAAAAAGAATTCGGGTCCCGCGCAAAACAAAACTTTTTGTAATTGTGACCAATTGGTATTGTGCGGTTTTAACGCGGGCACCACGTAGTTGTTAAAAGATATTGACAGTAGTCTAATTTTCTGGACTTCTTATAATGAATCTAAAATACAACACCCACACAGTTCTTTAACATCCAGAATAATGTTTAACAATTTAAATCCCCTATAAAAACAAACATGCTAGCGTGTTAACCTACTATGAATATGGTTTTTCTTCACTCATGGCAATTGATTTGAAGTAGATGAGGAATAAAACTAATATCTATCTACCGCTAAACCACCCACGCAAGTCGTAAGACTTAATTGAAAGAAATGGGTCATATGGTGGGCAAGCAGGCAAGCGGACCGTCGGTTTGTTACGCATCATTCACTCTTAGGGCAAGTTTTAGTAGGCAACAGTCCAATTGTAATTATGAGAGTTCAATTTGTATTAGCTTTATTGAATTAGTTGTTGTCAAATGTTGTTATCACTGTTCTTTCGGGTTATCAGGCCAAGTGTAGTGATTTGTGTGGTGTTTACGTAGGTTCTTTTTGTTGCTTTAGGAACCTTTCGGTTATTGCCAGTAGATAATGCATCAGTTCTGTGCTGCAATGCCTGAACGTGTCTATTTTTTAAATTTACCTTTTGAGAACCGTAATTAGAGATACAATAGAAAGACAATAGGTGTGCGGATACCGGTGTCCTCTTGGGGCTTAACAGTTTAATAATTTGAAATTGGGTTCATAATGGAAGCATATTGCTTACAAGCACTGATTACTCTAGAGTAGTAAATTAGTCAGTGCTTGAGTAGACAGTAGTCTATTTACTAGATTACTGTCTTTTCTCACTAGACTAACAAGAATGAAGGTTGCAGGGCTGAAGGCCAGTGACCTATCTTCAGTAGATGAGCAACAATCATTGTATCCTTTACATTCTCAAAACAGAGCAATGTCAATCTCGTGGGAAAATTTCTAGCGAGTTATGAAAAATATGCCTGGAAATATCTGTCAATATGTAGGTTTTAAAGTCATGAAAGTTACTAAAGAAAAATGTTTACCTTATGCTAAAATGGGCTGCATGTTTGCGGTTAACGGGCCCGGAACATAATAAGCGACTTACACTCGTGTTTATAAACAAGTGAAACTAAATACTTGAGTAAAAGTAACTACTTAAGCAATAATTTGTATTCAATCATTTTATTTTCAGGCATCGGTGGCTCCTAAAAAAAAAATACATAAAATAATCATAAGTAAGTAAAGTAAGTAAGTAGTAAGTAGTAGTGTGTATGTATACTACAGTTAAGAAAAATTTAAATTTTGAACGATGCGTTCAATTGTCAAGTAATGGCATAATACGATTTTACTCAGTAACAAGTAATTACTTCTTTATAAATACGGGAGTAAGAGAACAGGTGAGTTTTAGTTAGTAAAGGTCTGATATTCCCTCTTGCTTCATCCAGAGCTGGACGAGTTGTTCGATAATAAAATCATTGATAATATCCTTACAAAAAAAGGCCTTGAGTTCGTCATAGCGTAGGTACTGTTTGTATCACTCTTTGAAACTACATAATAACTGAATGTTAAGTTAGGTATCTGAAACAATAACAAGTTACTTAATGTCTGGTATTGTTTATTACTTAAATCATCCTAGGACCCTTTGTTAATAATATGATGTCATATAGTGTGATGTGATTCATGTTACTTTTAAAAGAGAAGACGATAGCGGGAGATCAAGGAAGTGACCTAGAATAATGATAACATTATTAATTGTAATACGGACAAAGGATTTAGTTATGAGTTGTATTAGTCGTTACACTTTGATGGCTACTTTTAACTTAAAAATACTTTATAATATTTTTTAGACGAATATTAAAAAAATCGTGTGTCCCTGCGTCACCTACACGTGATCGATAGATGTGTAAACTTTATATTTACAGAATACTAGCCCGCGGCTTCGCTTGTAATGAATTTCTGTCTTAAAAACAAAGAAATTTTGCAATCTGGTCAAAGGGTTCAGCCCCGTTCTGGCTGGGCGTTGATGAGTCAGGCTAAATATACATAGAAGAGGGATTTAGCGTGAGAGCATGAAAGAGTCTAACGCCCGTATTTATAAAGAAGTAATTACTTTTTGCTAAGTAATTTCTTATTAGTCATTACTTGAGTTTAGAAATCTTCATGAAAAATGACAATTTTTCTTAACTATAGAATACAAATCATTACTTAAGTAGTTACTTTTACTCAGGAAATTAATTTTACGTGTTTATAAATACGGGTGTTAGATATGTAGTAGACAAAGTCAGAATGTTTTTATGTAAGAAAATGTGCCTAAACGTGACGTGTTCTTGAAATTTCAAATTCGATTTTTATTCAATTAAAAAATCGAATATCCAGTTAAGAATTTTCACTTCAGAAATTGAAAAAATATGTATAAAATGATCTGCAAGACGTTTTAATAGGAATTACATGCGGAGGTCAAACGCGACATCACATTATTGTATCAATAAATTAAACCATCATAAAATGCAAATAAACCTACATAAAATACAAAAGACATAACAATCAGTCGTGTATTTAAGAAGAATAAAATTAGTAATAAACATAGGCCCGTTACGATCAATCAGTGGTTGGTACTAGGTGTGGGAGCGAGGATGACCCGTGAGAACTGCGCCTGCGCCGGGGTATTGTTCTTGTTGCGCCCGCACATGAGCTCATTCTGACTTCACTACTTGAGCTGATTCGAGGGTACATGTGTGGGTTAATTCGATTACAATGGCTCTATCGGACGTTTTCAATTTGGGTTTGTGTTTGTTTTAGAGGAAAAGTTGTTTCAAGTTACTTTATTAATGCACTAATGTTTATTTAATTATTATAAATAAATGAATTACAAGACAAAATTCAAGTAAAAGAGCACTATTTTTGCTCTCTAATGTGATAGTTACCTATAGGTAACCAATCACCCTATATATACCCTATAGTATATATAGGGTGATTGGTAATTAGTGAACGACACTTAACACGTGATTGTAGTCATGATGACAAACTACTTTTACTATTGGACCAAACCTGAAATCGCGAAAAATATCAGCCAAGTTCAGTACATTTTGGCCAGTTAGGCGAACACAAATGTACTGACAAGCAGATATTTTTTCGCGATTTCAGGTTTGGTCCCATAGCAAAAGTAGTTTGTTATCATAACTACAATCACGTGTTTAAGTGTCGTTCATTAATTACCAGTCACCCTATATGTATAATGCATATTATGTATGTATTTATTTGTGTAAGGTATCTAAGTATTTATTAACATTTAAATTGTATGTACGTATTATTTATTACTTCAATTTCAGTTTTCATAAACATTTTTTTTTTCTCTCTCTCCATACGCATGTCTGCTGAAAGAAATTTATTTTGAAATATGCGGTACCTTTGTATTCATTTTTATAATGATTTATCTTCTTCTGTTGTATGTGTAATCATTAATTATTAAATAAATAAATAGAAAAAGGATTTTTGTAAATCTTTGGATTTTTCAGGTGATAGCGGATTTGCACTACACTGTGTTCATATCG
This sequence comes from Leucania comma, assembly GCA_958295575.1. Taxonomy (NCBI): domain Eukaryota; kingdom Metazoa; phylum Arthropoda; class Insecta; order Lepidoptera; family Noctuidae; genus Leucania; species Leucania comma. The sequence continues at coordinate 17,988,914 of OY282466.1, forward strand.
CCATCGTTAAGTTTTACAATCGTCTTTTTTATGAGTTTTATGGGTAACATAGCACGAAATCCTATTGACATAGCATAGTCATGCTAAATTATATAATTTATTGATAACAGTACGTATAGCATAAACTTTTAGTAAATTGCTTTGTCATCATTATCGTACCATCATTGACGTATTTTAAATAGGTATTGTGGACGTATTTACAAGTTCAGGAACCAAAACGTAGGGATAGAATATTAACAATATTTGACACATCGCGACGCGATTCATTATTTCAATATGACGGCACGGTTGAGATCAACGTCGTGTCGCAGGTTCGATTCCCGCAAAGGATAACCTGAGTTAAATATTTTGTAGACTAACCAGATATCTTGAACGTAGCTACGTACAATTTTAATTTAAAGTGCCTACTTCCTACTACCCGACTAAGTCTGGAGTTAGGTCGTAGAGGTCAATGGTAATTGCAGCGCAGGTTCATGTAAAATACTGATATTCAGCTGCATCAGTTAGACTGGAAGATAACCCATGCTTACCTACTCGTGGCAAAAGGTTAGATGCGAAGCTTAAGGTGGAAGCGCTAAGGTAGCCCGCCAAATTCAAATTTTCTTAAGTTTTTCACATTTTGCAGATCAGTATGAAGTTGTTTCATAATTATTGACGGTATTTTAATAATTAAATTCACTTCTCTAACACGACCCTCCCAGTTCAGCTAACCCTATTGAGAGACTTTTTCATGAAATGACCATTCCATAACCCTATATTATTATATTACAGGTCAGTCACCCGACTGACCTGTAACATAACTTTAAAAATATTAATTTTGGAATTGAATTAAAAAAAAAAAAATACAAGGATTTCATGAAAGATAATTTTGTAATTCTTAAAATAAAGACTATATCTATAGGGTCTCGTTATCTAACGGAGGCGTAATTTGTTATATACTCCCACATTTTGCCAATCATAGTTATCAATCTCAAAATGATAGGGGCCTAGGGGGACAGCTTGTTGCCGTTTATTGAGCGCTGTTCGAAACTTCTGGATCTGTATGGCTTTATACGAGGTCAATATCAGAGTTGTACAGGTTGCCAAATACTGGTCAGGATAAATTCAGTTTGAGTACCTAAATTGCCACGAAAAAAAGAAGTAGAAGGAAGCTTATTTATTTGGAAAATTATTTCTAACAATTTCTTTCACTTTAAGATGGAGCGAGAGGGTGTGTCAGACTTTTCCTTTCCTTGAAAGAAAGACCTGTGTCCTTCTAAAAATTCACTGCGGCCCTAACGGGCATCCCTACGACATAGCTGAAATCTCTAAGATGCACACGTGGGATACTACGCGCCGTCGACGACTCGGGCTCGGTGCTTACCGGATGGCTGGACAGCGAGCTACCCTGGCTCAGTACTGCTAAATACTCGTCCTACACATGAACATTGATTTATTGGCAAAAAAAAATGTGAAGACAAAGACTCGAAACTGACGACAGCTTTTCGGACTAGCGATCTTGGACCGGCCATGTTTTTTCGGAAGTCTTTGCTAGGAGAATACTATGTTCAGCAGTGAACACTAGTTCAGTGGAGAGTGACTTAATAAGTAGGTATAGGTAGACGTCAGGTTGCTAGCGAAGTTGACTGCTCAGTCAAACGTTTAATATTTTGCACTTTTGAAGAGTATGTCATTTCATCTCGCAATAAGAATCGACTTTAGTATAACCAATTAAATATGCGACCTCCAGACTAATCAATCAATTCTAAAAATATCAAAAATCCATTTGTCAAAAGCGATCCGTCAAGTTCTAAGTTCGTTCATGATCGTGATCGGTCGCGGAAGTTTGTCATCCATCGAGGTCTTCAACATTTGCGTGCTAATTGCTCTCATTATTATTAAAGAACTAGTTTTGGCGCCGGGCTCCTTATTTGAATGACGTCTTACCGTACATTAGAGATGTGAGGGGCTAAAATGACGCTTTTTGTGGTTTTACAAATACTAGGGACACTACTATCGTCTGAGAGCCTAAAAGTCGGCGGGTACCTAGGTAGCTAAAGGTTGTAGGACTAATACCTGATATCTAGGGCTACAGGATTATTTGAAAGAGTTACAGTGGCCTTGAAACGCACAGAGCACTGAAGGAACACAGGTGGAAATCAAAAGTCTGACACACCCTCTCGCTGCACTCAGGGCGGAAAAGTGAATTGATGATTTACCACCTTAAAAAAATAAAGATATAGATGTGTTGTTACGTTGTTAAGGGTTTCTTACAGGTGTCTTTTAATCAACCCGGAATATAGATACTTTATATACGGATAGAAAATAATTTACGTAGTATTTTAACAATAACTTTCCTCCTTCCGATAAGAAGATTAATATCGTTCTACCTGTAATGGAACTCTTATATATGCTAGTGTTTTTAATGTTTATTTAAGTTTTTAAGATCAACTAATTAAAAATATTTTACTGAAACTACCCAGGTAACTAATAAAATAAACATGTAAGTAAGTAATTAAGTCAATTTTATTTAAAATAGTACTAAAATAAAATAGTCGGTAATCGATCACAAAATTAGTAAGCGCCTTCAAATTAGTCGCAAAATGACGCGCGGTGACGGCGCGGTTGCAGCGCTGCCGCCGCGCTACTAAGTGTTCGATTACGGAGACGCGGCGCGTAGCGCGGCGCGTCGGGCGGTCCGTCGTACATTGCCATATGAACGTCGAACGCCCAACGTACCGCGAAACGCTCCGCGTCTCCGTAAACACGGCCTTAGTTATTCCACATTATAAATAAAAATTTGCGACTGCCGCGCTAAAGCTACGCTGCGGTCGCGCGTTATTTGTTTATATGAAACTAGCGACCCGCCCCAGCTTCGCACCGGTGCTATGATGATATTAAATATATTATGCATGTACGTATTATACTTATATATAAACCTTCCTCTAGAATCACTAAATCTATTAAAAAAAAAGCCGCATCAAAATCCGTTGCGTAAAAGATCTAAGCATACATAGGGACAGACAGCGAGAAGCGACTTTGTTTTATACTATGTAGTGATAAAAAAGCAGCGCAGCGGCAGTGATGCAGCCGCGCTGCCGACTGCCAACTGCTGCCAGAGACTTTGCCCTCGTGAAATTAGAAAATTATTCCAAGAGAACATACTTCCGATATACATCTTTTTTAAGTATACTATGTTCTACTTCAGGACATTGTCTACCCGTGTACCAAATTTCAACGAAATCTGTTCAAACGTTCGAGCGTGAAGAAGTAACAAACGTACCAACACTCACACTCACAAACTTTCGCCTCTATAATAGTTCTATTGTTTTTCGAATTAATAAAATGGAACATTGACTTTTTATTCGCTTTAATAGTTTTAGTGTGATAATAATGAACAAGACAATTCCGATCCCCTAGCAATTTTCCGTATTATTTTTAGATTTACTACAACTAAACATGGTTTTCTTTTAGTTCATACATCACAAGTCAAGTAAATAGAGTATAACAGCAACATTTTAGTGCATCAGTATGACAGTCAATGGTCACTTCTATCGACGGCCGCGTCTGTCGCTACTGAAGGCGCCTACGCAAAACGTCGACCAATCACCAAGATCCACGTAACTCCCAAAAGATTACCAGCTAAAACTAATCAGACAGACCAAGTTACTCTGGCCGCTCGAGTCTTATCGCCTACGCTGTCAATGTTACTATGGCGCCTTTTTGCTTACTAATTAAAGTTATCGGTCTTTGACACCCGACTGATGTTTGAACAATAATTTAGCTTGTCTATGACACATACTTTCATTGGTAGCCTCTTCATGGTCATTAGGCATTGGTACGCGACTACAATACTGTGTCGCTGTGTTGATTAAACCCCTTGTATAGTCTAAGTCTTTGTGCGGCATTTGTGTGGACAGAACAGTGACCCTCCCTAAGCTAAAAAAAATATTGGATTTAGAAGCTTGAACCAAGATGACCACTTATTTTCTATTAATAATTATTTCATCATAATTCTCAAAACATTCCAGGGAAACATGAGGAAGCTGATATGTCTAAGAGCTAAAATATTAAAGACCTGTGACATCCATTAACCCACAATGGGCCTGCGTGGTTGATGATGGCCCACTGTCTCACAGAGGTCAGAGCCAGCAGTCTCGCATTTTGTCAGCAAAATGTTTTTTGCAACACATGTAGGTAAGTACATATGTATGTTGCAACAATATTGTGCAAGTTTTTTGTCATGAAAACGAAACTTCTTAAGGATCATTTAGAGAGCATTTGGTTAATATGTGTGACTTGAGTCATTATTGGCTATCTTTTTGTAATGACGTATGTTTACGTCTGTTTATTTGCAGATTGGTTGCGCATCCGTGTATAGAATGATACTCGTATATAGAATGCGTCGAAAGTTATAAGCCGATTGCGATTTTTATATTGGACTGTTACGAAAATCTCTTTGATAAACTAAGTATGCTTGTTAGCATAGACCATAATTGAAAGATAAAAAATCAATCCTCAATATTTTGATACATTAAAATTACAAGTACTCTTCTAATGTTATTCATCTGTATTTTGTAAGTATTTCCTTGCGGTTTTCTGTTCATATTTACTAAATAATCTTTTGATAAATCGCTTGAAGGTCATAGCTTGTGCGAAGCGTCAGATATGAGGTCTCCGAGCGGCCATGACCAGCAATTGTGGCTCGAAGTATGTAGGTGACCTTTTGAGCGAACCTTCGAAATTTCGGTCTTTATACATTGACATCCCGCCAAATATATTATGACCTTAAGGTGTCTCACACTGGTGATGGTAGTGTCAACATTTAAATCTATTTTTTTTTTAAGTTGTTCTAGTTTGGCTAAACCGGATACGCCTAACATTAATTAACATTAAAAAAAATAAGCTACATTTCAGAACAGTCTATCGGGTGGGGGTTTAGCGAGCGGGGGTGCGGGTTGTGGTTGTTTTGTTTGGTTTTTAAGGTAATTGTAAATATACTTTTATAGGTACTCGTATGCGTACATGACCTACGTTTGCAGTTCCCAAGTAGGTACTTAATAAATAAAATAAATATTAACACTCCTAATGACTTCTTAACAATAAATAAAGAGTTAAGAAGCAATATAAAAAGGTTTATTAGTCATTAAAGCCGTTCCCACCCGATGTATTGGCGAAGAGTTATAAAAACACATTTAAAGGAGAACGATATTAATTAATATGGCTTTTCAATCATCACCGACTTGAAAATAATGTTCCTGTTATGGAGTCTTGGACGGTAATAAATCTAAATAAAACACACTACGAATTATAACAAAGTTAATTATAAGTTTTATTTGAAAACCGTAATTTTAATATCTATAGATAATGAATTAGGTATTAGCTAGTGTGCCAATTTTATTCCTTTACGAAATAAAAGCCTATAACGTCATTTAGATTGTATCATTAACTAGCGACCCGCCCCAGCTTCGGGTGCAATGGTAATATTAAATACATATATTATGCATGTATTATACATAAAACTTTCTCTTGTACCACTATATTAAAAAAAGCTCATAAAATCCGCTGCGTGTTTTAAAGATCTAAGCATACATAGGGACAGACAGCGGAAAGCCACTTTGTTTTAAACTATGTAGTGATTTGCTCCCGGATATAGACAACTGCATCAATTGGGTTTAATTTTCATTAAAATACCTAAGAAAAGGGGGTAGCTAGTGGATGACGCAGTCCGTTCATAATTTCATATATAACAATCAATGCACGTTAGGTTCCATGTTGTAGAATATTTATTCTTAGCCTGTTCTGTTTCTCTTAGACAAGGGTCTAATCCGTCCTTCCATTTTTCATTTCTTCCATCTTTCCGGTGGCCGCGCTTCCTTCCAGTTCTGTCGAAATCTGTCTAGGTCGTCCCATGACCTCCGTTATGATCTTCCGTGACCCCGTCTCGCTGTCTCAGGGTATTAATTTAGTGGTACTTTGGCTCACAGTTTGTCAGGTGTGCTGAGGTACACTGCATGCTCTACCCAGTCTCACTTAAGATGACCAGCTTTATGACCTCTAGTGTTTTGAACTTCATTCGTTAATTTAACGTCTAGTACTCTGTGCTCATTGCTCGCTAGCGTGGATTTTTGGAAGTTAATCAAGTCTGTGCGCCATAGTTCATTAATCGGGCAAAATTTCAGGCTCTGGGATGCTATGAAAACTTAGGAATGGAAAACTCTAATGACATATTCGAATTTTGTGTTCAGCAGTATCGTGTACAGTAGCCCTAACAAGGCAGTGCCTTCTCCTTTCTGTTTTAAGGAAATAAGTAGGTATTTTTTTATTCACCATTTCCTTCTTTATTTCTATTTGCACTTTTGCTTAACCCTTCACACTCATAGGTATATCATCTACCCCGGTCACCAGGGAGAGTGGAAACGTCGAGAGATGTCGTGCGGTGTTCCGCAGGGATCGGTACTAGGACCACCCTTGTGGAACATCGGGTACGACTACGTGCTGCGCGGCGACTTCCCCGACGGGGTCAGCGTGGTCTGCTACGCGGACGACACGTTGGTCCTAGCGCGGGGAGAGTCGTACCGGACGGCGGTCGAATTAGCGACACGCGGGGTTGCGATGGTCGTTGACAGGATCCAGCAGTTGGGACTCGAGGTGGCACTGCACAAGTCCGAGGCCATGTGCTTCCACGGCTCTCGGGGTGCGCCACCACCGCGTTCCCAGCTAACGGTAGGAGGGGTTCACATCAGCGTCGGGTCGACGATGAAGTACCTGGGACTCGTCCTCGACAGCTGGTGGAACTTCAAGGAGCACTTCCGACGTCTGGCTCCCAAACTGAATCGGACTGGGGCTGCTCTCGGGCGGCTCCTGCCCAACCTCAGGGGACCAGACGCCTCCTGCCGGAAGCTCTACGCGGGAATCGTTCGGTCCATGGCTCTCTACGGGGCTCCGGTGTGGGCACCGACGTTGACACAGCAACCGAGGGCCCAGCTGAATGCGTGCCAGAGGGTCATGGCAATACGCATGGTGCGAGGGTACCGAACGATCTCCCGCGAGGCGGCGACCCTCCTTGCTGGCCAACCGCCGTGGGATCTGGAGGCAACAGTCCTTGCACACATGCACGACAAGCGCATGGAGATGCAACGCCGGGGCGAAATTCCGCTGCCACGACAAGTCGAGGCATGGCGGACAGAGCTCCGGCGGGATCTCATGGCGAAATGGCGCCAACGACTATCGCAACCTCGTTCGGGGTGCGCCACAATTGGGGCGATAAGGCCCATCCTTGAGGCGTGGCTGGAAAGACCTCACGGCGTTCTCAACTTCCGCACGACGCAGGTGCTTACCGAACACGGAAAGTTCGCTAAGTACCTGTTCCGGATTCGTGCGGAGGATTCGCCCGGGTGTCGCCACTGTGCGGAACATCCGGAGGACACGGTGGAGCACACTGTAGAGGTGTGCCCCGCCTGGGCGGAGCATCGCCGTGTCCTCGTGGGGGCGATCGGCGGCAGCGATCTCTCTCGCCGGGCCTTGGTTCAGGCCATGGTCCGTAGTGAGGAGGGATGGCAGGCGGTCGCCTCTTTCTGCGAAGCAGTAATGCTAGCAAAGGAGGAGGCCGACCGCATCAGGCAGAGGCAACGGGGCGCTCGCCCCAGCCGCCGCCGGGATTCCGATCCCGATTTCCGGCCACCGTAGGCGCGGGCTTGCGGACGGCGTGCAATGGGTAGCACGCTGTCCGATCGTCCGGTAACCGACCGGACCGAGCCCAAGTCGTCGACGGCGCGTTCTGTTCCCGCGCGCCTCAAGGAGCTGTCAGCACACCGAAGAGGCCCAGCCTGCTAACTGCAGGCAGGCAGGGTCGAAGCCTACTGGGGTCATGGGTTAGTTCCGAAAGGAATGCTCGACCCCGGCACGATAGGCTACGTAGGAACGGGGTAGGTTTTTAGTCAGTAAGAGTCTGACACTACTTCCCGCTCCGCCCAAGGGCGGGATTTGTCATTGGATGATTTTACCTACCATAAAAAAAAAAAAAAACCCTTCACACTCATACACAATAGCAAATGTTATGTTGATTGAACAACGATAACATGCGCGACTGTAAAGGTCGTTATAACACTACGTTGCCACTACACAAGCGTTTAGCGTAAAACGTAGCTCATTTTTTCAAGTCTTCAATTAAGTACTGTCTGCAAAAAAGATAAATATACAGGCTGTTATGGGAGAAATATTACCTACACAGCGCAGGAAAAAAGTGCACTGCTAGCTGATTTGTCTAGTAGTGCTGCAGTGAATAGTTTTCCTGGCGTTGATCTCCAGGCCGGGCAAAATATCATCAGATTTTAAAATATAAATGTCTCACCAACCATATTTGTTAGTATTTATAGATCATCATCAAACGGTGAAAAACAATCTTGGTGGGTATTAGTCAGTAAAAATCAGACCTCGCTCCACCCAGAGTGTGTGAAGTTATTTTGGTGATTTACCACCTCAAAAAAAGGCTAGGCGCAGTATCATCAGATTTTCCCATTAAAATGCCTCATTAGCAGTCAGTCTAGATTTGGGCTCAATGCTAGAGTAGACTGCGATTACAATATGGCACATACACATAACATAAATTGATTTATGGAATGACAAGTGTCATAGTGTTACTTTTGCCTGTATACAGTCATGCATTTATTACCTACAGCTGTATAATCTTTTGACGCGTGGCCAGATACCACCGTCTTGTTTTTTTCATTAAATTCACCACAGAAATTTTTATAAATTTACTGAAAGCGCCCCCTGGCAATGTCATTTAAACACGGAAGATCTTTGTGGCCTGTATACCTAACTCTTTTGCTGCCGGTACTACAAACATGGCCGACTGTGGTGACATGTGCCGCCGCCACGTGACGACTGTAGCACGTGCTGCACAAATCTGTCGATTCTCGGCCATTACCTGAGAGCTATAACTAAGGTTAGGCGTTCTGCGCGCTGTCAACTTATATATAATTGGACTAGAAATAATTGGACTGAGCGCTTTATTTGTAAAGTTTTATTTCCTAAACAGGTTATTTTGCCAGATACTCGTATTATCAAAATCGATATTAATTTTGGAGAAAGACATATAGTGCCGTACAGCAGTTGTGGAAATGGCTCCGACTTACGATTAGCGTGCGGTCGCGGGTTCAAACCCAGCCAGGCGCATTACTTTGTGTAATTTATTTATCACCACTGCTCTCAAAAAGGTAAAGATAAACAACGTGAGGAAACCGGCATGTCTTAATACCAAAAATCATAAAATAAGCGACATTCAACCCGCAGTGGGCCCTTGAAAACATGCGACATTCATCAACCCGCAGTGGGCCCGCGTGGTGGACTCATTCCCTCTCCCAGATGCACAGTGCCGTAGACGGTATATCTGAATAAAAAGCTCGTCAGCTCACTTGCCGAGTTCTGTCCCTGGATGGATTTCCTGTACCTCTGAAAGCACTTAAAGCCGTTGATCGCGGCGGTCATTAGAAAATCTTTGCCACTCGTTACGGGTAGTCAGACACCAGAAAATCTGACTTCAGTCTTGCTAATGGGTACCTAACATATCACTCAGTTATTGGGTTATGGACGCCATATAGGCAGTCGTTCCAATAAAATACTGGTATTCAATTGGATCTTGGAGCAGTAGTGGGTCGCGGGTTCATACCCAACCAGGCGCATTACTTTATGTAATTTATTTCATTACCACTGCTCTCAAAACGGTAAAGGAAAACATCGTGAGGAAACCGTCTTAATGTCTTAGAACTAAAAATTCGATGACATGTGACATCCACCAACCCGCACTGGGCCCGCGTCCCGCCTGGGCGGAGCACCGCCGTGTCCTCGTGATCGGCGGCAGCGATATCTCTCGCCGGGCCTTGGTTCAGGCCATGGTCCGTAGTGAGGAGGGATGGCAGGCGGTCGCCTCCTTCTGCGAAACAGTAATGCTAGCAAAGGAGGAGGCCGACCGCATCAGGCAGAGGCAACGGGGCGCTCGCCCCAGCCGCCGCCGGGATTCCGATCCCGATTTCCGGCCACCGTAGGCGCGGGCTTGCGGACGGCGTGCAATGGGTAGCACGCTGTCCGATCGTCCGGTAACCGACCGGACCGAGCCCAAGTCGTCGACGGCGCGTTCTGTTCCCGCGCGCCTCAAGGAGCTGTCAGCAAACCGTAGAGGCCCAGCCTGCTAGCTGCAGGCAGGCAGGGTCGAAGCCTGCTGGGGCCAAGGGCCGTTTTCTGAGAGGAAGGCTCAGCCCCGGCACTATAGGCAACGAAGGAACGGGGTAGGTTTTTAGTCAGTAAGAGTCTGACACTACTTCCCGCTCCGCCAAAGGGCGGGATTTGTCATTGGATGATTTTACCTACCAGAAAAAAGAAACTGGGCCCGCGTGGTGGATTACGGCCCATTCCCTCTCCTAGAGAGGAAGCCTCAGTCCCAGCAGTGGGAACATTATAAGGCTGATGCTATGCTATGCTATGCAGCTGGATCTAGTTTGCCTAAAGACCGACTTCAACATAGCTGGGAAATGGCTACTTAGAATGGTTGTAGATTTCCAACTTTTTTATTAAGTTTGTTGAGGAAAATTTTGGTTCAGGTCATTTTGGTTATTTTTGGAGTTCAGGGTTAACTCATATAGGTAAGGAACTGAATAAGTGTATCGTGAAGGTGTCGCTTAGGGCCAACAAAAATATCAAAATATCAGTTCCAAAACGTATCAAAACAATGCAAAGATAAAGTCACTTATTACGCATCTATCAATGTATTGACGGTATGCAGCGAGCCAAAGATTATTAATACATAATACCGCTTTGATGTCTAATATGCGAGATGCAATAATTACGACGTGATTCGATTGTATATCGATGCCCTCTCGATATACTTAAATTAATTATGTACATAGCATAGTTTCAGGAAAGGCTATACATAGAAAATCTATATATACAAGTACAAGTATGTAAAACGATTGGTGTCGATATCGACTTTGATTATAATTATAGTTCCGGGAATAACTCGGCTCTTCGTTATTGGTCTAAATTTGATAGGCTAGATTTCAGGAAAATTTAAGGAAATCCCTTTGAGTTTCCTGGTATCTATGTTCAAAAGCAATGTCAATCAATTTTTTTCTTATTAAAAAATATTTAATTTCTATTTATCATGTCATGACATAAACGGCCAGTCTTCTATTTCCGTTAATTTAGAAGTTCGATTCTTTCACAGCTTCAAGGAACCGCAGACTTAAATATGTGGTTTTCATTTCAACTCGATACCTCCACGCGTTCTTGAGATAAAGGATCTTGACAGACGGACGGACAACAAACTGATCCTATAAGGGTTTCGATTTTTCCTCTTAAGATACGGAACCCTAAAAAGAAAATAAAAACCTTTTAATCTCAAAAACTATGGCGTCGAAAAACTTTTCCGCATTCCTATCTTACTGGTAATGTACTCAAAAGACCGGTAGCATTGCCCCGTTGTATGGCAATGCTTGACTATCCTATTTATTTTTATAAACATTTTCTAGACCAGATTAAATAGATGCTACGTAAAATTCATAAAGTATCGCACTAAAATATGAAGTGGAAAATATTTGCGGTTTTAGACGAAATCACTATCACAAAACACATATAAACAGAGACTATGTAAACAGAGTCACGGACTGAGTCAATGCGGTCATCTGGAAATTCTCCTATGTAATCTTATTATTTCGTATAGTCGACACGTTGACAATAATAAAAAACTATACACAGACAAATTAACACTCTTAAATTTTAATCGTTTTAATTCCGTGGAGAGTCGACCCGGTACATGAAACACTATCGATTTGTAAAGATAAAATAAAAAAATATAATACTTTTTTTTTAAACTCGAATTAATATACTCATGTATGAAATTAAATTCTTTAAGTAAACGAGTCAATGACTTTGCAGGTAGTTGTCGGTCGTCGTTGCGTACTAACTACCTACAGGTCATTGAACTTACCCAGCTGACGTTTATTTAAAGAAATTAATTTTGTACATGCGTAAATTAACTCGAGTTTAAAAACACAGTACTTTATTTTTTAATTTTATCTTTACAAATCCTTACCTAGTGTTTCTTGTACCGAATCGACCCACCACGGGATTAACGCCCGTTTCCAATAATCAACCGAAGTTCATAGATAGATAGCTATCCCCGATAAGCGGTAAGATTCTATCTATCCATAGTCTGCGTTTCACAATCAAAGATAAGTGCTATCTATCTTCAACCAACGACAGATAGCATTTTCCCTCTCATCTATCTAAGCCGTACCAAACGTTTCGTTCTATGCTAACCATTAAAAAAAATCACGCTCGAAATGAAATATTGTTAATTTGTTTAACATTGATAAACGTATTAAATTTGTTAACAGTATAATTTAATTTAAAAAAAAAAGAATAATTAAAGCATTTTATCGGTTTTTTTCGTTTTAATTATTGTACTTTTAGTAAAACTGATACCTAAAACGAAACGTTTTGACACGGACAGACAATCGGCACCGACGCAGATGTCAGCTATCCATTCGCGCCCTTTTGGATATTGTTTGTGTAGTGTTAGTGTTTTTTCTTGTAGTGATGTAAAAAAGGGAATAGAATTAAACTTGGGTTTCTTTGCATGTCAAATTAAGTATAATTGTTGTAGTCATGTAGAAAAGGAAATAGAAATAAACTTGGGTTTCTTTATATGTTAAATTAAGTGTAGTTGCACTATCATTACTGTCATCACTACTAAAATATTCCATTATTACAATAAAACAAACACTTCTACAACGCAACAAATAATAATTTTCAAACGGTTATCCCCGTTACCGGTCGACAATGACGGATAGCCAGATGTCGTTACTGGAGTTAGCTCCGCCTACCGGAGAGTAACTTCAAACTTTTATTGAAATGCAAGTAAGAACGAATTGTATGAGCGGTAGCCTATCCAACCTCCCGACGATAGATTGATAACTTTGGTTGGAAATGCTATCCGTCGGTAGGATATAGGAATGCAAGTAAGGACAAAAGGATAGATTTGTTTATCTTTAGTAGCAACAACTGTAGATAGATAGCTTATTGAAAACGGGCGTAAAACGATCAAAATTTAACGGGTATACTACGTCCCTCTCTAACACTAGAATTATGATGATTTTAAAATGTCTAATAGGTCAGGGGCCTTACCGTGACGTCGTAAGAGTCATAAGCTTTAGGTAGATACTTACTAGGTTTTACTCGTGACTTGGCTAAAGCAGCTTGTTCCAAACTGTACTTATGACATCCAGGATGAAAAGTAGTCTATAGAAGTCAGTAATAACTTTTTTTTAAATGAGAAATCAACAAATGACTTCTCTCGCTCTGGGTGGTGTGAGAGGGTGTTAGACTTTTACTTATGAATAAAACCCATCCATGTTCCTTCAGTTACCCTTTGCGGTGACTTTTTCATAGTTAATTAATATGTAATACAATCTTTCAGTAAAATAATTTATAAATAAACACAATTTTCCTCTTGATTATAATACCTGGTTTAGAAACAAGGTATTAATGACATAATCAAGAGGTAAAATTGTATGATTGTTTGTTTCGAGTTCATAAAGTTCTTTCATTGAAAGAAAACTTTCCCATTGCTGGGTAACATAGGTTTGCTTTTGCGGAAAATGCACGGTTTCAGTCGGATGGGCCTTGGGTGCGAAGTCGCGGAACTAAGCTAGTGACTTTGTAATAATGAATTAGAATGTAGGAGTACCAGGACCATTTTTTGTACTTAGGTACTTATTTCAAGTGTTATTGCAGCTGTCAATTCAATTATTACATGAAGTAGACATCAAGATGAGTCTACGCAAACATGGGTTGCAGGTACATCGGGATTTAAAAAAAAAAAAAAATTTTAATATATAATCAGGATTTTTTACCGCGGAACGCAAAAGACAATTGAAGGGATGCGGATGGATTGTGGTCAGACCAAGTCTGTCAGTCACTCCCTCTCCTGACCACCAAGAGCGAGAGGTGTTATTTGATAATTTAGATAATAGAAAAAAATAGGTTGCGCAAACATAGATAAATTCCGCCGTAAGTGTTTATTATTTTTACCCGACTGCGCCAGAAGGAGGGTTATGTTTTTCGAGAGTATGTATGTATGTATGTATGTATGTATGTATGTATAATTGTTTGGCACGCTCTGCAGCCTGAACGGCTCGATGGATTTTAGCTTGAGAGGTGTCGTTAGATTCGTATTTACTTTGAGAGTGACACTGGGTATATCAAAATAAAAAAAAACAAAATGGCGGGTTTTTGGCGCCAAATTCAAATGTTTGGCACGCTCTGCGGCCTGAACGGCTCGATGGATTTTAGTTTGCGAGGTATCGTTAGATTCGTAATTACTGTGAAAGTGATATCGTAATAAAATAAAACTAAAAAAATAAAAAATTGGTAATTTAAAAAACTAAAAATCCCGACTGCTTTTCTGAGTATTCATGAAAAAGCCCTAAAACAAGAAAGTCGTTGTAGCAGTTGGGACCCATTACATCATAGATCTACTGAATAGACGGCTGACTTTGTAGAATGGGTCCCGACTGCTACAACGACTTTCTTGTTTTAGGGCTTTTTCATGAATACTCAGAAAAGCAGTCGGGATTTTTAGTTTTTTAAATTACCATTTTTTTTTACATACTTAATACCTATTTGAGAGCAGTGGTGGCCGAGTGGTAACGGCCTGACTTACGAGTTGTAGGTCCCGGGTTCAAACCCAGCCAGGCGCATTACTTTGTGTAATTTATTTTATCACCACTACTCTCAACACGGTGAAGGAAAACATCGTGAGGTACTATATATTTTTCCAACAGTATATAGTACATAGATCCAAAATATAGTACAATTCTATATTATATTATAGTACGGTTGGCAACGCTACTCGGGAAGGACGCAGTTAAAGCCTAAACCTAACCTCTTCAGCTATTCCCAGGTTTTGTGCGTGCCTATAGATATGATGATTATGACTGTTTTTTATGACATTAATTATACACAATACCTATTACGAAAACAACCCGACATTGTAAACCAACTGAAACTGGCAACCTGTTCGATAAAGACATCAGTATGGTATCAATACTGGTTTGACTTGATCGTATAATGAAACAATTAAATTATTATAGTTTAGACATCCACTTGTTTTAGTACTTGCGGTGTGCCTAGACGGCCACAAACCTATATATAGCTGGAAACATTGTATTATTACAGTCGGTATATGCCAATAAATCAAATAGGTAATAGCATAGCATCAGCCTTATAATGTTCCCACTGCTGGGACTCAGGCCTCCTCTCTAAGAGAGAGAATGGACCGTAATCCACCACGCAGGCCCAGTGCGGGTTGGTGAATGTCACATGTCTTCGAATTTTTAGTTCTAGGACATGCCGGTTTCCTCACGATGTTTTCCTTCACCGTTTTGAGAATATGGTAGTACTTAAACATAACTAGCGAAATCTGGAAGGCCTCCTTCTGCGAAGCAGTAATGTTAGCAAAGGAGGAGGCCGACCGCATCAGGCAGAGGCAACGGGGCGCTCGCCCCAGCCGAAGGAAGGAACGGGGTAGGTTTTTAGTCAGTAAGAGTCTGACACTACTTGCCGCTCCACCCAAGGGCGGGATTTGTCATTGGATGATTTTACCTACCATAAAAAAAAAAAACTAGCGAAATCTGGATAGATTGCGTGCCAGATTAATAACTTGATAATGACTTTCCCCCCCCCAAAAAAAATGTGAAATAGCGGTCAAACGGGCATATTAATAAAAACTAAACAGATATCAGAATTACTTTACACGTGGTAGACAATTTTATCGTAGCGATCATCATTAGATAAATAAGCCTATATAAATGTGTTAAGATAATCATTCAGGATTAACTCGTGTTTGATCCTTATCGTGTTAATTTCCGATAGTTTATTGGAAATGTATCTGGACATAATCGCAGCAATTACAAAATTATGTTGAAAATGTTTGTAGTTTTCGTTTGGAACATGCTAAACACGTTCAGACCGCCACCTCTTGAGTAGCCACCGTAGGCGCGGACTCGCGGACCGCGGGCAATGGGTAACTCGCTGTCCGTCCGTCTGGTAACAGACCGGTCCGTATCCAAGTCGTTCACGGCACGCACTGTTCCCGCGCGCCTCTAGGAGTTGTCAGCAAACTGTAGGGGTTCAGCAGGGCCGAAGCCTACTGGGGCCAAGGGTGGTGTGAAAATGAACCCCGGGCCCTGGAATGAAGGCAATGAAAGGAGCAGGGTAGGTTTTTAGTCAGTATGAGTCTGACACTATCTCCCGCCCCACCCAAGGGCGGGATTTGTCATTTGATGATTTTACCTACCATAAAAAAAGACCTCTTGATTAGGTGTTTGGTGTCCGATGGTAAAATCTTGTATTCGTATATCACCGCCCCATAAACCAAAAGTCTTGCTGGACTGGGTGCATCATCACCACCAGTGGAGACGCCTAAGAATAGACACGAATTATGCATGTTTTTTCTTGTCTGTGTGACATGACAAGCTAATAATTCTATTATATTATGGTTAATTGTTTTTTTTTTTCATCATTAGTCTAATGAGACGTTACCACCAGGTCATCAAATAGGTACTCTGTGTGTATCTATCTACGTAAGCAATCTTTTTATTGTAATTAAATCAAACTTTGTCTTTATATTACAGGACCTTTATGGTCCTGGACACTTGGAAGGCATATGAAGGGCAGAGACCCTTTAGACATATTTCATGGAACATGGTATCAAAAATATCAATTTACTTATTACTTAAACTTTTGTTTATAGGTACTCCATTTTCTTTAAGGGAAAATTAAAATTATATTATTTTTTTGCATTTTGTCGGTCAATGTCAAGTTGTATGTTGATTATATAATTTGCGTCGTTAACAGGTATTTATTTCTGAAATTATAATTGTTAAATCGTCAATAACACCTAAGAAGGTGTTATTGATGATTTCAGTTAGTAAATGAAGTGAGTTCATGAAGTTCAGCTAATAAATGAATCAGCTATTGAATGACTTTTTCATGAAATAGCCATTTATGCCAGCCGACACACAACTTGATAGTGACCTGAATACTGAAAAAAAAAAAACATTTTTGTTTAATTTTCCGGGTTACCCTGGAGCGACCTTGAGCAGCATTTGCTGAAACCATAACCTGCATGATAGTCATTTTTTTTACCATCAGTCTGGCAAGGAATAGCCAGTGGCTACGAACGTAGCCATCTATTGTATTCTTAACATACGTTAATTTTTTGTGTACATAATTAATTCGAAAACCGCTTCACAGCGACAGCACTTAAAACTAGACACATCAAATTGAAATCTGAACTTTTTTGATGATATGGCGATTCAGAATCATTTAGTTTTTACTTCCTATTCGGATTGACGACGGCCTTGTTACTCCCGATCCGCGAATGTTACAATGTTTTTACAATGACGACCGTTCATTGTTGATACGGTGCTAACAAAAAACTAATAAGCTTAAATGACCTTACCGTGTGATATTTTTCAAGTTCTCAGCGACACTGAAGAGGCTGGATTGGGGGTTTTTTCTGGTTTCGGATTCCAATGACTGGTAGTTAGTTTTTTTTAAACTATGCACAGGTATCTTGTTTCTTACTGATAGGCAAGACAGTAGTGGAAACAATTTATTCAATCAGGTTTGATTCAAAACTTTTTTTTTTTGGCGTAGATATCTGAATAAGAATCATAGTGACATTGAAAAGTGGTATTCATATTTATGGGACACCTTATCCGAAGGTTTTTGTTAACTTTCCCATATAAGGCAGCGTAGAAGTCAGATTCTGCAACATCGAGGGAAGCCTAGAAAACGATGACATCTGACATCACCAAATTAGATCCACTTAGCTACTGAGAGGCTTTCCAATGCTGCGTCTTTCGGTACGCGGTTGCCACTCCAGATCCTTGTGACCCCGTCAACCTTCTGCCAGTGGTATAATAGATATAAATAAATAACAACCTCGAAGAGTAGTACATAATCTATCCTTACATATTATAAAACTAAATCCCCACTGCGTCTGTCTGTCGGTCTATTCGCGATAAACTCAGAAATTAATGAATTGATTTTCATGTAGTTTGCATCAATGACAGAGTGATTCATGGGGAAGGTTTAACTGAATTATAATACATGCAGAGATACGCTGAAAATTGTTTGTTAATTGAACGTGGTAATCTCAGAAATTATTGGTTCGAATTGAAAAAATATTGTATTGTTCGATAGCCCATTTTTTGAGAAAGGCTATAACGTGCGCAGGGGACAGCTAGTCGTCTATAAGCGATCTGCTTTGCAATCATTTCACCGATATCTCAGTTACAAGAAGTTTGAAGTACATTCGACCCTCATGATCCACTCGTTCGAAGTTTGTAGAGGCATCGAGTGGTTCTTTCATTAGGCCAACTAATCTGACTAATTCCATATGAAGAGTTAAAGTTCAAGTGTAATGACTGTTACACAATGAATAACGCTGGCCTTTTGATGTGCTCACACTCTAACGCGTCGCTCGAATTCGATTATTAAGGGGTTTCCCCTGCTCTGTTGACCAACTATCAAAAATCTTGCTTTTAGAACAAATATTTACATGAAGGCTACTTATGTATATACGTAATTTGACACAGTACTGTTATTTCCAGGGAGCTTTATGATTGACAGTATGGGTTGGAAGAAAAAACGTGTGGCCTCGTCTCCAATTGATATCTATTGAAATCAGTTGGTGTAGGAATTTGATGATTTTCAGGGATAGGAAGGCTGGGCGGATTTTCACGATTTTTGTGCACTTATTAATTTATATAATCTTGGTTAACTACTCGTAATAATAGGAATGGTCAGATGTATTGCGATGAATATATCGGACTGTAAAATTCTTAATCCAATATGTAAATGTCTCTTGTATTTCGGAACGCACTCTTCCAAAACGGCTATATCGAAGATGCTAAAGTTTTTTTTTTGTTTGTATATTTAGATATGGTTATGAATACATTGCAAAGTATTTTTCACTCTCCTGCCCCCTCCATCCATTTTTTTTAGTTATTAGATTTTTTTTCGATTTATAGTTAGGTACGTTTGATTTCTTTGACAAAATTTATATGGTAGAATAACATTCACCGGATTAGCCAGTGTATCATAAGATTTCCTTTCATCATCATCATCAGCCTTTTAATGTTTCCACTGCTGGGACACAGGCCGCCTCTCTAAGTGAGGGAATGGGCCGTAATCAACCACGCGGGTCCAGTGCGGGTTGGTTGATGTCACATGTCTTCGAGATTTCCTTTAGTATAAACTAAAAGAAATCTTATGAGACACTGGCTGAAGCTGAAGAGCTGTTTTTGAGAAGCGATTTAAAAAAATATTGTGGTTTTGCCATACAAGAGAATTATGTAACTAAGTTTATTTTTCAATCATAGAGATCAAATAACTACCTACTTCACTTTGATCTATGTGAAGCACCTAAAATCACAATAGGACCTAATTATAATTTAATAGGTAAGTAAAGACGAACAGGGAGTGTTAGATGGTAGTAATAGCTTTGCCTTACGCGTCGGTAGCGGATGTGGGAGCTATTGATCGATTAACAGCTCGATTGCTTTATGTAAGAAAGGAACTAAGACGAAATACCAACATGAAGACTATCTACCGTAGACAGGTGCGACGCGACCATGCGACAATGAAACGACAATAAGTAGTTGGTTTGATTAGATGGACGATCATCGATGGGGATAAAAGGTTCCAGCAGGAAGACGCAGCTTTGGAAGGCCTCCTACAAGGTGGACCGATAACCTGGTAAGAGTTGCGGGAATCCGATGTATACACGGCCCACATGACCGTTTGTTATGGTGAAACTTGGGGAGGCCTATGATCTACAGTGAGCGTCTTTCAGTTGTAATGATGACGACGATGAAGTCGACTTGATGACAAAAAATTCTATGTGTGAGTTTTCCTACAAGCGCAGAGTTCAGAACTACTACTTAAAGTGCTCCCATCTCAGTCTGGTTTTCGTCATAATTATTATATTTGGATTTCTCTTAATTATAATGATTTGGTATTTAATTATTGTGTACCACAGTGTAATTTTTTTAACTCAATGGTTGACTGGTAGAATGCTTTGTTGCATAAAAGGCGCCTACGTACGAAAATCGAAAATCGCATACAGTTTAAAAAATAAATAATACATAGATCCCTAAATTTTATGCACCTGTTCATATTGCTCACTAATCATTCCGTCGAACTGGATAACTATCATTGGGGCTTTTGAGGAGTTTTCGCCACAAAATTCCCCAGCAGTTCAATTGTGTCAATTATGTTGAACGAAGTTACAACTGTAGCAAATAAACCACCATTGCCCTGTTCCATAGTGTATAGGCTGAGCCGCAAACATTCGGTATCTCATCAAGAATTCCGGCTCAGGATTCCTGAACCAATTTCCGGATGAAGCATATAATATCATTGATTATATGATTCCACCGCAAAGCTTCCGCTCCGATTTTGTTATGGACCTCATGAATTTGCTGGGCAGTTTATTGTACCATACTTGTATAAATCATGCTATATCTGTATCGGCAGCCTCTAGACATAGCGTTGCTAGGAAAATTCCTTACGTCGAAAGTGCGTTCAATGCAGATTGTTATGATTTGTCACAAAACCTGTTTTCAAGTTCAGGTAAACAGTGTTCGCTTGGTTTACGAAGAGTATTGATAATGCTATCTCCAGCAGTGGTCACCAAAGATTTTCCGTGCTTTATGTATGTATTTCCTTTGTTTCATAAGAACAGCAGTTATCAAATTGTGTGTTAAAAATACCCTCGTGGGTTTCTACAAAGTCCCAGCTGTAAGGAAAATCCATTCTTTGCCCGTTTCGTCAACAGCAAGTAGGATTTTTGTTCTAATCCGTCATGAAATTAACTTTTTCCTGTGTGCTATAAATACCTAATTCCAGCTAAATCTGACGATATTTTTCAGGAGTAGGAAAATTATTTTTAGCAGTTGTTTACAAGCGGAAAATGTTAGCTTAATATAAACCGAACAATAAGTTAAAAAAAAGCCACATTAACTACTTAAAATGTAAGAAACAGAAGTTAATATTCAGATAAAAGCGAAAACTGTAAGTAGTTTTCATGATATTCAAATAGATGGTTTTATCACATCATACAGTAACTGAATGAGCCATACAATAAGTTCTTGTACAATAAAGAAAAGTAGTAATAGACAAAAACAGACGATAACGAGTAACACAGAATATATTCTGACTATCATTTTCTTTTTCAACATAACCATTATTATCTTGTCATCTTGTTGTCAAGTTATTCATTATACAATATCCTACACATACTGTGACTACTGAAAGTATATTAAGTAAGAATTATACCTTATCAAACAGATTATTTGAAACAATGACTGACTAATTACAGAGACGCATGTGAACTACTCTACAATAGGATTTGAATAATCGCCAAGAGATTATTAACATCACTAAGTCATCAGATAGAAAATTAGATTCAGAGACTGGAATGAGATTCAATGTACTGAGAACGGTAAATATTTAGACAACAATTATCAGTAAAGCGTGATCCTGTAATAACAGTTGCTACCTCTTAACTCAACATGGACTTATTTTATTTGAATACGTTCCAACGCTTCCTTGAGATCGGAAAATGTTTTGAAACTTAGTACAAACAGCGTAATGGATGAACGGTTGCGCGAATTGTTCCACTGAGTAATGCATGATCTGTTGGCGTAGTAACTGGTTTGATTACTACGTAATCGTCGAGTGTTGGTATGATATCATTTGTTGAACATCGTGGTCACGCCCGCAACGAGATTTCAAACGCACCAAGGCTGATCGCTCACTTGGGCACTTGCCTCACTGCAACTCGACTTATGTCGATAACCAAAATATTATCATTCATTTTATTTGTATCTGCTGTTGCGACATCGTTTAGCAAACCAATCGGTTAAGTCGTTTCTACGTCGTAGATATTATTCTCGGCATATCTTAGTTACTCCACGTGGCTTACCTACATATTTACAAGTTGTTGTGAAATCGAACAAAACATTGATATTTTCCTTCTCCTTCCTGAAATATTTCTTTACAATTCTGTGGCTATAGCGTTATTAAAAATCGGTGTTTGCTGTCTTATTAGGCAAATATTAATGTTTATAAAGTTTGATCATAAGCCTCGGATCTTCATCAATAGATTTAGAACGACCAAAACAAACATTTCGGAATAACTTTTGACCACCATCGGGCCTCAAAAATGTTAGCGGTTTCCTAATACGTTTTGTTAAACTTTATGTCACAATTCATAGTTAGGTGTATGCAAATATCTTATCAACATCCTGCCTCGTGCATGGCATTCAGAGTGGAGTTAGCTGCTAAATATAGTTGGCGACATAATCGTTGATACCGTCGTGTCTCGTTCCACATCTCAATTGTTATTTAATTAATGTCGTCGCCTATATTACTACGGTTTCGGTGTATGATCACATTGCCTTTTGTTTTGGATGTTACAATGACATTTGCTTCTGTTGGTATCTTATGTTTGGCTTATTCATCTTCTTGTAGATAATTTGAAACTGTATAAACTTTCATTCTTGTCTTGTGTAACTGTAAGGTAAATTTCCTTAGTTTATCATACAAAGAAGTTAAAAACAATCTTTGTCGCATATTTGTTTCTACGACATTTATAAGAGCATTACAAAGTGTATTGCACATAAAATCATGAACAAGTACAACTGCGATTGAAGTCAGTAATATTGTTCAGTGTGTAAGTAGGTTTCTGTTATTGTATTTCCTGACGTTAGAAAGTAATCCGATTACGACACCCCATGGAAGTCATTGTTATCTTTAGACTATGGTTCTCAATGCCGTGTGTTGATTCGAGTTATTTGCCAAAACTTACTGCGTACTTAACATGCGTTTCTTGATTTCACGTTAATCTGTATATTCTATTTTTTCTCGTGATACAGACAAAAACGTTGATAGTTATTTGTTTGAAGGAAGTTATTATGTCAAAGTCTATTTGTAGCTTACTTATCTGCCAACATAAATAAGCACTATTGACTTTGACCCGCTGTTTGGTACGGTTCACACAAATGTCCTTGTGTATGTGTTAATGGGTCGTAAGCCGTCGTCTCGTATGATTGGCGGCAGGTTCCGCGTCACGTCATTGGACCACACAAGATGCGCGCGCGCAGGTACCCGCGCCTTACCGGGCGCCCTTTATAGCCGCTGGGAACAGCCTCCCGATTTCAATCGATTGTTCCGATTAATTAATTGTGCCGATTAATTATGTTTGTTCGTGATGTTGTAGGTAGGTACGCTGAAATGTAGTTGTGCACATTTTGGTTTTCTGCAATTAATGTTTTGGTGGATTTGAATTTCATTCAATATTAGGTAAGTAATTCTTCAAACTCATGTGAATATCCGGTATTTTGCGAAATCCTTAAAATAATTCTTAGTCACGGGAATCCGAGACCAAACAACAATTGTTTAAATACAAGAGGTAGGTACTTCTGACGAAGTATATACAGACAGATCCAAAAAGTTTTAATTTTAAAGGGAGCAGGTAGTAAAAACTGTCTTACGGACACCGCTTCGCTGTCGGCATCTATCAAAGTACGAGATACTCCCACGACACTATTTATAAAATATCAAGATATTTTTTAAAGGTTTTACAACTCTTTTTGTTGCACCGTATGTGACTAGTATTTATTTGTTTTTTGCACCGCTTGTTATAATAGAATTGGATGGGCTCGCTCTGGTATGTAATCGGTGTAGGTACTGGTAGGTAGGTACATAACATTTACAATAGAACTACATAATGCATGTTTACGTACTTGAGATCACATTGCAAACTAGCTGCTTCCCATGGGATTAGCGATTTCGCATTTGACACCTGTTACGACGTTCTTGTTGTTAAATGTAGGATTTTAGTCGTTTACTAAAAAAATAAACGGAGCCTGCTAGCATGGGATAATAACAAGTAAGTAGAAATGAAACCTTCTCAAACGAGTTCTAAAACCATTTATTTGGTAACAGAACACATTGAACCCGGTGAATAATGTCTAAATTCCACAGTGAGGCGCATCATCATCATAAGCCACAATAAAATAAAGCACGCTTACTAATCGTTGCAGGTTCAAACCGGCTACAAATGGTAATAAAATAAAGGTACACACATACACGTGAAGTGTCGAAACGCAGTTCTCTCTTTCCGATATAAATAGTGCGAGGCGAGGCGAGGCGAGGCGAGCGCGGCGCACTGACCGACCATCGACAGCGATCCCGATAATCGGGCGAATGTTTGAGTTTCTCTATTTTCAAATCGAGTGACTGCGAGTCCCTAAACGGAAATGGATGTAACGTGCGCGTTTGCGTTGCACGCGCGGCGCGTGTAACTTGCGCGGGGACAGGTTAACGTTCGTGACGCGGATGGTGTGCGGGAAGGGTATCGCGCGCGCGGCTGGTCGTGTGAACGCGCCGCGTTAATTGGCGTGCGGAGTGTCCGGCTGTCTTCGCGCCACGCGCCTGCGCGCGCTGTTCATCTCGCGCCCGTTTATATTTGAATTTAGAACAATAAAATATTATTTTATTACGGATAAAATATAACTTGCCTGTATTTTTATTGGTAACGTATAAAATGCATGAATATGTTTAAAAGCGTTGAGTAACAGTCGGAACTAAGTTCGTCATTAAATAAAACGTGGAGCTTTGGCGGCGTTTATCGCTAAATCAAATGAAATATTAGACAAAAACTGTATGGGTATTTTGGTAAACAGGCACGCTTACAGCGCATCGTTATCAGCAGAATTGTTATCGATGCTGTAAGTCGAACAAGGACGTCGATAGCGCACCGCACTCGTCCTGTTTGGTTACAGCACGTATCGCATAGGTACCATCTGCCATACTTACCTAACCTGTTATCAACACTTTAAAAACAATAGCACCTATCTATCGTTACGTATATTAATAGCATGTACCAAGACACTAAAAAGCTGCGTCATTTGATATGACAAGCATCTTTACCTAAACGTTATGCAGAAACACAACTGAAAAGCTTGATGTTCAAAACATTTTTTGCTATAATATGTTACCTACAAAGTGCCAGACACTTTCTCTTGGTCTCTCTGAAAATAACGTCTTGTAACTTCACTCGTCGAAGTACAGCGGTTCGAAAGTTTACCACTTTTGAGGATGCCTATTCTACTATTTTTAAACATAACCGCTGAGTTTGTATCTGCTGAGAAAACTCAGGAGTTTAGAACCCTTAAGAAAGTTCAGACGTGACCTGTCACCTGTGAGTGTCTTTTTTACGTAAAGTAGTATTTATTTTTCAGACTGCTACACTAAAAAATGGAGTTATGGCTGCTCAAGGTGATGCTAGCCCGGTACTGGTCAAAAGCATCATTTCGAGCACAGAACGCATCAAATACTAAGGAGATCCTTGGGGTGTCCTATGTCCAGCAATAGACGCCTTTCGGCATTAAAAATGATGGTGACTTATTGAGATGTATAGGACATCTCTATTAGTTATTACCTATAAGTTTCCGATTTGATTCAGGCCAGATAATGCATAGAATATTTTAGAGTATAAATTTTTCCTTAAATGCGAAATAAAAAGAAAACTTACGTACCAGAAAAATACTAAAAAAAGCAACTGCAACTATTAGCATACGTATACAACAAAGTTTATTATTCTGTTAGGTCGTTGACCTGTCAAGTTAGGTACTATGTTCTCTTTTGTTCAACCGTAAGTTAATTTGTGTCAGTAACTATGTAGGTTCGTGTTGTATGTTTGCTATTTCTAGTCGGAACCTCTGTCACAATAACCAGTAACTTTAGTACTTTGGCTAAGTCATATTGAAACAATTTGAACTACTTAATACAGGTACAATTATTGAAAGTTGCCCCAATAGCCCAATAATCACATAGGTATCTGTGTGCCGTGGAATATTTTGTCATTCAGTTGCGTTTAGTCAGAATGAAGAAATATATTGAGTACAGACAAAGTGTGTAAGGATTGATGGACGATCTCAGATAGAACATTGGAATATCCGTTCATCCCAGTAGTGCTTAATGCAAATGAAGTATATCTTTTAATTTTCTGTAAATTAGCAAATATTTTATTAGTTAAATGACAGAAAGTTTTGCCTATTTTCCGCATACTTAAAAAAAATCTAAGTAAGTACAGATGATTCGTTGTGGTAAGGCAATAGAGGTCATTGCTTTTTCTCCTAATATATTTTTCGATATTAGGGTAAAAAACAATAACCACTATTGCTTCTTCTCATCTTCTACGATGGGTATCGATCCAGGACAGCTTTATCCCTTTGTTGCCGTTTTTGAAAAATTTAGTAAAATTTTTGCAGTGATGTATAAATAAAAAATATATGCGGTCCGTGACCTTTTTTGCCAAGCTAAACCATGCAGCTACAATAGGGCACGCTATGAATGTGTGCCAAAATTAAAAAAAAACCTTAGAAAATAATACTAGATAATATAGTAGGTAAAGATAACTTTTCGGATGAATTACGTTATCTGATTAGGTAATAGGATTCAATTAGTGCGATTAAGATCATTTCCGTATGTTTCCCTTAACTGTATAAGTGTCTGCAATATGGAAACGAAATACATGTTCTGATAACAATTGTGTGACTTGCTCTTTTTGTTTCCATGCACAGGAATCACGTGGATCAGCAGTTTAGCACTACAAGTAAAGCAGCGCTCTTTTTTTATCTGGGGTGGAAAATGATCAAATAAGTTTTCTCTCTCTGGGTGCAGCGGGAGGCAGAGTCAAACTTTCCCCGACTAAAACCCACCCATGTTCCTTCGGAGGGGCTAGCAGGGTTGATGCCTGCTAGGCTCGGGGGAAAACTTCTAAAAAGAATACTCGTGGTCCTATAACGCGAAAGGTAACTGAAGGAACATAGACGCCCTACAACATAGGTGTGGTTTTAGTCAATAAAATCTGATATGCCCTCACACTCCACCCTTGAGCGGCAGTAGTTACTCCTTGCGTTCCAGCCTCGGTAACTCTTTCGAACGATGCTGCAGCTTTGGATGTAATCCACCCGTCCATACTTTCGATAAGTATCACTAGAAATTAGACTTGGTTGCAAAGTTTAAAAACTGAGAGAGAAAGAAAGAAAACACGTTTATTTGGCACACAGGTACACACAATGAAATAATAATTGTAGAAACTTAACTACTTAATCCTAAATACATCATCATTGTATGTTTCACGGCTGTGCCAAAAAGGTCCTGTTCAGCATAATGCCAGGCCACTATGTAACAATTGTCTGACGCTGGTTTTTATCTGAATCTTATAAGTCTACGGATGTCAGGATGAAAATCTGGATTATTCAGCTCTATAAGATGAATGGATCCAACCACGATTAGGCACCTAGGAGTGTTGCAGATGAGGCGTTGCGATTGATGAAAACCCACAAATATTTCTGGTGATGGCCCACTGTTAAGTTAGGCATCAGACTTGTATAAAGATTTACTTATTGTGAAAACACACACACAAACTTGTATATAGGTACTTATACTAAATCTCTGATCAAAGTGCTTTGTAACAGCAGTAAACAAGCCCTGGAGGTACTCGTGTGCATAAACGGGATTGACATTACGACTCATCCTTCGGAAAGTTCCATTAATAAGGATGACCAAAGGTATCATGTTCGTATATAAAGCTCTACATAGTCTAGCTTTCAACACTAAAGCCCATCTAATCCTGTAATAATGAAAACGAAGTTCGAATAAAAAAGTGGGAAACACAGACGGTAATAACAAAGATATTAAAGTCGATAGATGTAGGTGGTCATGTGGAAAATAACCAAGAACAGCTCCTTTGTATATGTATGTATTGAGTCTGTATGACGCAGCGTCTGGGCGCGATCGGGATACGTACACTGTGGCTGCAGTCACTGCGGACTTCAGTCTTGTTCAGACAGGACACCCATGAAATTCAGTAAGGATGGTACCATTTGAATTTCCTTTGAGTCTCCTTCTAGATTCAATTGTTTTTTATTAACTTGACGATTAGTTACGATGATTTTGAGTGTTGTGTTAGGAGGTCAATTATTTTGTCGTTTTTCAGATAGTGAAACTCAACTGTTTTGTGTGAAATAAAATTCGAAAAGTGAATATTTAGGTCATAAAGCTTACTATAGATAGTACTTCGACGCCTTGGCGTATTTTGGTCTTGTATATTATAAGTTAGCAAACTAATGCAACAAGGATTGGTTTCATAGAAATGGTATGGATATGTTAAAGTATGATTTATTATTTTTGTTTTGTAACAATTTTTATTTTTTATTTTATTTTGAAAACTTACGGCTATTTACTAGCTTAAAACTTAGCACTTAGCACTTAGCTTAGTATGTGTTTACTTCTATAATATAAAAATGAATCGCAAAATGTGTTGGTAAGCGCATAACTCAACAACGCCTGGACCAATTTGGCCAAATCTTTTTTTAAAATGTTCGTTGAAGTTCAAGGATGGTTTTTACGGCGAGAAAAATAGAGTAGGGTAGAGTAGGGTAGAGTAGGGTAGAGTAGGGTAGAGTAGGGTAGAGTAGGGTAGAGTAGGGTAGAGTAGGGTAGAGTAGGGTAGAGTAGGGTAGAGTAGGGTAGAGTAGGGTAGAGTAGGGTAGAGTAGGGTAGAGTAGGGTAGAGTAGGGTAGAGTAGGGTAGAGTAGGGTAGAGTAGGGTAGAGTAGGGTAGAGTAGGGTAGGGTAGGGTAGGGTAGGGTAGGGTAGAGTAGGGTAGAGTAGGGTAGAGTAGGGTAGAGTAGGGTAGAGTAGGGTAGAGTAGGGTAGAGTAGGGTAGAGTAGGGTAGAGTAGGGTAGAGTAGGGTAGAGTAGGGTAGAGTAGGGTAGAGTAGGGTAGAGTAGGGTAGAGTAGGGTAGGGTAGAGTAGCGTAGATTTGGGTAGAGTAGGGTAGAGCGGGAGCGAAGCCGCGGGCAAAAGCTAGTATTTTAATAAAGCTTAAGGCCAATTAAAGATTTTTCTTACTACAAATTAATAACTGTGTTCAAACAATCGGTAGTTTATTACACAATATAAATACAATACAAGCACCGCCAAAAAACTAAATTCATGTTTTGTGTAATTACAGTACATACATACCTACATCTACAATAAAAACAATGCTTATTATTAGAGTTAACTAACAACAACTCTGTAAAAGTGTAGTAAAGAATTAAAAAATAGTTAAAGAAATCAAATGATATAATAGAAAACCAGTAGTTTGAGAAAGGTATGTAAAGTTTTACAAAATAAAATAAAAAAAAAAACAGATTTTTTTAATATAAAAAAAATGCACGTGTATTTCTTTTGTTTAGTGACAACGATTTACAATCACACCAGCACATTGCTGAAGTCCATACTCTGCACAGTGATCTCACAAATACTTGTAGTGAAGTCGGTTTTGTAATCTGTATATTGAGGTATGTTTAAGTTCAGCCGTAGTCGTTCACAGAAAACTGAAGCTATTTATATTGATGCAGCCAATTTTGTACGATTTGTTGTGTTGTGGCGCATCTCTGTGATTCGGCGCTAACTTTTTCATTTGTTTATCCGATGCGTGTTATTCTTACAATATTGTTTTGTGAAATATATCTGTGTTTTTCATGGTATTTTCTGAAGCCTCTGGACTTATATAATTGTTATTAAATCGGTCGATGCATGGTCCGACGACTGGTCGATTTGAGATGAAGGAATTGATTTGACATCGGGCATAGTTTACTTATCTACTTATGATAGATTCATAATATTATACTTAATCCATTGTACACATTGATAAAGATACTTATTGATACGATCAATTACTACTGTAGTAAGCAGAGTCGATATAGCGAGAAGAGTGACAAGATATAATGGAAGAAAAAAATGGATTGCGTCAATCCCATATAACCGGGGACAAAGAAGAATAAAAAAAAGGGTTTTTCGTACTCGAAGGGGAATTGACGGTACCCTGATTAGGCATTTACAAAGCCTCCGTCCGTCCGTTCTTATGTACGTCTGTTGACAGACTAAGTATATATCTTTCAAAAACTTACTGTACCTACAAATTTTCGCATCGCTTGTTTTTCTATAGCCGCTAATAGGTAAATAATATGATTATGCAAGAAATGTTGTGTTAAATGTTGTATTCGGTATATGGTACCTACTGATCCTTGCCTGGGGGCTTACTCTCGAGTTTAATTCCGATCGGTCGACATTGGAATTGTGACGTTAGGTACTCTTGAATTCGATGCTAGGGCCAACCTTTTTGGGAAACTAAGTAAAATGGGGATTGGGCTTGGCGTGTGGTCATGCAATTTTAAACCAATTTCATCGATTTTAAGAGTACCTAAAGTCACAATTCCAATATTGCCCAAGGGCGGGATTTGTCATTGGATGATTTTACCTACCATAAAAAAAAAATATCGACCGATCGGAATTAAACTCGAGAGTAAGCCCCCTGGTCTTTTTAAACTTTAATTCATTTTATTTAATTCTATATCACCACAAAGAATCTCGAAGCGTTAGTAAGTTAGAAAATAAACTATTTTTTTCTTTCTTTTAATTATTGTGAATGTGAGGATACATTGTGGATTGCTTTTTTTTCTTTTCTTTAATGTATGTATGTCTAGAAATTTAAGTATTTTCTATGGCCTATCCAAATGTCCTCTCTTTGGTATTGTTCGTCAAGTCGTTGAACTCCTTAGTAGTCCTAAGTTGAGTTTTGCGAGTGCTGACAAATGCTTGCACTGACTGGACAGGTTAAATCTGTATGGTTCTTTCTTTAAGAGACCATCTCAGACAAATCAGCATGATTCATGTGATTTGACAATTACATATTTACTGGACGGACTTTAAAAGAATGCTCCTTGAGTTTGTTTCTGACGAAAAAAAAATAATGACGTATAAAAGTGTTTTTTAAAACTTATTTGCAAAATAAATATCATTTATCAAATATTAATTATTATTTTTGTCAATTTCCATATTTTTATGGAACATATGATTTCTAATTTCAGGTTTAACTGTAAAAAACACTATTTTTCACATTGATTTTCGCTGAAACGAAACTGCTAGATGAACTAAAAACTACGAGAATTGGCCTTCGGTTGAAATATAGGAATTCAATTTTGTGGACCTTGATAATTAAACATTCAGTTTGCCAAGCTCCATTCCCTATAATAAATAATTTCGTATATGAACAGAAAACTAATATTAGTATTGTGCATGTGTGTAAATGAGCGTCATTGGCGATCGCTACTAGTTGCCGGCTGGCACTTGAAATAAATTTATGATTATTTTGAAGCTTCGTGCCAACGCGTCGTTTGAAGAAGGATGGAGGACCACAATGATGGATGAAAGCTCAATAACTTTGGATATGATAATCGCTATATAATATGCCAAACAATATCTTGTGTGCTGCCAAATCTCGTTATATGACACTGTTTATTTACTTTTGAAGTCGGAAAACGTGTTGATGGGGAAAACTTTCAATGTATTTTCCGGGATAAATTATTGTTTTGTATTTTCTTAATATATAGAAATAGAAGTGGGTCTGTAACTGTATGAAGTGAATATAGAAATTGGATCAATTATAAATTAGTTCTTTCACGATTTGTAGCTTAACCCTTTATTAACCGCCCGGGTCCGATTGGTCCAATGGGTATTTTCCCGTCCTATTCGCCAAGGTTATGTGTTTGCGACTTGGTACTCCATCTCGTTTAGCTCTTCAATGCCCGCAGGTGACAGAAGAACTGACGAGATGATGGCGTATTTGGTCGTAAATTTGCGACCCTGGTGGAATAATCGCGAGTGTTTGTAGGATATATTCGACCTACGCGGTTAAAGGGGAGAAAGAGTTTTCAATCATAAGTATTTGTCGCGGTTTCTAAGTACTTTTTCTAGCCTTTTCTGTCAAATTTTCGCTTTATTGTATCATAAAAATAAAACGGCTATAGATAATACAATATATACAAATCTGAATCACGTAAAAAATACATAATTTTATTATGAAAATATATACCTTCTCCATTTCCACGTATTCATAACACATTTCACACATGAAAGGTGTGCAGTATTGACGGCGCGCAATTCTGTTATAGTTTAACGACGAAGCTGACATTTTGAGCATAAGAAGATCAGCGCCGGATGCGGCAGGAATACGCTCTAATACTCGTGATGTTGAAATGTTGTTGTGAAATAATTTTTTTTTAAAATTCATTTACTAACTACTTCGCTCGCGCGAAAGTAGATTTCACCTTTACAAAGCCCTCACCAAAAAGCTCTTGCGACTAGACAGAGGCAGCCTGCGCCTGGTGGCGGGGACCATCACTGGTCACTGCACACTGAATAAGCACCTTCACACAATAGGCATCACCTGTGCAGAGCATGCTTGGAGGGGAGGAGACAATTGCGCATGTGCTCCTGGACTGCACAGGGATCACTGATACTCGCACACGGACCTTAGGATCCCCAAACTCCCTTATTGACGCCCTGCAAAACCTGAGAGGCCTTATCAGTTTTTGTAGAGAGGTGGGTTGGTTGGAATAAGCGAACTAAAGATTATGGCCGCCATGGCCCACATACAATGGTCCGCATAGAACTAAGTGCGGACACCATACTCAGAAGATAAGATGTAGGTTTCTACATACAAACTTTGGACCTCCATTTCAGCCTCTTAGGCCGTGTTTACGGAGACGCGGCGCGTTGCGCGGCGCGTTGGGCGTTTCGTCGTACATTGCAGCAGCGGGCCGCGTCATCGCTCGCGCAGACACAGACATATGGCAATGTACGACGGACCGCCTGACGCGCCCCGCAACGCGCCGCGTCTCTGTAATTAAGCACTTAGGGGTTAAATTTGGGAAAATCCTTCTTTATTGCTCGCTTACGTCATAAAAGGAAGCCTTGTGCAAAATTTCACGCTCTTAGTCCCAGTAGTGTCGGCTTTGCGTTGATTTGTCAGTCAGTTTTTCTTTTTAGATATTAGAAAAATGATTGTGAGGAAACTAGCATGTCCTAGAACCAAAAATTCGAAGACATGTGACATCCACCAACTCGAACTGGGCCCGTGTGGTTGATTACGGCCCATTCCCTCTCTTTGAGAGGAGGC
Source organism: Leucania comma (assembly GCA_958295575.1). Classification (NCBI taxonomy): domain Eukaryota; kingdom Metazoa; phylum Arthropoda; class Insecta; order Lepidoptera; family Noctuidae; genus Leucania; species Leucania comma. The sequence goes on from OY282466.1 coordinate 18,022,050, forward strand.
CTGTGTCCCAGCAGTGGGAACATTAAAAGGCTGATGATGATGATGATGATTAGAAAAATATTTTCCTTCGTAATTATTTAAGTTTATTAAAGTAGTCGTAATACCTTTGTGGCTCTAAAGTACTCATTCCCATTTAGTAGGAGCAGAGAATAAGTAGAGTAATCGCAATAATATTACTTTGTAAAGGCGAAAGCATGGATGGATGGTATACATGTGTATGTATGTGTGTGTTTTTGCTACTCCTTCGCGTTTCGCAAATTCGGTACACAGGTAGCCCTTATCTTTGAATAGCACACATGATTGGCTTTTTACTGGTTACTTTCTAACAAGTAACTCTAAACTGGCATTCTTTAGTTTCTGCCAATTCCCATGGTACAATAACAAGTGCTTTGGCTTATAGATATGACTCTAAAATACAATTCTTATGTTTGTTTCGTGTTTGGTTAACCGCGATACGAAGGAACTGCTGATAAAATTACTAGTCTTATGCCCAGGAAGACTAAAGGAACTTAGGTTTGCATGTGTGAAAGGTGCCTTGGAAGCCAGGAGGCTTAACACTGCTGAGATGACGGCAAACAGAGATATATGGGAGAAGAAGACTTCTTACGCCGACTGTGATTAGATTGGGATGAGGCCTTCTGAGAACTTTTGCTGCCCTCATCATTGTTCTAGTAGTAGCATTTGCTGCGGAATTGTTCGAAAGAGTCACCATGGCACTAGAACACAAATTGGAGGAAGGAAGGAAAACAAGTGGGTTTTAGTCAGTAAAGGTCTGACATTCCTCTCGCTCCACCTAAAGCGGGAAAAGATATTTGATGATTTTCCTTGACCTCAAAAAAGGAGTAAATAGTTTACAGGTAAGCCAGTAAGAGACGGACATTCCTTCTCGCTCCGTCCGAAGCCGGAAGGGTTATTTAAAGATTTCCCACAAAAAAGGTTAAACTCAATTATCACATTTTACAAACGACCAAAGATTTTTCTTTGATCGTCCGCAGAGCATTGTATTTATACTCATTTATAAACTTAATAATTAATTTATAGTAGATTCTATATCTAATCAAATAATTAGCAATTTGCATTGCTCTAGTAACGTGTGATTAGCAATGAGCATTCACTGGCCCTGTAGGCTCCGTATTGATATATTGTTAATTGTAATATTTAATCCTGCACAAAACTATAGGCACCTACAGGAAAATTGTCGTAAAGAAATTAAAAGTGGTGAATTAAGTGAAAGATCATTGTTTTGTATACTATTTCCAAAAAATCTTTAATAATGACTTAACAGAAGGATTTATTTTCAAGATTATGTTCTTATTATATTCATCTTATTAATGATGTTTTTTTTTTTAAATGGCTGCTTATTTTAAAGATTGAGGTTTTATTATATAAATCTAGTTAATTTATTTTTCCAATCTTAGTGCATATAGTCCATGAATTTGCTTCATGATGTAGTCCCAAATTATTATCGTGGTTTTGCAAGAGGGTTTTTTCTTGGTGAGAAATTATCCAGTGACTTTTCTCGCTCTTGGTCGGAGCGTGAGGGTGTGTCAGACTTTTACTAAATAAAACCCTTTCCTATGTTCCTTCATTGCGTACTATTCCAGTAACAAAATAGGCCACTTGACGGTTGTTAAAGCCGAGTAAAAATCTCACATAAGTAAAATAATGTTACATAACAGGTATTTACCAAGTCACAAACATTGTAGTTTCCTAGCTAATCTTAGTAGGTATAAAAATATGCGACCTTATCAGCTGTTTATCAAAAGAGTAATTTGAAAGAGTTAGTTCCATAAAACGAATTGCATTGTTGGAATTTTTTAGTAACAACTCGATTTTTAAATCAATAAAGGTATGTTGGGATTGCAATCCGGAAAACCGGATCCGGTAATCCGGCAATATTCTGTACTCACTTACAGAAGACATTCAGACCCGGAAAAACAATCTGTACGCCAAAAAAAATATTCGTTGCGTGCCGCAATCGAACCCACGACACGCAGTATTGCAGCCAATCGCTTAACCACAGCGCCAACCGTGTCAATTTAATAATTCAACATCATCATCATCAGCCTTTTAATGTTCCCACTGCTGGGACACAGGCCTCCTCTCTAGGAGAGGGAATGGGCTGTAATCAACCACGCGGGCCCAGTGCGGGTTGGTGGTAATTCATAGTAGACATCTATTCAATAATTAACAATTTGCATTGCTCTAGTAACCTGTGATTAGCAATGAGCGTCCACCGGCCCTACAGGCTCGGCATTAATAGAGAAACTGACGTTTGCTATCGATCGCTCTACAGGGTGAAACGCAAATATTTAGTCATTTGCTATATGCCTGAGCATCGACGCCGAGTGCTAGCCTGTCGGTTTTCTACCGAATGCAATTCGGGGAGTGTGTGTCGAAATTGCATAGCCTAATTCCACCGCGTCCGTTCCATCATCGGCCACAGGCAGCGTACGTACAGCGGTACATAGTGGAGGTGAACATCTCACCTATACGCACAAAACGTTTTCGGAACACATTCATTGTGCGTACAGATTAGGACTGGAGTTCCCTGCCGAAGTCTGTATTTCTTGATGGTCCCGGTGATGGATCTGGGAATCATTAAGTCAAGAGTGAATAGGTTACTTCTAGGTAATTTAGGTGAGTGCGCATCGTCGCTTTCCATCAGGTAAGATAGCGATCAAGCGCGAACCTCAACAAAAAAATGCCTATTGCTTTTGACCACAGAAAGAAACAACAAATTCTTATCCTTTGATAATAAACTATGTGTGGACAGTCAATTTTTTTCCCTTCATTGAAGAAAGATGTTTATTGCCATGGGCAGAAGCAGTATTAAAAATATGACCACCTATACCTGATAAAAAAAATTGTAGGTACTAACCCATAAAAACCTTTTGGATTTGTGGGAAAAATTGAGAGCATTGAATAAAAATTGTTTTACTGAAATATGTAAAGAACGACGGAAATCTTATTCAACATTTTTCTTGGTAACTTATAAAATATTTTAATCAAAAAATAAAATAACCTTAACTAATAAGAACTAACTAAAAGCAATCTAAAGTATGGCGTCGAAAAATTCCTCCGTATCGCTGTCAACTGTTATTGTACCTACTTGAAAGATTGGTGGCACTGCCACACTGAATGGCAATGCTTATCCACTGTCCAAGGTAGCCATTAAATCACGCGAAGTTGTCAACAAGGCGTTTGAAAAGATCATTAAACAATTTGTAAGCATTCATAATATAAGATAAAGTTGACTTGTTAAAGGGTTATTTGTGACCTTAAAATAATTAAGGACATAAAAGTTCGTGTCCTCGCGCGATTAATATCTTAGCGACCGATTTCGCTCGTTACGCGATTGTTAGGTAACTATGACGAAACTGTAAACCCTGCTTGATTTGGAAAATAATGTCTTTGCAATAAACTACGCTGCTTAGATATGGTGAAAATGTTGCTATTTGTGATCAGTTAAATATTAATCGTATAGCTTTATTATCATCATGAAGTACTGGAAAAAGGCCTGGTCCAAGCATCCACAGTTTACCACTCCCGTAGACCTCACTCAAGTCATCAGTTCATGATGTGGAGGCCTTCCAACGCTGGGTCCGGCGTGATATAATGTTGGTGAATCTCAGCGCATATGCAGCAACGTTATCACGTTTTTCTTAGTAATGCATCTGTCAGTAACAAATCAAACGTTCTTAGTAAATAAGTATAGGCATAAAACATCGTTGCATGTGCTTATCGCTTACTACGTGACTATGTTTGAATGCTTACGCAATAGGAAATTTTACACCGTATAGAAAGTAATGATTTCTAATCTTATTGCCATTGCAATCTTAATATGTTCGTCAGATGTACGAACCTTTGCTCAAATAAAGTATTTTCTCGTTAATGTTTGTTGATAAAATTCATGTGCTAAGCGGTGAGCCTTCGCCTACTTATTATAAGTCTGCCTTGCCGTACAAGCGATGCATGCAGTTATTATGCCACATATTTATACACTGTACGTTATATTAATCACGGCTTGTGTTTATGGAAAATACTGGACTGAGAGTTTTCCATAAATACAAAGTGATAGTTTACGTGATGAAAGTGGTCCTGCCCTCGAATATGTTCTTCTATAACTCAAAGGTTTGCTGGGAGAGAACTTATTGCTGGGTTAAGCTCGCCTTTGAACCGGAACTGTCTGTATCTCCATATATTTTGTTATGTTTTTGAATTAAGAAGAAGAAGAATTCAAAACCATAGGGTATTGCAGAATGCTAAATTCAAACTCAAAGCATTTATTCAAAACTAGGAGTTCTACCAGCGGCTCGCCCGCATGATAGTAGAAATTATATAGCCTATGTCACTCAGTGATAAAGAAGCATTCTACTGGTGAAATTTTTTTTAAAATCGGCTCAGTAGGTATAAAAATTTTTGAAAATCGAAAATTTTTGTCTTTATAATATTAGTATAGATAAACCATTAAATGGCATATGAATTGTCAAGAAGACGAAGCTAGTTGCATGTTTCAATGCGTAGACCTTCACGGAGAAGAATTTAGAAGAAACGCTATGGACACTTTGTGGGCGATGAATTATGCCAATAGGAAAATTCTTACATCTCCGTGTATTAGCTGAAGTATTATATGAACGTTCCATCCGGACTACGGAAATGCAAGTTTGCTAGGAGAATAGTATGGTGGCAGTACTTCTTCATACAAGTCTTTTATCGTACTAATCCAATTTATTAACGTAATGACAGACTTGTGGACAGTAGAGTAGAGACATCTTTCCATTTCTGTTAGCTTATTTGCGCTTATTTAATCTATCTTAAACTTATTCGCAATTCCTTTTTTTACTTCTGATTGATTTATCTGGATTAGGGAAGAAAGAAAGGAAAGCATACACAACGACCATTCATTGCGCCAAGACTTTGACTTAGTTCCATACTTGTCTGTAGTCAGATGCTTTATTGAAGAGCAGTGGAATATATGAAAGATTGACATGTAGATTGTAGCGTAATAAATGAATACGTCAACAAGCGTAAACAAATGCAAAACAAACCACAAACTCCTGGAAACATAAAACCGCGAACAAAACAGCGAAAAAAATCCACAGTTGCGGTGATATCGATAATTGAGTTGCGCCCGCGCCGTTATCAGCAACGTGTGTAACAATTAACTATGCTGTTAGAATTGACATGAGTTTTACCTTAACTTCTATAGTTAAGGCTGTTGAGTGAGGAAATACGTTCAATAGGATTTTTATTTGTTTGGTTTCAAGATTTGGCAACGTTATCGAACAAATCACTTTGGAAGTATTAGGTATGTTAATTTAAATCAAGAACTCGGTTGGAACTATCGAAAGAGCCTTTTTAGAAACTCAGAACTTCCCAATTCAGTGGTATCCGCTAAAGTCATGAAAGAAATCGGAATGAGAAAGGAACGGAAGATGAAAATTCGCGAAATAAAGAAGAGGTCAAAGAGAGAGGCAAAAGAGTCATCGGTTGAAAGGATAATAATGTACAGCTATAATGGACGATTTCTCGAATATAATTCTACTTTAATTTCAAACATGATTGAAATGTGCCTTATTAAAAAGTAAGAATAAATGCTACTAACAAATATTTGTGAATACACATCGCAATCGTCCTTAAAGTAAAAAGGGAGCGATCAGTTAGTGAATTTCCGCAGGTTCAACTGAGAAATAAATTCCAGGTTAGGTACCTACAATTCGATAACTACTAAACGTACAATCCAAATCCTGCAGCTCAATGACAAGAAGCCTACCAGGGCGAAAGGTCAGGCTCTGCGGTCATAAACCCATATGCCGAGCCGAGTCATTACCGTCATTATGTCCTTATTTGGAGGTGTATATTGAATAGAAGAGTGCTATAGGCTGAGTTTGTTGATTGATGATCGTGATTATGGAGTTGTAGGCACTGATAATTTTCCCACTGCTGCTGCCAGCTCTCTAGGGAATGGGCCGTAATCCACTGCTTGGGCCCAGTGGATGTCAAAGGTCTTCGAATTTTTAGTTCTAGGACATTTCGGTCTACTCACGATGTTTTCCGTCACCGTTATATATAAATTTTGAGAAAGTATTGTAGAAGACATTGCGTCTTTTTAATAAAGATAATATCCAGTTTCTGTATTGATCTTGTTTCTCCAAGATTTGATTCGTTTTTGTTATTTAGATCAACTAATAATGGATATAAGTATGAAATAACTTGTATGTTATAAAAGTTTGGTAAATAGCATTTCAGAAACCACCAATTTTCTGGTTTAATTTAAAAGCCTGGAACAGCAACAGCAAATATTATTTGGATCGCAATTCTCGGCGGATATAGCAAGACAACAGATATCAAAATGCAAAATTAATTAATTCAACTACTTATAAGCGATTGATTAAACTGACGAATACAATCACAAACGAAGTAAATCCGACATCGTTTAAGTACATAAACATTGGAGAGTGTCGGCGTTTCACCGTTGTCGGCATAACGCGATCTAATTCGAAAGCGATACGCCTTTCACCTTCCGACCGCGTGCGTTATGTCTCGAACAGAATACTTACGTGCGGTGGAGCGATGCTATGACGACGGGATCAGATTGGGAAGAGTTGCTAATTAATATTAGATTACTTACGTATGAAGAAGACTGCGATGGAAGACCATGACAAAGGTCACACGGATCAAGGAAGAATGGTACGAACAACGAATCAAAAGAACTTATATGCAAGCAAGGAAAAAGGATTTCAATATTTACAACGATGAGTATGATGAATTAAATAAAATGAATACTCGTAAGAGGGTTATAAAGCGAGCTTTTATATATCAGCACTTAATGAAGATGTGATTTGAAGAAGATATCATATGAAATCTTTTTCAAATAATTACTTTCGATATGGATAGACTACTATAGTTTTAATTTGGGATATGTATATAGGACTTGACAAGTGAGAATTGAACCAGATACAGTCATTGAAGTCTTACTACATAAATGGTACGACAGTCGACACACATATTTTGCCTATGACTGTATATTAGAACTAGTGACTCTTCCGCACTTCAATAGAATTGGGGTTAATTCTGAATCAGTTGAATCTGTTATCAACTTATTCAATCAGGGTTTCCCACACGATGGCTTGCAACTTATGCTGAATAATAAGAGTGTGATGCATTGTCTTACTTTCACTTTCAGATAAAGGAAATCATTTGTTTGAACACTTTGATCTGGGTTGTGGTCCAATAATATTTTCTTTTGTTTTCTTTCTTTTTGATTACGTTCAATATGCACTTTTCCATTGCAATACAAAGATTTTCTCTCTGACAAGTGTATGAACTTGTCTGTGTTGACTAACACCAGATGATATCCATTCCTAAGTATTTTCTTTATTCAATTTATGCTATTTATACCTTAATTTTCCTGTGACTTTTTTATATTTGTTTTCGGTTACCATATCTTTTTTGTAGTTTTATCTTATTTCTTTTTATTTTTCTGAACATTGCCAATACTGGATGATTTTCAACCCTAAATCCGTCACAGCGGTAAAGCAACTATCAATACAAGATGAACAATATTAGCAACGGAATATTTAAAGTGTTCTAATAATATATGGCGATGGAGCGTAAAGCGCTAATAAATCTGATGTAGGAAGCGTGGGCCGATCAACGTAAGAAGCAATAACTGGACTGAGCTACAACGGAACTTATGTACGTAACGTTATTAAGTATAACAATGAAGATTATTTCTAGGAAGCAGGAACTGTTTTTAGGATAGGTGAGTCATTAGATGACTCTGATGCTATGAAGTCGGATAATTATGGGTGGTTTTTTTGTACTAGGAATTTGTCAACCGATCTATCCAATAATCCATAAATATAAGTCTAAGATTATTTTTATATTTCTTTTAATTATTCTGCACTGCTTCAGAAGAATGTAACTGAATACTTATTTATCAAACGTTATAATGTTCCTACTAAAGGTTACTTACATACAAGGACTATAAAATAGAGGAAAAAGACTCGGAGCAGACTGAGCCATAACTAAGAATATCAATAGGCTGACAGAGACAATAAGAAAACTTAAAGTCAAGTACTAAACAATTATTTATAGTATGTTTTTAGAGCTGCGCAGGCGCTTCCGTAAATACGTTCATAGAATCCATACTCGTATATACGTTAGAAGTACATCGTCTAATTATAACTTGATGTTTGACTTTGACGTCGGTCTCCATGTAACTCATTGTTAGAATATGACACGATTCGTTGGAAATTCGCGTAGGTAGATGCGACGCGTGGAAATTCAATTGACAAGGTCGAAACACTTGAACGTGGGGTTATACCTTACTCAGGTAAATAAAAGAGTCTGAAAACAATAATAAATTTATTTAAAAGGCAATAACGTAACGAAGACGTAGTCTAAAAGACAATAAGGTTAGATAAGGACAAAATGAAAAACGATAGCTAGCTCCAAGAAAAAGAATAACATAGAAAGGAGACGAACCTTCGATCGTTGAAGCATAACTTTGAAGGTTATGAAAAAGAGTAAATAGAATACCTGCAAAAAAAACTGGGCAAGTGCGAGTCGGAGGATTCTGTACAAACTAATTTATGTAAATAGTTCTTTTCCCTAATCGAGTCTCAAAGAGTTTTGCGAATAGAAAAAAGCATTTTTTTGTTGTGACGTAACTATACATTTTCAGTTTTCTTTTTTCCTATACTTGTGCTATAAGACCTTGTTTCATACCAAATTTCAGGGTTTTAAACAAAGGAAAGTGTCCTATGAATTTTGGTTCCCTTGGGAGTGTCGAAATATACCTACATTATTGTTTTTTCGATATAAACGGCCGTATCTTTTTTTTCTTTAACTAAGAAGTTTTTTTTTTTCAGCTTCATAAGACCGCAGGCTTGACCATATGGTTTTAATTTCAACTCGATACCTCTACGCGTTCTCGATATAAAGGGTGTTAACAGACAAACAAACAGACGGACAACAAAGTGATCTTATAAGGGTTCCGTGTTTTCCTTTTGAGGTACGGAACCCTAAAAACAACAACAGTTCCAAAGCTTCTCACTGACAGCTTCACATTAGATCACCTTGTACTGTTAGCTGCTATTACGCACACAAATCATTCAGACAAAATTTATGTGAATGTTTACGAACAATCATCTCTAGACTATACAAAATTATCTTTTCCTGAAATTCTTACCTGTGACCTTGCAAAACTATGCCACTACGTCATAGGAAAATCTTCTGAAAATTTATATAGAAGCTTCATTGAAATTGAGTTTTCCATGCATGAAGTTGCATATTTAACTTGGTGACTCGCTACTAAGCGCTTTCTTTGACATATGGGTTAATTTTCGAGGACATACCTAACCAGATTAGATCAAAAAGATAGAATCCCTCAAAATAGAACAATATGTAGCACTTTAAAAATGTCGACATAAGATAGGTGGACATTGATACATTAAAAGATATTTTTCATTTTTGTTTATATCCTACTCATCAGTCGTCATATTTTCAATGTTGATATATTCAACTGGTATAAAATATTTAATTGTATATTACCAGACTATTTGATAGACTATAGTACGTAATAGAAGCAAAAATAAACTTTTATAGATGTGTTTATTTATGCGATTACAGTTTGCTTAGTAGAAAAACACGGCAGCAACGGTAGGTGATCTTACAGCAAAATTTTCCAATATATACGCAGTTTTAATTTTATTACCATTCAATGTCGTCGAATTTGGGTGACGTAAAACGACAAAGAGCACATGTTGTGTTGGTCGAAACCATAATTACGTTTTCGTAGTTATTAATGAACGTCGCAAGTTTAATCGAAGATATTGGGACACTAAAGCGTCTGATGACCTACAAAACGACGGTTTATTGGCTATTGCCGCTAATCGTTCTTTAAAACGTTGTGCAATGCGTCTCTATTATTAAGGGAACTGGGTTTTGTTGATGAATTTTAAGTTTGTTTTCATGATGATTTACAGGTTTATTAACTTTTGTCAGTTATAAATTGAGCTGTTGTGTAGTAGATCTAATTTTGGAAGTAACGTTTGAGTGAGTTTGATCTTTGGAAAGCTCAAATCTCGATATACAAGTAGCCGCCAAAACTTTCCATGTACGATTTCTAATATACTAACCCCAACATTTACCTAATTTATATAAATCTTCAATATTAATATACAATTTCTCTCAATAACTTTGAGTTGTTTACCTGTAATAAAACTAGGCCCTTAGAATCAAATGAGGTGCGATATAGTAAGGAGCGAGCATCGACTGACTGAGTGAAAGTACACTTTCTTGCCGCCTTGTCTCAGTTGCCGATGACAAACGAACTTACTTCTGCTGGAAGAGACGTTTAGATATTGTGACCCATTCTTAAATGTATTGGTTGAGATTTTGTTGGTGTCTTTAGAAAATTTTGCATCCTTAACATGATCTAGTAAAAAGTTTATATGCGATCAAGGTTAAAAAAAAACCCATAAAGTAGCTAACGATTACCCAAATACCTAGCCCATTTACTTCTTCTATAAGTTCTGTATCTGCATGCAATTTTGAAAATCGTTTTGAAGATTTTAAATAAGCTGGAAAATGTACCAAATTTGGCTTTATTCGTATACGAAAAGTTATGCCATCACTATGATAAACTCTTTTGTTTTCATTTTCTATTAAAACCAGTTTTTTTTTCTTTTAAATGCTGCGTTTAATTACAGGTAATAAATAAATCATCTTGTAGTTATAACTCCGTGTTGTTCACTATAATTGAGCAAAACTCGTGTGACGGTTTTCCCTACGACACTGTACTGTAGGTTAATGTATTGTCGCTTTCTTACCTGCGTCCACGCATCTCTAATTGTAAGACTTCACCCACTAATTTAAATCTCCTACGTATTGGTTTTAGAAAATTTTAAACCGATTGTAGTTCAACGTAATTGCTATGTTTCACTTGTATGACTGGTGTTTTAATTAGTTAGAGAAAACTTTCATGATTTTGTTACGTTTACTTAAGTCGTTAGTGCTTGATAATGTTTGCAGGTGATACAGACGTAACAGCTGCTGTTTTAATGCAAAAGGAGTAATATAAAACAACACTGGACAATTTAAATGAGAGATTGATGAGTGCGACCCGAAATAATAAAGTGCTGGGTTGATTGGTAAATTATTCGGCCACAATAGCCATCAACATAAAAGAGATGTCATTGCTGAAAATAGTATTGATCTGGTAAATTCACAAACAATAAATTAACAAAACTGAGGTCTCTTCGTCGATTGAAGTCCAACAATCATTGGCATGGATTCAAGTACGTACGATGTACTAAATATTTACCTGTCTGCACATATTCAGTGTGAGTCAGCTGAATTCCGTGGTCAACACACCTCGTTCGATCGCTTACTGATTCGTTGCTCCTTTATTTAGACGGTTGATAATGCGAGCAGTACTTTTTTCTGATAGCTGTTTATAATTAGAGTGCTGGTGTTTGGCATACATTTCATTGAATTCGTCACGTTGGCGGGAGACGAGAATGTTTACAAATCGTGGACAGGTTGCCAGGCTATTAATTTTTCACCTTTGTATGTCTTCCCTATCATCGGACGTGCTTTCAGCGTTTGGTTTAGATTTGACATCGTGGACACGAAGAGAAACTTACATACCTACATACTGTGTAAAAATGACAAATTGTAGTTTGACATAAATTCTAATATTCAGCTTCAATTTTCTTTGTAAACGTTCTTTGCTTACGTTTATTTTTACAAATAAATCTGGTGTTTGGGAGTGAAGTTTGACCCCATTCTTATTACAAGGACTTACGAAAAAAAAAACAGTGTTGTTTTTCATTTGTTTTCTCATCGAAAGTTCGTTTCCCTTTATCCGGCTTCCTCGGTGATACTCGAAGCTTGTAAATAGAACAGAAGGAGTGAAGGATTATAGGAGGAATCGATGGACAATGAGGTTATGAGCCGTGAGCCCGAATGGCTCATGCGTCACTGTGTTCGAACTGGATGAGAGATACAAGTTGGTTCAGTAAAAATAAAACCGTCTGGGAAATGGATACGTACTAAACTAATTGAATATGATTAATATTGAAAATAAATCGTCTCGTGTTTATTTATTTTTACAAAGAAAAAACTTTAATAAGAACATCTAAAATTAAAACTAGAGTATACACCCAAACTCTGTCTTTTTAGAACGTTATTTATATGTTCCAAATCCACCGTGCTACTTACAGATTTAATGAGATCGTACGGAAGTATCGGTGTTCCTCTTAGTTTGGTATTCGATCATGTATCGTTGAGAATTTGCGAAGTGTCTGCGTGAATTAGTCACGTTTATATACGCATAAAGTTGTATTACTGTGTATGTATCAACTGTTGAAGACGCGTTGTAATAAGGTCGCGGACGCGGCTGCTTGGCGCCGCAGGTCGACGCCCCCTCCTACTAAGTGAATTATATTGTAATCTTTACATATTTATTATTTTGATCATGATTGTATGGCTGTACAATGTTAATACAGGTCATGTAATGGGTCCTGGATGCTCCTGGTCTGGTTTCTATATCGCATTCAGTTTGATTTATTCAATTTTATTACGTTTGGTCTACATTGGAGTCTAAAACTTTTTGTTTCGCAAAAAAGGAACTTATTTGTGTCTTATATGATACATATTATAAATATTATGCTGAATTATAAAACTGAACCAAGTAGACGACCTTGTAAATATTCTTGTTAGCAAGTTGTTTTACTAATATCAACAGATGCACCGCCGCACATGCTGCGAGGAAAATTTCGTCAACGATACATCTATTTTTTTCTCATGCTCCGATTAAAACGTCTCTCAACGACCTAGTCTGACCGACGGGACATAAATAATCATATTAAAATAACCCGTCTTCCGTCGATTAGAGGTGAGAAATAATATCGCCCACATTATGTCTCCACAATCATTTGCCGACTGATGTATGACCAGCCAACTGAAGAACATCAAAACAGTAGCTTTCATATGTTACACGGCCGTTACATTATTTTTTTCTACATAATTAGCGGTCTTTACATCTATCGCAATGATTAATCTTGAATCGAAGTCGTGTCTCATCTAGAAAAATAATTTACGGAGATTGTTTAGCATTCAAATCTTACGCAACAGTGTAAATGTACGAGGTTTTTGAATTTACAATTTATTTCACTATAAAAATAAATAAATACAACTTCCTGATATACGTGATAAAAATTTATAAAAAAACGCCAATAAATTAAATAACAGCTTATATAATGTCAAAATATGGGACAGAATACAATCGTATAACTATTTGCTTATTCAAAACTAGGCGTGACCGTCCATTGTTATTCTTGGTGGATTGCAAGCTGCTTGCAAATGACATCTTCGTAATCACAAATTGGGTTCCATGACCTGCATGTGTGGAACCCCACTTCCGGCGCAGGCGCGTGCGTCGCGTCGTCGAGATCACTTCCGGCCCGCCACTTGCGCGCGCGCAGCTGATAATGATAAGAAACTGGAGCACCTACGGCTGAGCCGTTTTACCTGTTCATTTATTGCTGTTTGTATGTTTTTTTTCGCGGCAAGCGGAGACGTGTTGGCATCTAAAGACAGGCTGTTAGTATAGTTTACACTTCAACGCTGATTTTATTTTTGTAGGATGAGCAGAAGTACATTTCGAAGCTACCTTCTTATTGCATTGATTATACAAAACCTGGAATCTCGAAAAAAAATCTGCTGGTCAGTACATTTTTGTTCGCCTAACCCTAACTGGTCAAAATGAACTGAACTTGGCTGATATTTTTCGTGATTTCAGGTTTGGTCCCACAGTAAAAGTTTTTTTTTATCATGACTACAATCGTGTTTAAGTGTCGTTCACTAATTACCAGTCACTTTATATATCTAAACTAGCGATCCGCCCCAGCTTCGCACGGGTGCAATGTTAGTATTAAATATATTATGCATGTATTACACATATAAACCTTCCTCTTGAATCATTCTATCTATTAGAAAATCCGCATCAAAATCCGTTGCGTAGTTTTAAAGATCTAAGCATACATAGGGATAGGCCATGGGAAGCGACTTTGTTTTATACTATGTAGTATTATCCCCCCAGAAATATCTATTACCACATTTCCAAATCCAAATAACGTACAAAATACCAAGCGGAAATCTTTACTTACCTGTTACAGTCGGGGTCACGGGTACCTCAAGAGTTCACTTTTTTCGTTTCTATATTATTCAAAACATTATGACTTCTACGTATTACTTGCGCAGGTACCGTCGGCATGACGATGTCGGCCAAAACTCGTGATTATCGACAACATCCTGGAATCATCGAGTTCATGCTAAAGGTGTGAGTCATTGGGAAGCGAGCCTTACGGTAATGACTAATGACTGAGGAGGATCGGTTGCTTCGGTGAGTAATTCACATTTCGGTTTACCACACAGTGCAGTGGGGCTATTCTCAAAGAAAACGCAGCGCTGGCTCAACGACAAACACCCAAATAGGATACATTGGATTGTCAACCTAATATACCTATTCATTGGATTGTTAATTCAATGTAACCTATTTGGATGTTCGTCGTTGCGGCAGCGCTGCGTTTTCTTAGAGAATAGCACCACTGCACACAGTGCAGTATGTAATATGATTCTATTATTGTTTCTTATGCTATTACTTTTTAAAGCCTTAAATAAAAATGTATACACCTTGTCTTAGACATCGACGCACAAACGAGTACCATGGATCCAGTACTTACATGTTTCTGGAAATACCAGTGTTAGAATTTTTCTTTCATTAAAAAACACAATGTAAATAAAACTAGTAGAGTTCAGCTGAAAAAATCGAATTAATTACTTTTTCACAACAAATGTAATTGGACAACTTCAATTACATTTTTAGTGAAAAAGTAATTAATTCGTTGATTCGAATAACGATTTTATACACTTATTATTATTTTTATATTAGGAAAATGCTAACGAAAATTCCACTGGTTCCAGAATCACGTTTGTGTGTCAATTTCTCAGACACAGCGTAGGCGCGCAATGTATAATGGTGATTAACATGTATGGTACCTAGATCTTGATGATTTTATTTTTCCCTGTCATAGTCCCCCTTCACGTCTATATAAACCTAAGTCCTTTTGGTATTCTCAAAGGACTTAGGCTAGGTTAGCCTAGGTTAGGTTAGCTAGGGTAGGTAGGCTAGGTTAAATATTTCTTAGCGAGTTTAAATAGCAGCGCCTTCTAACTATGCTGTAGTTGGATTTCAGTCTCATTGGATTCAGCGGAGGCGAAGACCGTTCTGTGATAATACCAAATACAATCAGCAATGCTAAAGTGATTGTAGCAGGTTATAACACCAATAATTTTGAGTTGCTTTATATTAGACGTCTCTCTACCGGGATCTTAATTATTTTTTAATGTAAAACGATGCATAACTTATTTTTTTAATTTTTCCAAAGATATATTAGGGAAAGGGAAATGACTACTTTTACCATGCTGAAACGAAACGACCCTCAGGCAGACTGGACTCATCTTTTTCCTCATTTCATTTTCAAAATTTTTTACTGACGATTCGGAAAAAAAATCACCGAATTTATTGAACCTGTTTAGTACAGTCAGATAAAAAAAAATACATTTATTACATAAAGAAAAATATTATCTCAAGCCGCCTTAAATTCAGCCTAAAATAGTTTTGGTAACGCTTTTTTTCCCATAATTATCTTTACAACTTTTTAACTGACTGTACTAAATAGTGTGTCCGGATCGTCAACGAAAAAAAGAATGAAGTAAAAATATGTCGATCCGGTCACTTTGTATCCGAATATATTGTGTCCGAATCTAGTCACCTAAATAGATAATTAATATTTTCCGGGTCTTCCCCTCCTTGTTTGATTTTCCGTGTACACTATGTGAAGCGGTGTTATCTTAGCATTTAACTTCCTCTATTGTGGGGCCACATAAGTATGTCAAAACAAATTAAATAGAAAAAAAAAAAACGACAGTAAAATTAGCGTTTAAGGAAAAACTGGCAGAAATTATGAAGTGAGCATTAAAACGACTTTGTGAAAAACAATGACAGAAACGATCTATCTTAAATGTGGAAAAGGATTAGTCCAGTGTGTCTGAGGGTCGTTTCGTTTCAGCATGGCAACAGCAGTCATTGCCCTTTCCCTAGTATGTCTTCGGAAAAACCCAAAAAATAAGTTTTGCATCAATTTACATTAAAAAATAATGAGGATCCCGGTAGAGAGATGTCTAATATAAAACAAAATTGGTTAGTTATTACCATGCTAAAATAAAAATGATAGGTAGGCAAGTACCTATGGTACTGTGGCAATCAAACAGATCATATGCCATAAGGGTAAAGTACAAACTGGCACGTAATAACTTTAAAGATTTAAGTTAAAAAGAAGTTAGGATAAAAAAGGGAGTTTTCGTATTAGATAGAAAGTTTTGATACAGATTGTCAATGATGAAAAAATAGGAAATATATAAAAGTATTTTTATAAGAAATATAAATAATAGCTTCGATTCACAATATAAAAGTTTAATAAACATAAAAGCCATTTGATTTACGCCTTCATCCACCACAGTACCTACAGTACCTAAGCTTCTCATCAATACTAATCACAATTATGGTTTATTACAAATGAAACGTTTTCAATGAATTCTGCCACTCGATGTAAGATTTAACTTGTGTTTAGGGCGCCAGCGTCCTCACTTAACATTTGAACATAATATAACAGTGGTTATAAGACGAGGACAGTTTATTTATAATGTTAAAGATGATCTATTTACTTTATTAAACCAAAATATATATTTTTTGAACTTTAAATATGTATGTATGAATGTTTGTGTGCCTGTGTATTTATGTATGTGTGTGTAAGAGAAAGCGAAACCACGATGAAAACTTGCGTTTATGTCAGTCCATATTTCCACAATTACAAAGATACTTTATTATCTAATATAGGATACGTACTAGAGGTAGTTTTATTGAAGTCTACCAAGAAGATAGACCTAGGTACAGGTCCAATAAAACAATATAAAGATGAGAGAAAACACCATTAATTTACTATCATTAAAGATACTACAACAGTAGGTATATCAAGGAAAATAATATTTATAGGTAACGATGTTGAAATATGATAAAGTAATAATTATTATTGCAGTTATTATTATGAAGATGAAGTGAAGGTAGCACTATAAAATATGATTAAATATCGCAATTGGTTTAGTTGCACAAATCACGATTTCGCGGCCAAAGAAGTGAACATGCGACTTGAGAAAGTAAACGATTTTAATAACTTTACTAATTCGATAAGTTAAGATAGATTGTTAAAATATTCCACAAATATGTAGTTTATTTCAAGTCACTGTTAGTTACTTTTAATTAGTTAAAGGTTTTTTTTTTGTAATTTCAATTTATGTATTAGTTAAGTATAAGAAGGAGGTTACCGTCGAGGCGGTATTAAGACCCGAGCCTTGGCGAGAGTCTTAAGAGAGCCAAGAACGGTAACGATTAATTACTTACGTCGTATGATAAATCATACGACGTTTTTCAATACACTTGAGAAGAAAAATAATTTAGCTAATTGATATTACAACGGTAAAACTAGTATAATTGTTCATAACATGGCGATAAAAAATGAAATCTTTTTTCATAGGCACGCACTAGGCTATGGCTATATGGTCTTTTGATCATATGGCCTAGTCGTCCTTTGTTTTCTAGTGTGAAAAGTTTTTACGTTAATGTCATTCGTAGTGACAATAGATTATGGATGTAACATTTTATAATGTTTTTTGTAGTATTTGATTTAATTTAATTAATACAGCTCATGAACTTCACTCGAAAAAATCACGCCCAAAAACCGCGCGCATCTTAAAATGATGGCCATAGAACACAAACAATTTTTATTTTTTCGTATTCAAAATTTGTTTCGCAAAAAAGAGGTTGAACAAAAAGGTTATAGCTACATTACAGCACTAGTGCGTAATGGCAATCAAAATGTCACAGTTTGGTAACAGTTGCCATTATATACCTAATTATAGTGCAATAAGAGCCACTTTCTGAGCAAGTGTATTGAAAAATATATTATGTATGTATTATACATATGTTTAATACGCGGAAAACGCGGTTTGTTTTTAGATAGAGTGATTCTGATGACACTCTATCTAAAAAAAACCGCATAAAAAATATCCGTTGCGTAGTTTTAAAGATCTAAGCATACATAGGGACAAATAGCGGGAAGCGCCTTCGTTTTATACTGTGTAGTGATAAGTATGGAGGTACCTATATTTTAATACTTATTTAGATATGTCAATTTATATACACTGGATCCTACCCTCCAGTGTGATCTCTCTCTGTACCTTAAAGATTTTCTGAGAGAAAACTCATTGTTGAGTTAAGCTCGCGTTGAATAAGCAAATATATTATGCTTTTTGTGAACAAGAAAGAATTTAGTGTTTTTTTTAGTGGCCAACTGAGAGTAGTGTTAATCACTGCCACTTATGTTTGGTATTGGAGAAGTATCCATTTTTTTTTGTGAATTAATCATGAAAAAAAAAAGTATTTTAAATCATTTAACTAAGTCTATGAAAGAATTATCAAATTATAAAAATATTTTTTTAGTTATATAAACAGGTGCTAGACTGTGATCCCATCTGATGGTAAGCAGTGAAGCAATCAACAAATCTCGACAAATGAAAAAGTTATGGAACTTTAAAATTGTGATTGCACGAATGATCTAGTCAAAGAACATTACCTCTCTACTATCTCGTAAAGTTATATTTATTATAGATATATGTATTATTTTAATTTAATTTATGTATAGTATCTATTTTTGTGTACACTTATTTACTATAATTGATTTAATTTAGATATCATAGTCTATTTTTGTTTTTCCAAATTATTTATACACACTGCGTCTACATCTCTCATCCAACTCTCCTGTCGCAGGTCTGTTGGAAGAAATTTCGCTTGAAATAAGCAGTACCTTTGTACTCTTTTATCTGTATTTGTTTTTCTTGTTGTTAAGTGTTTGTGTGTACATAAATAAATAAATAAATGATTTTGTTTCACGCGTCGCTTCAGTATGTAACGTTTAGTAATTTATGACTGCAAAACAGTTTTAACTTATTTAAGTGATGCTCTACATAACTGTTTCATTCCATTTCGTTAAATATGATATTAAAATCATCATGAAACTTCTCAATTAGGCTTTCTGTATCAGGTGGGAAATCATCCAATGACTTCTCCTGCTCTAGGGCGGACCGGGAAGGCGTGACAGACGTTTACTGACTAAAACCACGCCTGTATCCTTCAGTTGCACTCTGCGTTTTAAGATCACGGGATTCCATTTCAGAAAATTCCTGCGGCCCTAGCGGGCATCGGCCCTGGGCCCTTTCAGTTTGCAAATATCTCTTTGAGGAGCTGAATTCTTTAGGCTGTGTCAGATGATGATGATGATGATGTCAGTTTTGAAATAAAAGTTGTAAAACCTCATGAATATTTGTATATGTATCGCACTCGACCATAAATGTGCACGGGTCTATCACACTGTCAATTATCGATAGACTGTGGTCTCGATTGCGAGGTCTACCTATGTGGAGTAGGCTCTATAAACTTGTCTAGACTTTATCAAAGACTTTCGACTAGCCTAGACCACACCTAAACTATTCAGTTAGTTCAGATCTCCATTATAGTTGGAGTAGATAAAGTACTATTGTATTCATGCGAAGTAGAGTGAAACAGCTAGTTTAGTGTAGGACAAATCCAAGAGTTTAGTACGTAGTGTACTGATCAGATTTTGTTCCATAGATAGGTACTGCAGCCAAACTGTTAAAAAAAAACAAACAATACCGAGAAACACCGACTTTCGAAATTAAAGTTATTTTAATCGTTTTAGTATATTTTAGGGTTCCATACCTCAAAAGGAAAAATTTTATCCTTAATAATTTTATTCCTTATTGAATCACTTTTTTGTCCGTCTGTCTGTTATGACACTTTATCTCGACAACACGTAGAAGTATCGAGTTGAAATTTAAACCATATACTCAGGTCTGCGGCCCTTTAAAGCTGTGAAAAATATCAAATTTATAAGTTAACGAAATAAAAGATACGGCCGTTTATGTAGGGTAAATTTGGCATGAAACAAGGTTTTCTAGTATAAGTATAGGAAAAAATCTGAAAACTAAATTTGTAGTAGTCACAAAAAAAAAAACTTTTTTGCAATGCGGAAAAATCTTTGAAACTCTATTTTGGAATTTAACTGGTTGATTTGATTTCCATAGGTAAAATTTTATGAACCCTCAGTGCGCGAATACGACTCACACTTGCCCGGTTTTTTTTGGTGAAGTCAGTGATTTTTTTTTGTAATAAGTTTTTTTTTTTAAATTGGACTGTATGTCTTTTCTATGAGTACATTTGAATTAAATCTATTTTTGTCAAATTCATAATTATTTTTAAAAGTGTTTTTATAAAGATCTTATCCAGATATATTATGATTGTGTAGTTTGGGGATGAGTTTCGTATCTCAGACTAGAAATATGACAGTCCACGTCATTTTTTTTTAGAATTAGTGGCAGAAAAGAATGCTAAAAGAACCAATAGTTCTGATTTTTTTCATAGCTTACTTTGATAGAAAATATATTGATTTCCATAATATGTAAAAGATAACCAGTATAATAAGCGAGTGTACAAAGGTGTATGACGCAGGTTTTGACAAAATGACGAACAGATAGCGCCATTTACATACGCACATCCGCTTTGCTTATGAAAAGCCGATGGTAATTCATATGACTTCGATATGTATTGAAATATTGTTTACTTGGTATTATCAAATTTTTGTCGCTTCTGTTTAGTAAGATAATTATGATCTATCTGATAAAATATTAGTAGTATATTATTGGGCATTCTATACCACTATCGGCAAGTGCTCGGGCGAGTGCGCCTCGCTGCCGATAGTGGTATAGAATACCCAATAATGAACGATCGACTCGACTGTGTAGTATATTACTGTACTCGCCTGAAGATTATATGAGTTGTACCACTGGCCGCCAGTAGCTAGGCGAGTTCTCCGTGCTGCGGACGATGGTATGGATCATATTGGCATGCGTTTCGTTTTTAGAAACTACTTGATGATTTTGATATGCGCTTCATATGGTGGAAACGACTTGTTGGGTTTTGTAATGCGCTTCAGCATGGAAACGACTTGATGAATTTGGTACTTATTTCAGTATTAGAATCGATTGGTATCATTCTACTCATACAAAGATCGTGCGAGTTATACGACTGCCTGCCAGTAGCTAGGCGAGTTTGCTTCGCTTCGGACAGTAGTGACAAATATCGACATGATCAATGATTAAAATTTAACTTATTCATTTTGACATGCGTTTCGTGGTTAGAAACGACTTGTTGGTTTTTAGAATGCGCTTCAAAGGTGGAAACGACTAGTGATTTGGTCATGCATTTCAGTATTAGAAACGACTTGTTGGTTTTTGTAATGCATTTCGTGGGTCGAAACGACTTGGTGTTTGTGAAATGCGCTTCAATATTAGAAACGACTTGTTGGTTTTTGTAATGCGTTTCGTGGGTCGAAACGACTTGGTGTTTGTGAAATGCGCTTCAATATTAGAAACGACTTGTTGGTTTTTGTAATGCGTTTCGTGGGTCGAAACGACTTGGTGTTTGTGAAATGCGCTTCAATATTAGAAACGACTTGTTGGTTTTTGTAATGCGTTTCGTGGGTCGAAACGACTTGGTGTTTGTGAAATGCGCTTCAATATTAGAAACGACTTGTTGGTTTTTGTAATGCGTTTCGTGGGTCGAAACGACTTGGTCTTTGTGAAATGCGTTTCAATATTAGAAACGACTTGTTAACGCACTGCTTTCTGGATCTGCATAATAAACAAGGTACAAATTATATATTAGGTTTATTTTTCGTAAAACATTGGTTTTTCTCGGAAAATTGTATCTACCGAACGCACGAACTCTTGTAGTTTCTGCCACTGAGATGAATTCGCGTCGGTCTGGAACTTGAGTCGCACAAGCGCCTTCTTCCACAGCTCCTGGGAGTCGGTGTGGCGCGCGTCGTCAGCCTTGTACACCTTGCAGTCGACGTAGTACTCTCCGTTGATGCTCGCTGCTCGCCGCTCGCAGCCTTTGGCGACTCGGTTAACGAAGAATGATGATAGACATGTACTCGATGAATCGTCTTTTGGCACGGTGTCAGTCCCGTAGTTGTTACTGATACCGAATACATCATTATCTGTATTGGTTTTTTTACTGAAACAACAACGAAAGTTTTATTAGTTTATCATACACTTACAGGGTACATTTAACGTTTAGATACAAGCAGAAAAAAAAATACACACTTTTAATTGGTATGGTGAACTAAATTATTGAATAGTTTGTTTACCTCTTACGAATTAAATTCGTTGATGGATGCGACTTGCGTTTCCTATTATCTGCAGACAGCTTGCGGCTGGGAGTCGTTCTCTGGTCTGGGATCGGAGCTTGTTGAAGGTACTCGCACTCAGAGTCAGACCTGAAATAAAGATAAAACAAAATAATAATCAAACACAAATCAAATTATTACAATCACCTACAATGGGTCAGATCTCTAAGCTATGACCTGATCGGAAATATTTTATACTTACATTTTCCACTTATGTCCGTTTGATATACCAGGCTGATGATAGCAGGCGTAGTGACTGTTGGCAGCAGGCAGCGGTTAGATATCAACATTGATAGGATAACTCAGCAAGATCGCAGAGCACTTCTTGAAGATTACTTCCACACTTGTAGACTTCAGTTGGTTTGTACCGAGTACTTCGAAAACATGTAGCTTATAAATCGGAAAACGAACGATAATTCGCTATATTAAAAATGACTGCAACTGTTCATTATAATGTTGCGTAAAACAACATTTTTCCTTAGACGTATTATACTTGTTCAAAAAGTGAACACTAAGGTTCTTTTAGCTAGCACCGAATGACAAGACAGCGAAACGACTTAGGGCTGGCAAAACGTTAACCAGTAGATAGAATAGCAACAACGGTATTAAGGAATATTCTAGCAAGTAATTTAATTATTTAGCAATCTAGAGACAATCATAAGATTAGTATTTATCATGTTATATATCCAAGTTTTACTTGTTATACTTTTATGCTTGAGTAAAGTAAGTACAGGAAATAAGTTGACTTGTAACAGTAACAAATTTTAAATGAACTTTCTCTTCGGTTAGAAACCTATAGGTTTCTAACCTGGTATTCGACATTTTATTTATTTTGTGATAGTGTTCCTATATAGTTTCTGATACTTATCCATACTTTAATATGTATGCGTGCCAACCTTGACTAAAACAGCTTACTGTTGCGAATGCAACTAAGCTGACGAAAAGAAAGAAACAAGGTTACACGTGTAATGTTTTACGCAATAACAATTATTTCAATCAAATATTTTATAAATTTACTAATTAATGGAGTATTCGTTATTGACTAGGTAATCAGTAACGAATACTCCGTTAATTAGTAATGTCGAAAAATAATTTGACATTATCTCAAAGCTACGACGCGTGACGGGGTGTAAATCGTTTAATCATTTAAAAAATATATAGATTTACAGCGAATGTCGAAATAACTAGTTTTATAATCTCGCGAAGCTGTACTTGACGTTTAATATTGCGATCTGAAAACACCCACACGTACATAAAATTGGAACATTTATGTACAACATTAAATAATTTTCAAAAAAGGTAATTATAGAATACGTTTCGTATTTTTATTTAAAATTGTGTTATTTTTTACTAAAAATAGGCACTAACCGATCTTTCTTTTTTTCAGAAATACGTTGATACCTAATCAGATGCAGTGCCTGATGAATAAGTGATCATCAAACCAATAGGCGTATGCAGACTTGCTCCAGATTAAAAAATTCAATAAAGTAATGCAAAAAGGTAATTAAAGAATATGTTTCGTATTTTTGTTTAAAATGTTGTTATTTTTTACTAAAAATAGGTACTAACCGATCTTTCTTTTTTTCAGAAATACCTTGATACCTAATCAGATGCACTGCTTGAAGAACAATTAGTGATCATCAAACCAAAAGGCGTATGCAGACTTGCTCCAGATTCAAAAATTCAATAATTTTGTCACACTACACTAACTTCGATTGTTTATTAGTCGTTATACGTGGGTAAGATCGTTTCGAGTTTAAATTGGATAATAGTTAATATCAAATAGTAAAATAATGCCCCACTGTTTGGTTTGCAATTTATTTGTAGATAATCGTCGATGGTCTGGTCATTTACGTAGTAATATTCATAAAAGTAATGGTGCGACCACTGTTTTTGACAATGTCGCAATTATTAATTCTGCGTTTAAAAAACGAATCGTTAGTTACAAGATCATCGCAACTGGCGAACAAAAAAATAATTTTCCTGAAATGTTTCTTAATAATATTAGTGAACAAGTTAAAACTCTTATAAACCGATCATTATTGAAACATACAGCTCTGAAAATAAATTTTGAACTTTTTTCTTTTTTTCTTATGTTTAAAAATGATCAAAAGGAAATGAAATCGTTCGCCACAAAAAACATTATTATTAATTTTAATTACGATTTTGATTCAATTTATAAAGCAACGGTTGATTTACTGTTAAAGAAAATTGAAGAGTTTCAGGAGAGAGATAGTGGTTGGTCATTTTTGAGCAATTCCCATGTAGAATTAAATATTAATAAATATCAGCCTCTCGGTGGATCTAAATTTATAACTTTACCAAAATGTATAAAAAATAAAAAAGCTTGTTTGAATATTCGTAACAATGATGAGTTTTGCTTTTTATGGTGCGTAGTGGCAGCTCTGTACCCCGCTAACAAACATCCCGACAGAGTTTCATCTTATCCCTACTTCCGGGATGTTTTGAATGTTGATGGTTTAACATTTCCGATAACATTTTCGGATATAGCTGTATTTGAGAAAAATAATCCGTTTTTGAATATTTACGTGTATGGTTTAAAAAATAATAAGACTATCGTTGGACCTTTGTATTCAACATCTAATCAAAAATATAAGAGCATCCATCTATTGTTTTTAGAAAATAATACTAATACTTACTCATTATTGTCTTATCAATGATTTATCTCGTCTAGTCAGAAATCAGATAACTAAACATCATGGTAAACTGTACTTCTGCGAAACGTGCTTATTGTTTTTTCCGACACGCATCCAAATTGAATCACACCTGTGTGGAGGAATTGCTACGGTATTACCAGAAAAAGGAACATTTTTAAAATTCAAAAATTATGATAGAAAACAAAACATTCCTTTCGTCATATATGCTGATTTCGAAACGATACTCGAACCGATTTCCGGCGATGATTTCAACACCGCTAAAACGTCATACTCACATCGACACATTCCGGCCGCATTCGCGTATAATGTAGTGTCATCATTTAACGATAGGGTTGGCGGCTATAGAAGTTATCGTGGAAAAGATTGTGTTTCAAAATTTATACATTTACTAACTGAAGATGCTAAAGCAATACACAGAATTCTAACTAAAAGCGAGCCTATGATATTCACAGAAATAGATGCTCTAGATTTCAAACGCGCTGTTAAGTGCTACCTTTGTGATAATTTACTGTTGACAGATAGAGTAAGGGATCACTGTCATATTACAGGCCGGTACCGAGGTGCAGCACACCGACACTGCAACCTACAAAATAAAGTACCAAAATTCATCCCAATATTTTTTCATAACCTGTCCGGGTACGATTGTCATTTATTTATTAAAAAGTTAGGTGAAATTCCAGGACAAATTAAAATAATACCCAAGACTAAGGAAAAATATATATCGTTTACAAAGTTTATTCCTCTTGCTGATAATGAGTTTATACAAATAAGGTTTTTAGATTCCTTCAACTTTCTAGGAACTAGTTTAGACAAACTTGCTAAAACTTTGCAAGTTGACGATTTTGTTAACCTTAAATCAATTTTTCCCGATGAAGCGCAATTTAGTTTGCTGATTCGTAAAGGTGTGTACCCGTATGACTATATGAAAGACTGGAAATGTTACGAACAAAAGTCATTACCATCTAAATATTATTTCCATAATTATTTGACTAACGAAGGTATTAGCGATGAAGATTATAATCATGCTCAGAATGTTTGGGCTGTTTTCAATATTTCTGACCTAGGCGAGTATACAGATCTATACTTAAAAACAGATGTGCTTTTGTTGACAGACATATTTCAAAATTTTCGGAAAACATGTAAACAATATTACAAACTCGATCCTGCCTTTTACATAACTGCACCCAGTTTATCTTTCGATGCAATGTTACTAAAAACAGGTGTTCAGTTAGAACTGATTTCGGATTTAGCTATCGTCAGAATGATTCAAAGCGGTATACGAGGGGGCTTGTGCATGTGTTCCCATCGGTATGCAAAAGCAAATCACAAATACATGCCAGAACATGATGCATCACAGCCTCAGAGTTTTATAGTATATCTAGACTGTAATAACCTATACGGCTTTAGCATGTGTCAGTATTTACCGTATTCTAGTTTTAGATTTCTTGATGAAAACGAATTAACTAATTTTCGGGTAGAAAATATCGAGAATAACTCTGAGTGGGGCTTTATATTAGAAGTCGATCTTTTTTATCCTGAACATTTACACAAACACCACAATGATTTACCATTTTGCCCTGAGAAATGTATACCTCCAGGAGGTAAAACGAAGAAACTAGTTGCAAATTTGCATAATAAATACAACTACGTAATACATTACGTTCATTTAAAAAAGTGTTTAGAACATGGTTTAATATTACGTAAAGTTCATAAAGCTATTACTTTTAGACAAAGTTCTTATTTAAAACAGTACATAGAATTAAACACTCGATTAAGACAAAAGGCAAAAAGTTCTTTTGAACAAGACTTTTTTAAGTTGTTAAACAATAGTGTTTTTGGCAAAACATTAGAAAATACTGAAAATAGAGTAACCGTTCATTTAGTTAATCAATGGTGCGATCAATCTAATCGAACTAAGAAATTTATATCCTCCGAGAGACTTGTAGCCAATCCCTACTTCCATAGCGCTTCTATTCTAACTGAAAACTTAGTTGCAATACAAATGAAACCTGACCAAATTATTTTAGATAAACCTATTTATATTGGGTTCACTGTATTAGAACTTTCTAAGACACATATGTATGACTTTCATTATAATATTGTAAAACCTTTTTATGAAGATCGAGTGCAGTTGTGTTACACTGATACCGATTCGTTTGTTTATAAAATATTCACGTTTGACTTTTATCAGGACTTGAAGTATAATTTTTTGCAATATTTTGACACCAGTAACTATAATGATAAAAATGATTTTGACATACCAATTATAAACAAAAAAGTTCCAGGTTTGTTCAAAGACGAAATGGGAGGAAAATATATCTCAGATTTTGTTGGTTTGAGATCGAAGCTTTACTCAATAAAAACAGTCGATAAAGTCATTAAAAAAGCAAAAGGAGTAAAATCAAGTGTAATAAGAGACTTAACTATAACAGATTATGAAAATATTTTATTAAATGGTGGAATTATTCGTAGAAAAAATATTATGTTTAAATCTATAAAGCACGAAATATTTACTAAGAGTGTCAACAAAATTGCCTTATCTCGAAATGACGATAAACGCTCAATATCTGTAGATGGAATATCAACGCGAGCCTGGGGCCACTCACTTATTTTAAAGAGCGAAAATGTATTTCAAGATTAAGCTAATTAGTAATAGAGTTCGAATTTGATTTATGTAACCAGTGTAATATAATCTTAATATAGTTCTTAAAAATATACCTAGGTAACTGTTTAATGTATGATAAATAATAATTCTTAGTTGTAAAAACCTAAGTTAATATGAATATATAAATAAAATGTGATTTATTATGACTACTTGTTTAATTTATGTTTTGAAACATCATCTTCCTTTTTTGTAGTTGGTTAAATAAAATGAAACCTGACTAAGATTCAATTTGCAAACATGAAGTGCATGTCGAAACTTGAATCGTTCATTTTTCAGATGTAAAATGTATTTTGTACGTATTACAATAAGACTGATTATACAAATTTCGAAGAGCCATGTTTGTGTCAATTCAATCATAACGCTGATCATACAATACGTAACAGTGCATTACCCTCATAAATGCTTAGTTAACACTTTAATCTGCATTAGGAATTGTTTCGATAGTATTTTTTTTTCTTTTTTTGACCATTTACGAAATAAAACTCGTCTTTAGTACTTGTACTAAGCAGCGCTGTGCTTACCTCGAACATGTCATCGGTAAGTTTCTCAATTTATTTTCATATTGTTTAGTAACTAGTGGATCTGCTATGAATGTTGTAACCCGCTGACAGTTCGTTTATGCATCGCTATATCAACGTCTACGTTTTAGTTTAAACTTAATGAATGTCTATTTTTATTCCAGAATACAGAATCAGAAATTATGTTTAGCCAGTATGCTCAAAATCCTTATGAAGTATTCTCCGAAACGCTTCACAACGAACCCGAGTACAGCAAAAAAGTGATGAAAGAAAAGAAATCAAAACAACGTTGCAGGGACAAGTCGAAGAAGCACAATTCAACTAAATCTTTTGTAATGAGTCGACTACAGCGACGAGGCATCAAACTAATTAAAATATCAGTCATAGATTTAAGCAATAACAATCCGCAAACCAGTGACAGTGACAGTGAGAACGTCATTATAAGTGCGCAATACATTGTTAAAGACGCTATCGACAATGTTATGGACGAAACTGAATCTCTAGTTAAAAAAATTTCTAAATCTTTAATAGATAGTGATTTTTAGTACTTATCTGTTTGCGTATGAAGTTGATTAGGCAAATATTTAGTCCTTATAAATTTGTTTTATTTAATTTTAAAGTACTCGTAGATTATTTTATATAAAGAAGTGTTGGGTGTTTATAAAAATAAAAGAAGTTTTACAATACAAATGGTTTTTTATTTAAGAAAACAATAACCTAAGTAGGTACATATTTATAACTCTAACCACTTTCTTATACATAACACATTTTTAAGAGCACAATGCTTTAAATGTTTTACACAATTTAAATTAGTTCTTCCTTCACAGTATTTTTTATGTAAAATAAAGAAATTAGGACATCCTTCAGTACCAAGGTCTGATACTTTACAGTTCTCACAAAGTTCCTTAACCCACTTAACTTTCTCCAAACCATTAACAACGATTTCCTTATTTTCTAGATAGGGAACGATTATACGACGAAATTCTTTATAGTCGATATACCCTTCGTTCCAATAAATACCTCTGTTTCTTTCTAGCCACTTAACTTGCCGTTTTTCGTCACTTGTTAAGTATTTAAACAAATATGGTGGTTTTATTAAAAATGTTTGGGTATAATCACGGGTAGCAAAAGCTAACTCTTTTATTATAAAATTATTGTACAGGTCTTTAAACCCTTGAACATCTAATATGACGGTATTCGGATTCATGATATTTTCCTGACTGTATTACTTAAAGGTTTATATTCATTAATACAGTCGTTCAATATAAGACAATACGCCGAAGTCTGATCTGGTATTTCCGAATCACTCTCAATTTCCACTCTTACGTCTACAACAGGGCCTGACTTTATATTATCAGCTTGTCTAGAGCAATCGATGACAAATAGTGGCGCCAAATCTTTAAATTGTTTTTCACTTAGTAAGGGCTCCGGTCGACGCCCATAATAAGACTGCTGAAATCTGACGTATTGCTCGTATAATAAAGCGATTCTGTTATTCGCGAAACTCACATTTAGGTTTTCATATGGAAAGTAAGTAGAATTAAGGTACACTTTTACATCACGAACGTGACAATGATCGAACTGAGACATATCAGAACTGCTATTGTTTTTTCTATTTGTCTGTAGTCCCATAATAATGTATCTTGGTTTCTCTATTTGCGAGGATGTTTTGATTGACCAGGTATGTTTAGTAGTTTTAGGTAAAGCCGGATATTCGTACAGATCCCAATTTCTGAATATCATCTGGAGTGGTCGATCTTTTTCTAATAGTTTCAGCAAACTTATTTTTTCTTTGTCAGACACTTTAACGTGCGGTACGCGCCAAATGATTTTATTTATCTGAACGTCTTCTACAATTTCACCGGTGTTAAGTTTTACAGCATTCAGGTTAGTGTTGCTTCGTAGCAATATCAGTTCGTGCCTACAATTGATCACGACTTTCTTGAAATCCTCTGCGAAACCGATGATGTTACAGAGTGGTATAGAAGCAGAAAAATTACCACCATTAATGTTTTTTGTACCATCAATATTCCAGCCCCATGAATTAGATGTCTTTGATTCGTTCTCATTCATTGATATCAACGATTTCATGGTGGTAGTTACGCCAGCATTTTTTATTCTATCAATTTCTACTCCATTCAGCTCGTACCTTATATCTTGAAACAAGTAGAGTAGAGCATTATTCGTGAAATGAACACTAGTGACTTTATCTTTCATATCCTTTTTGCTTACGATAATGGTTCCTTCTAAATACAAGGTACTCGCTGATGGAAGAATGTACAAGTCCTGTTGGTTAATAGGTATACGAATTTCGTCATTTCTATTAAAACTAGTTACATAGGGCTTGTAAGAATGAAATTCAATTCCTTCAACCGTATTATCAGAAGTCGGAGCGGATAAAACGTCTAAGATATTCATTTTAGCAAACCAATCACTTTGAGAAATGCTTTGTTGTCTTTAGTTAATTTTATTTTCTTACAGCGAGCTCTTATTTGGGTGGATGCTTGAGGGGGACTGATATTTTGAATTTGTTGATGCGCATATTTATTGTAGTCAATCATTTTTTGCTTCTCAGGTGCAAATACAGTTGCACTTCTTCACCCCGTAAATTTATTAAGCGGTTATTTATATCAATCAATCGGATATGTATGCAGCTTATGTTGTTTTGGTTGACTGGAAAGTATATTGCGTTTTTTGGAATTTCTATAATTCTATAACCAGGAGGTACGTTAAGTGCAAATTCGTGAATTATGTGACTCGGTTTTCCGTTTGTGTACGAGCCGCTTACAATATCACATTCGATCCTGATCACTGTCGTAGGTAAAATGTTGACTGGAAACTGTGACACGTGCCATTTATTTGGTTCCAAGATCTGCTTATCAAAACCTAATAAATTTCTGATAGTATTCTCTTTATTAAAATTTATGTTTTTTGTACAGAATACAGTAGTTTTTAACGTATTGTTATTGCACTGCAGTTTGATTGATGCATCTTTAATTTTAGATTTTAAGTAATCATTAATATCTTGCAATTCGTAGGTGCCTTCTGGTATTTCAATAACTTCGTTAGAGTCATAATAAAACTTATTATTCGTTTTGTCGATGTTTGGAATAGAATTAAATGTTGAGAAATGCAATAAGGCACACTCATACTGTTCATTTAGTTGCAATGTGTTAGGATAGTACGTAGATAAAGTTGACGAGTTTCCAGTTATTGACAATGTGAATGCAAATGATTGAAATAAAAGAAAATTATAATTTTTATACGTTTTTATTCCAAAAAGTCCTTAGATATTCTAAACATAAGTGCCCACAGTTTTCTGTGTTAAATTTCTGATATCTAGTATAGTTATAAAAAACATTACATTTCTTAAAATATCGCATTAGTTCCAATGGAGGTTTCAAATCCCCAAAGCTATCAAAATATTCACAATAGTGATTAATTTTAACATAAGCTACCCAATGTGTCCCAACATTCTTATAATTATCCAAGTTAACGACACCGCATTCAATCCGTTTTGGCACCCTTGGTAATTGATCCTTCATGTAAACTCCTCGAAAGTAGGGGATGTCACGTGCATACTTTTGTATATCTACATTAGTTAGAGGACGATTAGGTAGCTTATTTCTTAGTTTTTTGAACATTTTATAAATAAACCTTTACCATTTTTATGTGACTTAATGTATAAACCCTTGCCTAACTTTAAAGACTCCATAGCCTTATTGTGTCTTACTGTTTCTTGCAAATTTTGCTGACTAGCTTTGTAATCGTTAACAGTTTTTGCAATACCCGCCGCACCACCAGCTAAAGTACCTAAAGCCGATAAACCAGCAAAAATTGGAATCAAAGGTAGAATTCCTCCAGTTTTTGGTAACGGTATCACTCGCGGTATTCGAATCTTTGAGATTTTTGGAAATATTTTTTTTACCGCTGCGTAAGCAACGTTGATTAATGTTTTGCTATCCTTTGGATTCAGATTCTTGATCGTTGATTTTATTGAACTCAGTTTTTCTCCTTTTCCAGCATCTTTGGACTTAAGTCTTTGTTTAGCCATATTTAATAGTTGTAAATCGGCTTTGTGGCGATTGGTTAAGTCTGTATGGTTTGCATAAGCAATGTCGTGATGCATACAAGCTTCGTCTAGCTTATTTACACCTCGATCACCTCGTTGTAATCGTTTCTGGAGTTTGGTTCCTGGTCCGCAATAATTGTAACCAGGCAAATGAAGTTCAAACGGTAAATTATTAATTAATGTATTAACTAGTTCACCTCCTTGCATTGTCCGAATTGTAATGATGAAAATAGTGCAAAAATAATGTTTATATTAATATTATTTTATCCTACGATTGCAGTTTTGTCAATCCAACTGTTTTCTTCATTGTTTAGACCCAACCATTTTACGAAAATTTTTGATCCTTTTCTTTTTAAAACTCTTTCTATCAAATAAACACCGGGAAAGTTGGATTTTTGAAGTTCTTGCTCGTAAAAAGTTCCCAATATAGCTTGCTTTCGCTGATCTTCTAAATGATATGTAACAGGTATGGTAAAATTAATCTTTTTTATGGTAAATATTTCAGTTGACCAATTAGGTGTATAACCTTTCTCAAACTGGTGTTTGTATTTACTGATCCGAACAAAATCACCCACTTTGAACTTAGGTTTTCTACAAATAGAGGAATGTTTAAATGATTTTCTTATATTTTCTGCTATAATGGACATATTAGCTTTATTCACTTCGATTGGCTTAACTCTAATTGTTCGATGTTTTGTATTGTTATATGTCTTTAATATATCTTGTAACGGTAAATCTAACCATTTATAGTTTCCGTTCAGACTAAAATATTTATATAATTTATTTTTAATAGTTTTAATTAGTCGCTCAACAATAGAAGCTTTTTTGGTAGAAAATGATGAGTAATGGTTAATATTGTATGACTTCATAAGCATCTGAAATGAGTTGTTATAAAACTCTGTTCCCATATCTGTTTGTAAATTATCAGGTTTGCGTTTGCTATTAATTAATATTTTTTTGAATGCATGAGTAACATCAAGTTTATTTTTTGTTTTTAATGGCTCCGTCCAAGCATACTTTGAGAAGCAGTCAATCACTACTAAAATGTAATTGTAACCTTTATTATATTTCTTTAGGTTTTGCATGTCCATCAGATCAGCTTGCCATAAGTCATCGACTCCCTTTAGAATGACAGGACGCCTAAGAAAATTTCTTCGTGCTGCTTTGTGTATTTCATTTACAATTTGCTGCTTTGCCATTACGAAGGTTTTTGAAGTAATTTATCTACCTCTGCCTTAGTATAAAACTTATCTTGCAAATGAGTTAAAATCTCAGGTATCTTTGCTTTTAAAGTAGCCTGAACTGTACCCTTAGCGTCTTTCATGATTTGAGAACGCAATAAACCAATCATATTATTAAATTCTTTTAACATGTTAGCATTTAAATGATCCACATAATCCTTGTTCACAGCATCGTCTGATTCTACCGGATACCGAATTCCTCTCAGTCTTGATGTTTTTAAATCAAAATCTCCGTTTTCTAATTTTAACAATGCATTCTCATTAAACTCAAATAACTCCGAAAAACGCATTCTTTTGTGAATGTAGTGTCCGAATTTGTCTACGTTCATGTCTAGGTGTATTGTATCGAGAAGCTGGTAATAAAATAAACACATTTTAAAATATTTATTTATTTATAACTTTACTTTCACGCAATTCTTCAATGATAGATATAATTTCATTATCTAATCCTGTGTTACCAGCATCTCGAGATGCAATCAATAATTTTAATCTATCCACCAGTTCATTGGGATCGTCCCAATATACAAAATCTACGTTTTTCTTCCACATTTTTGTTAAGGGTAGTCCTTTTCCCTGCGATTGGTGCTCTTGAATTGTACTTCGTAGTTGGAATAGAGGCTTAATAATTTGCAAATATTTTTGTCCTTTATTACTTTTTATTGGTTTACCAGGCTCATAGTCTCGTCGATGTGCATTTGTGTCTAGTAGCATCGACTTATAATGTTTCATATCACTCTCTGTAACCAAGCTTAAATCTACGTTCTTTTTCAACAGCAACTGTTTTAAACCAGGCGTATTTCGGTATTTGCGTCCAGCCACGATGATATACTCATCGCTGATCGTTATACGAGCAGAACCTAACATCAATTTGCCACCCTCTACTCTAACACCAAACGGAATATCTGACAGTGCTTCTGAGGACACTGACCAGGACGACGTATCACATCCCTGCTTGTTTTCAACTAATGATTTATACGAAGAGTCACTTTCGATATCAGATTCAAAATCGTCTTCATTGTTTCCTTTACTAATTGGAACTTCTTTTTGTAAAGTTTTATCGATAAATGGAACTTCGGTTTCTTCATTTTCTATATTATGCAGGA
Organism: Leucania comma; assembly: GCA_958295575.1. Taxonomy (NCBI): domain Eukaryota; kingdom Metazoa; phylum Arthropoda; class Insecta; order Lepidoptera; family Noctuidae; genus Leucania; species Leucania comma. Next base: position 18,056,787 of record OY282466.1, read on the forward strand.
GAGGAGCCTGCTTACTGACATTAGCAATTAGGTTGAGTGGTTCTGTTACCGGCTTGAAAACTGATTCCAGCACTTGCTGATTGTTAATCTCAACATCTCTCATCTTTCGTACTTTCTTCTTAACAGCTTCTGCAGCCTCAACTATTTGTCTTTTCAGTGATTTTTCCATAATAACAAAAAAAGTTCGTGATTGATTATGCGTTGTCTGAAGAAGAATAATAATATCGCGAGGGTACAGGTCTTAAATATTAATATTTTTAATCAAAGACAACAAAAGTGTCAAATTTATTTCTGTAACATCCTTTATTTTTGGAGCAATCTTTATTAATTACTACATAATTGAAGGGTTCACTCCATATTTTTGAACACATTTCACGAAATTCAATCCATGACATATCAGTGTTGACATGTTCTTCATAAATATGTCGTAAATTAATTTCATCTTGTTTAAAAAGTATGATTAAGTTCGCATTGTCTCTTACTAACTGCTTAGGGATTTTACTGTATGTTTGGTTTAGATAAAAACAATCAATGCATTTGTGTCTTCCCATCGCAAAATAATCACGCATGTTACTTTGATTTTCACAAGCAACATCATCAAAAATAATCACGGAGTTGGGTTTTGCGTCCTGAACGCTTAGTACCTCCTCATTTCCCTGATATTTCTGGAGGGAAATACCAGGCACCCGTTGCAAAACTCTTTCTAAAAAAATGTACTTGGGTTGGTGCAGAGTTTTTGAATAAACATAAACATTTTCAAATCTTAATCCGTTTTCGTGTATAAGAAGACCAATTAATAAATTGGTTTTTCCGCAGTTGGACGGACCGCAAATGATACATCGTACTGTGTTAGGCAATAATTCTCCATGACGAAAACTAGTCTTACAAATATCATCGCAGACTGTATTAACATGCAGCGATTGCGGTTGTTTTACAAATTTCATGATTACTGTCGGAAATGAACCGATTGAAAATGAGTGAATGTATATAGAACGTTAACATTTATAAACTTACCTCTTTTGGGTTCCTGGTCATTGATCGAGTCGATTGTTCATTATTGAGCATTCTGTACCACCCTTCAGAGCGATAGCGAGCTCGCAAGATCATTGGTCGTGTACAGTAATGCACTAGAGAGTAAGTAAACGGAGAATCGAGTTGATGGTTGATTTTTCATCGTGCTCCTAAACGCGGCATACTAGCCAGCCGTACGGAAGATAGTGTTAAGAAGCAGGTAACTAGTTATTGGTCGAGTTAATCGTTCCTAATACACGGTCCATCAAACTGTCTCGTTCGAGTGGAGAGTCGAGTAGATTGTCGATTATTGGGCATTCTATACCACTATCGGCAGCGAGGCGCACTCGCCCGAGCACTTGCCGATAGTGGAATAGAATGCCCAATAATATACTACTAATATTTGCTAAATAAGGTAATCTACAATGCTGGTCCAGCTAGAGGAGCTGGACCACTAGGGCTTTCTTTGAAATTTGATGATATTGTATTATTATGTGATAATTTATTACATTTTTGTATTTGAAAACAATAGCTTGGTATAATGTAGAAGCTATGGCAGAAGCACTTTTTTTCACCTACCCGTACTGGGCCCGCGAGGTGGATTACGGCCCATTCCCTCTCCTAGAGAAGAGGCCTGAGTCCCAGTAGTGGGAACATTAAAAAAAGACTGAATATGCTATGCTATGCTACTTTTTCTTTCAAACTTGTGAATGTAGCATATAGCATTTTTTAATATATATATATTTTATATAGATATAACTTTTTTGACATTAAGAGTATGGCAGTTGAGAGTTTGTCATGCTCACCCAAATGACTCGCTGATGGCGGCACTTGTTATTTGGTCATTCAGTTCTCTTCAAAATGGTTGAGCTGAATGGGGCTGATGCACACGTCATGCTTGTGAACGGGCGTCGTCAGTTGAGACTGGTCATGTCTTAGCTGCCAGTGGCTTAATTCAATTTCTATTTTTTTAATTTGTTTTTTTTTTTATTACTTATCTACATTATGCTCACATAATAGACGAAAAAAATATGTAACTAAGATTTATGTAACTCATAAAATAATTTAAAAGAGTGTCCATGGAATTTCTTGCACGTTCTTCTCCATAGAGATCTACGCTTTGGTACGTGCAATTTAGTTTAACTTTCATTTTTTGACTGATCGACATTTTGACAATTCAAAAGTGCCTGTAATTGGTCTATTTGAAATAAAGGTTTTTGATTTAATTGATTTTTGTTCATAGCTTCTACAAAAATATATATCGTCGTCTACAATTTTTGCTTTACTTTTCATTTTCTTTATAGATTTTTTCAAGTTCGATTCGCTATGAAATTGTGGCAAATCGAACCTGATCAGTCGTCAATCTGACATGTGAAGAAACGCTTTCTTTTTAGGTGGAAAATCATCAAGTAACTTCTCTCGCTCTGGGTGGAGCGAAAGAGAGTTTCAGACTAATAGTGTTTTACAGGCTATTAAAACCTACCTGTGTTCCTCCAGCTGCGGTATTTTTTTCGAACAAATCCACAGAAGGAGATTGTTGATGTTAATTTTTTTGTCGGGACATGCGCCACATTACTTCCAACTATAGAAATTATAGAAACTATCCTAAAAGACGAATTCGTTGAATTTGCTGCAAATACGAGTGAGAAATTCTTTTTTCTCTTGTCAAGAGATAAGAGACCCTCCCTCCCTTTGTGTCTATTATCCTAGCTCTGAAATAAGCCATGTTACCTAGCGGTAAGGGTTAGTCTCGCCATGAAGCACAACATTGTCAAATTGTCCAACAACATGTCCCGCGTCACGTCCATGCTTTGTAAAATGTTGGGGGACAAGTTGCGGGACACTGGGCAACGATGCAGCTTCACGTAAATTGTGTGTTGCGCGTCTTTTTGGGGAACTCTTTGTTTTAACATTATGGTGTCTAAATAGTCTGCAGTTACCAACCATTACGTATTGGGCCCACATGGTGGATTACGGCCCATTCCCTGAGGCCTGAGTCCCAGTAGTGAGAACTTTGTAAGGCTGATGCTATGCTATGCTATGCTAGTTTGCAGTTTGAAACTGATGGAAATTAAAGTAAAATTGTCCATGGAGAATGATGCCCGCTCATATCCGGATACTCATCTCCCTATCCACACGGAAAAACAAAACACATGACATTGAGATGTGTAGTCAACTAGCATAGGTACAACCCAATGCTACCCATATTTATTAATACAACTCTACGTCATTGTCATGTAACGAAACAAATTGACGACCTCATTCTATTCTATTCTAAGTTAGTAAGTAAAACTCGTAGAATCCGTGGGCGTCATTTTCATTACGTAAAGATCCTTACTTCGAAATGTCGTCATTCGAGGTAGAAAGATGTTCCGAAAACGTGGATACCTCGATGAAAATCGATTTTCCTCGAGCGATTTTTGTCGGTAACAAGAAGGTTAAGTTATCGATAATAACTTATTTGCGTAAGTATTTTATGAGTAAGTTTTCCTTGACATACGCGTGTACTATGTTATGGGTATGTAAGTTTCGTGTGTGTTATAAATATTGAATGATATGGATGGAACGTGTTGTTTATAGTGCTTGTTCAGCGTTGTTAAGTTATGATAGAGCACTATCATTGATTTTTCATTACTCATACGCTGAAAGTAGGTCTAAAGTTGCCTGAGGAGCGGGTTAAAAGTAATACTTTTCGTCCCTAGGGAGAATCACTTTCAACTGACAGCTGCCAAATTATAAAAAAAAAAACTAGTTCTATCTTCCCATTTCTATTGATCTATGTCTCAACTTTCTATACAGCCAGTCATTTACAGCGCGATGTAAAATTGAAATTAAGAGATAAGTATCTATATATTTTTTTTAATTACATAATTATTTATAATTTACTTTCAATAAATTCTTTAATTCTTTAAAACTAACATAGATATGAGAAATAGTTACCATTTTTCACTGATAAAATGAAAAATGATGGCTGAATAGCCGATCGACCACAAAACAAAAAATGGCGGGAAACTTTTTGTAGAATTTTGTTTATTGGTACTTTACTAAATCTTTGCTGGAAGAAATTTTTTAATTGCACAATAATCAGATTCAGTTAAGGATTCAACGCCTGATTCTTAAGAGAAGAGGTTAAAGCTTTTTACGGCCTAAATCAAAAGAATCATACCTAAAATCATACGACGACCTTTGACGACGACTCAGGTTTTTATTTTTATTTTCTTTTTATTCGTAATGAAAAGCACAGTGTTTACCTCGGGTGAAAGGCTTATTTAGTCCCTCGAATATTAGCGACCTCGCTTCGCTCGGACGCCAAACTTCTTCTCGGGACTAAATAAGTTACTTTCACCCCTAGGGTAACAATGTACTATTATTTGATAGGGGTTATAAGCTGGTTTAACACTTATTACAAACTAGCTGTTATCAGCGGTTTCGCTCGCATGAAAGAAGAAAATTTTCCCAAGGGGACATACTCCCGGCATAATAAAAATATCATTTAAATCCGTTGAGAAAATATCGAGCGTCAAGAAGTAAGAAACACACTCTAGAGTGTATTGCTTTACGATTTTATTAAATTGGACCAATGTTCAATCAATATTATGAAGGCCTTAAGAAAATGCAATCAATAAACTGCAGATTATTGTATTTTTATTTCGATACACATTTTTCAGTTATCCATTGTTTATCATTACGTTAGTTTATCCTGTTAGCTGTATCTTCAGACTAAAACTAATTGAAATGACTCACTATTATACAGGATATCTTGAGGAAAACTTCCATCAATTTTCGTATGCCTTGACTGCCAACACCCATTGGAACAATGTAGGAAAGAAGTTTTCCAGGTCATGTAGGAAAAAAAGTACGATATAAATATTGAATCGTGTGCAATATTAGTAAGCGATCATATCAAGGATCGTGCTTTCGTCACGCGTCGGTCGATTGAGTCATTGCTTGTTGAGTCGGTTTAACTGTGCCAGCGCGACCGTCGCGGAATAGAATCAAGGCTGCACGATATGGATCGGTACGCCGTAAAACACCTGTGTACGCCATCTTGGATCAGTTTTTGGGGGCTTTTGACATTACATTGCGCTTGAGTTCTATAAAGACTGGCAGAGATTTTCAAGCACTTTTATTGACTCAGTAAGGACCGAGCTCAAACCGTCGACGACGATGCATAGACATACGATTGAAGGCAAAACCTTATGGGCCGGCCCGTTAGGGCCACTGGGAATTGCTAAAAAGGAAACCTGTGGCCCTAGAAAGCTATGGGCTGACGGACACAAGTGTTATTTCATCACAACCCTTTCGCTCCAACTTAGAATGGATGATTTTCCACTTAAAAAAAGTGATAGTTATCTATTAGTCTATTACTGAAAAAATGGCTGAGTGGACCGATCATTACCTAGATGACAAATACCCTGAATGATATGCAAAAGCTTGGCCTTACTGACGACGATGCTTACCAGAAAAATGAGTTTAGTTGAAGAATTAAAAAAGCCGGCCTCGCGGAACAGAAAGATGCGAAGGTAAAGAAGAAGAAAAAGTGACAGTTACAATCTTTGCACGCATGCACGATTTGCGCGTGGAGACGCAACGAACAAGTCGCAGCATGGCGGACAGAGTTCCGGCGGGATCTCATAGTGAAATGGCGAGAGCGACCGTCGCAACCCAGTGCTGGGCACGCCACGATTGAGGCGGTAAGTCACTTACATCTAATAAGTGTAGCGTTTCCTCATCATTAGTAGTGTTCCACATTACTGCAGCCAACTGTTTTCTGTTAAGAAAGTATTGCGATAATCTAGTTTTGACAAAAGTTACATAAGGCAGCTTAGGTCGGTACCATAGCATGTTTCTCTTGCTTGCACTTGTAGAACTGGTAGCAGCATCTAGGTGTTGGCTGAAAACTGACCCCAACATACTTCACCGTGTGTGAAATCGGGATCGGAATCCCGGCAGCGGCTGGGGCGAGCGCCCCGTTGCCTCTGCCTGATGCGGTCGGCCTCCTCCTTTGCTAGCATTACTCCTCACTCCGGACCATGGCCTGAACCAAGGCCCAGTGCGGGTTGGTATACCATATTCTTATGAAAAAACCGAGCGTGCGAGTCGGAGTCGCGCAATGAGGGTTCCGTACAAACCTACCTATGAAAATAATTCAATTCCGGAATCTTGAAGTATTTCCGAATCACAAAAAAAGTTTTTTTGGTGAGGTAACTACAAATTTACAGTTTTTGGATTTTATCCTATATTTATGCTATTATACATTTATTTTATATAAATTCGGGATTCAAGGTCAACGGGAAGTGCCCTATGAATTTTGATTCCCTTGAAAGTGTCGAAATATACTTTTTTTTTGCGAAATAAACGTCCGTATTTTGTTTTTTCGTTAACTTACAAGTTTGATTTTTTCACAGCTTCAAGGAACCTTGCAGACCTGAGTATATGGTTTTAATTTCCACTCGATTCCTATATGACTTCTCGAGATAAAGGGTCTGGATAGACAGACGGACAACAAAGTGATCCTATAAGGGTTCCGTATTTTCCTTTTGAGGTACGGAACCCAAAGAATCTTTAAACCTAGGTATGTGTTTTCATTGTATGGAGTTTCTATCATCATCATAATCACTTTACAACAGTTCATAGCTGGATAAAAGCCTCTATAATTACACGTCATTGTTGTTTCGAATCTCAGCAACTCTCTTCCAGCTGCATTGGCATAGCCGCCGCATTATAAAGTTCTTTACTTCATCTAGCCTGAGGGCATCCCACCTTCCTTATGTTCACGGTCTTCAGCGAAATGTAAGTTTTGTAGCTAAAAGTTCCTTTATGAGTGAACATGTAAATCTAAAGAAATACAAAGATCCTTTGCTCAACCCGTGACAGTCACCGCGCGACTTCAGACCTCGACCTAGATTTTATGAAGGATATACTCGAAACTGCCAGAGAAACAGTCAAAATGACGAAAATTTTGCTTTTTAGGACTTGTCATAGTCAGGTAACAATTTTTTTTTATTGAAAATTCTTAACCAAATGTTTATTTAATCAACGATATCATTATATTTTTTTTTTACTTATTATTGTTAATAGGCTCACCGCGTTTGGCCATTATCACACGTAAGCGAAGATGTGGTCGACGATGGGGTACGCTTACCTAGAAGTAACTGATTCATTTTACTATTCGACTCTGGAGAATTTCGGAGAAACTCTCCTTAAATCGGATAGATTTCAGACAAAGGAACACTCCTTTTCTTGAAGTTTGTTAAAAATTAGAAGATTACGTTGAAAAACTCGGTAGAAACAGTAGCTTTTGTTGATTAGCTCGCTCAAACAAGTCTGCTAGCGTCTGACTTTGTCACTTGGCTAGTCTCCCTGTTAATATTTGAAATATGTAGGTAGAAGAGGGTATTTATAGATATTTTCGGCGAGAATCCGGGTGGCGGTCGAGGGTCCCAAGATTTATGGCAAAGCGGGTGAGTCCCATCCAACAGGGATCTTCGAGTGTGGCCCACAAGTTACACGCGAAGGCGGGGGCGGTGGGTGATGAAGAAACGTAGGTCACGTAGACCGTTCTTCAGTACTTAGATACCGGAGAAAAAATGTAATAACAACTTATTTTGTAAACGTATCAACGTATCAACTAAAAGAGTTTAATATATTCGATAGAATGTATATTATTGTTTTCTGGACTGTTGAAATTCATTCCCTCATTTTTTTCTTGCAATAGTTCCGAAAATGCAGCTAAGTCGCGTTTAATCTCAAGTGCTTTTTTATTTTCTAAATAAAACTCTATCCTCTACCTCTTTTCTACAATAAAATAATAATAAAAATAATGTGTATTTATATTATAATAATTGTATGGGCTATAGTTATTTCGGGTTTGGATGTGTTGTGTATGTGAGTTTATGTGTTCATGAACACACCCACGATACTGGAGTAATTCCTAATGTTTGGCTTTTAAAAGAAAAATAAATATTGCCGTTAGCCATTCGCAGCCACATAATACAAATCGCGCCTAACTTAACATCGCGGTTCACTCCTCACTCACACCACGTACCAATCTCGTCTGCCTCACACCCTCTCCAAGTAAGGGCAACTCATCTCGCCGCTCAGTTCACTGCTATCTGCGCCCCAAGATATTTTTCTTTCTATGCTATTGTTGAAAGAAATTGACGACGATTTTTATAAACCTCGTGGTTTACGATTACTTTGTGTCTTTATAATCTCAATGAATTTATTTGCTCATCAGCTATACAATTATGGCGATAGAATAATCTTGACTAAAATAAATAACTAAACACCAAATTCTACTGTTCTTTAAACAGTCAAGCATTTTAGTTCTGCCACAAAAACAGTCGTCTTTATTTAAGAGTACCTACAACAAAGATATGGTTCTAATTGTTATGTCAATACAAAAAACAACAGAATGTCGAGGATAATGCTTCGGAGGTGCGTCGTTAGAACGCCAGTACAAGCTGCTGCCGCACGTGGCATTGGGTCTTTCCGCTCTTTAACAGGTAAACATTTTTTACGACTAAATTACAATTTTGGGAATATTCCAGACGGGTATTGATCGAGTTGTGGATTTCCATTCAAATGTAGCGGATTCCCACATTTTGAAAGAATTTGAACCACCTTGTTACATTCACGAGGTGGTTTTGTGTCGCGCAAGCTTCTTTCTCACACGATGAAGATCACGTTCACAGTTTGCTCTTAAAGTTTTGAAGAGGAATTTAATTCGTTGTCCTTTTATTTGTCTGAACTTCCTTGAAATGCAAGGTGCTAGAGACAATTCGTGATTTTATTATATCAACGTAAGGAGACATATTTTTTGCTACTCCAAAATGACCTCAAGAACACGTGGCTTATCAAGAAAGGACGTCGACACAATAATAAACTAGTCCGTCACACTTGAACATCAATTACGAAAACAAGGCGCCATCGCCTCTTTGTAAATAACCGTAACAGAATAGTTTCCGACGTTTTTTGCATGATAAAGTTCTATCAATCTAACTTGAGGCAAGGACAAAAGGGCTGCGCCATGCTCCGAGACTATAATTTCGACGATTTATAATAAATGCCCATCTTTAAGTTACGGGTGCAACATTCCGATGCCGATTCCCTAATTTGAGGTCCTTTCCTTTCTGTTTTATGTTTTTTGCCGCAAGGGTGGCGGTGTGGCTCCAAAAGGCTTTTTTGCTCGCCTCGACAAAAGGCTGCCCTAACGGTATGTTGCCTGCGCCTGAGCATTATTCTGACGATAGTCCGTCAGCAAGGCTGTTAGGAATGGTTGCCGAGCAAACAGAAATAAATCATAATATTGCGCTTCAATATGCCGCGCAAACATTGTAATTTAAGAATATTTGTTACTTGTTAGCAATCTCATTCAAGTAAACTAAAAATATAAGTACCTACTATGGCTAGGCTAAGGTACATTTTCATGTACACATTTCTGTAGTAAACATTATTTTATACACAATCTTTCTAATAATATGTAATCATATTAAATCATGGGCGTCAGAATTGGTAATGAGATCATTTTTTATTTATTAAATATTTTAATAACACGAAGGTTGTGTCTATAAATTAAAATAGGCATTGTTATTTAGTGATGTATAAAAATAAACCAAGTTGAGATTAATTTATTTACTCTGGGGAAATCGGCTCCGTTCGGCAGCGTTCCCAGAGGAATTGAATCGAGACTAGACGCAGCCATTTTTGATTTTCAGTTCTGACTTCATGACACATACATTTTTGCTAAAAGTGGGCTCGACTTAGAGCCGTGATGAAATTTATTTTTGGAATAAACCTACACATATCTACTATTGTTTTGTTACATATTTCATTTAAGCCGCTTAGGTTTCTTGAAGGGCTGTTTTGTAGCAACGATTTTGTCTATCTCATCGTGTACTAATGAATGAGGGAAAACAGGACAAGTATTTTATAACTCCAAAATAAATAGGTTTATAGATTTTTTTTCTCATAAGAACATTTTAAAGTTCACTTAAAATGAGATCCAAAGAGCTTAAATAACTATTATAAATATTCGCATCTGGTGTGTTGGCGACGTCATATTATACAAGTTTTTTTTTTTTTAATTTCGATTTTAACGTTTTATATTAAAACGACTTCGAAACCTCAATCATCAAGTAAAAAAAATCGATGCAGGCAAATTAGAATCGCTTTCAATTTGATGTGATTGTTATAACTGCTGTAAGAAGAGCTCACCAGATTATATCTTCACCAGAATGTTATTAGATGCATGTTGTACAGAAAACCATCAGCTTTCTCTGCGGTTTCTCCGCCACCCGGTATATGGGAAGGACTGAAATAACTTTATTAGTACACAAATAGAGCCGGAGTGATCGCCCTCTTATTACTATTTTCAGTTTTACACTAAAATAACTACGCACTGTTAAACGTAGACAAAAGTGTAAAGTACCCGGTTACTGTGTACCCAGAGCGGTCATTGTAGGAAGTTGTAATGTGAGGGTAGAGACTTTAATTATAGCCGGTTTGGTTGTTCATTCACGACTTTGTTTCAATTGATCTTGGGTTCTAGGTAAAGTGACGACCAACCAGCGAAAATGTTTGCCAATATGACAAAGTGAAAGGCATTGAACAATGACTACATGACATTTTGTAAGCGCTTGTCAATCTTATTATTTCGAACTTTTTGGTTAATCTTTGACGCTGGTAGAATCCTACTGGGATCCTAATTTGTCCGTGACAATTGAGGCAAAATTATTGTCCTATTCCGTATATCCTTTATCGTAGGATTATACGAGTACCTACATATCTTTGACGGGATGCGGATGCTTGTCATTGGTTTGGCTGCAAATGGATTGTTTGGAACAGTTACCGCGGTCCTAAAACGCAAAAGTGGGAGAGGATTTTTTTTTTTGTCTTTTGATGAACTCACGCATAAAAAAATACGGAGTATAGGTAATTAACTGACTATCAAAGTAGGTAATATATCAGAGATGCTAATAATGTGTAAAATCAATCCGTACTCTTAAAAATCACTTTTTTATATATTTATTATATTCTTTCCTTTTTTATTTTTCTGGCCAGTTGGTCTAGTGGTTAGTATAGCCCTGACTGCTATGCCGGAGGTCGTGGGTTCGATTCCCACCCAAGACAAATGTTTGTGTGATGAGCACGATCATTTGTTCTGTGTCTGGGTGTTATTTATCTATGATATGTATGTATTTAGAAATATATAAGTATGTTTATCAGCTGTCTGGTACCTATAACACAAGCTCTGCTTAGCTTGGGACTAGACGGTGTTGTGTGATAGTTGTGGAATATATTATATTATATTTTCTTTTTTTGTGAGGTAAATGTATGCTAATGCAATTACAATTTACGAACCCCTTTACAAATTATTTTACTGCGTGAACAGCTGTCGTATACAAAGTTAACAAAGTAACTTAAACCTATGAAAGAGTGATGACGTATAAACGGTTTTTCGTCAAAAAACTAGCCTTTTTAGCAAGTTAATATATATCGACAATGGCATTGTGAAGTATAATTGTCTCAACATGTAATGTAAAGGCTGCCATAAAATAAGTACAGTATGTTTGTAAGTAAAGGTATCCGTGTGAATAAACGGTGCAAAAACAGACGCAGCGGGTGTTGCTACAAATTCAGTGGACGCTTGTGACGCTGTGGCGCAAGTTATAAGCGGTAGCGTTTCTGGGAACTGTGAAAACGAGGCGAGTTACTGCGCAGTAGCAAATTTGTGTCTTAGTAGGAGTGTGGGCTGCACACAAATTTCAAAGTCGCCATAAACTTTGAATCGACCTATTATAATATAGGTACCTTTTCGTTGACAAAATGTACTGAATGTTATTGGTTTAGATAATCGTAAGCATTTATTGACTTGGATAATTTGTATTATCATTAGATATTATTATCCTAGTTTTTTTATTGCTTCCATGAGCATAGATATTAGGAATACATTCATTGTGCTTACAGCTGAGGCTCTGTGGAAACACATATATGATAGCTACAACCTGGAGACTTTAGTTAGGAATAATAGGTTACGTTTTGGCAAGCATGCTCTATTATCGACCACATCATCGCCTACCATCAGGTGAGATAGTGGTCAAATGCGGGCCTTACAATAATAATAAAAAAGAGGATCATAGTAAATTAGTCTTTTTTGTTTTCAGTGTAAGATCATTTTGTGTTTGAAAGTATGTATATGCTACCGGCAATCTATATAATCCGGTATTCTATACAATACCTAGGCAATTTATAGAATATTGTTTAAAGTAAGGCTTTTATTTTCAGGTGGTGATAAAAAAATAACCCTAACCTAACCTGTCCGTGTCAGGGTGCTCTAAAATTATATCAACTCCTTCCTTGCGCTCGTTTTTTACACACAATACCGGCTGCGCATTTGGTATTGAATAGAATACCTGAATTATACAGATTGCTGGTAACATATATATAATGATCAATAAAAAATCTCCTTATTTGTTACCAAGCGCACCTTTTGTCACTTACACCAGACAAGTAATAGGCGAAAAAGTCCAACATCCAGTGTTTTAAAACAAGTTAATTAGCAGGCCGATATTGTCAAAATAAGCGATCAGTGACGGACACCCCGTGGTCAAGGGTCGCTGTCATTCTTGTTGCTCCAAAACAATTGCTCTTTCATGCCAAGTTCGTTGTTTTGCCGCCATGCTGACCGGATGGGACGCCCGAGTGTTTAGTAGCGATTTCACTGTTCTATTGAGTGGCATTTGTTATTTTAACCAGCATTCATCAGTCAACTAATACGATTGTGGTGATTTTCTTTTCGTTCACCAAAGTAACAGATTCCACAACAAAAGAATTTCTAAAACAGTCTAATTGAAAATCTGGAGCACGCAGATTGCTTTAAGGGTTAATTTAAGACGTACTTTCCTCAAAAAAAAACCCAAAGATTTAGGGCGCAGTAATTTGATAAATAAATTTTAATTACGAACTGCGACCGCTGCGGTGTCTACCGGAAAAACGAGAGCTAAATAGGGCAGAGAAATGGGAAGCTACCTAATTGTAAATTAAAAAGTTCGTGGAGTTACGACACCACAGTCCACAATGACACCCCACTGACTGCCGGGGGTGGGGACCCCACGCGCCCCCGTCACCCCCGCCGGGGGTGGGAGCAGACACCCGTGGAAAGCGTGTGACATTTTGTTTTAAAATATTGTCCGCACGAATACATTCACGTGGATCATTTTTAATCGTCTCTTTGCTTTTTCTTTTTCGTCCGTTTCGCAAAACAAAAAACGATACACGGCAAAAATGACACATTTCAGCGTTTCCATTTTTTTTTGTTGACTGCGATATGGTTCAGCTTTTTGCATTGTCAAAAAAATAAACTTGGTGCTTTAAGGGGAAATTTTCTGGACGTTGAAAAAAGTTAATATGCCATATTTAAGTCAGCTTGACAAAAGTTAGTATTATAACACGCGCGAGGACAGGGTCTTAATTACCGTGTAGCGATAAGAAGCGCCGGCGCATGGAGCGTGGAAGCTCAACAACTATCAACGTCACCCTAATATCAACGATCACAGAGTGGAAAATGTCTCTCCAGACAAGTTGAACCACCGTCTTTGATTCCAAGTGTACTTTCGTGGTCTGTGTATATTTGGGTAGGCGCACCAAATATTGTCGTGTCAAGGCCGCCGGCTTTCCTCCGGCATTCCGTTCCCGCCGCCCACAGGGATATCTCACGCTCATGTTATGTAACACCTTACCAAGATTCAGTTACAATTGATGTACCTACTGGATGTCGATTGTACGGTCACTCTAGGTATTGCATTGCGGATCGCACCTATTAGGTATTTGAAGTACCTATAGATATTCCGAAATACAAATATTGATGGCAATTTTTTATGAGCAACAAAATTTGCAGGTAATACGGAGACGAGTTTCTTAAGGTCAAATAAAAACTGATTTCTAGTTAAACAATTGCCTGGCGACTTAACTTTGGACTGTTGTAAAAAACTTGACGAAGAAACAAAAGACTATTGAATTTCGAATTGTATTAGATCGCTCCTGTGTTGGTAAAGCTCCGGTGTAAATAAAAGAGACACAATTATCGCTAACGGTATTTGAGTCGGTACGCCTGTTCACACCCTTCGACCCGTGGAGAATCTCATCTCCTCGGTGCGGCGGTGTGGCCACATGGCACGCCGAGCTAGTCACCAACTTATTTAGATTGGTAACATTTTTAAAGTGGATTTCAATAAAAAATCGTGTGTTAATTCTGTAACGTATATTTCAAAAACTGTTCAGCTATGTAAGTACGTATGGCTTATTAATTAAAAAGTCGATAATCGAAAACAAGAAAACACAGAACAAAAAGCGTCAGCCATTTTCTTCTCGAGTGAACTTTGGCGGTTAAATAAATATTTAATTTAATAAATATTTTAAGTAAAATCTCATTAACAATAAATATCTTCCGTTACAACAATCTGCTAAAGTAAAACCAAATTGTCATCGTTGTACCCCATTTCGCGGGAGATTTTCTCCCCGTCCTCCTTGGTCCAGTGTTACGTCGAGTAGGCAACTTGGGGCGGCCAATGCACCTTATTGACTGAGACCGACCGCAGCCGACCTCTCCCGACTCATCCCGACCATTTACGACGATAAGGTTGTCACTACAAGAGTTTAAAGTTATTTGAAAACTTTGTTGTGTTGTCCCTGCGCCCGCCGAATTACTAATTAACTTGAATAGTTCGTTAACTTAGATTAATTGGTTGATTGAGGACAGATTGTCGAAATGATGCGTAAAAATGGGTTAACACTGAAATGATACTGTTGTTTTAAACTATTTAATGTGACCTAATACTTTAATTATAGAAAAGTTATTACAAAAATTGCTTCAGTCTATCAAGAACAGTATCTCACCCACACCACTCAATTCGCTTATAATTCGAGATTCATAGCAGCGGCTTATTCTCATAAAAAGTTGTTCCCTTCAAAACGTAGTAATTTCACAGGGGGTGGGCCACCCCTCCTCCTTCTCCCATCTACTCGGGCTGGCCTTTTAACGTCGGAGATATTGTCTCTTTAGTTAGATCTGTATTTACTACAGTATAAGCAAGATTTGCAGAGAAAATCTCGTATGTTAAGTTACACGTGAGGTATGTGCGCTATGGGATGTAAATGTGGGAGATATCTATTGGTTACATATACTGGGTTTTAATACTGGCTTATTTTGTTGTTTTGTCTTGAAGTTTATCTTCATTTGTCATTGTTGGCAAGGGCCACGGAGATACTTTATTATATTTATTTATTCACTTTATTTTCAGAAGCTAGGAATTACCTACAGATCAATCGAAAATAGGACATATTTTCTACGATTCTCCTTATCTATAGATTCGATGTAATCTGGTAATAAAATAAAATCCAATTACACATTTATTGATTTTCACTGACACCATATTCGCGTGTGTTAAACGGTGTTTAACCTTTAATTGAAGAGTTAAATTAACATTAGATATAAAACAATATTAACTGGTTATGAACCTGTAGCGCCACAACTCATGAATTCAAAACAGCAACCAATAGTAGAAAGTCATGCGACACACGGACGAATTATTTATACAGCTTGGCAGTTTTTATGATTTGAGTGAAGAGGTGGGAGTAGTGATTTGCTGAGCGATCTGGGTATGTCAGTTGTAGGAACACTGGCCGGGATGACAATACATCGACGGTCAATAAGTATACAACATGTAACTGGGATAGGTAATGCACACCCATAAACAAGCTCACGGTGGTAAGTCCCCTTATTGAGGAGTGGCTAGAGCGGCAACACGGCGTCCTCGCCTTCCGCATGACGCAGGTCCTCACCGGGCATAGCAAGTTCGGGAGGTTCTTGCACCGAATTCGTGCGGAAGAAACGCCTGGGTGTCACCATTGCATGGAACGCCCGGAGATCAAAAAAAAAAAAAAAATTCCAAGGGAATGTTTCCTTGTTCTCAGGAATATGTATTCTTGAAAATGAAATGAAAATGTGAATGAAATGAACTGTACCATGAAAAGAACCATTTGTAGTCTATTGAGGCATCACTGGCCAGGTTGTACAAAACACCGACGGTCAAAAGGGGTTATGGGTAACTTTTGCTTGCACTTCCCTGCTGGTACAAGCACCTTTGGACTTTGGTTCTCATTTCTGGTTTAATTGTTTTCTTTTACTGACTATAATAGGTAAACCTAAATTTTTGCAAAAAAATGAATATCATCATCATCATACCCAGATGTTCTTTGGGCTAAAGACCAAATGACCAGATATCTAAATGATTGCAAAACTAAATTTGAAGTAAAAAATTGAATCACTGTTATTGATTAAAGTAAAACGGGCGTAAATCAGACAAGGTCATCTGTCCAAAGGATTTAGTCTTAAAATTGAAAACTTGAACATTGCTGATAGTACCTAATAGAGAATATGCAAGGAAAAAATATTTGTTATCTAACCATTTTGTCAATAAATATACTGAAATAGAATATTTACTGTATTTTTTTTTTTATATTAAAGTCATAAAAGAAGAAAACAAGTAACGAGATAAAACAATTTATAAGATATATGTCTGTCTGTCTCGCCACGACGCCTTTTTCTATAATGACCGTACGGGCGCAATGTAATTTGACGTCACGGTTCATATTGGACTTCTCTCTCTTATTAATTATCAGCTTTAAAGTTACACTATCTTCGTTGTTGATGAAAATATGTAAAAATACTGTAATACTTGTTTATTAAAGCTTAAATATTATTTAATTTAGCAACTAGAAAATTGCATGTATATTCCCTATTATAATTGGTTGAAAATTCTCTAATACCAATTGGTTGACATAACGTCAGCTTTTCAATGGAGTTGGAGGAGATGGTTTTAGTTTCTGAGCTTTGCGATCTCTTCCCGTGGCTATTGTTCTGTATCGTGCCGTTACCTGTGATTTTGACAATAGCTACTGATTTTTAAAGGCATCCTGGCAAGTTACAACGAGCAATATGAATACTGTGTGTTAAAAATAAAATAAAATTTAGGAAAAGTTGTAAATATGAGTACTACGTCAAACTTTATGGTCTTTAATAAGCAATATTATAAGTCTCAGGGGACACAAATAAAGAAAACTCAAGCTAAAGTAAACAAGTTTCCATTCCAAATCTTTGTGTATGGAATACAAGAAGATTTGAAGCACCATATGCACTAAATGATTTAGAAACACATTAATTGTACGGCTAATAAGTGGAATCTGTGTTTTCTGTGTGTTAAGTGGAATTAGCTATAATTTGGGGTTCTTTATGTCAAGAGTATACACCGTTAAATTTTAGTCGTTTTAATCCCGCGAAGGGTCGATTCGGTACATGAAATACTATCGATTTGTAAAGAGAAAATTAAAAATAAAACAATTTTTTTTTAAACTAATTAATTTACGCATGAACGAAATTAATTTCTTTTTTGACCAAAATTTAACGGCGTATAGGTCACTTTTTATAGACAAACGTATTCCATCGTCGCTTAGAATCAGATGAG
Source organism: Leucania comma (assembly GCA_958295575.1). Lineage (NCBI taxonomy): Eukaryota > Metazoa > Arthropoda > Insecta > Lepidoptera > Noctuidae > Leucania > Leucania comma. The sequence goes on from OY282466.1 coordinate 18,074,324, forward strand.
ATAGAGGTCAAACGCGAGCCAATTAGTAATTAAATATGCCCAAGTTTTTTTTTATTGACATAAACTAGGGCTTGATTGCGATCCTACCTGATGGTAATCAGAGATGCAATCGTTGTTGATGAGGTGCACTAGTTTATAGAGCCTATTTACGTTATAGACACCTAAACTATAATAAATAAAATTCATTTATTTCAGGTTTGGTTTCATGCTTCATAACCCATATCATAATCATCATTCACATTTAGAATAACATAAATACATTGAAATAAAAAACTACTAATTAAAGTTAAGTTTAAGTTTATGTTACTTACTATAAAGTGTTAGTTTTAGTCCCTGCTTTCGCATTTTCAACCCGAACTCTTTTCAGCTTCACAGCAGATTCAGATTCAGTGTCCACATCCCACATCATCCAACAAATCCGATATTTGTGCGCACAGTGTGTAGTCAGCCTTCACAAAGGACGAGTCTGGTCGAATTTTATTGACCTCGGAGTTCATGACTTTATACCCGTTAGAAAAAGGTTGTGCTAGTAGTGGGGGTATCGTCTACAGAGGAGACGCATAAGTTACTTTTATATTACGAGTGCAGCTCTGCACGCCCTTTGACCTTGACTATCTTTGCAAAGGAATCAAGATCGTTTTGAGGATCGAGTAAGGTCATCTTGACCTGGTGTTGAAGTTTGGTTCCAAAATAGTAGATCGAGCATTAGTAATTTCAAGTACGTAGGCTTACTTTTCATTTGATCTTTGCTACTAAATAAACTAGAGATAGAAGTTCGTCATTTAAAAATGGAACAGTTTTGTTTATTTTAAATTTTGAAGACCATAATCTAAGGGATTATTGGTTTTTTTTTGTGTTTATAAAAAAATATCCAGCCAGGATTTAAATATCTACTTAGGTAAGTCAATGTTGTCAAACTTTGCGGATCAATCGATCTACGTGGGAACAAACGATGTTCGCAAGTAGCATGTTTAGTTATCCTTTTTATTGTTTTATAATTCACAGCCACCTAACCCAAGCCTGCTAGGGTTCAAAATAAGGTTCTGCAGAAAGTTCGTTCGGTTCCCACGGGAAGTCGTGGTTTATTCTTAGTCAGGGACCACACGACGGTATCCCAGATCTGTTGCACAATTATATGCGAAATATTTGTTCGAAACTTTGAAGTATGTCTAAACTTGAATGAGGTGGTAAAATTGATTGTTTGTTTATAGTGTGGTAAAGATTATTTAAGTGATATACTGACCTTTAGTTGCACTGTCGTGGAAAAATGTAAGGCTTCTGAGAATCTGACTCCGAGAGCGAAGCCGGGAGAATAAGCTAGTGGTTTATGTGATGCTGACGCTAACCCTTCAAAGGTCGCAAAGACGAGAACAAGTGAAACTCTTACAAATTTAATTAAACGCCCAATTTATAATTAAGATGAGGCGCGTCTCAAAGTAAAATATTTCTAACTTAAACAAGTTTATATCTCGGCTCAGTGGAACAGTTTGGATAATTTTAATCTTCACTAATCAGCGAATCGTTTGAAATGTTAAGCTTACGTTTAGTGGATCAGTTGTCTATCATCAGTCGATAACTTAATTCCACATTAATATCTTTATCAAAATAATTGACTACATATTAAACTGACAGTTATTATCAAAAGGTGACATGATTATCAAAATGTAACATGATTATCAAAATGTAACAAGATTATCAATAAACAAATCATATCACTACGTCACAACAACCAAATGTCAAAACTGTCATGTCAGTTAACGGAAGCCTATTCAAATTAACACCAAATAAAGTCATTTAAACGTTTAAAAATCACGTTGGTTAACTTTTAAATCTGTCCCGAAGCTGGTAATACGTTATTGATATTTGTGAAAAGCCTGGATAATAATATTTGTATATTACTTCCCAATGTAAATTGACCCGATTGGCTTCCCGCGTTAAGTGTAAAGGGGAGCAGAGAGGGGGATGATTGTGTTTGGGCAGGGGTCAGGGTATTCTGGACACGTTATAGTGGTGTCCACAATGGATGGAGTGGTAGGGTCGCGCCACAATGAGCCCTGCCGCGTAATTGTTAAACTGAACAGGGGTTGAGCGCCCTGTCAACTGTTCCGTCACAGAATAAGTAATTGAGAATGTTTGGAGATTTTCTGCCTACAACCTGGTTAATTAACCAGCTTTTGTAGGTAACTTACTGTTTCAAATATCATGTTTAGGTCTTATTTAATCTAATTCACTTCTATTTATACTTTTTTTACGTTTGTGAGTGAAGGAAATCTCATAAAAATAATCATGGTTCAAAATGAGTGTTGTCGATGTTATCGATACATGATCTTTGACATCACTAATAGCGACATCAGTGTGCCGTTTCATTCATGGAGCCGGTTTAGTTAGCAAGTTGAACTGCGTTAAATTATGGTCGCGTGAATAAAAATTATAATGTTTTTGCTAATAATTATCTGTTATTATGTGTGTTTACTTACAGTTTAAATCAAAATATGGTGTGAAAACATGAAATCCATTATTTATTATTAGTTGTAAACAATTCACTATGCTTATTTAAAACTTTTGATACAATTTACGATGTAGAAATAATTTCCATTAAGTCATTATTCACCAACACGCAATTTGCGAATCTTGCTATAAACTAAACAATTCTCATCGGCACAATAGATGTTAAACAATAAACGAAATACCTAAGTGCTAATATTTTAATTAAACAATGGCGCCGCCATTACTTGTGAAGATGGTAATAAACTTTATCGTTACCTTTTTAAATCTCGAGCGAGCCGAGTGGCCCGATACCGATCACAAACTCCCGCTCAACAATACACTTCATCCCTTATTAATTATTTTATTGTAAGCATAAAGGATGTCGTAATCGTCAGAATAATAATATCATCGTGCCGCATAAAGAACCCCAAGTAGCGACAACACAAGCGTAAAAATGACACGCCGTGCCACCAATATGTTTGTGTGTAATATTAGATTTATTCGACTGGGTCACGCATACAAGCGTAGGCAGGCTACCCCGAGCGGGAGCGCTCGCGGGGTGCGCTCGGTGCCGGTGTGGGGGCACAACACTAGCACAGCGCAGGGCTGCGCCCGCCAGATGCTCACGCACACAGGCGCGCCGCGAAAGGGAAAGCTACACTGTGTAAACAAATCGCGGGAGCGAGTGCCGTCCCTCTCGGTTACAAAGCCCAAAGCCCGTGTGTGTCACATCATTGTGTGCTGTCGACGCGATCCGACGTAGATCGTTCTGTGAAATTGCCAGGTAATAGGCCGAGGGACTATAGCATTACACTTACTTATCGGTGGGTTTAGACGCTCAACGGCCTAATCGAATTGAATATAGGCGACGTATTGACTTTTTGAATGTTTAAAGGATTGAGTGAGACCCAGTTGTTTGAAAATGAATTGATTTAGGTACTTTGGGTTTGTTTAGTAAATAAATTATTTTCAGCACACCTTACTTTGTTTCTATTACTTGTATCTACTATAAACACATTTTCTATGCAAACAAATAAAACATAATATATTGTAAGGAAGTACGTGAGTTCAAGTTACAAGATATTTAAAAATCATAAATCTGATACAAAAAAAAAATACAAAAAAATCTCCGAAATTAACCAACAAAAAACTCTCAAAACATCCGTAATTTGAGAAGAAAGAAGCTCAGTTATGATTAGGTGACGTAAATATTGATACAGTGGATGTTTGGTCGAAGTGTCACGGCGTGGCGCGCCGCTCCGGGCGTGACGACAGAGATTAGAATTGATCCGAGTAAGACGCCAGCGGAGCCCGACTCGACACCTATTCGTGTATACGTTATTGCCGTCTGAGCAATGCCACCCCTGAATTAAGTGGCGTACGCTCCGTCATTCGACTAGTGATGTGCCGTTACAAGGACTCATTGTATCGATAGTTTACTATGGTTTATCTTTTGACGTTATTGTTTAATTTTAGTTTTAATTAGTATAGTGTATATAAAAAGTATTATGGATATTTTTAATATTATACTTAGAAAGAAAAAGGTTTAACAGACAGTGATATTGAAAACCATAAATTTGATTGAATGTTGACATCAAAGTATTTGCTCAAATTGGCATCTCTTGCCAATGAAACTATATTCAGTTTATAAAAGTTTACAATAATTATTACGTTCAAAGTTAATGAATTGTAAACTGTACACCTAATGGTTAAAATAACATTAAATATTAAAATAATCGTCAAACATCCCGATGAGCACCGCAACAGGCTCGCGAATTATGACTATGGTATTTATTATTAATTCAGAATCGTCCCGAAATTTATTATGGGTCGGCGAAACGAGACAAAACATACTATCGATACGTACTAATGAGAGAGACAGAAGACGGTTAAATGAGGGGGTGTCGTAAATAAATTTTTGCGCTTACGTTTCAAAGATCTTTAATCAAGGGCTGTGTTTTCGTGAACGAGACTTTGTTTTCTTTGTGGTAGAGTTTATTATCGTTTGATGTGCAGAAGCTAAAGAACAATGTGGTAGTCTAGAAAGAGGAAACGGATTACGAGCGAGTGTCGGAAGCTTTCACTGTATTTAACGTAGATTACAATACTTTTTCGATATTATGTTTACATAAGTGTTGATTGTTTTGTTGATTAATTTGTTAATTACTGGTTTATGTGCTGCAATAAAACCACCCATAAAAGCAGATTTAATGGGCTCAAGTTGCTTTATTCGACAGATTTTTTTATTTATTATCTAATTAAGGTACACGAGCTTGTGATTAAAAGCAGAGCGGTATTTTCAGTAGGTGTTGTTGTTTTTTTTTTTTAAATTCCCACCGATCTAAACAGTTTCAGAAAATTTAAGTAAGGTATACTATCAAACTGAAGTGCTTGATTAAAATAGGGGTTGATTTCTGAATCAAGAATTTTGACCTAAACCTTAAAACTTTAGCATTGTAGTATGCTAAAGTTTTTAGGATAAATAGTAATAATAAAAACTTTTATTTGCTGACCTCATAACAGTTTTCACTTATGCATACTAATTATTAAAAAAAAAACCAAATTCTGAAATCTAAACTTTTAATAAATATGATTTTTAGCAACCACTATGGGAGGCCCATATTAAAAGATATAAGTTATCTTTTGATAAGCTATATTTTTTGATATAGGCCTCTCCTATATTAATAATACTTAGTTCTTAATTTCAAATAGTAAATAGTTTGGGCTAGAGGATCGTTTGAAAGAGTTACCGTTGCCTTGGAACGTAAGGCAACTGAAGGAACAGGCGGGTTTTAGTCAGTAAAAGCCTCTCACTCCAGCCAAAACGAGAAAATTTGTTTGATGATTTTACCCACCTAAAAAAAAACGGGGTAAATAGTTTACAGGTAAACACGTAACAATTTACACAAACAAATTCAAACTGATGAATTTTTACAAGCTAACAATTTGAACTTGGAACCCCTCATTGTTGAACGTTCGCAAGGGACGATTCTCAAATCCGATAGGTGCTAATCACAAATCGAATCTCGACTGGATTCAAATGAAGCGATCAATCAGAGCACAGCGCGCGTTGACATGGCGGGAAAAAACGTCTTTGTCCTAACCAAGCTTTTTTAGAGGGGTGATCGTGTTAAATACCTTATTATTAAACAGATTTAACGAATTACACGCATGAGTAAAAGACCGTGATTATAATATATATTTAAAATAAAGAACACAATTTGTAAATAGAAAAAAAAAACTAAAAAAAAAATAATTCAGAAAGTTTCTAATAAGCATTGTGTACATAAAATTTATCCTTAGAACTTATTTGAGCAACAAAAACATCGTCAATATCTTTTTCTATTAAAGGTTAAGTCTGCACGTGACTGAAAGGTACAGACTTACTTTTCATGATTCGACAATAAAATTCTCGGAAAGGAAAACTTACAACGGCCCAGACGCAAACTACAAACAGTATAAACTCCTCCATGATGTTATAATAAACTAGACCAAAACACTTGAAGAAACATTTGAACTGTTACGCAATAATTATCCCGTAGCCTTAGTGTGATTTTTTAACGCGTTAAATTAAACGCGTTAAGAGGGGGGCTTCAGAAGTAAAGGGTCTATTACACCACTCGATATTCCGCACAAGAAAGAAAGACTGTCTAGTTACCTTCCGAGTAAGACAGTCTGACCCTTATTACCTTACGCGACGTCGACCAAACCGGCCTGAATATCGAGTGGTGTAATAGATCCTTCACCCGCGAAATTCAAATCTTAAGTTTTTTTACATTTTGAAGGTTCAAGTTGTATGTTGATTAAAATAAGATTCGTGGTTGCAATACATATAGAATTGCTTTTTCGTAAAAAAGTTATTCAATGGGGTACGCGGACTAAGAGGGTTGTATTGATGATTATAATTCAGTAAATACTCGCAGATAATTATATTTTAATCAATATAAAACTTGAATCTGACCTGACATATTATAATTACTTCAGACAATTTTTGGTTTTACCTTAAAGTAAACGTCAATTTGTACTGAAGCTACAAGAGTGCCGCCGTGGTGACAATAACGGAAATCCTTTTTTTTGTGTACGATTTAACATAAGCGAACGACCTATACGTTAACGTGGTCGAGTATCTACGTTAAAATACTTACAATTAGCCCTTTCTTACTTTTTATTAATAAAACAGAATAATATCAGCCAAAAGAAGTAGTAATAACAAACAAATATATAAACCTCGCTCTTGATGAGAGTTCGCATCCCAGGAAATAATACGAATTTCCATAAAAAGTTTCTCTGTTTGGCCTTGTAGCGACATCTATATCGCCATAAAAGAACTATCCTGCGTCATGATATTGTTTTTGCGCGATTAAACATTTACAACAGTCCGAAATCAGCCATTAGGCAGTTGCCCGGACCAGGTTCAACATCAACCTCATCATCATTGAAAAGTCGCCATTATATTAGTAAATTACCAAACTTGTCAAAATCAACAACTATGAAATCAATGATAGACCATTCTGACACTATTTCAATAGTAGACTTTAGGCCCTGGTCGAAAGATCCTCCCATATCATTAGAGGTTTGCGGGCTTTTACGTACCCGTAAACGTGGCTATTCTGCTATTGCTGCCGCAAACAAACCTGCTGTGTCGCAAACAACGCGACAAGCAGGTAAAACGAAAGAGGGCAAGCAGAGTGATGAGGATGGCTTCACAAAGGTAGAGAAGAAGAAGAAGAAGAAGCCTACTTCAGAACTAGTGCGGTACCGCGCTGGCAGGGGCCAACATGCTGCTGCGTCCAGTAATACCCACAACGCAGCTGTACGTTTCGAGGCTACATCACATCACGAAGGTTAGGGATATTGTAGAGTATCTACGTGTGAAGACCAACTGGACTTTGAGAGTGGTGCAGTTAGAGCCGCGCCATAACACCAATTTCAAGTCGTTTGTGGTGCGGGTGCCGACTAAGGAGCCTGGGGACCTCATTTAATCTGTATGCATAAAATGGAAAAAATGTTTTTACCTACGTCCACCTGTGACCGATATAGACTTATAAACTACCCAAACCGATAGTAGACGAAGAAAACGTTTATTTGTGACTCGCAAAGGACAAACATCAATAAAATAAGATAAAAAAATGTTATGATATCCCCTAAATTCTTTCCTTGGAATGGTAAAAATGCGAAGATTGTTTTAGACAATTAAAACAAATGTATTAAACAAAAAGTATTTCAACATGGGCCTATAGTTGAAACTAACAGATGAGTAAGAAAAAATATAGATCACTAAACAAGGCTTAAAGAATTCTTTGTTCAAAACCAAAGTGGTGCACTCAAACCGGTAAAGAAGAACAATGAAGAGTGCAAGCAATGCTAACTATTTTCATTGCGTTTCCGCATCACTGCAGGCGTCATATCAATTATCCAGACAGCTTATAAAGCACTGTAATCATCGCTGTATATGGTATAATGAATCTATTTAAGCTTCAGTAGAGGTGAAAACTATTTTACTTTTGTTTATTTTATAAACATGACTAGTGTTATAATTATGGTTCAGTGATGAATCTGTTAAATGGTTTACTAATACATTCTTTACTTGTCTGTCACTCTGATCCTCTAAACAACGTTTGAATGACTAGCAACTGTTTACTTAAGAACTCTTCGATTCCAATTGGGAATATGTGAGATTTTTTTTTATTTGCTAAATTTAAGACTTTTTAGCTAAAATAAACCAACTATGAAAAAAAATCTTCATCAACAACGAAGTTACGAGTTACAGCTTCAAAGCTGCTATTAAGAAAAAGAAGTCCGTCTTTGACGTCACGGGTCATGACACCCGTACGGCTGCCATAGAAAATGGCGTCTTCATATTAAAATTTGTTTAAATTCTTTATATCTTGTTTGCTTTCGTTTTCGTGATTTTTGATCTTGTTTACACAATTAGTATTCTTTCACTCAAAAATATTTTTTTTCATGTGTATTTCTAATGGTAGTGTTTGTTTTGGCACTAACATTATTTTTATCTTTTCATATGCCTGCTTATATTTATGCAGAATAAATAGTTCATTTCCATTTGTCACCGATAAGACGCAAATGCCTTTCATAATATTTATCGGTCTACGAATTATCATATCGAAAAAGCAAATTCTACTTGACGTGAAAATGAATAGCCAATTCAGTTATACGGTATTTGTGTTCACTTTTTTCTAGTACAATCTTATTAACCATTAACGGTATTGCAATGAAAAAATACGAATACGTACTATCAGAAGTAAAACTGTCATTGACACGTACTTAGAAAATACCGTAAGAACCATTGTTATTGTGTAAAGTTGTTTGTATTTAAATAAGTCTCTGTTCTCCGTACAATGCTCTGTAAATTCAGTAAAACTCTTCAAAAATATAATAAAATTATTTTTATTAACATACCTAATATGCATTTGTACATAATTAGTTTTGTGCAATTTTCACAAAAATACCTAACGTTTTCAATATAGTAATATTTTTAATCGCTCGGTTAGTTTCGATATTTTATTGTCTCCTTTATTTGTTTGTTATATTATGTCTTCTATATGTAAATGTGTGTCTTATTTTTTTTTTAAGTAATCACTATTATACGACAGACTCTTTCCAATTTTATTTAATATCAGATCAATTATCCACTTCTTCCCAATGTTTGTAACCTCTGCGTTATCCAGGAGTTGTATGAAGATACTCTGGTGTACACTCCTGGGTAATTTGTATTGGCGCAGCCCTCGCCCCAGGACACAATACCGATTAGTTGGTTGCCTACCACTAGTGGTCCGCCAGAGTCTCCTTGACAGGCATCCCGTGCTGGGTTACTGGAGCCAGCGCACACCATCCCTGAGCTTATGGTTGCAATGCGCAGGTATGCCCGTGCGCATGTAGCTTGGGAGACGACGCTGACCTTTGCTGCCATTAGAACTTCAGATGACGAGCCTTCGTACTGGAAAATTAAAAGTTTAGTATTGGTTAAGATATAACTGCTAAATTGATTGGTTAAGATAAATCTGCTAAATTAAAAGTATATTTATTGGTTATGTAATGGTGTAGCGATATTTATATTGCCATACAGGAATTAAATCATAAAATCTTGTATCGCAGAATTGTTCGCGTGATTAGAATACAATGGTCTGAAAACAACTTCCGGGGAGTTGCTTGGAACAGATATAATAACCGTCTGGTCCGAGGATACTTGTTTTTTAAATGAAGTTTATAGGACTTTACACCTTGTTCGGCATACCTCTAAAATGGAACTATGTTATTCTAGAAATATTTAAATCATATGGTTTGAACATTACTTTGTATACACCTAACATTACTTTATTTTTTAATTTTAAATTTACAAATCGATAGTGTTTCATGTACCTACCGAATCGACCCTCCACGGAATTAAAACGGCTACCATTTAACTTTACTGAATATTATAAACCTTACCGATGTAGTTCCGAATCCAGAGACAACTGCTCCAGTTCCTGCTGGTAGAATAAAATGTTCGGAAGCAATTGCTATTGGAGCAACATACTGACTGAACTCAATAGTTTTTGCAGTCCCAAGTAATGCAATGTCGTGCTCCAAGGTCTCTAAAGAAAATCCTTCATGGACGTAGACAATAGAGACATCATAAGTCTTGCCTCCAGTGATACGAAACGAAGTACCAACGGTGACTCGAATATTAGATGGCTGCGACACGTATCTGAAAGATATGAAAACGAAAGAGTAAGCCAGAGGTATACCTATCGTGTATACATATTTCATCAGGTATGACAATGTGGAAACTGTTACGAGTATCTCTTCATTGAAACTAATAGAAACATAAATAGGTTTAAAAGCCATGGCCACAACCATGGTCATACTGTCGCTAGATGGCGCTAAACTCAATATTTTAGTTTATTTTGTTTTTAGTTTATTTCAAGGAAATGATATTTATTAAAAATTGGACATTCCACTTTATTGAAATTTGTCAAATAACTGTCTGAAAATACATCCAATTTTGATTGTTTATAAAGTATAGCGAAAGTGCTTTATTATATCGCCTCTGTACAATTTTTTATAATACTTTATCACTTTCCTGTATATGTGTGTACGAAAACTATAATTAAAATCGCATCAAATTAAAAAGCATTATAGTTAGAGACTATAGCAAATACTATTTTCTTGACTTGATAATGTTTCCACGTACTAAAGTTTAGCGCCATCTATCAAGAGCTAAACTCGGGCCCATAACTTTCCCACACCTCAAATGCCGATTGTACACACGTTTGTAAAACTTGAATGACCTTGAAAAAAAACGCTAATTGTCGTATTGTACACACGGTTGTATGAAAATCATTCGGCCAAAAATTTTGGTTTCTATGTCTTCCTTTTTCCTAGAAAAGATCAGAAAAAGGTATTTTTTTATTCTTTTTTTATCTGATTTTCTAAAAAGCGCGCAATTACGTAATAATAATACTCCTCGCGGGCGAGAGGTTAAACAAATAAATACAGTTGAATTGAACACTATTGGAACTATTGAAGAAGATGGTAATGTAAACCACAGCTATGGGAATAATACCAAACAATTGCCAATATCAAATAGTAGTGACTTTATCAGTCAAGTACTGGTTCAAAAGAACTTACGAAGAAGCACAATGAGCTGCAGTTAAAATGCCTCTATTGCTGATAACAACTGCACCACACATGTGAGCCCATCCTGACAGGACCCTCTTCCTTATAGTTGCCTGGTATGGCACTTCAGTAATATTCACTGGTGCTCCATTCACTATCCTTGTAGACACAGATGCATCAGGCACAGGAGATGATAGAACATAGCCGATGGAAACTGAAACCGAAGGATTTTGAGTATCAGATATAAGAATTATGCAATCGAGTGGTATGGAGAAAAAGGTCAGGAAAAGATGGAAAGATCGATGAACAAAAAACGACTTAGTGATAGTGTAACGGTTGACAGGAATGAAAGTGGAAAATATAAATGCGTAGATCCTAAATATCATGGGATGGAGGCAGTAAGATGTCTCATAAAGCGGACATAAGACTAAAATTCATTCATATTGAAAAAAGTAGCGAATTAATTCCTAGACAGAAACATACACAGAAATACAAATTAAATACTAATAAAATTGATGATAAACAACCAAAAACAAAGGTTCTCAATGATGCTCACTTACCTAATAGGAATATAAATTGAAACGACAACTGCATTTTCACAAACCAAAGTTAAAACTAAACAATAGAATCGATGAGCAAGATGCCCAAATATAACATATTTTATCTAAGATAATCAAGATCAAGTGTTTCTTATCATGGGATAAACCATATTATTTATCTTACCACTTAAATTTGGGAATTTCGTTTAGAAATTTTATCTACTGAGTGCAGAATTTCCGTCATAATAAATATTTCAGTCTCTGTGTCTTTGGATCTCCTATCTTTTAAGTACCTAAAAGGAAATTTTCCATTGCGTATACGATATAGAGACCACATGGTCTCTGCATTTATTAAAGTCTAGTCAATTTAGATATCTGAGGTTACAATAATTCGCACCCAGCTGAAAATTGGTAGGATTGATCAAAACACCATCATAAATGAAGTCTAAAAAGTCCCCATCGATCCAAAATCTGAAAAAAATTCTCGGGGTCAGTGGTCATTTAAACGAGTTTTTCGCGATTTTCTGCAAAACAGTTAGTTTAATTTTAAAATTAGTTTAGACAAAGTTGTAGGTCAGATTATTATCAAAAATGTCTAAATATTTTTTTTCCTAAGAGTCACCTTTTTTGAGATAAAATGATTCAAAAAGTTGAAAGAGGTAATCGTCATAAAATGCATAATATTAAATTTGTAGTCACATTTTTTTTTTTTGCGATTATGACAATTGCAACTCTTTTAACTTTTGACGAATAGCAAAAAGCTTTTTTTTTGTGATATAACTACAAATTTACATTTTTCAGATTCTTTTCCTCTATTTATGCTATGAAACCTTGCTTTATGATCTATGTATTGGCTCAACATATCCATTAATATTAGCACCAGTATTTAAGTTATTTATTTCCAGCGGTATAATGTCGCGGGTATTCCTGGTTCTTAAGAGCTTCTATCATTCATTGTTATAAAGACTGAAGAAATACACAAAATTTATGAAGTGTAGATTCTCTTCTGTTCTTTCAAAAAATATAACTTTTTTGCCCGCTATTGAAATAAATAAATAGATTTTTTTTGCTGTAATGTAAAGCTATTTTCAGTGACATTGTTAAGCACGTTCCTTCAATTTGTCTATATTTCTAAAAATAGATTTCTTGTGATTTAGGGATGACATAACATAACGATGTAACCTTTTCTATATTTAGATATTTGGATCGCAGAATTCTGTGGATGTTGACCTTTCTCGAAATGAGCCTGATTTATATTAAAGTTCTAAACCATTATGCATGTAGAATTTTCAGTCATTACTTTGTTAGTTAAAGCTTTTTTTTCCAAACAAAGCAAAGGCAAAGGGCAACTGAAGAAACACGGGTTGGTTTTAAACAGCAAACGTCTGATAAAGACATTCATGTAGAACTTGCACCGGCAACAAAAAAAATAATATCACTGTAACTGGACACTTTTTTTTTTGGTGGGAAATCATCTAATGAGTTCTCTCGCTCTAGGGCGGAGCGAGAGGGCGTTTCAGAGTTTTACTGATTAAAACCCATTCCAATGGGCCCCGGGTTTTCTTCTCAAATCTTCCACTGAGGCATTCAAAAAGACATTTCGTTTTTGAAAACCTCAACAGTCTTTATAACTTGCATAAACCATAAACTCGGAACCCTTAACATTTTACACCATGAAACGTTACTTCCTCATGTTATTTGTTATAAACTTAATTGTACACTTCATAATGTGGACAGGATAAACATTTGTAGAACTAAGTGTACAACGTGCGGTTTTATCGCTCAGGTCTATCTCTTGCAGACCACCTTAGGAAGGATTGAACGAAAGGAGAAAAATTTGGGGCTGCAAGTGTAGAAGAATCGCAGCGATCTTATTGCATAGGCTAATCTCTTACAGACAACCTTAGGATGGACTAACGAAAGGAGAAACATTTGGGGCTGTCAGTGTAAAAAAATCACAGGACAAAATAACGACGACGAATCAAAACGTTCTCAGGACGAATCTCCATCATAACGAGGTGCAAATTATATTAACAGCTTTTTAATACAGAACTGCCGTTGCGGCCAGGTTTTATCGGCAATCAAACCGTTGTCCCAGACTCAGCAAATTTATGGACACATTAAACCATCGGAAATTGCTCGGTAATGAGCTTCATTGAGCATAACTTTACAATATCGTTTAGAGGCGACACACTCGTTACTATACCGCTATTATCTGCTCTTTTTATATGGAATTCGAATATGGTTGCGTTGTTTTATTTTGGTTTTTGTTTTGTATGGGATTTTTTTATAATTTATAGGCTATGAATCAACAAATTACAAATGGATAGAGAATGTAGAGACATCTATTACCATAATGCCAACAGCTACCAGTCTTATCACTTGCAGCATTTTTTAATCTTATTTGACTTCTACTTCTCTATGGAAAGACTAGCTGTCAAAGTTTCAGGCTTCTTACTACCCGTAACGATTGTAAAAGATCAACAAATGACAGCTCTGGAACTAACTGCTTAACTTTCGTTCCGAGCTAGTTAATTAGTTCAGGATCTAAAGAAAGAGAAAAGGTACCATATGAAGCCAGTCAATTAATCAATCTACTTAGCCAGTTCGACTGTGTGTCCAATTATGTTGAGTCGGAAACTATGGTGGAATGGATTCAAATCTAACTAGATATAGTTGAATTTTTTTTTTCGACCTAGGAGGAGGTGGCGAGATGACCTGGACGCCTACCACAAGGGCCTTAGGGATTAAAGGTGGCCCGAGAGAAAAATACCTGGAAGGAGTTTGAGGAGGCCTTTGCCCAACAGTGGGAAAGTATAGGCTAAAGAAAAAAATAATATTCATAAATTTGCGTTGGACCACTCTCTCACCCGATGGTAAGAGATGATGTGGCCGACGATGGAGCACGCTTGCCTAAAAGTAACCTATTCACTCTTGACTTAAATACTCCTAAGTTCTATCTATCAGGAAACACAGACTCCGGCAGGGAATTCTAGTCTTTAGCTATTTTTCTGCGTGTTCCAGAAGCCAGAAGACTTACAGTCACCCAAAAGACAATGGAGAGCGCTATGCTCGGATTGTCCTAGCCGTAGGAGAACCAGGGTTACCGACCTAGCCGGAAGATTCAACAAACTTATGTGGTAGTGGGCAGGGTTCATGGCTCGAAGAAAAGACGGTCGAAGAAACCGAAAGGTTTTGGAGTCCATTAGGTTTTGGAGATTCTACGGTAGGAAGATGCAGCATTGGGAGGCCTCCCACAAGGTGGACTGACGACTTGGTGAAGGTTGTGGGAATCCGATAGATGCGAGACGCACAGGGTCAGCCAATGTGACGAGAATTGCAGACCTATGTCTTGCAGTGGAGCTCTTTCGGCTAAGATGATGATGATGAAGACGAATTAAGTTGGAGTCGGACTCTTGTCTAACCAGATGCAGCTGGATAGGTACCAGTATTTTACATGGAGCGTCTGTAGACAGACCACCCTAAAATCAGATAGATCTGGCCTCCACAACACAGTAACTCGATAATCAGCTAGTGATTTTAGATTTTCTGCCTTCTTATTATCCGTTAGGATTGTCAAAGATGTTCAACTAAAGGCCGGGACCAATGCCTTAATGTGTCGAAGAAACTCGGAAGCCATCCGAGATATAAAAATACCAGCTCAATGCTAATAAACAATGTGAGTCAGTTATAATCCTGAAACTTTTTAACAGAACCCTGAAAAGTTTATTCACAAAATCTGAGTCAACATTTATCTTAATATTGATATAAATATGAAAGACATTGATTTCTCAACCTCATCACGTTATAAATAGCCTGTTAAAATTAAATATTTAAATACAACAACCGACCCAACACAAATGAAGAACAACAAGCCGAGCGCACTAGTGGCGCCATCTATTATCGCTTTAAATCCACGATTTATATCGCAATTATTACGAAAACCCATGTAAGTATAATTTTAATGTTCTATTTTACTGTAGATTAATTACCAGATCCGTTCAATATTGCCCTGAGCTCTGTTGTTTCGACCATTAATTGGATGAATCAACCACGAAACGCGTAAAGTGAGCGTAATAAGCCTATTGGCTAAGATAAGATAGTGTTCATTAAATCAATAGAAAGCCGTGTGCATGGGAGTGTATGGCAGTGTATGGGATCGGTACGTCTACCCACGCGGGGCGCATTCCGGTGGGAGCCAAAGACCTTTCGCTTCCTGGATGGCACACAAATGAATAGTAGATCAATTTGACCGATCTCTAAAACTGGATTGTTTTAATGTGGCCTGTTTGAGCGTTACGTGGGGACACCTGTGGTAATCACGCGCACGGTATTTGGACGATATTGGGAAATCATGGCTACTTTATCTTATAGAAGATGCGTTAATGCGTTTTACACGTGTCATGTGACTCTAGATTGTGTAAAGGCCTTTATGGTACGTTAGTATTTATCGTTAAAGGCGATTTGTTTGAATTTACTGCTGTATCCTATCGGAAATATGCACTTTCAGGTTAGAAAATAACAGCTTCAGGAATTTTCCTCATACCTACGAACGTTTCAGATGTTTACAAGCATCATATTTAGATGATAATTGATTCATCTTAACATACAGCTATCGTCATTGGAATTTTTGCTAATTATGGTCGCATGATTATTCAAGAATAGGGCCCTATTTGCTTTACACCACACGATGATGACGCTGATAATGAAGTCAGCACATCCGGATTTAGATTCACGGATATTCCAAAGAACCATAGATCGTCAATTACACATTGGAACAAGTAGGTAAATACTTATTAACACAATCCTACTATGATTACTAATAATTAACAACTGTATTATTTCTAAAGGGAAGCAAGATTGAGGTTGTTTCCTACAATCCTTACGGTCGTTCTCGTGTGCATGTAAAGTGATACGGACTTATGTAATTACGGAAATAAGTAGATACATAAATGTCTAAATGCTTAGCCGTTGACGTCAGGTGTTTAGTTGTAATGAGAAATAGAAAACAAGTGATTAAAATAATGCTGTTATTTTATGTACATACTATGTGTGTACGTGTGTACGTATGTTGCTATGTGCATGCGGCGCGTTTCGCGTCTTGCCCGTTGAAGCGTGAAGGACGCTCGCGCGCTGCGATTTGACGGCCGACTTCTAACCGCTGCTCAGCTGTACTGCTGGACAAGTCATAGGAAGGAGCGAGCAGCGGGGTGGAATAAAATTGTTTAGAGAATGATATTTTAAAGGCAGACAGACTTGTTAAAATATCCTTAATAATTTAGATAAGTAAGCGGCCTACCTACGGAGTAAGCAGTATCATTGATTGATAGTGTTGCCAAAAAAATTAGTAATAGACATAGTATAATATTCTAACAATCTATATCAGATTATATGGACTGTTCTATTGGTCTAGTGGTTAGTGGCCCTGACTGCTATACCAGGGGTTGTAGGTTTCTTTCCCACCCAAGACAAATGTTTTTTGTGTCTTAAAATTATTCATCTATTATATGTATATATTTCTAAATATATAAGTTTATTTACCAGTTGTCTAGTACCTACTCATAGCACAAGTTTTACCTAGCTTGGGACTAGATGGCGTTATGTGATAGTTGTGAATTATTCCGAAATCAATAGCGTGATAATTTAAAACGTTTTAATATTGATCAGAATTTGAAAGCTTTTGCACCAATTAAAAACAACGCTCCAATTGATCTGCTGTTATGTTTTGGCACTTTAAAAAAACATAAATTAAAAAGAGAAGGGTTAAACCGGATACCCAATGGAATCAGGGTAACAAATTATATTTTAGTTAACAAGTTATGGAACAAAATGTAGTGTGTAAATGAAGTTTATGTAGAGATGTAGCCGACATATATAGACTCCAGTTTTTAATTTTTATTATTGGTATGCTCGCACTTGACCACTATGTCACTTGATTGCAAGTGATAATGTGATCAATGACGATACACGCTTGCCTAGAAGCAATACGACAACAAAGACTCCGGCAGGGAATACAATTCCTCATATTTACCGGCTCATCCCAGTATGAATATTATTACAGATATACGAAATAAATAAAACGCTCTCTTCTTATGAATTAATCCACAACCTAACTCAGGTATCAGATGTCCAACGACTTGTTAGTATTATCATTATTGCGACTGTTGGACGTTTTATTGACAGTTATTATGTTATTTTGTCATATAAAACTTGCTTCAGAATTATTCATAACTTAACGCATTTAAATCTATCAACGGGTTGTGAGAGTGGTCCAAATTATTCACAAATCACAACATCTAGACCACCCAATGTTTACGACGTGGTGATTTTATATGGCTTGATTATGACGTTTGTTTAGAATGTTTATTTTTTAGGTGGTTTTTATTAGTTCATGATTTATTTTGCAAATTCATCGGTAGTCGTAGGATCTTTATTTGAAAGTATTTCTTACTTTCAAAAATTCGTTATATTTAATATCGTTTATATTTCAGTTTTGGATTTAGGTACAAAATGACATGCTTAACAAAACACATAATAACGTTGAAGTAGTAACTAAAAACAATAATTGCGTCGTTGAAACTGAGCTAATCACCTGACCAATTACTGTAGAACACTACACAGCCGCGACGTATACGCAAGGTACATGAGCATGACTAGAATATTTATGTAGTAACCTTTGTATGAAACGTAAGACTCAATGATATTGTCGCTCCTTCGTATCTTCCGTGTAATTATTATAACGTTGTCATACAATAAACATAATATTATTGTGATTGGATTTCTTTTTTGTGCGTTTTCGTACAATTCCGCTGGTTCGGAGGGGATTTTTATTTGTGATGGAGCTTTATTTACGGTTGTTCAATGATAGAGGCTTATTTAATTTATAAGAAAATGGGTTAAAAATACGAGTATATGCAAAAGAAATTGGCTCGCCAATTGAGGGCTCACAGAATCTATTATCGTAGGAATACCATCCAAGGTGACAAATGAAGGAGGGAGCTTGATCTACAAAGGTTGAGACCTAATTGATGCAAAGGCGTAAGAATTGATGCGTAGTAAGACAACAGATGCAATTGATTTAGTGATTTTTAATACAAATATACTTAACCTACTTAAAACATGACCCATTTGTTCTATCTATTGCTTAAAATAACCTTAAAACTATCAAACAATAGACACACAGGTACCAAAGACCTCCAATGTATATTTGGCACTTTCAAACATTCGAAAACATGTGTGTGTCGAATTGCATACTCCTCCTTTTTTGTGCATTAAGACAAAAAGGTCATTGTTAGGTACGTAACAGCATTCTTGAACGTACGAATATAATGTCAGAGTGTAAATAAAAGGTTAATCTCGTCAAGTAACCGCGGTGAATTACATTTGCATACAAAATTACGATTTTCATGTGAAACTCTGGTTCTTAGTGAATTATTCGAGCCAGTGGAGCGACGATTTCCTATTTATGCCTCTCCGCTATTGTACCTTTATTTGTATCAAGGTAGTGAGCGTAAAGAAATACAGAGTTGGATCACTTTTACAACACGACCATGTAAAACACCACCTTCATTTTATCCACTGAAAAATGATGGCCTTGGACAAAGTTCAAGTTAACATTACCTATATTTACAAAGTATATAAAAAAAGGAAATCTGTATTGTTTACCTACTTCATTGATTGTGTTGTAGGTCTTTCAAATTATTCTTATTTCATTAAATTAATAAGTAGGAAGTCGCAAAAGATCTTAATATTCCATCCTGGAACACGCTGCCTGTACATCATCATGGGTATCAATTTCAGTTAAAAGTTAATGACTGCTGGACATACCAATGCTTTCCGCAAGTTGCCACATCGATGTGTTATTGTGAACTTATCACTTCCAGTAGGATCCCCGTGGGCTTCGCCATGTGAAGGCCCTTCCAGCGCTGTGTTTTCCGTTAAAAACATATTTGCACAATCTGCACCAGGCCCCCGTGCAGTTGCCAGGCCTGGCAGTTGTCTGGTGCAGAGGGTAGCAGGAATCCGATTGTTGTGAGACGCACAGGACTGGTGGTTGTGGTGACGGTTAGGGGAGGTCTGTGTCTAGCAATAGATGTCTTTTTCTGAAACGATGATGACTTTTATTTTCTTACGAACAAGCTCGTGACCTCTCTGCTCTTTAGCCTTCTATTTCTAAAGATTGATGATGGAAACTGAAGAGAGAAGTCTACGATGGACCGGTCTAGCCTAGAAGATCTTGTTCACTCTTGCATTGTTTAAACAAAAACATTACATAATCAAACAAAAATTAATGTTCCTATGTCCATAGTTGCAGTAGTATTTGGAGTGGGATCGTCCGATTCGCTCTCTCAAACGATATAGTGCATGGCGCGTAGCGGGAGGGCGGCCGATGTCTCCTCTACTCTCACGCCAAGCGGTTTCTAACATTATATAGATTATTCATTGTAGATATTGTTTTATTATAAAGCTAGGTAGCTTCTGCCAGCGGCTTCGCTCACGTGAAAATAGGTTTCTCCATATAAACTTTGGATCCTCGTTTCATCCTCTTTTAGTACTCGCCTACGTCATAAAAGGAAGCGGCAAAATTTCACGCTCATTGAAGTTGCTAGTGTTACCCTCTGTAGACCAGACTTGGGTACATCGATTGTACATCGCTCGGAACAACTGTACATATTTCCCAGGCACATATTTCTCCTTAAGGGCCCACCACAGTACCTCACGAAGCACCCGGTCGTATGCCTTTTCGAGGTCGACGAATACCATGTGCAAGTTTTAATGTGGAACTCTGTATTTTTCGCATAACTGGCATTTAGCGAAAATGGCATCAATTGTATCGCGACCAGGCATAAAACCGATAATTATTGCACTCAAACACATCACCTTTGTTCCTAAAAGTGGGCACCAAAGTGCTGTTGCACCACTCATCAGGTATGGCTTCTTCCCGCAACAACTTATTGAAGAACAAAGCTAACTACATCCATCCATCTACTCGCAATAACTTCCATACTTCAACTGGTATTCCATCTGGA
Source organism: Leucania comma (assembly GCA_958295575.1). NCBI lineage: Eukaryota > Metazoa > Arthropoda > Insecta > Lepidoptera > Noctuidae > Leucania > Leucania comma. The sequence continues at coordinate 18,094,998 of OY282466.1, forward strand.
CCAATGGCTTTACCATTCTTCATTCTATTTACTGCAATTCTAACTTCATCCATACTAACCATTCTCACTAACTCATTATTATCCTCATTCATTAGTCTTTCAAAGTATTCCTTCCACCTCTTTTTCAGTTTTATCTCTTATACATCTTACCTGGCAAACACGCCTTTCTCTCTCTTATTCTAATCTATTAATGATAAATGATATTAATTTTGCAAATTTTTGAAAACACTTACACGTCAATGTTTGAGTCTGTTTAAACTAGATGAGGTCGGTGTTTACTACAAACTATCATGAGAAGAAACACCGAAACAAACTCTCTTTAAAGGGTCAGTCTCTTCTAAAAGTCCATACATCAAACATGTAACGGTCAAATCATATGAGAATCATGCAGATTTGTGTGTTGACCTTTGCCTTTTGAGGAAAGAACCACACATTTAGGTAGGCCGCAGAAATACTCGAATTGCTAGACATACGTCAAAATAACTGAAAAGAAAAAAATATTCCACATTGAGGATATTCACAATTAAAAAAAAATATATAATAAAGTATATGTATAAGTATAATAGAAAATGTAATATTTAACAAAATATATATTTGTGTCAAAAATGAATTTGAAAAAAAGAATAAAATATTTTTATTCAAATGGTAAAGTAATATTGTAAAATTATTGTAAATTGTTATCAATGTCAAATAGTGAAAAGAATATAAAAAACCACAATTGAAATATAAAAAAAAACTCAAAAGAACAATTAAAAAAAAAAGACATCAATTGCAGAGCGTACTGGAGCAGGTCAATCCCAAGCCTTTTTTTCCTCAAGATAGTCCTTTACAGTGAAAAAGCCTTTTTGAAAAGTTTTCGCTTTACAAATGATATGAATTTATTAACGCTTGATTCTTGAATATATGACTAGGAAGTTAATCATAAAAGTGTATACTGTATCAGTCCCCTATTTTTCAGTGCATCTGAATGAGTCCCCTATTTTTTTGAGCATACAACATATTCTCGTAAATATAGGAAAAATATAGTAGAAGATAGTGTCATTATATTAATGTCTTTAAATTTATCTCTAAGGGAATGTCTGGGGCTTAATTTATAAATATAATGAATAACCCTTTTTCGCAAAACAAAAAATGTCTGAATATATCAGCGGCATTTCCCCACAATAGAATACCGTATGACATGACACTATGAAAAAATTAACGCGTTGTCTATAAGTCAGTTAGATATTGAATTTTTCTAACAACGTATGCCGCAGAGCTGAGTTTTTTCGATAATTTGTCTATAAGTAAGCCCCATTGAAGCTCAGCATCTAAAGCCATGCTCAAAAATACTGTATTATCTTTAGGACTCAACTCTTTACCTTTTATTAATACACTGGTTTATACTTGCTTAACATTATAAAGGCATGGTAAACTTATTTTTTTTTTCATTAGGAAGCAGGTTTGTTACATTAAGCCAGTGTACTATTTGTGAAAGAGCGATATTTATATCATCAGTAACCGGCTGCTGATGTTTAAAAAACAAAAGTGAAGTGTCGTCTGCAAACAACTCTATATTATGGTTATCTTTTATGAGTTAAGGCAAATCGTTTATATAAATAAGAAACCAAAAGGGTCCAAGAATTGAGCCCTGAGGAACACCAATTTTTAATAAAGACCCATTTTTATATTGTTAGGTACTTAAGTAGTTCTGCTAGTAGGAGAAGTAGTAGAAGAGTAGGCAGACCAAAAAGAAGGTGGGCTGACGATATAATTGGATACAGCAGGAAGTGATTGGCAAAATATTGCAGAGGACAGGGATAAATAAATGGAAGGACCTAGAGGAGGCCCCTTACCCGTGGAGGAGCCCACACCCCAAAGAACGTACTGACCTAAATTACAAGAACAAAAAAAGTACTAACAAATCAGAAATTAAAAACATTACTTAGATTTAGATTTATAATGATATGATAAGGGTAATGGGAAATAAAGGCTTTTTTATTTTATTTACTAGTAGATCTATAACAAATACGTGAGCTTGTGGAGAGCTTGCGGTCCGCCGTCAAGAGCTATGGACCAAACCCAGCCGTCGACGGCGTGTGTCTTGCCACGTGACCCTCAAAGAGATGTCAGCAAAACTGTAGGGGCCCAGCAGTGCCGATGCCCACTAGAGCTATGTGGAATATCTGAGAAGGAAACCTGGAATGCAAAGGGGAACTTAGATGGGTTCTAGTAAAAGCCTGATACACTCAGACGCTCCATCCTAGAGTGGGAGAAGTCATTAAATGATTGCCCACTTCTAAAACAAAAAAAAAAGTCCATATCCAAGGGCTGTACTGTATCTACTTATATGTTCTCTTTAGTTAGGTATTGTAGAGCAGTGTTCCTAGAATCTATTTCCTTGATTACATAATTACGACTGAAAATATACTGTTCGTGCGGACCACAATACCTCACCCCCATACCTTCTACTCAGTTTTTTCTCCACGTGGGAGGTGTGAGAAATAATTCTTATACGTATACTTGCTTCTGCCAGCGGCTTCGTCCGCTTGAATGTCGGTTAGCCTATGTACTTTTTTGAGGTTTTTACTTACTCCGCAGGTTTTTTTTTTTCAAAATCAGTTATATAGTTTAAAGGAGAGGCCAAACGAGCGTAATTTTATGAGTCGTGAGTCGCAGAATTTCGGTCGCAGAAATTCTGTTGAGATGCCAGAAGAACACATTTTATTTAGTTACTATCCAACACCTTCTCCGATAAATTCCATAGTCATGGCTGTTGTTCAATTTCAATTATCATTTTTTCTTTGTCCAGTATTTTGGGGGTAAAAATATGCGTCGACTCTTACGCAATCAGTACCTGACTGACGCTTCGCTCGGTCCGCGTCGGCCCCCTTGCTCCCCCCAAACTCGATTCGGTCCGAATAATGCGTGTGAGTCGGCAGACAACTCATTGTGCGTCGTAGTGTGAATCAAATAGGACTTTTCTATGATACCGAATGCAGCAGAATTTCTGCGACCAAAATTCTGCGACACACGACTCACAAAATTACGCTCGTTTGGCCTTACCCTAACCATGGCAACGTAACAGTTAGAGTAACTTTTACATATTTTAAATGCAATGCTGCTTTTTTCAATGAGCGAAGTGTTTTTTAATCATATTTATAGAGTTAATTTTTATATTACTTTGTTTTCTAAAACTCAGATACGCATGTACGAAATTAATTTCTTTAAGTAAACGAGTCAATGACCTTGTAGGTAGTTGTCGGTCGTTGTGTACTAACTACCCACAGGTCATTGAACTTGCTCAGCTGACGTTTACTTATAGAAATTAATTTCGTATATGCGTTAATTAATTCGAGTTATAAAAAAGTACTTTATTTTTTAATTTTATCTTTACAAATCGATAGTGTTTTATGTACCAAATCGACCCTCCACAGGATTAAAACGATCAAAATATAACGGTGTACAGCTATTATTAGTATCTACGTTTTACTAAGTTAGCCATGAGACGCTTGAGTCTGTCTGATAATTGCTTCTCCACTATGGGCTCCAAAAAGATAAGAGTAATATATCCCATAGGTATACAATGTATGTTAATCAGTCTGATATATGGTATCAGAGCTAACTGCTCTGCCTAAGCTACTCCAAACGTAATCGTAGTGAAGTGAATCATGAAGGCTTATTTTAATGCACTCCCAGTATGTAGTCATTTCATTTATGACTGTACATTAGCATTAGCATTATCAGCCATTTAATGTTCCCACTTTTGGGACTCAGGTCTTCTCTCTAGGAGAGGGAGTGAGCCGTAATCCACCACGCGGGCCCAGTGCGGATTGGTGAATGTCATATGTCTTCGAATTTTTGGTTCTAGGACATGTCGGTTTTCTCACGACTTATGACTGTACATGAGTACAAAAACGATACCTACATACCTTTTTCAACTTATTCGCAAACTCTGTCTCCGGGCAATGACATTCCCGTACGTAAATTTTGAAAAATAAAAATAACTGTAGTCTATGACATAGACAAGCGTCCCAGACGGTCCGTTCATTTCATTTTCAATAAAAACCGTCCAATAGAGTTGCGGCTGAGTTCTTTTTTTATATAAATCGCAGGACAGTTTAATCGAATCACACGTCAAATACTTCCTCCACGGCATAAACGATGACAGCCTAGTTATTTACATATAGAACATTGTGCGCCCACACGTTTTCTATTTTTCAATCGCGCCGTTCCGCCTTTCGATACTTTCCTACATTAATACATGCACTAAACTAGCTTCACAAGACCTGCCCTGCCCCGCTACTGCAACCAGTATTGATAGTCATGAAGAGAGGAGCCGTGTAAAGTTGGGGGTCTATGGTAAATGGTTATTTGGAAGCGGAAGGCGCCTGGACCTCGGACAATGGCCGCTCGGCGATCACCGCTACGTTCCCAGCTCATTACGTATTTACTACAAAACTTCTATTAGTTTAGACTTATCTCTTTATATTGTTAACATGAATTTATCACGCGTGTCTAGAAAGGAGGAAGTCTACTGTGATAACCACACCGTATGGAAGTTGAAGAAGCGCTGTTGTGCCGACTCCAAATAAGTACTCATTGGGAACCTACATAGCAAATCGTCATTTCTTAGTTCTATACCCAAATATGTAAATACCTAAGTAGGTATTTGTCCTTTTTTACTCATGCTTCTTGAAGATGCCTCGACCCGTAAATGATTTATTCTAATTTAATGTTGATTTATGTATGATTTGTTTAAAGGACGTAAGTCTTCCGTGATTTTTCATATTTTGTTAATTTACAATTTAAACCAAGAAGTAATGTTTTGCGTTTTTAATATAAAATATGGTTGTTTTTGAGAGGAGCCATTGATATCGATGGAGACAACATTTGCAAGCTTATAATAATGCGGGACGGTTATTAACAGGATAGTCCGCAGTGTAACACTCTTCACTTAAATACCTCTAAGATACAGCTATTTAGACTCCGGCAGGGACTGGCCACTCCAGCCTGTTCACACAATGAATGTGTTCTCAAAACGTTTTGTGCATATGGATGGGATGTCCAGCATTTATCAGTGGCGCATGGCCGTATGTCTGGTGGTTTGATGTTGGAACGATTTGTGTTTGATTTGTTGGCTGAAACCTACTGGGGCTATGGGTCAACTTCTGAAAGGGTTACACGTGGTGCTGGGACGCAAAAGGCAACTGTAGGAACATAGATGTGGTTTTCGTCAATAAAAATCTGACACTTCCTCTACCTTAGAGCGGGAGAAGTAATTAGACGATTACACATCTTAAAAAAATAATTGTAGGTCACTAAAATCACCCTATCCGAAATCATGTAACATTGCCCGAAGTTCACAGTGTTCGTAACTGCAGCTTATTTGGTCTGTGCAAGTACCCACTCGAACTACCTGACTGCAGTGACGGCCTGATCAAACACTTGATTATGCATTTCGTAACTGCTGATAAATCGATTACCCCCCGGTATACTAATCGGTAACCGACTCGTTTTTAATTCCCGTGTGTGTTGTTTTAGTAATTGTTTCGTCATTTGTTTAATATGATGCTTAAAGTCGTAGAAAGATACTTAGACTCTATTAATAGATAGAAATAAACTGCAACGGTTCCTATAAGTTTTATTCTATTCTTTCTTTACTAATTGTTGTACAAATACGGGATGGACGTATGTGGAAGAGGGAGAGGTAGGCCTTCGCCCAGCAGTGGGACATAATAGGCTAACTACTACTACTATTTTTTTTTTTGTGATAGGTAAAATTATTAAATGAAAAATCCCGCCCTTGGGTGGGGCGGGAGACAGGGTCAGACTCGTACTGACTAAAAACCTACTCTGCTCCTTCATTGCCTTCGGTCCAGGGCCCCGGGGTTCACTTTCGCCTAACCCTTAGCCCCAGTACCTAGGCTTCGACCCTACCGGGCCCCTACAGTTTGCTGACAACTCCTTGAGGAGCGCGGGAACAGTGCGCGCCGTCGACGACTTGGGCTTGGTCCGGGCTGTCATCGGACGGTTGCACAGCGAGCTACCCATTGCCCGCTGTCCGCAATCCCGCGCCTACTTGCCTGATGCGGTCGGCCTCCTCCTTTGCTAGCATTACTGCTTCGCAGAAGGCGTTGACCGCCTACCACTCCTCCTCTGCCTCCTAGCTTCGGACCATGGCCTGTACCAAGGTCCGGCGCGAGAGATCGCAGCCGCCGATCGCCTCCACGAGGACACGGCGATATTTATTCTGAGGTGCAATCCATCGAATGACTCTTCTTGCTTCAAGTGGAGTGAGAAGGAGCGTTTGGTTTTTACTGACTAAACCCACGAGTTGCTTCAATTACCTTTTGCATTTCAGGGCCGTGGTAACTTTTTGGAAATTAAATTAAAATTAAATTTTGTACATAAATTCTTTACATAAAAATACACGTGTTTCGGGTTTCGCTTATACTATAATTAATGTTGTATAACTTAATTATAGATACATGACCCAATTACATATTATGTAATCCTATTTGTAATACAAACCAAAGTAAGACCTGAATGAGACTCGTCCCGACCAAGGAAAGCCCACGAAGGAGGAAACTTCAAATTTTAATCACAAAAGAACATCATATCTAAGACTAGATTATTTTTTAGTTATTTCGCTTTTTGCTAGGCCCAGTTTCAGATACACGGATTTTTTATTATTCAGAAATTCAATTGGCCTGAGAGCTACTTGTCAAATAGAATAACATCAAGATAGGATGTTCTAGATTTTCAAATGACACCCTGAAATTCAACTGCTTCCAACTATGCTGAAGTAGAATTACATTGGCTTTGTTTGATCCTTTTAGTCTAACTGATTTTGGATTGTAGAGTGTAAGCACATGAGTGGAACTGTACTAGTTACACCCTTGTTAGCATCGCTTTGCGTGGCGACCACATCATCGCATTTCATCAGTTGAGATAGTGGTCAAGCGTGAACTCATCAATAATGATTAAAAAAAACCGGCCCAAAATTCAGCTAAGAGTTTGATGCGAAGGCTATATGTGTATATACAGCGATCCACCAAATGCTAAACTTCACACAAATTGTCCAATGACCATCATAATATGATTGAGACTGACGTGATCTTTTGACCGAATCATTCATAAAGTTTATCTTAGTTCAAGGTTAGAGCTTTCATGCAACATTTAATTTATCTTTAAGCCAGTCACCCTGAATGTGTATAAATATTGTCGTCTATTCATCTCTATTTTACAGTTCGGTAATGACATTTTGGAAAGCTCAAGCAAAGTGGAAGCTTTATCACTTGAATTCAAGGAAATAGGAGGAAGAGAAAAATGCTTATTAAGAGCGCTCAAGTCTACATCTTTACAAGTAACTGAGTGAGATTTGCCAATACCCACTGACTTTAGGAATTTCCAGATATCAGAGGACTTACGATCTACAAGAGAATCGTGGAAATAGCGTCTCTTTGCATCTCGACACAGACGATTGCAGTGATTACGCAGATGTTTAAAGTGAGCAAGATTCTGCTCCGTGGGTCTACGTCTGTACCTGCTCTTGGCTTTCTCCTTACCGGCAATAGCGCTCTTAATTACACCAGTCATCCACGGAGCAGGATCATGCTTGATCTTAACTCGCCGACGAGGCGCATGCTTATCATAAAGACTGAGCAGTATGAAGTTGAAGCAGTTAACCTTTTCGTCGACATTTGTGCTTTCACTAACGGTGGACCAGTCGATAGCTCCTGCATCACGCGTCAACGTCTCTAAATCAAGTCCATGATGTGAAGGTATTTTTGAAAGTGAAGTTACTTAATATTGTGTCAGGGAATATCATTAGGTCTTATGTGGTTAGTAATACTTCAGAAATAAATGACTTACCTTCTGAAATAGGTTCTAAATTATAAGATAAAGATGTCTTTAACGGAGGTATATGGAAGTGACCTTTTAAAATGTATAATTATAATAATAAATATTTAAATTCAGACTCACAACACGGTCAGGATGCCGTGGGAGCGCTTCAGAATTGAAGCAGACAGCTTTTGGATGATGGCATGAAAGCCGTCAATCCTCAAAATATCACCAAATATCGGCAAACATTACCAACGCGTTACAAACTCGCGGCAGTGCCGCCAATATCCTAAACGCGTTGTTATACTGCACGCGCAAGGCGTCCACAGACTACAGAACGCGTTTAGTGTGCTGTGTGCTATACCAGGTGCAAAAATTATGACCAGTCAAGATACACATAGAAGAATAACTAAAATATTGATCACAATTAAGTAAACGTTTCATAGGAAGTAATTAAAAAAATGCCTGCGCAAGAAATGCTACAATCACGAGGGCCTAAAACCTATAAAACAAACTATATAAATAATATAAATGACCCAAAATTAAAGAAATATATCGATGACAGTATAGCCGATGAACAAAACCTACTCGAATGACTAATGGTGGCTAGTCGATATGTTTACTCGTTAGTAGTTAATTGGAATAGAGAAGTCTATTGAACTCAAACGGTAAGTAGCTGCAGATTGTGTAACCTAGCTTGTGACTTGTACCTACTGCTTTTTCCTGTTGGTGACTGCTTTAATATTTTCTGAAGAATATTGAGACTAAATTTCGTCAGTATTTATGATTACGTCCTGTATAAAATAAATTGAACTGATCCTGAAGGACTCCTGATGATAAAACGTTAACCGAAGTTGTGACTCTAGTTGCGCTGTGCTGGAAATGTTTAAAAGAGTTTAATTGGTCCTAGAACGCAAAAGGCAAGTTTAAGAACATGGTTATGGTCAGTAATAGTCTGCCTCACCCTCTTGCTTCACCGTAGGGCAAGAGATCATTTGATGATTTTTCACCTCAAAAAATAAGACTCCAGTCACGCTGAAAAGTCGTGCTTATGGTCACTTAACCTTGACAGGCGTATGTAAATAAGAACGTTTCTATGAAATGCACCGAATTGAAAACCATACATCGAACGAATTGTAACAAAATTGTCAGAAGAAATTTTTTATTGTAATTTAATGGACCTGTTTTGAAAATCCATGAAAGCGATTCTACAATACCATGAAAACAAGTACAACACACATCAATATTTTTCTACTATGAATAACATATTTATGTAAATGTAACGTTTTACGTAAATCGAGAGACGAAGGTGCCACAGAATGGGAGGAGGTAGCTAACTTAATGAACCACATTGTCTTATTACTTTAAATGGCTGCGTGAGTTTTTTTTTTGTCTGTACTTTGGACACATGTAAATAGCGCTGTGGGCGGGTCGTATCCGCTATTTTATACGTAGGTAGTGAATTCTGTATTTTATTGTACGTTTTTAGTTTTGGAAATGGTTGATGTATAGTTTTTAAATGGTTGATGATGCTTCCGCCTTGTAAGGAGAAATTGCCTACAGCTTCTTAGAATTTTTCTGAAAATAGATATCATACATTCTAAAAAATTTTGAGGCATTCAAACCTGTTGTCATCATCCTTAGGGGCCGAACCGGGTCAGTGACATTTTGTAACATTCCAGTCAAGAGCATGACAATTTTGCGCTTTTTGACTATTTTGAAAGAATTTCACTACACGTAGAGCCTCTTTACTTTCGCAATGCGATAATTGATATAATATTGTATTTTTATAGTTCCTTTCCTATTTTCCAACATAAAAATCAAAGACAAATGCTGAAATGTCGATAAAAAATTTACAACATATAATGAACAATTGAACATACAATTACTATAATTGAACATAAATTTATTCTTCATCAGCCTTTTTATTTTTATCCTTTTCTTCATTTAGTAAACTTTCACTAACTTACTCGTTAACTCTAAATAAAGACATTTCAGTTATTATTTTGTTATTCTTAGAACTTTTATGAGCTGTAAGTTATATATCATTGTTTTAATTGAAACAATTAAAATCACTTTAATTATGACTACTTACTTATAATTACGCTGTTGTGTCTTCGGATAAGATGTTTATATTTACACGTGTCTTGTCTATCTGTGAGATCAAAAGATGGTATTTATTTACACCTCTTCATACTTCAGCCTTGAGGATAAAGTCTTATTGTGGTTTGATTGTCTTTAGAGTTATCTTTTGTTCTGTAATAATGAAGTTAGCGATGTCACTGAAGCCCGTATGTAATTTATTTTTATCAAAATCTTCTTCGTTATCCTTACGATAATTCTGAAAATGTCAAACAATTGATTAATTAACTTTATCATCATCATCAGTATTTTAATGTTCCCGCTGCTGGGATACAGGACTCCTCTCTAAGAGAGGGAATGGGCCGTAATCCACCACGCGGACCCAGTGCGGAACATGTCTTCGAAATTTTGCTCTAATTAACTTTATTTGTTGTAAAATTATACTCTTTATATTTTAAATTATGGGTTTCCCCAAGGAAGATATCTGAGCCCTGATCTTCTCATAAAGTTTATACCTAAGTACATTTTCATTCCGTGCTTAAACTTAATTTAATTTACCTTAAACAAGCGCAGCTTAAAATAAATCCGTGAACAACACATGTTCAAACAATGTCAACAGATTTATTGGTCGGCTTCACAAAGGGGTTATGTAGTGATATGGCAGTGAGACAATTTTACCCGATATGGTCCGGGACCTTGGTGCCCACACGAGTTGGTATTGGATCTTTTAATGTACGTAATTGCGGTCATATTAAGATCCCAGTCCGACTGCTCCTCCCACGTTTGACAGACCAGCTAATTGTGTTTTACTTTTTATTGGTATTCTTAAGAGACGCGAACAGTAGTATAGGAACTGCTTGGTAGATGGCCTTGCAGAGATAATATTGCAAGTTCCATTACACTGATGACTGGCGATTGAATCTGAATCATCTGTAAAGAATTTAGTTAACAATGAAGCTGCGCACATGCGCATTTATGCATTCTCATTACTTCTACAACTTAATAATATCTTCAGTGGTTGTCTAAAGGTCGTAGTAATTAACACATTGAAAATGGTTATGGGTACCCTCAACATAGCGGTCGCGGAATGCAAAATTGAATGGGTTTTGCAGCCCAGTATAAGTCTGAAAAATTTTGTTTCAACCAGAGTTTGAGTAGTTATTTGATGATCCCAAAAAACTTTTAATACCAAGAAAATTTCTGTTGCTGACTCCAGAAGATTTTGTGATGTTTTATTTAAGCAGGGAAACCCTGTTTTCTTACGTCATCAACAACCCTCTCTACAGTTTACGTTTGCGCATAAAAACTCTTAAACTAATCGTATAACGAGCACTCTTATCAGGTGTTAACATTTTTATTTCTTAATTCGCACCCCATGTTAATGTATTTTAAAGTGTTTATTATTTCAACATTTATTAGCCGTTACATATGCTGTGCCGGGATGTAATAAAATTTAATTTAAATTGTACAGTAATTTATTGTTATTACTTAATGTTTACAAGTGACAAATAAGTTTTGAAGTTTTAATTACGATGTGATTTTGAAAATATTTTTATTATACATTTTACAATTAATTACAAATGCATTTACTAAGCTGGGGCTAACATAACAATTCCAAGCTGGGGCTCGTTTCGTCTCATCAAATTTGTCCCACCAGTATGTTCACTGTGAATAGGTTAATCTGGGCTATGAAATGTTGACAGAAATCAATTAATTGAATGTTATTTGACAAAAAATCAAAAACTTCACAATTGTGATGATCTTCATTCTATAGAATTGACAAATCAAGTGTCTTAGTAGTCTTATTAACGTCATTGTTTATATTTTCGATATCACAAATACCTTTGTGTTCTTCTTTTTCCTTCGATTAATATCTTATTCTATACTCAACCACCTCAATAACACTAAAAACATTTATGCTTGCAAAATGATTCCTACAAGAGTTTGCTTACAATATACCAAATCGAATTCTTTGACTAACCTGAAACACATCAATATATTGACACAGGCAGGTAAACACAACGCAGATAAAAAGGAGACAGCCTGATATTTGCATAGAATCCATTGTAACTGTGATCGATTACTCGAGCCTATGTGACGTCACAGTTAGGCAACGAGCCCGCTCTAAAGGTCATCCAGCGCATCTAATCATTCAGCCAAGCGTGGTAATTGCGCAAAAACTAGTTACAAATATGTACCGAATGAATAATTCTGTTTTGACATCTTTGTTCAACAAGGTGCTATAATTATGTTACGTGCTTAGTTGTGTTGTTTTAACAAAGTAAGTTGTGCAAGTAAGACGAACAGACCAAAAATAGTGGCGTGTGAGATTCGTGTGACTAAGCTTATGTTTACTGCTTACGGGCAATTTATAGTTTTCGTTAGGTACTAATGTTCTGCCTTCTCAAGAAACTTCTGTATTAGGTGATACGTACTTAAGAACGTTAAGTCGACGGTCCTGCCAGTGATCTCTCTCCGGTCGTGTGTTGCTGCCTCATCGAATTATGAGAGTGAAATAATGAAGAATGGGGCTGCAAGATTCAAAAGACCATGTGTTCTTTCAAATCAAACTTGCTTAGATTACTGCTTTGCAGGAACAGGTGGTTGCCTCATTCTTCTTCCTCATTCAGGCCAGACGTGAGAGGATCCCGCAGCCGTTTTACCGTGACCAAAGAACGCAAAGGGAATTGAAGGAGAAGGTGTTGGAGGGACACGGGTGGGTGTTAGTGAGTAAGAGTCTGACACTCCCTCCCTCTCGATCCACCTAGAATGGGAGAAGTTACCAATGGGAGTATTGGGTATTGAGTATTGAGTATTTGAAGATTTGTACGCTATGATATCTTCCGCGTTCATAACACAGTCTTCAGACTAAAATTTAGTCACGTTAGTGATTAATATTTTTTTTAACTCACACCACAACGCCAGACTATGACGTCACAACGTCATTACAGTTATAGATGTCACAGTAAAGAAGTTGCTCCATTCTTCGCCTACAAATATCTCAGAAGCCTAAACCGTATTAAGCATATTTTAATGTCTATCACGGCATATTAGTACGACTATTTCTCGTTAAATTGACTTTTAATTAATAGTCATCGGCCGATCATCGACATATATGAGCAGATAGTAATCAGAGCGTCTGGCTTCAGCTCAATACATATAAATAAATCTAGGAGTCTGGTCGTCAAGTGAATTGAGAGGCACCAATTGGGTATTGATAGACGTATTAACAAATTGTGTGATTGTGTTTCCTCTGTGATTAGCATTTTAGTACGGTTGACTATGCGTTTTTCTTAATATCTTTATTTAAAAATGAATATAAAAATATTCAGGGCTACTGTTGACAAATGTGGCTATCGTAAACTAATGTTATTTTATTTATTTAAACTTCATGTATAGTAGTGGTACTTGGACGGACTTAATGCAAGAAAGCAATCTCTTCCAGACAACTTTGGGTTTAAAAAGAATACATGTGGTAGATGGGCACAATATATAAATAATAGATAATTCTAACTTAAACTTCACTGTTGAAGTGAGGAATGAGTAGAAGATTGAAAGTGGCGCCAGTGACAGAAAAGTTGAAGGGGAATCGTTTGTCTTGGTATGGTCATGTAAAGAGGCGGGATGAAACACATGTTACTAAAAGCGTTATGAGTATACATGTGGATGGATGGAGAGGGAGAGGGAGACCAAAGAAAAGATGGATGGATTGTGTGAAGAGTGACATGAAAGAGAAGGAAGTTAATGATAGCATGACGGGTGACAGGGCAGAATGGAAGAAGAAAACGTGTTGCGCCGATCCCAAATAACATGGGAAAAGGGCAGGAAAATTATGATTTCAAGTACAATGAAGTATCATTAAAATTAAGTTCTTATAATAAAAAAAAATACATATGTCTATTCAAAAAATATTTACCTAATAAATACTGTACGATGAATTTCAAATCATTATAATTTTGACGAAAACAAAATTAAGTTTGGGAGTTAAACTTTATCAAGATTCAAAGTCTAAATTGAAAAGCAGAGCGATTTTATTAAAGTATATCTTCATTATTAAGTCGAAATATGAACACTGAAATTGACCTCTAGCTAATTCCTCTCACACAAATATTTCGCTTCTAATTTTCCTTATTTGACGATCTAATAGCAAGCTTTAAACCGGCCACCACCGCTCTAAACGCAGCATGTATAGCACAAATCAGATCATGGCGTCATTTTTTGACGTCTACTGATGCACGTACTCGTAGATCTTTCTTAACTACACAAGGTACCAAATATACTTGGAATAAAGAACGAGTACATTGGCCTTTTCCTAATTTCTACCCCCTTCCTAGTACGCGAAAAAAATAATTAATGGTTTTTCGTTTATGTCTTTCCGTTTTAGGGTTCCGTACCATAAAAAGAAAAAACGAATCCGTTATAGCATCACTTTGTTGTCCGTCTGTCTGTTAAGACCATTAATCTCGGGAACGCGTTAAAATTAAAACCATACTCAAGTCTACAGTCTCTTGAAACTGAAAAAAAATAAACTTTTGAGTCAACGAAAAAAAAGATACGGCTGTTTATGTCGCATAAAAAGTTATATTTCGACACTCTCAAGGGAATTAAAATTCATAGGGAAATTTGATATGAGGCAAGGTATAGGAAAAAATCTGCAATCTATAGATTTGTAGTTATGGCATAAAAGAAAACTGTTGCGATTCGGAAAAATATTCGTAACTCAATTCGGGAATTGAACTATTTTCATAGGTTGTTTGCTACTGTGACCTATGAAAACAGGAACCCTCAGTGCACGAGTCCAACTAGCACTTGCTCGGTTTTTTAAATTAAGAATGCCTTTATACGAAGGATGGTCAATGACCGTTATTCCAAGTTTATCTGGCGTCTACCTTATTTCATCTTAAATCTAAAATGATTTTCCTCATTTCAACAACATTCATTGTACGTTCAAGGTAGGATTCTCTGCCGGGGACTGTCTTAACTGATTAGCAAAAACTAGGGAGTTTTTAAGTCAAATAGAAATACGAGTGAATAGGATACTTCTTAATCATGCTCCAACGCCGACTACATCATTGCTTACCATCAGGTGAGTAAGTGGTCAATAAACCCAGCGCGAGGCTATCAATAAGAAAAAATATAAAAGTGTCACCATGATCCAGTCAAACCGAGCACCACCAGATTAAACTGGTGGAAACACAAGATCTATCCTACTTCATATCAGATATACATTCCACTATATGTCAAATATATGTACTTAATAGAGTTTTGATTGTACTTAATGATCCTTGTGATGGTATTTTTTTAGTTTTGAAATTATTAAATATCTACTCCCATTCTGGGTGGATCGAGGGTGAGTGTCAGACTTTTACTGAATACAATTCGCCGATGACTTTTTAGACGATCCCATAGCGCTAAGTGGCGGCGACTCCAACTTTCAGTCGTCCATTGCTGAATGTTTGTACCTATGTGGGTACTCGTATGTTTATAACTCCTTCGTGCTCAAGGTTTTTTAATTTAGCACACAGGTAAAACATGTCCTGGAGCAAGACATAGAATATAATTGACTGGCCTGTTGTTCTAGTGGTTAGTGGCCCTGACTGCTATGCCGGAGGTCGTGGGTTCGATTCCCACCCAGGACAAATGTTTGTGTGATGAGCACGATCATTTGTTTTATGTCTGTCTATTTTAATTTATTGAATGCTGCTATAACACCGAAAGCCACGGGCTATTTTGCATCCTTATTCCGGTAATGTGAATCAGGCGGGTAAAACCACGGGACAAAGGTAGTATCATACATATTAGTCTGTTAGATACCTTTAACCCTCAGTTTATCGAGATAATAGGGTGGACGAGGGGGTTGTAGCTGCGTAAAATAGCTAGTATCCAACAGACTAAAAATCGCCTCATTCTGCTAATTTTCCGCATTTGATGACGACCTACGACAAGGAGTATTATTATGCGAGCTGCTTTAAACTGGTTCAAGTGTGGAACTGGTCTAACTTACAGCATCGTAATATTACCCTGAAGTTCTATGTATTTATCATCATTGTAAGTATCACAGTTATGATCCCTGGAGGAGTTGTGAGTCAGTAACCTTATCTTTTTGACACCCTTTTTGAGAGCTAAAAATTGAATATTTTAGGGTCGGCACATCAAGTATTTTTCTTCCATTCAGTCCTGTCACCCGTGACGTTTTCTTTCATATCACATCTATTTTTTCTTTGGTCTCCCTCTCTCTTTTCGTCCATCCAAATGTATATTCATAACTCTTTTAGTAACATGCGTTTCATCCCTCCTCTTCCTATGGCCAGACAAACATTCCCTTTCAACTTTTCAGACACGTAAAAATAGTATCTGATGGATAAATCAGCTCATGTTACTAATTTTCCTCAATTGATTCCGGCCGCTTTAAACTGGAGTAAGCTTAAAAACTTCCCCACGAGCCCAACATGGCGACAAGTAGATCTATCTATCATCAGAGGTATGCAGTGTGTCTCTGTTATGATCCTCGTGAGTTATGTGGCGGTCACCACGTCGTCTTGTGTCATTACCTACCTGGTGCCTCACGGGATCCGGCGACCGCCACCGACGCGCCTTACACATGTACGTGGACACGTGCGTTTTTAAACGATCATTGTGAGCCTGTTTTATTTTAAATGTTTTGTTAAAAATAAATCTGATGATTTCTTAACCTGATTTTTATTTTTAGATTCTGCTAGTATTTGTTATTTTCCAATCTACTTTTAGCAAGCGTTGCGATAATATTTTAATTATTATTTACTTTGACCACTATCACACAATCGTCGAACACATTATAATTTACCAAATTAGATGATAGAGCACCCTTGCCTAGAAGTAGGTAATACGTATTCACTTGTGTGTTCTGTATGTAATAAGAGGCTTTTATTCGGTACTAGGGCAGTAAGTATAATTCAGTTATTATTATTTAGTTACTAACTGACCCGGCAAACGTTGTTCTGCCATAGAAATTATGTTGAACAAAAACGGGGGTAGAAGAGCAAAAACATATCTATTATATATTTTATTGTACGAAACATCCTTTGATCATTAAATCATATTATTAAATCTAATTCAAAATTTATACTAAACCTATGTACACAAAAACTAAACTAAGAATGTAAACTAGACATAACTATGTACAAATATAATACAAAAACACCAAATCCACTCAGGCGTCGAAGTATTATATATTATATATATAAATATACACAAAAAAATCATAAAATTCGATCAAGCCGTTTCGAAAGAGTTCGACACAAGATTTTTATATATTAGATTTTTTTTTTTTAAGGTCTACAGATCCAGTTCCAGGCATGTGAGTTTACTTGTTTGTAGACGCACCCACGATGCAAGACTTAATCTAAGGCTAAGAATTCATGAAGCGATTTTCACTAGACTTGGTGAAACCGCTTGTCTTGCGATAATCACCTGCCAGGTTGCGGGCGAAAATCGCAACCGCGACGGCTGCATAACCGCACAAAACTGCGGTCTCGTGAGTTTAGACATAAAGCAGCGGTTTCCTCTACCGCGGCGGGCGCGGTTGAAAACCGCTTTGTGAGTTCTAAGCCTTATGTGGAGAAAAAAGAAGAATGATTCTAGCAAAAAAATAAGACAATATTTGGTATCAAATGATCACTATTCAATTGAGTAAGTCTAGAGTAGGTGACATCTAGGTATCATTAACAAACTGTGACAATAACAATGCCACGTGAATTATTTGATGTTTATTTATATTACATACAATTTGTGGGATGAAAAAAAACATACTTATCTTGTCTTAAGATCGCTTATTCATTATGTTAATACAAAATAGCATTAGTTTGGCTATTTTGAATGACACACCGACACACCTCATAAAACACTTAATTAGAATTAGTTTTAGCGAGGTGTTTAAAATTTTGATATAATAATCTATGAGTTGGTTGGTTTAAGAGCTACTGAGATAGCTGTATTATTTTATTTACATAAACTTGATAAACAGTATTAGTTCAAAGAGGATTTAGTGCAACAAGCCACTCTGTACCTACCAGTCAATGTATCATAATGTCTTAATTCATAATACAAACAATAATTTTGTAATATTTTTATGTCCTGGCTATAAAAAAAATAAAATCTAACAAGTACAGAAATGAGTTTTTATTTAAAATTCAAACCATTGTAGCAACCCCTAAAAGTCATTAAAAAAAATTATGATTATTTTAAAACTACTCAAAATATAATAATCATGACAAAGGCGAGAGAGTTTTACGTAGTAATTTTGAATTTTACGCTTGAGGAAAAATTTACTCTCAGCTTTTTTGTGAAGTTCTAGAGTTTTATGGAAGAGACAGCATAAGTATTAGACGTAATTCTTGTTTCAGGTCCTTCAAGACAATTTAAAAAATGCAAAATCTTTGATTGGAACTTTTTATCGGCAGGTATGGTTATCATTCATGCGAATTTTTTATCTATTCCTTTTTAATTTGCGCAATACTATTGTTCAGTTATAGTATTGTGTGTCACCAAAATTCGTGCTAAACAATCAAAAGGCACAAATCATTCAACACATTCCAGCCGCGTTACCCGCGCGTCAAACGCACGCAAGTGTCCCAACCGCCGAATTTGTCTTATTCGACAATGAGAATGATATGCACCAACAAAAGGGTTCTCAGAAACACCCGTCCCGACGTGTCCGTCCCATTGACTCATACTTAGGTACGTGTTTGTTAATAATAACCCGCTTCCTTCAACAGACACTGCGGTCGGCTAACTATTGTCACGCTCCGAAGGATGTTGCAACGCAAAAATGTTACCCAAACGTGGATTCGTAACGAAGTTTTTAATCTTGAATGCGATGGCCAGGTATGTAGATACGTGGTAAATTTTTTTTTGATACAATTACTTACGCCGATGTTTTCAAAATCGTCTAATGACTTCAACTGCTCTAGGGTGGAGAGAGAGGTTGTGTCAGACTTTAATTAACTAAAACCACACCTATTTTCCTTTAGTTGCCTCTTGCGTTCTAGGACCACGAGTACCTATCCTTTTCAGAAGTCTTCCCATGTCCCTCTGGCCTTGCTGTGCCCCTACAGTTTTGCTGTCATTTAATTGAGGCACGCGTGGAGCACTACGAGCCGTCGATGACTCAGGCCCGGTCCGGACGTTTATAGGGTGGCTGGACCATGAACTACCCATTGCTCATCGTCCGTACACCCGCGCCTAAGGATATAGAAATCAGTAAGACCTAATGTCTAGAGTTTTTGTCTTCTGTTTTATTTATTTGGTAAGTTAAGTACCTTTTCCACGAATCACATTAAAGTTTGTCATTTTGTTTAAAGAAGCTACTAAATTGTTGTTTGGTTTCTTAGTAACAAAATTTGATTTATAACCTATTTTCTCGGAAAATTTAGTTTTTGCTACATTAAGTAAATTCGTTACATCAATAGCTACATAAATAACGAACAAAATAGGTAGCTTGAATTCTAATGAGACGAAAATTAAGTTGTGATGGAGCAGTATAATAAGTGAATTAAGTTGGAAGGTTCATTATACTGCAAAATCTCAGGTACACGTGTCCAGCGGGGAACCCTTTAACTTCCGTGGGATGATAAGCAAGTGACACCCCATGTTTCATTCCTAATCGGTGTTGAATAAATCTTTCCCGACGTACAAATGTCTTATTTAATAAACCAATCTCTTGTATATACACGTTTCTGTAAAACACATCCGACTAAGCTGTGTTAAAATTGGTGCCGAAATAGGAATACTTCGGATTAGTATTCCTGTTTCGACATCAAATTTTTCCGCACCAAAAGTTTTGGCATCCGAGCTATTCTACTTTCCGCACCAATAGGTATGTTGGTGCTAAATCTGGAAACGACATACCAAAAATACCTATTGGTGCCGAAAGAGGAATAGCTTGGGTGCCGAAATTTTTGGTGCCGAAACAGGAATACTTCGTGAATCCGAGTCTATATTAGAAAGTAAGTTTAAGTTTATTTTGAAATCAATTTAATCATACAATTTTTGTTGATAAATACATGTTACAATGTATTCACAAAACTTACGTGTTCTCATTTTTGGCGCATTAGCGTCAAAAATTATACACATTTTTTTTTTTTTTTAATGCAAGAAAAGACAACAACAGACACGGCAAAACAAAACAATTAATAAATGAGATTGAAATAAAGGAAGAAAATGTGGGTTGGTCTGATTTGTAAGACCACGCAATGCCATTTCGTCACAATTTCAGTAATTTTTTGCGCGGAATCATATTACTTTTCAAAAGTAAAGGTAGACTAAATTACTCCATATCTAGCTATTTGCCAGTTACATTTCCGCCAAAATCGGTCCAGCCGTTTGGAAGATCAGCCGGAACAAACAGAGACGATATAAAAAAATACATTATTGTTATAGATATCGATTAGTAAAAGACATTTCAAATTTTATTAATTATATATAACTGATTTAGGTATCTAATACGTTCTTGAAATTGGTCAGAATCAACACCAACTGAATCAATGGCATTTATCTTAATTAATCGACCTAATAAGTCATAGTCAAATCTATTCCGTTCTATTATTGTATTACAATGGTTTATTATCAAGCCCATCTATCAAAAATATCTCATGACATTTTGTGAAATCTCATATTGTTTAAATAAGGCTGACTTGTGTTTCTTGTTTTTGTTCTCATTGTGTACTATTTGGTATTTTTATCTTCTAATTAGTAGCTAATTTCTAGCTAACGTCTGGGTATTTTAAAAATAAGTTCTATTATTTTCGGGTTTTTTATGGTAGGCAGCGAGGCGGGAGATAGTGTCAGACTCTTACTGGCTAAAAACCTACCCCGTTCCTTTTTGCCTTGGTTCCCGGTCCCTGGTAAACGTTTTCATACTATCTCAAGGCCCCAGAGTAGGCTTCGGCCCTGCTGGGTCCCTACAGTTTGCTGACAACTCCTTGAGGTGCGTGGGGTTTTAATCCTCGTCACACAAGTTGAACCATCAGATGGTCGACCTTGAATGCGCAGTAACCGATTTTCGGGTATCAGTTGAAGGGCTGCGCGAAATTATCGCAAATGGTTCAACTTATTTTCCGCGTACTAAACGATATTATTCATGATCCAAAACCGTCAAAAGCTACAGCCAATAGTAACAGCTAGAGGATGGATGGGTGAGTGACGGGGCTCGCAAAAGCCAATGCTTGCTTGGAGAGCGGGATTTTTTTAAGAGTCACTGCAGCCCTGGAACAGAAAAGGCAACTGAAGGAACACGGTTTAGTTTTAGTCTGTAAAAGTCTCACGCTCTCTCTCGCTCTAACCAGAACGGGAGAAGTTATTTAATGATTTTCCAAACCAAAACTAACGAAACTTTGTAACGCCATGGTAACTCTTTCAAATAATCCCACAGTGTAGCTTAAGTGCTTGTTTACGAAGACTTGGCGCGTTGGGTGGTCCGTCGTACATTGCCATGTTTGTGTTTGCGCGAGCGTTGACGCGGCCCGGTGCTGCAATGTACGACGAACGCCTTACGCGCCGCGTCTCCGTAAACAAGCCCTTACAAGTTCCTAACCGAGTTATTAATTCAAAACTAGTACAAGAACTTCCCCAAAACAAGAGTTATCTTAGAGTTTCGACGAACAATTGGAACCATGCACTAGCTTCTGAAATTTTAGTAGTGTCCATGTAGGCCTATATGAAATAAAAACATTTGGAATTGAATTGAATATAGGCAAATTTACGTCAATGAACCGTTTCTACATTTCAGAAGCAATATGAAATTTATAATTTCAACAATGTAAAACAAAAAATAGCACTTATAACGTCAAAAGTCGATTTCATCTCATTTTGTCCCTCGCTTACCCTAAACTCCTTCACTTAACAAAGGCCTGCTAAAGGTTCTGAAGTCTTACATATAAAATGCTAAAAGGCTTCGGTTTCTAATCTTTATTTGCCTCTTATCATTGTCACGAATTCACGGTATAAATGATACAATGTCCTTTTTTAAAACCGTTTTTAAGAAGATCGATTCAAGTGTCCCTTCCGTTTTGATGCGTCAGCTATACGTAGGCGGCTGTTTGGGATATTTTTCACCTTTTAGTTGATTATTAATTTTTTAACTAAAGAGTATTTTAACCAAGAAGAGATTAAGACACTAGCATAGGATTTAAACACATTAAAACGGGAACTACATTAGTACAATTCAGACATGACCCACGTGTGCCCCAAACCACGCAACGCGATTCTACGAAATCGCGTCGAGTGGCGTGGATCTAATGTAGCTCTTCAAGTCTAGTTGCCATAAAAAATGTATGGAAATCGACGCGCCCTGATGGCGTACATAACCCACGATTGCCAATGCAGTTCTACCTTCATCCTTACAATGTTCCCACAGCTGGGACTCAGGCTACGGGTTTTTCATTTCAATTTTATTCATACGTACATGCATGCAATTAGCATATAATTAAAGAAGAAAATAAGATGCAACTATGAATTATGAATACATAGGTCGGTACGTGACGGGTGACAGGATAGAGTGGAAGAAAAAAACGTGTTGCGCCGACCCCAAGTAATATGGGATAAGGGCAGGAAGAAGAGGAAGAAGAAGGTCGGTACGTATGTACCAATTTTATTTACAAAAGTTTTCCCCAGTTTTCCGATTAACATCACTATTTCATTTGTAAGTAGTCCACTACTGGACATAGGCTTTCGCCAAGTGTTGCTACCTCGACCAGTTCAGTCCTTTTTGCATTCAGAGGATTCCCGTGGCACTTACCAAGTCATTATTGGAGGCCTACTAACGCTCCGTCTTCGTCAGAATCTTTAGACCGAATCAACCGCACATGCAAAATACAACTGATATATTGGAACTTTTTTAATGTTATCATTATCATCATCATCATTTCAGCCGAAAAACGTCCGCTGTTGGACATAGGCCACAACGAACGGTCATGCGCGTCTCGTATCCATCGGAGTCCCGCAATCTTTTCCTGGTTATCAGTCCACCTCGTAGGAGGCCTTCCAACGCTGTGTCTTTCTGAGCGCGGTTGCCACCCCAGAACGTTTTGGTCACAAAGGCCATCTGTTCTGCGACTAATGTGTCCTGCCCATTGCCACTTAAGTTTGGCGATCCTTCGTACTATGTTGGTAACCTTGGTCCTCCTGCGGATATCCTCATTCATTATTCGATCACGCAAAGAAACTCCGAGTACACCTGTTTACACTCCGAGTACATCTTCTGATGAGGCCCATTTTTTATGTACGAGCTTATCATTAATCGTTTCCCCACACTAAGATTTTTATCCAGTTCAGTAGGTTACAGACTTCCTTTAAATAAATGCTTAACTAGTAAAATTGTTGACTTGTAAGTTAAACTAGCTAGTTAATTCTACGGCTATGATAATTACGATAAGAACTTTCTTCTGGAAAATAAAACTGTTTATACTTATTAAATTATGCTTATATATGTTTTTCACCGTATTACTTCTATTTTGCTATGACACAAATTGCTTGACAAAACAGGAGGTAAGCTCTAGGAAGTGATAATTTTTTTCGGGAAGAAGTTCACTATAGAGAAGCGGAACAGCTTATACCAGAAATTAATTAGAATACCAGCTTTGAAATAGAAATTATGCAGAAAGTTAAAGATGCTTTTTTTAGAATGAATTACATTCCAACTTATATATAGATAGAAAATTAAAAAGACTGAAATTATACCATTGAGATAAATATAGCTTGTGGACAACGATATTGAATAGCTAATTGAATCATGCCTCATCAGTACAAAACTCAGTACATGTGTTTGCAGAGCTTAAGAGCAAAAAAACAGTATTGCAGTGTTTTAGTACTGCAATATTTTTTTACAGAGTAATACAAAAAATACAGAAGCTATGCTAGAAATCAATATTAGTTCTCCTAATATTGATTTCTAGCGTAGTTTCTTCTAAGTGAGAATCCTAATCAAAGTTTTGTTTCTATATTCACCCCTGCATTTCTATTCTTCCCGTTTGACGGTACGATGTACGACTTACCGCTTTAATAGAGACCGAACGAAACACGGTTTTCAGCCGAAACTATGACTCGGCTCCTTTTTCAGTTTCGGCCGTAACCGAAACCGAAACTGACAACAACAGACATAATCATGGCGGTAAGTGCCCTCTTTGAAAAGTGACTGGAAAGACGTCACGCGGCATTCTCACCTTCCGCATGGTGCAGATCCTCAACGGACATGATAAGTTCGGGAGGTTCCTGCACCTGATTCATGTGGAAGAAACACCTGGGTGTCACGATGATGACCGCCCGGAGGTCACAGTAGAGCGTATGCTCTACCGTATGGTAGAGGTGTGTCCGGCTCGGGCGGAGCATAGCAGTGTTATTGTCGGGGCGGCATATACAATGGTCCAGAGCGAGGAAAAATGGTAAGTGGTCGCCTTCTTCTGCGAAGCAGTAATGTTAGCGAAGGAGGCGGCCGTACGCGTGAAAGAACGGACTTTATCACACCCCAGCCGCCGGGATTCTGAGTCCGACTTCCAGCTACCGTAAACGTGAGCTTGCGGAGTCGAGGACACATTATACACTTGTTTTTGGGCCGAAACTAGTTAAAACCGAAACCGAATATCTGCGTTCGATTTCTACTAACTATTCGCCCAAGCCTAGCTATTGCCTAACGCTCAATTTCTTAGGTCAGCCATCTTTATCGCGATTACTTATTATTTCCTCACACGGCTGCTACGTGTGGTGTTAATTTCTTGCAATCATGGCAATACTGTAGAGGGCAAGAATAAAGTTGCCAGAATATGAATTTAAAAGTCCCCATTATAAGGTAAATACTGTATTATGGTACAACTCAATTAACAAATCGTATTCTAGCTCTATTAAGGGCCCGTTCTAGTCACTATTTTTTTGTATGAACTTCGCTCGGGACTATGTCGACTTCGCGGCCCCAAAACAGCGGTTTTATTTTTATATAAAAAAAAAAAACAATAACTATTCAATATTTTTGTTTTTGCGAAGCGCTTTTAAATAACAAGCTTTATTTTTTTTGTAACTTTCAAATATTTCCGTAATGTAATCTCGTAGATAAATACGTTTGAAATCGTAAATTAGGGTCAGATTCGCGTTTTTTTTTAATCGAGCCAACTAATTTATATCATGTTTTCATTTTTGCCAAGCGCTTGGTCATATAGTCAACTTTAATAAAATAAATTTTCATTATGTTCTCTTTTATATTTGTGGATTTCCAGAGGTTTAAAAAAGTTCAAAATGAGTAAAACCTGGCCTTAAGGTGTCTTTACCATTAGCCATAAAGTTGCTGCGTTTCTCTCAAGAGAAACTATTTAGTTTACATTATTCCAACATCATGTACATTTACTCATTCGGTTGTAGTACTTCAGGTTGAAGGTCTTCAACGAAGTGCTGACTGCGTTGAGTAAAGAAACAATTCGCTACTTAACACTGTAGGTACGCCACAATACTATCAAAACTGTCCCAAATCACTCATAAAGTTTCAATCTTAATGGAAATGCACTTAATCTGGCAACACTATCCGTCAATTCTGTGATTTGCGGTATACACGGCAGGGCGCTTACGCAATACACTTTCACCATGCGTTTAAGCGAGGAGAGAGTCCCTGAGATTGCCTATTACTAGATTACCTTGTGAAGTCGGGAAAATAAGAAAGTGTGTAATGTGTCCTCGACTGTATAGGACGTAAACGCTGATTTCACCAACTAAACATGCAATGAAAACTGTTTATTTGTATACTCAAATTGAGTATTTGTATGCAAATGTCGACGTTCTAAACTGTTTGGTGAAGTTTCAATCAATCAACTCAATCGTTTGTTATTTACTACGCTAGGCTTTATTGCTTTATTGAGTAAACATCTTCTGAATCTCTGATCTGAATTCGTATAGTTGTATTAGTTTAATATATTCCTACGTATTACCTTTTTTTCCGGGAAGGATAAATTTTCCAGGAACGTTCCATTATCTCAATAAATTATAACTTCTTAACTTGGTACTCAGTTCTTCTATTCGGTCCAAAAATATCACTGTAAGTGATGATGTAGCGATTTCTAATATCCAACATCTAGGTAATCCTAAATTTCAAAAAAGGAGTTAAATAATCCTACAACAATAGTAAGTACCAAATAAAGATGAAAGCAATAGATCTATGAAAGAAAAGTTATTTCATTAGAGACATGTTCCCAATAATATGTTATTAGTATCACACTCCAGATCTGTATTCAAATGCAGCGTTTAAATTAGACGTATCTTCGTATAAATGCTGCGATCAAACAGTGTGGGAGTATTCCGGTAGTAACTAACTGAACGGGTGGTCTAAAGAAAATAATTGACATTAAATAATTGACTCTACGACTGAATGACGTCAAGGTGAACAGTTTAAAAGAATAATTTGATTAATTTATGAACTTCTCGGAATGCGAATACACGAAAAAAGTGTCATTAACAAACAAAATAATCTTGTTGGAGTAATAAAAAAGATGAAATATACGCAACTAACAAAAAACAAACTAATACGCAACAATTACGAAGGCAGTGTAGACAGAGCCTCAGAACTTGCCGAATCAATGTTTACGAGTATAATTACCTATATATTTTATTTTTCGTGACATGACAAAGAACGACAAAAAATGTTGACGTTTATTTGGGTGGCGACCTCTGAACGATGAGCAAGGTTGTTCCGCTCTGGTCCGGGTAGGAAGGAGGAAAACTGATTCTCAGTGCTACCATAAGCGGTAGCCTTGCTGTGACACTGTCCATCGCGAACAACACTACACAACACACTTTATTTGGCTAGCAACCTCTTCCACCCACTTGATTGTGTCTTATGCTATTTTTAAACCGTTTAGGAAACGTAGCTTCGAAGTTAAGAAAGGTTTTGTGTGGTTCTGTGACAAGAGGGACTTGACATTAAAAGGTTTTACTTTTGAGCCCACAAAAGACTGACGAAAGGGTTGCGTTCACACAAATCCTATAACAATCCGTAGAATATCCCCTTTACATACAAACAAAGTTCTTAAGTTGAAGTATTATATTTTCTTGCAAATACACTTCTTAAGCCGTTTACAATTGCGTCTAATTACTAAAATCTAAAAGCTATGTAAAGGCGCTGCTAGATATTTAAATGCTACTTAATTATATGTTCCTTTATATCAATTACAAACACTTTGACGGTATTTGTACAGTATTTGCCAAGCTATCGAATAGTAGTTATCATTAAATTAGCTTTAGTAATAATCAATAGTCTGTAACTGTTTGGCAAGATGTCATAGGTTAGGCGCGACTGGTTTCTGTAAACTGCTTGTTGGTTTAGGTATGAAAAAAAATCGTAGTCTTAACCTTATATGGTAAGTGGGTAGCTTGTCATCATGCCGTCTGGTGAGGATCGAGCCTGAGTCGTCAATGGCGCGTAGTGTCCCATGCGCACCTCAAAAAATGTCAGCAAAACCGTAGTGTCCCAGTAACGGCGATATCCGCTAGGGCCACGGGAAGTTTCTGCAAAGGTAACCTGTGGTCTTAGAACGCAAAGAGCAACGGAAGAACACAGGTGTGGTATTACAGTAAAAGTTTGACACGCCCTCCTGCTTTAGGGTGTACCTTAAAGTGAGAGAAATCGCTGAATGAATTCCCACCTTTAAAAAAACAATGTATAAATTTGGTCAGGACGGTATTTGATTTTTTTAGGGTGAACTATACATGTGCACGACACGACCAGCGAAAATACTGTGACCTTTAGCTAGAAATTAAATTTATCTAACTGGCAAACAAGGCTACAGGATTTACAGCGTACAGGTTTTGAATCCCAAGAAAACTGGTCCTAGTGGAGGCAGCAGTGCCTCCGCCACAAATATACCTATGTCTCATAATGTTAATTAGACAGGTTGTCTAAGACCTACATTTAATACGAGCCGTGTGTGAACGTACAGGCCCCATTACCTTAAATTGAATACTTACTCAGTAATGCGCTTGCACATATAAGCGGGTCGCAAGCGCAGATGCCGTATGACATTTCGTAATATCATCTACATGTTGACTATGTTATAGGATTATTTACTGCGCAATTCTATCTGGAAGTCTGTGTTTGACCTCAAACATTAATAAGTTTTTCTTTGAAATGTAATGATAAATTCATTCAGTTTGAATACAACACAACACTTGAATTTTTTATTTAGTGTTAAAGTATTCAATTCGGTGTCTAATTTTGTGTAGGTGCACAAGTATGATAATTGTGAAATAACTTTGTTAAAAAATACTAATTTGGACTAAATAATATTATATTTTTTGCTAACGGGGATACATTCAAACAGCGCTTAGAATTTTTGGGAGAAGATCTGAGAGGGCCTTCAACCCCTATTGGAGCCTGACACTTGAACCTGTGTAGGTACACACGATTGGCAATCATAGTTCCCACACTGTGTGTTCGGAATTCTGAAATCTACTCTCCATAAAGTTATACTTTCCAGTCTTCTCTCTTTGCCAGTAGGTGTAGCTTTCACTACTGCTGGCAGAGAAAAATCGTGACTGATCCTGGTGACTACGGTTCTTATAGGTCCAGGCAGGGTGCTCACCCGGATGAGTGCAGTACTGAATTCAAGTAGCTGTCACAATGGTGCAATTGGCCGTGATCTCTTGCCCAATCCTATGTAAATATAGTAAAGCCAGCTATTTCCACCATCCTTGTAAACGGCAACAGAGTCCACGGTAGCTTGGAACCAGCGAGGATGATCCCGAAGGTCATAGGGCTCCACTACCAATACCAAGACTATCCACCACTGCGCAATTAACTGCAACAAAAAGTTAGGTAAGTTGCGTTGCGGCAGTGATTCAGATTGTATTTGAGAATTTTTAGGGCTGATAAGGTGTTTCTTCACGGATACCGCTTGGTGGTGCCGGCGCTGATCCTTGCAATATACCGTTTGCTCCTCAGGGGCTGGAAAAACCTGAATACTTTGTACTTACTGGTCCTTCAATTCTGTCAAACACCCTAAAAGACAGTAAAGGAAGTATTGCTGAAATGTAGGCAGACAGGCATGAAAAGAACATGAGCATTATCAAATTATTCAGGAAATACTGAAATCAACGCAAAACGATGTAGTAATTTTTCGATCTCTGAAAATGACGCGCGCAGAAGTATCGTTAATTTATACAGCCTCGATGAACATTAAGAATCTTTAAGTACCATAAACAATATTTTATTTAAATTACAATGCATGTTAAAATATTTGATGTTAAGTAAATAAGTAGCAATTGTAAAAAAAACAGCTTTGAAAATTGCCTTATTTGTTAGACCATAACATTTTTGTTTTAAATTCGGTCGCTGACGTAACCTTGAATTGAAATATTACATTTGTTAGGCTCCAAATAAAGGAGGTATTAAGGAGCATGATCATATAAATCATAATGATTGACATATTGTTATTGTGATCAATCGCAGTCCTATGTGATTGTGGTGTCAAGGGGTTTTTTGGCGTCATCCTACAATAACTAAGTGATGCTAACCCTGTAGATCCAAAAGTTATTTTCAGTAGATTATTTATTTTCAATAGTTTTTTAGTTCCATTTTTGTAGTTCTTTATAATATACAGAAAATGAGATGAATTGTTTGATTGATTTTGAAATTCTACAATCTTCTTAAATGAATTATCAAGGTTATTTTACTTGTTAAAGTTTATATAAGAGCATTAAAAGCATTCACTTGATGCAACACAGAGAAAAATAAATATACAATACGCAAGAGCACAAAAAAATTATAAAAACTAAGCTAAAAAAAAAAAAAACAAAATTGAAACGATCACAAATATCAATATTAACAGAATGAAAAGAAAAAGTAGTGTTACTTATTTAAACAGAGTTATCATCAATAAAGATCCGGATATAGTTATTGAACTTTTTTTGAGAGAAGAAACAACTGTTACTCAGACACAAAAATTAACCATTAAGCTAAACCAATCTTAAAATATCATTATCCTTATGCAAGTCGCCAGTACAATAGTGGCAACATTTATATTTACAGTTTATGAAAGGTGATTGTAATCTCAGTTGACGGCCCAACTCTTTCAAGCGTGTCGACTACCGTAATATTTTTTACTTAAACTAGCGGGTCATAACGTGGATATTAAAAAAGTTGTTTTATATTAAGATAAAGCGTCTATCTCATGATGAACTGGGGCTAAAAAACTACCTCTTTGATGTTTAAGGGCGTGTGAACAAAGATTTGAATCCTGAAAACGAATTGGGGTTGAAAAAGATTTGTGTTTTTAAACTGTGAACTCACTTATTGAGTGTTTAACTTTTGCTTGTAATCGCTTTTCTATTTAATTTGTGAAACTTTGTTTTTCATCATTTACTTAACAATGTCCCATTGCTGGACAAAGACCTCTCCCTATTTCCTTCAGCTATTCAAAACCTGAACGATCTATAGATGCTGGAAGTAACTTTTGTTCTTAAAGATGACACTTGTCACAAACCCTGAAACGTTGATTGTACGAGTGTCATTACTCGTAGAAAAACTGTCTGGAAAGATCCACTGTCAACCGGATCAGATCCCAATAACGAAGTAGGCACAAAGACAAGACCTTGTACACGTTAACACAGGTAGAGCTGACGCAAGGCTCACTCACATTCAATGAATTAACAGAAATACATGTATACGTGTCAAATAAACAGATGTCACCGTCACAGCTCTCTTAACGAATATCGGATTCTCACGGTCGAAGCTGATATTCGCGGCCGAGACCGTAATATAGGTTGCAAAATGGAGGAGATGAAAAAAAAAACAGGACATTTAAAGTATATTAATTTAAGAATCTTAAAACCAAACAAGGGATGTCGATGAAGCATATTAATATGGAGAGAAGGGTAAAAACCATCAGATAATGTAATGATGATAATCATGATGACTGAACTCTTTAAAGAAAGGCCTTATAGGAGCAGAAGACAAGGTTACAGGTAACTAGTTAAAACTAGAAGCTGACCCAAATGTAGTTAAGGAAAGGATATCTGTACGGTGATGAGAAAAAAGATGCGGCACAATGGAAATTATTATGTCCATTAATTAAAATAATAAATTACGAAACGTATTTTAAAATAACAATACTCTTGTCTTTAACACAAGATTTCTAAGGACGAGATTATTGTCACTGGAAAACTCTAGATTTTTCCTTGTATCTTGTCGATAACGGAAGTATATGTGTGTGAAGTAAATCGAATAATTTTTCACAGTTTTAGTCATTCTAAGGAACTGGGGCAAGATTTATCATTATTTTTTAAATATTACTTGACATTGTTCTACATATCCGCCGCATCCATAATATTTACAAGTGAGTGTATTTCCCGCGTATCTGCGCGTACGCCTCACAACGTTCTATCTGGGTTTATTTATTTAAATATGCGTGAACTGCGCTTGCCAGTGCTCTTTGTCTTGGTACCTTGGTACTAATATAGCCGGCTTCCTGCTCATCTCGGTAGCTTTGTCGTTATTTTGCTTCGAGGCTGACTACAACATTTTTTAATAAGAAAATACCAGATATGACGATGTAATAATCATAATTTTTGTCGCGATTAAAGAAATAGAGCAAGATTTTATGAGAAGTCACGTCAAAATCACACATTTTTCCCTTCTCAACGATTTACAGGATCGACTAAACCTGGGCGGGATCTATCAATAATGAGTTTTATAGCCTAATTAAGTAAATATATATGTAAATCAATAAAGAGAAATACCGATTTCGTGAAGTGGTATTCAAAGAATGATTCTAAATACATAACCAAGAGAGACACGCAAGCCTCACACAGTTGAACCATAAAATGTTTTGCATACCGAAAATAAAATAAGACGCTCGAAGGACCAATATTATGAACACGAAACAAATGAGCCAACTTAAATTTGCGAATTGGCTTTTGTTTTACGTTGCCTTAAATCAAGTGCATAAGGCTGAGATTCGTAAGTCAGGATCAAAAATTCGTTAGGCGGGAATTTTCGAAACCGAACAATTGTTTTTGCATTTTGCGTACTTTCTCAGCAATACTCACGTCAGAGATATGCGTTTAAAGGGTTTCTTCGGAACCGTCACGTAAATTAATGAATACAGAGCTTTGTAAGTTGCGCAAATGATCCAATGGTTGCGGTAACTCATCGTGGTTCGCTCGTAAAATCAGCTGCGACAATCATGGTTCGGCTTGTGGAACTTTATTTCATTTTTTTCAACTTAGTTACCTCGGTTTTGAACCGCTTAATTTTATGTGTGTTTTTGAGTTTCGTGCCATGTTGACGTCACTTTGGTTTCAATGTATTTCATCAGCACTCTTTATTTTAAAATATGCGTCCCATATTCACGTTAAAAACACGCACTAATTTTAATAAACGATTCCAGAATTTTCAATTAATGTATCTACTTATGTGAATTATTGTGGTTATGTCCGCGTTGATATTAATTATCAT
This sequence comes from Leucania comma, assembly GCA_958295575.1. Classification (NCBI taxonomy): domain Eukaryota; kingdom Metazoa; phylum Arthropoda; class Insecta; order Lepidoptera; family Noctuidae; genus Leucania; species Leucania comma. The sequence goes on from OY282466.1 coordinate 18,127,366, forward strand.
ATAAAGTTAAATATTTGTTAATAATTAACATACGTACAGTGTAATTTTGCGTGTGAAACCGCAATGGTTTATTTTGTTTTGATCCAGAAAGTAACTAATATTGTATATTAAAGACTAAACCAACATAGCTTTATAAGGTTCTTTGTACGGTCCGGGGTCAAAAGTGCAGTTGCACTCTAACAATGCTAAACTGTCTAAAATTTCTTTATAGTAGAATTCCAGTGTTCTGCAACTAGTTCATTCAATATTTTAGATTCTATTCTACAAACTAAATGGGTAATGATCATTGACCCTCTTTTACAAAGAAATTTTACATACTTTAGTGTCAGTAGAGTGCAACTGCACTTTTGAGCCCTGACTGTACATATTTTCTGTATCAACGGTTTTCCCAATTTTCTAACCAGTGGTAACAACTATATAAACAGTGTCAATAGTTAGTCTAACGAGGCGTTTTCGAATACAGAAACCGATCATCAACACTAGCATAATGTTGAGTCTTCAGATTTTTTACTGCCGTCACCAATCCGCCCCCATCATAATTTGTTTGATCAATACGATTTGATTTTGATATATATATACAGTGCCTATATTAACTTGTTATGTTTTGTATACAGCTAATAACTTAATAGCGGGGCTAAACTAAATTACACTTCAACATTGTTAACGCGGATTTTTTATAGTTTTTTTTAGCAACATGATTCAGAGCGAGTATTTCGTCTCCGGGTCATATACCCACAATCGTTTAGCCGTCTTTGTTATTAACCTCTGTTACATATTCCTTGTATTTTACAACTCATTTTTAAAGCCTTTTAATATCTGTTTAAGTGTTAAGTGTATTGCTGTGTACGTTAAAATTTCTGAATGATTTTTATGGCTAATTAAATTTTCTTAATGAGATATTTGTCATCTTGTTTTGAGTGGAATCTGATCTTTATTTTCTTCTGTCTTTTTATGGAAGAGTAACATAGTTTGAGGTTTTGTTTAGGGAGTTATGACAAATCCTTTTCTTTCGATCTTATTTTTTTTTTTACCGTAGCCTCACTAGAAATTATTCTTGTATCGTGGGTGCATTCACAAACAAGAAAAATTTACATATACAATACACCCAGACCCGGCACGACTATCTGAAGGCCATCCAAATATTTGTTCCACGCGGGAATAGAGCCCGCAACCTGAAGTGCTCCAGCCAATCGCTCAAGCACTGCACCAACTATCCCGTCAAAATGAATGATCGTTTCATTCATTTACAAAAGTTTTTCATGCAACGTAGCAAGCACCACAGCGTTGAATACGATTTTGAGTACATTCAGTATTAATTTAGTTTCCGACATTTATAAATGTCGTTTTCACATTGTAATAACAATAAAATCTTTAGCAATATGCATTTGAATGCATTTGAGACGTGACAACATTCCAGGGTTTCATTGCATCACAATTTACAGCCTTCGCCGTATCGTCACCTATCCGCGTGTGTCCCACACCTATAAGCATAAAATCGGCTACGATTATTGCATCCTGGTGAATGTGTGGGTGAATATTATTGGCAGGTCCCCGACACGACAAACGTAAGCCCACCATTCACTGGCCGACTGATTTTTAAACCCCATTTGATTATTTAATCCACCATACCGAAGGTTCGGTTTTGAACAGTAGTAGAGATCGTTTTGTGCATGGGAGGCTTTAGTCCCCTCTGGATGCAGGAAGGCTCCACAAATAAAATATGTGACTTGAAGGCGACGGCGAGGTGCCGTCGAGATGAGGCTGCGCAAGCTGGTGGGAAAGGGACGGATTGCAGTGTCCTCGTAAGTGGGAGGGAGACAGAAGCACGCTTGGCTATCTGGAGAAACGCGAGCACCTCATTTAATCGGTACGCGCTTCGTTTTGTAGGATAAAGGAAAATTTGCGATGCTTTAGATACGTTGGTATTATGCGTGTGGGTGTGTGATGGAACATTACTGTTATCGCTACATCGTCTGTCCAGGGTTCAATCAGTCTACTTAAGATGGAATAGAATGCATGCAGTAAACCTCTATTTACTCAAACAGTTAAGAAATAACCGTAAAGTTTTTACTAGCGAGATTTAACGAGAATATGCAAATGCGTTAACTGACACCTATTTGTTGTTTCATGAAATGTCATGCCGACTGTTTGACATTAAAAATATCGAATACAAAGTTTACATGAAATGGTTAACTTAATCAAATAAGCGTACATTAAAGTGTAACTTGTAAACTAGGCTAATTAAGTAGCTTGCCTTCTGTGAGAGCAATTACATTTATTAACCTAATAGTTGGCCGCTGTTTTAGTTAATTCGAACTTAGTAAGTGCTTTGATTATATCTCACTTGTTTGTTTTTTCTGTTTGTTTAGTTAAAAACATAGTTCTCCATTTTATAAGAGAAATAAAAGTTCGAACTCTGTGTTTGCTGTAGTTTTTTTTGACTAAATAATCAAATAAATATTTTAAGTAACTAATATTATATAATTATACATATATAAAATACACAATTATGCATATACAAAATACATAACAATTTTTTTCGTTCAAATAGATACTACTAGGCTAGTGTCACGGCATATTTTTTTCACGAGATATTTTCAACGTTTCAGGCTGAAAAAAAATGGGTAACAATGTTGGTCGGCAACGCCCTAACGAGGCCATAACTTTACATACCAGTAAAATTAATTTCTTCTTTGCTTTTCAGCCCTTCTAGCCAAGTTACAATCGTTTCGTTTTGTGTGAACGCTTGGAGTTGGCCACACCCCCAATTCGTTTGTTCGAACAAAAGAATTGGGGTGTGGCCAACTCCAAGCGTTCACGCATAATGAAACGATTTTAACTAGGCTAGGGGGGCAGGACTTAAAGCTGGGCGAAAATCATAGCCGTACAATATAAAAGCGCTATATAAAAAAAATCGTTATATAAAATTTATACACAAATTATCCTAAATGTATGTCACATTTTCAAGTGTTCTATAGTTTTAAACGCTTACCAACAAACAAAAGTAACTTATTGCTCGATGCCGACGGCCGGGCGCAGGTTACATTATTGTCATAAACCCACACTCAGATGCGCGCCCGCCGTAACACGACCAAATACAAACACGAGGAAACCGCACCGAATCACCAACCATATCAAGCACTACATAACTCAGTCGGGTTACCAATAATGATATGTACTGAGAAAACCAAACGTGTCTAGTAATCTTCGTTTCGTTTGTACCTTTACTTATTTTGATCTTTCGACTTTCAAATGTTAATGAATAGGTTTTGGGTCACAATTTTCTTCTTGCCTACTTCTGGGATCCTGGTCAAGTAGGTTGTTTAACATTTGTATAAGTTGTAAATTGGCATTTATTTCTTAGATATTATCGTAAAGTACGACTATAACATTACAGAGTACGCTGAAGCTTGCTTACATGCTTTATACAATCACTTCACCTACACTTATATATATATATATATTGTTACAAAAGATTTCTATGTTCGCACAAAAGGTTTTCAGGAAGAAAATGAAATGTTTCAACAATCAAAATCATAAATTAGGACTATAATTTCGATTCACATAACCATGAAGGTTCATATCGCAGCGATGGTAGTTATTCGCCAAGTCGGCACCATCAGACGACACACACGATATTTACTACCTCTACCTGCTTTTATTTCAGCCCTGCTCCAGTGTTATGACTGCATTTTACTTAATATTTTACTAGCCATTAAATTGTTTCCCTTTATCCTGGATAGCGGTTGTATGGGTGCGCGCCCAGAATTAATCAGCAAACGCTTCCTGGAAAAATTGATTAAGAAATTATAGTATATTCAGAAATTTTCGAAATATCTGAAGCAGATAAAGTGAAAAATCTAAATTGTAACAAGCATGTAATTTTGTGACAACGGAAGCATTTCCGTGATCATAAAAGTCTTTTAGAAAGTGACCAATTATTTGCCTTTTAAAGTGAACAAGATTGCAATATAATCGGGAAACTCGGTAGGCTGACCGGCTGTCGTCGCACACAATGAGTACAACGAGAAATTTCACCACATGATTGACGCCGTGTGAGAAAATAAAGCCATATCATAATTATGTGTCAATCTGTGGCTACAACAAGATAATGTTGTTGTAGTTACCATTTTTGGGTTATCCGCCATATAAAGGGCTTGGGTGAACAAAGAGGACGGATCAATGGTACGGATGCATGCTAATGTGGGATAAATACCGACGCATAGCTTGTTGTCCGACCCACGCACACAGGGCTACCAACACAACAACACATCCAGTACTCTGCATATGAGTACGAAAGCTTTTACCCACACATCCACAGTTTTCGTTAGGGTTGAACATCATTTTGCAAAATTAATATTGTTAGCATTTATATAATGTGGTGGCTAAAGATAGTGATAATTTATTTGTTCTGTTAGATTAAATTTTTTGTTGTTCAGGCTTGATGTGTATTATTTATACTTAATAATAATCTGAAGACTAATCATCATTTCAGCTGAAATACGTCCACTGCTGGACATAGGTCTCCCACAAGTGTCGCCACGATGACCGGTCCAGTGCGTCTTGCATCCATTGGATTCCTGCATCCCCCAGGTCACTGGTTCACCTTGTAGGAGGCCTACCAACCCTGCGTAACAGTGCCAAACTTAAGTGGCAGTGGATAGGGCACATTACTCGCAGAACAGATGGTAGATGGGGCTGAAGCTGATAAGACGGTGAAAGCTAATAAGACAACCAATTTCAAAAATATAAAGCGTGACAATTATTCAGACACCGAATTTTGATATGAGATTTAGTTTTTGGTAATCGATACTGACCTTCTTCATATCTGTGCGATACAGCGATCAAGATGATCAACTTGATGAGATAGTACCAACGCTGCGTAATGCTACCAAACTTTATTGGCAGTGGGCAGGGCACATTGTAGGACAAACGGTCGATGGGGCCAAAAGGTTCTGAAGTAGCGAAAGCTAATAAAACGATCAATGTCAGAAATATAAAGCGTGAAGATTAAATTAACCACAAAAGATTTAGTTTTGGTAATCGGTACTGACGCTGACAACGGAGATAGGATCTGCTACCTTATTCATATCCATTCGATAGATCGATCAAGATGATCGACTCGATGAGATAGAGATCAATTTCAATTTGATTTGTAAAATTGTACTGAAATACGAACAGATTTCGAATTATTATGGCAAGGAGCAAATTCCAATGATATTTTATAACTAGTGACTCGCCCTTGCTTTGCTCGGGCGCAAATGTTATACGTAAAGCTACTTCTTTTATTGCTCTTTCTATTAATAAAATCGCATCAAAATCCATGGCCTAGTTTACAACTATTTAGCAAAACAACAGACAGGCGTGGAAAGAATAGAATTTGTACACCAAAATATTATGACATAACTGGAAAGCAACTTTGTTAACAAAAAGATTGACGATGTTACCTCGATGTGTCGCTTCTGGTCATTGTGTATCTGACGCCATACAATTATTTAGAAAACTGCTAAGATTAGGTAAACAGCGGGCTGACGTAAGGACGTCCTAGATAATTGTTTACGAGAACTTCGCGTTGTACAATATGCCCTTGTCTCATATTGTCACAAGATTTTCCTCATCTCATGTCATTGCTATATCACCGGTATTGAATTATTTATAACCTCGTTTGCTTGTTACTGAAATACATAAGACCTTTGTAAACTAATTTTTTTTGGCTTGGATTTTGTTTTTCTTATTATTTATAGGCTCATGTTTGATTACTACCTCATTTGATGGTAAGCGATGATATGGTTGACGATGGAACACACTTGCCTAAAAGGTCCCTATTGACTTATGACCAAAGACCCCAAGTTGCAGATACTTCTCAGTGACTGACGTAAAACTAGTTGAGATGTGCGCTTAGTTTATGCCTATGCCCAATAGTGGACGTCTTTTATGAAAATTGATGATGATGTACCTACTGAAATATCCGAATATTATAATAATAAGTTTTTTGAAGCCAAAATTTGTAAGGTGCCAACCCTGATAATAATCGTGTTAAATGGATTATTATAAGAGGGCAATTGTTTTTGGCAAATGTAACCAATATTACAAACAATTTTTAACATAAATTAAAAATGCCATATCCTTAAGTAATTTACGAAGTAATTAAAGAAAATTTTTGACTCATAAAAAAGAATTAAAATACACGCAGATGACTCGATCGCAGTTTAAAATTTCTTCTGTGGCATATGGCAAACGCTTAATGCAAGAAAGCTCAGGTAACATACGCGACTAAAATGTATTGAACGCCATCCACTGCTGGCAAGATATGAGAATTATTTTTAAAACTCTGAACAAAGCCAGCACTGGAAAATAAAATTGTTGAATTATGTTTTTTATACTGTTAAAGATGCAGTTTAGTAGCTCACGTCACCAACCTTGCAGATTTACTTTTTTATCGGTTTTTGAGGATACACATTGCCGTTTAACAACATCGGAGTTGAGGTCTTCTTGTCATTCATTTTTTAACCTGTGAGAGGACTTGTGGTGGATGTCTGTTTTTTTGTTCTGACCTGACCTTGATAGAGAGGTAGCAAGGACAAATGATAATGGTTTCGCACACACACATGTATTTAGGTTGCTAGTGGACTACATTACAGTAGAGACTACAGTTTCATGTTTGAATAAAGACTGATTTCCAAAGGACACAAAGATATGCAGATAAACTAAGTTTAGTGATATTATAAGTAGACAAAATTGTCGTGGACCGAGGAAAATTCAGCAAGATCTGACCAACACGAACAGAATACTTGGGCATTCAACTTTAACACCAAGTTATTCAAATTCTCGATACATAAACAACAGCAACTATTTATTATAGGCAAGTGCATGTAGATTAGCGCGTGCAAGACAACACCGATAGCACATAATCCACAACGGTGAACGTGCAAAACAATAAATAGCACGGTCGGCGCCACTTCTAATTTCCTATGCTCTAGGCGCGTTTGATCCTGAATCGCGATTCCGTATTCCCTGGGAGTCCGGGGTCAGCGAGCTAGCCCGGGAGGCAAACCAGTTCTAAACATTTCAATATCACACCCAACCTGCAATAAAGTGTATACAATAAAGTTTACAATTTATTTGTCACACCTCTTTATGAATTTTGGAGATGAATTTTAGGGCTTTCTGATTGAGAATTTGGTTGATGTGATGCAACATTAAAAATTTATGATCAGTAAACCGTTTTAAATTGTACTTGTTTTGGGTCAAACTTTCGGTAAATCATTGTTTTTTATTAAAGGCTTTTAGGTTTAATTAAACGAAAAATAAACAATATTGAGATAATGATTCATATCAGTTATGTAAGTAATTAAATATCTAAGTCGTATTATTAAAAAAATACCTACTTTTGGTAAACAGTCACAAAATATTATATAGGGAGATACAAATTCGAAGTATGAAGCAAAGCCTTCTAGGCTTAAAGCTCACCTCTTACAAAGGAATTTAGGTACTGAGAATAATAAAACTGATATGGGACAGCTTACAGATGAATGTAGATGTATTTTCACTAAAGTGGATAAATATGATCGAGTTTTTTCCTAGAAAAGTAATAGCAGATCCTCATTTGCTCAAAGATATGTTCGAAGTCTCTGCGATAGGAGAACAGAGTTTCCTGAAAATATTATGAAAGGTAATAGGTATATTTGTTGAACAGTTGACAAATCACTAAAGATTAACAACTGAGTTATTACAATCACAGAGGAGCATGGAATAGATATCGAGGCACTACATTAATTCGAAATCAAGGGTCCTTCTGCTACTAATGTCAATTAGCTATTCCACAGAGATTGTATCATGTAAAATCAGCGCTCTCCGCTACCGCTTCAACTAAAATGAGTGCCCTACGGACGGGAAGCATTAATAACCACTAATTTTCTCGTACCCATTCGCGATCCAATAAGTGCTCGAAATGATCAGGCACTAATTAATTACTAGAACCAACACAATGATTACTCAGCGGAGGTTTGTACGCTACAGACCCTACAACTCTCTCTAATAGTTTAAAGAATGTCGATGTTGTTAAACGTTGGTCATTTCCAAACCAGTTTTTATTGTTAATATAAAATGTGACGGCTTCGTTGTTTTACGATATATATAAGTACGTTTATCTGAAATGTAAATTTTGTTTGTGTCTGATATTCGAACCTCAGTACTTGCGACCTCTATGACCATAAGCTAACCGTCCGCACCGTTACTGCAGACATTCTCGTGTTCGTATTATTTTGATCTATTTGTTTACATCAGTATAAACCTGGGAACAGTTATTTTGAACATATTACATTTCTCTTCAAGACTAATAAAGTTCAACAGACTTTTGAAATGTAGAATTTTGTTTTACCTACCTACTATTTTTAATTCCGGCACGTGTATGTCTGCTTACATTTTTTACTTATGAAAGTACCGTTGTTGTAGTACTGGTGTGATTTTGGTTCCATTGTTGGAGTATTAAATGCAGTTCAACTTAAAAGGAGGATCACTTTTGAGCTATTAAAGAAATTATGAAGATTTTTCTTACCATGTGAAGAAAAAATGGAGTTCGTCAACATGGAGTCAACAATGAGAAATGTAAAGAGTTAGAACTGACAATGGTGTCGTCTCGCTGGCCGCGTCCACGATTCGATAATAGTGAATAAACACGGCGATGAGTTATCGGCGGCAATCTCGGGTCGTCGGCCGCGGTACCGTTCCACTTGCCCCTGGACGACGAAACTAACGACCAAGAGGTACGACGCTCAGGGGCAGCTGTGGATGTGGTATCATGGAAGATGAAGATGTGCATAGATAAAATGGATAGATACCGTAAAGACAATTATGGCATTAACTCTAAGGGCTGCTGGAATGTTCGACAGAATTACCGCCGCTCTGGATCGCAAAGAGCAAGTGAAAAATACAGGTGAGTTATAGTCAGTAAAAGTCAGATACTCCCTCTTGCTCCACCCAGAGCGAGTGAAGTTATTTGATGGTTTCCTAAACTTAAAAAAAAATATTGCATGAAACTTTAGTAAATATACTGTGCATCAAAGACGACTAGATAAGTTCGCTTTGGAGGAGGAGCCGTTACGATCCTTTGAAATAATATTAAGGAGAGCTAGATGAGATTTTATTTAAAGAAAAGATGCATATCAAGAGGAATTCAACTTAAATTCAATCTCAAAAATACTATATTTCATATATTATTTACTTATTATAGCCATTTACGAAATGTCAGAAACACTGCTGCAATTGGTAGTTTCCTAGGGAGATGAACTGATAAAGAAAAAGACTCTTCGGTCTTACTTTATATGATTATTGGTTTGTATAACATTTCCTTTTTTGTATAATTGGTCTAAACGGGCCTCTATGTATTAGAGTCTAGTATTTTTTTTTTTTTACTAAAAGTAAAGTAGAGTTGGAGCAGTTAATATACGAAGCAGATAATGAGTTACCAGAGAAGTCACATGTACAGAAAAAGTCATTACTAAGTTCGCTTATCTTCAACATAGTCTTTGAACTAAGTATGAAATCAAATTGTTACTATTTAAAACATATTTGTATTCTATTTGTTTAATTGACACATGAAATGGTAAAGGAAATTAAATTAACTAAACATTTATGAAAAAAATATTAGAAATAAGTTGACGCAAAACTGCATACGTCACTTTCAAGTGAAAAAATGCCGCATCTGCCAATCGCGATGCTCTACATACTTCACAGTTTTCACTATTAACGTTCATAGTCGAATTCCGACGTGACTATTCCGCTAATCAAATTTTGTAACTGCGGTATTGTAACCATTAGTTCTTGAACCTAAACTTTTTTCAGACGCCGGCAATTATGTGTTACCGTTAAGGAGATACAGATTGTTGCCCCGAACTCATTCGAACATTTAAAATAATGCGATGAAATAAAATCACTTTGTTCGAAGTTCAAAAGTAATACTTCCGTAAATTTAATCGGAGAAAGCGTGGCATCCATTCTTATATCTATCCCCTTTTGATGTGGATCATAAAGATTAGTAACGGATAATATTAGCACCTCGTTCTATTCGTAATTTACCTTGTAATGATTAGATAAGTAGGTTCTACCTATTTATAACTTTTGATGCCAAGTTTGAGGAAATAATTTATATTGAAGCGTTTTTTTTCTTTTGTTGTATTTACCGTTAAAATCTTATTTTGTCGTATATTTTTGCGTTGCTCTGTATAAAATGGATTGTTGTTATTTGGCTCATGCTGTCCTATTGTTGGGCTAATGCTTTTCTTTGAGTCATTTAGTTCCTTTTATTGGCAGCTGGTCACGTGTTTCCGTTCGAGGTCTTCACTCCAACCTGGTGGTCCACACAGGTAAGAAAGGTATATCAACATAGTTGGCATAGCCATGACAGTTCGGTCACAAATATAGATACTTCAATAAATAAATAGACAGAGTTTAATGACATTGACAGTTAAACTAATGTGAATGTTTTTCTTTCGAACCAGTACTGACAATAGATTCTTGCCTTCTTGATTTTAATTAATGCTTCCTAAAAAATCGTTGAGTAGCAAAACATACAAGGTGTTAAATGCATTTGAATTTTAGATTTTGGCCGTGTGTTAAGATTACAAAAAAAAAAAAACATGCAAGGTCTGTATGTTTACTGCGTAATTTATTTTTTACTTGAAATAATTAAATGTAGTAGGTTAATAACTTACGTACAGACAGAATGATCAATGTTACTGCAAGGATACTGTCGTATTTCCCCCTGAGCGTTGCGCTGGCGCAGTTTGCCCATGAAATCTTTATGTCTATTGTTTAAGGTTAATTTAAAGTTAAATTGCAGCATAAATTGTTATTCAATAGATACAAATTATGTTACTAACTTAACCTCAATGTTGATATTATCGAGTTGGTATCATTATATTTTTTTGCATTTTACGTGTTCGTGTCTCAAAATGGGGTCTTCACAGAAATACAAAATCTTGTTCAACTGATTAACTGAGTTAATGACACGATGAAATAATTACCGGTGGCAAAAACATTTCATAGTTAATAAATTACAAAGAAAACTAGAAAGCGAGCTGTCAAAAAAAGAAGTAGGTTCACTCAGTATTAGAAATAAATTGTCAATATATTTTTTTCTGTCGATTTATCTAGAGTTTTGCGTTAAGTGGGCAAACGGCACACAGCCATAACTTTACGGTTAGCTCAATCAGATGACTTTGCGGCTGCGCAACGCGGAAATCTATTGAAGTTCCCTTTATCATTTATGGACTGCGAACCCGTGGGCATCACGCTTTACTTGCACAACTTTCATAGGTTATGGGTCTAAGTTTTCTTTTATACACCGTTAAATTTTAGTCGTTTTAATCCCATGAATGGTCGATACGCTACATGAAATACTATTGATTAGTAAAGTATTTTTTTTCAAAAATTCGAATTGATATACGCATGTACGAAATTAATTTCTTTAAATAAACGAGTCAATGACCTTGTAGGTAGTTGTCGGTCGTTGCGTACTAACTACCTACAGTTCATTGCCCTCGCTCAGCTGACGTTTACTTAAAGAAATTAATTTCGTACATGCATAAATTAATTCGAATTAAAAAAAAAGGTACTTTATTTTTATCTTTACAAATCGATAGTATTTCATGTACCTTATCGACCTTCCGCGAGATTAAAACGACCAAAATTTAACGGTGTATATCTTCACTCAAAATTGTAGTTGCACATAAATACTCTCGATGCCAACAATTTGGATAAAACAATTGAACGGCTTCTAAATTCAAAACAGTTTCTTTTTGTTAATTTTTTTGTCTTGGAGACTAACCCCTTTAAGACATGTCTTTGTATGAATAATTAATTTATTTACCATTACAATATGCATGTATATATTCTAATTTTTTTTATAGCCTTTGGGAGCAAATGTATCAAGGCAACCTTCTCGGTGAACTTCAATGAGGTAATCAACGCAAAAATAAAATTCTTACCTCCATTTTACTGAGATCGCGCTTGTTTCAATGTTTTAACATATTGTTCAGTTTCGTAGACACTTAAGATACAAAACTGCACCAATTTTGCATCACAGTATCCACTAGGAAGCAATTTGCGAATAATAAAAAGAGCCACTGAATTTTACTTGATTTGTAAATAAATACTGGCTTATATACTGGCTTACCTGCAGATTCAAGCGGTCTTCTCGGCAAATAAGTTGAACCATTTGCCATGGTTACGCGCAGCCCTCCACTTCGATTGAGACCCGAAAATCGGTTACTACGCATTCAAGGTCGACCGACAAGTTGGTTCAACTTATGTGACGAGGATTATAACTGATTTTCGGGTCTCAAATGAAGTTAAGGGCTGCGCGTAACTATAGAAAATGGTTCAACTTATTTGCCGCGTACTATAGTTTCTTACAGTCTAATAAGAAGCAAGTGAAGAAGCTCTTCTAAGTTCAAAAGAACTGTTTACCCAAACTTTTGTTTTTAATTTTTTGAATGCTGTTGAAAGTTGTTTCTATATCCAGCCTAAATTTTTTTTTCGTCAATTTCATGTCTTAGGTATCTATAGAAGACAAAGGCTCACACAAAAAAAAAATTTTGTACAATTCTGCAAATGTCATCCATATATGCTTACCATGCATGCTTGTACTTTCTACATACGGTTACAGAGAGATGCCGACTAAATCGTATGTCAGCTATTTTAACACGGCACTTTGAACAAATAAATTAATAGGCAATTACTCGTAAGGCACCGCTTTGGGCCACAATGGGCGCAATAAAAGCCATAAACGTCACAATGTTTGGCGTCCTATGGTGCGCGGGCTGATCTGTTAACGAGAACGAAACACGTCCTAGTGCTACCGCCATAGATTAAGGACGCAGAGGAGACTGGTTGAAGGGCTGGTTGGTATCCACTTCCGTGTTTGGTGAGTAAGTGGAGGGGATGAAAAGAAAGAAAGAAATAGAATTTATTCGGTAGAGCACAAGGCACAAACACAATAATTATGTAACACGAAACAAATAAATAAAATGAAATTGAAACAAAATAATAAAAAAACAAAAAACAAAAAATGGTGGACAATTAAAAAAAGCGATTTCTTAAATTAAATTTTAGAGGTTGATGTAGTAGATAAACTATCATCACCATTTCAGCCGAAAGGAGTCCACTGTTGAATATATTATGTCATCCCTACGTGTCGCTACAGCGATGAGGTTTTTTCTTCTGTTACCAGGTGGACCAAGATGACCTGGTGAAGCCTGAAGGAATCCGGGACATGAGACTCATATGAATGGTCAATAAAAATACCAATTAGTAATTAGACAATATCCTTTATATATTGCCTACTATAGGTATGCATTGCTATGATTTCAGTAATATATACCTGTCTTATACAGTCCATTTCAGTCATTTCTCTACTGGAAATATTATATCTAACCAAAACCACAAGACAATAATAATAATTACATACAAAATTAATTAGCATTAACCATCTGCTAGTTCTATCTGGCTGGCCAACAGAAAAACAAAAGCACATACCGACAAGTATTACTGAACCATATCTACCTAGCCACCCATCTACGTGGCCACCTATTCTACCGAACAAGTCTGTCGAGTAGGGCGACGACAGGCGCGCGCGCAGGTCGCCGCGGGGTCATTGACCGGCCCGTTACGCGCTTACGTAACAACGTAGCTTACGGGCACGGCTACGCGTTCACGACTACCCCGTGTCCGTAGCACAGCGTTTAGCTACTAATCGCGAATGCTGTCAAATTTGTAGCTATTTCAATTTGTTTTTTTTTTTTAGAGTGAAGGTTTGAAAATTACATGATAGGAGTAGACGACAAAGGAACCTTGGATGGTGTGAACAATGGTATGATTTACAAGGAAGTGGCTGGACTGCTGGATTCAATCAATGAAAGTAAAAAAAATTAAATAAACCATTTACAGGCACTTTAAAATTATCAATTAGAAAGATAAAATTATGCTACTCACACTCCAAAGCGGAGATCTTTATCTCTATCTCTAGGGAAGAAGGTACCTTCTTTCTTTTTCTTATTCTTCAATAAATCTCATATTAGGGTTGAGCAGGGTAGAGTTGGGTAAAGTTGGGTAGAGTTGGGTAGAGTGAGGTAGAGTATGGTAAGATAGAGTAGGGTGGATTAGATAGAGCGGGAGCGAAGCTACGGGCAAAAGCTAGTTCGATATAATACCTACCATTTATCGAGAAACAGTATAGGCGTATGGGCTATATAATATTACGCTACGACCAATAGGATCAGGGCAAGAACTAAAGACGCGAGTAAAACCGCGAGGCCAGCTAATTTTGCTAGAAATTCATTACTTAGCTAGGTTATAAGGGGTGACTAAATCATGGTCAGTTTAAAAATACTTAATCAATATAATTAATTAATTTGTTACAAACACGGAAATTCCAAAGCAATTAGCAGAGTGGTTTATTTTTGTTAATTAAACCATATTAATGTAACGACTTTCCGCAATACGTTAATTTTAACAGTTAGAATTATTTTTAGTAAAAAATGACGGATTTAGCGGTCGGGTCATTCGGCTGGAATTCCTTACCTTAAAACATCTATATAAAATATGCTTCTGTTCTGAAAAATTGATGATAAATTTAAGTAATTTTCACAATTGATTCTTATCACGCAAAAAAATTAGCCCATGTTCAATTGTTCAGTACATTTTGAAGTTAGGCGAACATAAATGTACTGAACATGGGTTAATTTTGCGATTTCAGGTTTGGTCCCATGGTAAAAGTTGTTTATTAACATGACTACAATCACGTGTTTAAGTATCGTTCACTAATTACCAGTCACCCTGTGTACTACATTGTATTTCGGGCTGATATCCGCAACTCCACGACTAAAGCGCGTATTTTGCGTACGGCTATATACTACATACATATAAATAAAATTGAAGTGTGTATTCGTAATATCAAAATGCTATTTTTTAAATAAATGCATATGAAAGTATATTCGACACCTAAAACAAAAACGCAATTTATAAAATTTTGTATCTCTGTCTCACTGTATGTTTCGGCTAATCTTCGAAACGGCTGGACAGATTTTTATGGGATTCCCTCAACTGTCGCCACAACGGCCCTGTGTGTCTCGCATCTATCGGATTCCCGCAACCCTCACCAGGTCACTGGTCAACCTTGTGTGAGGCTTTCCAACGCTGCGTGTTCCAGTGCGCGGTCACCACTCCAGAACCTTTCAGCCCCATCTGTTCTGCAAGAAAATGTGCTGTGCCTACTGGCATTTAATTTTGGCTACTTTTCGGGCTAGTTATTAATGAAGCAGAACTGATAACTACACATTTTAGCAATGGAGAAAAAAATATATGAGAGGAAATACTAAAATTTCAAGTTTCATCTTCAAAATTTTATTTTCCTGCTTTGTCTGGTTCCTTCTTTCATATAGATGAGCAAGAAGATGAATAAACATTCAGTTAGTGGTTCTAATATTGTTGATATCTCATTATTATCTTACAATATCAATTTGCTTGAAGACTAATTGCCGTAATTTTTCATGAACATTAATCGCAGTAGCAATCAGCTATGGTCAAGGTATTAAAGCAAATACAATTGTACCTAAAAAAATTCTACAAGAATACCTTTCTATTCAATGATTCAATACCAAAATTTTGCCGCCTCTCAGTTCAATTCTTACTTCGACATACCGCTAGGCGCCATCTATCGGTAGCTTTATGTACAAAAATTGTATATGTTTGTGTAAAAATTAACAAAAGACTCAATGCTAATTACTTCTCAACGCTTGTTATGATATAATGGTTACTTTTACCGGTTCTTAACAATTTTTGTTGTTTCAAATTAATGTTAACTCAATATGTTTGTTCTTATGTAACGAGGCCCCGGAAATAGCGATTTATGCTGTACTAGTAGCTTCTGCCAGCAGCTTCGCTTATGTAAAAGTGGAAAATTATCCCAAGGGAACATGTTCTGGGATTAATAATTTATCATTATGTGCTATACTATAACATGGTGTACCCGTGTGCCAAATTTCACCCAAATACAACCTTATTTTGGGCCTTTTCAGAAACTATCAAACTGAACATTAAACAAAACATCCATGATTTGCTTAGCATAGTATAGCATCCGTCCTGTAATGTTCTCGCTGCTGGGACTCAGGCCTCTTCTCTAGGAGAAGCAATGAGCCGTAATTCACATGTCTTCGAACATGCCGGTTTCCTCACGATGTTTTCCGGCATCGTTTTGAGAGCAGTGGTGATGAAATAAGTAACTCAAAGTAATGCGAATGGCAGGGTTTGACCCCGCGACCTACCCTCTACCTATAAGTCGGGGCCTTTATGATTTAATTACTCTAAAGTAATCCTACAAATTTTGTTTTATTTTTTATTTGATATACTCGTAAACTACTAATTCTTGACTGCGAGCCCACTTGATGGTAAGCAGTGATGCAATCGTTAATCGTGAGGTACCAATTGTTTGTTTATTATTATTAGCTTATTTGCTCTCGGTAATTTCAGAAAAGACCCAAAAACATATGGAATGAATGATCTGCTTTGTTCAGCCGTTTGCGTAAGAAGGATTAAAAACTTATACATGCATACAAAACTTCGCATTTATAATATAGAAATCACAAACAATTATTGGTGATTATTAATATAATATCATTAGTTCACTCTTTATGCTCTTCAATTGTTATGTGTCTGCGTGATTACAAGATATATTTTCAACTTTGCTAGTAAGTTTTCGCAGATGACCAGAGACGACACTGTGCCCCTAGCCAAGTTACAATCATTTCGTTTAGTATGAACGCTTGGAGTTGGCCACTCCCCCAATTCTTTTGTTCGGACCACCGTTATGTGAGTGTGTGTGTTTGTTTGTACCTTCTTCACACTACTACGGCTGAACAGGTTGCGATGGAACTAGGTGCACGGGTAAACGTTGTTTTGGAATAGTACATTGGATACTTATTATCCCGGGAGTATTTTACCTTGGGAATAATTTCTATATAAAAAAATCACTTTGGTGAAACCCCGGGCTGCAATTTTTTGGGTACTATACTTAATTCCTGCTGACCAACAAGGTCAACGAGACTAACAGACGGACTGACACAGTTGACAATCTAAAAAATTCTGTTATTCTTACAGCGATTGGTGAAAATGTGGGAAGAAAAAATGTTATGAGTAAAATATATTTCATTGTTGGTTGTATTAAATAGCTTAGACAAATTGAAATTCGATTAGCGATAATAGTCAAAAATATTAACATGTTTATATTTGCCACCAAAATATCACCAAATTTTCAAAATTCCATACATTTTAACATTTCGACAATCGCTAAGAATAAGGACTTATTGTGACCCAAGACTTCGAAGGGCAATTGTGGGAACACGAGTAGTTTTAAGTGCGTAAGAGTCTAACACTCCCTATCGCACCACCCAAAGCGGGAGAAGTTAGTACATGATTTGTCATCCTCCAAAAAAAGAAAGAATATTAAAGATTACACGGAACTGTACGTCACTGTCTTATTTACAAAGAATTCAATTAAAAAAGAAATCAATATTGCAAAGAAATTTTTGTGTTTAACACCTACAGCAGGAAGTAATTAGTACAAAATACAAATAATAAGAACAATAAAACTTAAAAAAAAAACATTCTGTTTGTTAACACAAATCACCGCTTGTTTAAGCGCCCTACAATCACGGTTTCCTACATCTATTTCATTTAATTAATTTCACAATTCACACACTCAGTGCGGATGAAAGATGTTTTTGCGTTAATTACTATGAGTTATTACATCCATTCTTTGTTCACTGTTACTGTAAGCCGTTGACTTCATTAACAGCTAATTAATGTACCCACGATACGAATCTAATCTCACTCAGTTTTGTGTGTACGTTAATATTGCACTAAACGAATGTTGAGCATAAATTATAAAACTGCTGTTTTAACTGATTGTTTTATCGTGTTAATCTATATAACTACTGTAGTTTTGTTAGATTTAAACCCCTGATCTACATAACTGAGTCGTGTAACTGTTATCGAGCTTGTAACATTTCTACGCTTGCGTTTAACACCCGTTACTCTCAATAATTTGACAACTTTTTTACTACATGTTGTGACATTTAATAGGCCTCTAATATACCATAGAAACATTATAATATAAATCTTGATTTATTGCATCAAAGATCTTTTTTAATTCGACTATCGTACGAGTATTAACCATTCGTCATTCCGGTTTGGCAAGTGCTGATGTACGAAACTTCAATTAAAATTAATGTACGTACGTACGTTTTCATACAATAACCGGTGTGAATTAATTCACTCAGTGATTTATTTTTAATTTACTTTTAAAAACTCTTAGTGTTTTATTTGTTTGTTTTAACGCAAAATATGAGCATAAATCGCGGTCCAACTGACGCATTCATCATTTCCTCCCTTTTATTAAGACAGTGGACCAGCCGACTCAAACTATTATGGGGTTCAATATCGGATACAATGGGATTGCAAAAGGGGGCTCATATTTTGATATTCACAAAAAAAAAA
Source organism: Leucania comma (assembly GCA_958295575.1). Classification (NCBI taxonomy): domain Eukaryota; kingdom Metazoa; phylum Arthropoda; class Insecta; order Lepidoptera; family Noctuidae; genus Leucania; species Leucania comma. Next base: position 18,145,918 of record OY282466.1, read on the forward strand.
ACTAACTCTTCCGCAGCACCCTCTTACACATCCATGGCATTCTTATTTTATGTTGTTCTACTTTGTATTAAGAGCGAATATTGTCCAACAAGATTTTTGTTGTTCACAATGTCAGGAAAAAATCATATTTTTTTTCTGAACAACATATTTAACCTTATACCTAGGATGTTAGGGTTTAAATTCCCGGTTCGAGTTAAGAAGAAAGCTTTTACATCACTAGTAACGTGTATTGATTGAAGAGACTCCCGTTAGGTTTTTACATAATATCTGTCTTCTATAGGGGGTGGCAGTACATGGATGTGAGCTACACTTTATATTTGCGATTTTGTGTCATTTTTATGGGTATTTTGAACTCAGTTTATTTTTCCGGTTGGAAGGGAAAATAAATCATTTATTTATTAGTAGTGATTTCCTTTCAAATGGAAGGGTAATTTTGTAACAGTTTTTCCAACAGACAACAAGGTGAAGTACTACAGAAGTCCTAAGTTATGATTTTTAACGTGCGTCCTTTTAAACTATCAGTCATGAAATCCTTTGATGATTTATAGCCAGATAACCCTTCAAGTTGCGGTGATGATAGATCGAGTAAGGCGGTGATCGAGTGGTGTTCAAGGACCTGAAGCAGAAATGTTGGTCGTCCGGTACCAATATGGGCAGACGGCGTTGTTGCCATCTTGGGTAGAACATCCTGGATAAGAATGGCACAGAAATGTAGGAATTGGCACAAGAAAAGAGAGACCTATATTCAGCAGTGGACAAAGTGGGGCTGTGGATAGTGAAAATCATGATAATCTATGTAGCCTTTTCTCTATTAGCTTGGGGTCGGCTTCCAGTCTAATCGGATGCGACCAGACACCCATGGAGCGACTGCCTGCAGACCTCTACAACCCAGTTACTGGGCAACACGACACTCCTTGACAAGCCTGAAGGTCAGAATGTCTGGCCTCTGTCTACCCGTAACGACTGTAAAAGATCTACGAATGACAATTATCAACGTATACATACGGATGATGATGATGATTAACTCAATAGCTTGACAAAATCAAGACTTAAAGAAATCTGAAAAGCTTCACATCCTTACAAGAATTCTCTTCATCTTACAGTCCTTACAGAATCCTATCCACACGCAATACAATCACCACACGTCTAGTCACACGCAGCAATATTATAAAACACATAAATGCCCTCAATGATGTTGATTATGGCAAGCGGGAGGGCGCCGGCGTTCCTCCGGTCCTCCGCTTTTTACTGCCCCTTTTATTTATTGCAACGAAGATTGAAAGGGGCCGGGAGATGATTGTGACGGCCCTACAGCGTTGCATGCGTGCCGAATGGGTTGAAGAATATTTGTCGATATCTACATCACACTGATCTGATATTAGAAACACGAAAGTATGTGTGTGTCTCTGTTACTTCTTCTCGTTTGAACGGCTGAACATATATGAATGAAAGGAGACAGACACGCTTTAAATCAATTCTAGCTATACAAAGTCCTTATAATTAACTATTTATCGATTGTAGTATCCGATAGGTAGGTTTTTTTATGGTAGTAGTAGGTAAAATCATCCAATGACATCCCCCGCCCTTGGGCGGAGAGGGAGATAGTGTCAGACTCTTACTGACTAAAAATCTACCCTGTTCTCTCTTAGCCTTCGTTCCAGGGCTCTGGTATGCACTTTCATACCTCCCCAGAACCCCAGAGTCCGAATCCTTGAGGCGCGCAGGAACAGTGCGTGCCGTCGACGACTTGGGCTCCATCCGGACTGTTACCGGACGGACGGACAGCGAGCTACCCATTACCCGCCGTCTGCAAGCCCGTGCCTACGGTGGCCGGAAATTGGGATCGGAATTACGGCGGCTTCTGTGGCGTGAGCGCCGTTGCCTGAAGCAGTCGGCCTCCTCCTTTGCTAACATTACTGCTTCGCAGATGGACCGCCTGCCACTCCTCCTCGCTTCTTACAATAGCCAAACGATAAGCAGGTAACCTAAGGTTACCCGGCCATAACTACATATTTTTAAAAATCTCGTCTTCCTAAACGGAGCTAGATTTTTTGTATTTTGAAATAGATATAGAGAATTTTGTTTTCTTTGGCACGCTGCTAGACTATGTTCAGGAACAGAACATAGGACCTCTTTATCTCAGGACTATGTCCCCTTAAGACAATTTTCTTCTTTCATGTGGGCGAAGCCACTGGCATAGTGGTTTCGCCCACTTGAAACTGGCTGGTGGCGAATTAAATGGCACTTTGCTAGGAAACGAAAAAACTAAAACGGTCACTGCTGAAACGTCTTCTGGTAAAGTTGGCGAATGAATTCTCCCGCTCTAAGATGGAAGACTTATACTAACTAAAACCACACCATTTTCTTTTGGTTGGTCTTTGCATTTTAAGACCACAGGTTACCTACCTTTCCAAAAATTCGTTGTGAGGCATGTACAGTAACTAAATGAACTAAAAATTTTAAATAGATAGAAAACATTTTTTTTTTTTTAACAACCCCTACAAGCCGGTGAGATACAATATGTTTAAGCAAATCAACTGGTTATCTAAGACCTCTCGAGCTACCTTCTCGTGTACCTACATAACTATACGTCCGACGCGTGCAATACACAAGATGCGTGCGATGCATGCCACGCGTGTTAACCATGGATGCGTGCAATACGTGCTAATATTTTAATACCGATGCGGTGACTTTCGTTAGTGGCAGTTATATGCTTTGATCTGTTTGGAGATGAATTACTTCGTGATTGAATCGCTTTTTTGATTAGGGGTTAGGGTGCCGGGTGACTCATGTTACATGCTGTCACTAATTTCGTTGTTTTGGCTTTTACTTACCGATATGAATGTGATGAATAAAAATAAAAAGTAATGAAAAAGTTCTCGCGAATGCTGTATGCAGGTAGCGCCAGTAGAAAGGACGAGGTGACTGAGAATAAGTTTGATGATGATGGCGTGCCCAAACAATGTCTTAGCTGAGAATGCGTTCTACCTGATGGTGATCAGCACCGCCTCTGGAGATCTGCAAAAACTCTTTGGCAAAGCTGAAAATATATCTATAACGAGTTTCCGATTTTTATATGTGTGTGTATTGTGTATGTTTGTAAATCTTTCACACTTAAACACCTGGATAAACCATGTCCTACATACAGAAGAACGAGAGAGAAAGGGCTGAAAATAAGAATTTTTTTATTTGCCTGCGAGCGATACCATTGGTAAAAGCTTCTGCTGCTGTAAGCCTTATTAATTATGAAAGTGTAGTATAATAATAGTACCTGTTTAACCTACAAAGTCCCATCACTACAAATAAGCGACAAAAACACAAATGAACATGTAATCAAACCTGTTAATCCGACAATCTGCAAAATCAATACGTTGTATCAAAGTGCCTATAAACGGGGTGCACTTTCCCAAATTTATGTACCGAGGGGTGAGTCCCCATAAAGTTCACATGTGCAATAACGAGTCGGCCGGTTTAAACCACCGATATTGCTCCTATGAAATATTGATGGTTCCGCAACGAAGGTACACCATTATCATGTCAACTAACGTACTGGTCGGGATTTATTTTTATGTCTCCATTCAGGGTCGTGATTGGATATTCCGTTAGTCTTGTTTGGAAGAAAATTATCAGGTTGAATCGATAGGATCTGCTGAAGGTTTCTTCGTGAATTGCTTAGTCTTCTGCGATCATCATCACATCATCATCATTTTAGCCGGAGGACGTCCACTGTTGGATATAGGCCTCCCCCAAGTGCCACTACAACGAACATCCTGTGCATCTCGCATCCACCACATTCTCGCGACTCTCACCAGGTTCCAAGTCCTTCTGCGGTATCTTTAAATTGGTGTAACTGACGAGGCTCTGTCGATTACAAAGATACGTGAGGATGGGCACACTACAATCACGGCCCACGGCGGTAAGTCTTCTCTTTGAGGAGTGGTTAGCGAGGCACTACGGTGTCCTCTTCAGCCTGACACATATCCTCACTTGACATGGCCAGTTCTTGAGGTTCCAGTTTCGAGACGTCAAAGAAGCGTCATTTTCCAAGAGTGCCTTAAAGGATTGGGACCAGAAGGGCTGATGCTCGTTAGAGCTGCGGGAATTTTTGAAGGAAGAGAGACATAATACAACTTACTGAAGGACATATGAGTTTTAGGTAGCAAAAGTCTGACAAGCCTTTTCGTTCGATTCGGGAGTGGAAGAAGTCATGCGATGTCTTAACTAAAAAACTACAATGCAATCGGAACTAGGCATTAGACATATCTCGATATCTCCTGTTGAAATACAGCAATTCTAAACAACAAGCAAGCTTAAACTGTTATAATTCACAATTCGAGATTATTAACTACCGTAGTCTCTGCGGTAACTAATGTATTTTTAACAACAAACTAACACCATACATTTGCGTAAGTTATATTATGTTATTATTCAAAATGACTTAGTACCCTAAACAAGTTAGCGTGTTTGGTGCGAATACATGTTTCATGCGAAGTGGCTGGGGCGATACAGGTTTCAAATGCCAATACTGCTCGGCCTGAATGAAATATAGAAGCAATGTGCTCATAGATTTGCGGATCGCAGAAACGACACACTATATTTTCAATTTTTATACTCATGAACATATTCAAGAATTAGTAATAAAAACGCAAACGGCAATTGAAGAAATACAAGTGGATTTTAGGGACTAGCAGTTGGATATTACCTCTCGCTTCACAAAACCAGGGGAAGCTTTGATTATATCCCACCAAAAAAAAGTGAGCAGTGACGGCCCAGACGCATTACTATAAGTAATTTATTTCATTACCACTGCTCTCAAAACGGTGAAAGAAAACATCGTGAGGAAACCAGAAATTCGAAGACATGTAACATCCGCCAACCTGCACTGGGCCAGCGTGATGGATGACAGCTCGTTCACTCTCCTAGGGAGGCCTGAGTCCCAGCAGCGGACACATTATAAAGCTGATTCTGCTACCAAAAAGGTATTTTTTGTGCGTTTTGTATTTTGGTAAATAAGACGTGAAGATTGGACGAAAATATCTTTGATGCCACTGATAAGAAAAAGAAAAAAAAAAACTGATCTAATAGGGTATGAGCTCTGCATCTTGACACTTGAGTATGATTGTGGAAGAGGAGGGGAGGACTCAATATGGTGTCTACTATATAATGGTGAACTACTTATTGAAGAAAAAATGCTTCGTACCTAATAAATGACAAAAGACTAATTTAGTCATCATGTTAAGTTGGTAGCGTCAATTTTTTTAAACTTTTGTTTGCACCAAGTTTTAGGCGATGGATAGATATTTTCAGTGATAAATTTATTTGATTTCTTGCCATTCATCAGTCTTCAGATGTTTCGTAACAGGATGCAACATCTGTGTGCTTTTACAAAAGATCTAATGCCAAAATCAAAGATACGCGTGCCACTTCTCTGCGTTGGTTTATAATGTATTTATAATAATTACTATTTATAGCACTATTTCGTCATCATTTCAGCCGAGTATATATAATAGCCGAGCATATAGCTGTCGGACATAGAGACTTTTGCAAACATAACCACATGGAGCGGTAGAGTGATTTTTGTGTCCAGCAGCCTCCCATATTTTCATGCGATCCACCTTATAGGTGACCCAACTCTGTATCTTCCGGTGTGCAGTCTCCACTTCAGAAATTTTTGGTATTATTGGCTATTCGTTTTGTCTAAAATATCCATTTGTAATGATATCTAGCTATTCCAAAGTTGTACTATCTACATAAACCAACAATGCACTAATAATCTTTGGCCTCCATAACTGGATTAGCGTCCGCTACGCGTATCGCCGTAATATATCGTTTCGATTGAGTTTTGGTGTATCATTCGAAATTCCAACTTAGAAATGATTCGAGGTCCCCCCTCGCCGCGGGTGACATACGCATCTTTGGAACTTTTGTGGCTGTTTACTTGAGCATATTGGGGTAATAAGGTTCAATAGATTGAATGAAATGTATTTAAGATAGGCGTTTACGTATTTCTAAATAATATTCACAAACATGACGGTAAAAATGCAATATACAAATGCTTGCAGTATTTTTTTTTTCAGACACAAAATATAGTCGAAGTGTTTTCATAAATAAAATGTATTCTTTGTTCAGCCTTCAACGTTTCCGTAACAGCTGCATCAATCAACAAGAAAAGTTCAAAACAGACCAATACACGTGAGTGATACAATCAGACCAACAAACTGAAAAACTTGTTAAAAATTCAACGATCTCATGAAATCTTGAATCCAACAACGCATTAGTTCTTGACGATCACTCTGTGAGTTATACACGTGCACAATAACACGTAACGTGTGAATCCGATGCACGTTCATGCGCAAATTCTGTGCACATGCCACGAAAATAGAAAACTATATAGTGGATGAATTCTCTACGTTTCGAATTTACATATTGTGTAATGGTTTTTAGTATTATTTCATTCATATTATCTACTTGTAAATGTAGATCGACTGCTCCTTTGTGGCGCTAGAATTATTGTCTTGAAAACCACCGGGGCCTTACTATGACGTGTTTGTGGGCTTACGGACGGCGAGTAATGGGTAGCACGTTATCCGGCTGTCTGGTACCCGTCCGGACTGAGCCCGAGTCGTCGACAGCGCGTAATGTTCCACGCGTGCCTCAAGGAGCTGTCCGCGAAACCGTAGGGGGCCAGGAGTGTCGAAGCCTGCTGGGGCCATGTGTTGTGCGAAAGAGAACCCCGGAGCATTGGAACGAAGGCAAAGAAGGAACGTAGGAGTGAGTTTCGGATGATTTCTCCCCTAAAAAAAATCAATAACGTTTTAAAATGTCATATGTGCGAGCGAGAAAAAGCATTGGAGCTTTAAACCATTTATATTAAAAAAAGTATACACCGTAAAATTTTGGTCGTTTTAATCCCGCGGAGGGTCGATTCGGTATATGAAACACAATCGATTTGTAAAGATAAAAATCCAAAATAAAGCACTTTTTTTTTAAACTCGAATTAATTCACGCATGTACGAAATTAATTTCTTTAGTTAAACGTCAGCTGAGCGAGGCCAATGAACTGTAGGTAGTTAGTACGCAACGACCGACAGCTACTTATAAGGTCATGAACTCGTTTATTTAAAGAAATTAATTTCGTACATACGTATATTAATTTGAATTTTAGAAAAAAAGTACTTTATTTTTTAAATTTTATCTTTACAAATCGATAGTGTTTCATGTACTGAATCTACCCTCCACGGGATTAAAACGACCAAAATTTAACGGTGTAAAATAAATAAATTGCTCCACCCCTTATAGCTTCCAACAGTTCAGTTTAGGTCGTCAAATGGATCGCTTAAGAACTTAGGGTACTCTGTTACAATACAAATTGGTGATCACAGTATAATAACCAAAATCTTTGTCCATCCTCTTGAGGTTATGATTAAGGTGTTTTGTTTATCTTTTCTCTAGAAAAGGTCTAGTTAACCTTTTTTACCATAATACCATAATCCACTCGAAAGACACAAGAAATCTTTATTTGTTATGAACCGCAGTAATAAGAAATTGGTTAACCTTTTTCCTACTCGGAAAATTCTGTAGCCATCTGAAATATTCCACTAAAAACATTGGTTTTCTGTGAGTCACCTCAACTAAAGGTCATGCGACTGTGATCTTTTAATTACCACTCTTGGCAATGTTTGTGACTGCAGTGTGATGATATAAGCTTTTCACTAGTACTTTGTTGTCTATTCAATATGATTTTGCTCACACATAACCTTGTAAGCATTTGACAAAATTATTATCTTCCTTGTTATATGGTAGGCTCGCGTTTAAGTAATATCTCACAATATGGTATACAGAACGCTTATCTAGAAGTAATCTTTTATTCACTCTTGATATAAAGAAACACAGACTTTGGCAGAAAATTCAACTCCATAGCTGTACGCACAATGAATGTTTTCCCAAAACATTTTGTACGATTTTGTAACTCGTATTTTTTTTTAAATTGTGGTTTGCTTTTCTGTATTTTTATTGTATATGCCTATAAAGTATAAATTGTTTATAATATAAGTCTGAAACACGTGATTTCAAGTTTGTCTGACCTTGCCCACCCTTTTAAAAGTATACAAAATTCCCATCCACTTAAGAAATTTACTAAAATTTTACTATAAAAACATTTTGTTGAAGATCAGAAAACCAAAGTTTTATTTGAATTAAAAGAACTAAAGCATGAGGTGTAGCTAAGCGTTCGTCTGGATGCAGAGACAACGATTTAAAGGGAACAGTCCGTCAATAAGTCTCGCCTCGGATCGGTCAGGGTTAGTAATTGACGGGGGTGGTACGAGACGTAGGGTTGACAATACGAAGTATGGAGATAGACGGGTTTGTTTATGTGGAGCACAATTGGCGATGACTAAAGTTATGGTACTATTGAGGCATCAATGGAGGATGCTTACAGTTATAGAAGTTCAAATATAGAAGTATAAATAGCTTTAAATGTAAAGCGCAGGCGCTGCTGTTCTTATAATAGACCATTAAATTAGGTAGGTACTCATTCAGATGATGGAGAGTTATTAAAAATACTTTTTCATGTTTACACCCATTATTTTCCAAAGCAACAAAGTGCAAATTCGAGTAATAAAAATAATTTACATATCGCGTGAAATGATTTACGCTGTCTCGTCGCGCTAACCCTACGCTCTTAGGGCAGTTACAGCGCCTTCCCCTAAAACATTGTCATCTGAATTTGTGCCCGAAGTAAATAAGAGTCCCGGGGAGTCCTCTGCTCTAATGGCGGTAGATTTATAGATTTTCCCTGAATGCCCCGCCGCGCCAGGATTAAATTACGCCAGCCGTATTGGTCGGGCGGAATATTAGCACTTCTGTTTGTTTCCACAATTTAGCTTCAACTGATTTGAATGGTCACTTCATCTGTGATTTTAACTCACAGATTTCAAGGATTATGTGAATTAATTGATCAATTATTTGGATGTCTAAAGTTGACCCGAGCATAAGGTGATAACGGCACCTAGATATTTTAGTTCCTTGCCTCTTCTATATGTGAAATTACGATATTCTTGGATGCATTTACTACAGGAAGTGGGCTGAGTACCAATGATTTAAGTAGCAGGCAATATGCTAGTCACGTTAAACATAAATATGCCGTAAGAGATATTATAGAAAATAGTATTCTTGCGTACTGTTTACAGGAAAATGGTAATTATTGTCGTATTTACGATTTGCTTATCGGATGAGCCGTTTAAGTATCTTAGGGAAATATTTTTATTATTACATGTTCATTACAAATATTGTTTTGGGGGTCAACATGCGGCCAATCTTTTTTGCCACGTTGTCCTCTTGCCCTCTGATTCTAATAATATCTAGTCATGTCAATGTAAAATATATGCCTGAATTTTCACGTAAGAATTTGACCATCAAACCACGTTTGATTTTCCATCATCTGAATGAAACCTTACCGCTCAATTCATTGATGTTAACTTCATTATTATAAAAAAACTTGTAAATTTCTAAAACTGAAGCCTTGTAAGTAATCTCTCGTGTTTTTTAATAACAGTTTTCTTCGAGTTTGTCCCTTGCCCACTCTCCGGCGCGTCAGGGGGGGACGGACGCCGCGGCTCTCTCCTTCTGATTTTTAAAATCGCAGACGGGTTAAGTCACGGTGTATAAAAGCGCGCCCCCCGGCCCCGCCTGGTAACCGTTGACTGTGCGTATCATATTTTTCTCAGTCTGTCCCCATAATTATTCGTATTAAGTACTTACTTTTGAATGCTTGAGCACGTTTTTTAAGGAAAGTGGTGGTTAATTAGTAAAGTTTGCTTTCATTTTAGCAATAGCAAATTAGTTTGTTATTTGCCTGCGTTATTGAACTTTACTATTTAAACATTTTTTTTAAGGTTAGCACTCTAGGTGGAGTGGTAGGTCGTGAGAGACTTTTACTGCCTAAAACACTTTACATATGTCGCAACAAAATCGGGCGAAGGCAACCTATGATTGGATCCCGAAAAGTAAGAGCAGGCGACGCGGTAGGCCCAGAGGGGGATGGTCTGACGATTTAGACTCCTCTCTGAAGGATTGGCCGGAAGTAGCTAAAGACAGAAAAGATGAAAAAATGGAAGGAAGGCCTTTGCCCTGCAGTGGGTCACTACAGGCTCACAATAATGATAATAATATTAGAAGATAAGGCATTACATTACAACACAACTCATTACAAGATCTAGGTTTGAGATTACAGAATAAGGTTGATAAAAACCAACAAATAACCAACTAAAAATCCAAATGTAAACTTTTTGCCATCGACCCTCTGTTTTTGAAACGCCAAAACACCCAATATTGTCTCCCCTTTTGAGTGTGCCACCCAATTTACATACTATTCTTGTACACAGCAATTGATATCAGCACTCATTTCGACAAAATGAAGGGATAGCAGATTTTCCTTGTGCGTTTTCTCCTAACGTCGAACACAGTGATCTTGCGCAGTCTACGACTATTTTTGCGTTCATATGAAAAACGTGGTCAAAATTGAGCGGATAAGAATGGAGTTCCCTTTCATTCAACTTAACCTCTCGCGCGTTTCAACAGCTTTCTAGGTTGCTTTTTTGATCCCCTGTTTATAGCAACATTTAAGTTAAATGAACTGGGGAGTAGCATTCCCTGCCGGAGTCTGTGTTTCCTGAGAGCTACCGTGGGTCTTCAAGTCAATAATGAATAGTTTACCCCAAGACAAGCGTGCTCCATTGTTGAACACATCATCGCGCAAGTTTGGGTAAGATCGATTGGGATGTTTCGTACCTTACAAATAATAATAATTTACTAGTTGCGTAATGTGTCTGTCGCGTTAGTTTCCATGAAAGCCATAATTTTTAATATTTACTATCAGAAATATACCAGCGCTTGTAAGAATACAGTCCACTCATTTCAGCCCATCACAAAAATTGGTTCTTCGAGCCGGATATCGGTGCCAGAATGGTACGAATAATTAAAAAAGGGCCCGTTACCTAACTTACGTGTGGAATGTGTTGAACTGCCAACCGATTGTTCGCAACTTTTTTGCTGTCATCAAAATCAGTAAAATAATTTTTAGTGGTCGTTATAATTATGTTTACGAGTTTCGCCACACGCCACCACATAAAAGTCCTTTGAGCGTGAGTTTTACTGTTTGCAGGTTTTGTTCAGTAGACTTTACGACTTTCTAAATTACGATGCGTACACGATAACAGAACTCTTTATTTTTATCTTAACGATTATCTGTCACTATTTCTCTTAAGATGTCGTCCAGAATTTCAATTGATCTATCACTCGTCGCCATGTCAATAACTGCTGCAGCAGCCTAAGAATGTATGAGAACTGACTTTACCTTAGACATTTTTATATGATGTGTCATTAGTCCAGTGGCTTTGATCCAATATTATTCAAAAATAAAAAATCAGCTCCTGATGTTTTCACTCTTATAAATGTAATGGCACATATGTATTATTTTATTTGTAAATTATGTGGTAGTTTTTTTATTTCTTCATTGTGTGTGGATGTGTTAGTTAGCTAAGTTTCGATTGTATAACGGCTTAGACATCCTCTGTGATATTTTACAAGTGCTTGTAAATAAATAAATAAATTTGATCCTTTTTCGCCCAAGAGTATGTTCCATTGGGATAAATGTCTACTTTTGTGCAAGCGCAAACACTGGCAGAAGCTAGTACACCATAAATATTACAGTAAGAGTTCATCATCTATTTCCCCTTGTCCAAGATTGCTTTTGCAGCCATGTCCGTTACACTATCACTCACTCCCATTTCTATCGTCCCATAAATCTTATTATTCTTACACATTGGCCCACCAATGACTGGCTTCAATGAATGATCATAATACTGGTAACTACTGATTTATTAATAACAATTAGGTATGGGGAAAAATGCTTTAGTCACTGACAATAATGTGAGTGCCGTCAATATTGAGCGTCCTTGACAAAAGAACCAGATACTTGGCTGGCATAAATCGATTCTTGATACACCATGGACTTCAATTAATAATTCATTCTTGTACTAGGTCAGCACTAATAGGTAGCATGGTTAGTGATATTTTCTATGTTACTATGTTGTGACACAATATCATAATAATTATGTCTACGCGTAAAATATGTAATGTTCGATTGATTTTTAGAACGAGAGCTTCCCTTTGCCTTTCCCACAATTTACGGAATGCCTTATGCCTTCTTCTGCCTTCTTCAGTCCTCTACCTCTTTCCAGAGTACCTACCCTGAAGGATCTGTGGATCTTTTTCCTTCCTTTTTTTTTCTTTATTATAAGTAACTTAATTTAATAATGATACTATAAATGAAATGATAAATGATATTTATTTTGCAAATAGGTTCTTAAAAACCCTTTTACACGTCAAATTTAACTAGATGAGGCCGGTGTTTCCTAGCTGACTGCCCTGAGAAGAAACACCGAAACAAACTCAGGGGTCAAAGTCTAATAAATTTTATTTGAAGTATCTGTTATTTATTTATTGTGCACACATACCACAGTGTTGTCTTTTAACAAAAAGTTTGACTGGTAGAGAATGCCTTGTTGTTTAATTTAATTTTATCCTGATTGACTGTTATTATATGAACTGGCTATGGACTCTTGTCTGACAATAAATGTTATTATTATTAAGTTCTCATATGTACCACTACTGTACATGAAGTAAAAATAAATAAATTAAAAAACAGGACAAGAAAACCCTTGCGTTAAGAATCGACACGACATCAATTATTATTTATCAAATTTATATCTTAGTTTGGTACATATTAGAATATCGAACATTAAAATACTTCCAGGTAAAAACGTGCAAAACTAAAATTTAAAAAAATATTGATATTGATTTATTATGTATTGAGTTAAATAAACACACACACATACATTGTTATATACGAAACAAACAATACCGAGAAACACCGAATTGCGAAATTTTGATCTTTTGAGTTTTTTTTCAGTGAAGTCGAATATTTTTTTCTACACAATGTATATTGTTCGAAGGTAAATTTGAGTTATTATAACTGTTTATAATCCAGGCACTTTATCATCGATTTAACTATAAAGAATTTAATCAAAATACAACAATACAAATAAAATGAATGAATGGCTGATTGGGGATAAAAAACTAGGCCTTGACTATTTGTATCCATACACTCGATTTACATTTTTTTTCTAGATGTCGTAAAAAAAAACAGCTAAATATGAGTCGGACTCGCGTCCGAAGGGTTCCGCAGCAAAAAACGGCAAAAAAGAACAAGTTTCTTGCATGGGAGTATTTGTTGTTATATCATCATCGTTTCAGCTAAAAGTCCACTGTTGGACACAGGCCGCCCCCAAGAGTCACCACAATGAACGGTCCTGTTCGTCTTGCATCCATCGGATTCCCGCAACCCTTACCAGGTCATCGTTCCACCTTGTAGGAGGCCTTCTAACGGTGTGTCTTTCATCGGTACATGGTTTGTTGTTATAGCGGCAACAGAAATACATGATCTATGAAAATTTCGACTATCTAGCTAACACGGTTCATGAAATACAGCCTGGTGACAGACAGAGAGACAATAACAGGGTCCCGTTTTACCCTTTGAGTACGGAACCCTAAACATAAGGTACTACAAGTAAAAAAAAAATTCAACAGTCAACATAGGTTTTACAATAGTGCTCTAGTTCTGTCAAATTGATCTATGTCCCATTTAAAAGGCTCCATTGCGTTTCCTCCTTTCCTTCTAACAAAAAGGATAATTTATAATACTCAACAAATATTTTTCCTCCTAAAACTATTTTAAACATTCCGTTGAACATCTTTGATTACCAAAGTTGGGGTCATAAATCAAAACAAGAGCATCGGTTCCCAATCTCTTGTTGCTATTACATGAAGGTACAGATACATTAATCATTTACAATTACGTTAAACGGCCCACGGATCCAGTGGAGGAGACTCCGGCCGCATTGTGAATAGGTACTCAACTGACAGTGGACAAATAACAAAACTGGGTTAATCTTTTGCCTCCCGCATCGGCTGGAGGTGGAGGATCACCCCTCACTCCCTCTCGCTCACCCAACACCCGAACAGAAAGGGACAAAACACCAAAATCCACAGCCAAAAGGCTTTAGACCAACAAACTCTCCACCTCGCTTGACTCCTATTCACTAACAAACTAAGGTCCTTATTGGAATGCACCTTGAAATTTTTACCTTTGGAATTCAAAAAAGATTTATTCTATCAAAACAATCTGTACTCTGTACTACGGACAATTGAGTCGGTTTTTCGATACGCATGAATAAATTCTAGATTTTAGTATTATATTCATTTATTTGTTCCATCACGTCTGTGCTGAGAGATGAAAATGCCATGAAAATTTTGTCTCTCTTTTACTTATCAGATTGAATAAAGAGGGGACGATATTACATTAAGTCACTGTGGAGTGTACGTATTGCTACCATTTACTTTGTTTATTGAGAAGGTCTTAACCCAAGCATTTTCGTATGAACCTAAGTAAATTTTAGTTCACCTTCAAGTGTCTAGACGATTGTCGTTGCAGTTGTAATGACTTTGAAACTTATTTGATTCTAGCTGCTTCCAGCGCCTTCGCCCGCGTGATAGTAAAAAATTATCCCCTGGGAACATACTGCCAGGGTAAAAAGTATCCTAGTATCCCAGGACATGGTCTAAACAACACGTATTTCATCGAAATCCGTTCGTTCGAGCATGAAGAAATAACAAACACACACATACAAACGCCTTTATAATATTAGTCTGATTGAAATTCTTGATCTTGCTTTCATCTCAAATGTCATAGTGTTATTAAATCTTGTATGTTGCCTAGGGCAGGCTGCCACTGTTGCTAACCTGATTTGCTTAATGCGCTCATTATAAGCGCACGATCTTTGAATCTATCTTCTACTGGCTTGCCTAATAGGTAACCGTCAATCTTCTTATAGTTCACTCAAGTGATGTGTAACTTAAATTTTCTATTGAGGCGGCCGCACGCGTGCGGGAACCCGTCACCGTAGGTGTGGGCTTGTGGAAGACCAGCAATGGGTAGCTCACTGTTCGACTGTCCGGGAACCGTTCGGACCGAGCCCGAGTCGTCGACGGTGCGCAGTATTCCAGGTGAGCTTCAAAGAGAATCAGATGTCAGCAAAACCGTGGGGTCCAGCAGGGCCGAAGCCTACTGGGGCCATAGGTTCGCTTTCCAAAGGAAAACCACTGGTCCTGGAAAAAGTATCTACTTGTGACGAAATGTATTAACAATTCCACAATGGCATAGGTACCAGCTTAACAAAATACAACAAAGCTGAACTGTTATAAAATAAATAACAAGAAGAAGATGTTTTATACAAGCCAAAATTCGTGTTTTGATTTACCTCCCCATGTGAAATTTAACCAAAGACTCAAAGCTTCCAACGATAGCGATTAATTTCGATTCGATTTTTTTTAACCCGTCTAGACCCTTTAAATTACTCCGAGACGAAACCGATTCGAACAATAAAAAGGCTAATTCCACAAACGGTATAGGACGAGATGTATTGAAATATTATAATATGCTTCAACCTATAATTTGATTAAATTCGAGGCGAAAAAGAAAAGGAGTCGATTCAAATGGGTCATTAGAATTCGGGTCAGTAATGATCGGACGAGCATCGCCAGTTTTGTTTGTTATATTAGCGTTCTTAAAACGCTCAGGTATTTTATATTAAGTATTTAGAAGACGTGATTTTCGTTTCACCATTAATATATTTTATGAACACCTAAATTTTTATATAGCAACATTCATACTTTGTATCAGCTTCCTTCCAAATTGTACTTATAAGATAAGGTCGAAAATCATTACATGAAAAATCCACTGCCTCCTACTACTCCCAGATTAATTAAAACTAACCAATTACCTCGTTATTAAACGCTTATACAACAATCACGACTATTGAATCGTCGCTGCAAGTAGTTACGTATCGCACTGCGCCCGCGCACGGCTTACGTCAAAATTGTAAAATACAGTAAATATTTTACATAAGCATGCGGAACTGTTATTATTTTGATACTCGTAACTGTTTGGAACTTTCTCGGTAATGCGCTAGAGAAGGAAAGAGATGTTTCTATTACATTCTAGAACATTGTTATGGAAATTATTACGAAACGTTGTTGACTAAGGGTTCCACTTGCGATCTAAACTGCCAGTAATTTTGCATTACTCAAAACAGAATGCACTTTTCAAATCTGTGTGATGTTGGGGTAAAGGACGCCACAGCAAGCTCTGCAACTTCCATTAAAACAATGACGCCTATCAGATAATAGAGATGCAATGCAGCCACTTGACTAAAATTCATACTCGAAGCAAGAAATTGGCAGTAGTACCTCGATGATGATGTGATCGATGTACATTTAGACGGAGATCACATTTATCTCATTTCAAGTACTAAGACCAACGCACACACACCATCGCGTTCATCCTTCTCTACTTCACACTGGTACCAACAGTTTACAATAATTAGTTGAAAATGTATCCGACACAACAATGGTAGGAACGTTTACAGATCCGGACAAGCCAAACGTATTGAATATGTTGGTATTTACGCCTCAAATGTGGGTATCCATGCGCGTATCACGCCCAAGTATTATATGCACTGCAACGGTATCATTGGTACGGGGTACGGCAAAAGCAATTTCGAGCGGAGACTATTGGCAACTGGCCAGTTGAAATAAGCTTGCTACGACACCCGGAGAGCACCACTACATGCAGCCTGTGATCTAACCAACTTAATTTATATTTATACCTTTATGATTTTGTTGGTTACACTCTAGTTACTCGCCTTTTTTAAGTCTTCGTTTATCTAATTAGAGACATTAGTCCTTACATATATCAATACGTGTCCCTTCATTAGTTTATCGTTTGTTTGTTCTAATGTTACCAAGTTAATATCGACGAATCACAGGTGTTTTGTTAGTAGATACTATTAACGATCATTTTTATTCAGTGTTTCTAATGCGTATGCGCATTCTTTGGCACCAGGTTTTAGGAATGTTATTTAAATTCCTAGACTTAAGTCAACGTTTGCTTACTTTAGTTTTAGTACTTGATGTATGTAGGACTCTAGCTATGTTTGCATTGATAAAAGCTATAAAAGGATCTATAGAGTAAATGAGAATATGTAATATAACGTACACTATTAAGTTCATATCTCTGAACCTAAAAAAGTTGTGACGTTATTCCCCAAAAGCATGTGAGGGAGAGGGGTGGAAGCAATTTAAACCAAAGTAACCTGGCGAAAAGCCAGCCGTCCCACGGGTCTTAGGTTACGACAATGCTAGGCATCGCAGATAAGTGTTCCAACTATATCATCTCTTACTTAAACATCCGTTTCACTTTGATCTTAGATGACATTTGTGATTTATACACCGTTAAATTTTGGTTGTTTTAATTCCTTGGAGGGATCTTTACAAATCGATAGTGTTTCATACACTATCGATTTGTAAAGATAAAATTAAAAAATAAAGATTTTTCTTCTAAAACTCGAATTAATATACGCAATTAATTTATTTAAGTAAACGAGTCAATGACCTTGTAGGTAGCTGTCAGTAGTTGCGTACTTACTACCTATAGTTCATTGGCCTCGCTCAGCTGTCGTTTACTTAAAGAAATTAATTTCGTACAGGCGTGAATTAATTCGAGTTTGAAAAGAAAGTACTTTATTTTTCATTTTTATCTTTACAAATCGATAGTGTTTCATGTACCGAATCGACCCTCCGCGGGATTATAACGACCAAAATTTAACGGTGTATAGTCAGAATTTGTAGTTTATGTTTGAACTTTTATTTTATAATTTTACATTACCAATTCAATTTCTACTGGCAACTAATTCTGCATCTTCTATCAAGTTTTGTTTCCTTGTCTACATTATTGCTCTTATTTCAAAATCCTTTGCCAAAACCACTCCCAATTCAGTGCATTACAGTTCACAAAAGAGTCTACATACAGCTTATATATTAGCGTACTCTCGAAACAATGTACTCGTACCTTTCCATAATGTCCATACTGGTGTTCATTAGGATGAACGATCCGGCCCGTGTTGCAATGCAAACAACTCGACATTATTCAATAATTGCCTTGCAACTACTGACCGAAAATTAATTAACACTCCTAATGCATGCAACGGGAGCAAAGAGTTTTGGTACAGCAGCGGCAAAATCAATTTGAGGCCGGAGTATTGGCGAGTGGCCAGGCGGCAGCCGCTGTCCGACAACCGCAAACCTGCATATTATACGTAATACCTACACTATACATCAATCACGAAACGTTTAGAGTGCATCTATTTTGATTTATACAGGTGAATTGTTTATAGAGTCCTTGTGTATTGCGGTTGCACGGAACACCGCGAATGAGAATGTGAACTCTCTTTGTTGGTTTGGGCACATACATAGGTCGGAAAATGATACATTATACTTATACAAAAATAAACAAAGTAATCTTCAATCTGCTAGACGCTTTGTAATATTAAAGGGTTGACTTCTTTTAAAAAAAAATTGCATTACAATTCTACGTAGGAATTCTACTAGTCTTCTGAGCATATTTTCATGTGGTGCTATTCTCTAAGAAAACGTAGCGCTGCCTCAACGACGAACACCCAAATAGTATACATTGGATTGTCAACCTAATAAACCTATACATTGGATGTTAATGCAATGTATCCTATTTGGATGTTCGTCGTTGCGGCAGCGCTGTGTTTTCTTAGAGAATAGCACCACAGGTCACAGAGATATGGAAAGAGTACTCCGATGGCTGAGCGTATTTTGTACTTGTATATATGTACATGGTAAAACGGTGAGGATGAGGAAAACATCGTGAGGAAACCGGCGTGTCCTAGAACCAAAAATTCGAAGACATGTGACATTCACCAACTCTTACTGGGCCCGCGTGGTAATTACGGCCCATTCCCTCACTTAGAGAGGAGGCCTGTGTCCCAGCAGTGGGAACATTAAAAGGCTGATGGTGATGATGATATATGTACGTGGTTGGGTAAATGTTATTATTTATCTTTAGTCTTACTGTTTTACATTTTTCTACAACATGACTAAATACCTAAAATTTTTAATAATAAGTAAAAGAACAATATCATCTGAAAAATTATCCCTCTTCTTTTCAAAAGCTTAGAAAACAAATAAGTTTAAAATTTTACAAAAACTGTGTTGGACTGAAGACATGGGTAGGCTACAGCTAGCACCACCTTAATTTATTTTTTTAGAATGTGGGAAAGTTACCAGTGAATCACGACATTGAACCACTAGTAAGGAAGCTCAAATAAAGAAAAACTGTCAGTTTACTAATGTGGTCTACGCGAACGAAGTAGCAAACAAAAGCTAGTAATTAATAACGCAAGTCAGACTTCCTCCTCACACACAATAAACATTAATAAAACATGTTAGTCTCTAGTTACAAAATGGAGTGAAACTCGATATATTATTAGCCGTGACTAAATCGTGTCATTTTGGAGAAATTTAACAAGAAAACGTATGCAAATGCGTCAAAAAGGTGGAAGATCGAGAGTAAAAATAAATACTTTCATCACATAATCATTTAAAGTTGGTAGCATTGAATACAACTAAGTATATCATATTACTTAGTTGTATTCAATGCTACTGATACGAATACAGAAAATAATATCATGAATATATTCAAAAGCTTGATATAATAAATACAATGAGCAACTAATTCTATAGAGGCATTTGCAGTCCAGTAACAAAATAATAAAAAAATGTTTGTTCTTAGACTAAAATTCAAATTAAAGCAAATAAGTGATCATAAATTTTATCATAACATTTTATAAATTTCAGTTAACATCAATTTCAATAATACAGAAGAATTAATTTAGTTAACTGGTCAATAAGCATGTTTACTAGTTTACGATATAATTATAAGATGATCTTGACATACTATTGTCGTTTGATTTATTGAATGTAATGCCTCTTTATTGTTCTGCAATCTTAATAAAATACGTAAATAATAGATCTTGACGAGTGTGTAATCATCTTGGACACATTATAATAAGGCTTTGTCTTCCTTAACTATGTTTTCTGTTTTAACAAGGACTTGAAGATGGTCACGGATATCTGTGGGTTGGAAATTGAGAAAATTTTGCCCTTTTTCTTCTTTTAAGTTGTTTCTGTTTGTTAGAATATTATTTTTAACTTCATAGATTTGTTGTTTATTCCTATTATCTCCTCTGATGTGTAAATCTTTGTTAAAATGTACATGTTTCATCGAAGGTTAAAATAATGTAAATTATATTTGTTTCCTTTGCTGTTTATTATTATTTTTAATTCAACATAACTTGTTGTTTTTAATAATTCATTGTAAAAAAATAACCTCGTTTGCTGTTAAATTATAGTTAATTTTCTAGAAACACTAGAATAAATTAATTTTATAATTTTAATTTCAGAGCTCTCAATAATTAATATTAATAATGAAAAAACAATTAAAATAAAAAACAATCATATTTTCAATAATTCTTCGAAGGCTTGTATGTTGGAATCCGATTAAATATTTTGCAATAAATTAAACAAAAACGATGCTTACTGGATGAAGGCGAAAGAATTTACATTTCCATGGGGCATGTTTGTCATTCATAAATACATTCGAAAAATTCGTGCTCGTGAGATATGCGTGCTTGAATTTGCTTCTTCGGAAGCCATGGGCGAAATTTAGCTAAAATTAAATAATGATCAATTTTATGGTAAACATAATGAGTCTAAAATTATAAATAATTTGACGAATTTTAGTGTGGGAAAAATGTGTACGGTATTTGAATAACGTGAAGAATTTTTACAAAAAAAAGCACCACAACCACATAAATAAATTTAAAAAAGGAACTACATGTTTTTAAATAATTTAGTCTTGCTTGATTGATGGTCAGCAGTGATGCGGTCGTTAATAGTCAGATGCACTAGTTTATTAAGAGCCTATTCACTCTAGTACCTATTGAAGACAATTTATAATCGGACGGGAAGAACACAGCAGGCAAATTGTTCCAATCCTTCGATATGCGCTATATAAATGTCTAGGTGAAACGATTGGGCCGGACCGTAGAAGTGTTTACAACGTGAGGGTAGATATTCGCCGTACGTCGGGTTGTCCAATGGTAGAATGGTGATGGCGGAATTAAGGCATGCTATTCCTGCGCACACTCTTCAAAATGGATCCTGTGAAATATCGAAAGGCTGGCTACCCCGCTCTCGTATTTCAGGCATACATCCACATATCGACCGTGGTGGACCGATGACCTGGCAAGGGTTCTGTGAGGCTTATTGTGGCGACACTTGGGGGAGGCCTATGTCCAATAGTGGACGTCTTTCAGATCCACATACTCTGAAAGCGGGAAACGCAAACACGTGATTCAAATTTACTTTGGTTAGGTAGATATAACTTTCTGCTTCAAATGTAATTGTTATGAAAATAATATATTGAAGGAAATATATTTACTTTTAGTTATTTGTTAAGCAATAAATGCTTACTCGTGCTGATAGTCCCTAAGTTCAACTTTTGGTGTCTTTTTTTAGCTGTTTTGGCTCGTTCGTTCATGGAAGCATATATGTATAGGTCCTAAGGGTTTGCTACTTTGTTTTAGGTTTACGGGTACTTATGCTGCTATAATCAGGTATTGTGTTTCAACTTTTTGTTTCTAGAATGCTAATGACGCATTATTTTTTTTTTGTTTTTAAACATTACCCAACACTAGGAATAACTTCTGTATAGATAGGTGCGTTCACAAATATGTAAACTCAAATACACAAGACACCCAGTCCCTAACACCTATTTGTTGGGCATACGAAAATTTGAAATCGAACCCGTGACATGTAGCGCAGCAGCCAATTGCTCAACCATTGCGCCGATCGTACTATCAATATTGAAGGTCATCATTATCATCATCATCATTTGTGCTGAAAAACTTCCACTGTTGGACATAGGCCTCCTCCAAGTGTAGCCATAATGACCTGTGCGTCTCGCATTCATCGGTTTCCCGCGACAGGTCATCGGTCCACCAAGTGAGAGGCCTTCCTACGCTGCCTCTGCCAGTATCCGAGGTCGCCACTCCAGAACCTTTTGTCCGCATCGACTGTCTATTCTACGAGCAACGTATCTTGCCCATTGCCACTTAAGTTTGGCGATTATTCGAGCTATGTCGGTATGAATATTGCAGGTGGCATAGACTTTCGTAGTAGTAACACTTACGATCACTGGACCAAGGAATTCAATTTTAATTTTAATCTGACGTTACGAGTGGATTTTACCAAAACATCGTTATTAAAAAAAGAAACAAAGGCCCTGAAATCAATAAATAGCTCTTAGGATAGATGAAAGCAAGAAATTTTTCTCTCAGACAGGCAATGCTCTATAAATGCTACTTATGTTAAAAATACGCGTACAATCGACAGATTGGTCGTCTCTGAGATTTCTTTCATCGTTTCAGTTTTTACTTTAATACGTACTTTGTTTTGATTTTATTTATCTTAAAAATGAGGTGGTTATTGTTTTGTTGAGTTTTTGTAATTAGTACCAGCGGCAAGGCAACTAGTAAACCTGTAATTTAATAAAATTCGAAAGTAACCGTGCCTGTTTGTTACCCTTTTTCGTCTTACTCACTGAACTGATTTAGATGAAATTTGGCACACGGGTAATTTATGTCGGGTAAAATAGGTATTAAAAAAAACTAAATAGATAATTTTTTTATCCTCAAATAACAAAGATAAAAAATTGCCTATTTTGATAAATTATTGATAAATATTGATTAAGTAACTAGTGTACGTGTTTGTATGTGCGTGCGTAGATACCTATGCCGATGCACCAATGTAGTGCGTCAAATCTCATATTGTTGCCTAGAATTAGGATAACTAATTTCATTAAAAAATACTACCTAAGTGCATTTAAGTAAAAAAAAAATAAGAAAGAATTGTGTAAAAGAAACTAAAAACTTAAGTACAAAAATTAAGAAAATTAAAAAGTGATGCAAATTTAAGTAAAAAATGAAGAAAATTTGAAGAAACAAAAGAAAAAAATTAAGTAAAACCTAAATAAAGAAAATTTAAGTAAACATTTAAGCTCGTTCAGTGCTTTAAAATTGAGTTGGTAAGTTTAAGTATTACAATATTAATAATATCGGTATAACGTTAGTTTTTATAAATAAATTAATTAAAGGGAAAAATAAGTTTGTGTAAAAGTGTTATAATAATGTAACTAATAGCAGTATGAGTATTTAAAGCCTTTATCGGTCTGTTATCGATGACTATCATAATGACTCATTTTAAATTGATTAGATATAGGACTTCCGAATAATATAATATGGTAAAACATTAGCTAATTATTTAGGTATATTATTATCCTTAGCCAAGCGTATAATAAATGTCTAATAAACCCAACCTCAATGAAGTTTAGTCATCAAATTTTATTAAGGTGTATTCATATTATTTTTAAGCCTTTTTGGTGTCGTGGTCGCAAAAGCGACTGCTGAGCGTGGGATCCTAGATTCGATTCCCGGGCCAAGCAAAGAGTGCTATTGTAATATTACATTAAGAATTACTCAGTAGCAGCCCGAAGTTTGGATGTTGGTTCTGTGCCTCGGAAAGCTTGTAAAGCCGTTGGTCCTGCACTTGATCTCTCTCCGGCGTGTCGAATTGCCGTTCCACCGGACTATGAGAGTAAAGGACCAGAGAGTACACCTGTGTTAGCGCACACGCTTGTACACTGTAATATTTCCTGCGTACTTCATGGCTAATCTCAGTTGAGATAAGCCACCGTGATCGAAATTTGGTCGCAAGTATTTTATTTAGGTTAACCATTTTCAATTGATTCATTCTATACAAGTTATACCTACTACCTGAGTAACTACTACATCCTTCTGTACCTGAAAAATTAACTTTTGTTTTTATTCTTTCATCTATTACAGTTCCATATATGTCTCCGTTTACATCAAAACTCTTCAATAATTCTCTATGAGAACGACATGTTACGTCACATGCCACGTGCGCTGCTCAGAAAAAAAATCTTACACGCGACCACTATCGCCGATAAAGGCGAAACGTTTTTCTCAATCGGTACTCCATCGATACTTTCTGCGCATTTATAACCCGATATACACCCAGAACATCGATTGAAATCGTTCCGGTACTTTACGACTTTATTTCTGGCGAGCGTGTTTTCTTTGACTGCGTCAGTTAGGTTGGGACCGAAGCATTCGGCGTGTATCGGATAAATATTAATAAAGCGCGCCGGCCTCGTTTCTGGGAAGTTGGGAGGATCTTATTATAACCGCAATAGCACCTATAATTAGCAACATCCAAATTACTCGTGGCGTGTACGTGTTGCGCCAGATCGATGTTACGTGTGGCTACTCGATTCGGACCTATCGTTTTGTTTGCATCGATACTCCAGTCTTTGCCAGCCATATATTATTTGGCCTTATAGTCGATTTATATATAATTTTTGTTTTTGATAGAAAATCGATTGGATTAATATGTTGACTTCCAATAAATTATAACAATATCAACGAAGGGTGTTGTGGCTATTGTGTTGAAGACATTTTTTAAACAGAAGTAAAAACTGTCACAGAATATTTCTTATTTTTTGTTTGTCCAATGTGCTAGAGGCGTCTTATTTATTGTATTAGATTAATCACTCGCAGAAAGGGCAACGACTTTAACTGTTTAGTTTAGATAATTAAAGCTAAAGATTATGCTGGAGAAATGAAAATGGTTTGTATTAGTAATGATGAGACCTAATCCAAATTTGATTCTATGCTCGATTTAAATGTTGGTGAGTAAGTAAAACAAAAGAATGAGTCAGAGATGCCAACGACCCGTTGCTCCAGGGTGATCTTTTGAAATTCCCGAATAATTGTCGACGCGTAAGGTGGCGACGAAAATAACGTGTGAGACGAACAGTGTCGTTCCCCCGCGCTTTCTTACAAATTAATTTTATTTATATATTGATGAATTGGCTTATTTGTTTGGTGTCTTAGAATTCTTCGGTCCTACATATTTATATTTGATTTAATTTGGATCTAACCCAAAATTACTTTTTCACGTGAGTAGGTATGAGTTTCGCAATTTTAGTAAGATGGCTTAGTATTTTTTTTATAAATTGAGTAGGCAGTTAACTAATTTGTACAAGTCGACTTTGTGTTAGTATGTGGTTAATATATACCATCAAATGTATCAATATTCCTCTTAAGATTATTTTTCTATCACGAAATCTAGTACTGCAGAGGACTATAACTTTTGAATCTGTTTTGGAAAATTTAGTACACTTTGAAGTTTATTAGATTGGAAATAACATCTGTGTGTAAACAAAGTATTCAGTAGCTAAGTTTAACTCTATCGTGTTTATTCTTTTACAATAGCCAAATCTGCATCTAGGTATTATGTAGAACGAGGCGTTTTAGCAATAAATATGAAAGTATAATGTCGGGGGAGCATGATACCGCTTTGAATGCTAAACCCGTACTGAACTACAAACACAGGCCAATAAGGGGGGCAGGCGATGTGACGGGCGGGGCGGGGGAGCACACACTCAACTAACCGTGGGAAAAGCCTGCGTATACGGTGTGAACTGTATAACATACAGCATTCATTTGTTATTTCGATGCGAATTCTTTCGCACTTCGATTCATGATTACGTGTTTTTTAAAACTTATTACTCATAAATCTAACAATCATCACAGTTGCCTAATATTAAGGAAAAATGTAAACAATGCCATAGAAGTCACTAATTACTTTATAATACAACTTCTTTCATAAAAATCAAATCAAATCACGAATATTGACCGTTCGTTTCGACTTGGATATTCATTTGGATAATGATATTCTTCGAATTACTCTGTGTTTATAACCATAATGCCTTGGTTCGTAGTGTGTCCGAATCGAGGTTACACACAAACAAACGTCAGACCACAGTATGCCTTCACGTGGCAACAACGAACACATAGTTACACTGTAACCTGGCCAGCCTTTAGGGATCTTTGTGTAATCGTGTATTTTCTCCGAGATGGCGTGAAAAGTGTAGGTTTGCGGAGGGGGGTGGGGTTCTTGGGAAACTGGCCGATGAGGCGTGCGGCAGACGTCACTCGCACACATGCGCAAGCTACGCACACAGATGTTAGTGACCGTGGCATTCCATCGGTATCCACACATACATGTAGACAGCGTACCTTATTAAAACGAGACGCGAATCGACGACTTATCGGGCAATTAGTCGTGGCTCACGTCAAATATAACAACGACCCGGCATCCTATGCGCTATACATTGATTACTGTTTCCAAAATAAAATTTACAGATTTCAATCACTGCCCTCATTGTGTAATGTTATGTATATGAAGCTAGCAGTGTATGATGTTATAAAATAATAACAATAAAAATAAACAAATAAGTATTTATTGTTAGCTAACAGCCTTAATCCTATTAACAATGTGACATAACAAATGTTAGTTTTGTATTAATGCGTGATTTGTATGCGGAAATCGTTGATGAAAATGTTAAGCGTCAATGTAAATCACGTTCGTCGAAATGTTTGTTAGTGCGGGTGGTTCGTTTGCGAGCGTGGTAGGCGTTCGGTGGAGTCGGCACGCGCGGACAAGAGAGCGATCATACTGCGCAAGTGCGCCTGATAACAACTCGCGTCGCAAATTATTCACGTGCTGTCAACTTATGAATTATTATACTGTTAACAACACCGGCTTAATGTTAAAACGCCGTATGCTCTGTAATTAGACTTCTTGATTCAATTCTGATTTTTAATTACAACGTTAATTCATTCGTTTCATTTAGTCTTTAGGTAAACTGACTTCTGCATAGTAACCTAACTGATGTTTTTGCCCTGTCCCAAGTCAAATTAAAGTCAAAGATGCTGCGACAGAGCAATGACAGATTAAATGGCTCATTGAGTCACCGCCTACATATTCATAAAGCATTGTAACTTGTGTCAGTGGGACTTGGACATTTGCGCGGGAAAATAAACAAGCATTGTTATAACCTCGCCAAGTTAGTTTTTGACACGAGTTTCCGTTAGCGTCGTATCTATAATCTTACTGTTGGTTTAATAAAACTAAATAGTGCGTTTTTTTTACTAGCCTGTATAGTGTCCCACTGCTGGGCAAAAGCTTCTTCTTTTTACTTCCAAGCCTATCTGTCTTGGGTGATTTCTGACCAAGTTTGATCCGCGAACATCATCAGATCAGATCGTCACACCTCCTTCGTCGAGATCGTCCTCCCTCAGGCGTCCAATAAGTAACAATCCTCGCCCATCTGTCCGGGTGCCACGTGCAGCGACGTGGCCATCTCACTTCCAATTCAGCCTAGCTAATTTTTCCCCGACATCTGTCACTTTTGTTATAAACAATAATAGAAGCGCGATTAACGAACATTACATCAATAATATCTAACCAAAATCATTATAAATTCGAATTAATATTAATGAACGAAATAATTTAGTTAATTTAAGATAAACATTGAAAAACGTGGTCTGACAAACGGGTCTGCCGGCTAATAGAAACATAAAATTATGCATATTGGCAGTAGTAACACCTACTAGGCGGCCCCCAATGGCGGATGGGTCTATAGTAATAGCAAATGAAGAGAAAAAAACTTAACACTAACAAAAGTTGATAATATAACTCATCATACGAGATATAATGACCTTTTAAGGCAACCGACATGAATTCTTTTAACGTGTGAATATTTGCAACTCTTAACGCCCAATGCTTTGCCTTTGATAACATTGTTACAAATATCATAGCTATAGAAATAACGAGTTAGGTTAATAAATACTCATATGCGAATAATAACTACAAATGTTTTTATGTGTGCCGTTTCGAAACTGCTTTGTTGCAAATGACAGAATTATGTGATTTCAAGGATGACGAGTTTTGAGCATTGGCGTCTAACGCTTGACCAACAATTCTTTTTTTACTGACAATTTCAAAGAGTTTTTTCTTAGCATGACTTACAAAATTGACTAATAATAATATATTCATGAAATAAATAAAATGTTTGTAAGTTATCATGGTCGGCAAGAAAACCATTTTGTTTATCTAATATTATTTCAACATTACTACTGAAATAATCTAAATACACAAAAACATTATAATATTTATGAAGCTAAAAATATATATGATTAAAAAAATAAAACGCTCGAAGACAAAAAGGGAATATAAAAATAAATCTTAAAAACAAAGTGTTTTTTTTTTCTTTTTTCTCGTTCTGATGCAATCTGTCAATTCATAGATATTTATAAATTAAAAAAAAGATCAAGCTAAATCGTACTTAATGTGGGTGCAATAAAGTAAATATTTACGAAAGCATCAACACGTTAAAGAGTAATAAATTAAACGGTGAATAATCGATGACTTTATTATCCACTATAAATAACACTTTATTCAAATAGTTGCAAATAAAACACATTAATTATTTTGACGTTAACAAGAAGTGATCAGCTACGGCTTAGTTTCGTAACAACATTTTTTTTAAATAATTTATGCGTTTATAATATGCAAACAGTCTATGAAACCAGTGAATTTAGTTTTTACGCGCCATTTTCATATCTCGTTCGATATGTAACTGCCACAATAGAATTTTAAATAGTATTAGCAATTTTTATTTTTAAACGTTTTGCCAGAAATCTATTTATAAATAAAAAAATATGTTTTATATTTGTATAAATCTTTTATGATACCTACACAAACGAGACCTATGTACCTGTTATGATAGACAGCTACTACTAACGCCATCTATTGAGTCGGATCTGAAAACTTTGAAGTGTTTCTCGACTAGACGTTTTCCATGAAATTCAGAATGTTTTTAAACTGTTTTATTTTAACCAGAGTTTCTTCGTCTAAGAATTTATTTCAATACCTCAATTTTTCTCAATTTTTAGGTAACTATAGGTAGGTTAATTAAGAAAAATGTGCAAACTATGGCAACGATTAATATAAAAATATTCAATTTTATCGGTGTTAGGGATTTCTCTTTTTCTTCTATGGTTTTTTTTTTTATCAACCTTTCTGTATTTATGATAAATCGGTATTCCGCAATTCCGCTAGCAGTCCTCATAGCTAAGAGCCGGAGTAGATATAGACACATACTTGCCTAGTGTGAAGTAAATTCCATTCACACAGACTAGCAATCGTTAGTTCTAATAGTTTTATCTCTCGGACTAGGCAATAATATAAATAGCAGCTTTTCCGTGAATTTGACATTTAGCTACATCGCATTTTGTCGCCATGATCATACCTAATAAGATCAAGTTATGTGACGTAGGACTCAAGTAAGTTGTAGTCGGAAGAGTAAATGATATTAAAATATTTTTAATGACTTTTTTTTTGCGATTTTCCCTACCTATGTAAAAAAAAACAAGCATTTTGTTATTAGTCTGTGCTGTATGCAAAAATATGTAACTAATAAAGCTTTGAATAAGTCCCAAATTAAATGCCACGCCGGGCAGTACCGGAATGAGTTTGAAACAGTAGTTTGCACAAGAAAAGAGAAATACAGTCCAAAAAACTGCATAGTAGTTGAGGTTCTCACCGAGCATAGTCAGTTTGGGAAGTTCCTGCATCGGATTCATACGGAAGTAACGCCCAAGTATCATCACTGTGTGGACCGCCTGGAGGACACGGTGGAGCACAAAGTAGAGGTGTGCCCCGCTTGGGCAGAGCATCGCCATGTCCTCGTGGGAGCGAACAGCAACAACGATCTCTCGGGCCGGGCCTTGGAACAGGCCATGGTCCGAAGCGAGGAGGAGTGGCAGTCGGTCACCTCCTTTTGCGAAGCAGTAATACCAGCAAAGGAGGAGGCCGCACGCGTGAGGCAACGGCCCTCGCGCTCCAGCCACCGCGGGTATACCAAACCCGATTTCCGGCCACCGTAGGTGCGGGCTTGTGGCAATGGGTAGCTCGCCGTCCGTCCATCCGGTAACAGACCGATCCGAGCCCAAGTCGTTTAAGGAACGCATTGTTTCCGCACGCCTCATGGAGTTGTCAGCAAACTGTAGGGGCCCAGTGTGGCCGAAGCCTACTGGGGCCAAGGGTTATATGAAAATGAACCCCGGGGCCCTGAAACAAAGGCAATGAAAATAGCAGGGTAGGTCTTTAGTCAGTAAGAGTCTGACACTATCTCCAGCCCCAGCCAAGGGCGGGATTTGTCATTTGGTGATTTAATTACCATAAAAAAAGACTTAAAATTTGGCAGGTAGCTTCCTGATAGGGTGTACAGTACGTTCGCCGGTTCTTGGCGCGCCTGAAGTTAGGCTCTGCGAACTTTAATGCTTGTGCACTCGTAAAAAATAAATGGTTTGAAAAAATAAATGCCAATAGCAGTTGTTATTGCTGTTAACAACTGTTATTGGCATTTATTTTTATAAATCATTTATTTAACGCGCTTATTTTGAGCGCTAAAGTTCGCAGAGCCTAACTTCAGGCGCGCCAAGAACCGGCGAACGTACTGTACCCCTAAAGGAATAAACCGACTTTCATGCGGGCGAAGCCGCTAGCAGAAGCTAGTAATTAAATAAATTACAAATTCAAACAAAAGAAGACTATCAATAAACAAAGCAGCTAATGTGTAATATTATGCACATGCATAAGATAGAAGCTATTTTATTAGTACGGAACTCAACGAGCGAGATATAAAGTAGCCGGTGGACTAGGTAGGAAATATCCCAGTGTTTTGAATCTAGAATCTTCGCTGGCTGCGGAGACCACGATAGGACAACGCTCGTAAACTCACAGCGGAGACACAAACACAAATGACTTCGAAGGACTTCAAGTCTACTAGAGTGGACGTCGATTTTCGTGAGCAAGATTCTGATCTAACAGTTCAGAAGA
The DNA here is from genome assembly GCA_958295575.1 of Leucania comma. Classification (NCBI taxonomy): domain Eukaryota; kingdom Metazoa; phylum Arthropoda; class Insecta; order Lepidoptera; family Noctuidae; genus Leucania; species Leucania comma. The sequence continues at coordinate 18,176,794 of OY282466.1, forward strand.
AATCTGGTTGATGTTACGACAGCTTTTTTTTCTTATACCTATTTTATTTACTGTTTGTTATTCATGGCCTCTTGCTCCTTCTCTGTTCCTACCTATGAGAAAAGTTGCCCACGGTCGGATAGGTATAGGCAGCTTATATTTAATCCCTTGAGCGCCGATTGTACATACGTCTGTACAACCTGAATGACCTTGAAAAATTCTTTATTGCCGTTTTTACGTTTTTACAAAATTTATTTTGCCGAAAATTTTGGTTTCTATTTTTTGTTTTTCCTAGAAAAATTCAGAAAAAGTTTTTTTTGGTCATTTATTTTTTTATTTTAATAAAGGGGGTCAATGCCCCCTCAATGACCCCTGACGGCCCAGGGGAAGCCAGAAGCTAAGAAATCATACATTACTCCTATCTACGTCATTGTTATTTGTTATTATCGGATTTGTCTGCAGGTTGTAAGTTACCTTAGTAAAATGTAGGCATAACATTTTACTAAGGTAACTTACAACCTACAAAGCAAAGTGTAAAAAAATACAAACTAGGAAACCTACTAAAAAGCTGAACTATCTTAAATTTCGAAGCTTTGTTATCATGATTATCTTTTGACAGCCATTCAATTGAAAAGTAAGAAATAGGATGAGGTTTTTTCGCCTTGCAGTAGTGAGATATTTGGGAAACTCTGAAACTTACATCCTTGACCAGTTCTTTATTGAAGGATGAAGACATTATTCTTTCACTTTGAGTGGAATGAGAGAGAGTGTCCGATTTTTACTGACTTAAACCTACCTGTGTTCAGTTGTCGTTTGCGTTCCAGGATCGCGGTAACTCTTTCGGACTTTCCAGCAGCTGACCCAACCTTAAATCAATTTTTTTGAAGTCGGCTCAGCAACTCTTCTACTTCCAGACGATTTTTATTTGTCATCATCTCATTATTCAGTGACCTCAATTCATCTCCTGTATTACGATTATTATCTACTCGTATATTATATAATTTCCAAACTTTTAATTGGCCAGCGTTGTATAGTCTAAACTTTCATAGTTCTATGGAATTTTGTAGAACGCTCTGGTCACCTAGAGGTAGGCCCTGGCCGGTTCTGAGTTGTTGCACTAAATATATATAGAAAGGCTTTCTGTCTGAATGTAATGTGTGCTAGGGCCCGGTTTCTAGACTGAGTTAAACTTAATCAACAGGCACTTACTCCTGTCAAATGATTGTGGAAAATCGTGGTAAGATGGTCGGTAAATTGGGGTTACTTTCGGAGAAAATTGTCTTATTTAGTTTGTCTTGTTTACTTGCGTTCCATTATTTTTTCTGTCTTGTGACAATGAGAACCTAAATTTAAAAATTCTGACACCTATATTTATAAACTAGTAAAACTAGATATTTGAGTAAAAGTAACTACTATTTGTATTCTATAGTTAAGAAAATTTCAATTTTGAATGCAGATTTCAAACGTCAAGTAATGACTTAATAAAATTTTACTTAGTGACAAGTGAATACTTCTTTATAAATACGGGTGTGAAACTATCATCCTGTTCCTGAACTTTTTAGTTATGTTTTTGTCAGTCTTTTAGAGATATGCAGAACAGGATGTAAAGCATCCACAAACCTTTGTCAAAATGAGAGGATCCTCCGATCAGTGGTGTATTACATCAGGGGCCCAAGTCTGCTATTTTTTATAAATTCGTCAGTCAAGATTTCATCGTTTTTTGCTAATAGTTCATAATCTGCAAATCCGATCATTGGTCGGTCTGTGGATTTTTTAAGCTGTCAAAGTCAAAGTGACATTACTGCTTACAATTTATTTAGAGCGGCCGCCGGCCGGCGTTTTCATTGTTTTGTTGTTGTTATTGTATCCGTTGTTGGGTTTTGTTATGTTTTTGATATAAGGCAGACATTCATATGTCATTATGTATGCCTCGTTGATTTCGGGATGTTGTATAAATATGCAGGGTTTTGGATTTTTAGTTCCTAAATGACCTCACAGATGTCGCTATATGTCTAAATTTAATAAACAAGTACATACTTCTGTCAAAAGGGTGGATACCGTAGTAAGGAAGTTGGTAAATTGGGGTTACCTCGTGAGAAGATTCTCTTAGTCTTCACAACGCAAGAAGAGTTTCCTGTATTCTATGTATTTTCTTTAAGGTGAGAAATGATCAAATGTCTCCTCTTTTTCTAGGTGGAGTGAAAGTGATTGTAAGACTTTTAACTGACTAAAACTCACCTGTGTTCCTTCAACCACGAGTTTTTTACCAGACTCGTGGTTTTTAGTAAGTAAAAGTCTGACACTCCCTAGCTCCGCCCAAGGGCGGAGCGGCAAGGCCTAAAAAAAGGACTCGAGGTAACTTATTCGAAATTCCGCTAGCCTGCAGCAAAGATATTCTTAATTGAACTACTGTTACCTGAGTACTTATTTAATAAATTAATTATTTGCACCAGGTGTTTAGACAAAACGTGATAAGAATATTCAGGGCATTACTGAATATTCAGGCAATTACAGTCCATCCCAGGTTGCCTGGAAGAGATCGCAGAGTGCGATAAGGCCGCCCATTGTATATGTGTGTTTTAGTTTTAGTTCCTTGTTATTGTTTATGTTATGGTGTACAATAAAGCATATAATAAATAAATAAATAAATAAATATTTAGAGGGACAGCAACGGCTATGTAAAATAGTAGGTCTATAGGTTATACCTACTTCTTCAATAGTTTTACTGTTTGAAGTCTGTAAGTTCAAAAAGTATTTTTAGGGTTCCGTACCTCAAAAAAAAACGAAAGACTAATGGGATCACTTTGTTGTTCGTCTGTCTTTCTTACTGTCAAGACCCTTTATCTCCGGAACGCGACAACGTATCGAGTTGAAATTAAAACCATACATTTAAGTCTCCGGTCCCTTGAAGCTGTGACAAAATGAAACTTCTAAGTTAATGAAATAAAAAGATATATGACTATTTATGTCACAAAAATACGTTTTTTGTGACATAAATAGCCATACTTAGACACACTCAAGGAATCAAAATATATAGGGTACTTCCCGTTCCAGAATCCTGAAATTTGGCGTAAAGCAAGGTCTCATAGCACAGTTAAAGGAATAATTTTGAAAAATGTAAATTTATAGTTGCGCCACACAACAATTCGGAAAAATCTTTACGATTCGATTCAGGAATTGAACTATTTACATATGTAAGATTTTACGGAACCCTCAGAGCGCGAATCCGTCTCGCAACTGTCCAGTTATTTTTTTTCTTATATAGAAAACCATTTTAGCTTTTCTATACTATAATATACATGTAACATTTATACCTTCCTCATGATTCATTTTGCCTATAAGTGAAAACCGTATGTAAATTCGTTTCGAAGTTTGTAAGTTTATCACGATCATACGGACAGACAGACAGGGTGGGGACTTTGGTTTTATAATATGTGAAGATAAATAATATATACATATTTTTTTGTAATAACAACTTTTTGTAATAAAAATCGGTTCATTCGTGTAGGAGCTACGATGTCACGGACAGACACACAGACCGACACGTCAAACTTATAACAGCCGTCTTTTCCGTCGGAGGTTAAAAATAGATATAAATGCTTAGAGGTTTAAAATTTTACAACCTCTTTATTACATATTATACGGAACTTGTAAACTAAGTTTGAGTCTGGCTTCAATATAACCCTCACATTAACGACTCGATTTTCAACTCTACACAAATAGCAGGAGCATCTAATATGGAAACGGGTTATTTAGTTAGTCGATAGTCTGTGCAAGCCTTAAAAGTGTTAAAGGCCGATCAACTATCGATCGTTTTGGTTCGCCATTGTTTCGGCATGCGGGATCACTCAGACCCAAATATCGGTCACTGGTCCACTGCAATATGTAATATTTTATATTTGAAACTATTAATGTTGTATTTCGTTGCCGAATAATATTATTTCATGTTTTATTTGAAATGAATTCAGGAACGTTTATTTGTCATTTACAGTGTTCTACTTTGGAGTTAATATTTTGTTACAGCTTTTGCGTGAAATGCATTTTAATAATTTAAAGGTATTCAGATCAATTTATTAATGAGATATTTTTAACTGTGCTATAATTATTTTCTTCACTAAAAATACTAGTTGTAGACCAAATCATTAATGGACTTTTTACTATCAAGGGGCTTGGGGAACACTAATTCGAACAGATTAGGTTAGAAGGGGATGGCGGAGTATAGTTAGCGAGCGAAGCGAGCAGCCACAGACGCCGTCATCTTCTTCGTAGTTATTTTTTTTAAACCACCAGAGCATATTTTAGTGCACAATAATTGTTAGAACAATTAAATCTCTTCCAGCACACCTAACACCAGTCTAGTAGGATAAAACTAAAACGTCGGTTTAATGTTTTTCTAAAGGCTGCGTAGCTTTCACAGTAAGATATAACCTTTGCGCCTTTGTACCTATTCAAGTTATAATGTTCCCACTACTGGGACACAGGCCCCCTCTATAGTAGATAATAGGCTGATTGTGGGTGTTAAGTGGGCGAACACGACCGGCAACCGTCACTGGACGTCGCGCGTGTGTTGTGTGCGGCGGTCCTCGTCGCGGAAACCAGATTATTACCTGCACACTAGTTTCCAGGACGTGCCCGGCGCCAAGTACACTGGTGGTCGCCAGAGATTGCGGCACTGCGCGATGCGTGCAATGCTGCGCGACGCCGGTATACTAGACACCGCAGGCGCCGCACCCGTCCACCGGGTGCGGAGGCCATAGAGGCGGAGCTGTATGAGGGATACAGAGCGGCAAAGCGCACCCTCCGAGCGGAGATAAAGCGGGCCAAACTCGAGGCCCGCAACGTGTGGCTGGAGTCTCTGAACGTCGATCCGTGGGGACGCCCATACAAAATGGTGATGGAGAAACTCCGCCCATGGGCTCCCCCGCTGCCTCAGAGTCTCCGGCCCCAGCTCGTAGAGGGTGTGGTGAACACTCTGTTCCCTACGCGAGGGAAGCATACTCCCCCGCCTATGGCTCCGCCACCAGCAGCGGTGTCCGATGCGGACCACGACGGCAACGACGGGGTCAGCGTGGTCTGTTACGCAGACGACACGCTGGTCCTGGCGCGGGGACGGTCGTACCAGGCGGCGGTCGAACTAGCGACGCGCGGGGTTGTGACAGTCGTGGAGAGGATAGAGCAGTTGGGACTCGAGGTGGCATTGCACAAGTCCGAGGCCATGTGTTTTCACGGCCCTCGGAGCGCGCCACCTCCGGGCTCCCAATTAACGGTAGGAGGAGTTCACATCGGCGTCGGGTCGACGATGAAGTACCTGGGACTCGTCCTCGACAGCCGGTGGAACTTCAAGGAGCATTTCCGACGTCTGGCTCCCAGATTGAATGGGACTAGGGCTGCTCTCAAGCGGCTCCTGCCGAACCTAGGGGGTCCAGACGCCTCCTGCCGGAGGCTCTACGCAGGCATCGTTCGGTCCATGGCCCTTTACGGTGCGCCGGTGTGGGCGCCATCGCTACGAAAGCGAGTGGCGGCCCGGCTAACCGCCTGCCAGAGGGTCATGGCCATCCGTATGATCCGCGGATACCGTACGGTGTCCTGTGAAGCGGCGAGCCTCCTTGCTGGCCTACCACCGTGGGATTTGGAGGCAACAGTCCTTGCACACATGCATGACTTACGCGTGGATATGCAACGTCGGGGCGAAACTCCGCTGCCGCGACAAGTCGCGGCATGGCGGACAGAGCTCCGGCGGGATCTTATGGTGAAATGGCGAGAGCGACTGTCGCAACCCCGTGCTGGGCACGCCACGATCGAGGCGGTAAGGCCCCTCTTTGAGGCGTGGCTGGAAAGGCCCCACGGCGTCGTCACCTTCCGTTTGGCGCAGGTGCTGACCGAACACGGCAAGTTCGGTCCGTACCTGTACAAGATTCGTGCGGAGACGACGCCCGGGTGTCGCCACTGTGCGGACCGCCCGGTGAACACGGTGGAGCACACAGTCGAGGTGTGTCCCGCTTGGGAAGAGCATCGCCGTGTCCTCGTGGGGGCGATCGGCGGCGATCTCTCGCGCCGGGGCTTGGTTCAAGCCATGCTCCGGAGCGAGGAGTGGCAGGCGGCCGCCTCCTTTTGCGAAGCAGTAATGCTAGCAAAGTCCGAGCGCATTAGGCAAAGGCGCACACGCCGCCGCCGCCGCCGGGTTTCCGATCCCGATTTCCGGCCACCGTAGGCGCGGGCTCGCGGACGGTGGGCAATGGGTAGCTCGCTGTCCGTCCGTCCGGTAACAGACCGGTCCGAGCTCAGGTCGTCTACGGCGCGCACTGTTCCCGCGCGCCTCAAGGAGTTGTCAGCAAACTGTAGGGGTCCAGCAGGGCCGAAGCCTACTGGGGCCAAAGGTTATGCGAGAGTGTTACCACGGGCCCCGGGACAAATGCAAGGAACGGAAAGGTAGGTTTTTAGTCAGTAAAAGTCTGACACTATTTCCCGCCCCACCCAAGGGCGGGATTTGTCATTGAATGATTTTACCTACCAAAAAAACAAAAAAAACCTGCACACTAGTTTAACTTTAACGTTTAACTTTAACTGTGTGCATGTAGTCGTGTGGATGGAGAACTTTAATGTATTATTACGTAGCAAAACGGGTGCAGGGCCCGGCTGCCCGCGCGGCGAGCCCAGAAGGAGCACTTTTGTATGCGCGTGCGCCCGTTTAACGCAGCATTGGCAAGGGCCAACGCTGCGTTAAACGGGCGCACGCGCATAGAAGCGCGTTTAGAAGTAAGGACTTCTAAGACGCTATTGCTCACACTTAGTTACTAACAAATAAAAATGGTCAAAATAGGAACTTACTTTTTATTTTTTTTTTTGATGTAAAAAATCCTCAAATAATTTCCGCTCTATGTGTATTGGGGCGTGTTAGACTTTTACCGGCTAAAATTAAGACGTTTTATGAACCTTCTTTCTCAGTTGCTTTTTAATTTAGCTTTCCAGTGCTGCGGTAACTTTTTTGAACATTCCAGAAGCCGTAGCAGTGAAGTAAGACTGTGCTAGGCTAGTGTACACTCGGAAACTATTAGGTAGTCTTCTAACAATTTTAAAACAAAGAAGTGAATATTATTCCACTACTCCTTGATCTTCTCTATTTAAATGGTCCTATAGATAAAGAACAGAGTGTAAGGACGCCTTTAATCGCTTTATAAATGACGCGCAGCCGCAGCCGGGTAGTAGCGGGGTAGCCGCACGTTTTTATTTATATGGAAATAACAAAGCAGCGCGGCGGCAGCGCGGCGGTAGCGCGGCGGTAGCGCTACAACCGCGCTGCCGTCGCGCGGCACTTTGCGGTTAATTTGAAGGCGCCCTAAAGTCCCACACGTCTCCGTTGAAAAAGAAGATCGCCTGACCAGACCGGTGTTGTGTCTGGTTTGAGTAACTTGCCAGATAGGTGATTTCGGGCTGTTGTAGTTCTAATCTCGCTGCGATGCAAGATTTTAAATTTTAGTTTCTATCTGGTGTCATAGATGTCACTAAACATTTAACCATCACTTCCTCAACATCATCATTTCGGCGCGTACGGCTCGATAAAGGCCTACCCCAAGCGTCGCCACATGAACCGGTTCAACCATCACTTCAGTATAGTAAGCGGTAAATAAGTTGAGTCATTTACTATGGTTACGTGCAGCCGCTTCGCTTTAAACCCGAAAATCGATTACAATCCTCGTCACAAAAGTAGAACCATCATGGCGGTCGACCTTGAATGCGCAGTAACAGATTTTCGGGTCTCCATCGAAGTGGGGGGCTACGCAAAACCATAGCATATGGGTCAACTTATTTGCCGCGTTTCACAGGTCTCTACTGGTTAATTTTATTTAACGGAGTCAGCATTAGATAGATGGCCATAGCAGTTTCATCATTACTGAATCATTGGTCGGTAGAAACAATAAGGCCCATAGTACCCCGCCCACAGGCCGCGAGATAAATTTCCTTCTTGTTTCTATGTCCTTTTTACATTGAAGCACTTTATACGCAGTAGGCTCTCGGTTAGATGGGGTTTGGTGCAAGTGAAGCGATCATTATGTAAAATACGATTTTGTTGAAAAAATATGGACTGGGCAGATCAAAGAAGCCTATTTCTTTGATCTGCCCAGTCCATATTTTTTTTTTCTTTTACACCGGTCAAAAATTTAAGTCGTTACCTTAAATAACTGAAAATTGTACGAAATTAATATTAAACTAAATGTTAATAGAGCAAAAGAACATTATATGACATATTTATAACATTAGATAATATAAAATTAGGTTGTTCTATAGTATATCAAAAATATTATATTGTGAACGTTATTTTAAGGGATGTTGTAGGTAGATATTATCTGTTATTATTTCATACTAAACACTCTACGACCATACAGATGTATTTTCTTTTATAGCGGTCAAAAAGTTATGACAGTTATCTAACTTATGAGGAAAAAAAGTAAAAAAAATGCACGTAAACTTGTTTTCCGACTACTAGCAGAAAAATCTGCTAATCTTATAGTAACCAATGAATGAATGGAGGATTTTTAGACGATCCCTGAAATTATATTAAATAGTCCAGATTTTTTCTGCCTCATAAAATCTATGACGAAATGGGCTTAATGATTTAGGCCGACGATCTACTTTAGAGAGTTGATATTTTTTGTGTTTTGAACTTATATGTACATTATAGAAAACTACTACGTGCAATACAACAAACTTACCTAATTTAATTTTAAATTATATTTCTTCGTTTTTACCCGTATAGTTAAGTTAGTATAAGTTAAATCAAAAATTTGAAATATGTCAAAATCGGCAGTAAAAGAGAGGAAATACATTCATAGTACCTAATCGTATTTTAAATTAAAATAGTTATTTTAATTCAAAATACCAACGTATCTTGACTTTTGGGCTTTTATCTTGGGCACAATAACAGCCTGCAATGACTTTATTACACCCCGTTACAAATCCTTGATCTAATCATGTGTTTGAATGATTATACTAATAACAACGAATATCTAGAACCTGTCACTATTTTGAATCTCTGGCTACGTGGAAGCTTTTTATCATTGAGGGATAATATAATGTCAGTGAAAAATCTTTTCAAACGCGTCCGCTGCCCGCTCATAACTTAGCTCCACCTCTGTGCTAGACATGCGTATGTCTATGCAGGATACAGTCAATGAACTGGCAGAGGTCAGGTGAAATTATCTCGTACGGTGCGTCTTACGCGACATATGACTCACAATGCACGGATACAGTTTTATCTCACTTTTGATGCCCGAGAATTTGGTGACAAGTTGCCTCAACTTGCCCCAAGCTTTGGAAAGTCTGAGAGAATAGCGGTAGACCGGTAGTATATTTTAAATGTTAAATGGGTTAAAAATTGAGCTTGGAAGGAAGTTACAGCGTGTTTAAGGCTTCGATTATCGGAAAATTTTAAGGAGAGAAAAGTTTGGGAAGTGACTCAAGTTACGTAGGGTTGTACCTAAGTTGCTTTTTTCGAAGTTTAAAAATATCTTTTCATTTTAGTTAGGGTAACATTTGACCTCGTTTATAGCACGTCTATGTATTCAAGTTATAGCAACGTGCAGCCTGGTATATTAGCACCTAGCAGCAACAATAAAATTTATCGTTTAATCTGCCGAATGAAGTGACATGAAAGTCATTAGGGTGCCCTTAGTCTCACATTGTATTTTGCATTCGTTAAGATTGCAATAAGCCGGTCCACGCCAAGACGTTCAATGACACTCGGTGAGGTAGGGCGGGGGAGGCAGGGGAGGGGGGGATGGAGGCGGTTAGAGGCTGCGACAGTGCAGCCGACATCTCGCCTGCTATCGCTCCGAGATCTGTCCACATGAGTTTTTGTGGAGATGGTGTTGGTGTGACAAGTAACATTTGAGTGTGACAACATTTGGTCAACATTCATTCAGAATAGAATACCAAAATAGTTTAGTCTGAATTTTGATTATTTCTTTAAGTCTTTTCTTTATAATACATATTATGTTAAATAACAGATACATACATACGAGTATATTAAACCTCCTGAAATAGGTTGGTTTCCCTTTCTATTCTTATGCAAGCGAAACTTTTTCTTATTTCGTTTATGAATAAACTTTTGTTTCCTATGGGTTCGACAAAAATAAAATTTATTAAATATGCAACTAACTGAAATAATTATGTTGTTTTGTTGGGGTTTTTGCTGTAACCACTATCTGAACTAAAGATGACACTGATAGCGGTCAACAATGTAGCACGCTGGTCTAGTGTGTACTGGGGACGTATTATTTGCATTGTGGAAAATTTATAGGAATATTTTACAAATCTAAATATAGATTTTGTACGACATTTGGTCCGTAATAGCAAAGCTTTCTTTTTTTAACTGATTGCGCCTTTTATCACACCTCCTGTAACTAACACGTGCAGTAGTTTTAATAAATAAATACATACATGTGCCCGACTTTGTAGCACGTAGAAAAGCCTTCTGAAGCTTTTGTTATATGATTTAGCATTGTGAGATAGATCAGTTTCTGGGGGGATTGAGGAAATTAAAACAGGCTCCAGAATTTGTTTTGAACATCAAAATAAAAAAAAAAAACGGCACCCACATAGGAACACTTTGTTATCCGCTTGTTTGTCTGTCACCAGCATTTATCACGAGAACGCGTGAAGGTATCGAATTGAAATTAAAACCATATATTTAGCTCTGCGGTTCCTTGAAGCTGTGTAAAATAAAACTTCTCAGTTAACGAGAAACAAATGATACAGCCAAGGTACATATAAGTTTATAACGAAAAAAAAAGTAAATTTCGAAGAATCAAAATTCATAAGGTACCTACGAGTACTTCCCGTTGACCTAAAAACTTGAAATTTGGCATGAAGCAAGGTCTTATAGCACAAATATTGGAATATATCTGAAAACTGTAAATTTGTAGTTACATCACAAAAAAAAAAAATATTAGAAAAGATCTTCTGAGATTCGATTTGGGAATTGAACTATTTACCTAAACTTTATATAGAACCCTTAGTGTGCGAGTCCGACTTGCTCTTGCCCAATTTTTTTTTTTAAATTAATGACCTAATTAAGTAACGCCTTTTCTCATAATAAGTGGAAATGAAGTTCGATACATTTAGTTTTCCTGAACAGTGAAACAGCTTGCCATTATTATTTTTTGATATCTGCCTTATTTTGGAAGTAGAAGATACTGTCTCACGGCTAAGTCCTCTCTATATAACATATTAGTTAATAGGCGCACAGTGAAGCGCGGAGTCTGCGTCGATAGCCGATGCGATCCAACCGCCTCATACGCGCTGCTCCTTACACATATATTATTACAGAGATAACCTCCAAGGATTAGCTGCGTACTTAGAAATACTTTAGAGTATTGAACTGCTAAATCTAAAAAAAAATTTAATAAAGAATTCTTGATAACGTCTGAGGGATAAATCTCAAAAAAACTGTCAGTGTGGAAATTGTTTTTTGGTATTCTAAGACAGAGAGATTCAAGAGACATTGAAATGATTAGATATAAATTGATAAAAAGTGTGATTTTAAAATTAAATAATATTATAAACAGAATAAATTTGTATTACATGTTTGTACGTTTGTATTTATGTTTGTAACGAATAAACTCAAAAACTGCAGGAAAATGAAGTAAAACTCTACTGGTATAAATAAAACTCTACTACTCTACTGGAATGGATAAATTAGAACTCTTTTGGGTAAAGAATTTTTCACCAATAGAGTGCCACTTTATCGAGTGGTTATAGGTCATCATCATCATCATATCAGCCGAAAGACATCTATTATTGGAAATAGGTCTCCCCAAGTGTCGCTACAATGAACGGTTCTATGCGTCTCGCATCCATCGGATTTCCGCAACTGTTCCTTTTTCGGTCCACCTTGTAGGAGGCCTTCCAACGCTACGTCTTCTTATACGTGGTCGCGCTTGCGGCTAATCCGTCTTACGAGCAGTGTGCCCTGCCCATTGCCATTTAAATTTGGCGATTCTTCGTTGAGTTGATAGCCTTGGTTCTCCTGCGGATATCCTCATTCTTGATGTGATCACGCAAGAAAACTCCGAGCATCGCCCTTTCCATTGCCCTTGGCGTCTTCTGATGAGGCCCATTGTAAGCGACCTCGTTACGGAGCTTTATGTCATCACTGGCAACTTTCGTCTTAAGACACTTTGGTATATTGGACGAGAAGATACTGCGCAGCTTCCCAAACGTCGGCCAGCATTTTCTACTTGCAAGCGAGCGAAGCTGATGGGCAGAAGCTAGTTTAGTTAACGATTCTGATTGATTTTCGAGCAGATTTTTCTACACGAAATTAAGAAGGTGAAAAATCGTTATATTGTTACACTAACACTTTTGAACAAAACGGTAACCCACCAATAACAATTTAACAAGATAAACTAAATTAACAATTTAAATACTCGTAGGTACATGTAATCTTTAAATGATAGTTAGGTAAACCGTGGTGGGTTCTCAGAAATTAAGGCATGTAGACTGTCAGTATAGGGTAACGTACCAATCTCTTTCTTCTGGAGTGGCGACTACGTACCGGAAGACGCAGCATTGGAAGGCATCCCAAAAAGTGGACCGACGACCTGGTGAGGGTCGCTGGAATCCCATGGATGCAAGACGCACAAGACCCGCAATTGTAGCGACACTTAGGGAAAGACTATTTCCAGTAGTGGACGTCTTTCGGCTGAAATGATAATAATGTACGAGATGCCAATCAGAATAGATGCTACACCGTCTCCCTTGAACCACTAATTGGTCCCGTAGTAGGCTCTTAGGATATTAATGATGACTGACTTGTTCACCTATCTACAACAACCCAGTATTAGACCAAAGCTAAGTGTTGTGTAAGTGAAGCTCCATTTTGTAGATAGGTACTAGGGCTGCAATTTTTTTTTTCATTTCTATTGTTGATAGGTTTGCGCTTGACCGCTATCTCACCTGAAGGAAAGTGACGATTTGGCCGACGATGGAGCGCGCTTACCTAGAAGTAACCGGTTCACTCTGGAAGATTTCCGGGTTGTAGCAATCATAAAACACAGACTCCGGCAGGGAATTCCACTCCTTAGCTACACGCACAACAAATGTTTCTCAAAACGTTTGAATTGTTCGAAACAGTTACCATGGCCCTGGAAAAAGCGTTACTGACGGAATATAGGTGGATTTTAGTCAGTAGGCATTCCCTCACGATCTACCCAGAGCGGGAGAAACTAAGATATGATTTCCCGCTGAAAAAAGCCTTAAATCTAAGAGAAGATATATTTTGAAAATGAATGTTGTCATAAGATCAAATATTTTTAATTTAACTGTCTCTAGCCAGCGGTTTCCCACGCGTGAAATTCGAAAATCATCCTAAAGGTGAGTCACATAAAGTGGAGTACGAGTTGAGCTCAAATTCGTATAGTGTGCACCGACTTTTGAGGAGGCGAGCACTAGCGTGACTACACAGATTTGAGCTCGGCTCATGCTCGGCTCCTCTAGCGTAGACCCACCTTAAGGAAACCTACTCCCAGGATAAATTGTATCCTATGTTGTTTCATCCAAATCCAATCAGCTGTTCAAGCGTGAACAAGTAACAAACATACACACATACACTAACTTTCGTCTTTATAACATTAGTGTGATAAGGTACACAATAAAATACAATAGTTCTTAAAAAAAAATAAACAATATAAATAAATAGCATTAAATTAAAGCTTTTTAATTATAAATATGTTATTTTACTTAAGCTTAGATGAGAAGCTAGTGCTCAGTTTCAATGGAACTTTTGGTGTCGAGAAGAACTTATGTCGTGAAGAACCTAGAAACTGAAAGCGAGATATGAGATAGGATGGAGGTGAGGGAGCTCTCTCTCTAAATAAGGTACGCCTCTCATGCATGAGGTTGTAGGTTTGGAACCGGGCAACTATCCAAGTGTTTGAATTCATATGTACTTTTCTAAGTTTATCATTGCTGACACATTGTGCCTCGGAAAACATGTAAACCATTGGTCCCGCTTGTCATAAGTAGATCTTTGGCTATCGTTAAAGGTAGTAAAACGCCAGAAAGTTCATGTCGTGTTGCTCGGCAACTGATAAGCGCGCACTATCGTCGTCCACATCGTCGCTTTCCATCAGGTGAGATAGCGGTCAAGTGCGAACCTATCAAAAATAAAAAAACTGGGTTGTGAAGATCTCACAGATTCCTTGTAAAGCACGGGACCTTAAGCTATGCTTTTTTTTTTTTTTTTTTTTTTTTTGTGGTAGGTAAAATCATCCAATGACGAATCCCGCCCTTGGGTGGGGCGGGAAACAGTGTCAGACTTTTACTGACTAAAAACCTACCTTTCCATTCCTCGCCTTTGTCCCGGGGCCCGTGGTGACACTCTCGCATGACCTTTGGCCCCAGTAGGCTTCGGCCCTGCTGGACCCCTACAGTTTGCTGACAACTCCTTGAGGCGCGCGGGAACGGTGCGCGCCGTAGACGACCTGAGCTCGGACCGGTCTGTTACCGGACGGACGGACAGCGAGCTACCCATTGCCCACCGTCCGCGAGCCCGCGCCTACGGTGGCCGGAAATTGGGATCGGAAACCCGGCGGCGGCGGCGGCGTGTCCGCCTTTGCCTAAGGCGGTCGGCCTCCTCCTTGACTAGCATTACTTTAAGCTATGCTACAATATTGATAAGGTAGACCAGTATTAAATTAAACAATTAAAAAATTGAATCGTAATAAAAAATAAATGTATAAGTTAGCGAAGTTTAAAGTATTCTAAAATTCACATTATAAAAAAAGAAGCTTGCTATACAAAAAATAACCTACAAATACATGCCACAATTATATAACAATAATAAATCAGCATCTATAACAGTTTAAAAAAAAATCAGTTCTTCGCTTGCATACAATGCTGGTCATGCGCATAGATTTTATTAAAAAGACAAACTTTCTCTTTACATAATGACGACGGCTGGCATCCATTCGTTGACGAAATCAGTGCAGTGCAGTCTGCTTATGCAAGATCTCTGGCAAGCATGCGTGGAGAGTACTAACAAACAGTTGCTTATGAAAGTGGTGTAATCTTCTCTGTCCCACTTATGGATCGGCAGAAATAAGAAATGATACCTACCTACATAGTAGTACACACAGTATGTCAACAGTACTCGTACAAATGTCATTGTTGGAATGGTACAAATCGAACTTGTTTAAATACATTTAAATAGATGACGTTGGTGCCGTGGAAGGTGGGTTTGCCTGTGTCGTGGGACGCAACCTGTGTCGACACCCTTGCGCCATCACATGTTCCAAGTACGGCGAGCTGTGCCGGCGCTGCCAGTGCGGCTGCTGAGACCCTTAAACGGCGCAAATACTGTAACCTAATTGGTAATTACAGTTTTGAGCCGTTCGGGGTTGAAACGCTAGGATCGTGGGGTCCGCGCGGTCGTCTCTTTTTTAAGGAAATTTCACGCCGACTGAAGAACACTTGTGTGATCAGAGGGCTGGCTCGTTCTTCGCCCAAAGAATTAGCATTGCCATTCAACGTGGCAATGCTGCCAGTCTTCTGGGTACATTTGACATTTGACAGCAATGTGGAGGAGTACTTCGACGCCTGAGCGTATTGTTTTTGTATTAAATGAATAGGTAGATTTTAGTATAAATAGTTTAGTTAATATTTAAGGTTTTGTACATCTTTTAAATTGGTTAAATAATTTTATTTTAATTTGGTATTACGAAATTCTTTCTACTGATTTGAAAAAATCGGTTCCATGATTTAGGTAAACTATATTTTGCCTAGAACCAAAAATTCGAAGACATGTGATATCCACCAACCCGCACTGGGCCTGCGTGGTGGATTGCGGCCCATTCCCTCTCTTAGAGAGGAGGCCTGTGTCCCAGCAGTGGGAACATTAAAAGGCTGATGATGATGATGATGATATTTTGCCAGATCGGAGCGAGGGTAGAGTCAGACTATTGCTGACTAAAACCCACCTATGTTCCTTCAGTTACCCTTTGCGTCTGGAACTGCTAGTGGCGTTAACTCTTTTGAATAATTCCGTAGCCCTAGTAGGCATTGGTCCTCGCAGACTCCGTTAATTTTCCCAACAGTTCTTACCTATGCGGTGCTGACCAGGGCTTGATTAATATCGGACGACAACCTACCTATTGCTTGCCGCAACCGTCCTTAAGTCCATAGAGGTATATCTAACTCATTTAAGTGTACCTAAATCATGGAAAAAGAGTTTTACTACTAAGGGTCGGTAATAAAATTTCCGCGAAAAGCGCTATGAAATAAAAGGTTATGTTGGAAACAAGAAAAACGGGAAAAAAGTAATGACGTCACATAAAGTATCTCACTCCAAAGCAGATTGAACTGAATTCTAAGTGACGATAACTACATCATCAGTCAACAGCCCGGACGGGCCCAGAATAATACCTATAAGTACTCCATTATTAAGCGAGAACTACATTAGGCCGACGCACACGTGGGCCACGCCTGATTTGTACGAAGCGGCACGTCACGTGGCGTAGTTCTAATGTAGCTACAAGTCTAATTGCCATATATGTAAAATGTATGGAGACCGACGCACCCAGATCTACGTATGTGGCCCATGTTTGCCCAATGTAGTTCTACCTTTAAACGGGAACTACATTAGGCCGACGCACACGTGGGCCACGCCTGATTTGTACGTAGAGTCGCGTCGCGTGGCGTGGATTTAATGTAGCACTACAAGTCTAGTTGCCATATAAAATGTATGGATATTGACGCGCCGAGATCGGCGTACGTGGCCCACGTGTGCCCAATGTACCTTCATCGTTATTTATAATCGCATTTTCTAACCACACTCGTAGGTAAAACCTTGCTTATTGTTATAACATGCAAACCTCATTACATACCTATATCGTTTGAATAACACATAAGGTCAACTGACAAACGTTGTTCAACTCAGTTGCGGTTGTAAATATAAAGAGATGCGCCAAAAATGTATACAAAAATAAACGGCAAAGGTTTTACGGAGCGAAATCTACGTGGAAATATCAACGCGGCTCTTGCTCTGATGACGAGTGCTAGTGTTGCGACTGCAACGTTTCCAAAATATCGATATTTTGAACCGATAATTTTTGTGAAAGTTTTGACGATACTTACGCTTACACCTGTACCTTAAGCAGTGAAGGAGTAGGACCTTCTTCACTAGCACGATTGTGTTAGTCAATATATCAGCATTATTGAGATGGAATAAGTAGACAGTCTTATATATATAAAAAAAAAAAACTAATTATTTAACTGCATCTGGTAAGAGGAGAACCAAGATTTACATAACTCGAAGACATTTAAGGGGCAGTAAGTAAGGCACATAGCTCACAGAAAAAAGGTCGACAGAGCCGAAAAATTCTACAGTGGCAAAACTGTGTCTTCCGATACCTAATTATCGGAAGACGTAGTTTTGCCCTAGAGAGAACCACGCGAATCCCATGGATGCGAGAGGTACACGGACGGTCATTGTGGCGACACTTGACAGAAGTATGTCCAGCAAATGTCTTTCTGCTCAAATGATGATGATGAAATGCATCTGAGAGTCACAAAAAGTAAAACAGAAGTCCTGGAAACCAGTCTTGCCAAGTGCTATCGTGTTACTCAGGTCCATGTTGAATATTGGCATTCAAATGCATTCGGATATTCTGAAAGCCGATTCAAAAATATTTACACAGGTGGACATCCCATCCACATGCACAAAATGTTTTGGGAACACATTCATTGTGCGTACAGCCAAGGAGTGGAATTCTTTGCCGCAGACTGTTTCTTATTAGCTATAACCTAGGGAGTTTAAGTCTCGCATGAGGGAACGAACGGCCTCACGCGCCATCCACCGAGGTTCCGACTCCGACTACCAGCCACGGTAGATGCGGGCTTGTGGACGTCGAGCAATGGGTTGCTTGTCCAGCCGTCCGGTAGCTGACCAGACCGAGCCCAGTCGTCAACAGCGCGTACTGATCCACGCGCTCCTCAAAGAAAAGTCAGCAAACCGTAGGGGCCAAGCAAGGCCGATGCCCGCTAGCTAGAACTGCGGGGAATTTCTGAAAAGGTTTCACGTGCAAAGGTTGCACGTGGATACTTCTAAACAAGCGTCAAACACAAGCCTATCTATATTTTAATTTTATATAAAAATGAATCCCTATTTCCCGTGGTCACGCCATCACTCGTAAACTGCTGGACCGGTTTAGCTAATTCTTTTTTTGTTGTGTTTGTTATTTTCAGGAGAATGTGAAAGAAAAAAATAGAGTAGAATAGGGTAGAGTAGGGTAGAGTAGGGTAGAGTAGGGTAGAGTAGGGTAGAGTAGGGTAGAGTAGGGTAGAGTAGGGTAGAGTAGGGTAGAGTAGGGTAGAGTAGGGTAGAGTAGGGTAGAGTAGGGTAGAGTAGGGTAGAGTAGGGTAGAGTAGGGTAGAGTAGGGTAGAGTAGGGTAGAGTAGGGTAGAGTAGGGTAGAGTAGGGTAGAGTAGGGTAGAGTAGGGTAGAGTAGGGTAGAGTAGGGTAGAGTAGGGTAGAGTAGGGTAGAGTAGGGTAGAGTAGGGTAGAGTAGGGTAGAGTAGGGTAGAGTAGGGTAGAGTAGGGTAGAGTAGGGTAGAGTAGGGTAGAGTAGGGTAGAGTAGGGTAGAGTAGGGTAGAGTAGGGTAGAGTAGGGTAGAGTAGGGTAGAGTAGGGTAGAGTAGGGTAGAGTAGGGTAGAGTAGGGTAGAGTAGGGTAGAGTAGGGTAGAGTAGGGTAGAGTAGGGTAGAGTAGGGTAGAGTAGGGTAGAGTAGGGTAGAGTAGGGTAGAGTAGGATAGAGTAGGGTAGAGTAGGGTAGAGTAGGGTAGAGTAGGGTAGAGTAGGGTAGAGTAGGGTAGAGTAGGGTAGAGTAGGGTAGAGTAGGGTAGAGTAGGGTAGAGTAGGGTAGAGTAGGGTAGAGTAGGGTAGAGTAGGGTAGAGTAGGGTAGAGTAGGGTAGAGTAGGGTAGAGTAGGGTAGAGTAGGGTAGAGTAGGGTAGAGTAGGGTAGAGTAGGGTAGAGTAGGGTAGAGTAGGGTAGAGTAGGGTAGAGTAGAGTAGGGTAGAGTAGGGTATGGAAGGGTAGAATAGGGTAGAGTAGGGTAGAGTAGGGTAAAGTAGGGTGGAGTAGGGTAGAGTAGGGTAGAATAGGGTAGAGTAGGGTAGAGTAGGGTAGAGTAGGGTAAAGTAGGGTAGAGTAGGATAGAGTACGATAGAGTAGGATAGAGTAGTCAGCTAGTCAATAATAAAAACAAATTAGGAAAAGGCTAGACAGATATTGCCAGATCGATGAAAAAAAATAGCGTATGATTTTTTCTAAATGTTTTCATGTGATCACGAACAATGTATGCCATGGATTATGTCATTGTGGTTGCCCTTCAATAAAGTTAAGTGCAACGTTTAATATACTATTATGTCGTTCTAGCACGTGTAATGGTAGCAAATAAATACCTACTTGCCTGAAAGACACTTCAAGTAATTGAAGTACGGGAGATGTTCCTTAGTGTATCAGTCATAGGGATCAAAGTAAATATCTTAATAGACTGTAAAAATTTTGATAATTTTTATACCGTGGAGGGTTACATGAAACACCATTGATTTGTAAAGATAAATATAAAAAATTAGGTACTTTTTTTTAAACTCGAATTAATTTACGAATGTACGAAATAAATTTCTTTAAGTAAACGTCAACTGGGCGAGTTTAATGACCTGTAGCTAGTTATTGGTCGTTGCCTTCTAACTACCTAATTCAAGTTTTAGAAAAAAAGTATTTTTTTTTAAAATTTCATCTTTACAAATCGATAGTGTTTCATGCACCGGATTGACCCTCCACGGGATTAAAACGATTAAAAATTTAGCCGTGTATAGTACGGGAGTTGTACCTCAGTGTGTCAGTCACTAAATATCTTAATATAAAATTCAAAATCATTGATTAAGTCATTGATGATCACAAGTTTTTACATTTAGTATTCATTTAACGATTCAAGCATAAATTAACACTTGAGGATAGGCAATAACGAGCCATCTATTTAAATCTCCAAAAACGTAAAGCCATCAACCTCCTATGAATACTAAAATAACTAGAAGATACTATTTTACGACATCAGCAAACATTTTGAAGTGTAAAACGATGATTAAATTTAGATAATTTATAGTTTACTTGTTTGCCAGCGCTAAACACAATGAAGGTGACTACAGCGAAATAATTGCTATTGTGTTTCACACACTCAACGCACTTGACAATAACGTGTCATAGTCACCGATATAATCCTTACCTCAGTTCTGAGACCGAGCAGACGTGATCCGATTTATTAATCATTATTTTCGTCACGGATCAACCTTCGGTGGCACTTCAACACTTCATTAAGCTAATTATAGCCTGGCCAATGTTCAAACTGAGGTACATGACTCCAAAGCTCCAGTAATGAAATCATATTTTTAAAGCACTCATTTAACTCTATGTAAATTAATTGTACCCACTTTGCACTTTAATTAAGCCAGACTATGCATACATATTGCTGCAATTACAAGCAGATCTACATCAAGTTATAGAATAAGAAGGGTGTTGAAAGTACATTCATTTACTTCTAAAATTATGGTAACGTTTCAGCCGATCCCCTCACTATAGACAGTTGAATTCTCCGTTGTTGCTTTTTTCCCATTTACGAGTTTCACGGCGACCGTTGCCTGAAACTTACACGTACCCAGAATATAAATGCTAAGCACCATCCCTTTTCCACCAGTACATACAGACACGCTCTGTCTCGCTCTCCCCACAAATAAAAATGTGTAGCCACCTCAATGTTCAAATAGAAATTGCAATATCCATTTTCGCAAAGCATTTGAAACTGAACCTTGTTCGGAGTCAGATTAAGGCTGGTATTCCTGTACCTTAGGGGTACATTTTAAGGCACTATACATTTGCGAGAGGAAAATGTTGTCTTTTTCGAACCAGTTGCAGTTAAAATCCTCCGTCCCTGTTGCCTGCCCGTTGTGGCTGAGCATATCTAAAATCATCTGGACCAAGTAAAGCGATTACTTCAGCAGCGACTTTTTGAAAATGTGCAAACTTATTAATTCTGGCATTTAGGCGGCAAATTGCGTTCCCAACAGATTACTTTTGAATTATATAACATCAAACAATTTAGAATAAGATACACTGGTTTACAAGGCGGCGTAGATATTTATGAAGCGAATGAAAAGTGTAGGTAGTGCGCAGCGTACCAGTGAAGTACGTCTGCCCACACAAGTCGTAACAACCTACTGAGGAAAACTAAAATTCTACCTACGTGCTATATGAATGTATTGAACTTAACTACATATTAGTACATCATGTGGGTAAACTTTAAGGTTTTATGTAGTTTATGTCGCTCTTTGTTCGACTAGGACCTTGTCTACTTAACGAAAGACTAACAAGGAGACAGTTTCTGAGAAAAATCTCTGACTTCTGACAAAGACAATATTAATGTTTGACATTTTTAACCGACTTCAAAAAATGGAGGTTTTCTTAAAGGAGCTCCTTTCTAGAGAAGGCACTGGATGATTTCACACCTTAAAAAAGGCCTTGCGGAGGGTTTAAAACTGATTGAATATGTAATAAAATAACTCCAAGAAAAATAAATATTTGAGTTTACGAAACTTTGAGTTTATTAGTCTTAAAGTAGATAGTGAAGAGAGCAGTGGTGACCGAGTGGTAACGGCTCCGACTTACGAGCCGAGTACGAGTAGGGCGCTGGTTCAAACCCAGCCAGGCGCATTACTTTGTGTAATTTATTTCGTCACCACTGCTCTCAAATCGGTGAAAGAAAACGTCGTGAGGAAACCGGCATGTCCTAGAACCGAAAATTCGAAGACACGTGACATTCACCAACCTGCACTACGCCCGCGTGGTGGATTACGGCCCATTCCCTCTCTTAGAGAGGAAGCCCGTGTCACAGCAGTGGGAACATTAAAAGGCTGATGATGATGATGAAAGTGGACAGTCACCCTAAATATTTAAAAGTCCCTGTCGCTTTCCCACGAGTACTCCAAAACAAAACACCCGCAGTTGTTTAATGCATCCGTAGTTGTCCAGCAGGGTCAAAGCCTGAACCCGGGGCCCTGGAACAAAGGCAAAGAAGGAACAGGAGTGTGGTTTTAGTCAGTAAAAGTCTGACACTATCTCCCGCACCGCTCAAGGGCGCGGAGATGTCATTGGATGAAATTCACACTAAAAAAAGTCCTTTAAAGCAAGAACAAAACTTTGATCCACTAAATTGGTATCGTCCACGCATCTAAAATTCAGAGACAACATAACTGTTGGCTATAAACCATTACATTAGAACGTTGACGATTTGCAAAGCAAAAACAAGGAACGTTTAATTTGCAAAATTCAAATCTCCCGCGCGTCGAAAAGTCCAAAGCGAAATAGTGCAATTGAGTGCGTGAGCGCATCCAGGAATGCCGGGACTCAGGACATCGTCCCGGACCGGTTTCACACTTCACCGCTCCAACTTACCGTATTGCACATTCAACTAACTGGTGAATATCATAATGATGTGATATTTTCTAATCATTTGACGTTAAAGCTGAGACGCTAAAAGTTTTATTGTTTGAAGAAACATTGAGGTTTAGAAGTCTTAAAAAGTTCTAAAAACTAATGAAGATCACAAAAAAGAAGAAGGTTGACTGATAGAGAATGACTTGTTGCATTAAGTTCGCCTATGTACCACTAGACATGAAGTTTACTCGTAAATAAACAAATGAGATCCTGAAAACGAGGATAAAGGATTTGAAGTACTAGTCTGTCCTAGCTCAGAGGACACCGGTGTCCTCTCACATCCACGCCACTATATGCCTTAATTCCGATGTTTAGAGTCTACTTTTGTATGAACAAGTTGGGTAGTTGTGGATCGACGTGCTAGTACTATATTATCTAGAGCTGTGGACAGGCATCAGGGTTGACACGATCAGCAGTGCTACTCCGAGCTCTTAACACGACCCATTTTAAGACCTAAACTGAACTGTTAAAGGGATGGAGCTACAAAGCGTGTATAGCTCCGTCTCTTTTTCTCGCTCACATGACTGATATTTTGACATGTCATGGTAAGTTCGTGGTTCAGTATCTGTCTGAATTTCTGTATCAACAGCTCTCCACTACATTGAGTGCCTAAGGATATCTTCCTCGTACTTTCTCCTGCACAGACTACCGGAATAACGCTGACGTCGGTCTAACCTGCTAGGGTTTTTTTTATTTTTTATGGTAGGTAAAATCATCCAATGACAAATCCCGCCCTTGGGCGGAGCGGGAAATAGTGTCAGACTCTTACTGACTAAAACCTACTTCGTTCCTTCGTTGCCTATTATACCAGGGCTGAGCCTTCCTCTCAAAAAACGGCCCTTGACCCCAGCATGCTTCGACCCTGCCTGCCTGCAGCTAGCAGACTGGGCCTTTACGGTTCGCTGACAGCTCCTTGAGGCGCGCGGGAACAGTACGCGCCGTCGACGACTTGGGCTCGGTCCGGTCGGTTACCGAACGATTGGACAGCGTGCTACCCATTGCACGCCGTCCGCAAGCCCGCGCCTACGGTAAACCTGCTAGAGTTCATCATTTTTGTCGCCCAAAACCAGTAGATACTACAGAGCACCAATCACCCAATGACTGCCTGATGGCAAACACATAGACTTCATTAACTTTAATAACCACTGCAACCGACCCAATTTCTTTCAGCAACAAATTGCATTACAAAGCTTCAACGCTTCTACGTATACATTAGCGTGCATAAGTTGCAAGAAATACCAATTTGCCCGTTGACATTTGAGTACTAAGTAATGCATTCAACACACTAATGAACTAGTATTGATCTTCAGTCGCCATTGTGAGAGCCATGTACGTGATTATATATAGGGTGGCAGACTCACATACCTATAATCGAATTAGCAGTGCCTATTACGCTCCGAGTCGGATGGAACTCGTATTGTTAATTGGTATAACACTTGATAATCTTGGTTGATTTTGTAGTGTCCGATGCTCAAAGGTAACCCGTGAGTTTCAAATTTTCTTAACTTTTTTGCATTTCACCAGTCAGTTGTAAGTGAATTAATGTTTCACAACTTTCACAGCGCCATCAAGTCCCAAACTAAGCAGAGCTTGTATTATGAGTGCTAGTCAATTCATAAACATTAAATTTCTAAATACATACATTATTATAGATAAATTACACTCAGACACAGAACAAATGATCGTGCTCATCACACAAAAATTTGTCTTGGGTGGGAGTCGGAACCACGACCTTCGGCATAGCAGTCTTGGCCACAAACCACTAGACCAAATAGGCCAGTCGAAGTTGTATGTTGATTTTCATGTAATAGTTATCCCATAGGGTTTGTTGAATATACAGGGTGGTCTCGAGGATTTTAATAATTATAACTCCATAAAAAAAGACGTGATACTTCCAACAATCATATTTTTATCAACATACAACTTGACACTAATCCGCAAAATGCAAAAAAAAACTAAGTAAATGTGACTCGAACTCGCACATTGAAGGTTCCGTACCAACTCTATGAAAATTCCCGAATCGAGTTTCGAAGATTTATCCGAATCGAAAAAAATATTTTTTTTTTTGTGACGTAACTACAAATTTTCAGTTTTTAGATTTTTTCCTAAGATGAGACCTTGCTTAATGCTAAATTTCACGATTCTAGGTCAAAGACAAATTTTGATTCCCTTGAGAGTGTCGAGTGTGTGATTGAAGTTTGATATTTGCACAGCTTCAAAGGCACGCAGACTTGAGTATATGCTTTAATTTCTGATCGACACCTCCATGCGTTACCGAGATAAAGAGTCTTGACAGACAGACAATAAAGTCATCCCATAAGGTTTCCGTTTTTCCTTTTGAGTATGGAACCTTAAAAACAAGAACATTTGAATTTCGCGGGCTATCCTAGCGCTGTTTTAAAATGACGTTCACCATATGGCAGCACTGAAGCATCAGATCCAAGCACCCGTCAAACCGCTTATGTAAATGACATTATACTTAGATTTTTTATTAGATGAAGTAAAGTGACAGCAGTGGACAATGTCCAACTGTCAAATAACAATGCCCAACTGTCAAACAACCATTGTTATAGCTGTCACTTTACTTCATCTAATAAAAAATCATAATATAGTTATTGACATTAGTTGTGTCAAAGTTAACGTCAACGATGACGTCGACGACTATACGTATTCAAAAGAAAAGACCTGACAGCTAAGTGGCGCCAACTGGTGGTGTGAATTTTCCTCATCGCTAAGTTGAACTTGCGAGAAAATTTAAATAAAAAAAAACTTCAGGTTATTATGAAAAGATTATGAAACTGGTTCATGTTATTCCGTGCATTCCGAGTTGGTCTGATTGTTGACGACCCAGTAGATACAATAAAGGCACTAGGGGAAAGTTTAGAACAGTAATGCTTACACCACCGAACTTTTAACGCAATCTAATTTACACCCTAAACTGAATTGTTAAAGGGATGAGCTACTCGTACTTCTTTATTTATTTATGTACACACAAACGCTTAAAAATTAAAATAACAAATACAGATAGAAGAGTACAAAGGCTTTGCTTATTTCAAATGACATTTCTTCCAGCGGACCTGTGACAGGAGAGCTGGATGAGAGCCAATAGAGCTGTATTGGGTTTATAGCTCCATAGCTCTGTCTCGATCAAACGCATGACATTTTAACACTTTATGGTACTCATAAGTCCCGACGTGGAGGCACATAGCTCGCAAAACAGATGGTAAGGGGACGAAAAATTCTGGTAGCGACCACGTATCGGAAGACGCAGCGTTAGAATTTATCGGTCCACCTGGTTTCCACATGGTGGATCAATGACCTGGTGAATCCGAATCCGATGGATTCGAGACGTACAGAACTGGTCAAAATGGCGACATTTGGGGGGTCCTATGTCCAACAGTGGACGTCTTTAGGTTGAAATAATGATTATGAAGGTAAGTCCCTAGGAATCTAAAGTTACACAATATAACTGAAGCTAGAGAATGTTCGAAAATTTTCCGATGCGATGACTAGCAGTGTTGTTCTCTAAGAAAATAGCCTTGAGCCTAGTGCTGGCCCAGCGACGAAATCCAAATAGGTACATTGAAATCACATTCAAATCCAATGTACTTATTTGAATTTAGTTGGTGGGCCAGTGCTGCGCTCAAGGTTGTTTTCTAACATTGCAGCATTGCTCCCGAGTTCGACGCAAAGGACCACATTATTGATTTTGACTATAAAGCGGACCAAACTGATTTCCTGGTAAAATTGTTCATCAATCATGACCTATGTACATAAATATTTTAGCACAACATGTTAAGTGGCACAAGTAAGCTCGCGGACAAGATTTACGTTTTAGCCTCCTGCTGTTACGCTAGCCGCTTCTATACATTATTATGTTTAGTTTTCATAAATTATTTTGCGACTTGTAAATTACACTATATGTAGATAACCAGTACTCGTGGCTAAGTGTAAACTAGTGTACAGTATTCATATTTTAGACAACAGTGGTTAGGATATATAGTTACTATGCAATTAGGAATCCTACTCAATTGCACCTGATTTTCAATCACATACTTTCGGCTACTCATTTGCTTTTGTAGACGGTAAAGATAATACAGTACTGCTGACTCTTCATAGGTATCATTTTGACTTTGACTGGCCTGTTGGTCTAGTGGTTAGTGGCCCTGACTGCTATGCCGGGGGCCGTGGGTTCGATTCCCATCCAGGACAAATGTTTGTGTGATGAGCACGATGATTTGTTCTGTGTCTGGGTGTTATTTATCTATAATATGTATGTATTTAGAAATATATAAGTATGTTTATCAGCTGTCTGGTACCCATAACACAAGCTCTGCTTAGCTTGGGACTAGACGGTGTTGTGTGATGTTATTATATAAGTAGAATAAAGTTATATTTCTAACATCGTATTATTTCCGTAAGCGCGGGCTTACGGACGGCGTGCGATGGGTAGCACGCTGTCCGATCGTCCGGTAACCGACCGGACCGAGCCCAAGACGTCGACGGCGTGTACTGTTCCCGAGCGCTTCAAGGAGCTGTCAGCAAACCGTAGAGGCCCAGCCTGCTAGCTGCTGGCAGGCAGGGCCGAAGCCTGCTGGGGTCATGGGTCAGCTTCCGTAAGGAATACCCGGCCGCGGCACGATAGGCAACGAAGGAACGGGGTAGGTTTTTAGTCAGTAAGAGTCTGACACAACTTCCCGCTCCGTCCAAGGGCGTGATTTGTCATTGGACGATTTTACCTACCTACCATAAAAAAAACATCGTATTATTTTCTAGGTACCATTAATCAACAGCAAAATCTAATTAAAAACAAACTATTGAAAGCTGAAACATATACGAGAGCCGTTCCTGGAAGTGATGACGGCAGCTAGTGTACAGACATCTATCTATTCTACTTAACTTTGTACCGAGAAACAGAAACTTTGTAGATCACTAAGAGCTTTCTAGAAAAAGACGAAAACTTTACTGGAAACCCTTTCAAAACCTATCCACAGCTTGTAATTATATATGGACTTTCTTTGAAAAGTGTAACTTAGATGTTAAAGTAGATGACAGATATGATCACAACCGTGAGGGACCGGATATCCTCACGCCCCGACCGCTGCTACATGAGACGCTATCCCAAGGTGATCCCGGCAACAGTAGGCGTGAGCTAGTTACCATCGAGGTTTTAGTAACTCACCGTCCAGTAAAGACCGAGCCTGAGTCGTCGATGACGTCGATGACGTAGTATTATTCTACGCGTAGCTTATAAATCTGTTAGCAAAACCGTAGAGTTCTAGTAGGGCCGATGTCCGTTATCATCATCAGCCTTTTTAATGTTCCCACTGCTGGGACACAGGCCTCCTCACTAGGAGAGGGAATGGGCGGTAATACACCACACGGGCCCAGTGTGGCTTGGTGGATATCACATGTCTTCGATTTTTTGATACTAGGACATTCCAGTTTCCTCACGATGTTGTCCTTCACCGTTTTGAGAGCAGTGGTGATGAAATAAATTACACAAAGTAATGCGCCTGGTTGGATTCGAACCCGCGACCTACAACTCGTAAGTTGGGGGCGTTACCACTCGGCCACCACTGCTCCAATGATGTCCGTTAAGTCCGCAGGAATTTTTGAAAGAGATATAGGTATTTACAATGATAGGCCATGATTCTGGAACGCAACGGGTAACTGAAAGACACAGGTAGGTTTTAGTCAGTAAAAGTCAAGATACCGCGACGCTAAAGCTGGAGAAGTCATTACAGGACGTGAAATTAGACAGGATAAAAAAGTCACCTTAGTCTGATGACTGTACTATCTCTATTCAATGATTTTGAATAGAAGATTTCCCATTGCCGGATATAACATCGTACCAGTACAGTTAGAAAAAACAGTTTGATATTAAAGTCAATCTCTCATCAATTAAACCGAGGCGAATACCAAAGCAAACACAATTCGGCGTCCTCATCACACAACAATACACTAGGTGCGTAGTTTATGACTACATTAATTATGCTTAAGCATATCCTAATTACTGTAATGGTATTAGCCTGAAAGGGAGGCGGTCAACGGAGAGGGGGGGCGTTCACGTGCCTTGAAACTCTGATGTGAATTCCGTATAATTATGTGTTTAGTAGTGATGTAACGAATGTTAGATTTCTCACATTCGCGAAGGCGAATGTTGACTTTCAAAACAAAGTGCTCGCAAAATATCATAGAGGTTTGACATTTCGTATCAACCAAGTTTGAACTGAACATGGCAGAGCCGTTACATACTGATTAAACGAAGCTAATCAGATTAAGTTCATTTGAAAAGATTTGTTATGATTTGAGGTTGTGATTCTGTGACAAATTGTGATTTGTGACACTGAAAATGTGAAACCGCAGGTTGTGTGATAGAAAAATATTAAACTAAATATGAAATTGTTAAATCATATCAGTTGTATTGGCATCCATTCAATCAATATATTATTTATTTTTTGTTTGTCAAAAACAGTCGCCAAACATTCGCATGCTTCTTGCTAATATGAATGCGAATGTCAAAAAATATGTGAATGTTCGTAAATGCGAAGGTTCGTTACATCACTAGTGTATAGACATAAATACTCGGTATTATGTCGGAAACAAAGCGATATAGTGGTGAGGTAATTAGTTAAGATCACGATATCGTCATCTGGTATTGAGGAAGTTAGTTAATTATGCGAGGCGTTTTGTATAAAGAGGTAAAATTTGTAATTTTGAATGTAGGGAAATTTAGATATAGGTATACACCGATAAAATTTGGTCGTTTTAATCCTGTGGAGGGTCGATTCGGTACATGAAACACTATTGATTTATAAAGATAAAATTAAAAAATAAATTACATTTTTTTCTAAAACTCGAATTAATGTACGAAATTAATTCCTTTAAGTAAACGAGTCAATGACCATATAAGGAGTTGTCGGTCGTTGCGTACTAACTACCTACAGTTCATTGACCTCGATCAGCTGACGTTAACGTAAAGAAATTAATTTCGTACATGCATAAATTAATTCGAGTTTAAAAAAATACTTTTCATTTTTACCTTTACAATTCGATAGGGTTTTATGTACCGAATCGACCCTCCGCGGGATTAAAACGACCAAAATTTAACGGTGTATATATTTCAGATCTTTGAAATCGTGAAACCAAATCTGGAAATTCTATCGCTGATATATTGTACGTAGCTGTTTTATCACTGAAGACTAGAAATTATGTTCTCTTAGGATATCGAAGCCACTGGCAGAAGCTAGTATTATAGAATTTAGTGTGACTGGTTTTTATTCTGGATTTTTTGGGTTTTTATGCTCTTAAAAAACCAACAAGGATTGAGTTGTAGCCATGTCAATGTTGATAGTACCTAAAATTTACAATAACCTTTGGTACTTCTTTATGGATAAACACCTAATTGGGATAAAATTTTGCAAGTAGAAAATTTCAACATTTTGACATCAAAATTTCTTCAAGTGACGCGCATTAACTAACAAGAAATAGCGATATTACGTAGCGATTAATGAATTAGGACGGTTCCAACGAGCTTTTGATGTACTTATCAACCAAATGGACTTTATATGGACATGTATCCGCAAAATGCCTATGTAAAAGTATGTTTACGGACCTTTAAGTATCAACAGAAGTAATTAATTATCAAGTGTCGGATCTGACCTTTTATATTTGAATTACACCGGCTACTGATCACCTGTAAGTACATAAATAGCCACAAGACCATATTATTGAAGTTTCGGTAAGAGCGATTTTTCCTTGCACTGTACAGTACTCACACTTACATTTTTAAAGAGTTATGGTGTGAGGAAAATCACACAGTGTGTCGTCTTTGTAATTAAGCAAAGAAGGCGTCAGAAGACGGGGGGTTGCGCCAGGAGAATGTTCTCGGATCTCATTTCCATGCAAATGAGGGTAGCACTTGTTATACATCAGATGACGGTAGGCAGACGCGATAACAGCAGTATCGGGCGTGAAGACGACGTGCAACTCGGTCGGGTAATACTTGATCGATAAGTAATACGTTATGATAATGACTTCGACACGCCGCACACTATTTGATACGAAGATACGACTCTTAATGAAAAACAAATGAATCTCATTCAAAATAGAATCTTCACCGACTTTTGAACCGCGAACTCTTTTCTTGCAAATCGATAAGAATCTGATTTAAAATTCAAAGCAACTTAATTAGTGAAACGGTGTACAATCTTTTGGTTGAGTTTAGAAACTTCTAGCTCTAATGTAGGAACTAAGTTTTTCTTTTTAACTCTTTTAGATTCTGATGAAGCATAAAGTTTTCTTGTGTCGATATAAGAAGGTAGTGGTAAGAAACTTTGTTAGAAAAACATTTACTCATAAAAGTTTCAGTCATTTATTACAAAGTGTGTACTTAAAACATGTATAATCATAATTAGGTGTAACGATTAAAAATTCCTACCGAGTGCAAAAAATAAAACAGTTGAAATCGTCTCTCATGTCTCCTTTTCCTTTTCAATGTCATCAATAAGTTGCAATATCCCCATTTTGAGTCTTCTCTTTTCTTTAATTGTAAAATTCCTAATGTCTGGTAAGATACTTTTAAAAAATGCCAAGTCTTCATTATCATCTTCATTTGAAGCTCCTTCGGAAGAGAATTTTCTCTTTTTGGTTATAAAGTATGGTTCAGTGCTGCTTGTGGCTTCTGGATCTTGCTTACCAGTAAGTTCTGGCTTGATTTCAATCTGATTCCATTCTTCTACACAGTATTCACTTCCTTCCATGCCATCTGTGTTAACATAGTTACAAGAGTCGTTGATGGATGTTTCAGATTTATCTTGGTCTTGTGATCTAAAAGTATAAAATAAAGTTATCAAACATTAAGCTTACATTTTTATTTTTTTTGCCATATTATTTCCTTCAGACTAGTCCTTTTTGGTAGGAGACATGTCTAGCCAAGATGCGCCCAAGTCTATAGTATCGTCATGCTTATCGTAAAGGCTTATCAAGGTACAATCGACCATATAATATTTTTATCATTCTATTTTTAATGTTATTAACACGCCACCAAATTGCGAGGTCTTCTTAGCTTCATTTTCAATGTGACAGTTTCTCAAAAAGCTTAGATTTGATGAAGGTAGTTTTAGATAAGAGTTAATATTAACATCTTAAATATAAATTGAAGTTATATTTTATTGTATCAAACTGTATGATATATACATGATCTGATTTCCTTTATACCATAAATGATGTAACACAGTAACAGTTACTGTCACTCATCATCATCATCATTTCAGCCGAAGGACGTCCACTGTAGGACATAGGCCTCCCCGAAGTGCCGCAACAACGAACGGTCCTGTGCGTTCCACCATATTCCCGCGATTGTTCCTCAAGGTCATCTAATATGTCATGTTTCACAATTTTCTTTTGCTGTGGGGGCTCTGATGACTTGTACCACAGGATTTTCAAAAACCTACTTCAGACAGCAGTCTATTGCAAGAATGTTGTCAATTTAAAATCAAAAAACTTATGGTGGAAAGATTTTGAATTGAATTGAATACTTACGTTTTTAGATTACATTTTAAAAAAGGTTCTAAAAATGTCAAATGGTCATAGAGGTAATATTTCTTGCAGGTACTGTCATTTTGAGTTAGATTTATTCTGCTTCTATATCTGTTATATGAGGACCGTATGCCTTTCCACTTCAACTTCAGTTCTTCAACTGTAACAAAATGGTTAAAAAAAAATTAATAAAATATATTTTTTGCCTAGAAGGAGATTTTGCAATTAATGCAGTTAATTGTTCTTTGCGCTTTCAAATTATTCACAACGTGGCGCGCTTCTTTTTTTTTCGTATAAATAAATGACGCGCGGCTGTAGCGCTGCAGATAGATAGATAGATAGATAGATGTATTCTTTATTCGTATATAGTCGTACGTTTTTATTTATATGGAATAACAATGCAGCGCGGTGGCAGCGCTACAACCGCGCTGCCGTAGCGCAGCACGTTGCGGCGGTATTCTACTTACGTGTGCATTCCTCTTTGAGTTCGCTTTTGACTTGGTTGGCGACTTTTAACCAGGCCATCTCTGAAAACCTTGTTCTGTACGTATCCAAAGTGGCATCGTAGATTTCTGGGTATTTCTTTACTATGTTCACGAACTCAATCATCAAGTTTTGGTTATCTCTCATGGTCAGCTTCTGTTGGAAAAATGATTTGAAATAATTAACCGGAAATAAACCCTCCAGAGGTTTGCACTTGCAAAGAGAAGAGGGCAAATCTTGGCAACTATTGAAATAGGTATCAATTTTTGTATTAAAACATAAGATATTTAACACCGAAAGCCGGAAGTTGTAGCGTTGGAAAGCCTCCTCAGAAGGTGAGTCGATGGCTTGGCGAGAGCCGCGGGTGTCCTCTAGAAGAACAGGTCCAGTCGATATGGCGACAGGACACATATCAGGCCTGGGTCAGGGATCGGCAATGGACTTCATTCTCCACATATAATGATCAATTTACGTTCTGTTTTCCAAACCACTCCTAAGATAACAGATTGTTGTCCCAAATTTGTTTTTATCCGAAGTCTAAAGTGCAAGATACTCGTAGATATTTTATGGCTGCACGTTGCCTTCAGTCAATCGTAATACGTTGTACCTACACTCTGATACGCCTACACTGCCACGTGCTTAAGGCCCGGTTCTACTCAGTTTGACCTTTTTAAACCTATGGAAATCCACAAATATAAAAGAGAACACCATGAAAATTTATTTTATTAAAATTGACTATATGGCCAAAGGCTTGGCAAAAATGAAAACACGATATAAATTAGTGGGCTCGATAAAAAAAAATCGCGAATCTGAATCCTAATTTACGATTTCAAACGTATTTATCTACGAGATTTCGTTACGGAACTATTTGAAAGTTACAAAAAAAAAATAAAGCTTGTTATTTAAAAGCGCTTCGCAAGAACAAAAATCTTGAATAGTTGTTGTTTTTTTTTATATAAAAATAAAACCGCTGTTTTGGGGCCGCGAAGACGACATAATCCCGAGCGAAGTTCATACAAAAAAAACAGTGACTAGAACCGGCCCTTAAGGTCACTGAAATCAGGAATTGCTAAAAGTCATATGCCATTTAGAGCCGGGAGGAATGGAAGGAAAGGAGGGTAGCCTTTGCCCAGTTAAAGATAGATTCAGGCTAGATACACTAATCTATGTATAGGACGCA
The DNA here is from genome assembly GCA_958295575.1 of Leucania comma. Taxonomy (NCBI): domain Eukaryota; kingdom Metazoa; phylum Arthropoda; class Insecta; order Lepidoptera; family Noctuidae; genus Leucania; species Leucania comma. The sequence goes on from OY282466.1 coordinate 18,210,525, forward strand.
GACTGATCTATCATCATAATCACATAACTCAAATCACTAAACAGATTGTGCATAAATTTTGCACGCAGATAGTTAATATGACGTAAATATGCGGTAAAGGAATCATCCCGTAACGGAATGTATCGAGGTTCGAAAGTAACCTACTTTTATGCAAGCGAAACCACTGCCGGAAGCTAGTGTAACAAATATGTCAACCAATACATCAGTACTTAGTAGGCATAGACCGATATATAGAATAATGGGGCTAGATGGGTCGGGAACCTGTTAACCATCCAACTAACCATCGGCCACTTTTTTACCCTACTAACCCACTTTTGGCGATTAAACATGAATTTTACATGCACAATAAGACCCCGAACCACTTATCTTGTTTGCAATTCTTAAATCTTATTCTCTGATTTGTTGATCAATATTTGTTTCGACCAGGAGTTGATCCTTGAATCCGCAATGCGTTGGGCATCGCCCAAAACATTTTTTTTTCTTTCTTTCAATATCTAATAGAACCTTTAATAACATTTTGGTAACTATTTATTTTATTATTTATTTATCAGCCTTTTAATGTTCCCACTACTGGGAATCAGGCCTCCACTCTAGGATAGGGAATAGGCCGTAATCGACCACGCGGGCCCAGTGCGGATTAGTGAATGTCACATGTCTTCGAATTTTTGGTTCTAGGACATGCCGGTTTCCTCACGATGTTTTCCTTCACCGTTTTGAGAGCAGTGGTGATGAAATAAATTACACAAAGTAATACGCGTGCTGGGTTTGATCCCGCGACCTACAACTCGTAAATCGGGGCCGTTCCCACTCGGCCACCACTGCTCTCTTGGTAACTATGCTACAACAAATTTAAGAAATAAAACCATAAATTATGCATTTTCCCATACCTACCTAATAAAATTTTTCAGTTTTTTGACATTAACCATTATTTATTTACCATTAACTCAGTCGAATATGATTTAAGTGAAGGGATGGGATAGGAAATTATATTACTTATGTGAGCTGAAATGATGATAGTTAAATAAAGTTCATATTTATCGATAAACAAAAACATATAAAAAGGTACATTACCAAATAAATCTAGTAACTATCTGTCTAGTATTTAAATTCCATAGGCTTACAACAAGCAATAAACTTAACTACCAAAAAATTTTAATATCGCATTTTGTGGCGTAAATCCAACGCCACAAAATGCAGGCAGCTTACCTATTTTCCCAATTGGATCTACAATCAAATCGCATAGGTAGGTATTAGCATATCTATGATATGATTGGCCGTTTTTATTTTGGTCATCCAATCGTAGCTTTCACAATTTTTGTTGCGAATGTTGTGATCCACAACAGCCGACATGACTTTTGACAGTTGGTTACTAAACACTCGAACGATGTTGCTTGTGAGATTTAGATAGTAAATATGCGGCTTTAGTAATTAAATAATGGAAAATATAAAACTTACGTTCTCACTTCCACAGTTGTTAACAAACAAAATATAGTTTACTCAATAAAACACTGTGACCTTCCCCTCAACTCGTAGCATACTGACGCGCCACACGTCCACGCAGCGCTCCTTCCATCTCGCTCTAATTCATACGCCAGACAAAGACGGACCGATGCGGTCGTGCGACGCCACAGCTACGCGATGTTGCCACGCCGTTCTAATGTCACCCACGTGCCAGATATTTGTTCGACATACACATTTTACACTCAATGCGAAGTAGACTCAATTTGCACTTAGTAAGATTCAGATTACAATGTCAAATCTTCTCGAGATAAAGTTTGTTGCCGATCGGCGCGAAACTCTTCGTGACTCAGGTTCGTATCGCTACCGACACAGTGACTTGTCAACGAGTATTTTTAGTGTTAATTATACATTCATGGATAATCACGATTAGTGTTGAACAACTACTGAAATTTATATCGTATTATTTAGATTTTTTAATTGTCAGCTGGTTTTGTCACGCTTTCTGTTCGTGTTAATTTATTGCAGATTTAATGTTAAAGTTTTTACTTTTTTAGTTTCATGCTTTTATTTTAAATGTTCTTTGAGGCGATTATTAGTTTGTTCTTATTTTTATTAATATTGTGTCGTTGATCAGCTGTGTAGAAGAAAAACGTGGAATGTATCAGCTGCTTATGCGCAGTGTAATAGTCGTTTGAAGGAAACAGTTTTTTTTTTTCTAGCATTTAGGGAATTGACTGCAGACCTGTCATTATTTTGTGCGATTTTATCGACTTTTACTCCATAATACTTATGTTCAACGCGATTTTAAGTACTTTTAAGTAGTGCTTTGACACTAAATGGAGTTTTGCTTCCCATTATTATCAATTCGAAATACGTACCTAAATGAATACTTATGTATTAATCTCTCAATCTCATGTGATGTAAGCAAAGGTATAATTGCAGATGAAGGGTTAAAAAGGTACAATAATATGTTTAAGTAATGTAACATGGGCTTCTTGCTGTTCCCTGTTAAGAATAGGGCCACCCCGTCTCTTCCCAGGGGTGTCGTAGTAGTAATAAGGGATTATGCAAGGGTAGAAAGCACCATCTTACTTCAAACTAATAACTTGACGGTAACTTAATGTCATTCTTGCTAATCAGGTGTATCTCATTAGTGGTGGTCTTGCGTTCCCAATTATTTGACGTCCTCGTTGGCTGGTTTTTATCTGTTACTACTAACAACTAGTATTTAAACAGTAACTGGTATTTAGTATTTTCTAATAACTAGTTTTTTTTTTCACTACATTGGTAAAGCGTCGTGTGAAAAGGAAACTTATTCATTACTTGACATATAAAATCTAAATCATTATGAATAATTTAAATATAAATCAATCGTAACACTTTCTTTATAGATATTCTAAATTTAAATGAAATGTATGTAATGTGCCCCTATTTTTTTACTTGAGGTCTTTCAATAAATGGATGTATTAGTACAGTTCACATCCCAGATCATCGAAAATGTGTCCGCATTTTGGCATTTAGTAACTAGTAAGTCCCTACTGTGCTTGTCGGGTACCTATCAATGATTTCATAAGCAATAAAATTAAGAAGCCTTTGACGAACAATAAATAAAAAAAAACAAAAGCGAAACCACAAATCGTATTTTACGATAAATTAGTCGAGCGTGTGTTTAACTTTGTAGTCGATATTTCGACCATACCATTTAAGAAATAAGGTTGATAAAAGGTCGATTTGAAACTTTCGCAGGTATATTGATTACTTGCGTGTGTAAACGCAGGCGCACACATGGAACAATCGCGACATCTGCCGGAGATCGTCGCACGCGCACGTGGCCCGAACACCTTTTGTCTACCGTATGCACCCACCTTTTTTACCAATGAAACTATTTTTAAACTGACACAGTTCTAAAATTACAATTTTATGTGGACTGCGCGTGAGCAGAAAGGTAAATAGCCTCAAATAATACTCAGACTGGACACCTTATGTAGTCAAAAATGCCAATAAATTACACGGTGAAGTGTAAATGCGCAAGAAATGCTTGAATTTTCAAAATTCCTCTTTTATGATCTTTTTTACATATTTAGTGGAGAATATGAAAGTATGAATATGAAAGTACTAAATTATTATAATTATTTGGTGCCTTCACTCAAAGTGCTTTCTTAATATTTGTTTTAAGCGTGAAAATTTGACAAAATATATATATATTTTTTAAATTACAAATCGTAGTGAAATTAAAGTTATAAAGGTGTGTGTAAACTTATTACTCCTTCATGCTGAAAACCCTGAAAAGATTTTGTTTAAATTTGGCATAAGGGTAGATCATACCCTGGATTAAAAAAAAAAATATCTTGGGAATATTTTCCCTTGCGATAATTTTCTGTTTTTGCGCAGGCGAAGCCGCGGGCAGAATTCAGTTACCATTATATTTATCTAAATTCATTACTTAAGGCAGTACAAAAAAAAATGGTAATTTAAAAAACTAAAAAACCCGTCTGCTTTTCTGAGTATTCATGAAAAAGCCCTAAAACAAGAAAGTCGTTGTAGCAGTCGGGACCCATTCTAGAAAGTCAGCCGTCTAGTCAGTAGATCTATGATGTAATGGGTCCCGACTGCTACAACGACTTTCTTGTTTTAGGGCTTTTTCATGAATACTCAGAAAAGCAGACGGGTTTTTTAGTTTTTTAAATTACCATTTTTTATTTTTTTAGTTTTATTTTATTACGATATCACTTTCACAGTAATTACGAATCTAACGACACCTCGCAAACTAAAATCCATCGAGCCGTTCAGGCCGCAGAGCGTGCCAAACATTTGAATTTGGCGCCAAAAACCCGCCATTTTGTTTTTTTTATTTTGATATACCCAGTGTCACTCTCACAGTAAATACGAATCTAAGGATACCTCTCAAGCTAAAATCCATCGAGCCGTTCAGGCTGCAGAGCGTGCCAAACAATTATACATACATACATACATACATACATACATACATACATACTCTCGAAAAACATAACCCTCCTTCTGGCGCAGTCGGGTAAAAAATGCATACCCAGTAAAACAATTTTCTACATAGATTTAAATAATATCTACATTACAAGATACGATTAAGAGATTACTTGTATAGAAAAAAATACATACAGCCGAATGTATAACTTCTTTCTTTTTGAAGTCGGTTAAAAAAGTATCTCTGTCTTTTGAACTACCTAATTATTTATTTCTTAGATGACCTTCAAACACTTAATGTCACAATTTATAAACAACTGCACACTGCAAATTGTTTTTAATAAAAATATATTGACTGTTGGCTCATTTAACCCAGTGAGTTTTGTTTCCATTAGCGTCCGTCATCCGTCACACGATTTCCGAAGTCCGCACGTCATTAGATAGAACTTGGAGCCCAGTAATTCCGATGTGACAAAGAGACAGGGCTACAAAGGCCGTATAGCACTATCCTTTAGTCACATTGGATTCTAAGCGCTCTTTAATAATTATTGCACGATCCTGGGCCAGCCTTTTCAGCGATAGCTATTTAGCGTAGTCAGGGTCAATTTAGAATAGGTTTTCCCCAATTCAACTCTTATAGTCTGTTAGACATTTTTATCGCTCTGTTATAAAGAAATATGTAATGATTTGTCGATTTTTACTTAATTGGCTTTACTTATGAACTGACAAATAACAAATTGAATAGAAAACAAACACTGACGGGGTAAAAGAAATGAAAATGTAAATATCAGATTAGAAAGATTATTACTTCTTAATTTTATTCAATGTTGTCATTATCAAACACCAAACCTGTACGTGCTATAGGAATTTCAGATATTTTAAGTTTTACAAAATTGCAATAAAAGTACCTAAACGCTACTTAACCGTTATTATAGAAATTTCTTTATTTACTTAGCAGTTTCCAAAGTAGCATGACCATGAGACGACGCTACTGCCAAACATTTTGACAGTAAATTCAAGTTAAAAGAAATTTTATTCCGGTGTTTTAAAACCACCTTGGATATTGTGTCTCACAATTAAAAGTAACTATAATTGTATCTACTGGTGACATAATTTTGAAATCGGTCCCTGTAGTTTTAGAGTGTATTCATTACAAATCTTTCCTCTTCGATTTGCCTTTTCTAACCGAAAGCTTTGACAGCCTAACCCAAATCGACTCATCAAATGGAAACGCACTCTTTTCTCGGCGTTTCGTCGGCAGGTGATCCTATGACAGGTGCTCTAAACCAAATGATAACTTGAAGCTGTACCTACGCATCGTAATATTTAACGCAATCATCATGCTTTTTTTGCAAACCCTATCTTGTATCATTTGTTTGAAAATGATAATAAACTTTGCTATTTTAAATAAGCCGCCGTATATTTCGCAAATAGTTTCATTTTATAAGTAGACAATTTTATGATGACGTTATTGACTATTAGACCGCTTGTAATTAAAAATAGCTTCGTATGGAGATTACTAACGAGCTGTGGGCTCGTTAAACACAGGATTTGTGTCCGGACACAGCGACGTGGGGCTGGTAGGGCAGATGGGACCACAAAGGAGATGGCGATATGTCTCGAATGTCTTCCTTAAGAATCGGAATGAGAAAGCGAGGTACCGTGATCATTTGAAAGAATGGAGGGATGCCTTTGCCCAACAATGGGACAATATGGGCTAGCTATAGGTAATAAATACCTACTGGAGATGAGTGAAACCTCACCAACTGATTTTTTGTAGGTGACTTCTGTGTTATGATATTGAAATTGTACCATCATTGCCGTAATCAAGAGTTCAAGACGATGACATATTACACAACAATTGCTATAGGATGGCGCAGGTGACAATTGTCAGATTCATACAATGTAGCTACTACCTAGCTATCTATCCTTTTCTCTCAACTTATAGATGCAAATATGCCCACGCATCATCAGCAGTCGGTTGCATGGCTTTCGGGCGAAGAGCAAGGGGTAGCTCGCCGTCCGACTGTCTGGTAAGGACCGACCCCGAGTCGTCGACAGCACTTAGTGTTTCACGCGCGCCTCAAAAAGCCGATGCCTAGTAACAGCACGGGAAAGGATCATGACCAACAATGTATGGAAATCCGTCTCAAGTTGAATAACAATAAATATTTATTTATTATAGAGAACGCTTTATATACTATTAAATAAAAGTGTTCATTATCACACAAATACCCGAGTTTTGAAGTAATTAAACAAAAACGGAGATAACCTACAAACTATGTCTAACCTACTCGCAACTTCTAAAATAACCACAATCACTAATGTAGGTACAAAACATGAATGTTAGTTAATAACAAAACGGAACAGCTGCAAATTAAAAATTAAAACGTAAAATAAATGCTTTTATGGTCTTGCAACATTGATGTGACAATATCTAAATAAAACGACAACCTCAGTCAGATGGATTATTTATTAATTTCAATATATCCCATTATGAAGTGTTGGTAGTCTTTAGGTATTTAATGCAGTTTCTTGAAGCAACATCTTCTATGGTTAGGTGATTAAATCCCTAATACATCGGTACAAACTGTCTGGTCAACTGTATACCAGTAAAGTCTCTTAACTGTGAGGGAATTAACCACTGACCATGATATAAGTGATAATTACATATTGGTGCTCCTGGTAGTATATAAAACCTGTGATTTTAAAGTACAAGCTCCTTTATGGCAGCAGGAAACAGTCAACAAATATGCAATGATTAACTGTATTCGCAGCTCGTCTGTCTACTGATGATGTTATTTTATATATTGCTGGAGAAGGTTCACAGGAATGTTGCGGGGAATGATGCGGAATGACTTGTTCCTACTTCTGGCAGCATGGGGCGATTGATGTCATGGTGGTTTTGATATCTCATAGAGAAGTCTATAAACTGCCTCCCAATAACACTCTTTCCAATCTTGAAACCTATAAAATAACAAATTGACATACTAACTATTCAATATCAAAACAAAACAATATGGAATATCAGCATTACCGTTTCAGCTGAAAGACGTCCACTGTTGGACATTGACCTCCTTCAAGTGTCGATACACCTAACAGTTCTGTGTGTCTCACATCTGTACTGTACTACTCATCATCATCATCAGCCTTTTAATGTTCCCACTGCTGGGACACAGGCCTCCTCTCTAAGAGAGGGAATGGGCCGGAATTCACCACGCGGGCCCAGTGCGGCTTGGTGAATGTACTACTAATACAGTATTATTATATGGGTCAGTATATCTCAAGAACTCTTGGGTTCTGAACCTTTAGAAGGCGTATGAGGAGCTGAACCAACTCGCAGAGGCCCTTTGGACATTTTTAATGGGACATGGTACCAACCAACGATCATCCCTGTATGTGCTATGCTTTGCACTCAAGGACAACCCGCGGTTGGTGGGAGACTATTGCAACATATGAAAACAAAGATAATAGGGCTATGGTTATTGAAGTCTTAAGTGGAATGGTTACCAGGAACTATGTTAAGATTATATTGTTATTAGTGGGAAAAATATCAGCATTTTAGAAATATGTGTAAATCAAAAAATATTTACCAAGCGCAGTGGAACCCTTCTTAGTATAATGTTCCTTTCTTGACAGTCAGATCTCACAGCGTGTGTTCTTAATGGACATAAAATAGTCCACAAAAAAAGCATATACTTCTGTGACCAAAAGCAGGCAATGGTATGATATTTTCTCCATCAATGTGTGTTTGCTCGATCTTGAAGTATTACCATACACTCTGTAAAAAGAACACTTTCTGATGAAAGCTGAAATAAAAGAAAATATTTCTTAATGCCGCTGTTTTTCTGAAATATTAATTCAGGTTATAAACCAATCCTCACATATTATAAAACAAAGTTCCTCACTGTTTCTGTTGGTCGTTATGATTATGATAAACTCAAATAGTACTGAACAGATATTCATGCAGTTTTCCAAGTTTCAGAGGATCATTGTTAGATTAGTTATTAAAAAATAAAATGGCAGGCGAAGTCTGACCATAATAATAAAATACTCATTATAAGTTGCACTGCAATAAGTTTACAGGTTGTTACCTTTTCATAAGTACAGTATGCTGGCTTGTCTGATAATCTAGAAGTAATATACAGTGAAACTTACCTTAGTAGGAGATATCCAATATAGTAATCATCGTCGTAGACGCTTGTTCCAAGGAATGCTGCGGGTGACTTCTCGGTATCAAAAGTATACAATTGACACATATGTTTCTCATTACCACCAGTATCGGTTGATCAGAATACTATGTTCTTTCTGTATTCCGTGATCAGAATCAAGCATCGACATGACATCATTTGTAAGACTCAAAACACAACGTTCAGGCGTAATAAAACACAACTAAGTAGATATAAAACGTCCCGTCGTAAGTTACATAAAAACCCGCTACGTTGTTTAAAACAAACACACCAAAGAATTTGTAATTATTACTTTTAAGTGGAGAAATTCTCAATCAACACATAAACAGCAAATATGGCTTCCGTAGGCGCCGCGCCGGCTTAGGGATTTAGGGATGCGAACTGAAATCGATTTTATAGGTCAAGTGAATTGATTTTTTAAATCGATCTTAAACAATTAATAAATTCGAATTAAATTGATTTTAGACACTCGAAAACGAGCTCCAATGTTTTTACGTGCAGAATACAACTACTAGGTATTATACGTAATCGGATTATTTATTCTATTTTCTACAACCAAAAATATTATTTAATTGATTTTGTACTCGATTATTCCCTTACTCTTTAGGAAATCTATTACTGAATCGATTCTTTAGACTTGGTCTAAAGAATCAATTCAGTAATAGATCGATTCGAATAGATTTAAAAATCGATTTTGTGCAGTAGTAATAAACAAATAATCGCCATCCCTATCGGCCGGTCCGTCTGTCATCTAGCTTGACAATGACTTTATACGAAAATGTCAACTAGCAATCGTTAATTTACTGTTTATCTTAAAATCATAATTCCGGATACGAAAACAATATTCCTGAAGTGAAAAGCTTGCAAAAAAATAAGCAAATATTTTATATATTAATTTGATTTTCATTCATGCAACTTTGTGAGACTGCTTTTGAACAATCTCCTTTCTGAAAGGGAAGCTTGAAAAGCAAATTGCTACTGAAGCACATACATAGGTGTGGTTTTAGTCAGTAAAAGTGTGACAAGACCTCCCGCCCCACCCTAGAGAGGAAGAAGTCATCTAACGACTTCCCACATAAAAAAAACAGTAGTTGATTTCACAATAAACAATTTATTGACATGTGATAAATAGGTATTAAGTCTATCGACCTCAGCGCCTCCAATCAATCAACAGACAATCAAAACTAAAAGCAATCAATAAACAATCCACATCGGTTACACTTTGAAAATAGCAGACATATGTTCAACACCTTTCATAAACCGGTCGAACGAAGGACATCCGGTTTTTGGTGGTAAAAAAAAATCGAGTTCAACATTCTCACAGGAACCGCTGCGTATCCGGTGCGCGGGCGCAGAATAAAAACGATCATTTGTTAATGTCGGACTATTGGGCCACCAGGTAACCGAACCTCGTACGTTTGAATTCGTCAATGTCATACGTGCACAAAACTAATATGTACTCGCATCTTGTTGTGCTAAAAACACAGTTGCGATTATCGTGTTAATTCATAAAGGTATCTTTGTTTATTTTCCATAAGATCAAAATCTTTTTACAAAAACTTACAACCGACTTCAACTTCAAGTGTATTTTTTTTTTATTCTTCACTTTTTAGTTCACACTCACAGCTAAACCTAAACAAAAGTTCAACAGTAAGGTTTCTAATAGAATAGACCAGAGTCCCACTTACTTTAACTATTTCTGGTGGGGTTTCAGTGTTTTAGGCGTCAAGGTGGCTATCCCGAGTGAGAGTCCCTTTCATGATCCCGCTTGGTGACCTTCGTCTGGACCATAAAGGTCTCACAGAAGGAGACCATTTCTCTCCAATTTTCTGTCTCACTACCGTGACAAAGACAGATTCCAGATCCCTTTCAATATTGGTGACCAAGACCTGCCACTCAGAAGCCCACTCAGGGCACTCTTCGAGCGTGAGCTGTGCAGGATAAAGATCACCTCCGCAATGGTGGTATTTTACCATGGCCTCTCGCTCAATTCTATTCAGGTACTTACCGAAGCAACCGTGCTCGATCAGTACCTGAGTAAGCCTATAGGCTATCTCAGGTTCAGGTTCTTACCTCATCTCTTTTCAGCCAGGCTTCGAAGTGCAAAAGGACTGCATCGACAAAGGGCCGCTCGCGCTTCCTCTCGAGCACTTGTCGCCTTTGCTGCCGCCTCAGCCTTATTACTGCGATTTCAGGTACGATATTATCATTTTGGCATATGACACTAATCCAGTTCTAGACTCTCGCGTCCATATCCGCCAGGATGTCTAATAGCAGAAAGTGTGCCAGGAGAGTTGCGAAAGAAAACCGTTTGGTATCCACGTGCGATGCTTAAGTTCATTTTCCGCAGCAGAATTTTATTTTAGTTCTGCAACAACGGACACCTGACAGTCTATTTGACCACACAGGTGCCCTATAAAGGACTATCGGTGGTACGACACCCACGTCGAGGTGGCAAACTTCTTCCCGAGGTTCTCCAAATTTGGGCAGTAATCAATGCAAAGCGCGACTGGTGAGGGACTAGAGTTAGACGCTCTAAACTGCTCTTTGAAGTCCTAACGACTGCCGAAAGTTAAGCCAAGGTACTTATCGTACTGCCTCAGTTGGACTTGCGCATCTCCTACGGTTATTGACGAGATGAGTGGTTCTCCTTGGCAGTTTATGGACCCATAGCACCTCGGTTTTATGAAGCGCTCTTTCTAGACCTACATTTTGAATCGACTCCAGAACTCTTGTCACCGAAATCCATGCATGCTTTGCACAGGAACTATTCGTTATACCTGGTGTGTAATTGTTTGTTTGATGAGCAGTGTCCTGTGGTAGACCCTGCAACGGGTGCAAGCTGCCTCTATCCGGTCACAGAAGACTTTAGGGCCTTGTTTATTTTAAAAAAAGACAAAAAGTCTAATAAAAAATTATAAGGCTGATTATGCTATGCAAATGTTTCTGACAACGCTTCTTATTTTCAAAGACAACGTTTTATCACAAAAAGAAACTGTTTATTATCTAATGATACTTACTGTTACAGCAAAACTGAGAGTAGCAAACTTTTACATTTCAAAAACTAGTGCTACCTTGTCCATGTGTCAACCGTCTACCAAAAAAACATCTAAGAACTCTCTATGGAACGGTATGATGACCTCTAATCTACATACATACAAATGACTTCCACGCATGGACAACAACAATAATTCGAATGCTTTGCAATCTAACCTGAGTAGCTGAAAGGTGATGAACCAGTTCTTATCAGAAAGAACTTAAGGTTCAAAATTCAAATGCGAACTAATTCAAGACTGGTAGAGGCAATGTCGTTTTTGACGTTTGGTAATAGTTAAGTGAAAGGCTGCATACGTGAGAAAACCGACGCCTAGTCGAACAATGCCATATTTTGCCGTCATCTGGCCCAGTGATTGATCTGAGTAAATATTTTATTCCCACTGTTGCATGCAAAGTGATTGTAGATTACTATGTTACAGTTTTTTAAAGGCTTTTATAAATTAAGCGTTGCGTATGCAATAGAATTCACAGTTTTCACTAATTACACGGTGAAAGGAATTCATATGGAATGGAAAATGTTATGGTCGTTCTGTTACCTTTCGTGAGCAAAGAGAATGTTTTATTGAGATGATTTATTGGTGAGATTAGGTTACAAATTCGCATTTTTACTACCGTATTAAATCAACAACACAATAATGTAAACAAAAATGAACTCGAGGTAGGTTACTTTGACATTGGGTCGACCTCTTCTTTCATATACATTTAAGTGATCGAAACAATGCAAGTTGGGTTTCCAATAAAACAATGAATGCTAATGTTGACGTCACTAATACCGGGAAGGCATAATTTAAAAGAAAACTAAAGTCTAATGGACGTGATATGAAAATGTAGCAGAAATTGGACCTAATGGAGTCCAATTACCATCATGCCGCTTTCACGGACGGCGGGCAATGGGTAGCTCGCTGTCCGCCCGTCCGGTAACAGACCGGTCCGAGCTCAAGTCGTTTACGGCGCGCACTGTTCCCGCGCGCCTCAAGGAGTTGTCAGCAAACTGTAGGGGCCCAACAGGGCCGAAGCCTACTGGGGTCAAAGGGTATGTGAAAATGGCACGCGGGGCCTTGGGACCAAGGCAAAGAATGGAACGGGGTAGGTTTTTAGTCAGTAAGAGTCTGACACTACTTCCCGCTTCCACCCAAGGTTGGGATTTGTCATTGGATGATTTTACCTACCATAAAAAAAAAAAAAAACATGCCGCTTGATCTAGGGGCATAATAGAGACCACTCATGTTCCAACGGTGTGAAGTGGCGTCAGTACAGGTTCAGAAGCGAGCAAGTCAATATATTTTTTGACGACGACATTGCATTGGACGGCCCAACAATTACGTTACATCTCAAAAAAATAAACAAAAGAAAAAAGACATTTTTGGTAGGTACAAACCCTGGCAAAAAAAGGGAAGCACTTAAACTTGCAAAAGTTAAACCTACAAGACTGGTATAATTACAGACGAAGAAATATATTTAAATTTGCTCTGAAAACGTCTTTTTTTTTATTATTTCATTTTGTGACATTTTTCACATTCAATCTCGACTACAATGAGAAAGAACTGAAGGTGTGGGCAGCATACATGCACTCACACTCAAGTGGCTTGATGGCAGATGACGGTTTTGATATCAGTCGACCGATGAAACATCGATCCTTCCGTCAAGTGGCATGTCTCTCCAAAATTTCTCCATAAACACGATTAGTTTGGCTTGATCAGTCCTATTTGTCTCAGTAGATCAAGTGGCATGATGGTCACTGGCCACCATCCAAATTGTACCAGGAAAAATTTACATAGTAGTATTAAACCTAATTGAGGTTGAGCCTGACGAAAGAGGCAACCGTTCTCGGAACTGCAAAATATTATCAGAAATATACCAATGAGCATATTTACTAATAGAGTCGAGATTTCACTTCGAGCACCTAAGCTCGTAGTAGGGCCTTGACGATCTAGACTGAACTATTAAAGTTATGGAGCTATACGCCGTTAAATGTTAGTCGTTTTAATGCCGCGGAGGGTCGATTCGGTACATGAAATACTATCGATTTGTAAAGAAAAAATTAAAAAATAAAGTACCTACTTTTTTTCAAAAACTCGAATACACGCATACACGAAATAAATTTCTTTAAGTAAATGAGTAAATGACCTTGTAGATAGTTGTCGGTCGTTGCGTACTAACTATCTACAGTTCTGTGGCCTAAATTAATTAGAGTTTAAAAAAGTACTTTATTTTTTAATTTTCTCTTTACAAATCGATAGTATTTCATGTACCGAATCGACCCTCCGCGGGATTAAAGCGATCAAAATTTAACGGCGTATAGGGTGTACACAGCTTCATCCCTCTTTCTCACACGCAAGCCTGACATATTATCACGTCATGAAAAATTAATAAAAAAATATCAGGGACCTTAACTCCCCGATATTTCCAGCTAGATGTCGATCTAGGACTTCTAATGACAATATACCTTATACCAACGACCTTACAGCCACTAGACGTGTAATAACAGGCGACGCATGTCTGTCAACACATCTGACTAATAGATCTGATGTGTGTAGTGATGTACCAATTCTTATGACCGCCTCTGTTATCGATAAAGCAAAATGCCTATTTACTATTTATACGATCATTTTATACCTACTACAGCACATCTGCTTCTGAGCTGCCCTGTTGTCGCTGGATACAGGGCAAAGTACTTCGGAAACCCTACCTCCGCGAAATGGTCAGTAACACCAAGGCGCTGCTGGCCTTCCTCGAGGAGCTGGGGTGGATCGAATGACACATTTGTCCCACCCGTACGCAAAATACGCGCTTTAGTCGTGGAGTTGCGGATACCAGCCCGAAATACAATACAATACAATACCTACTACAATTAAACAGAAATTTGATTGTTAACCGGTTATTGATTTTAGTTTCTCGGAAAATTCTGATTTTAAATGATTAAATCTATCCCATCCCTAGAGTGTCGTAATGACCTTGGTCGGACCAATCAGAACGCAGTACCCCGCTTCCCGCACCTCAGCTAGTTGACAGATTTTTTTTGGTGCGTTAGAGGAAGCATGCGACGTCTAGGGGCTATATAGTCGATGCCACCTATATGAAATATACCTATATGCTGTGGAGTAATTCATTGTCATTAGTCAACGCAAATAAGCAAGCTTTCGGTAACGGAAGCTAACTTTGCATTTCTACGTCATTGTGGGTTGTCATGCGATCCTATATTTAACATTTCATTGTGACCTGAACTAACTTGACCTTTTAAAGCGGTTCGAGGACCGTATTGTTGACTTTTGAAGGATTTTTAGAACTTATTTCACATTTGTTTTGTATGTTTATTGGTCCAATGACTTTGGATGTCTCAGTAGTCATTGATGTAAATTAACCGATTTTTAGTACAGTCACGTACACTAAAATAATTAATAAAAAAAGTTGTTAAGTGAATTTTTTTCATTACGTATGTAACTACTTTCTTCATTTTTTTTTATCATTGATAGGTTCGCGCTTGACCGCTATCTCACCTGCTCAAAAGCGAAGATACAGTCGACGATGGACCGTGTTTAGAAGTAGCTATTCACTCTTGACTTAAAGATCTCTAGTTGGTGGCCATCAGGAAACATAGACTCCAGCAGGAAATTCAACTCGTTGCCTGTACCCACAGTGAATGATATCTTAAATGAGCAGGAAAGATGATAATATTGAAGCGTGTCATTTTTCTAAAAAAACTTACTGTCAGAAACTCAAGAAGTATTTATAAGTATCTATATTTTACGCCTTGTTTACATTTTAATAACTGATGTTGCCATCTCAGGCTCTGCAGCTTACAGCATAGATCTATTTGGACACACTGAAGACGAAGTTACAGAGGTTATGTTGAGAAATATTTTCCCACTCTTCCATCCTGTCGTCTTAAAGAGTCCTAAGATTGTAGAAGATGGTCTGCGGCTTCTGATTGACTTTTCGAGCTCGTGCCAGGCGTGCTCGATTAGGTTGAGGTCAAGATATTTTGTTGATTTTTTGATGATAATAAAAATAACGGCAGTTGATTTTGATAACGGTAGTTGAGTTAATTTTTTTAACGAGTATGGCCCCAACTTTTTGTTAGTCATTGTGCATGAACAGAAGAATAAACAGTTTGACGCTTAAACTAAATGTGGTGTTATTCTGGAAATTAAATGATTCAATAACTCAAAAAAAAAAAAAACATGAAGGCCTACATGGGCACTTATAAAACGTCAGAAGCTAGTGCACGGTTCGAAATTGGTCGTTTCCTATGGAGAAGAACCGGCAAGAAACTCCATAGAAGAACCGGCAAGAAACTCCATAACTCAGTTATAATACCTGTATTAAATAGTCTCTACTTTGACGTATTTATTCATATTTTACGCATGTCGTTAGAATTTTCAGAGCTGTGCCAAATATAAAGTCGAGATTATGCTGTGTAATGCTCGCGAAAACCATGCGACAAGAACGTAAATGTAAAAAAAAAATACGATAATCTATACATAAAAACACACAACAACAACTGCTAGGACTAGGAGTGTGAAATTTTGCACAAGGTTTCCTTTTATGACGTAGGCGAGCACTAAAAGAGGATTTTCCAAAATTCATTCCCTAAAGGGATGAATCGGAGGTCCAAAATTTGTATAGGGAAGCCTACTGCGCTTATATTTTACGGATAGATATGCGATTTATATCTATCAGAACAAATAAATGATTAATTTTCTTTTTGACAAAATGAGATTTTTCACAAATGTGTTTAAGAAGTTTTTATAATACATATGAATAAGCTTGTATGGGATAAGTCACTACACTACTTAAATGCAGACGAAGCCGCTAGCAGACGCTAGTCCAACACAAATTTGACTTAAGTCTCTGTGTCCCCTAGATGGGGCAGAGGGCATCCACAGTGCGCCACCATCCCGTTCGGTATTGAGCTTCTCGTTTTATTTCGCTCCAGGTCTTCCCTATGTTCTTCGCCTCTGCGATGACCGTTAGTCGCCAGGTCTGCTTAGGGCGACCAAGGTTTCGCTTTCCTTGGGGATTCAAGTCCAAAGCTTACCTTGGTATATGCTCAGGATCCCTTCGGAGCGTGTGGCTGATCCAGTTCCATTTGCGGCGTTTGATTTGTTGGTTGATCGAAGTTTCGCCGCAGCGTCTCCATAGATCTATATTAGAGATTTTTTCGGGCCAGTAAATACCGAGAATATGGCTAAGACAGCGGTTGATAACGACCTGGAGTTTATGCGAGATGTCTTTTGTGAACTTCCACGTCTCACACCCATACAGCAATACGGTTTTGACATTGGACCGGAATATTTTGAGCTTAATTCTTCTGGTCAATTTCCGCGATTGCCACTCGGGACGGAGCTGTGCGAAGGTTGCTCTTGCCTTGGCGATCCTCGAAGGGATGTCCTCTTCGGTCCCTCCAGTCTCTGACACAACACTGCCGAAGTAAGTGAATTTGTGGACCCTCTCCACCGCGTCTGAGCCGATGAGCAACGGCAAAGATCTTATCACCCCGCATCGCATTTCCTGGGTCTTCCTGGTGTTGACTTTTAGTCCCGTCTCTTTTGCCTCTCATCGTAGGTCGTCCAGTTTGACTTGCTGTGTGTATGTCGGCGCGTGTGTCACTCAGCAAGCATAGGTCATCGACGTAATCCAGATCTTCTAAGACGTTAGATAGTCCCCACTCTACACCGCGGCGCTTGTTGTTTAACACATTGCTCATGATGCCATCCAGAATAACAAGAAAGAGGAGAGATGAAAGAAGGCACCCCTGTCGTACTCCTGCATGCACCGGCATGTCCTCCGAGACGAGGCCATCGAGTGTCACTCTACAAGAGTAATAAAAACATAAAACAAAAATAAACTGAAAAATATAATTCAAAAAGTGAATGGTAAAAATTCGTAGTTCGAAAGAAAATAACGCTAGAAAACGATAAGGCAAATCATACTCGTACAATTACAATGTTATGTAATAGTTCATGGACTAACCATGAAGGTTGTTTGTTATTCGAGCTATTGTTACGTAATCTGTCACATTAAGAAGTATTAATGCCTTCACCTAGCAATATACACACATAAGTAGATTTCTATATACATACTTTATTTACACGTGCAGACACATCTTTTCCGGTTGGGTATTATTTTATTACGAATCTATTATATTTTTCCATTTGGCGTTCTGATGCAGTATCTATTCAATCTTTTAGATAAGATTCCACCTCGTCACGCTAACTCCTTCCTTCTGGCCTACTA
Organism: Leucania comma; assembly: GCA_958295575.1. NCBI lineage: Eukaryota > Metazoa > Arthropoda > Insecta > Lepidoptera > Noctuidae > Leucania > Leucania comma. The sequence goes on from OY282466.1 coordinate 18,228,410, forward strand.
CCCGTTTTTGTTGTTTAAAACCCAATCTGTGGTTACTATCGACCAATATTACAGCAATATGCAGAAGATGTGGCCTATCCAGTTCCATTTTTATTGGTTGAGTACTAGGTCATATCGCACAGCGCTGTCGAGAAAAATATCCAAGTTTCAGTTCAGAGACTAGGATCTGGAATGATAGCTAGAAGATTTACTAAGCTAGAAGTAGTAGTTAGGTCGATGGTGATATCTATTGAATATCTGAAGAGCTCTTCTATTGAGGTAGCCAAGGACTCGAGGTAGAAATCTCGGAGAACCGAGACTTGTAGCGCAATTTTGGCAGGTTCCACATCTAGTAGTACGGGTACAGTGTATTGTTTGTATGTCTGTGAGAGTGTACTCGTACAACATTACGTAAACTAATTTAATAGACGATTTACCTTCAATCCTGATAGATAATTTCTAATGCATTCCATACCATCAAATCACACCAGGTAGAAACAGCCAAAGTTGATCGACCGTAGATATAGCGGCTGTTTTGCAGTGCACCACATTTGATAAGTTTGAACTGTCGAAGTCTTCCATCTCTAATGCTTTGGTTGCATTTATAGGGTCAGGCATGTGATCTTAAATACCTAAGTAACTTTAAAGACCCTTCTGAAATGATCCATCATCATTTCAGCCGAAAGACTTAACCGGCTGAACATACGCCTCTATAACGACTGGTCATATGTATCTCACTTCCACCCGGTTTCCAACCGTTATCAGGTCTTTAGTGGCAGGTCTTCCAATGTCGAGTCTTTTGGTACGCGGTCGCTACTCCTGAATCTTTCTTTGATCAATGTGCCCTGCTCACTGTCATTTAAGTTTACGAGTCTTCGGGCTGTGTCGGTAACTTTGCTCCTGATTCGATCACGCAAAGAAACTCCAAGTGTAATGCTATACATTGCTCTTTGATGACGTCAAGCCTCTTGATGAGGCTCATTGTGAGCGACCACGTGTTGTACCAAATGCAAAATAAACGTGTTTTCTTTCTTTCTTTTATTTTCGTCACTGGCAACTGAAATGATTAGGGGGACTTAACTCCTGAATTGACAGCATACGACATGTCATGGTCGTTAGCAACTATGACTAATTAATCGTAAATAAAAGTATTGACGTAAGCCCATAATACATTAGGACGTACGTCAGTACACTCATTAGTAACAAAGAAGTTATTAATCTTACATTGGTTATGCTCATAATTACCAGCTTTTGCCCGCGGCTTTACTCGCGTGGCCTTACAGTTACGCAAAATATTTTTATTGCTCAATTATATTTGAGTGAAGTGATGATATTCCTTTCTTATTAGGTCACATCGATGTCATAGATTAAAAAATCTATTGTACTACTAACATTTATTTGGTTTTGGTCTACACCGATATTATAAAGAGATAAAGCTTGTGAGTTTGTTTGTAGGAATTAATCTCTGGGACAGAACCGATTTTGAAAATTCTTTTACCAGTAGAAAGTTGTTATTTTATTCTTGAGTAACTAAGGCTAAGCAAAAAGTCTGTCTCTATAATCACATATTATATTTTACTAAATAGTAAGGTTACTTAATAAGTAAGGTGCAACATAATATATGCGATCTTAGTACATAATTTCTTGTTTCTGTTCCATATTATGTAGAAGGCAGCTTAAACTAAAAATAAACTAAAATTCTTTCTCGATCCAGTTTGGCCACAACTAGACTGGAACCGAAAGTTCTGTAGGACACACGACAGATTCTTAATATTAAATTGAAGGGTCTTATTATCTGCTTCTGAAAGGAAGGCTCGGCCCTTGTATGAAAGGCAACGAAGGAACGGAGTGGGTTTTTAGTCAGTAAGAGTCTGACACTATCTCCCGCTCCGCCCAAGGGCGAGGGATGTCATTGGATGATTTTACCCACCATAAAAAAAGGGTCTTATTATGAGTCTATAAAATTCAAGTAGTAATATTTATTTTGTTTTTTAGGTCTTATAGGAGGTCGTCTGAAGAGGAATCGTCATCATAAATATTGCAGCATGGAATTTTAAGCTTCTATTTGTTTTTTTTTTTAAATAATAATATATATGTTACATGAACTTGATTTCGAACTAACGAAAAATCAAGGACACCTCTAGCTACATTTTATTACTCTTTGAGTAACCCCTGACGCACCTAAGCCGAGGCACGTATGTCCACGCGGGGCGGTACGAAGGAGATCGAAAATAAAATCTCCCCCCACGAGGAGGGATTCATCCCCAAACATATTACGGGAATGTTGGTAGCTCGAGAACCGGAGATCCCGATTTTTTTTGCGATAATCAACCGCTCGTTTCCAGCCGCGGTTTATTGCAAATTGTGGCTAAAACTCAAAATGTAGGCACTTGAATTGTGTTATAAAATCTTATTCTGATGATGGTTATTCTTATGATGGCTATTGTTTGAGAGGATTTGAATATAATCAGCGATATCGCTTTCGGCTATTAGTTCAGGCACTTTAAAAATATTGCTATGACGTAAATGAGTTTTTTTTTTTGCCGTCCAATACAAATTACATTAAACAAAAGTAACTCAAATCAAAGTTCATTTAGTAGAGATTCCGTCACCAATAAACTAATTTTGTACACAACGTACGGGCTTGAAAGTTTCGGAGAGCGAAGTGACCCATAACGTTAGGAGGGCTGACCGCCTGAAATGAATATACGGGAAAATCCATCAACGGACGCGGGTCAACAAATACGGACTGAAATTTCTATTTTCACAGTTAACGGGAAAACAAATCGTGAATACTTGTAAAAGGAACAAAGGACGATACTAACCTTTTAAGCCCCCTCTCTTTTTATAAGCAATATAAGCAGGTACCCATTCAACTTTGTTTCACTCTTACGAACTTAAAAGCGGAAGCTTAATAAAAAAGGAAGCTTGGCAGCCACATGAACATCTTTAGGTACCCTCCTATATTAAACTGGTGTTTTAACTTCACTCAGGTAAATAAAATGAAGATAGCCGTGAAAGCGAATGCGAGCCGTATCAACAGAATTCGTTCGCGGCCCCGAAATGGCTTTTCTATTCAATTTTCGATAGAGATTTTTTACCTACCCGCAGTTTTGCGTACGGCGGAACCAATAAATCTCCTCTCGAGGTAAGGGGCGAATTAATCAGTTGACTAGTTCGACGACTAGTCCAACGATGGATCCCTTCCTCCACACAAATGTGAACCGAAATGTGTCACGGAATAGGTTGATGTTCCGTTGTACGGGCCATTTTTATTTACCGCAAGCAAGGTGAAAATAAGAAGTGGGAATAAATAGTAGGGCCTCCGCCGATACACTCTGAGGAGATTAAAGTGTTCTGGTGGTTAGGGATCAACGGTGTAATATAAATTAGGAAAATGTTGATGTTTGTTTGGCTCGGAAAGTAATGGTCAACTTGAGGAAGCGCCACACGCGAGCGGGTTCCGTAATGCCGCGATTAAATAAATAACACTTAAAGCTAATTTTACAGAACATAAAATGAAAAAAATCACTTGATTAAATTTTAGGAAAGCCCGAAATTTAAAAGCCGTGTTGTTTCCCGCCCATTAGGGTTAGGGAGGGTGGCGGACTGGCGGAGGGGGTGGACATCGGGCACGAATTAATAAACAAGCCGGCCAAGGGCACCGGCCACATGACCTTTGGGTCTCTCCTTGTCCTCTTTACCTGTTACTAAGTACTGATTATTTACTTTATTAAAAACATCAACAAAAAAGCCAAAGTCGAGCGACAGTATCTTCATGAAAAAGGGGGAAAGCAAGCTAGTAAAAAAAGATACATTAAAGAAGATGATCGTTACAAAGAGCAAATCCTCAATTCGCTATAAAACGTCGCGCTGAGAGTGGGTGCTCCCGCGCGGCCGAGGAAACGTTGTCATTCAAAATCAGACCACGTGTACAATATTTCATCATCAGGCTGGGTGGCGCCTCCCTCGGGCCGGCTATCCCTTTCCCCTTACCCGCCGCCCGACCCAAAAAGTCTATCTGCACTTGACACGGGAGGAAACGGGACAGATTAACCGTAGTGAAGGGAACAAAGCTAAATATGTTTCAAGCTGATACTTACCCTTGCACAGTATATACTTGATTTACAGAATAAGGATTTAAGATGCTCCTAAGTACGAGGTGAAAAATTGTATTAGAGTTTTGCCATTTAATGTGTTTATTTGATTAGGTGACTGTTTCAATCCTTTCAAGTCAAAAATATGACTGAAAAAAAAATTGTCAAAAAATCTGAAAAACTTTCAAATTGGAAAAAACATTTTTCATAACGAAAAAAAAGCAACATATACACTCACGAAACTACGATTTTTTCTATTTACTGCAGCACCCCGTATAAAAGTAACACAATGCTGAAAAAGGATGGAGGAATGAAATGATGGAACCATTTTCAGTCCGCCGTGAGTACGCACACACGCAAGCGTATTTACACAGTTTTTCACGCACACATTGATACAGAACTGGCGTGAAAAGTTGAGCAGTAATTTATATGACGGTTTAAATAATTACTTCGCGTTTTCGCCTCAATTTGTAGATGAGCTTGCGCCGTATCTGTGTTGCTGACATTTATTCGCATTACTTTTGCAGTGCGGTTTGAATATGATGACGTCACATATTTTACTGGTAACTTTATAGCGTGTGGAGTGGAGGTAGTGTTAATTAATATTGTTGTGAATTTGTTTTGAGTTTATGAAGGGGTATGATCATGTCTTATATTGTTTAGGGCTTCGATGTATAGTTTTTTTTTTAGGTACATGTAACAGAGGAGATAAGTAATCAGGGTCATCAGATGTAGTTGAAATTTTCATAGAAACCGATGGATGGATAGTAATAAAACATGATTAAATTCATAGTAAATGAACAACCGAAGACTTCAACTATATCCGACTACCCTAGTTAGTTATCTCCTTTGTTGACTGTACTTACCTAAATAATAGCATCTAGTTATTCTATTGGTGAAACAATTTTTATAGGTGGTGGTTTATTTATTAAAAAAAAAAAATACAAGTCTTTCCTCTTTATTACTATAACCTGCCTCGGCAAACGTTGTTTTGCAATATAAATTATATCAAAGAAAAAAAGTAATAGAGACCCAGGAGGGTAAAAATACCTGACGACCAAGTCAGACCTGCCAAATATGCACATTTAAAAAAAATATGTCAATTCTTTTCGAAGAAGTATGATAACAAATACTGTGTCATGAGAATTTTAATTTAGAATTAATTTCCAGTCTAGTAACACACAAAGCTAACCAATTAGCTGTTTATTTTAAAGGAATATTAAAGTAAACGTCTCGTTTTAAAACATATTAATGAGACTTAAAAGAGTTATCGTGATAAAAATTTCACCCTCCGATTCGGAGTAAGATGACAAAGCATTTTCACTATAATATGCGTTCGTGTTTTCCGCTACATAAAAGATTCTTTACTTCCATTGCCATCTGCTTTGAAAATAGATTGCTTGTCAATAAAAATGTAAATTCGCCGCTTCAGCTCTCGGCTAATTCATTTCCCAATGGAAAATCCGGGAGCGAGTCACCGGAGATCGATGGACCGTTCATTTTGACGGTATTTTTTTGCTTTTTCACATTTCATATTGACGAGACGACCAGTTAGTTTGCATACAGCGTTCGGCTATGACAATGTAGGTAAACGCTACCGTCGCACGTAACCGCGCGGCTTCGCACGACTCCGCACGACTTCGCACGACTCCGTACGACTCCGCGTGAAGCCGGCCGGCCATTCTCGACCCAAACGACAAGGTCGCACTTTTTGTACAGAGTTCAGATATTAACGTCTTTTTCGATGATTTATAGAGGTCCTCTCCCATGAAAGAGATGAAGGGGCTTTCAGGGGACTCGATATGAATTCTAATACGGCTTTGCGATAACAACTATTGTGTTCCGACCTCTTTACTCGCACAACGTAGCTTTAGCAATGTTTTTGAAAAAAAAAATGTGTTTGTTTTACAAAATAAAAACAATTTCTCGTCAATTTACGGGGGCGGCAGTATAAGCAAAAAATCGAAACACGCAAATTTTATCCAAAACCTCGGGATCCGCGCTCACACTCTCGCGGTGATACGCCTGACACCCTAATCAAATAAGTACCTTTTACCGGGACTGTGCTTGCGACATTGTAAACTGAGTCTTGTGCTATTGTTTTAGAGGTTGTATTCGAGTGGAATTGTAGAGTCTGACTGGCTTCCGCATAAAACGTATTTGTAGGAAGGACGACCCAGAAAATGGGTATAATATACTCACACTACCGCCGCTTCCTCGCCTTATTCTCCCGGCACGTCCCCCAGGAGTCTGCAGAAATTTATATAACAAGCTATCTCGTCCGGGCTCGGTTATTGTCGAGGAAACACTGCCTCAGACATTATTTTTAATTAAACACAAGTACTGCCCGCTAACGCCCTCGATCCGAACCGCGATTTCCCTCTCCGTCAATTGTAAACTTTTTTTTTTTTTTCATTTTACGGAGACTGTCAACTTGAAGAATGTTGCTTAATTGCCGTATTGTCTGGCAGAAAGGAGTGGAATAAGCGGGTACGTTTATTTTAAATGGTCCCTGAAAATGGTTGCGAAACATCTTTTTGATAACGTAATTTTCTAATAAAAAAGAAACATTGAAAGAAATTCTACAAATCGTTAAAAAGATACAAGAAATCGCGCGACTTTAGTAGAAATCAAAAGCTCAAAAGCCCAGAGTCCATACACGGGTCTATAAAAAAATAACCCTTAAAAAATGTGATCTTTTAACAATTCCTCATTCAATCACGTAAAACGAGTGGGGGTGGTCACCCCTCCCACCGCCCGCTATTCGTGTCGGGGACGACGTAACCTACCCCTACTACGAGTTCTATGTTCATTTAAAAATACATCCAAGCTGTGTTCTATTGTTAGCACTATCGGGTTATAAAAATCTGTAGTAGGCTCCATTTACATTATTGTGGTTAGTGAATAACCGTGACTATTATTGTACCTACCAACTAAAAATGAGATCCTACTAAGATTAGCTTTGATTTCAACTTTATTATCCAGAAACAATTACACTTTTTCGTATTTTTTCCTGTCTTTATATTCTGTTGGATACAAGCCTCCCCCAAGTGTCGCCCAGTCCTGTACGTTTCGCATCCATCGGATTCCCGCGACTGACAAGCCTTCCAACGCTGCGTTTTCAGGGTACGCGAGATTAGATAGAGAATATTTGCTTTGACTTCAAAAAAAGAAGAAGTTCTCAGAACACCGGAATCATTTGTTTTCATGTTACCCGATTACGCAAAGATTCCTGGACCGATCCGGAAAAGTATTTTTCAATACACTTACGCGAAAACTGCCTCTTATCGCACTACATGGCATGTATATCACCCGCGTGCTTTTTTTAAATTTATCACACCAAGGGCTTTTTTCATTCCTATTTCGTCACGGTCAAAGGTGATTATTTTTTTTTTAAAAGCAAAGAGGCGGATATTTTTAAGATTTTAATATTTATAATGAAAATTTAAATTGTGTTTCTGAACAGAGTATAATAAATAAACATGTTTACTTACACAATAATTTGTTAATACCACAAATTAACATTTATCGGCGTTCTAAAATCAAAAATATTTGAATTTTTATTTTTATTAATAGATATTAGGATGAATAAAGTTTGATATCTTTGCTTCTTTTTCAACCCGCAAAGATTAAACTCGGGAAAAAAAGTCTATTGAATACTATCATTTTGTTTGTGTTATTTGGGAAAAAAAATTAATTTAAGATTTTAAGAGAATTCTTTAGATGCTACGCCGCCGTCGCCAGATATTATCATTAAGGTAAAAAATACTTGTGATAGTCTGCTGCCATCTAAATCAAAACTAAAATGAATGACAACTTTGAAAAAATTTCTTCTTCTTCGAAAAATGCGTTGTAATTTTCAAAGAAAGTATTTCTTCGTAAGTGTATTGAAAAACGTCGTTCGATACACGTGCAAATTTGTCACTGCAGCCAAGGAGCTGAGCTCCATAACACACTCGCCTTCAGTTCGTGAGAATTCCGCCTCGGTCGAAATGCATTCTGCACTTGTATCAAAATGTACTATTTCGAACTAGAAAAGTGCGCCACAATTTTTATATTTATCGTATTAGGCTGGGTGTTAAGCAACCCCCACAAGTCGCCGGTCAACGCCCGTTTATTTATTTTTTAGTAATTAAGTCTATTGAAAATATCGTTTAATACACGTGGAAATTTATCAATAATCGGCTCCGTAACACCCTCGCCTGGAGCTCAGGCGAATTCCGTCTTGGTCGCAATAACCAACTTTCTCCATTTTTATCTAACGTACTAGTTCCGAGTGATCCCTGGTCTTGATCTGATGATGTGATCCTGGATAAATCAAGAGAACTCTTCAAATATTATTGGTACACTCTTCTAATGGTTATATTCTATTGTTATCTTATTCTAGAATTTGCACACTATTGAAGTTGAAGTTGACACTATTTGGGTTTTTAAATAACGAAGATCCGTTTTTGTATTGAAGCTACATGTATTTCTTTTTAACTAACTAAAACCAACCTAGAAAGCAAAAATCAGAAAGCTACAACTTAAAATTTACTTCCTATATTTTGTTCAACCAATAATATGATCTTAAAATAGTAACAAATGAGAACGAACGCTGACAGCATACAAATTAACGTAAAGCAAAATTGCCGGAAATAAACTATCCACGAGACAGGAAAGAATGGCATACTTATGAAAATGTCTAACAACTCTATTAATCATAAGTAAAACTGCATTTTTTTGTACCACTAGATTGACTAGTCAATATCCGTATTGTCAAAAAAACATTGATATGCATGGACAATGTTTTAATGTACACACAAAATTGATATTAATTATGTTACGGAACTTTTATCGATGCCGCTGTATTATATATTATAGATCCGGTAACTATCTATTCATTTAATGATTTACTGTAAATAAATGAATAAGAAATCACAAATAGATATTTTTATAACAGGAAAATCATCCGATGACATCTCAGATGTCAGACTTTCACTGACTAAAACCCACTCCTGTTCCTTCATTCCCTTCGTTCCAGGGCCCTGATGTTCACTTTCACATTACTCATTGCCTCAGTAGGCTTCAACACTGGTGGGCCCCTTATGTTTTGCTAACAACTCCTTGAGCCGCGCGTGGAACACTACGCTCCTTCAACAACTTGGGCTCGGTCCTCGGTTACCGGACAGTCGGACAGCGAGCTACCCATTGCTAGCCATCCGCAAGACCACGCCTACTGTGGTCGAAAATCAGGATCGGAATCCCGGTGGCGGCTGGGGCTTGAACGCCGTTGCCTCACGCTGTCGGCCTCCTCCTTTGCTGGCATTACTACTTCGCATCAGAAATAGACTAGGAACAACAATATAATAATAAATCAGCCTATCTTCCTACGTCTGATATTCATTCCTTCCCTCTAGGAGAGGATATAGGCCACCACGCGGGCCCAATATCCAAACCTCTTTGAATTTTTAATTCAAGAACCTGAAGATGTTTTCCTTCCCCTTTTTGAAAACAGTGGTGATGAAATAAATAATACAAAGTAAAAGTTCATTGACAATGTTTATTTGAATGAAGCCAATTGAAGCAAAGCATTGATCGATTACTTTAAATGAATGAAGTCATTGGCAATACTACTACAGCAATGTCAGAAGCCAATTGGCACACCATATATTGATAGAAAATCACGGCAAATGACGATCGTTTTGTATTCACATGCTCATGAGTGAATTAATCACTCCGTTTGTGTCTTGCCGCATGCGCATTTAGCAACAAACAACTGAAGCGTGCGTGATGACGCGCCTTCAATCGAAGCTATAATTGACCGTCATTTGTAATGACCATTCACGTAAACATTGTCATTTTCAATTGATCGTTTTGAGGAACCTTTACTTGCCAATACTTTTCTGTGATGAAGGTCACATGATCATACAATAAAGTGTCCACAGCAGCGTTCTTATACTTTAAGTTCGACGTTTTGTCAGTCTTCTTTTTACTTCTTCGTTTTCTTTACTTTCTATATTCGGCAACTTGTACAGCTCTGTTTTTTGCCTCGTAGAAATCCTGAAAAGGTTTAATCCTGGTGGTTGTGCAAGATGGGCGGTATAGCAGGTAATGCATATCCTGTGCAGCGGCTTCATACTGGCACTGGTTTTTTTTCCGGTGGTAAAAATCATCCAATGACAACTCCCGCCCTTGGGCGGAGTGGGAGATGCCTGAGGGCCCTGGTGCGCACTTTTACATTAGCCCAAGACTGGCACCGTGTTAGAAATGGGTCGATGCCAAATGGGACTTTTATTTGTCCAGATTATTTTTACAGCGGCCTACCAGATGACGAACTCTTTACTCAGGTTTCTTTCAAAAACTTAGAAACTTTCAGATGATTAGTATAATTGTTTTTGATACCGATTACGCCAAAGATATTGGTTTTCTTTTTTTTCACTCAGATTTCGTACATTTTGTTAAAAGTGGAGAAAGTTCAATGTTACGACTGAGGCGGCAGTGTTAAGAAGCTGAAGGCAGAAGTGAAAAATTTCCACGTGTATCAAACGAAGTTTTTAAGACACGAAGACATAAATAAATGGAGGTTGACGCACGATTCGTGGACCCGCGACTCATGGGGGTCACTTAGCGCCAAGACTGAAAGAGAAATTAAAAAAAAAAAAAATATTTACGGTATCAGGCGCGCGTCAGCCCCCACGAGGTGCGGGTCAACCCCCACGAGTCGTAAGTGTATGGAAAAACGTCGTTTGGCACACGAGAAAATTTTTGTCATTGCAGCCCTCAGCTCCATAACACATTCGTCTACAGCTCGTGCAAATTGACGCAATTTGTGACCTGAGGGTCACAAATTCCGTGCCTCAAAGGGCCTCCCGAAGATGCGTATCTTAGGGAGGCCTTCTAACACTGCGTCTTCCAGGACACGGTCACCACTCCAGACCCTTTCGGTACCAAAGGTTAAAGTAATTAAAACTAACGTAATAATAAATATGGTAGGGGCAACTTGACAGAAGGCTAGAACTTGACGTCATTTATAAGCTGTAGATACACTCGCTAACGTTATGACGCACCATGAATACAAAGGTGTGACCTATACTGCAATGAAGTTTAATTAATGATTGATTTGTTACGGTTTTGTAAAAGGAATAGGAGTATGTTAAGTTATGACCAGACGAATAACAAAAACTGTGATTAATATTATTTATTTTGCAAATAGGTTTTACAAAAACACTTTTACATGTATTTTTTTTTTGTCAGTTTAAACTAGATGAGGCCGGTGTTTCCTAGCTGACTACCCTGAGAAGAAACACCGAAACAAACTTAGGGGTCAAAGTCTCTTTTAACGTCCATACAGCAAACATATAATGGTCAAATCATATGAGACATGGGATTTTTAGAATGGGTCCCGACTGCTACACTTTATCTTGTATTTAAAATATTATATAGACATAGTTAAGTGCAATCGGGTACAACGACTTTCTTGTTTAGGGCTTTTTCTACTCAGAAAAGCAGTCGGGTTTTTTAGTTTTTTAAATTACCGTTTTTTTATTTGACGTAATCTTCCTTATATTAACTTGACTATCCTTCAGATTCTAACAACGGCTACACAGTAAGTGTTTCTTAGAAAGTTTAATAGGCCTACTTAAGAATATGTAATTTATATTGTCCTCTAAAAATCTGAAAAACTATCGAGTCGACACTTAGCTATAAAATATAGGTCCAATATTGTACTTTCGCATTAAAAGCCCTTTTATAGCACAATAAATAAGTTACATTATAAGTGTTTGTCATTGAGATGGCATTCATAGACCAAGGACGGCTACTGAGGTAAACATAATTACTAAAAACAAAATGCTAGCGGCTATAAACTATGTCTATGTAGGTAGAATTATTTACGAGTTTGCTGTTGTATTAGATCTTTAATAATAAAAAAAAAACAAATGAATATCTAACTTTACGCAATATTCCTCAGGCCCAGTATCCACCAAAGCGGAGAGGAGAGGATTCGAGAGGTGTTGTTTGTGAATAAACCAATCCGGTTTTGTTATTTCCACACCTCTTCTCCATTTAACTTTGGTGGAAATGGATCAAACGGAGAGGAGAAGAGATATCTCAATTTTCTATGGAATTTTGAGCGGCGAGCAAGCAAACGGTAATAGTGTGATGGATGCCAGGACAGAGTGGAAGAAAAAAACGTGTTGCGCTGACGCCAAGTATAAGAGCAGGAATAAGAAGAAGAGCGAGCAAGCGATGTGGTAGAGCAGTGTCTAGTCAGACGGCCCGGTGACGCACACGCTCGTGCACCCTGCTGTCTTCTCCCCGCGCCTCGCTCACCTGAAAGCGTCATTCAATTGACTGGCTTTTCTGGATTGCAAAGCTCACATCTCCTCTCCGCTACACTTCTCTCTGCTTTGGTGGAAACGCTGAAAGGGAATCTTTCAGTGTTTCCACCAAAAAAGGATAAAACGCATCTTACTAGAAGAGTTATGGGTATACATGTAGATGGATGGACAGCGAGAGGAAGGCCAAAGAAAAAATGGATGGATTGTGTGTAGTGAAAAAAAAAATGGAATTTGTGATAGCGTTACGGTTGGACTGGAGACAAAAGCAAGAAGATGATAAGACAACATGCATTAAATGTAAAGTTTAATTGAACTTTTAATCCTAAATCAATATGAAGATGTGTAGATCAGTGTGTTGTTCCATAAAAACACAATTTCAAAAATCTACCTAACTGTTACTTCAAAAGCAGATTATCTTACAATAAGTATTGTCTTACCAAGTAACCTCTATAAGGTCGTAGTCGCTCCATGAATAATACTGGTTTACAACTGCATCTGACTAGACTGGAAACCGGTCGCCATGTTGAAAAAGTCTAGGCAAGCGATGATTAGAAATTTCATAACTAAAGGTTTGCCTCATTTAGCTACTATTATTATTTCAAATGAAACACACACTTTTAAGACTCTTCCATGAGTAATCGACTGATCCTATGCTTCCTACATCAAAAGACGCCCGCAGCCTTCATTCACCAGTTCATCGGTCCACCAGTTGGGAGACTGCCAGCGCCCGTTGTTGTTATCTCCTGTTACGCGCTTGCCACTCCAGAAGTATTCGGGCTCATTGATTATATTATCTTTTTGGGCCTACCATAGACTACCCTTTAGTGCTCATTAGCCATCCTTTCAGGTCCATCGGCAATCTGTTTGGGTCTATCGGCTATCTTTTCAGCAATATGCCCGCTGCAACTTAAGTTTGTCAATTCTTTGGCTTCTCTTCTTTTCTTTATTTAAGTACTCGTTATATTCAGATTTGTTTGGTCCATATAAAAATATTTTAACGAAGCTGCGCGAACGCATCACGTTAGCAACTGAACGAACCACGTTCAAATAATAGTCATAAAAGCATTTGTAATTGAATTTCCTAGAGTAGTTATCGACAGACGATTCTATGATTTACCAATTACAATCTTCCTCATAAGTGGCAGTTATGATGAAGTAAATCTGTAGGTTCCCTATTTACCTAGATAGGTACGAACTAGTTATTTATTTCATCGACTACGGAATAAAAGTTACGACTCGAAATAACGAGTTTGTAACACATACTAATATTAAATACCAGTAATTTTAAAATACCATGCAGTATTTCTTGCTAAGCCACCGTCTATTTTGGTCGTCCAGCAAGGGCAATGGCTGCACTCAGCAGTGTTCCAAGTCCCTATAATATATTTTCTTATTACGTACACATCTATCACTAAACATCTCTTTATTATTGATTACCCATTAATATAATAATATATTTATTTATGCCATACCTAACAAAAAAGATTTCCATCCGTACCCTTAAAGTCGTAGGGGCCCAGCAGAGCCAAAGCCTACTAGGACCATGGGTCGACTTTTTAAAGGGACTTCGTGGTCCTGCGACCTAAAGGACAAAAAATCTGACACACTCTCCTGTTCTGCTTTAAAGTGAGAGAAGTCATTAGATGATTATTCCACCTTAAAAAAAAAACCCAGAGTAAGATTAAGTTGAGAAAACAGTGTTAAGCACAGGTAAATGGTATACAATACAATACAATACAATACAATAAACTTTATTGTACACCAAAATATGTAGTAACAATTTACAGGAACTTAAATCTATGGGTACAAAGGCGGTCTTATCGCTGACAGCGATTTCTACCAGACAATCTTAGGATGGATTATAAGAACTTTAAAAAGAGGGGTAGTCTGCGGTGTAGGTACTACTAGCAAATATAACTAACATAAAACTAAAAATACGAAAAATGGATAAAATATACCTTTACAAAAGATAATACATAAGCTTAAAATATATATATATCAGTCAGTATTTTGCTGATCTCGATCAATTTGGAGCAGCCGTGACCCTATTTGGCCAATCTGTATAAAATCAATATGGCCTGGTTGGCACAATGGTAGAGGGGTTGCTGCTGCGCAGCATTGTGTTGCCTACTGATAGTTGTTCAAGTCTGGGTGTTTGTGTATGTGAGTTTGAATGTTTATAAATGCATTCACGATCATCTTCCTCATTTCAACGGAAATTCGTCCACTGCTGAGCATACTCTTCCCCAATGTGTCACCACAACTGTTTCCAGGTTCTCACGCAACATTATACATCATCGGTCTATCGTATGGGAACACTTTCAACACTGCGTCTTTTGACACGCGGTCATCACTCCAGAACTTTTTGACGGCATTGACCATCTGTTCTGCGAGGAATGTGTCTGTCCCACTGTCACTTAGTTTGGCGATTGTTCGGGCTATGTCGGTAACCTTGGTACTCCTACACGGTAACCTTGGTACTCCTACACGTATTATCATCCCTGATTGATCACACAAGAAAACTCTGAGCATAACACTCTTTACTATCCTTTTGAATCAGGACTAAACCTGCCACACTGTTCACAACCACTGCACCACCAGAAAAAGGCTGATTTGTTAAAGGTGAACGAGTCACTAAGATTTTGTAGCAACATCTATGTAGCTATCGTCACCGGCTTTCGCTGAAAACCAGCTCTGTGGACTCGTCGAGAAGAAAATAGCGTTTGGACAGTGAAAAATTCAAAAAATAAAAAATGCGATATAGGTACTATAATTATGTATAATAACTTAAATAAAATTAGAGCAGCGCACCCTTCATGGAAAGGGTGTGGAGAAATCAAAACGCCTACTCATCGTCTGCCCTCCGAACCCACGCTTTATTAATACTTTAGCGACCAAAGAAAATAGTAACTAGTTTAAAGGATATCAAGTTTATAAATATAGCATCACGGCTTAATAGCCAAAGAGGTAGGCAGAGTAAATTCGACCTCTGCAGTGTGATGAGTGACTGATGACCCGGTACGGCAAGTAGGTATAGGATTGATTAATGTAGCTACGAGACGAAAATGCATGCAAGTCATGCAGTCTTTAAACTTCATGAGAATAATGGTAAGGATTAAGTGAGTTCATTACCTTTACGCAAATCTACACGCTAAATCATTCTTGACCTTTCGACCATAATTTTTATATGAGCTGTGTGTAGTAGGATATGAGAACAGTGGTGGCCGTGGTAACGGCCCCGACTTATAGGTTGTAGCTTTCGGGTTCAAACCCAGCCAGGGGCATTATATTATTATTTATTTTGTCACCATTGCACTCAAAATGGTGAGGAAAAACATCGTGAGGACAACAATATGTCCTAGAACAAGACCAAATTTAAAGACATGTAACATCTGCACTGGGCCCGCGTATTGGATTACGGCCCCTTCCCTCTCATGGAGAAGAGGCCTGAGTAAAAGAAGTAAGAACATTATAATGTAGTAGGTTGCTACGCTTACTTTATTTATATAGTAACTAAACTTTTAATTTGTTTCTTTTTTCTTCTTTTAATCAGGTGTTTATATTCTGTTTGATTTATTATCCAACTTCTGAAATGTCGTATGATACCGAATATGTTCATCAAAGAAAACGCTTTAAGGCTCAACTAATACTGATGTAGAATTGAAGCATCGCGTCGCGTCCTGTTGTAACTGGTAGACCAGTTCCATTTAAACATTTGTATATTGAATCATACCCGTGCTCGTTAGCCGACACGTTACTGCGCGCGAGTTACATACGGCCAGGGGCGGCGAAAGAGCCGCTCGGCACTAATCAAGCGTCGACGAGAGAAGGCACGGGTCATCACAAGATTCAATATGTGCATAACTTAAATTTGTACCTTAACAATGTGAATTTTTTAAAATTGTTTTTAGATTTTTCAGATTTGTTTTTCTTTCGTAATTTTGTATTTTGTTTTTTTTTTTTGGAATTTTGTTTTGTTTTGTGTTTTGTAATGTTTATCATGTCCACATTATGAGGTGTAAGTATAATAAAGTATATAATAAATTTTGATGATGATGATGAATGGAAAAATAGAGATGAATATAGGGGAAAAAAGACTCGTCTCGACGCTTCCACTCTCCGCCAGTGTAAGTTGAGCTTACATGGCCAAACACCGCTCATAAGCAGTAAGTTTAAAACATATGGAGATAGACGTTTCAGGGGCACTTGCAAAAGCATCTAACAAGGGCACATGCAAAAGCATCTAACAAGGGCACATGCAAAAGCATCTAACAATTCATAATTATCATTTCCACATCTTAATACTCTTAATCTATTAAGAATTAGGATTTGCCCGCGACTTCGTCAACGTATAAGTCCTCCGGTTTTGCAGCATTTATCGTTTATACTCCGCTCTTATTAGTCATAGTGTATTAAACTATGTATAATCTTTGTTCTTTCTCAAACTCAAGTAAATTTTTGTACCAAACTCATGAAAGTGTGATAGACAGACAGATAGATAGAGTTACTTTCGCCTTTATAATATTTTTTTTTTGGTAAATAAAATCATCAACTGACAAATCCCGTCCTTGAGTGGGGCGGAAGATAGTGTCAGACTCTTACTGACTAAAACCCTACCTTGTTCCATTCATTGCCTTCGATCCAGGGCCCCGGGGTTCATTTTCACTTAACCCTTGGCCCCAGTAGGCTTCGGCCCTACTAGGCCCCTACAGTTTGCTGACAACTCCTTGAGGACCTTTATAATATTAATAGTATGGATTGTAAAACCTTGTAAAACCAGTCAACTTGTTTGGTTCTGTTCATTTGCTGAACATAGTTTGACACTGCAGGTGGGAAAGTTGTCCCGTAAAAGTTGACGCTGGAAAACAGAAAACGTGAACGGGTCATTTTCATTGGAATTTAAACTTTGACATAGGGGCCGAAACTATTTCAAAGCTGTTCTAAATGTTTTGAATTTTATAATCCTTGATGAAAGTCGAATCTGACTTGTATTTTTTTTTTTGGTTTTTGACCAGTTTAATTGAATAAACTTTGAATGCATGAAATATCAGAAATTTATTATTTACGTGAAATAAAGGTTTATTACTACTAAACTTCTTAAAACATGATTTTTAAGTCTTGGATCATTATTCGGAGATATTTACATTCACAAATTCACAATGGCTCCACGTCGTGGATTACATACGTCCGGCCCGCTGCGTCTTATAAAGAAGTTGCGCGAGGTGAGGGTCGGTGTACTAGCAACGGAGACACTGCGTTGTGGCTGATAATGTGGTAATTTAAAATAAACATCATAATCATTTCAGCTGAAAGCTGTCTACTGTCAGCCTCAGGCCTCCCCCAGGTTTCCACCACAACGAACCGATAATGAGCATGTCGCATCCATCGGATTACTGCAACCCTCACCAGATTATTAGTCCACCTTGTGGAAACCCCAAACAACGCTGCATCTTCTAGTACGCCAGTCCAGTTTAAGAAAGTACCTTAATATACCTTTAATAAATTCAATACCTTATTACTTATGAATTGCTTACCATATTTGTTTTTAAACAGGTGCGCCATATTTTTTGAGTTCTAGCAGACTATCTGAGTTGGGATAGTGTTTGCCGCGATTCTGTCTGGTCGCGGCAGACTACGAAGGAGATAAACTGGACAATTTTCACCAGGACTGGAAGGAGGAAGCGCCTTACGGCAAGCAATGGGTAGCTCGCTGTCCGACTGTCCGGTAATCATCCGGACCAAGCCCAAGTCGTCGACGGCACGCACTGTTCCCGCACGCCTCAAGGAGCTTTGAGCAAACCGTAGAAGCCCAGCCTGCTATCAGGCAGGCAGGGTCAAAGCCTACTGGGGCCAAGGGTCTACTTCTGAAAGGAAGGCTCGGCCCTGGTATGAAAGGCAACGAAGAAACGGGGTGGGCTTTTAGTCAGTAAGAGTCTGACACTATCTCCCGCTCCGCCCAAGGGTGGGAGATGTCATTGAATGATTTTACCCACCACCAAAAAAAAAGGAGGAAGCGCAGGCCTGCAAAAAATTTAAGGATTCGAGTGAGGCTGTTTTTCCAGAATTGCGACAGAACAAGCTAACGACAAAATGTTTTCAATAAACACACACACACACACACAGTCAAATCTTCTAAACTAAATAAATATAAAACTACATATTTAACAACGCAGTTCTCGATCTGGAAAGCTTTCAGAACTTAATTGCTTTCGTCTTGTTTTCAATAGAAACTATCAGATTTTTGTAACAACCAATAAGCTGGGTGCCCTTTTTCGACCTGCAGACGTTCTCAGTACGAAATGTCATACAGATTATCGACTGACGCCGACCCTACTGTGTGTGGGGAATGTTAAATAATTAGATTGTAGTGCTTTCGTTTAAACTCTATCTTTTGTATAGGTGTGAGTTTATTTTTAAACAAAATTCTTGAAGCTTCATCTGTGATCATCGCTGATGATAGCTGTCATGGAAGGCATTAAGTTTTAAATATAGTTACCGATGCCATATCTTAACTGAGAAAAATACAAAAAAAAGATGACGATGAGACTTTCGTCAATGTGAGCATGGTTCAAAATTTTGTTGTTGCTTCGTCCAATATAATCCAATGCAATGTTTGAAGAAGAGGCAACGTAAAAACTCTCTTTTTTCACGTCTGAAAACACTGATGGCATTCGAATATACGCGTTTTTTTTTAAAAACTTAAATGGTTTTGGAAAAATCTTTCGTCATTCAGAATCTCGATTAAATGTGAAGTTTCTATAGATATTTTTTTATATATTTTTAATACTTAGTTACAATATGAAGGGCCAAAGTTCGCGTAAAATAGCAGATTTTCAGAAGTCTTTACTGGATTAGTTTACACTAATTTATGATTTGATTAAAGTAGAAACCTAGATAATATCCACAAAATATATATTTTTCCAAAATATTTAGGTAAAGATGCGCCATAGTCACGTAAGAGCCAACCGCTCTTACGTGATTATGGCGCATCTTTATCGAAATGCCAAAAGACATGGCGGAACGAGCTCGTCTTTTTCAAAAGAAAACAGAAATCAGTGTTTTTGTGTAAAAGGCAAAGCAGCTTTGCTTTGCAAAAGAATAATACAGGCTAGTCACATTCAATTTTATTTTTATTTGGCCTGTTCTGTCCCACTCCTGGGCAAAGGCCTCCCTCCACCTCTTGCGGGCCTGCGCTTCCTCTTGCCAGTTCTGGAGGAGTTACATTCAATTAGATGATAATAATTTTATGTTATTTATTATACTGCAATGTGGAGGAGTACATCGCGCACGGGTGTGTTTCATTTATATACGTAGTTAGGTTGAGTATAAATAGCCAGTTAATGCTTGTATACTTTTACTCTTCAATAGGACTATTGAAGGGCATAAGAAAATTAATATGAA
The DNA here is from genome assembly GCA_958295575.1 of Leucania comma. Taxonomy (NCBI): domain Eukaryota; kingdom Metazoa; phylum Arthropoda; class Insecta; order Lepidoptera; family Noctuidae; genus Leucania; species Leucania comma. Next base: position 18,248,208 of record OY282466.1, read on the forward strand.
ATTGGCGTCGCTGTAAAACAAGAACACAATTTTCATTCCCATTTCTATTTTCAACCACAAAAATAGGGATTTCTCTCAGTTTTTTCCCACATATTCCTCATAATATAAAACAGGCAAGTAGGCGTTAAAGGTTGCCCTGCCATTTTCCATTGAATTTTAGACCGCAATATCTCCAAATGTACATACATTGATTTATAAAGTAACGTCTACTCAGTGATTACCTGTAAACTCAGCTGGTTACCTGTTATAATGAAAAAAAAAAGTAGTGGTGGGTCGCTGTCGAATTTTTGACGGATGAAACGTAACTAGTCTTGCAACGACAGAAACGGTTCTCAAAAACGGTCCTCGTCGCGAATGGTTTGAAGCTGAAACTATTGTTAAGTGAAGTAGTAGCAGAAAACGTTTGTAGTCGCAACTAGTTTGAGGACGGTTTCGGTTTAAGTTTGTACGATAATTAATTAAAAATGTTATATTTTAAACAGTGGAGTTCTGGAATCTCACCCTCTTTATAAATAACTGGATAATAATACATGGCCTTCGAAAGTAATAAATAGGGTCGACTTTCATACTCATATATGTTTCGTTAACCGTTTTAATAAGTTTTACCTGTATATATTAAATTAAAGGTTATAGGAGAACTTTAAATCACGTATGTTTTCTACGAGGGCCTAGGTATAGTACATGGTAAATAAGTTGAACCATTTGCTATGGTTACGCGCAGCCAACATGGGTTGAGACCTGAAAATCGGTTTGGTATAATCTTCCTCACACAACTTGAAGCATCAAGACGGTCGACCTTGAATGCGCAGTGACCGATTTTCGGGACTCAATCGAAGTGTGGAGCTGCGCGTCATCATAGCAAATGGTTCAACTTATTTGCCGCGTACTATAGATACTGTGGTGGGTGGAGGCGTAAATCAAAGAGCTTTTATGCTATATACTATTATATTGTGAATCGAAGCTCACTTATATTAATATAAAACATTAAATTAAATTTTAATGGTAGCCACACACGTTCCAGTATACTTGCGCAAGTTAAGACTTGCACAAGTATACTGAAACGTGTGTTGTACAGAAACTTGCGCAAGTATCTTCCAACACACGTTTCAGTATACTTGTGCAAGTCTTAATTTGCGCAAGTATACTGGAACGTGTGTGGCTACCATTATTCTTTACTCTTTCCTTCAGTGACAGTCTATCACCAATCTATGTCTCTTCTAACTTCTTTTTAATTTAAACCTTTAAAGTTATTACTACGTGCCAGTTTGCACGTTACATAGGAACTGCTTGGATGCCACAGTACTTATGTATTGGACACCTAGAATATCTCTTTTCATTTACGGCGATGTGGTCGACGATGGAGCGCGCTTACCTAAAAAAAAACCTATTCACGCTTGGCTGCCAAATGCTGCACAATTTTTCAATATGTAACTGCATCGTAATGAAAAAAAAAATTCTGTATCAAACCATGCGAATCTAAATGGAAAATTTAAAAAAGTCTTTTTCGTCGTTTGCAGTCTGAAGGTTGACAACTCCTAAATTACTTGGGTACGTCTGCTGATTTTTAAAGAAACACGATTTTTGTTATTTACTTTTTTTAAGAATTTTGATTACGAAAATAATACTTATCGATTTTAAACTAAATCAAACCTTTACACGTGCTATATTATGAAAGTCTTATCGATATTTGTGTTCTACCAACTTCATTTGTTGTGCGTTTTGCACGATAAATGAATCTTTATTCTAAAGACAAAAATCCCGGATTAAAAAGTAAATAATAAATTAGTAATTTACTTTCTCTCTATTTCTTTTTTCTTTCTTTTTCTACTTTTATTTTGTTTCAGTTTTTTATTACAACAATTTTTTTTTACTATATTTTTCTTTCTTTTCCTCTTTCCTTTTTTATTTTTCTTTTTACTGACTGATATTATCAACGTACAGTGGAACAGCCGAAACTACCGCCTCACCATAACGATTGCATCACTACTTACCATCAGATGGGATCAAACATAAAATCGAGAAAAAACTCATCCAAGTTCAGTACATTTTGACCAGTTAGGCGAACATAAATGTATGGACCAGATTTTTTTTTCACGATTTCAGGTTTAGTCCCATAGTAAAAGTTGTTTATTATCATAACTACAATCACGTGTTTAAGTATCGTTTACTAATTACCAGTCACCCTATATATTAAAAAAAAAAACTAGGTACTGGAACTAGGAGCGTGGAATTCAAATTTCCTTTTATGACGTCACCATCATCATCATCACTTCAGCCGAAGGCCGTCGGCTGTTAGACATAGACCCCCCCAAGTGTCACCACAACGAACGGTCCTGTGCTCCTCGCATCTACCGCATTCCTTTGACTCTAACCAGGTCACCGGTCCACTTTGTGGGAGGTCTTCCAACACTAGGTTATCCGGTGCGCGGTGGCATTGGCGAACTTTATGACATAGACGAACACTAAGAGAGGTTTTCTCAAAATTAACCACATAGGAGGATGAAACGCGGGTTCAAAATTTGTATGGAGAAACCTACTATCCCGCGTCGAAGCCGCTGCCAGAAGCTAGTAATTCATAATTAAATTATTATAACCAATCAAAAAGAATTGTAAAATAATTCGTCAAACACCCCAAAAGCCACAATATTAATATTAAAAAAAATATTTTAGCTTAGGTATAATAAGCACGATCATCATCATCATCATTTCAGCCAAAAGACGTCCACTGTTGGACATTGGCCTCCCCCAAGCATCGCCAAAATGGCCGGTCCTGTGCGTCTCGTCGCATCCATCGGGCTCCAGCGACCCTATACGCACGATATACGAAGACAAATAATGACCATCGAATTTTTCCTGAAAAATCTGTAAAGTACTATCTTCAAAATACCAAAATTTTCCTTTTCGCAATGTTCTGTATTTAGTTAATACATGTGCGTATATTGGCTGGGCTCGGCCCATACGCAGATTAGCCCACTTTTTGTCCATCGTCGTATTAAAGCTTTCTAATAAATTAAATAACATTTCAGGCGTGCCTGTGACGTTCAAGTGTTCGGATATTGATGTAGACCTAACAATGTACTCGATTTACCAATAAAAAACCTAAGAAGATTTTTTTGCAGCTTTTTATGGTTCTGTACTTCAAAAGGAAAAAACTTAACCCCTTTTAGGATCGCTTTGTGGTCCGTTTGTCTGTCACGGCCCTTAATATCGGGAATGTGTGGAAGTATCGAGTTGAAATTTAAACCATATACTCAGGTCTACAGTCCCTTGAAGCTGTGAAAATATAAATCTGCTAAGTAAACGGAAAGAAAAGATACGGCCGTTTATGTCGCAAAAAAATACGTTTTCGACACCCTCAAGGAATCAAAATTCATAGGTTGCCCTCCCACCGTTGGCCCAGAATCTTGAAATTTGGCACCATGAAGTAAGGTTGGGGCGATTGAGGCGGTAAGGCCCCTCTTTGAGGCGTGGCTGGAAAGGCCTCACGGCGTCGTAACCTTCCGCATGGCGCAGGTACTAACCGAACATGGCAAGTTCGGGCCGTACCTGTACAAGATCCGTGCGGAGGTGACGCCCGGGTGTCGTCACTGTGCGGAACGCCCGGTGGACACGGTGGAGCACACGGTAGAGGTGTGCCCCGCTTGGGAAGAGCATCGCCGTGTCCTCGTGGGAGCGATCGGCGGCGATCTCTCGCGCCGGGGCTTGGTTCAAGCCATGCTCCGGAGCGAGGAGGAGTGGCAGGCGGTCGCCTCCTTCTGCGAAGCAGTAATGCTAGCAAAGGAGGAGGCTGACCGTATCAGGCAACGGCGCTCTCGCCGCAGCCGCCGCCGTAATTCCAATCCAAATTTCCGGCCACCGTAGACGCGGGCTTGCAGACGGCGGGCAATGGGTAGCTCGCTGTCCGTTTGTCCGGTAACAGACCGGACCAAGTCCAAGTCGTTTACGGCGCGCACTGTTCCCGTGCGCCTCAAGGAGTTGTCAGCAAACCGTAGGGGCCCAGTAGGGTCGAGGCCTAGTCTGGGGCTCTGGGAAGGTATGAAAATGCATACCAGGGCCCTGGAGCCAAGGCAGGGAAGGAACAGGGTAGGTTTTTAGTCAGTAAGAGTCTGACACTATTTCCCGCTCCGCCCAAGGGCGGGATTTGTCATTGGATGATTTTACCTACCGTAAAAAAAAAAAAAAAACCATGAAGTAAGGTTATAAAGCACAGATATAGGAATTATAAATCTAAAAACAGTGAATTTTTTGTTTCGTCACATAAAAAAAAACTTGACTTAGGTAAATTTGTACGGAACCCTCAGTGTGCGAGTTCGACTCGCACTTGCCCAGTTTTTTTACTGTTGATAGGCTCGCGCTTGACCATTATATCTCCTGTGGTTGCGCGAATTTGCTGTGTGGACTGTAGATTTAAAAAGCGATCTAAGGTTTGTTAACAATATGCAGGTACTGCGTCTAGCGTTTATTAATGGGATAAATGTATTAGAAGGAACACTGACCTTTAACCTCGAAAGTTCCACATGGCGCCGTCCGGCGAATCCCGAACTTCGTACTTTCAAGCACTGCCAGTTTCTGTATTGCACTACACTGTACTACTGTTGAGTTCTGAATGGTTGGAACACGAAATAGCCAATTTTCTTGTAATTTCGAGCGGGCGTGTTAGCGGTGCGGTCACATTCACAATCGATGCACAAAACGTCAATGTCAAATCATTTCTTGCGGTCGTGCGGGAAGCGGAAAACGGTAGGGATAGGATTGCTAGGCCAAAAAAATAAATTACAAAAAACAAAGTCGCAGATCATAGCAAATTGGCGCAACCATTCCCCCCGGGTTTGAAGGGTTACCTTCAAAGAAAAGAAAAAAAACAAAAGCGAAACTAAACCCTATTACTAATCTAAACTATCAATACTAGGTAGCGAAACAACTTATAACTAACTATGCCACTACTACTGATTAGGCAGAGGGCAGAGGCGAATAACCGGACGCAGGTACGATCCGGTTGCGGTTTTAACTTTTACGACTCGCGTTATTCCGTTCGAACCCGGAAAAACTTCTTCCACTACACCAAGAGGCCAGTGCAGAGGAGGCGCACTCTCAGTCTTCAGTATCACCACAGTACCGACTGTGACTGGATCTGAAGGAGTGTTCCACTTTTGACGCGACTGCAGCGTATGCAGATAATCTGTCCTCCATCGCTTCCAAAAGGACTGAACTAAGCTATCTAGCAGAGCGTGACGCGGGTGAAGCTGCAGTTTGTCAGTCTCGACATCTAAAGCGGGCAAATATTTAAGAGGAGTCGTCGTCAAGAAGTGAGCCGGCGTCAACGCTAGTGGCTCCGATGGATCACTAGACAAAGTCCGACACAACGGACGCGTATTCATCAACGCCTCTACCTGAGCGAGTACGGTGCTCAACTCCTCGTACGAGAGAATCTGTTCGCCTATGACCCGAAACAGGTGCGACTTAAGGCTTTTAATATTCGCCTCCCAATTGCCACCAAAATGACTAGCTGCTGGCGTATTAAAACACCAATCAATGCGATTCTCAGCTAAGACATGGGCGAATTCACTTTGGTAGTACTTGGAGCGTAAGAATGTATGTAATTCCGAAATATTGCGTCGCGCTCCAACATAATTTGTGCCGTTGTCAGAGTATAAGCGCTTAACGGGACCACGGCGAGATAAAAATCGTTTAAATGCAGACATAAAACCCTGCGTACTCAAATCACTGGTTAACTCTATGTGAACCGCACGAGTTGTCATACAAACGAATAGGCAAATGTATGCCTTTGTGGAACGTATACCACGACCACGGGCAATAGTGACTTTAAACGGTCCAGCATAGTCCGTCCCAGTATGTATGAAAGGTTTCACCGTCTGTACAACACGACAAGAACGATGGTCGGCCATTTCCGGCGCGTTGAAACGCGGGCGGAGCTTAAAGCAGGGCACACATCTGTGCACTCTAGCGCGTATCAAATTGCGAGCGGAAAGTATCCAGTACTTCTGTCGAAGAATGGACATTAATAAATCGGGACCAGCGTGACAATTCACCTTATGGTGATAGTCCACCAACAAATCCAAAACGTGATCCCTGCGTGGTAGAACTACTGGATGCATTTGTTCAAACTCTAACTTAGCATTTCGCAGACGGCCACCGACACGAATGAGTCCGTCTTGCAAAAATGGTTTCAAATGTTGAAGTGCGGGACTACAAGGTTTATGTGATTCTAAACTACGAAATTCTATTGAAAAATAAAATTTCTGCAACTCTCGAAGTACAACTGATTCAGCTCTATCCAAATCAGCTGCGATTATAGAACCACGCGATGGTAATAATCTCAAAAATCTTAGGACGTAAACTACACAGCGTAATAGTCTCGACCAAGACGAGACTCGATTAGACAACAACAAAACAACTGACTCTTCACGCGGAACTGATACTACAAGCGTATGTTTCTTCTCCTCGGGTGGTTCTGAAACAGTAGCGGGGTTAAACGGAGCATTTGGCCACTCGTTAGGAGTGGTATGCAGCCAGGGAGGGCCACAAAACCAAAGCGGATGATTTAAAATTTGCGCGGGAAGCAAACCACGTGAGAGACAATCAGCTGGGTTTTCTGTTCCAGCGACATGGAATATATTTTCCTCTGCGGAGGCACGGGAGCCACCGAGCGAAAAAATATCACCCTTGAAAGGGAGCGCGACAACATAACGACCATCTTTATCACGAGTAGTCGTGCGGGTATAAATCTCCTCAGTGACCTGATCCTCAGGGCTGAGAATAGGCGGGACATTGACCTCTTCAATCTCCCAGAACTTGCGGATGGTAGACTCAAGCGGCGGCTCGACGGTGCAACAGTGCGACACAGTCGAGTAACTATTTAAATAAGCGGGTGCGGAACCAACTATAACAAACCCGAGAACTGTTTCCAGTGCGTGCGGAGCGGGGTACATCGGAAGACCTTGAATTTTACGTGATAACTGGAGATGCGGGAGAATCGAAGCACCGATCAATAGATCGATATCTCCAGGGAAAGCGTAATTTCCGTCGGCTAACTGCAAGTTCTTAAACTTCGTCAGCATGGACGTGTCAACCGGTACCGTGGGCAACCGTTCCGTGATCTTATCTGCGACTAGCGAATCCATTTCAAACGAAATATTACGATTAAAACGTGAACTAAATATTATTTTAATGGAACCGTGAATGGTTGCCTTTAAACCTCCAAAACCTTTCACTTCTGAGCGGGATGACCAATTATTAAAACTAAAACCAAGGCGTTGACAACAATCCCGAGTAATAAAATTACTCTGGGAAGCGCCATCTAGTAGCGCTCGAACGGTGTGCGGTTTGCCAAAGGCATCTACAATGACAACTTGCGCGGTCGCAAGCAAAACGGTAGTGATTTGAGTACCAGCGGCGGAAAGCGAACACAATGTTACGTCGTTTGCACTTGCAGCAGGCCGCGCGTCACAAGCGTCGCGCGTCTGCGCAGGCTGCTGCTGCGATGGCAGCTTACTACTCTCAAAATGTAAGAAGGTATGATGTCTAGCTAGACATTTACGACAGCTACCACCACTGTTACATGACGTAACCAGATGTTTGTCACTTAGACAATTAAAACACAAATTATTAGTGCGGACAAACTTGTAACGATCACTAGGCGATAATCTCTGAAATTCCGAACACTTGTACAGCTGTGTATGGCTACCCTTACACAGAGAACAGTCAGGTGTTGAGGCGGTATTAACTAGCGTATGTGCAGTCTTGACTGACTTCGATGACGCGTCTATACGGCGATCGGAACCTGTCCTATTCGTGGCTTCATGACGTGCCGACGTGCGCTGCAACACCTTAATATGGTCGCGAATAAAAGATTCTAAATCTTCGAACTTAGGTATTTCTTTACCGCGCTGAGTCGTTTCAAACAGACGAACAGTTTCAGGATCTAATTTCTTTAAACCGATATACAAAAACAAAAAGTCACAGAGGTCATTGACATTCTTTACTGCACGAACAGATGATGCGAAAATATTTAAAAACTTCTCTAAATTATGATCGTTACAAACGGAAAAACTTTTCAAATCGAATAATTGATCTAAATATGCGGTGGCTACTAATCGCTTATCTTCGTATTTTGTTTTTAAAGTGTTCAAAACTAAATTGTAATTTTCAGCGCTAAACGTAATTCCAGCACAGACAGCCTTTGCCTTACCGGTCAATTTTTCTACGAGATAATGCAATCTCTCGTGATCTGTCAGCGATGTGTTCCTATGTATTATATTTTCGAAACTATCTATAAATAAATTCCAATTTCGAATGTCACCATCAAATTCAGGTATTTGAATTGGCGGCAATCGTGGGCGTTCGCGAGGAGGGTTGGATAAACCACTCGCGGGGGGGGGAGTCTCTAAACTCCTAGCAATACGTTTGATACGACAATACAAGTCATCAAAGGACGACAATGCCTGATAACTCACACAGTAATCAGGATTTAACTCCAACTCTAAAATGTTTATATTCTTAATTGTAGATTTAAAATCCGCGCGCAAACTATCTAAAGTTTCCAACGAACACAAGAAAGCATCTCTAATCGCCAGATCCGAGGTTTGCAAAGATTTATCACAAATTGATTGAACACGTGAAAACTGTGAGTCCCTTTCAGCGTATAAAAGCTTTAACTGAACCTTTAAATCAGTACTAACCTTGGTTCCCTTAAGAGACATCTTGTTTTGATATATTCACACTATACACTCAAACAAACACTTAACGAATTATTAAGTAAGCGATAATTATCAGATAACAATATGGTAGTATTGTAAACAACAAAGCGAACGGCGAACGAACGGAATAACCTGTCTATATAATCTATGGTTTATCCGTTTCCTACAATTATTCACTCAACAATGAACGGGTATTTTTGAAATGCGTCTACCTACATGCAATTTGTAGGATGGTCGAATGAATTTTGACAAGAAAAAGAATGCGATCGATTTATATCTACGCTGATATTTACGTAGCTAACTATAATTATGCGGTGCGGTTGACGACGTAGGTACCGTAATTATCAATGACACTTTAACTATACGAGCGAAATAACGTATAATTGCCTAAATGCCTAGATGCGGGTTTTCTACTATTATATCTAGGTAAACAGGCGCGTTGCGTTTATTCCCTATGGAACAAATACTATATTGCGAAATTACAAGAAAATGATTCACGATCCTGCTCGTATGGACCAAAAAGTAATGGTTGCGCGAATTTGCTGTGTGGACTGTAGATTTAAAAAGCGATCTAAGGTTTGTTAACAATATGCAGGTACTGCGTCTAGCGTTTATTAATGGGATAAATGTATTAGAAGGAACACTGACCTTTAACCTCGAAAGTTCCACATGGCGCCGTCCGGCGAATCCCGAACTTCGTACTTTCAAGCACTGCCAGTTTCTGTATTGCACTACACTGTACTACTGTTGAGTTCTGAATGGTTGGAACACGAAATAGCCAATTTTCTTGTAATTTCGAGCGGGCGTGTTAGCGGTGCGGTCACATTCACAATCGATGCACAAAACGTCAATGTCAAATCATTTCTTGCGGTCGTGCGGGAAGCGGAAAACGGTAGGGATAGGATTGCTAGGCCAAAAAAATAAATTACAAAAAACAAAGTCGCAGATCATAGCAAATTGGCGCAACCATCCTGACTAAAACGACTATATGTGGTGTGTCGAAGTGGGAAACCATCCAATAGGCAGGTCCACCAAATCCACCACACTCTGTGTGGACCCGCCTAATGAGTTTTTCGGCGAGTCGGACTCAGTTCCGACTGTTACCGGATTGCCGGACGGTGAGTTACCCATTGCTAATCATCCGCAAGCCTACGCTTATAGTAGCAGGAAATTTGTATTCTCTATCTTTGGTCCGCCTTAGCGGAGCACACCTGCTCTCCTGCTCCTGTCTGCTCCACCGTGTCTTCCGGACGGTCCACACAATGGTGATACCCAGGCGTTTTTACCTTACAAATCAGGTGCAGGAACTTCCCGGACTTGCCAATGAAGACCTGCGTCATGCAGACTGTGAGGACGCCCTACAATTCCTTAAAGAAGGGACTTACTGCCATAACTATGGCGTGCCAACCTTTTCACTCTCAACTTAAAAGTCCCTGAGTTGTAGCTATTTGGAGACACAGACTTCGGCAGGAAATTCAGCTCCTTAGCTGTACGCACAATAAATGTGTTCCCAAAACGTTTTGTGTTTATAAATGATATTTATTTTGCAAATAGGTTTTTAAAAATATTTACAATTTTTTTTTCGACAATTTTAACTAGATGAAGCCGGTGTTTCCTAGCTGACTACCCTGAGAAGAAACACCGAAACAAACTCAGGGGTCAAAGTCTCTTTTAAAGTCCATACAGCAAACATGTAATGGTCCAAACATATGAGAACCATGCAGATTGGAGTCTGAGATGGTCTTTTGAAGAAAGAACCACACAGTTCTGGCTCTGTCCACTGCAAGCATTTATCAGTATTCGTATAGCTCAACTCTGGACTACTATGGAGCTCAACTCGTTATGGATGAACTGTCCACCGCGTGGCTGTGTATACAGCCCCCCTAGCCAAGTTACGACCGTTTCGTTTCGATTCTCTTGCGTCAAACGCCGGCAGGTTTTTCTGGATTTACCTCTAATAAAAGTTAGTAGATAGAGAGAGAGAGTTATGAGCTAGTTAAGTAATAAATAACACTTAATTTACATCCCACGCTGTCTAGCCTCATCTTAGATTTTCTTTAAGTCATTTGCCTCCAAAAAAAAATGTGGAAAAATTAAGTTCTTCTCGGACGTAACCAATGACTACGTAATCATAACGAATATTTCTGTGGCTTGATCTTAATACTCTTCTTCTTCTTAGTCGGTACAATCTTATCAGAGTGGTCGTGGTCATCACTGTGAATCACGATGAGTGATCATCTTGGTCATACGGCATCATTCATCGCGGACTGCAGCTTTCCGGGTACATTCGTAGACCGAGCACTTAGTTGCGGACTGGATCTGGTCTGTCCATCTCATTGGTGATCTACCACGTGGCCCGGTGCCCTCAACTTTGCCCTGCACTCCGAGACGCTCTATGGAGTCACTACTACGACGAGATACATGGCCGAAGAAGGTCAAAATGCGCGACTGCACTATGGATGATAGACGCTGTCTGATGCCGAGTTCTTTTAAGATGGAATCATTCGTACGAAACTCTGTCCATGATACTCCTAGCATCCGTCTCCAGCACTACATTTCCAATGCGTCAACGCGATCTTAATACTGCATCATCATAATCATTGCAACCGAAAGACATCCACTGTTACACATATGTTGCCACAACGAACGGTTTTATGCATAGGTATCGCATCCATCAGATTCCTACGTCCCTCACCAGGTCATTGGTCTACCTCGTGGAAGACTTTCCAATGCTGCGTTATCCAGTACGTGGTTTCGTGGTTCCGGTAATACTGCTTATTTCTTTTTATATACTTGGACATATTTTATTTACCTACTCATTTTCTATAAATAAAGTTTTTATTCATTCTTTTTTTGTTAGACTGCATGGACCATTATTATCAATAATTATGTATTATAACAAATATAATAATTGTTTTTTATACTTCTGCATGACACTTCGTGGTAATAGGCGCGAAATTATAAACATCATGTAAAAACTGAACTTTGATGCCCCATTCTTTTTTCAAATCAAGTTCTGTCAATCAAATCAGCCAGCACTCTAACACCATCGATTTTCAAATGTGCCTCCACACAAACATTACGCTACACGTCGAAAAAAAAAAAACAAAATGGCGTATGAACAAACACAATTTGAATATCGAGTTGGCAAATAATTTTTCCGCTTCTACGCCTTTCAAGGTCTACACTTGCAAGGAAAATAATCAGTTAAAGCGTTATTATTGGTTAACAGAATGATAAGGGAGCACGATAACGTTCGCCAGTTATTATGTACCTACTGGTGGACATGCTTTTAATTGATTAAAAGCAGTTATTGATGAAAAATTGGTATTTTTGTTACATTGACGGTTAGGAAAACGAGTTACTGTAGCCCTAAAACGCAAAGGACAAATGGAGAAAACAGAAGGTTTTTTTTAATCATCCAATGACTTCTCCCGCTCTATTGCGAAGCGGGAGGGCGTGTCAGACTTTTACTGACTAAAACCACACCTATGTTCCTTCCTTGCCTTGCATTCCAAGACCCCGGGTTTCCCTTTCGGAAGCCATCTAACCCATAGCCCCATACCAGGAGGTGGGTTTTAGTCTAAAAGTTAGTAAAAGTAAAGTCCAACATTCCTTTTTACTACACTCAGAATTATTTGATGATTTCCCTTCCCTCCCAAAAAAAGGAAAACAATGGAGGTTGATAGCATAGTAATTTATAAAACTTTACTAGGTCATATACTGCTTTTGTTTTCTACGTCATCATAAAAATAATGAGCGTATACTTATCTATTAACAAATGGTTTTTGTGGTTTGATTTAGCCAACACTACACCTCTAAGGGTTGCTTTAGGCGCATTGGGCGGTCGTCGTACATTGCCATATGTTTGTGTTTACGCGTGCAATGACGAGTCCCGCTGCTGCAATGTACGACGAACGTCCAACGCGCCGCGTTTCCGTAAACAAGCACTATGTGTAATATGATATAGTAATCATCTTCGTAGCCTTTTTCCAACTAGCTTAAAGTCTTCTTCCACTTCCGTAACTGGATGCGTCTGAATACCCGTTTTTTACATGGAAAGACAGCCTTTTAGACCTCCACAACCTAGTTATTGAGCAACACGATACTACTTGGGTAGACTAGTGGTCAGACTTTCTGGCATCTTGACTACCTCTAACCACTTTCAAAAATTTACGAAAGTCAATCGGGACCAACGGCTTAGATTGTCAGTAATAACTTAGACAAACTTAGAAAAGTACATGGAAAAATTCACCTAGGTATGAGAGGATGAGAGGTGGATCACTATTCCACCATGATACTTGTGTAATACTTACTTGGAGTCCTATGTCCTCTAGCTGGAGCAGTGGGCATCCACAGTAATCCTCCATCGCGAACGCTCTTGAGCTTCATGCTTCACACCGCTCCACATCATTCCGTTGATGTGTCTGACGAGGACGGCCACGCTTTCTTTTTCCTTGAGGATTTCACTCCAGCACTTGCTGGGGTATGTGATTGGGATCCCTTCGAAACGTATGAGCAATCCATTTTCCATTTGCGACGTTTGATCTGGCGGTCGATCGGGCTCTCGTGGCATTTTTTCAACACCTCTATGTTGGATATCATCTCTGGCCAGTAAATTCCGAGGATGCGGCGGAGACAGCGGTTGACGAAAACTAGGATTTGGCGTGAGATGTCCTTTGTGACCTTCCACGTGTCGCACCCGTATGGCATTACGGATTTGACATTGGACCCGAAGATTTTGAGTTTAATCCTTCGGGTCAGTTTCCACGACTGCCAAACGGGTCTTAGTTACGCGAAGGTTGCTCGGGCTTTTGTAATCTGTGAAGTGATGTCCTGTTCACTACCTCCGGTTTCTGAAACAACGCTTCCTATGTAGATAAATTTGTCTACGAGTTCCACTCACTCATCTTTTGCCTCTTGAGTCATTAACGGTGAGGGACACCGGTTCTCGTCTCCTATGTCTTCCGGATGTTTATTTTAACGCCAGTTTTTGCGGCCTCTTGACTTAAATCATCCAACTTAGCCTGCACGTCGGCGTAGGTATGACTCAGGAGGCAAAAGATAATCTAAAAAAAATGTGAATAAATTTCTACTATGGAAATATGTACTACTGTTGCTAAACAATATAAGCACACCTCCAAATACACAACACATTCAAGCCTAATAAATGTCACAAAAACAGGAAAATGAAACTAATTACAGTCGATAATTATGAGCTAAGTACGGCCCGGGCCACAATAACGTCGGAGCAGCATCCCGCCCCCGTCCAACTACGTGCTCTGCAATCTTATAAGTTATCTTACGAAGAGGAAAACAGAGAAAAACACACATTTATAACAACTAAAGCAACCGAAACATGACTAGCGTATGATGGCGAATGATCTCTCCTATCTATCTGTATATCTACATATCTATTATTCTTATATATAGAAATGTATAGCTGTTCGTTAGTCTCGCTAAAACTCGAAAACGGCTGGGCCGATTTAGGTCTTGAAATTTTCGCGATACTCTAGGGAAGGTTTTAAACCTTTCCTAGACTATCGCGAAAATTTGATGACGATGACGATTGACGATGAGAAAACATAGAAAAATTCATGAAATAAAATCGACTTATACTTAGGCGGTACAAACTTCTTATTATACTTAGGCGGTAAGAAATTAATTTCGTACATGCGTATATTAATTCGAGTTTTTGAAAAAAAGTACTTTATTTTTAAAATTTAGTTTTACAAATCGATAGTGTTTCATGTACCGAATCGACTCTCCACGGGATTAAAACGACCAAAATTTAGTGATGTATAAACTCGTATAAAAACGAAATACCACTCACTGATTAATCACGAAATCTCAGAAACTATAACACCTATAAACTTAAAATTTGGCAGGTAGGTTCCTTACAAGGTGTAGACTTCCGCTAAGACGAATTTTACGAAACTCTACCCCCTAAAGGGGTAAAACCAGGGTTAGAGGTTTGTATGGAGAAACTGATTTGGACGCGGGCGTAACCGCTGGCAAAAGCTAGTATATAAATAAAATTGAAGTGTCTGTTTGTAACAACAAAATATTTTTTGTTTACTTATTTATTCTATACCTATAAAAAAGAACAGTGTGCACGGAATGAAAACAACCATCAGAAATGGAGAGTTATCGCTCGACATGGCGCAGCCTTGGAGGCAAACGACGATGGCGCCGCGGCCCTGTCCATCATCAACAGCCATGACTACTCTGACAAGATTGCCCGACTATGAAGAAGATAAAAAAAATATCTTTCTGTCTGTTTTTTTTAGGTTAACCTCCGAAATGCCTGAACCGATTTTGCTGGGACCGTTACTGGAATATAGCTGATGTTATAAGTAATAACTTAGGCTACTTTTATTCTAGAAAACTAGAAAGGGTTTTGCTCGTATTGTTTTACGAGCCTTACGTGGACGAAGTCGCGGGCACCGTCTACTTATGTAATACATATCCTATGAATACTATCATAGGGTGATGATGTCATCTTCATTATCATTTTGGCCGACAGACGTCCACAGTCGGCAGTTGACATTATCCTCCCCAAGTATTGACACAACGACCGGTGCTATTCGTCTCACATCCATGGCCTGTACCAGACGATGGCGCGAGACGCCGTTGCCGCCGATTACCCCACAAGGACACGGTGGTGTTACGCCCAAGCGAGGCACACTTCCACTGTATGTCTAAACCATAATAGAGAAATAGCAGGTTAAAACTTCAATAATATTTTACTCCACCCAGAAATCTAACCCAGGACTTCATACTCAGTGGCAGGTGACAAGTTATGGATAATTTTTCACACATAACCGCTGCATTAGCTTAATAATCTTATTCTACAGTTCCAACGGGAATCGAAAAACAACAACATTCAAAATCTCAATCTCACTCTATCACTCAATGGTTTTTTAGAAGTAGTGGAACAGAGAGTAAAGTCCCACATACCTCCGTTGAAGAGGGAGGATCCTCAGACCAGACAGGTGTTATATCTGGTGGGCTACTGCCCGATAGATGATTTCGGGTTTGTTCTATATGTTCCAATTGCACGGAGAATCTTACTTGCGCGATGCAGGATTAGTTCTTATGTGACGACATAGATGTCGCTACATCACTCCCCTCCGGAGATCGGAGATCGATGGTTCTTATGCGTCCTGTGATGCGTGCCAGGCCAATGGAGGTTGGTTCCAGTGAGTCGGAACCGGATTTCGCATAGTTCTCGGTGAGTCGGAACTGTCTGCGGTGATGCCCCAGTGAGTCGGGGTGGTGCTATCCCAGTGAGTCGGGATAGGATGCTGCAGGCTCCAGTGAGTCGGAGTATTACGGCTGGCTCCAGTGAGTCGGAGCGGTGCTGTGCGACGTAGAGCTTGACTGCTGTCGTCGACCAGAAGAGGTTCTTCAAGGCTCTTCATGTGACTGGCCGAAGGTGCAGGTGCTTAGCCAAGGTCGCTGATGAGGCTGAGGGTGATGACCAGTTATGACCAAGTAGGCATGCTGGTGGTCAGGATACCCATATAGCCGTGGGTGCTGACTGTATGGCTCGCTGCTCGAAAGCTTGAGGAAGTATGATGACGTCACGAAGTAGGAGCTGCAGGAAGGCTGCGCTGACGTTCTTTGTCGAGGGTCACCAGTTTGGAGGTATGCGGAACAGAGAGTAAAGTCACGCTAACCTCCATTGATAAGGGAGGATCCTCCGACCAGACAGGTGTTATATCTGGTGGGCTACTGCCCGATAGATGATTTCGGGTTTGTTCTATATGTTC